>OX336392.1:243464390-245864390 GCA_946902985.2 Meconema thalassinum | reverse complement strand
AGGTAGAGATATTCTCTCGGGGACTTTTTTGTTGAACTTTTCATGCTGACCAATTCTTACGCTCATAGTATATTGATATTTTTAACGGTTTGCCCAGCGTAAGCTTAAGAAGCGCACGGACGCCAATTTTATTTTCGATTTTTTCACTGAAATCGTTACTGCTTGGCTTCCTTTGATCATGCATAAATTATTTTCTACGGAATCTTTCCTCTAGATATCCTTTACAGAATGGTGAAAATCGCATCAAAATCCATCCAGTGGTTCTCGAGATTACCCGTGACATCCAAGAATCGGGGAATTTTTGTCTTATACTAACGAAGTAGAGATTGTCGGGGTACACATGCACCAAGCGGTACTATGACGTCACACACCTCAGTGCATCTGGGTACATTTCGTCCCGTCACCGTAACGTAACACCAGACCCTAGCGTAACGACGAAGTCGACAAGATCATTTAAAATGATAAAATCTTTTCAAAAGAACTAGGCTATTATCCATTTTGTTGTTGTTAGTATTCCACAAAAAACATGATTTTGGCAAAACTAACCATGATACTTATTTGTATTTTACTTTCTGTGTAGCCAACAACATGTAGCGAGGACGAACTAGTAGTATAAGTAAAGTTTCTTCATATTTTATAGTTTCAATATGGTTGAATTTCCAATTTTTCCTTGATATAACATATACCAATAGTTCACTGATGTTCTAATTGTTTGTAATTAAATTAGTACATTATCTAGAACCTGTTCAAAGTAATGCATTTGCGTTTCATGGAATTTGAACAGTAAATGTGAGAGCTATCATGTGTTTTGTGGAATACTACCATGAAATATTGGATAATAGAATTTGTTGGAAAACTTTTTATCATACAATACTACCCATAACAAATTGGACATTAGATGCAATTAGAAGCCGTTTCTTGATTTAAAACATTTCATTCAGTTGTGCATGAGGCCCTAAAATTTCGGAAATTATTTACTAAATAGCCTGTATATACAGTATAAGATGAACGTTAATAAGATAGTACTACCCAACCAGCGAATTGTTACTGGTGGCGGAAATCGGAACTAATGCGCTCAGCCCAGCCACACGCCTGCGACAGACGCGCAGTTGTCGCCAGCGAAACCTCATCGCATGCCATTTGTGTGCATGATTCGTGCTGGGTCGTGCGCTGTGCGGTGTGTTCTCATTGTATGCGTGTACATGCGTTCCCCGTCTTGCCCCGCAACCGCTCGCTGCAGCCATAACGAGGCGAGATGACGTAATGTATACAGAACAGCTCCGTTCCACGTCTAGCGGTAACAATTCCCTGGCAGGGTAGTAAACATGAGGCTAATGAACCTTGAGCGTTATTATATACAGTATTTTCGTCTCTATATTTTGAAAGGGGCGCTGCTCAATATTGTTAAACACTAGCCATCGCATGGATGATCGGAGTTGTAAGAAATAGATTTGTTATTTATCCTGTCTAAGTGTCTACCGCTGTTTGATGTGAAGAGATTTATTTATCAAGCTAGTGATGGGGAAACTGAATTCACACTTGTTGTTCAATGGTGTTCCTGTAGTGCAGGAGCCTTGTAATAAATTACTGAGATGGGATCACATCGGCCCTGCTAGAACCTTCCCACATAAATCTGAGCTTCCAGCCACGCGTGACGCTTCGAGTGGCTGACGTGCTCGTCTTCATTTGGTTTAGAAGGTTGTGATTTACCACAAACCTGCTGCTATTAAAAACCCAACATTTAACCCAACCAAGTGTGTCAGCACATTGACGTGCAGATCCAATGGCAGCCTAATAATACTCACAAAATTAAGGTCATGTTATGGTAGTCAAGGCCATTGATCGCGTGTGATGCAACATAGGATTTGAGCACAGACCGGAGATTTACAAAACGCGTATCATGACCTTTGGTCTGGGGCGTTGTGGTAGTTCGGTAATATGCATGCTGGAAGAAATACAGGGTGGTTATAATTAAATTGCGCTACTTGCGAGGGCCCCCAGGACAAACGAGTGATCGTAGGACAATGAAACGGGGTGTAAACCTTTGGCAGGACATGGGGAAGAGACATATTGAAAGGAACACATTTTAATTTCCACATGCGCGGGTAACAGGTGTTAATGGCGTACCATGTTGACAGTCCAGGTTAAAAATGATGCTCAATGTGACAACCATCTGCTTCCATGACAGCCTGGAGCATCGGTTGATCGTTACCCACTGCGTGGCCACCAAGATCCCCAGATTTGAACCCGTGTCATTTCTGGCTGTGGAGTTACCTTAAGGACAGGGTGTATCAACGGGACACTGACACATGTTGGCGTTTGAAGGTGAGCATCGCGATGGAGGTAGCCAACATCGCACCTGAGATGTTCCGGGCAGTGGTGGAGCACTCGCTAGTGCGTTTCCAGGCTGTCGTGGATGCAGATGGTCGTCACATTGAGCATCGTTTGTAACCTGGACTTTCAACATGGTACTCCATTAACACCTGTTACCTGCTCATTTGGAAATAAAACTGTGTTCCTTTCAATGGTGTGTTCGTTATATCTCTTCCGCATCTCCTGCCCAAGGTTTCCACACTGTTTCATTGTTCTACGATCATTCGTTTGTGCGAGGAGCCCTCGCAAGTAGCGCAAGTTTAATTATAACCACCCTGTATATATTGTGTCCATCTCCCGGTGTAGCGGCTCCGCCAAGAAATGTAATTCTGGTCTTAGGGCTGGAATGGCGTACACTCAGCCTCGTGAGGCAAAATACTCTTCTCGGTTTTGCCTCACGAGGCTGAGTGTACCCCCATTTTCAGAGCAGAATTAAATTTCTTGACAATCGAACCCGGACCTCATGGGCTATAGCCAAGCATGCTAGCCGATACACCACGACGTGGTCACGAGAGATGAAGCAACCAATTAAAGCGGGAAAATGAAAGGCATACCCAAATACCGTCGGGATCGAGAGAGAACAAGAATTGACCAAGGGTGATCGATAGGAAAGAGGATAGATTGGAGCCTGATACAAGCAAGTGGAAAAATTGGCATGCCTCATCTGGGTCCCGTGGTCGCCACCAACATTGTATGTCTACCCCTTATTATTCCCATTTTTCCAACGGGGTAGGGGATGAGATGTGATGGAACTCTTTGTGGCAGATGGTTTTTACGGCCGGAAGCCCTTTCTGCCGCTAACCTCATAAGAGGAGTTAATGAGAGATGAAATGATTGATGGTGAATGAAACTGGGCAAGGATGTGGAAGGAAGCGGCCGTGGCCTGTCAGAAGGTACCGTCGCAGCATTTGCCTGGAGTTGAAAAAGGAAAACCATGGAAAACCTTTTCAAGAACGGCCGACGGTGAGGCTCGAACCCACGCATCTACCGAGTCAACAGAGAGATTGGCCCCATGACCTAACGCTGCGCTTTAGCGATCATAGCCACCACTGTCGGTGTGGTCGCCACCAACATACGCCCGAATAATCATGAGCCCCTTTGAGTGGGGTGGGTAGGCAATAAAAACATACAAAAGAACCACAACGAAAACTTAGTCCTATTGTTCCTCAACATACAGTCAATAGCAAACAGCCTCGTGTACTGTACTCTTATTGTTACGCCTATCAACTAGTAATTCTATTTTTTATTTATTATTATTTAGTCAATTTACCCTCTAGGTTGGTGGTTCCCACGGACTCAGCGAGGGAACTCACCACTACCGCCTCTATGGGCAGTGTCCTGGAGCTTGGAACATCTGGTCGGGATGGATACAACTGGGGAGGTGTAATCAGCACTTCGCCCAGGCGGCCTCACCTGCAAAGCGAACAGGGGCCTCATGAGGGATGGAAAGGGATGGAAGACTGGGATGGATAGGCTAGGAAGAGGGAAGGAGGCGGCCGTGGCCTTACAGAAGGTACCATCCCGGCATTTGCCCGAAGACGAAGTGGGAAACCACGGAAAACCACTTCGAGGATGGCTGAGGTGGGAATCGAACCCCCTCTACTCATTTGGACCACCCGAGGCTGAGTAGACCCCGTTCCAGTCCTCATACCACTTTTCAAATTTCGTGGCAGAGCCGGGAATCGAACCCAGGGCCTCCGGGGCGTCAGCTAACCATGCTGACCGCTACGCTACGGAGGCGACACTAGTAATTCTAAATGGATAAAAAGAGAAAATGCAATCAGGCAACCAGGAAGCTTAGCAGAACATGGAGTGCAGTTATTTTCTTCCATTACGGTAAGCCAATCCCCAACCACAAATGTAAAGCAATGACAATTCCACAAGCAATAAGCATAAGCTGGGTCTGCTGGAGTCCTGTTAGGCAATCTCATGCCATTATTTCGCCTCTTTAATGGTCGTTGCAATAATAGGAATCCATGTGGCCCCACCAGCATGCAATATTCTCCGTAATTACTTGTTGTCTCTGAGTGAAGTACATGTCCATTCGTCTTGGGGCCACATGACGTCCACCTACATTCATGACGCAGAGTGTTCATGAAAGTATATTTCATGTTCAAGGGACCACATGCATCAGTCCCGTTAACTAGAGTTCTACTGGATGGAAAACTAAATGAAAATTGAAAATATAGTTAGCTGAGCCTACAAATTGGTAAACAAACATATTGATTTCAATCATGTATTCATTCTTTTAGAAACATCAACAAATACAATTTTACATAGTAAGGTTCTCTAGTTTAGAAGCTGTGACAACGCGGCCATGTAGCCCCGTGTACTTTGAGTGAGTGTAGAATTTGTCTAATAACTGGTGTTAATTGTGATGACTGTATTGGTGTGTGTTATCTGTTTTTAATTCAAGTAAGGACTGCAGACGATAATTTCAAGTAGTTCCTACTTTCGCTAACAAACGCTTCCGTCCACGACACCTAGGTGTGAACTTGGCTACTACTAGAAGCCATCGCAACCAGCGCCTGGTGACGAACGTTGGAACTACCGGTAAGCATTAATCAAACCTAACCTACACATTTTGCTTCACACAAGTTTAGTTAGGCCTACTGGAAGGTTCTTTACATGCCATAAATCTATTGACATTGGTCCTCCAGCTTTACTTCCCCTCCGAATGAAGGAATACTGAGAGATTTTTTAACTTTCTCTAAAAATCACACGATTTCGGTCGGGTTTGAACCCGCGACCTTGGGCATAGTAGTACGTATCATGTAATGTACAGACTTTGCACATTGACTGCAATACATTTATTATTACTGTATATAGTATTGGCAAAAGTGTAGGAAATCAAATATGGGATCCCCCAGGGGCTCACATCTAGTGGGACGTGGGTTGGCGACCACGGGACCCCAGCTGAGTCCACCTACTTGTGCCGGGCTCCTCTCTGTCTTCTTTCCTTCCGACCTCCCTTGGTCAACTCTTGTTCTTTTCCGACCCCGACGGTATTAGGGTATCCGAGGCCTGAGGAGTCTCTTCCTTTCCCGCCTTAATTGGCCCTTGTCTCCTCTTTCCTGATCCCCTCCTTCTGCGAGGGGTCAGCCTTCTTTTTCTTTTCCTGTTATCTCCTGCCTTCTGCTTAAGGCCCTCAAGGAGGTAGGGTGTATGTAGCCCCACCACTTCTGGTGCACCCTAGAAAGTGCTACACCCTCAGGGGCTCATGGCTGGTGAGTTCGGGAGTTGGTGACCCCGAGGGATTCCTGAGCTGGGTCCGGTTTCCCCCTTTTGTCCCTTACCTGTGGGATGGACCCTGTCCTCTTTCACTTTTCTATCTGCCTTTCATGGCTCTCCTTCCTTCCAAGCCCTCAATCCGCATTCTTCAAGGGTTGAGGGCATTTCTTTCCCTCCTGTCCTTTATTTGCCTTATTCTCCTTTTGTTTTCCATTCCTTCTTCTAGTATATAAGTTAGTAGTTAGCTTTTAGTTATAGTTTGCATTTCATTTTCATCTTCACGTTCACCCAAACCATTAGGGGCCGATAACCTAGATGTTAGGCCCCTTAAAACAACAATTATCATCATCATCATCATTAAATAAAGTTGAAAATATGCCATAGACTGAATTAAAGAAAATAACGTTTCATTCTTATGTATTTATTTCATAGGTATACCCACATAACAAATCTACTGTATTTTGTAAAATGTGTGTATTTGTAACGATTTAATAAATAATAATAATAATAATAATAATAATAATAATAATAATAATAATAATTTGTTTATATTGCTGCTAGGATTTCGACTAGAACAAGAAAAGCAAATCGATTAGTTTTGATACTCAATCTTCAATGAAAACTGCAGGGAAAAGGGCACCTGTTCAATTCAGTTAGTTACTTAAAAGTTCCCATGGAAGGCATAACGTAGCCCAGAAGGTACAATTCGCACTGGAATAATAGCGTCATTACCAGCGTGTATACGCGTACTGGCAGAAGCTTCCATGCCTACGAGTGTCGTGTGATACAGGCTTGAGGACCAAAGCCTAGCATGCTAACCAATTAGCCCCGGTAAGAACACTCAACAAAAGTACTACATTGAGTTACGCAGTCGGTAATAGGTCCAGTAAGAACCGCATTGAGTGGAAATAAAGATAATCATTAGCATAGTAGGCCTATAACGTACAATACACCAAGTTTCATTTCAACAAGCTACGTTAACGAAGATTTAATTATAGTTTACTCCTTGATAAGGACAAAGAGTTCAAACCATACCCTTGCATTTAGGAGAAAGTAATGTTCTTTGCTGAACATATTGTGAATAATCATTACTTTTCTCTTGGGTAAACACCATTTTTAGGTATACACGTCCACCATTTTGAATCTTAGCTACATTCAGTTCTATAGCCATTTGCGAAAGCACCCACTTCGAGAGGTGCTTCTCAGGACTATATTGTAAAGGAAGGAAGGAAGCTTGTAGTTTAACGTGACCGTTAATCTTGAGATCATGAGCCACGGGACCTCCTTTTTACGTAGAATCCGAACCACAGGACATGGCATTTCACTTCAAAAATCTCAAATGCATTGACCGGGAATCGAACCCGAACCGCCTTGGTGAGAGGCATACAGCTATACCGCTGAGCCACCACGCCATCAATATATTGTAGCTAGTACTGCAAATACATACGATTGAATTACTGCAACAGCAGATTCTAGGGTTAATGAAGCAATTTTAGTCTATATTAATAATGAAAGAAGTGATGATAGATTTGATTTGATTTCCACGGCTACACTTAAGAGCTAAGGAGCTCCTTTACAGTAGCGCTCTACATACAATAGAATTAGGACTTATAAACACAGTACATTTCGATAAAATTAAAATCATATGATATATAGTATCATATCACCGGGTGAGTTAGCCGTGGTTGTTGCGGCGTGGCTGCAGGAAGTCGCTCACATCCGGGAGGCGAGGAGGTTCAAATCCCCCCGTCAGCAAACTTGATGATGATGATGATAATTGTTGTTTTAAGGGGCCTAACATCTAGGTTATCGGCCCCTGACGGTTTGGGTGATCGTGAAGATGAAAATGAAAAGCGAACTTAAAACTAAAACTAACTAATAACCTACATACTAGAAGAAGAAATGCAAAACTAAAGGAGAATAAGGCAACCCTCGGAGAAGGCGGATTGAGGGACTTGGAAGGAAGGAGAGCCATGAAAGGCATATAGGAAAGTGAAAGAGGAGAGGGTCCGCCCCAAAGGTAAGGGACAAAAGGGGAAAACGGACCCAGCTCAGGAATCCCTCGGGGTCGCCAACTCCCGAACTCACCAGCCGTGAGCCCCTGAGGGTGTAGCATTATCTACGGTGCACCAGAAGTGGTGGGGCTACATACACCCTGCCTCCTTAAGGGCCTAGAGCACAAGGCAGGAGGTAAAAGGAAGAGAAAAAGAAGGCTGACCCCTCGCAGAAGGAGGGTATCAGAAAAGATGAGACAAGGGCCAATTAAGGCGGGAAAGGAAGCGACTCCCTAGGCCTCGGATACCCTAATACCGTCGGGGTCAGAAGAGAACAAGAGTTGACCAAGTGAGGTCGACAGGAAAGAAGACGGAGAGGAGCCCGGCACAAGTAAGTGGAAACAATGCCGGACTCAGCTGGGGCCCCGTGGTCGCCAACCCACGCCCACAAGATGTGAGCCCCTGGGGGTAGCAAACTTGAAAATGGTTTTCCGTGGTTTCCCATCTTCCTTCGAGGCAAATGCCGGGGTTGATCCCTACTTATAGGCAATAGCCGCTACCTTCCAATTCCTAGTCCTTACACTCACACATTCCTCCCCAGACTAAACTCCACACGTGACGATACTTGTAGCTCACCCCATGGGTGTCCGCATAGAAGCAGCTACTAACTCAGGCAAGCCGAACATGGCCTCGGACACTCCCGGCACTAAAAGCCATACGCTAAAAAAAAGTAAAATGCCATGAGCAAACAATTAAATTTGTATAATATTATAAAGAAACGTTGCATACAACATTCACAATAATAAATAATAATAGTCTATAATAATGTTAGTCTATTGGTTTTACGTAACTTTTTAGTACTCTGGCTTTTAGAGACGCCGGGGTACCGGAATTTCTTCCCGAAGGGGATCTTTAACGTGCCAGTAAATCTACTAACACGGCTCCCTCGCATTTGCGCACCCTCAAATGCCAGCTGACTGCGCCAGGATACGAACCCAGCAAGCGAGAACGTTACCTCTCAGCCACGAAGCCAGTCAATAATAGTCCAACAATGATAGTAACAATAGGACGGTAGTAATAAAATAATAATGATAACTGAAAATTGATGGTAGAGAGGGTTCTGAATTAGCCTGATGATGATGATGATGATGATAATTGTTGTTTTAAGGGGCCTAACATCTAGGTTATCGGCCCCTAATGGTTTGGGTGATCGTGAAGATGAAAATGAAATGCAAACTTAAAACTAAAAACTAACTACTAACTTATATACTAGAATAAGAAATGGAAAACAAAAGGAGAATAAGGCAAATGAAGGACAGGAGGAAAAGAAATGCCCTCATGCCTTGAAGAATGCGGATTGAGGGACTTGGAAGGAAGGTTGATGATGATGATAATTGTTGTTTTAAGGGGCCTAACATCTAGGTTATCAGCCCCTGATGGTTTGGGTGATCGTGAAAATGAAATGCAAACTTAAAACTAAAACCAACCACTAACCCACATACTAGAAGAAGAAATGGAAAACTAAAGGAGAATAAGGCAAATAAAGGACAGGAGGAAAATAAATGCCCTCAACCCTCGAAGAAGGCGGATTGAGGGACTTGGAAGGAAGGAGAGCCATGAAAGGCAGATAGGAAAGTGAAAGAGGAGAGGGTCCAGCCCACAGGTAAGGGACAAAAGGGGGAATCCGGACCCAGCTCAGGAATTCCTCGGGGTCGCCAACTCCCGAACTCACCAGCCGTGTAGAAATATCCAGAGTGCACCAGAAGTGGTGGGGCTACATACACCCTACCTCCTTGAGGGCCTTGAGCAGAACGGGAAAAGAAAAAGAAGGCTGACCCCTCGCAGAAGGAGGGTATCAGAAAAGATGAGGCAAGGGCCAATTAAGGCGGGAAAGGAAGAGACTCCATAGGCCTCGGATACCCTAATACCGTCGGGGTCGGAAGAGAACAAGAGTTGACCAAGTGAGGTCGACAGGAAAGAAGACGGAGAGGAGCCGACACAAGTAAGTGGAAGCAATGCAGTAACAATAGGACGGTACTAATAAAATAATAATGATAATTGAAAATTTATGGTAGAGAGGGTTCTCTATTAGCCTACCTAATAATGTAAATAATACATATCCAACAATTATCTTAGCTGTTAGTAGTACAGCTAGATTTCCTGGTCTGATAGTTTCAATACAAAGCATAATAGGTTTTATTAACCTGTTAAGTGCGGAGTTACCCAGTGTGCTGTTTAAAGTCGTAATTTTAACTTATCAGTGGTGGGGGTTGATAAGCTTTGATCCGAATGTCATAACGCGATGAGAAGAATTTGCTTGTTGTTCCACCATTTTAGATGAACTCCAGATGTAGACGACAGACGTCTACAAAATGCCCTCTTAGTTATCCCCTGAAGCAAAAAAATAAACTCTAGTTGTACTACGTAATGCTTAACAGATATCAGAACATCCCAGAGATCGATTTAGCACTCGAAAGTGACTGGGGAAGTAGACAAAATAAAGCTGGAGATGGACGAAGCTCTCAACGGGTTAAAGCTGCTGGAATTCCTTGTGGAACCCTAAGTGGGGATTTCAACCATAAATTATAAAACTAAATCAGAGTGGTATATCCTAATTTAAGAGTTATTAATACGTGGCTCAAGCCTCTACGGAGGCCACACGCCATTACTTTTACTATTAGAGACTGATGCGTCATCGCCATTCGCTAGTCGGCATGTTGTGTATTTATCCTGGCCTGGAATTTAACTCTCGCCAAGCATGCGCCCATTCCTGCTTAATCTCTTCTAATCCATCAAGATGTTGAAGTGCATGACGAAGTAAACGACCATCAGAACCTCTTCAAGTAGACCTCTGACCCTATCCAACTACGAACAGTACCCTGTATTAACTTCCAGTGAACGTTTTCAGTAAGATCATTTTGAAATTTACCGGAACGACTCGGAGTTAATGACTTTAGGCCTTAGGTACCCTATCTAAAAGCATAGAATCATAACCTCACTCACAATATGGAGATACAGTAGTTCGACAGTTCCAGCTTAGGAATGCCTTGAGATCGCCAACCCTTGAGTTCACTAGCCGTGAGTCCCTTAAGGATGTTGATGATGATGATGATAATTGTTGTTTTAAGGGGCCTAACATCTAGGTTATCGGCCCCTGATGGTTTGGGTGATCGTGAAGATGAAAATGAAAAGCGAACTTAAAAATAAAACTAACTACTAACCTACATACTAGAAGAAGAAATGGAAAACTAAAGGAGAATAAGGAAAATAAAAGGACAGAAGGAAAAGAAATGCCCTCAACCCTCGGAGAAGGCGGATTGAGGGACTTGGAAGGAAGGAGAGCCATGAAAGGCATATAGGAAAGTGAAAGAGGAGAGGGTCAGCCCCAAAGGTAAGGGACAAAAGGGGAAAACGGACCCAGCTAAGGAATCCCTCGGGGTCGCCAACTCCCGAACTCACCAGCCGTGAGCCCCTGAGGGTGTAGCATTATCTAGGGTGCACCAGAAGTGGTGGGGCTACATACACCCGGCCTCCTTAAGGGCCTAGAGCACAAGGCAGGAGGTTAAAGGAAGAGAAAAAGAAGGCTGACCCCTCGCAGAAGGAGGGTATCAGAAAAGATGAGACAAGGGCCAATTAAGGCGGGAAAGGAAGAGACTCCCTAGGCCTCGGATACCCTAATACCGTCGGGGTCGGAAGAGAACAAGAGTTGACCAAGTGAGGTCGACAGGAAAGAAGACGGAGAGGAGCCCGGCACAAGTAAGTGGAAGCAATGCCGGACTCAGCTGGGGCCCCGTGGTCGCCAACCCACGCCCACAAGATGTGAGCCCCTGGGGACTTAAGGATGTTGACTGCGGTGTCCGAACATAACGTACCACGGACAAAACGTACCACTTGATTTTCGAGGACATAACGTACCGCCTAGGTCGTTATCTACCTAAGAACGGTTTTCCCGTAAACCCCAAATATTTACGCTAGGACATAACGTGCCACTTGATGCCAGACGGGCATTCCAGTTACAGGTTCATTACCACACTAACATCAGTGGCGATCACACTGTGCGGCTTTAAACATTTTGGTATTGTAACATGGAGTTGTGTACAACGAATAAGGGCGGTTTATGTGCGCACTTCGACGGATGAAGTACGAATTGTACGTTGAAAGTTCAAAGAGAAAGAAGAAATATGTCAAGTGTGATGAACGGCTTGACAGAATAATGAAGCGGTATGAAGAGAATGGAAACTCGAAATCTTGCTTGAGAGCTCTCTCATATTCGCTGATCTTGGAATGAAACTTCACGTGGCGAACTTGCTATTTGCTAGGATATAAAACCCACATAAAACATTTTAAAAATTAAACAAAACAGGAAAGAAAACGAAAAATGACCAGAGCTTAACCACAGCTGATTTTAAACACGCCAAAATGTTTATAAACATTTTCCCTGTCCAAAGCCTGGATAAAGTGTGATGGGAATCCAAAAACTTATCATATTTTATATTAGTTTATGTTATGTTATTGCCCACGTATTTATTACCAGGATTAATTGAGCAATACCGAGGAAGTGGCCGAGTGGTTAGGGTTTCATGCACCCTAAATACTTCCCACTCTTTCAAGTGGTACGTTATGTCCTCTCCTAAATATTTTAAGGTCATTAGCTGACTCTTCGCAGGTAATCAGATGGCCAAGTGGTACGTTATGTCCGTGGTGCGTTATGTCCGTGGTGCGTTATGTCCTATAACCGTTGACTGCTTACTGTTACCCAGGGTGCACATTGCACTTTTTTTACTTTTTAAGCGAATTATTATTCTTGAGAGGCAGGCGACTTTGCTATTCCACCCCGTAAATAAGCAACAACAACTAACGAATTATTGTTGTTTGAATATTTAAAATAATGGATTTCCCTCCTAGTGTAAAGGTCATTAATTATGTTAATGGTCTCACGTCCCTTTAACTACTGCGGCTTTTAGAAATGCCAAGGTACCAGAATGTTCCTCCAAAGGTGAAAATCTACTGACACATCCCTCGCACTTAAGTACCATCAAATGCTAACTGACTGCACCAGGATTTGATAGCACTACCTTGGGCACAGCAGGTGAGAATGTTACTACAGCGCCATGCAGCCAGCCTACAGGTCAATTATTGTGACTTAGGTTTATATGTATGTTTATCATTAGAATTTTACAGTGTAATTTATTTATGGATACTTCAAAAGACATACATTGGACATAATATGAAATAAAGACAATTGTTATTTTCTTTCTTTCTTTCTTTCTTCGGAAATTTATAGGCAATCTAGATGAGCTTTTCCTTTTTTGCTCTTTGGAGGAACACCTGTTTGACCTTGATGTCCGTCACTCCGTCATATTTGTGTAGCCTATTTGGCTCACTTGCAGCTTTGCTGCTCGGAGCCGGCTGACAAACAGTTGAACTGGAGAGTTATGCATCTTAGATGGCTCTATAACTGGGCTAGTCCTTTGAAATATGACTGTAGTAAATGACAATCGATACAAAGCGAGGCACTAATATTGAGATTGTCGATGACGGCGATCCTGTTCTGTTGTTAGTTTTATACACCCGCCCGTTATCCTCCATCTCGGGTCACGATATCCCTGCCATACTATGCAAGTGGTTTCTAGAATAACGACCGTCTGAGATTACTACTTTGATGACCTGGAATCTTTTATAATGCTCTGTATATTATGGGCTCATATTTCAATCATGTTTCGGGTAATAGAGTTTATAATGGCAATTCAAGTACAGGCGTGAACAAAATCAAACGAGTAAATAACATCTCCCTCGACTTAAGCACGATGAGAATGTCAAATTTGAAATGGGCTTCTTTGTTTTTTCTCGTTAAGACAAAATAATTCGAATGACGACATTATTTTCGTTTCGTCATCGTAAAAGTGTCTTGTTTCTTGTGCTAATCAACTTGAGGCTGCTCGCAGCGGCTCACAACTAGTGGCGTGTGAGTTGGCGACCAAAGAAACCCAGCTGAATACAACATAGCTTCCACGTAGTTGTGCCGGGCTCCTGTGTTTCACCTTTCCTGTCAACCTCCTTTGGTCAACACTTATTCTGTTTGGCAGGTTGTTGTTGTTGTTTGAGTCTTCAGTCTTTTGACTGGTTTGACGAAGATCTCCATGTCTCCCTGTCCTGAGATAATCGTTTCATCTCTACATAGTTACCACACCCTACATCCGAGGCAATCTGTTTAACATGCTCTAACCTTTGTCTACCCCTACAGTTCTTGTCCTCGACCCTTCCTTCCATAACTAAGCATGCTATTCCTGTGTGTCTTAGTACGTGTCCTACCAATCTATATCTCTTCTCTTCATTAGCAGTCGCCAGAAACATCTCTCCTCTCCCACTCGTCTTAATACCTCTTCATTTGTAACCCTATCTAACCAGCTGATCTTCATCATTCTCCTGTAACACCACATTTCAAACGCAGGGCATGTGCTCATTGACAGCTTTCCCCAATTTTAAAGCTATGAGCGGTGACTGTTTAAGATAGACTAAGTAGATCACGGGTCAGGTTCTAAAACCGGTTCTGCCAAGAAATTAAATTCTGTTCACGGGGTTGGAATGGGGTACATTCTACCTAGTGAGATAATACTGAGAAGTAGTGGGTTCGATACCTTCCTCAGCCATCGTCACGTTAGGTTAGGAACCATCCCGACATTTTGCTTGGAGTAGAAATGGGGGACCATAGAATACTACTTCAAGGATGGCTGAGGTGGGTATCGAACCTACCATCTCATCTCAACACAACAACAACAACAACAACAACAACAACTACTACTAATACTACTACTACTACTACTGCTACTACTACTACTGCAATAAACACCCACAAGCATTACTACAGATACTACAATTACATAAGTTACCAGACGAATTCTATACACACACCAGTTAACGGGGATGAATGACCACTATGTCACAAAGCCCCTAATTTAAATGTATCAACAATATTACAAACGCATACACTGCTTTGCAACACAGTAGCACAGGTTAACAGGCAAATTCTTCCCACACATCTTAGTAAACGGGTAAAAACAAGTACGGCACTAAGCGGAGAACCATTCCTTTTTTTTTAATTGTTGTTGTTTTTGTTGATTCATTTGGACATCGTGGTCGTTTAGCCCCGTATACTTGGGTGTGTGTACAATGTTTCTGATAACCTATATTATTGTAATGCCTGTAGTAGTACTTATAATTCTTATAATTTAACGGCTTCGGTGGCGTAGTCGGTAGAATGTTGAACTGCCATGCCCAAGATCACGGGTTCAAACCCGGCTGAAGCCGTCGGATTTTTAAAAAGCGTTAAAATCTTTCAGTATGCCTTCCTTTGGAGGAGAAGTAAAGTCGGCGGGCCCATGTCATATATTTATGGCTTGAAAAAGAACCTACCCCTACAATTGGTAGTGTGTAGCCAAATTTGTAGGTTATATTTCGTTATAAATGCTCTATCAAGTTCCAACGTTTTCCGCTAGGTGACAGTGGCATCTGGTAGCCAAAGTTGGAACTACTTGAATTTGAACTTGCTCATTCATGTCATCTCATCTACACGCGACGGTCCTTGAAGCTCACCCCATGGGTGTCCGCATAGAAGCAGCTACAAACTTTGGCGAGGCGAACTTTTCCTCGGACACTTCTGGCACTAAAAGCCATACAATAAATAAATTTAAAAAAATAGACTGGCAGACAGACAGACAGACAGACAGACAGACAGACAGAAAGACAGACAAACAGACCAACAAACAAATAAATAAATTCAGGTGAGGATTTGAAAGGAGGAGGACGTGGCATTACGTTAGGAACCATCCCGGCAGTTGCCTGGAGTAGAAGTGGGAAAACATGGAAAACCACTTCCAGGATGGCTGCCATGGGAAATCGAACCCACCTCTTCTCAGTTCTGCCACTCTTGGCTGTGTGTACCTCGTCCCAGCCCCCAACCCATAATTAAAGTTCTTGGAATTGAACCCGGACCTCAAGGCGATAGCCAAGAATGCTTGTCACTACATTAGTAAGTGGACGTTTTTAACATTGCACCGACGATATGTCAGCCTACACAAAGCCAAGCAGAACATGCATACGGCTGCCTCAATAACAAAAGGAAGGGTATTGCTCGCGGGCTTAACAAACAGTACACGGTCTTGTTATTGGCGGGCTGACAGCACAGCACATAAATTAAGCTTAGTACCACCTAAGAGCAGGGTAAACACAGATGAGTTTTGGCAGTGCTTGCTGTAAACAGCACCCATAGGCTCATAAACGCCAGGCTATTTTTGATTTACGTCGCATCATGTATTCACCATCCACCATTGTTTCTACTGCGAATACCGTTGTTATTGTTGGTTCATATAGAGACCAGTTCGTGGTGTAGTGGCTAGCGTTCTCGGAGGCCCGGGTTCTATTTCCAGTTCTGCCAAAAAAAAAAACTTGTGTTAGAGCTGGAACGGGGACACTCAGCCTCATGAGGTAGATCTGAGAAGAGGAGGATTCAATTCCTACCTTAGCCAACCTGAAAGTGGTTTTTCGTGGTTTTCCCCACTTCTACTCCAGGCAAATGCTGTGATGGTTCCTTACTTGAGGCCACGGCCACCTCCTTCCCAATCCCATCCCCAATTTACAAATACACACACTAGTACCGCCATAACATAACACAGGTTATCACACAAATTACACTCACACCCAAATACACGGGGATAAATGAACATGATGTTGTCCCCAAAAATATAAACATAAGCTTATGTTTCATATAGAGGCTTGGACATCGTGCTCTTTTCAGACCGTATACCTACTAAAGTGTATGTAGCATTCGTCTTTTAATCTGTGTTAGTGTGGTGTCTGTATTATGACTGGCTGCATGGCGCAGCGCTAACGGCTCCCAACGTTGTGAGATCGAATCTCAGTGCAGTCAGTTGATATTTGTGGGTGAGTGAATGCAAGGTCGTGTCGGTAGATATATTTTTTCATTTAATATATATTCTTATTTATTTATGTATTTATTTATTTCTTTATTTAATAATTTATGTATCTATTTATTCATTCTAATATTTGTGTAATTACCTATGTATTTGTTTATATATTTATTTATTTAAATATCAATTTAATTCAGTATTTAAATATGTGTTTATTTATTTCTTTACATATTTATTTATTTATTTATATATTTACTTATTCATTTATTTATTTATTTATTAAAATATATATTCATTTTCTTATTTATTTATTTATGTAATTAAATATGTTTTGTTAATTATTTATTTATTTATTTATTTCAATATTTAAATACTTAAATAATTATTTCTTTCTTTCTTTCTTTCTTTCTTTCTTTCTTTCTTTCTTTCTTTCTTTCTTTCTTTCTTTCTTTCTTTATTTCTTTCCAAATTAATTTATTTATTTATTTATGTATTTATTTACGTATTTATTTATTTATTTAATCATTCACACATTTATTTATTAAAATATGTATTCATTTTAATATTTATATATTTATTTATTTACTTTGAAAATCAATGTCCAACTTTGTACCGCTCCTTCGATGGCAGCTTGAATTATTATACCGTGACCAGCAATTTATGAGATGCAGGCACTTACTCCGTTAATTTAAAATGTTCTAATAATAAAGTTTAATTAGTGATCCAGTTTCTGAACAAACACCATGTGGGAGTGAGCGATTGAGCAACGCAAGAGAACTTAATAAAGTTGCTAGGTGGTTCCGTTCTGCTCTAAATCCAACCTGCTTAACTCAAGTGATGTAAAGTGAAAAACAAAGAGATTAGGTCACGCAGGTATTTTGGAACGGTCCAAGAGATTTATATAGACCTATAAAATTTGATTGCTATCTCACAGGTTACTCCTTTACTACCGTTTAGCTCAGTTTTATTGGAGCTGGCTACCAAATAAATCACGTTTCTCTAGCATCCCAAGCGTGGACTAAGTCTTAGATTTTAATTAATCTTTAAAACGCTTGTAGCTACACACCCTGGCTTCTCAGAATTGAGAAAATATATACGTAACTATTATTACATATGTGATTCCAAAATATATGGTTCGACTGGCTGCATGGCTCAGCGGTAACGTTCTCGCCTGCTGTTCCCAAGGTTGCAGGATCGAATCCTGGCGCAGTCAGTTGGCATTTGAGGGTGTGAAAACTGTTTAAGAGAGCTGTGTCAGTAGATTTACTGGCACGTTTAAGATCCCCTTCGGTGCAAAGTTCCGCCAACCCGTCGTCTCTAAAAGACAGAGTAGGTAAAAGGGACGTAAAGCCAAAAACAATAATAATAATAATAATAATAATAATAATAATATCGTATGGCCTCGGGTGCTGGGTGCAGGCTTTGTTAAATTGACACCCAGAGGGTAGCTTGCATGTCGAATTTCGTCGTTCCTTTGAGCGCTATGAAAGTCAAGGGGCTAGATATCGAAGCTCCTTGACACTGCAGTGCTTTCTAGTAAAGAATGGAGGAACTTTGTGTTGGCGGAAAATCCCGAGATTAATTTTGCCATTGAACTCGGCCTACTGAATTCAAATGGGTTCTTTAACATGCCAACAACTTATGACATCCATGTCGTGATTTTTGTCGCCTTTCATAAATCACTTACCATGGCCAGGGGCGAACCTGCAAGCTTGGGGTTGGTAGACCGACACGTTAACCACTCATCCACCGTGGTAAGCTTGCCACGTTGCCACGGTGGGTGTTTGGTCAACGTGTCGGTCTACCAAACCCAAGCTTGCAGGTTCGCCCCTGGCCGTGGTAAGTGATTTTTGAAAGGCGGCAAAAATACGACACGCATGTCATACGATGTTGGCATGTCAAAGAACCCATTTGAATTCAGTAGGCCGTGTTCATAATGGCAAAATTAATCTCGGGAGTTTCCGCCAACAAAAAGTTCCTCATTTCTCTACTAGAAAGCGCTGTAGTGTTCAAGGAGCTTCGATATCTAACCTCCTTGACTTTCATAGTGATTCAAGGAACCACGAAATTCGACATGCAAGCTACCCTCTGGGTGTCAAATTACAAAGCTTGCACCGGGCATCCGAGGCCATACGATATTATTATTATTATTATTATTATTATTATTATTATTATTATTATTAGGCTATATGGATCAAGTCTTTCAGAGCGTAGAGAGCGCCATTCCAGCACATTTGTTGCTGGATACGTACGGCTTTCGTATTTTCGCACGAATTCGTATCATAAGTCCAACTTCACGTTAGAGCAACATGTGCTGTTTGGTTTAGTTTAGTCTAGAATACTCCACGAAATATCTCAATATATAGAGTCCCCTACGATTGTTGGAAGTAGCGTATGGTTGGTTAGTAAATTTGATCTGATTCTTTTCAAATCATACCGTAGGGTCAATAAAAATTGTCCTCCTTCCTCGCGTCCTATCCAGCGCAATGAATGAGTGACTCCTCTCTCCACTTCATAATTATCATTCTCATGCGGCTTTGCAAAACAGCTTAATTGATAAAAAATATTGATCATTGATAATAATCTTTTAATTGGTTCACCACAGACATTGCAAACTTATACAGATATCCTGATCAGAGTTCCCACATTGTAGAAATACTAATTCATTACGTCATTTTTGTCATGTTTCAGTTTTATGTTCTTAAATGGGACAAAGATTATTTTTTTATTAAACCAGTACCGTATCGGAAACTAACACTTATTGTTGTAGGTGTTGATTCTTTTAGGGGCTTTGCGACATGGTGGTCATGTAGCCCCGAATACTTGGGAGGGCGTAGAATTTTTCTGATAACCTGTGTCACTTCAATGTCGATACCAGTGTTCGTATTTGTAATTGGGGTAGAAAGCGGCCGTGGCCTTACGTTAGATGCCATCCCGGCATTTGCCTGGAGTAGAAGTGGGAAACCACCGAAAACCACTTCCCGGATGGCTGAGGTAGGAATCAAACCCAGCTCTTCTCAGTTGGGTTCCAACACTCAGCTGGGGATCGAAGCCGGACCTCAGAGGTGACATCCAAGAATACTGGCCACTGCGCTGACATATCTAACATGACTATAAAAATATGATGATGATGATAATTGTTGTTTAAAGGGGCCTAACATCTAGGTTATCGGCCCCTGATGGTTTGGGTGATCGTGAAGATGAAAATGAAAAGCGAACTTAAAACTAAAACTAACTACTAACCTACATACTAGAAGAAGAAATGGAAAACTAAAGGAGAATAAGGCAAATAAAGGACAGGAGGAAAAGAAATGCCCTGAACCCTCGAAGAAGGCGGATTGAGGGACTTGGGAAGGAAGGAGAGCCATGAAAGGCAGATAGGAAAGTGAAAGAGGAGAGGGTCCGCCCCAAAGGTAAGGAACAAAAAGGGAAAACGGACCCAGCTCAGGAATCCCTCGGGGTCGCCAACTCCCGAACTCACCAGCCGTGAGCCCCTGAGGGTGTAGCATTATCTAGGGTTCACCAAAAGTGGTGGGGCTACATACACCCGGCCTCCTTGAGGGCCTTAAGCAGAAGGCAGGAGATAACATGAAAAGAAAAAGAAGGCTGACCGCTCGCAGAAGGAGGGAATCAGAAAAGATGAGACAAGGGCCAATTAAGGCGGGAAAGGAAGTGACTCCCTAGGCCTCGGATGCCCTAATACCGTCGGGGTCGGAAGAGAACAAGAGTTGACCAAGTGAGGTCGATAGGAAAGAAGACAGAGAGGAGCCCGGCACAAGTAAGTGGAAGCAATGCCGGGCTCAGCTGGGGCCCCGTGGTTGTCAACCCACGCCCACTGACTTTAAAAATAGAAGAGATTATTGTGAGAAGAACAAAAATAAAAGAAATAAAAACAGGGAAATTAAAGGCCCTTAACCCTCGAAGAACGATGAAGAGGGACTTCCAAAGAAATAGAGCCATGCATGGCAGACAAGGAAGGAAACGCGGAGAGGGTCCACCGCAAAGTCGCTGGAAAAAAATCAGGAAAAATGGACCCAGCCCTGGATTCTCTCAGGGATGCCAACTCCCCAACTTAGTAGCCGTGAGCCTTGATGGCATAGCACAATCCGGGATGCACCATGCGGGATGGGGCTACTCACAACTTGCCTGCTTTAGGGTCTTGTACAGAAGGCGAGAAATAGCATAACGAGAAGAGGATAATATTGTTATTTGTTTACGTCCCTTTTAACTACTGTGGCTTTTAGACACGCCGGGGTGCCGGAATTTTGCCTCGAACGGGATAATTAACGTGCCAGTAAATCTACTGACACGACTCCCTCGCATTTGCGCGCCCACAAATGCCAGCTGACTGCGCCAGGATTCGATCCTGCAACCTTGGGCTCAGTAAGCGAAAACGCTACCGCTAAGCCACGCAGCCAGCCGAACGAGAAGAGGTCTGATCTCCCGAAGAATGAGGATATCAGGAAAGATGAGGCTAAGTCCAATTAAGGCGGGAACATGAGAGACGTCCTATGCTTCAGATTTACTAGTAGAATGCGGATGCGAAGAGAACAGTAGTTTACCAAGAGAGGTCGACAGGAATAATTAAAGAAATAGCCTGGCAGATGTGAGAGGAAGCAATGCCAGAATCAGTTGCGGGGTGGGGTGCTTTGACAGGGTACAGTCAGCCTCAGGCCCTTATGAGCACGCACATCGGATGGATTGATTCAGAGGATGACGTTTTTCTGGTGTTTGCCAAGCGATCTCGAAACATGGAGTGTGTGGTTACCGGGTCCAAACGCACATTCTTCACGGTTAATTGTTTTTCACAAGAGTGTCATGTTTTTGTCAAAGAAGGAATTCGTGCAGTTAGGTGAGTTTTTCTGCTCAGGTAATTACATCTTTGTCTTCGAGTCCTCGACCGATGACCTGGGGACCTAACCCTCTGACCGAGATCTCTAATGACTCTTCAGATTCCTATTACTAGCCCATTGACTAGCCGATCCGCCAGAGGCGCTAGTCTCACAACCTTGACCAACCATCTGATCTGTTCTTGTTCTTACGTGGCCCAGTTTTGAAAATTGAAATTGCACGATGTTGCGTTCACAAGACGTAAGCCTCTGTAGTTTAATTAATTTCCTAGCAACATATGTCTCGGTTATGGGATAAGATAGACCGCCTTGTTGTACAATAGCTAGATGTTTTAGTTACCATCTCCCCCCAGGGGCTCACACCTGGTGGGACGTGGGTTGGCGACCACGGGACCCCAGCTGAGTCCGTCATTGCTTCCACTTACTTGTGCCGGGCTCCTCTCCGTCTTCTTTCCTGTCGACCTCTCTTGGTCAACTCTTGTTCTCTTCCGACCCCGATGGTATTAGGGTATCCGAGGCCTAGGGAGTCCCTTCCTTTCCCGCCTTTGGCTATTGTCTCATCTTTCCTGATACTCTCTTCTTCAAGGGGTCAGCCATCTTTTTTCTTTTCAGGTTATCTCCTGCCTTCTGCTCAAAGCCTTCACGGAGGCAGGGTGTATGTAGTCCCACCACTTCGAGTGCACCCTGGATATTGCTGCATCCTCAGGGGCTCACAGATGGTGAGTTCTGGAGTTGGCGATCCCGAGGGATTCCTGAGCTGGGTCTGTTTTTACCACTTTTTCCACTGACTTTCGGGTGGACCCTCACCTCTCTCCCTTTCCTATCTGCCTTCCAAGTCCCTCAATCCTCATTCTTCGAGGGTTGAAGGCATTTATTTTCTTCCCGTCCTTAATTTGCCTTCTCCTTTATTTGTTTACCATTTATTATTCTAGTATGTAAGTCTGTAGTCAGTATTAGTTATAGTTTTCTTTTTCATCCCTTCTTTCACTATCGCCCAAACCATTAGGGGCCAGAAACCTAGATGTTAGTTACAATCTCAGCAACCCGGTTCCGATTCCCAGTTCTGAAAACAAATTAAAATTTGGCTTGAGGCCCTACACACAGCCTGGCGAATAGAGTGTGGGATGGATTTCCACCTGTGCCATCTAGGAAAATGAAGCTTGTAGATTTACGTGATTTTAAATCTCATCATGTAAATCTCACGAACATGAGCCACGGGACCTACATATTTGCGTGGATTCCGAACCATAAGACGTGGTATTTCACTTCGAAAATCTCTCAAAGAAAGTTTTCAATAATAGAACCAAGCAACACTGAAAAATGGCTTCTATTACTTCAACCTCAAAAAATTCAAATGCATTGACCGGGAGTCGAACACGCTCCGCCTTGGTGAGAAGCACGCAGCCTGACCTCTGCACCACCACGCTCCAGCTATCTGTAATAGCCCTCTATGGTTTCCCACTTGTTCTCCAGGGAAATCCCGGGATGGTTCCTAACGTAAAGCAATGGCCGCCTTCTTTTAAATACGACTGGCTATTGAACCCATGGGCCATAGGGTCCATGACGGTCGAACCATTGTCCTTAAGGAAGAAATGAAAGAAACGTATAGTTTCTTAAAGGAACGGAGAGAGATTTTAAGCCAGGAATATAGCTTAACATTGTGCAAGCGGCTAGGGACAGCTGCTCCTTAGATGAGATCACCCCACTCAACATTTCAGAGAGGGCCGGTCACGAGTATTAATAACTGAGTGGAAGTTTCCACCGAGATAGAAAGAGAAGCCTGAATCGGAATTCAAGCTGACGTGGCTGGAAATTGACAACGTCGCATACGCACCAGAAGAGGAATAATTAAAATTAACACGTTTACGAGCATAATAATGAGTAAACAAGCACAGTACAGTGAATTATTTTGAATGAGAGATTTTTCAGTATAGAGAAACCATGTAATAATTGTGCAGAAATAAACTGCCGACGTAAGACGACGTCATCGGTGAATTACCTAAGCTTCTGTGGAGGGGAGAGAGCAAAAAGAATGCAACACCCACACAATTGAGGACGAGAAATTAATTAATATCTCCGAATTGCACGATCGATTCTGAGGTGCAATAAGATCATTAGACATTGAAAAGACAAGCTTCCGGAAGATATAATTTTTATATTTGTGGCACCATTATTTTAGAAGTTGACCACAGGAAAGGCTTGAGTCTTATTTTTTTGTAGTAAAACAGTATAAAGCTTCGGGCGTTTCCAAGCCAATCATGCAGTATTCAGACAGCCAGAGGTGCTGTATCACGTCACATCGCATACAGTCCTACGAGCATTCCGTGAGGGGAAGTGCTGCTCCACGACGTAGAAGTAATCATTCCGACCGTCCGTGAGGGGACGTAACTCTGCGTTACATCGATAACAGCTACCAATACTCCTTGAGGGGAGAAACGCTGTTTTGCATCACCGAAGTAAGATCCAATAGCCACAGGCGTCACAGTAGTAACGACTTGCTGGCCTCCATAAGGAGCATTCACGACGAAATTTTAAAGTATCGCCGTAGTGAAGTATTAGGAAAATCCTAATTATAGGATTTAGGCCGACTGTATACAAGTTAAAGTGAAGATTCGCAAGATATAGTCAGAGCAGGCTGCGAACGTCGGACTTAAAGGCGATAGGTCGTTAAATGTAACGAACAGATCATAACGTACGGAAGTATCGTACCAGACAGATAAACTGTTATTTAAGTTGAAGCAACCTAAAAAGGAAGAACAGAATAAGGTTCGAACGTAGGAGCGTTAAAAAACAGTTCAAATAAATAGAATAGGAGACTATAAGCATTAGCTCCAGATAGCAGGCGAACAATTCTAATAGTACTAGAATCAAGAAGTGCTAGCTGCTAAAATATAAATCTATAGGTCTTAGAGGAGACCTCGATCCATATAGACTCTCGTTAGGATCAATAGACAGATCTACAGAGAATCCGTTCAAGCGAGATAATAGCCAGTTATCCAGGATAGGAATAGCAGAATTGAACTCCAGGGAACAGTAGATGTTTCGGGACCTTCGCATTCTTCAGAATAGGAAGCCGACATCGGATAAATCTCACCCTTGGAAACGGGAATTTAAGAAGATCACGTGTGTAGGCTCAGAAATACGGCCTAGTGATCGAGTCATTGTGAAGTGTAAAATAATCAAGATTGTGTGTTAGATAATATTTTTAGTGTTATTATGTGTTCAAAAGGGACACACCAGTATATAAAAATGTCGTCAATATTAAGTGTTATAGATATAGGTCAAAAAGTGTTTTTAAGTAAAATGAATACCTTCAATATGGTGTAAACAGTTCGAAGTGGGCCCAAAAATGAAACGCCACACCAGATTTAAGATCATGGGATGATCTGAAAATATGTAAGTACAAAATTCATTTTTTATTTTGGTGTCAGAAATTGATTGTGTACAACTCACCGGAGTTTTGAGTGAAAGGGATGTGTTTTAATGAATGAATACTGAATAATCAAGAATACGGTCTGAACAATAATAAAATAAATAGAGAAATTATGAATAATCATGTAAAGAATAAATTCCGTAGGGAAATATGTGAATAAAGGGTTAAAGTATTTAACAAATGTCATAAGAGCAAGCGAAATATCATTTAATTATCATAAAAGACATTGAAATAAAGTAAAGTTGAGATATGAAAGAGATAGCTTTTGAGCTTATATAAAGAATAAAGATAATAATAATAATAATTAAATATGGAAATGTTAAATAATAATCAAATGAATTGATATGAACATAAAAACGTTAAGCCTTAACGTATGTGTAAGAAATGAGGTTCAATGGAATATTTTAAAATAGGGAGCGATTTATCGACCATGGAAAGATTAATATGTGAATTAAAATAATATGAATTGTTACTAAAGCGATTTACCAGTTCTTGGGAAGACATTTCGGCTTAAAATAATGCATAGCGCATAATGAGCGCAAATATAATATTAAAGTGTCACGCTAGGAACGCGTAGTGGTTAAATACTTGGTACATTACTTATGGAGGGTAGTTGATTGCAGTGAATTGATAATTGTGTAAGTCCTCTATTTGTGATATGGTATCACGAGGCATTGTGTATGTATTTAAAAAGGGAGCTAATATATGGTATTATTGAGCGTATGTCATTGGGCCACGGCCGACTCTAAATCGCATTTTGTATAAGCCCTCTGTAAGGGATTTGTTCCCGAGGCACCTGAAGAGATTCGAATGCAGGATCTTCTTATGATAAAAGCCCCTGAAATTCTTCGTCGTCGTATGTGTATTTAATCTTCCCAATCAATGAGGACCCTCTCATAATTAATAAATGCCAAGGATATGATAATGGTCTTTGAACCAAAGAATAGTTGTTTGAATGTTACGGTACAATAAAGCCCGGTCTCCCCAGAACTGTATGAATGGAAAGGTTTGTTTTGAAAGCCTTGAAAATAAGCTACTAAATGTTGGGTCAGACGGGATGTCTCCCCACCCTAACGTGTCATAAATCGCACCCCATGTAGTGGAGTCTAGCCTTCTTAAAGCGAGAAGGAACTAAGACCGTCTCGTAAGCTGTTTTAAAGAGAAACGAATACACCAGGAGTGTTTAAAGTTGTAAACGACCCGGGCGTTGAACCGAGGTCCTCAAAGATAGATATTTCGTTTGCCGGTTCAGATCGTAGTTTCTTATATGATAATGGTCTATTTAAGACATGAGAGATAAATAACAATCCCTAATGTAATAATGTATGGACGTGGGATTCCACGAGTTGATTGAAGGCAACTGAGTTCGGGAGTAACTATAGTTTTTTGACTGTGTCAAGTTCCTTCACGCTCTGGAGTACACAATTGATTTTCTGATTACCTTAATATGTTTGTGAAATAAAGAGAGATGATAACAGCTGAATGTGTGGACATGCCCAAAATATTGAATTAAATAATTAACAGAGATTTTAAATATAATTATATATTTGTTCTTGAGAAATAAGAAAATATAAAAGCTAATGTTTGAGGTGTACAAGAATTACACCGTAATAATGCAAATGCATGGAGCCAAAGAGCTCAGAGTTATGTAAACTTAATGTTAGTGCTTTATGGAAGTGAGACTAAGTAAGAATTGTTGGTTTATGTGGAAACCACAGGTTTTGAATTCAATATTTGTTTATTTTATTTTGTGATCCCTTGTTCATTTGGTACAAGCAGTTGATATTTGGGTCAGTAATTAAATTGTTTAATTGTTTGTAGCGCCATTAATTTTATTAATTAAATATGTTTAAAATAGGAGTTGATTTTGTTGTTATTTTTGCAAGTGTATCCTCTAATTAATCCAAAATATGTGAGTCACAGAGTGGGGGAACTTACCGCTGCCCCGAAATTCCGAATTGAGCTACGCTGGTATACTGTGATTGGCATATTTCTTGCTAAATGGGCACACTATGTGGCTCAGCGGTAACGTTCTCGCTTGCTGGGCCCAAGGTTTCAGGTTCGTATCCTGGCGCAGTCAGCTGGCATTTGAGGATGCGCAAATGCAAGGGAGTCGTGACAGTAGATTTACTGGTACGTTAAAGATCCCCTTCGGGCCGAAATTCTGCCCCCCCCGGCGTCTCTAAAAGCCAGAGTAGTTAAAAGGGACGTAAAACCAATAACATTATTATTATTCTTTCAAATACTAGCTTCAATTACAAATATACAAACGTAGGCTACTATTACAGCCATCACAGTGACACCGGTTATCAGACAGATTGCACACATACCAAAGTGCACGAGGCTACATGACCGCGATGTCGCAAAAGCCCCTAAATAGGTCAAGAGCAACAGCAAGCTATTTGGATTTGGTAAGTTGTAACCTACACTTTATGAAAATATGCTGTGGGGGTGAATAGGATGATAATTAAAAACAAAATGATATGTTGTTAATATATTTGAGAGGTTTGGGATATCTTGGTTATCAACCCCGTGTAGTTGGGTGGGTGTTGAACTTGTCTGATAACCTGTGTTTCTGTGATTACTGTAGATGTGTGGGTAGGCCTTACTGTATTAGGTACAGTAATGGGGTAGGTGCCTTGGGATATGAAATAAGGTACAACCCCGGCATTTGCCTGGAGGGAGTGTGGAAATACCATGGGAAAACTACACTTAGGATGGTCACTGTCAGCGGCGGGATTCGAACCTGCAATCATCACACTTGTTGCAGCTGCTCGCGCGGTCGTAGTGCACAATTAAACGAGCACGGCTACGCCGCGGGGTAAAAAAGAAAAAATACTGACTTACTGTATATCTAACCTACATACTAGAAAATGAAAATGGAGAGGGAAAGAAAGAATGATAAAAGGAAATAAAGGACAGGGAAAGGAATTGCATACAAACCTCGAAGAGTGAGGATTGAGGGACTTAGAGGGACGTTGAGCCATCCAGAGAGTTAGGGAAGGGAAAGAGGAGAAGGTCTACCCCAAAGTCATGGGAAAAGAGGTGAAACAGACCCAGCTCTGGAATCCTGCAGTTTTCGCCAACTCACCAGCCGTGAGCTAAAAAATATTCACATTGGCCTTAATACAAGTTATCTATCATGTCCCTGTGCAGGTGAAACATGATAATAATTGTTAAAGATGACTTGATACAGACTTTCGAAACTTTATCTTCTGTTTTCCTGTTTATCCAAGGTATGTTTCCTAGTTTCACCGCTCATTTATAACAGCGCCACTTTCATGTAAGTCCTTCCACTTTCGATAGTTGAAGGACACAAATCCCGTGCTTTGATGTTCATGGATTGATTGATTCTTCTATTCATTCATTCATTTATTTATTTATTTATTTATTTATGTTCTTATTTATTTATTTGTCACCCGGATGGTGGTAGTAGTAGTTACAACTTGGCCAACGTACGTGATTTTAGGTCTGTGGTCACACAGAAGGTTAAATAAAGGAGTAATAATTCAGTGGTATTTGCATTTGTATAATAAAATCAATTGCATTTTTTAAATACTGAAATTACTTATGCACATTGTATTACACGTAAGAAACTAGGTGTCCTCTTGTGGTGAACGAAAATCATGCTAATTTATTTACATCGTATAAAATTTGTGTATAACTCACAGTCACAGGAATGTTCATCAGGCAACATAAGACCGGTACTCACCTAGAAACAGAAGAGAATAACAACATTAATATCTGGAGGTTCTTTTTCTTTTAAAAATATTTTGCTATCTTATTGAAAAATCAGGCAGTTAGAAGGATCCTAAGGACTACAATACATGAAACTGGAATCAGAAATAGTGATACAATTGTGAGAGAATGAATTCAACATTATTCTGCTCCAGAAAATCACCGTGCTGTTGCAGGGTTTCTTCTACGTGCACCGAGTCAGGCTCGTCAGAGGTCTTTTGATACACCCTGCCCAAACCTCTGATGAGGTAGTGGACCATGCACAACGTCCGATATACAAAGTGCATCGCACTTCTTTGCTGCTGGAACTAAGAGCTCCCACAACATTATCTCCTTCCTATAAATGTAACAAAGTTAGAAATATTCACTTTTACGGCCAAGTAATTAATGAGAAAATCGTCAAAATAATCGATTTTCCTTTCTAGCGAAATATTCATGTACGAATCCTTAGCTTTATGACAGTACTTATATTTCGTGTATAGCTCTTTTCGAAGCCTACATTCCACATACTTTCCAACAACCGTAAACTTAGACAAAAGACATTATGAAACAAATTTTAAGTAAGAAGGAATATAACTTATGATGAAACAACAGGGCAGAAAAGAAGATTAAAAGGGAACCTTTTAGAAGGTGAAGAAAAATACCCTGTCAATCCATTCTATAGTGCGGAAATGTATTGGCAAACTTTCAAAGCTATTTCCCATAAGCTAGAATGTATCAAATTAAAGGAACATTTTCCAAAACACCACTCAAGATAAGAAAATTATATCATTGTATAGCACTCTAGCAGTTCGAATTGACATTTTAACACAGCCATTTGGCAATATGCTTAGTAGTTTATATGCTATTTAATAAAACATAGCAGTTTGTTTTTGAAAAATTATTTAAAGGAACCTGGAAAAGATACTCAAATACTCCGTCCAAGCAACATCACTTGTCCTTACGAAAAACACATATTACGACCACGTGGGTAAATCGACGAAAAACCACCCCAGAATTCTTTTTTTAAGTTATGAAACGAGTCAAATCATTTTTGAGGATGGGTGGTGTTCGAACCCATTCATCTTAATTCCGAGGCATCCCGGCCCCACGACCTTGATATAACTGTCTGATAGATTAAATTCATAATATCTGAAACTTATCTCAAACTCAATTTCGGCCTTCGGTGGTCTTAATACGATTTGAATTGCAGCCCACCAATTGCATCATTTGTTCTTTAGTCACGGTTAATTTCAGAATCAGGGGAAGAGGGGAGTGGCATAAAGAATAGGGGAAAGAAGTGCCCAAGAGAGAAATTAATACGGTTAAGGAGGAAAGGAAGAGAGAGAATGAAGGGGAAAAAGCATTCAGGGAAACAACAAAATACTGATGAGAAAGTTCTCTCTTTCTTCCTCTTTCTGTTTCCCATGCATTCTCCTCTCCAGGTACGTGGTCAGTCTGGTGCCCATCGCTCGATCTAAGTGGTTTGTTGAACGCTAACGGCAACACATTTACGATCCTTGGAAAACAACTTTTTAATCATACGGTAGAATCAAGTGCAACATAACATTACACAAGCCAACACACGTGCTTACGAAATAAAGAAAGGTAGGCAGGCACACGGCTAGTAGCTGGCTGACGCTTATTTGTCCGAGCACGGGACAGCTTGTCAGACGGTGGACACACCACAAAGGAGAGTTCAAATTAGCCAACAGATACTAGTAGTTAGGAGTCGGGATCTTTTCATCTTCAACAACAGTGGTCGTGACTTCGATCCAAAGTTAAACGTTATAGCTTAATGCCATAGCATAGCACGAAATGTATCAAGCATAAGGTTGTTCGTTTAATAGAGTTACGTTACTAGTTCCTTTGTAATAACAGGCCTCGGCCGTTTCCTTCCACATCCTTGCTCTGTTCCATTCATTTCATCTCTCATTAACTCCTCTCATGAGGACGGCGTTAGGAAGGGCATCCGGCAGTATAAGCCACCCGCCACGTAAAATTTCATCGCATCTCATCCCAGACCCCGTTGGAAACGGGAATAATATGGTGTAGACATACATACCAGTTCCTTTGAAAAATAGGTTATTACTGAAACGGTAGGGTCTACAAAACCATATAGGCTATCTTTCAGAACTTAACTTATTGTTTTAAGTTTAGATTTAAAATTCCAAATCTGTATTATTTATTTATTTATTTATTTATTTATTTTTCTTATAATTAGGTTTGTCCACCTGATTCGTTTTCAGAAAAGTTGACTGATACACATTTTTCATGTATTGGCTTTCCTTCTTCTTCTTCGGATTATTATTATTATTATTATTATTATTATTATTATTATTATTATTATTACTATTACTATTTGCGAATGGACCCAGATAGATCCCTCAGTCTTTTATGATTCGCCTTTCTGATCTTCCATTTGGCTCTCATTCTCTTCCCGTGGGCCATCTTTCTTTCCTTAGTTCACTTGGTTCCTGGTCTGATGATGATGATGATGATGATGATGATGATGATGATTTTATTTATTTATCGTATGGCTTTTACTGCCGGGAGTGCCCGAGGACATGTTCGGCTCGCGTGAGTCTGTAGCTGCTTCCAGTGGACACCCTTAGGGTGAGGTATAAGTTCCGTTCAATTTCAAGTAGTTCCAATTTTCGCTACCAGATATCAATGATACCTAGTGGTGAACGTTGGAACTTTGATAGAGCGTTCCGACGAAATCTAACCTCACAATTTAGCTTTACACAAGTTTAGTCTGTGGAAGGATCTTTTACGTGCCATAAATCTATGACAAGGGACCGCCCGCTTTACTTCCCCTCCGAAGGAAGGCATACTGAAGGATTTTTAACACTCATAAAAAATCCGACGACTTCGGCTGGGTTTGAACCCGCTGTCTTGGGCACAGCAGTTCAGCATGCTGATGATAATTGTTGTTTTAAGGATGATGATGATAATTGTTGTTTTAAGGGGCCTAACATCTAGGTTATCGGCCCCTGATGGTTTGGGTGATCGTGAAGATGAAAATGAAAAGCGAACATAAAACTAAAACTAACTACTAACCTACATACTAGAAGAAGAAATGGAAAACTAAAGGAGAATAAGGCAAATAAAGGACAGGAGGAAAAGAAATACCCTCAACCCTCGAAGAAGGCGGATTGAGGGACTTGGAAGGAAGGAGAGTCATGAAAGGCAGATAGGAAAGTGAAAGAGGAGAGGGTCCGCCCCAAAGGTAAGGGACAAAAAGGGAAAACGGACCCAGCTCAGGAATCCCTCGGGGTCGCCAACTCCCGAACTCACCAGCCGTGAGCCCCTGAGGGTGTAGCATTATCTAGGGTGCTCCAAAAGTGGTGGGGCTACATACACCCGGCCTCCTTGAGGGCCTTAAGCAGAAGGCAGGAGATAACATGAAAAGAAAAAGAAGGCTGACTCCTCGCAGAAGGAGGGAATCAGAAAAGATGAGACAAGGGCCAATTAAGGCGGGAAAGGAAGTGATTCCCTAGGCCTCGGATACCCTAATACCGTCGGGGTCGGAAGAAAGCAAGAGTTGACCAAGTGAGATCGACAGTAAAGAAGACAGAGAGCAGCCCGGCACAAGTAAGTGGAAGCAATGCCAGACTCAGCTGGGATCCCGTAGTCGCCAACTCATGTTCCACTAGATGTGAGCCCCTGGGAGGGGTTCCTGGTCTCTTTGGAGCGTCATTCTCTGGAGTTACATTCCATCCATTTCCCCTACATCCGAATAGGTTCCTGTCAAAGACTTCCGCTGTTCTACTTGGGCCTTCTCCAAGTCGTGTTTGACTTGCTGAATCCACGGTATATTCTTCAGTTTTTCTGCGTGTGCAAGCTTAGTCGGTGGAAGTCTTTGAACATTTCCATAAACTTTCAATATTCGTTTCCTGATGTCTGCCGCAAGATTAGATAATTTCTCAGTTGCTTTACGAGATGTTAACCTGTATCTATCTTCTGTTCCTTCTGTGCCAAGAATTTTCCTCAAGATATTTCGCTCTTCCTTAAGGATTATTAGTCTACTAGCAGTAGTGCCCGGCTTCGCCCGGTGGATTTATTTGGTTTACCGAACTGGAGCGCTCAAGGATAAGGATCGGAATAAATGAAAGTAAATTTGAAAGCACCAACACTTATTGTAGCTGATAACCTCAGTATACTGCACCAACACCATCGCCCTTATACAGAGGCATACTATTGTCATGATAACTGTTTTAGCACTAATTACTCCCCGTGACTGAAATTTATAAGCAGCTCGCAATTCTGCACCAGAACATTGGTAGGGACGACGTGTTGCGGCCCGCATTACATGGCAACAATAGACTTCGGTATTATTGAAGCCGTTCTGGAGCGCATGTTCTTCCGACTTACTGAACAAAAATCAATCTTTGAGGTTACTTGAGAGGTGTAGCCTAATGCTACATAGCCTAAACTTTTCATCTTGAATCAGGCTATCATACACCCAAAAAAAAATCGAATCCGACTGGTAGTTCCAGAGATTAGCGCGTTTAAACACATAAACTAACACACAAACTCTTCCGCTTTATTATATTAGTATAGTTTATTATCATTATTATTAATAATAATACCGGCAGTGGTAGCTATGCTCGCTAATAGGCAGTTGTTGGCCAGGGGCCCAGTTATTTGCAGATTTTGTTCGGACCCCACTGTTAGCCGTCGTTGAAGTAATTTACCGTTGTCTCCCATATTCAGCTCCAACCAAATGCCGGCACCTTCTAATAAGCCAGGATCATTTCCTTCCATTTGCTTACGCAGTTTCATTCACCATCATTCATTTCATCTCCTATTGACTCCTATGATGCAGTTGGCGTTAAGAAGGGCATTCAGCCGTAAAAAAACGACACAGAGAAGTTGATCGTATCTTATCCCCCCTTGTCCGCCTCGTTGTGTAGTGGCTAGCATTATTGGCTCTCACCGTGGAAGCCAGGGTTCGATTCCTGGCTCTGCCATATTAGAAGTGGTTCTCCATGGTTTCCTACTTCTACTCCAGGCAAATGCCCGGATGGTTCCTAACGTAATGCCACGGCAGCCTCCATTCCAATCGTTACCTGAACATAAATACACACACCAATATATCCATCACAATAACGCAGGTTAATGACAAATTCCACACACAGAAAGTACACTGGGCTACTAGACCTCGATGTCGCAAAGCCCCTAAATCAATCATCAATAACAACAACAACTATTTAATCCCTGACCCTTTGATGACGGGAATTTTAGGGAGTGAACTTTAGTATTATTAGACTATTATTATTATCATCATCATCATCATCATCATCACCTATATCATTATTTTATTACAATACTATAATTTTGTCAAGTTTGAGTAATTTATTACGAATATGTGCAGGTGATAGAGAGAATTAAAATATAATATGACAAACAATTTCTGCGGTGATCTTGCCATTTATATTCTTAATTATTAGTAGCTCCAGACATCTTTCGTTGACAGTCCCGTGAATTTGGGTGTGTGTTGAATTTGTCTGATAACGTGTTTCCGTGGTGACTGTAGTAAAGTAGGTGTAATTATTAAATTAGGATACGGGAGAGGTTCCCCTGGATATGAAATAAGGTATGATAGCAGAATTTTCCTGAATTGAATGTGGAAAAATTCGGGGAAACCCGAACATAGGATAGCAAATGTCACTGCCAAGATTCAAACCTCTGATCACAGGTTTTGCGGTCGTGGTGAGCGATTTAACGTGAACGGCTACGCCACATGGTAGAGTTTTAGAGGAGCTTGGGGACACGTAAAACTACAATCTTCCTTCCTTCTTCCTTAGAGGAACCTATCTGAGTTTTAGATGATGATGATGATAATTGTTGTTTTAAGGGGCCTAACATCTAGGTTATCGGCCCCTGATGGTTTGGGTGATCGTGAAGATGAAAATGAAAAGCGAACTTAAAATTAAAACTAACTAATAACCTACATACTAGAAGAAGAAATGGAGAACTAAAGGAGAATAAGGCAAATAAAAGGAAAGAAGGAAAAGAAATACCCTCAACCCTCGGAGAGGGCGGATTGAGGGACTTGGAAGGAAGGAGAGCCATGAAAGGCATATAGGAAAGTGAAAGAGGAGAGGGTCCGCCCCAAAGGTAAGGGACAAAAGGGGAAAACGGACCCAGCTCAGGAATCCCTCGGGGTCGCCAACTCCCGAACTCACCAGCCGTGAGCCCCTGAGGGTGTAGCATTATCTAGGGTGCACCAAAAGTGGTGGGGCTACATACACCCGGCCTCCTGAAGGGCCTAGAGCACAAGGCAGGAGGTAAAAGGAAGAGAAAAAGAAGGCTGACCCCTCGCAGAAGGAGGGTATCAGAAAAGATGAGACAAGGGCCAATTAAGGCGGGAAAGGAAGAGACTCCCTAGGCCTCGGATACCCTAATACCGTCGGGGTCAGAAGAGAACAAGAGTTGACCAAGTGAGGTCGACAGGAAAGAAGACTGAGAGGAGCCCGGCACAAGTAAGTGGAAGCAATGCCGGACTCAGCTGGGGCCCCGTGGTCGCCAACCCACCTGAGTTTTAGAGGAACCTATCTAAGTGTGAAGACTAAGCAAATAGCCTTTATCATAGCTCTAATTAAATGGTAATGGTATATTAAGGTTATTGGTTTTAGGTCAGTTTTTAACTACTACGGCTTATAGAGACGCCAAATTGCCGGAATTTTGCTTTGGAAGTGACCTATAACGTGACAGGGATGGCACCCTTACATTTAATTACCCCCGAATGCCAACTGACTGCGCCGTGATTCAATCCCGCAATCTTGGAAACAGCAGGCGAGAACGTTAATGTAGCATCACCCTGATTACTCGGTTTACAGAGCATTCAAGTCGGTTTATCTTTGTTAAGTATCCATTTTTGCCTGTAATATAACTTTACTGACTCCAGCATTGCGGAATTCTTGAGTTTCATAAACCATCCCGAGTTGACTTGAAGAAGCTAATTACTGGCCATTTGAAGGACTGGCCACGTTCTTGGGACGAGCATTATAAACAAGTTTCAATTAACTTCCTGTTATCGTCAGGTTCTGAACATCGCTTTTCTGCTAATAAGTGTAAACAAGGACACTTTACTTGAGAGGTATTTAAACAAAATTAAACCGTACTTGCGTAAAAATAGAGTGAATATAACCAGACTTGACCAGTGATGCCGAAAAGGGCGTGATTTCAATAACTACTTGGGTTTAGGACGTAATTGTATCTTTTCGTGGAATATGAACAGTTATGTTTTATTTTAATTAAATTTATGTAACTAAATTTTAAATTGTAATACATTTTCCTTCAAAATCAGCTGATCGTAGCATTCACTTAATAAGTACAAATTTTACCAAAGCAGTGGACATAAATGTGTGCGAGCATATGGAGACGTAACAGGTTTCGGCCTCTAGCTTAGAAATTTTAAAGTAGATCATCCCAATTTCTCCAACTCGAAAAATCTACGCCACAGTAACTGAGGCCATTCGGTAATTTTTGTTGTTGTTGTTGTTTCATTTGAGGGGCTTATACATCGTGGTCATTTATTCCCATGTATTTGGGTGTTTGTGTGTGTGTGTGTGTGTGTGTGTGGAATTTTGTCTGATAACCTGTGTTTATGTGATGGCTGTATTAGAGTATGAACATTTAGTTCAGATGAGGATTGGGAATGAGGTGACCGTGACCATAACTTAGGAAACATCCCTGTATTTGCCTGGAGTAGATGTGAGAAACCACGGAAAACCACTTCCAGAATGGCTGAGGTGAGAATCGAAACAATCTCTTCTCAGTTTTGCCTCACGAGTTTGAGTGTAACTTCGACGATTGTTATAATTATAATTAGCATTATCAATATTATTTTCATTATTCTTCTTTATTTGTTTCGCCCAACTTTGGGGTCCATGAAATCGGTCATTTTATATTATTTGAGCTTTCCTTTTAGCCCAGTATTGTCTCATCCTTTGAGATCTTGCTTCCCTTTCTCCGGCAGATATGTGGATCGTACTCTTTGTTTGATATTAACTTGGAAATGATGTTTCTTATCCTTGATGATGGTTTTGGCTATTTTGTCTATGAGTATGGTGTCTGTAATTTGGAGTTCTACGAGGTCTTTCTCAGTTTCCTTAAACCAAAGAGGTTTTGTTTTGTTTATTACGAAAGTAGTCGAAGATCTTTTTGGTTAGTCTATTTGAATTTATTCGGAGGATGTGTCCATAAAAATCAATTCTCCGTTTCATTATTATTATTATTATTATTATTATTATTATTATTATTATTATTATTATTCCGAATTTGGCCGCCTGTGGACCACATGGAACCTAAGGCTTTCTGGTTAATCTCCTCTTCTCTTCCCAAAACCTCTTCATTCGTTCACTTCTGATCTTTCGCTCCTCCTCGGATATTACCAGTTTGGCTCTAATTTTAGGTGTTTTCTCCTCGAACATCTTGACGTTGTCAATTCGGTTTCTAAACTCTTTTCTGTTGTAGATCACATCCACTGTGAGTCCACTTTCCTTGGCGTCTCTGTTAACCTCTTCTACCCACTTAGTTGTAGCCTTCAGCTCTGTAATATACTTGAATATCCTCTTAGTCAGTCGGTTCTCGTCCATTCTCACCAAATGTCCGTAGAATTTCAACCTTCGCTTCCGCATTGTGACAGTAATTTTTTCAGTGTGTTTATAGAGGTCATCATTCTTTCTGTTCTTCCATGTCCCGTGAGCAGTTTTCTGTGGTCCTAAAATTTTCCGCAAAATTTTCCTCTCCTTTTTTTCCAGTTACAGAAGATCCCCTTTTTTATTCAGTGTCAAGCACTCCGAATCGTACAGACCCTCTGGCTTTACTACTGTGCTATAGTGTCTGAGTTTTGCCTTGTACGATATTGCTCGTTTGTTGTATCTGTTCTGGGTTAACCTATAAGCCAAATCCAATTTTCTAGCTCCTGCCCTATTTGCTTCTTTATCCAGCCCATTTGGTTCTATCCATTCACCTAGATATTTAAACTTCTCAGTTCTTTTGACAGTCCCATGTTTCACTTTTATGTGTCTCTCTCTAAGGTGTCTGTATTCCATGTATTCTGTCTTTTCATAGGAGACTTTAAGACCCGTTTCCTCAGCGATTCCGTGCAGAGTATCCAGCATTTTTTGGGCATCATCTCGGCTTTGGGCTAAGAGGGCAAGATCATCAGCAAAAGCCAAACATTTAATTTCCAGGTTCTGTCCTTTCCTTCCCAGATGTATCCCCCTTACTCCTTTCATGTCAAAAGCTTCCTCCCAGGTTCTCACGATTTTCTCCAGAACAATGTTGAAGAGTATTATTATTATTATTATTATTATTATTTCCGATAAGGCCTGCCACGGACCACGCACCAATTTCAATTCTTCACTCTTTGTTTTTTCTCTTCCGTTCTTCCCAATATTTCTTCATTCTTAGACTACGCTGATTATTTCTGTCCCCAGACCACTTCGCCCCAGGTTTCCTTTCCACGCTTCCCTGGAATCCTTCCATACTTAACACCTTCTTTCGAAAAAACTCTCTGTCCACAGTGTCTTCTTCTCTTATATTATTTCTTTCTGACTATTTCTTTACCTCTTGAATCCAGCTAGTCGTTGACCTTTTTATTACTATTAATTATTATTATTATTATTATTATTATTATTATTATTTTATTATTATTATTATTATTATTATTATTATTATTATATCACAATTGTTCATTAGACGCAGTTCTTCTGGTTCCCCCAAGAACTCACAGCTTATGGGACGTGGGTTGGCGACCACTGGACCCCATCGGAGACTGGCACTGGGCACTTACTTGTGCCGGGATCCTCTCTAACACATTTTTGTCAACCTTCCATGGTCAACACTTGTTCTCTTCCAAACTCGACGGTTTTAGGGTATCCGAGGCCAAGGAAGTCTTTAATTTTCTCGCCTTAATTGTCCCACGTCTCATCGTTCCTTTGAAGGCTCAGACCACTTCTTTCTTTTTATGATATCTTCTGTCTTTTGCTCAAGACTCTAAAGGAGGCAAGGTGTGTGTGCAACTTGGATAATGCTACACCATCAAGGTATCCGACCACTGGACCCCATCGGAGACTGGCACTGGGCACTTACTTGTGCCGGGATCCTCTCTAACACATTTTTGTCAACCTTCCATGGTCAACACTTGTTCTCTTCCAAACTCGACGGTTTTAGGGTATCCGAGGCCAAGGAAGTCTTTAATTTTCTCGCCTTAATTGTCCCACGTCTCATCGTTCCTTTGAAGGCTCAGACCACTTCTTTCTTTTTATGATATCTTCTGTCTTTTGCTCAAGACTCTAAAGGAGGCAAGGTGTGTGTGCAACTTGGATAATGCTACACCATCAAGGGCTCAGGTTTCTCCCCTTTTTCCATTGCTTGCGTGGTGCAGCCTCTCCTCTTCTCCTTTCCTATCTGCCTTTCATGGTTCTACATATTTCCGAGCCCTCCATATTTCCAAGCCATCAGTCCTAATTCTTTGAGGGTTGAGGGCATTTATTTTCCCAGTATGTTTTTATCTTAAATATTTGTCCTCCTCTATTAATCCTCCGTGGCTTAGGCGGCAGTGCACCGTCTTCTCACCGCTGGCACTGGGTCCGTGGTTCAAATCCCGGTACTCCATGTGAGATTTGTGCTGGACAAAGCGGAGACAGACATGTTGTTCTCCGGATACTCCGGTTTTCCCTGTCACAAATTTCATTCCAACAGCACTCTCCACTATCATTTCATTTCATCTGTCATTCATTTAATCATTGCCCCAGAGGAGTGCGACTGGCTTCGGCGGCCGGCACAGTTCATATCCTTGCCGCTAAATGGGGGTTTCATTCCATTTTCTGACTCGGTCGGTTGACTGGAAGCAGCCTGTGGATTTTCATTTTCATTTGTCTTCCTTCTAGTACGTGAGTTAGTTAAGTCAGTTGTTAGATTTTGTTATAGGAGACAAGTGAAAACAATGCCTGACTCAGCTGGGGTCCCGTGATCGCCAACCCACGTCCCTCTAGTCATGAGCCCCTGGGGATAGCTCTCTACGGTCTTGGGTCCTGTAAATCCCGAATGTGAATGAGGTAACACTGAACTCAACAGAAGATTATCCCCGCTTAAAGCAGCTCAGGAGGGAATTGCGATCAAGGACATGTGGCCTTAAGTAGCTCGGCGTGTGGGCTCACCAGGTGGGATACAGAAACAGAGCAAGAAAGCTCGAGACAGATTACAGACATTGACACAGATAGCTGTCTGTATCTTCCCTCAGGTCATGTGATCCGTCCTTCCAACTACTGTACATTAATAAGAGAAGAGAGTTGTTGTTGTTGATTATTTAGGAACTTGCGAAATCGTGGTCTTGTAGCCCCGTGTACATGGTAGTGTGTAAAATTTGCCTGTGATGTCTGTGGTAGTGTGTATGTTTGTAATTGATATATGATTTGTGTAGGAAGCTGCCGTGGCCTTAAGTTAGGTACCATCTCGGCATTTGCCTGGAGTTGGAAACAGGAAACCCCAGAAAACGTTTTCAAGGACAGCTGCTGGTGGGTTTCAAACCCAGTCACTTTCAGGGTCCAGCCTTACGCCTTAGTAGTCGGTATGAGAGACTGGGAGTACTGAAATGGTACTTCCGTTTTCTAACGCCACTGGCAAGCCATAAGACACGTCTTATGAATCTGTACGGAGGGTCACGAGATCAATCACAAGTTTGCCAAGGCCGGAGGGTTTGAGCGAAACGCACCTAAATGTAAATACCATGACTACCAATGCACCTATACTTGCCCCAATTATAAATACAGCATATTTAACCTATGTATACGAATGTCACAGTTAGTTTAAGGATTAGATTTCAAATTAGAAAGTAGCGGCTTGAATATTTATTGAGTGCTCGAATGCCACTATGCTATTATTATTATTATTATTATTATTATTATTATTATTATTATTATTATTATTATTAATGTAATTTTGTTTCGTTATGCCGTATAAGGAACGCGATTGAACCTATCCAGCTGATCTTGATTTCTTGTCCTCCTAAAATCTCTTCATCTTCTTCTATGGCTCTTTCTGTGCTCCTCCGTCCAGGTTATTTTGGGTAAAATGTTTGAGTAGTATGAACATTGATGATTGTCAATTAGGTCTCTGATTTTAGATCTGTTCAGTATCATATCACTTGAGAAGTCTATTTCCTGAATGTCTTTTTCTTTTTATCAGCCTGTGATCACTCATTCTGAGAAAATGTCCATAACGTTTCAAACGTTTTTTCCTGAATGTGTCCGAAATTTCTCCGAATGATAATAAAGCTCCTGGGATTTCATTTTTATTCAAATTCCTTTAGTACTAGCTGGGCCAAATTTTCGTCAATATATTTATTTCTTGTTTTTGTACATCTTTAATCAATGATCGCCCCCAATGAACAGTGTTTCAGAGGCGTTCAGTGTCTCGGGTTTTATTACCTTATTGCAATGTCGTAATTTTCTTTACGGGAGATAGATTTCTTATTATACCTATTATTATTATTATTATTATTATTATTAGGACGGTGAGATCTCATCTGTCTGTCTACCTCCTTGCCAGCCCACCAAGTTTTAATCCTTTCGGAATGTCCTTTCTTCCATACATCAGAATTAATAATCTTTAGTCGAGTTGGGACTTGTTCTTGATGAGCCTGTTTAAGTTATTGTTTTGAGTGGTTTTCTGAGCTGAATGTCTGTTTCTGAAATGTCTTGATTTAAAATGTCCTCACCGGTCTCTACGATCTCCAACAGCCAAGGAGAAATCGTTTCGAGACTTTTGAAGCAGGATAAACGTTCAGAAATTCTTTTATCTGGCAATCTGAAGAGGTGAGCGTAAAGGATATCCTTCTTTTTATTTTCTTCTTCCTTTTGTTATTATTATTAGTATCATTATTATTATTTTAATATATATGAAATTTACATTAAGATACAAAACCATCACCGTCGGACTCCTGGCGAGCCAAATACACTGATGATAGCACTGGGTCTTATGATGTGCAGAGTCACTGAAGAAATAAAACCTTTCGCACTATGCTTGAATTACCACGGAGGGCAGATTTATGAATTAACTGCATATGGTTCCTCTTCAAGGCAAGGCTTTCCTTTGCATTATCCCAGTCCGATGTGACTAAACCATTCACAGCGACAACTGGGATAACGAAAACTTCCTTTAGGCCATATATGTGGCTGAGCTCAGCGGCTGGTATCAGCGCCTTTTCTCAGCCACCGTATTCTGTAGGATTTCATCGACTGAACAGCGACATCGACAATGTTAGCCTGGTGTGCTTCCTTATCGGAGCAATCAAAACAAAAATTGGTAGGAGTAAAGATCCATACCTGAATATCTCACGGCTATATTTGAAAATGATGTCACTGCTACCAACTGCTGAAAAATCGCAATTGAAATTTGAGCTCCATGTTGGATATCTTGGAAGGTATGAATGGGAGCTGTTTCAAAATGGGCACACGTATAGATAATAATATTGCAGTTTAATTTCCATACATGGCAGTGTTGCCAAAATGATTATAAGCTTGCTGTTAAGTCCAATATTTAAATGCATATAACTTCTACATTATCAATTGGAATTAAACCAAATTTCGTATGTGCTATGTGTATATAAACAGATATAACTGAGCGTATTCTTAAGAGCCTCCAGGGCTGCCAACTGTTAATAAATGCTCTCAATTTTTTAAATCCAAATACCCATATATCAGAAAGTATGCAAGCCGACAGCCTTAAAGTGTGTACACGTATAGCACCTGACATTCTATATTAATTTGGAGTAACATATATACGTCAGTGCTACCAACATGATTCTAAGCCTGCTGAGAGGTCCAAATTTAAATACATGTAACTTCTATACTATCATTTGTTTTTCAACCAAATTTCGTGTGTGCTATGTGCCCAATAACAGATATGACTATGCCGATTCTTAAGAGTAACCAGTTCTGCCAACTGTTAATAAATGCTGTCTCTATTTTTGTTACCCTAATATCAATATATCAGAAAGTATGCAAGCCAATAACTCTAAACTTTGCAGACGTATAGTACCTGTCATTCTAGATTAATTTGGAGTAACTAATATAGGCCTACGCCAGTGCTGCCAACATGTTTCTAAGCCTGCTGATAGGTCCAATTTTAAAATGTAAGTAACTTCTATATGAATTAATGGATTTCATTCAAAATTTACACAACAATAGATCATATTATTTCAGATTATTTGTGACCAATACTTGTATGTCATTATTGCCAACTTGATTTTACGCGCGCTGTTAGATCCAATGTTTAACTGCATGTAACGTCCATGCTATCCATTGGACTTCAACCGACTTTTGTATTCTATACCTTAAGAGATGGAACTAAGAATATATTCAGTCACCAGGGCTGTCAACTGTACTTCTCTATTAGGCTACATTATGCCAGGTATACAGTATTTCGAACTAATTAGAAATTTCGATATTACCAACTTAATTTCGTCATTATTCTAGATAGATACATATAGATTAATCATTGGAAGGAATCTTAAATTTTAAGAAAAGTAGGCTCTTTAGTTCGTCACGGAACTTCTTGTTTTAAACTAGGTTAGCACATAAAATCAATACGATTTGCAGAAAAAAGCAACAGGGTCCAATTGGTACAAACAGGTGGCAAAGGACTTTGTTGAATTAGGTTTTCTCAATCTACAGGATCGAGAGGAAATTAGGAAAATTACTCATACACGGGGTTTTGAGGGAGAAGAGAGAATACCTACCAGACACGTCTGGTCGCAGGAACGAAGACTCGCTGAATCTTTGCGCATGAAGAATTATTGGGCAGACATCAAAGCCAATAAGTGTTGATTCCGCATGGTCCTAGGAGATCCATTCGTGCAGAAGAATTACAATTTTTAACATTTTAGAAAACGAAAAGTACTGTGTCAACATTTGGCACTGCAAATTTGGGCACAGAAATCGAGTTCCTCAGCCAGTTGACACAAAACCTATTTGGACGACGATGTAGACGAGATGTATATCACGTAGAGAGGGCAAGGCATAGACCACACGCTCAGAATGAAAACAAACAGGGCCCGTCATAGAGTTTGAATAATTGTCAGGAGCTGCATTCCTGCATTAATCTGAATGTTCATTTTATTGTGTTGAGCAGTATCTGATAGTGTACCGCCCAAAGAGTAATTTGTCTTACAAGCCAAGGGACAGCTCACTACAGCCGTGTCACACGATCCCTCCTTTTACCACGAGGACGACAATCCCAGCTACCGCATTCCTGTCACACTGAGGATCTGGGTTTCATGGAGATAATATCTCAATAGTAGTTCATCACGATCTCTCAAGCATCACCACGCGTGATACTCCATAGGAGTCTACACCCCGAAAGGCTCAAAATTAGTGATTTTTAAAATTGTTAATTCATTTAAGGAGCTTGAGTCACTCTGGTTATCTGCCCCGTGCACTTGGGCCTGTGCTCAATTTGTCAGATAAAACTACTAACTTCGAACTAAATTACACACCAGAAATAAAAAAGAAGTACAATGAATAAGGAAAAGAAAATAATAAATAAAGAGAAGGGAAATAAAAGACAGGGAAAAGAAATACCAAAAAGTCTGTAGTTTTGCGTGACCGTTAATCTCGCGATCATGAACCACGGGTCCTCCTTTTACCACAGGGTATGGCATTTCACTTTGAATACCTCACATGCATTGACCGGGATTCGAACCAGTGGGGAGAGGCCAAATCTTAACCGCTGCGCCCCACAAAAATAAAGAAAAGAAAAATCCTCATCCCTCTATGAGTGAGGAATAAGAGAGTGTAAAAGAAATGGAGTCAAGGAATTTAAAGAGGAAAGGGCATGTCTTAATGTTAAAGCAAGAAGGAACAAGGAGTTCCCTATAGAACTATAGAGCCTACTTTTCAAAAAATGTAAGGTTCATGCCGATGATTAATCTATATGGACCTATCTGGAATAATGACGAAATTAATTTGGGCATTATCGAAATTTCGAATAAGTTCGATATATACCTGGTATTATGTAGCCTAATAGAGCACTACAGTTGGCAGCCCTGGTGACTGCATAATTATATTCTTAGTTCCATCGCTACATAGGGTAAAAATAGAGACAATATTTATTAACATGATGATGATGATAATTGTTGTTTTAAGGGGCCTAACATCCAGGCTATCGGCCCCTGATGGTTTGGGTGATCGTGAAGATGGAAAGGAAATGCAAACTTAAAACTAAAACTAACTACCAACCTACATACTAGAAGAAGAAATGGAAAACTAAAAGAGAATAAGCCAAATAAAGGACAGGAGGAAAAGAAATGCCCTCAAACCTCGAAGAATGCGGATTGAGGGACTTGGAAGGAAGGAGAGCCATGAAAGGCAGATAGGAAAGTGAAAGAGGAGAGGGTCCATCCCAAAGGTAAGGGACAAAAAGGGAAAACGGGCCCAGCTCAGGAATCCCTCGGGGTCGCCAACTCCCGAACTCACCAGCCGTGAGCCCCTGAGGGTGTAGCATTATCTAGGGTGCACCAGAAGTGGTGGGGCTACATACACCCTGCCTCCTTAAGGGCCTTGAGCACAAGGCAGGAGATAGAAGGGGAAAAAAAGAAGGCTGACCCCTCGCAGAAGGAGGGAATCAGAAAAGATGAGACAAGGGCCAATTAAGGCGGGAAAGGAAGAGACTCCCTAGGCCTCGGATACCCTAATACCGTCGGGGTCGGAAGAGAACAAGAGTTGACCAAGTGAGGTCGACAGGTAAGAAGACAGAGAGGAGCCCGGCACAAGTAAGTGGAAGCAATGCCGGACTCAGCTGGGGCCCCGTGGTCGCCAACCAACTTCCCACTAGATGTGAGCCCCTGGGGGTTATTTATTAACAGTTGGTAGCCCTGGTTGCTCTTAACAATATGCATAGTCATATATGTTATTGTACTCATAGCACATACGAAATTTGGTTGAAATCCAATTGATAGAATAGAAGTTACATGTATTTAAAAATTGGTCCTAACAGCAAGCTTAGAATCATGTTGGTAGCACTGATGTATATTAGTTACTCCAAATTAATCTAGAATGTCAGGAAATACGCGTGTGCATAGTTTAAAGCTGTCGGATTGCATACTTTCTGATATATTAATATTTGGACTAAAACATAGAGAGAGCATTTATTAACAGTTGGCAGCCCTGGTGGCTCTTAGGAATACGCTCAGTCATATCAGTTTATGTACACATAGTACATACGAAATTTGGTTGAAAACCAATAGATAGTGCAGAAGTTATATGCATTTAAAAATTGGACTCATCAACAGGCTTAGAATCATTTTGGCAACACTGCCATGTATGGCCGCCTAGAAATTAAACTGAAACATTATTATCTAAATGTGTGCCAATTTTAGAATAGCTCCCATGCATACCTTCCAAGATATCCAACATGGAGCTCAAATTTCAATTGCGATGTTTCAGTAGTTGATAGCATTGACGTCAATTTAAAATATGTCCGTGAGATATTCAGGTAGAGATCTTTACTCTTACCAAATTTGGTTTTGATAGCTGCAGCCGATTAGGAGTTGCTAGGGGGGGGGGGAGGGGGGAACACACCAGCCAGACAGACAGAAGGACAGACAGACATACATACAGACACACATTTTCCCGGATCGATCTCATAAGTTTACTTTTCCTCATTTTTGCAAAATGAGAAAAGTAGGGTGAAAATAATCTTAATGATGATGATGATGAAGATGATGTGATTATTGGCCCAAATGGTTTGGGCAAAAATGAAAAATGATGATGAAATGAACACTAGATCTAAAATTAACAACTTACAACAGCTTACGGATCTGACGAAGAAAAAGACGAAAACAAGGAATGAGGTAAATAAAAGGCAGCCTTCGACATATTATGAGAATTAAGGGACTTGGAAGAATGTAAGCCCAGGAAAGCCAGATATGAAAGGGAAGGAAGATGATGATGATGATGATGATGATAATTGTTGTTTTAAGGGGCCTAACATCTAGGTTATCGGCCCCTAATGGTTTGGGTGATCGTGAAGATGAAAATAAAAAGTGAACTTAAAACTAAAACTAACTACTAACCTACATACTAGAAGAAGAAATGGAAAACTAAAGGAGAATAAGGCAAATAAAGGACAGGAGGAAAAGAAATGCCCTCAACTCTCGAAGAAGGCGGATTGAGGGACTTGGAAGGAAGGAGAGCCATGAAAAGCAGATAGGAAAGTTAAAGAGGAGAGGGTCCGCCCCAAAGGTAAGGGACAAAAGGGGAAAACGGACCCAGCTCAGGAATCCCTCGGGGTCGCCAAGTCCCGAACTCACCAGCCGTGAGCCCCTGTGGGTGTAGCATTATCTAGGGTGCACCAAAAGTGTTGGGGCTACATACACCCGGCCTCCTTGAGGGCCTAAAGCAGAAGGCAGGAGATAACAGGAAAAGAAAAAGATGATGATGATGATGATGATAATTGTTGTTTTAAGGGGCCTAACATCTAGGCTATCGGCCCCTGATGGTGTGGGTGATCATGAAGATGAAAATGAAATTTAAACTTAAAACTAAAACTAACTAATAAGGAAAAGAGGAGAGGATTAGAGAGGAGAGGGGAGGGGAGGGGAGAGAGGAGAGGGTCCGCCCCAAAGGGAAAGGACAAAAGGGGAAAACGGACCCAGCTCAGGAATCCCTCGGGGTCGCCAACTCCCGAACTCACCAGCCGTGAGCCCCTGAGGGTGTAGCATTATCTAGGGTGCACCAGAAGTGGTGAAGCTACATACACCCTGCCTCCTTAAGGGCCATGAGCACAAGGCAGGAGGTAAAAGGAAAAGAAAAAGAAGGCTGACCCCTCACAGAAGGAGGGTGTCAGGAAAGATGAGACAAGGGCCAATTAAGGCGGGAAAGGAAGAGACTCCCTAGGCCTCGGATACCCTAATACCGTCGGGGTCGGAAGAGAACAAGAGTTGACCAAGTGAGGTCGACAGGAAAGTAGACGGAGAGGAGCCCGGCACAAGTAAGTGGAAGCAATGCCGGACTCAGCTGGGGCCCCGTGGTCGCCAACCCACGCCCACAAGATGTGAGCCCCTGGGGGGAAAAGAAAAAGAAGGCTGACCCCTTGCAGAAGGAGGGAATCAGAAAAGATGAGACAAGGGCCAATTAAGGCGGGAAAGGAAGAGACTCCCTAGGCCTCGGTTACCCTAATACCGTCGGGGTCGGAAGAGAACAAGAGTTGACCAAGTGAGGTCGACAGGAAAGATGACAGAGAGGAGCTCGGCACAAGTAAGTGGAAGCAATGCCGGACTCAGCTGGGGCCCCGTGGTCGCCAACCCACAACCCACTAGATGTGAGCCCCTGGGAGGCGGGGGGGGGGGGGGGGGAGGAAGAGAGGGGCCGCCCCAGAATCACTGAAAAAAGTGTAAAAACCGGATCCAGCTCAGGAATCCCTCGGGGTTGGCAACTATCGAAGTCATCAGCCCTGAGCCCTTGAGGATGTAGCACTAACCATGGTACACCATAAGTGGTGGGACTACATACCCCCTGCCTCCTTTAGGGTCTTGAACAGAAGGTAGTATATTCCATGAAAATAAAATAGAAGAGGTCTAATCCCTCTAAGAATGATGGTACAAGAAAACATGAGACAAGGCCAATTAAGGCGGGAAATTGAAAGACTCCCTAGGCCTGGGACACCCTATTAGCATCGGGGTCGGGAGAGAACAAGAGTTGACCAAAGGAATTTTGCAAAGAGGAGCCCAGCACAAGTAAGTGGAAACAATACCAGACTCAACTAGGGTCCCATGATTGCTAACTTACTCCCCACTAGTTGTGAGACCATGTGGGATGTTGGAATGTTCGAGTCGGAAACTTTTCCAGATACGGAAGACACTTGAGTTCAAGAGGTTTCGAAATAATTGTATCCATATATTCATTTATTTTGGTGAATTGTGGGCTGAGGGCAGGCCGGTGGTAATAAAATTAGCATTTCAATGTGTGGGCATGTAACATAAGATGGTACAAATAATAGCGCTGTAGGAGAGCTCTTTCAACTAGGAAGCAGCCGTAACATCGCATTTTCCACCGTGGTCCCTCCCCGCTGCGCAGGGTCAGCGCGGGTCGCCTCATTGAGCCATCACGAGCTGCGGTACATTATATTCCCGGTAGCGGCACGCAGCTTTCCTCGCATTATTAATGGAACTTCAAAATTCCTACCTAAGGGAGATAATACCTTATCCGTGATATAACAGCTTAGGCTTTCACGGCCGGCGTTCATAACAAAGTACAAGTTTTTCGGGCTTGTAGGCCGTGGTCTAGACTGAGCAAGGAAAGGAGCGGAACCCTTGAAAATTTCCGGTGAAACGTCGGGAGATATCCTGTCTAGACCACGGCCTACAAGCACGACAAACTTGTACCTTATCCGTGAGCTTGCAGTTGAAAAAATACTCGTACCAGTATCCGTAAACAGGGGAATGTCTCCGACATCACTCATCCCGCCACCATCTTGTCTGTTGGTTGGTTGGTTCCTCAGTTTAGGGGCTACGACAACGTGGTCATGTAGCCCCGTGTACTTTGGGTGTGTGTAGAATCTGTCCGATAACCGGTGTTAATTGTGATGACTGTATTAGTGTGTGTATCTGTTTTCAATTCAAGTAAGAACTGCAGACATTTAATTTTTTAAAGTAGTTCCTACTTTTGCCGCCAAACGCCACAGTCAGCGACTACTAGTTCAGAACCTGGTTACCAGACGCCACTGCAGTCGACTCCGGCGACGAACGTCGGAACCTAAGAGCGTTTGTCAAATGTTTAACCTAACCTAATTTAGCTTCACACAGGTGTAATTAATGGAAGATTCTTTAAGATGCCACAAATCTATAACAAGGGACCGCCGGCTTTATTTCCCCTCCGAAGGAAGGCATACTGAGAGATTTTTAACGCTCTTAAAAAATCCGACGACTTCGGTCGGGTTTGAACCCGCGATCTTGGGCAAAGAAGCTCAGCATGCTACCAACTACGCCACCGAAGCCGCCGTCTTGTTTGTCAATCATGTACTGCTCGAATTCAAGCTCCGTGAACCTGAAAGGAATGTGGATCGCGGACGACGATGAGAGACGTTGGAGGATTCCCGGTCCGTGGGTAGTAACAGAACCAAATACAGGGTCTTCCACTCAAAGTGGGGCTGGTCTCACGGCTCACGTAGCACTGCAGGTAGAAGGTCGAGCCAAAGGTCAGACGAGCACATTACAACACGGAGCTGAGACAGTTGTGACGCTGGATTTTACGAGTCAAGTTGACTTCGTTATTTCGTTTATAGCCTATTTTAAGTTACACGTGTTGTTATTGTGTTTTAAATTTTTATAACGTACTGTATTATTGCTGTATGTTAAGTGATGATGATGATAATTGTTGTTTTAAGGGTCCTAACATCTAGGTTATCGGTCCCTGATGGTTTGGATGATCGTGAAGATGAAAATGAAAAGCGAACTTAAAACTAAAGCGAACTAATAACCTACATACTAGAAGAAGAAATGGAAAACTAAAGGAGAATAAGGCAAATAAAAGGACAGAAGGAAAAGAAATGCCCTCAACCCTCGGAGAAGGCGGATTGAGGGACTTGGAAGGAAGGAGAGCCATGAAAGGCATTTAGGAAAGTGAAAGAGGAGAGGGTCCGCCCCAAAGGTAAGGGACAAAAGGGGAAAACGGACCCAGCTCAGGAATCCCTTGGGGTCGCCAACTCCGGAACTCACCAGCCGTGAGCCCCTGAGGGTGTAGCATTATCTAGGGCGCACCTGAAGTGGTGGGGCTACATACACCCTGCCTCCTTAAGGGCCTAGAGCACAAGGCAGGAGGTAAAAGGAAGAGAAAAAGAAGGCTGACCCCTCGCAGAAGGAGGGTATCAGAAAAGATGAGACAAGGGCCAATTAAGGCGGGAAAGGAAGAGACTCCCTAGGCCTCGGATACCCTAATACCGTCGGGGTCAGAAGAGAACAAGAGTTGACCAAGTGAGGTCGACAGGAAAGAAGACGGAGAGGAGCCCGGCACAAGTAAGTGGAAGCAATGCCGGACTCAGCTGGGGCCCCGTGTGTATGTTAAGCTTATTGTTTCAGTTTTATCATTTTAAGTGATCTAATCGACTTCGTGGTTACGTTACGGCGATGTCACGAAATGTACCGAGAATGCACTGAGGTGTGTGACGTCATAGTACCGCTTGGTGCATGTGTACTGAGTTCACTGGTGAACTCTGGCGTTACGAGACGGCAACGACACGGCGAGCGTGACGTCATCCAGCCAGCTCCCTCCTTTCACCGCGATGACTTGTAACTTTCTAGCGTTCTGATTGTTTCTTGATCATCTAACATGTCAAGAGTCTTTAGAATCGAGCGAAGCGAGAAGCCTCCAGCCTTTGTAGCATTTAAAATAATATAAAGTCTGGTCTTTCAGACTGACTGTCTCCTTTTATTCATGGGGACAATTGAAAAATAATGATGATGATGATAATTGTTGTTTTAAGGGGCCTAACATCTAGGTTATCGGCCCCTGATGGTTTGGGTGATCGTGAAGATGAAAATGAAAAGCGAACTTAAAACTAAAACTAACTACTACCTACATACTAGAAGAAGAAATGGAAAACTAAAGGAGAATAAGGCAAATAAAAGGACAGAAGTAAAAGAAATGTCCTCAACCCTCGGAGAAGGCGGATTGAGGGACTTGGAAGGAAGGAGAGCCATGAAAGGCAGATAGGAAAGTGAAAGAGGAGAGGGTCCGCCCCAAAGGTAAGGGACAAAAGGGGAAAAAACGGACCCAGCTCAGGAATCCCTCGGGGTCGCCAACTCCCGAACTCACCAGCCGTGAGCCCCTGAGGGTGTAGCATTATCTAGGGTGCACCAGAAGTGGTGGGGCTACATACACCCTGCCTCCTTAAGGGCCTAGAGCACAAGGCAGGAGGTAAAAGGAAGAGAAAAAGAAGGCTGACCCCTCGCAGAAGGAGGGTATCAGAAAAGATGAGGCAAGGGCCAATTAAGGCGGGAAAGGAAGAGACTCCCTAGGCCTCGGATACCCTAATACCGTCGGGGTCAGAAGAGAACAAGAGTTGACCAAGTGAGGTCGACAGGAAAGAAGACAGAGAGGAGCCTGGCACAAGTAAGTGGAAGCAATGCCGGACTCAGCTGGGGCCTCGGGGTCGCCAACCCACTTCTCACTAGATGTAAGCCCCTGGGGGAATTGAAAAATAAGGTTTATGCAACAACCCACTAGATGAACTCAAACTAATATCACGAGCGATATTGAGGCTATCTCGGTAGATGAACTAATGCGTGTGAATGAAAATTTCCTTCGAAGATGCCAGAAAAGTGTAGGTGCAGGTGGAGGACGTTTCCAACATCTTCTGTGACAATGATTTTACTTTGATTAAGTTATGTGTTATTATGTGTGCTTATTATTTATATGCGATTCGTACGGGAGCTCTCTCGACCCCAAACTCAGTGAGTTGTGCTCGTCCGGCCCTTCACTCGCCACGCGGCCGGACCCACTTTGAGTGAAAGACCCTATACATTTGTCGGTCGCTCACTCGCCATTCGCAACACCACAGTGGTTTAGATAACGGTCCTATGTTAGCAGTATTGGAATAGAAAGGAATCCAGATCAGACGGCGAGCTGTTGACAGGCCCTTCTCTTCCCGTCTCCCACGTCACCTCACTCCGTAAGTTCACATAGCTTTGACTCGAGCAGTACGTATTAGGCCAGCCCGTGGCGTAATCATGCTCGTAAAATTGTGCACCACGGCCATGTGGGCAACTAAAGCATGTCCGGAGATCGCAGGTTTGAATCCTGGCGCAGACAGCCGCTATTCTGAGTGTGGTTATTACCCGCTATTTTCAACATTCCCTCCAGCTAAATGCAGGGATTGTGCCTTACTTGAAGTCCCGAGGGGCCTACAGCATCCCTGTCCCTAATACACGCACTACTAAAGCCATTACAGAAATACAGGTTATCAGACAAGTTCAACACACGCCTAACTGCTGATGACTAAGATGTCCCAGGCCTCTTAAATGAATTAACAACAATAGAGGCCTCTCACCAAGATGGACCGGGTTCAATTCCCCGTCAATTCATGTGAGATTTTCGAAGTGAAATGGCATGTCCTGTGGTTCGGATTCCACATAAAAATTAGGTCTCGTAGCCCATGATCGCGTGATTAACGGTCACGTATTAATAAAATCTTCCCTCCTTCTTCCTTGAATTAACAATAGCACCCTTGTGGGTACCTATGGCGGGTGAAGCATACCTCTCTTTAATGTAACTAACATACACACCAGAAGAAGGAGGAGATAAGAGAAATGGAATAAGAGAAATAAAAGACTAGCAAGAATGCTGATGATGATGATGATAATTGTTGTTTTAAGGGGCCTAACATCTAGGTTATCGGCCCCTGATGGTTTGGGTGATCGTGATGAAAATGAAAAGCGAACTTAAAACTAAAACTAACTACTATCCTACATACTATAAGAAGAAATGGAAAACTAAAGGAGAATAAGGCAAATAAAAGGACAGAAGGAAAAGAAATGCCCTCAACCCTCGGAGAAGGCGGATTGAGGGACTTGGAAGGAAGGAGAGCCATGAAAGGCATATAGGAAAGTGAAAGAGGAGAGGGTCCGCCCCAAAGGTAAGGGACAAAAGGAGAAAACGGACCCAGCTCAGGAATCCCTCGGGGTCGCCAACTCCCGAACTCACCAGCCGTGAGCCCCTGAGGGTGTAGCATTATCTAGGGTGCACCAGAAGTGGTGGGGCTACATACACCCTGCCTCCTTAAGGGCCTAGAGCACAAGGCAGGAGGTAAAGAATGATGCTTGAAGGAAGTGAAAGGAAGTAGGGCATTGAATGGCAATTAGCGAAGTGAAACAGAAGAGGGTTCGTCCCAAAGTGAACGGAAAAATGGGTACGGAGGGAAACGGGACCCAGCGGAGAAATCATTCACCAGCCGTGAACTCTCGTGGGTGAAGGGGTTTTGAGGCTACATACACCACACCTATTTTAGGGCCATGTACTGTAGAATACTCAGTAGATGACGTGAAAAAATAAATGATCAAAAACAAAAGGTCTGACCCCTCGAAAAAAGAAGACCATTTAAGCCGGAAAAAATTAATAAGACTCAAGTCCTCAGATACCTTAGTATCGCAAGGGTCGAAAGAGAACAAGTTTTGACCGAGGGAGGTCGATAAGAAATATAAAAGAGTCTCACCCGGCTCAACTGAGTGAAAGCATTGTTGAACTCAGTTAGGGCCCCGTAGTCCCCAAACCACGGCCGAATTGTTTTAGGCCTATTAACTGGAAAAGAACACGATATTCGGACAAGATTGTTTTCCTTTACACTACGACAGGGCTCATAAATATGCCTCAATATTATTGATATTAGTATCATGTTGGAAGCCTGTTTTCAGAGTTGCCTCAGTAAAGTAATCGAAATTACTGCTTTTCGGTCAGTCAACACGATTGTACCCAATTGTAATGGGAGTTTCCATTAACCTGAAAAAAAACATGAGATTAATACATTCACTTGGATAACCAGTTTCAAACGTCAAGCGATCATCATCAGGTCCTTGACACTTAGGCCGGTAAACCTATGTCTACAAGTATCTGATTGCCGGCTTCGGTAGTGTAGATGGTAGCATGCTGAGCTTCTATGCCCAAGATCGCGGGTTCAAACCCGGCCAAAGTCATCGGATTTTTGAGAGCGTTAAAATCCCTCAGTATGCATTCCTTCGGAGGGGAAGTAAATCCGGCGATCCCATGTAAAAGAACCTCACACTAATTACACTTGTGTGAAGCTAAATAAATTATAGGTTAGATTTGACTAACACTCTTAAGTTCCAACGTTCGTCGCCAGGGGCCCACTGCGGTGGCATCTAGTAGCCAAGTTCATAACTAACTGTCGTTAACGGTGGCGTCTGGTAGCAAAAGTAGGAACTACTTGAAAGTTGAATGACTGCAGTCCTTACTTGAATTAAAAACAGATAACACATACGAATACAGCCATCACAATTAACACCGGTTATCAGACAGATTCTACACACACCCAAAGTACACGGGGCTATAAGACCGCGTGGTCGCAGCCCCTAAACTGAGGAATCAACCAACAAGTATCTGGGTGATGGTATTTACAATTAGCACATTTATTTTGTTACATCAGTTATTATAATATTGCGCAACTTGTTAAGGGTTGTTAGATGTATATGATTTTTGTTTACCACAGTGTCATAATTAAGGGGGGGGGGGTGTGATTACCGGGATCAATCCCCAATTATTTCTTTTATATTGAATAAAACCAATCTTCAGATTGATGAAAAATGACTGGATCGTGTACGTTTATACTTAACCTACTAATTTAAGAAGATTTCTCTTTACCTGTGTAAACTTTCAGTGTTACCTAAACTGAATATTTACGGTTGATTTTAGAGCCTTTACACATTTACAGGTGCAAATATAACGTATCAAATGCTATCAAAATCTACACGAAAACGGGTAGCATTTGCTTTCATTGTTCTTGCCTCATTTTGCCCCACTGCAATCTCAACTCTTCTCATCCCCCTCCAGAAACAAATTCTTGTTACGCCACTGTGGGGGCATAAGACCTCGCTGTTTTGCCCCTTAAAATAACCATAACTAACTAACAATATCTGAATCTGTTACATAGCCCCATTGATTTATTGAATAATAAAGCAACAGTGGAACATTTAAGTGATATGTACAGTAACTATGCTTTAAATTAGCCTTCCTCATCAGAACTACTAGAGGTCTTATTACTCGCGAGATTAGAAGGCGGCAAGAGAACCATCGCAGAGTGTACGCCTAGGCGGCATGCTTTAGCGAGGTTTCTCACCATGTCGGCCAGCCTACTTGGAGCAATGTAGCGTCCTCCACAAGGTCGTCTTCACGGTCCAGTTGCTGAACAGTATAGCAAGAATTTGAGAGGACGAAAGAAAACATCTTGCCTGCTTGTTAGCTCTAAAATGATATAACTTTTCTGAACCTGTCTATGCGTGCGTACAATATAACTAATGATGATGATGATGATAATTGTTGTTTTAAGGGGCCTAACATCTAGGTTATCGGCCCCTGATGGTTTGGGTGATCGTGAAGATGTAAATGATAAGCGAACTTAAAACTAAAACTAACTACTAACCTAAATACTAGAAGAAGAAATGGAAAACTAAAGGAGAATAAGGCAAATAAAGGACTGGAGGAAAAGAAATGCCCTCAACCCTCGAAGAAGGCGGATTGAGGGACTTGGAAGGAAGGAGAGCCATGAAAAGCAGATAGGAAAGTGAAAGAGGAGAGGGTCCGCCCCAAAGGTAAGGGACAAAAGGGGAATAAACGGACCCAGCTCAGGAATCTCTCAGGGTCGCCAACTCCCGAACTCACCAGCCGTGAGCCCCTGAGGGTGTAGCATTATCTAGGGTGCACCAGAAGTGGTGGGGCTACATACACCTTGCCTCCTTAGGGGCCTAGAGCACAAGGCAGGAGGTAAAAGGAAGAGAAAAAGAAGGCTGACCCCTCGCAGAAGGAGGGTATCAGAAAAGATGAGACAAGGGCCAATTAAGGCGGGAAAGGAAGAGACTCCCTAGGCCTCGGATACCCTAATACCGTCGGGGTCAGAAGAGAACAAGAGTTGACCAAGTGAGGTCGACAGGAAAGAAGACAGAGAGGAGTCTGGCACAAGTAAGTGGAAGCAATGCCGGACTCAGCTGGGGCCACGTGGTCGCCAACCCACGCCCACAAGATGTGAGTGCCTGGGGGAAACTAATAAGAAAATTATTCTGCATAAAATATAAGGCATGATCAAAACGTTTTCAATTGTGGGCGTTGCTGCAGTGGTAACAAGAACGTTGAATGCCGAACAAAAAGCACACCAGATGGCTGTTTTCTTGCAGCACCTGATGCGTTGCAATTTTGAAGACAACATGTTCCTGAAGCGACGAAAGCTGGTGCAACCACTGGAAACTGGAATCGAGAGCTTCGACGATGCACAGGTGTCATCTATCGTCCCCTCGTCCCAAGAAGTTCAAGAGCGAACTTTCCGCTGGAAATCTGATGCTCACCCTGTTCTTTGATTGCCGGGGCCCATTGCGTATTGATTTCAAGGAACATTGTGTCTCCATCACTGAGAAATGGCACTGCGCAAGACTGGAAAAATTACGGCGTGCAATTAAGGCGAAACGTCCAGGAAAACTGTGAAAGGGGTGCTGCTGCTTCATTGTAACATGATGATGATGATGATGATAATTGTTGATTTAAGGGCTCTAACATCTAGGTTATCGGCCCCTAATGGTTTGGGTGATCGTGAAAAATGAAAATGATGATGATGATGATGATGATAATTGTTGTTTTAAGGGGCCTAACATCTAGGTTATCGGCCCCTGATGGTTTGGGTGATCGTGAAGATGAAAATGAAAAGTGAAATTAAAAATAAAACTTACTACCAACCTACATACTAGAAGAAGAAATGGAAAACTAAAGGAGAATAAGGCAAATAAAGGACAGGAGGAAAAGAAATGCCCTCAACCCTCGAAGAAGGCGGATTGAGGGACTTGGAAGGAAGGAGAGCCATGAAAGGCAAAAAATGAAAATGAACCTATAATTAAATCTAACTACAAACTTACAAATAAAACTACGGACAGCTTACCACACCAGAATAAGAAAAGGAAAACAAAAGAAGAGTAAGGGAAATAAAAGAAAGGGGAAATGAATGCCCCCAACCCTCGAAGAATGAGGATTGAGTGACATGGAAGGAAGGAGAGGCATGAAGGGCAGATACGAAAGGGGAAAGAGGAGAGGGCCCACCCCAAAGGCAATGGGAAAAGAAGACAAACGGTTTCAGCTCAGGAATCCCTCGGGGTCGCCAACTCCCACGCTCACCAGCTGTGAGCCCTTGAGGGTGTAGCACTATCCAGGGTGCACCATAACTGGTGGGGCTACACACACCCTGCCTCCTTGAGGGCCTTGAGCAGAAGGCAGGAGATATCAGACAGACAAACAAGAGGTCAGGAAAGATGATGATGATGATGATAATTGTTGTTTTAAGGGGCCTAACATCGAGGTTATCGGCCCCTAATGATCTGAGTGATAGCGAAAATGATAATGAAATGGAAACCAGAACAAAATTATCGAAGACGGAAAATACGTACAAAAAGGAACTCACAACATGGTCTTACAAAAGGGAATTTAGAACGAAAAGTTGCACAAAAAGAATAGATTGAAAAAGACCCACAAAACGTAGGCTAGATTCAAAATACGTACAAAATGCAAAGTAGCGTCGAAATACTTACAAAATGCAACTGAAATTCAAAATACTTACAAAATGCAAATGAGATCGAAATGACGTACAAAATGCAATTGAGGTTCAAAATACTTACAAAATGCAATTGAAATTGAAAATACACAATGCAAATCAGATTGAAATATCCCAGTTCCAATCCAAATTATTCACAAAGTGCAATTGAAATTCAAAATACCTACAAAATGCAATTGAAATTGAAAATGCTTACAAAATGTACGGTAGATTCAAACGACTCATGTGGATTGACAATACAAAAAGCAATTTAGATTGAAAATACTTGACAAATGTAATTTAGATTCAAAATACCCACAAAATGCAATTGAGAATCAAAATATGTGCAAAATGCCCACCAAACAAAATGCAATTTAGATTCAAAATTCGTGCGAAATGCGGTTTTGGTTGAAAATACTTACAAATTGCAATTGAAATTCAAAATACTCACTAAAAGGCCCGGCAACCTGCATTGAAAGACTTACTAAAAAGCAATTTAGATTGTCAATCTTTACAAAATGCAATTGAGGTTGAAAACAATCGCGAGATGTAATTTAGATCGAAGAAACTTACAAAATGCAACATAGATCAAAAATGCCTTAAAAATCGCTAAAAGGGAATTTAGATACACGGTGATTCGAGTAACAAAAACAGTGCGGGAATCTTAAAGACAAAAGGAAATAGAAGGAAAAGAGGAGAGGAGAGGGGAGAGAGGAGAAGGTCCGCTCCAAAGGGAAGGGACAAAAGGGAAAAACGGACCCAGCTCAGGAATCCCTCGGGGTCGCCAACGCCCGAACTCACCAGCCGTGAGCCCCTGAGGCTGTAGCATTATCGACGGTGCACCAGAAGTGGTGGGGCTACATACACCCTGCCTCCTTAAGGGCCTTGAGCACAAGGCAGGAGGTAAAAGGAAAAGAACAAGAAGGCTGACCCCTCACAGAAGGAGGGTATCAGGAAAGATGAGACAAGGGCCAATTAAGGCGGGAAAGTGAAAGACTCCCTAGGCCTCGGATAACCTAATACCGTCGGGGTCGGAAGAGAACAAGAGTTGACCAAGGAAGGTCGACAGGAAAGAAGAAAGAGAGGAGCCCGGCACAAGTAAGTGGAAGCAATGCCGGACTCAGCTGGGGCCCCGTGGTCGCCAACCCACAACCCACTAGATGTGAGCCCCTGGGGGCAGGAAAGATGAGAGAAAGGCCAATTAAGGCGGGAAAGGAAGAGACTTTCTAGTCCATGGATACCCTAATACTGTCGGGGTTGGAAGAGAACAAGAGTTGACCAAGAGAGGTCGACAGGGAAGAAGATGGAGAGGAGCCCGGTACAAGTAAGTGGAAGCAATGCCGTAATCAGATGGGATTCCGTGGTCGCCAACCCACGTCCCACTAGATGTGAGCCCCTGGGCAGCTTCATGATGACGCTCGTCCCCATACTTCAAAGGTCGTACCATAAAAGGTACGCCAACTCTTGAGGGAGACACTCAATCACCCACCAAATAGTCCAATTCTGGACTGTAAGGCCATCAAACGGAAACTTTTTGATCACGACTTATATTATGCTGACCATCATGTCAAAACTAATTGAATCCTTGAAATTCATTGCCATTTAGTTAAGAATGATTCCACGCAAATATCCTAATTTAAAGCCACAACTCCCTCCTTCCCAAACCTCCTTCCAATTACACGTGCTGTACACACATTAATACGGTCAAGACAATATCACAGGTTGTCAGACAAATATGCTATACACAACCAAGTACATAGGGATAAATGACAGCAATGGCCAAGTCCTTCAAATGAAACAACAACAAACTTTGTCTGGAGAAGAAAAGGTTAACCAAGAAAATCTACTTGTAGAATAACTCAAATGGGAATCTAACCCTTCTCTTCTCAATGGATTCTCATGCGTTTGAGTGTACCTTGTTCCAGCCCTGAGACCAGAATTAAATTCCCTGATAGAGTCAGGAATAAAACCCGGACCTTAAGTGTGAAGACAAGCCACTGCACCATGAGTTGATCTTGTACAGAAAGGCAAGAAATACAATATTCCAGATGCAGTAACCTTCCCAATCACTGACAGTTCATTGATATTTAGCGCCTGGTGGCAGGCAACCCATTATACTTCTGTGAATGTTCAGTATTCACAGCGTACAGCGTGGCTCATCACAGCTGGCCTCAGGACGGCTCAGGCCTGTTAATAAGGGAAGTATCAGGTAAGACAGGTCGAAACCTATCTTAAAACTTTATGGACCCAATTGTTGTACTATAAGAGGACAAAGTGCGGAACATCAGCCGCCATATTGAACTGAAAAGAGCCGAAATCACGTGGCGAATCTCTCATATTAATCAACGGGAAGTAGCGAGTACCGTACATGTTGGAAGGGAGAGTCCTGACGACCAAGGCACTCAAGGCTGGTGGGAAGCAGCCGCGCTCACCAGTCAACATATACGCCCCACCACGTGATACTCCAAGTGTCGCAGGGATGTCCAGCTCCACCAGCCGTCATGCCTGTGTACCAGGATGTCAGGTACGATTTCGGAGACTTGCAGTTCAATCTGGTGGCTGATATTCCTCACGTTTTCCTCTTATCGTACAAAGATTGCGTCCACAAAGTTTCAAGATAGGTTTCGACCTGTCTTACCTGACACTTCTCTTGAAAACTGTATGTGAGCAGGCTAGCTGCAATGTACTAGAGAGATAGCTATATTGTGCTAGAGAGTTGTGGCGAATTTCGGAGTGGTCACCAATTAGAGAGCAAATCAATCCTCCAAGGACACGGGCTGGAGACCTATGCTCTACAGATCACACAAACTAACCTGTTGCCTATAATTCCACACAGCTTTTACTCACAATGCAACACAATTGATTTGTTGAACCTAACTTTGGAAGCGTTCTTCACGTGCAGTGGCTTGAGTTGGTGAATCACCGTTAGGAGCAAGGCACGGCGGGGAGTCAAACACTTGTTGGTGAACTCTGTATAATAAATTTGTTACATACAGGCCTTGCCTATGGAATACATTACGGTCATGTCACGCTGGGCATTGCACACATCTACGTTAAGGCATGATTTATGAAAAAATGGTTTGAAAATGACTTCATTTTGGAGAAAAATTACGGCAATGGTTTCCTTTACCAGATTATTAGGTAGCTCACCTCTCACTCAAGATATTTCATAATAAATAATGTTATACTGGCTGAAAGGTAAGTGAGGAATATGTACAGAAACATGACTAGCTAAAATACAGGTCGTGGCAAGGCAGTTACGTGGGTAAGCAGAAGTATGAAAAACATGTTTGACAAGGATGCATGCTAGTATACACATTTTAACAGTCCAGAACGCTCCTTCAGAAACTGCACTATCTAAATCATTTTAAAGCTTCATTTCATAATCTATGGGTACGTATTGTACAAGGATCTGTCATGATATTTAATTATGATCTGAGGATTAGATCTGGGAACGCTAACTCTCATGATAACAACTGCGAAGAGGTGTATTTGGTTCCCGTCTCGACGATCCTAAAAGTGGTATCCTAAGTCTACTCCAGGCAAATGCTGGATGGTAGTACCCCCCCCCCCCCCCATCCCTCTCCTCATAATCCTACTACAACTACTCATGTTAGCACAGACACCATAATACAAATATCAAATAGACTATCACGTTCAAGTACACGAGACCACTATGTAACCAACCCATAATTTAAAAAACAACAGATCATTCTTTTGAATCATTAATTTCTTCAAGGCCCTTTGTTCCTAAACCCTGACTTTGAAAGACGGAATAGGGTAAAGTAGAGAGATGGTGCACTGTTTTTATAACGACAGTATCTTAGAGACTACATCTTACCTTAAAAATGTGATGACATGTCACGAAAGATGTATATCAACTCATCCGTAGTAACAGTAACAGTAAGGATCTCAATTACACATCCAAAACCAAATTGAATCGGTTGGAGTTGTAAAGCATTAAGTCACTTTTCACAACTTTTCAGGAGACAGATAAAACGTCATTGACAGAACAAAACTTAACAAACACACTACATTAGTCATCTTTGTTGTGAAGCAACAATTAAGGTTAGGCTATATTTGAGTTAGCGGAATGAAAATGAAAATCCACATCCTGCTTCCAGTCTCCGACCGGGTCAGGAATGGAATGAATGAAGCCCCCATCTAGCGGCGAGGATATGAACTGTGCCGGCTGCCGAGGCCTGACGCACTCCTCTGGGGCAATGATTAAATGAATGACAGATGAAATGAAATGATAGTGGAGAGTGTTGCTGGAATGAAATGTTGACAGGGAAAACCGGAGTACCCGGAGAAAAACCTGTCTGCCTCCGTTTTGTCCAGCACTGATCTCACATGGAGTGACCGGGATTTGAACCACGGATCCAGCGGTGAGAGGCCGGCGTGTTGCCGCCTAAGCCACGGAGGCTAGTTAGCGGAATATTAATTTAAATTTAATAAACATATCTTTCTAATCAATTTTGTAAACGTGACTTAATGCCTTTCAGCTCCGTGGTCAGTTTAATGCGGCTTAAAGCCATCCAGAATGAATATTTCACATGTTATCTTATTTTAAAATGGATGTGTAACTTAAAAACGACCTAAACCCTGTACAAATGTAATTTACAATAGCACTGTAACTCGCGGGAATCTTTCAGTGCGGCCAACATTAAGTACGGAGAACGGTGTTGAAAGGCAGCAAGTCATTCACTTAATGCTTTTCTCCTCTGATCGCACTACATGTAGCAGTGGTTTATGGCTTAAACCCACAAAAAAATTGCTTTGTGATGCATTTTGTCTTGCCAGTGAGCTTCCGTGCTTTTCCTCCTGCTGGTAAAATTAAAATGTTTTGTGTGTAGCTTAAACAGAAAGCTGACTTAATTCTTTCCTATGCCGTTTCAAGGTCCTTGGGTCAATACTTCAGAAAAATAATACTTAAAAAATTACCATTTTTGACCTAATGCTTTTCTGCTCCGACTGATACAATTGATGATCAAATATTAAATTGTTATACAAGCACTGAATACCTCGTTCACCCTCTGTATAAAGTATAACATCTAAGCGACCCCATTACATATTTTAAATGAACCCTTCACTTATGAATCTTATGTTGCCAATCATCTGCCACCTACACACGAGAAGTGATTATGGACCTAGATTGCAACATCACGGTCCTGATATGGTAAACATTTAATCGCATAATCAATCAAAATGAAAGATAAATTACAGTATTCGATTTTGTTAGGTCATGAGGCATACATCAGAAAGTTCTTACATTATCGGTAATATTTCTATCAAGGGTCGGTACAAAGAGTTCTGGTACAAACTTAACAGCATGCAATCAATCTGAGCCTCAATTAAATCATACATTTGACCGAGGGGTAATTAAAATAAGGTGGGTTATAACTCTATCTCGAGCGGTACTTTATGCACTAGTCGGTGACCTTCTCCTGCCTGAAGCTTTAGCAATCAATCGCTGTCACACACACAAGCCTACAGAGATAATACTTTCTTATTATGAAGAATGGCCCACGATCGGTCATATTAATTGCTTCATTATTGCTATACAATTAGGCTCTGTATTGTGTATTTGTATATAAAACGTGTTTTTTGACTAGAAGGATGATTGGTGAATTACTGATAAGGGATGTCCTAACAATTATCTTTCCACCCACCGAGAAAAAAATCAAATTCTTTCAATTATTTTCAATTGTTTGCAAAGATTAATGATTTTTAAACGTTTATCCAGTTCCAAGAATAGCGACCTATATTGGATATTGAGATTTTAATCGTTATATATTAGAAAAATGGTTTATCTTCTAAGGAATTTGGTACATTGGAACTTGCGTTAAGTGCAGCCCTAACTGGATATCTACAAACGTTGATGTTAATGATGATTGTTGTTATAAGGGGTGAAACATCGAGGTTATCTGCCACTTTTAACGCAGTTACAATATATATTATGGTTATTTAGGAATTTAGAAGCGGATACTAAAATATAAAAACGGCCTAATATAAATAAACTGTTATAAAATAAAATAATATAAAATGAAATGAAATGAAATGAAGTGAAATAAAATAAAATAAAATATATACGTAACAGAAAAAGATATTAAACGAAGAAAAAATAAGAATTTCAAATCCAAAGAGTTCAAGCATATTATCAAATTTCAAAGAAATTCGAAAATCTGAACCGGTTAGCTCAATTCATTTGCCAGTGTTTCACCCCGGTGTACCATTGGGCTCGTTAGTTGGTATGGTACACCTCATCAAGACAATTTGCCTTCCGGAAAGAGTAATCCATTATTGGATAGCCTAGGTAAGGTTAATGTTTGGAAAATAAAGCTCGTGACATCATATGAGCCTTGCAGTGACCTTCCCAGTATATACAGTACTAGCCAAGTGACTTGGTGAGGTGTGTCATACTAACAGACGATCCCAATGGTACACCCGGGCGAAACACTGGCAATTTTTCGAATTTCTATGAAATTTGATAATGTGTTTTCGCGCTCATTCGGAGAAAAAAAATTCTGTATCCTTCTGGACACAGTAATTCATTGCAGAGTTCAAATCCAAACAGTGCAAATCCAAGTCATTAGAGTCACATAACAATTGAAAATTTGAATTGCTGGCCCTTATCCACCCAGCCGACCACCTCATGGTATAGCAGGTAGTAATCTTGGCTGTCGCTCTGGAGGTCCGAGTTTGATTCTCGGCTCTGCCAAGAAAATTAATACTAGAGGGCTGGAACGGGGTTCACTCAGCCTCCTGAGGATAATCTGAGCAAAGGTGGGCTTGATTCCACCCTTACTCCATCCAGGAAGTGGTTTTCCTAAGTTTTCCACTTCTGCTCCAGGCAATTACTGGGATGGTTCCTAACTCAAAGCCACAGCCACCTCCTTCCCAATCTTCACCTGAATTACAAATATACACACTAATACGGCTATCACAATAACACAGGTCATAATAAAAATTTTCACACACCAAAGTACAGTACATGGAGCTAAATGACCACGATGTCCATGCCTTTTTAATGAAACAACAACCACCTTATTCACTCTCCCTCATAGAGAGGTTGATGTGATCAGAAGTCATCGGCTAACATGAGCTTGGGCGTATTGTAGACCAAAGTTAATTCCGTAGGTCTATAATACTCGGTTAAAATGTGGACTACGGTGAATAGGGCTACATAGGTGTAAAGTGGGTGGTCATTCCTTTTCATCAGACCTTGCATCTATCCTTTAATGTACCATAAAATGACGGATTCCCACCGAGTCCGGAAAGAGCTTGGCCAAATACGAGTAGTTTCCTTTATCATTCTCAGGTTGCTGGGTCTTGCATCAGCTAGTCACTAAAATTTCCAGAAGCCTCATCTCACGTCTCATCTTCTTATTGTTGTTTCATTTGAAGGGCATGCCCATCGTGGACATTCATCCCCGTGTACTTAGGTGTGTGAATGTATAGAGTTTTGTCTGATAACCTGTGTCACTGCCATGTCTGTACCTGTCAGTGTAATTGTAATTCAGGTTGGATTGGGGTAGGAAGCGTCCGTGGCCTTAAGTTGAATATCATCGCGGCATTTGCCTGGAGTAGAAGTGCGAAAAACGGAAAACCACTTCTAGGGTGGCTAAGGTAGGACTAAAAGAAATAAATAAATTACGAGCCTTACAGTAGTCGCATATGATGTGTAACATCTGACATAGAAGAAACCTCACGTGAAATTGTTGATACACCGGTATTTTATACTATTATTGGCACAAATGTCGCCTCCGTAGCGTAGCAGTCAGCATGGTTAGCTGCCGTCCCGGAGGTCCTGGGTTCGATTCCCGGCTCTGCCACGAAATTTGAAAAGTGGTATGAGGACTGGAACGGGGTCTACTCAGCCACGGGTGGCCCAACTGAGTAGAGGGGGTTCGATTCCCACCTCAGCCATCCTCGAAGTGGTTTTCCGTAGTTTCCCACTTCGTCTTCGGGCAAATGCCGGGATGGTACCTACTGTAAGGCCACGGCCGCCTCCTTCCCTCTTCCTAGCCTATCCATCCCAATCTTCCATCCCTTCCCATCCCTCATGAGGCCCCTGTTCGCTTTGCAGGTGAGGCCGCCTGAGTGAAGTGCTGATCACACCTCCCCAGTTGTATCCCACCCGACCAGATGTTCCAAGCTCCAGGACACTGCCCATAGAGGCGGTAGTGGTGAGTTCCCTCGCTGAGTCCGTGGGAACCACCAACCTAGAGTACACCCAAAGTACACGGGGCTACACGACTGCGTTGTCGCAGTCCCTGAACTAAGGAACCAACCAACCATATATAAGAGACAGTGAACCCTGACAATTATGCCTTATTTGGATGAAGTAGTAGTTGCAACGGGGTTTATAAAAGGCAATAAAACAAATAAGGCATATTGAACAATAAAATAGAGATGATGATGATGATAATTGTTGTTTTAAGGGGCCTAACATCTAGGCTATCGGCCCCTGATGGTTTGGGTGATCGTGAAGATGAAAAAGAAAAGCGAACTTAAAACTAAAACTAACTACTAACCTACATACTAGAAGAAGAAATGGAAAACAAAAGGAGAATAAGGCAAATAAAGGACAGGAGGAAAAGAAATGCCCTCAACCCTCGGAGAAGGCGGATTGAGGGACTTGGAAGGAAGGAGTGCCACGAAAGGCGTATAGGAAAGTGAAAGAGGAGAGGGTCCGCCCCAAAGGTAAGGGACAAAAGGGGAAAACGAACCCAGCTCAGGAATCCCTCGGGATCGCCAACTCCCGAACTCACCAGCCGTGAGCCCCTGAGGGTGTAGCATTATCTAGGGTGCACCAGAAGTGGTGGGGCTACATACACCCTGCCTCCTTAAGGGCCTAGAGCACAAGGCAGGAGGTAAAAGGAAGAGAAAAAGAAGGCTGACCCCTCGCAGAAGGAGGGTATCAGAAAAGATGAGACAAGGGCCAATTAAGGCGGGAAAGGAAGAGACTCCCTAGGCCTCGGATACCCTAATACCGTCGGGGTCAGAAGAGAACAAGAGTTGACCAAGTGAGGTCGACAGGAAAGAAGACGGAGAGGAGCCCGGCACAAGTAAGTGGAAGCAATGCCGGACTGAGCTGGGGTCCCGTGGTCGCCAACCCACGCCCACTAGATGTGAGCCCCTGGGGGAATAAAATAGAGAAGATCACAATATGAACATAAGGCAGACTAAAATTAAACTAAAAGTCTTTAACTATATTCTACTTCTTCTTCTTCATCTTATCCCGCTTCAAACGGGGTCAATGTTTCTGGCCGTTCTTTTCCACTTCTTCTTGTCCAGAACATCATCTTCCTGTAACTTGTTCTCCTTCAGGTCTTCTCCGATATTGTCAGTCCATTTTCTTCTTCTCGGTTTGCCCCTATTTCTCGTTCCATCTACAACCAGATCCATTACTCTCCTCCCTACAGAGCTTTCGTCCCTTCGCATAATATGCCCATACCACAACAGTCTTTTCTCCTGGATTTTCTTTCACAGTTCCTCTGATTTTCTGATTTTTGATGCGGTCCTTCTTACAGTAGTGACACCAATCATCCATCTAAGCATCTTCATCTCCGTCCCATCCAGTTTATTATCTGTATAACATGGTTGGCCTTACTGCTGTCTTGTAGGCTTTTCCTTTCACTTTTATGCCGTGTCTCTTGCACACAGAATTCCAGATATCCTTTTTCCAGTTCATCCAAGCCGACAGTACTCTGCGGTTGATTCCCGCATTAATGTTGCCATCGTCTGACTTAAAAAAGTACCCACTCTCCCTCATGGACCGGATGACGAGGTCTGCTGTCAGCCCGTCATCACGTAGAATAAGGGAGGGGGTGTTAGGCAGATTGAAAGTTCATCACAGATCGACCAGGTCCACTCACTCCAAGAGAGTGTATGCCACGGTAAGGTGGGCGCCGTATGTACACACAAGGGGGGGAGGGGTCCCTCTTTGTCAAGTCGGAGTGCGTAGCAATCCCACGGTCAATCCGGAGGTGACAGAGTAACACAGCTTCCCATCGGCTGGATTGGAAGGAAGATTTCCATACCTTCGTTGTCTCCTTGATGACTCTCAGTTTGTCGAGCAGAGACGTGACGCGCCACGCTTCCTCCTAATGCGACAGATCAGCATTGGTCAGCATTAAACAATGGTTCTTGCTGGCGTATGCTACTGCCTAACGTTTTAGTTGCTATCGTTAACTACGAAAGTGAGAGAACTATACACGGGGCTGATGATAAATGTGTCCCAATCCCCTTTAGTCAAATAGCAACACCATGATCAGATGTAGGTCGGTATTTTCCCAAAGAATATCCAATAAGAAGGCGGTGATAGCTGATAACTCAAGCCTCTTTAGGATCTTCAAACACATATCAAATATGCATTGTTAATAAACATGGAGTTAGCTGATGATAAATATCTTCATTTTCCGCCTTGATTAAGGGCGCTATTCTCTTTATGTGCAGAGCTAAATAATTCATTGTATTCTTGATTAACGAAGCTCCATCTGTCTTGGAGAGAGAGGTTATACAAATGTCACGTAACCGCAGGGCTAATTAAAAGTTCCTCATCTTCAGATTAAGTTTCATAAATTATGTTATAAGAAGAGAGAATGGATGATAAATATAGCAACTTGTTCTTCCACTTAATTTAATAAATTATTTCTAATTTCTCAGAACTGAGACTTCTTCTGTGATACGGAGTTCAGTGTCCTCCACGTGATGAACAATGCCCGCAGGATGAATCTCTTAAAGATGCTGGAGATATTGAAGAATTGTCAGCAAAGACGCTTCATTATGTACAAGTTGAATTAAAACACATCTCCGTTAGTTTTGCTCATGCTACCTTGAAGATTCCTATCTTCATCTCTGATCACCCTTTCATCACCTTCACTGTATTTTTAACGCTGCATGTACAGTCATTGCATTGGTTATTTTATATTTCTTGTAGGCATTGACGGATTGCCACCACTATGTAGGTGTTTACTAAGAAATGTTTTTTCATAAAATAAATTATTGGCTTTGTGCAACTACGATGAGCGACGATGTTTGAGCGTGACAACGTATTCTCGGACTGATTTGTTTAAACTGTCACTCTTGCGAAATTTCAGCTTCGTTTAACTATGTATTTTGCGGAACGGAAAGTTCACAGGCAAAATGAAGAAAAGCCGAGTTGCACTTCCAGGGAAACTATAAACACAGCCACTCTTCACTGAAGTTTTAACTCAACAGTTTGCTGCTGGCTGTATCTGGGGTAACTTAATATGTTCGCCCGCTAGCTAGACTGTAACTGGGGTGATTGACTCGCACCTAGCCAAATCGTAAACTGTCGCCTCAGTATTTGAATGGAGATTTTTAGAAGAAATGAAAACTTAAAAACACTTAGGCTACAGTGGGCGATGTATTGAAGATAGAGATATGCTCTCGCGGACTCTTTTGTAGAACTTTTCATGCTGAACAATTCTTACACTCATAGATATCTTTAACGGTTTACCCGGCGTAAGCATAAAAAGCACACGGACGCAAGGTTTAATTTCGACTTTTTTCACTGAAATCGTTACTGCTTGGCTTCCTTTGATCATAAATAAATTATTTTCTACAGAAACCTTCCTCGAGATATCCTTTACCAATGGTGAAAACCACATCAAACTCCATCCTGAGGTTCACCTGTGACATCCAAAAACAACAGTAGCGACACACGAGCGCAGCAACAGAAGAGAGAGGGAGATGATGATGATGATGATGATAATTGTTGTTTTAAGGGGCCTAACATCTAGGTTATCGGCCCCTGATGGTTTGGGTGATCGTGAAGATGAAAATGAAAAGCGAACTTAAAACTAAAACTAACTACTAACCTACATACTAGAAGAAGAAATGGAAAACAAAAGGAGAATAAGGCAAATAAAAGGACAGAAGGAAAAGAAATGCCCTCAACCCTCGGAGAAGGCGGATTGAGGGACTTGGAAGGAAGGAGAGCCATGAAAGGCATGTAGGAAAGTGAAAGAGGAGAGGGTCCGCCCCAAAGGTAAGGGACAAAAGGGGAAAACGGACCCAGCTCAGGAATCCCTCGGGGTCGCCAATTCCCGAACTCACCAGCCGTGAGCCCCTGAGGGTGTAGCATTATCTAGGGTGCACCAGAAGTGGTGGGGCTACATACACCCTGCCTCCTTAAGGGCCTAGAGCACAAGGCAGGAGGTAAAAGGAAGAGAAAAAGAAGGCTGACCCCTCGCAGAAGGAGGGTATCAGAAAAGATGAGACAAGGGCCAATTAAGGCGGGAAAGGAAGAGATTCCCTAGGCCTCGGATACCCTAATACCATCGGGGTCAGAAGAGAACAAGAGTTGACCAAGTGAGGTCGACAGGAAAGAAGACAGAGAGGAGCCCGGCACAAGTAAGTGGAAGCAATGCTGGACTCAGCTGGGGCCCCGTGGTCGCCAACCCACGCCCACAAGATGTGAGCCCCTGGGGGGGAGAGAGGGAGAGAGAGCGTTGCAGCAGAAGAGACAAGCGGCTTCGGTGGCGTAGTCGGTAGCATGCTGAACTGCTGTGCTCAAGACAGCGGGTTCAAACCCGGCCGAAGACGTCGGATTTTTTAAGAGCGTTAAAAATCCTTCAGTATGCCTTCCTTCGGAGTGGAAGTAAAGCCGGCGGTCCCATGTCATAGATTTATGGCATGAAAAAGATCCTTTCACAGACTAAACTTGTGTAAAGCAAAATTGTTAGGTTACATTTCGTCAGAACGCTCTATCAAAGTTCCAACGTTCACCACTAGGTATCATTGATATCTGGCGGCGAAAGTTGGAACTACTTGAAATTGAACGGAACTTGTAGCTCACCCTTTAGAGTGTCCGCTGGAAGCAGCTACAGACTCAGGCGAGCCGAACATGTCCTCGGACACTCCCGGCACTGAAAGCCATACGATAAATAAATAAATAGCTGAAGAGAGATAAAACGATATCATCACCTTTCACTGTAACACTTTTTCACGAACGTCGCTGTATTCCAACAACTTATTTGAGGTTGTCACGTCAATAATAAAGATGTCAGAGATGAGTACTTCTTGGTGAGCAGATCTCGAAAGGTAGCCTGTCCGGAGAGTCAAGCAAGTTCTGGCACGGACGATCCCTTTATTCCACAGGCAACTTCCTCATGGTGTAGTGGCTAACATTCATGGCTGTCGCCCCGGAGCTTCGGGTTCGATTCCCAGTTTTACCAACTCGGATCTGAGGGTTGGGACGGGGTAACTTACACTGAACCCCGTGAGGAAAAACTGAGAGGAGGTGGGTTCAATTACCACCTCAGCAAGGTGTGGATGTGGTTTTCCGTGATTTCCCATTTCTACTCCAGGCAAATGCCCGGATGGTTCCTAACTCCAATCTTCATCTGAATTACAAATGCACACACCAATACAGCCATCACAATAACACAGGTTAACAGACAAATGCCTCATACACCGAAGCACATGGGGTTACATACCACGCTGTCACAAAACCCCTCAATTAATCAACAACAAAGCTACATCAGGAGGTGGTTATGGTTATTGTTGCTTCAACGGACGGAACAGCGAGGTCATCTGCCGCACACCAGGAGGTATGCTCCATCTGGGTATTTGCCAGAAGCGAGTGTAGATGACCCAAGGAAAAAAAAACACATCCAGGATAGCCGCATTTAGTGCCCTATTTCGAACCTACGATCTCCGACTTCTACTTCCCACTTAGAGTCGTGGTGCGTGATTTGAGGGAAGGAGTTAATGAAGACCATTTAAAAAAAAAGATTTTTAAATAAATTGCACATTACGTTGCTTAGACTTGAGAGATTATACCCAGGTATTCCCAAAGTTTGGAGGGAAAATTTAATATCTACGTCTACTAAATAACTTAATGTTATTGATGAGCCGCCCCCATATTTCTCAACATGGAATCGTACCGGTCCTTGTCTCCTTGTATCTATTGCTATTTATCCATGCACTAGCAACCCAACCCGGCTTCGCCCGATATCTTTAATGGTTTACCCAGCTAAAGCTTAAAAGGCGTATTTTTTAAAATTTCAATAAACTACGACCTATATCCGTTTTCCGTCTTGACATGATGGGTTAAAATCACTAACGGGATTTTGAATGATATTATCATGGAAATAGCATGTGTAACGAATTCTTGTCAGACATAATTTAAAAATTGCGAGGTGCCTGTAGCACAAATCCCTCTTCCGTCCAATCTAAACTTGACTGTGCATTCTGCGGAACGAAAGCTGAAGCTGCGGTGATAGGCTCACTCGCAAGCTAGCTCGTAACCTGTCTCCGAGGCTAGCAATTGAATGGAGATTGTTGGAAGAAATGAAAATGTAAAGACACTTAGGCTCATAGTGGGCGAAGTATTGAAGATAGAGATATGATGTCGTGACTCTTCTTGTAGAACTTTTCATGCTGAACAATTCTCACGCTCATAGTGCTGTATAATGATATTTTTATCGGTTAAAAATCACACGAAAGGTAGTTTTTTTTAGCCTATTTTCAATTTTGAAAAAATAGGCTTATGAGATCACCTTTTGTCCGTGTGTGTGTGCGTGTGTGTGTGATTCGTGTGTGTGTGTGTGTCCCCCCCTAATAAAATCTAAACGGCTGGAGCGATTTCAATGAAAGTCGGAAAGTTCATAGCACTATTCCCGGCGACCTCGACCGTGCCCTTAAAATTTTGTTACGACTCACCAATCCAACATGGCGGCTGTGCGAAATATTTCACCAGCATTCAATATCTCCGAAACTATTACCGATATTACCCTGACATTTTCTATGGTGATAGAGGGAACTACTATAAGTTCACTTATGTGACTTTTGAAAACCTGGTAACTACAAAACCAACATGGCGGCCAAGCGAATTTGCGACTTTTAAATAGACGTTTCTCGCGATTTGACCAACCAAACGCAATGAAACTTGGTACAGTATATGTTTATATACATTGTAATACACCGACATCTAACTTCGTTCAATTATTTACATAATCACAAGATGGCGGATGTGCGAAATATTTCACCGGCATTCTATATCTCTGAAACTATTAGCGGTAAAACCCTGAAATTTTGTACGGAGATAAAGGGCACTACTGGAAGTCCACCTATAAGACTTTCAAAAACCGGTTAACTACAAAACGAACATGGCGGCCAAGCAAATTTGAAAATTTTAAATATACCTTTCTCGCGATTTAATGTTCCCAGCGCACTGAAACCTGGCACAGGAAATATTTATACACATTGTAATCCACTGGTATCTCATTAAGTTCAATTGTTTACATAACCTCAAGATGGCGGCAGTGCGAATTTTAATTTTAAGATTTTATTCATTGTGATGTAGTCATGCGATCGAAGTGAAAGTTTGAATAATGAACCTACGCAATAATTTTCCTTTAATGGTACATGACTCTATGGCCTATACATTTAACAATTCAACATGGCGACCAACCGAAATATTTAGACGATACTGAATATCTACGAATCTATTTTAGCAATCAAACTGCATTTTTTAATGTTCATAGGGGCTATGAACTTAAGTTCACCTATAGGACTTTAAATAACCTGGTGATCACAAATCCAACATGGCGGTGACGCGAATTATAAATATTCACATGGACGTTTCTCGCAATTTAACCATCCGCGTGCAGTGAAACTTGGTACAGTAAATCCTTATATGAATGTTAATTCACTGGCATCTAATTTATTTCAATTGTTTCCAAAACCTCAAGATGGAAGCTGTGAAATTTTTTTAAATCTCCTTGTTTTTTTTTGTGTCTTAACTATGCGATTGAAGTTTGAATACTACACGTTCACAATAATCTGCATGTAACAGTACATAACTCTAGGACCTACATATATAAAATCCATCATGGCGACCATCCGAAATATTTAGTCTGTTCTCAATATCTACGAATCTATTACAGCAATCAAACTGAAATTGTGTATGTTGATAGTGGCAATTAACATAAGTAGGATATATGAAAATAGGCGGTATAGTTCTTCATGGAACTACTTGTTTAAGCTGGATTCACTGAAATCGTTACTGCTCGGTTTCCTTTGGTCATAAATAAATTATTTTTATCAGAAACCTTGCTCGAGAAATCCATTACAAAATGATGAAAACCGCATCAAAGTCCATCTAGTGGTTCCTGACATTACCCGGAACATCAAAATATCGGGGACTTTGCTTTATACTAAGTAGATATAGGCCTATAAGCATAAATTTCCCCTGGAATGCGTAAAATAACTACAACTTGACCGGCAAAGTTCAGAACGACGGTGTTTAGGATTTATAAGGCTATGAAATTGGCGCGAGTATTGCTTTAGTTGACATCTCTGTGGTTGCCATGATTGTGATTTGCTGTGTATTGTTGATTGTTTATTAGAGCGGTGTTCGTGGTAACAGCTACTATGCCTAGAAGTAGCAGAATATTTAAATAATAATGATGATAATTGTTGTTTTAAGGGGCCTAACATCTAGGTTATCGGCCTCTAATGGTTTGGGTGATCGTGAAGATGAAAATGAAAAGCGAACTTAAAACTAAAACTAACTACTAACCTGCATACTAGAAGAAGAAATGGAAAAACTAAAGGAGAATAAGGCAAATAAAGGACAGGAGGAAAAGAAATGCCCTCAACTCTCGAAGAAGGCGGATTGAGGGACTTGGAAGGAAGGAGAGCCATGAAAGGCAGATAGGAAAGTGAAAGAGGAGAGGGTCCGCCCCAAAGGGAAGGGACAAAAAGGGAAAACGGACCCAGCTCAGGAATCCCTCGGGGTCGCCAACTCCCGAACTCACCAGCCGTGAGCCCCTGAGGGTGTAGCATTATCTAGGGTGCACCAGAAGTGGTGGGGCTACATACACCCTGCCTCCTTAAGGGCCTAGAGCACAAGGCAGGAGGTAAAAGGAAGAGAAAAAGAAGGCTGACCCCTCGCAAAAGGAGGGTATCAGAAAAGATGAGACAAGGGCCAATTAAGGCGGGAAAGGAAGAGACTCCCTAGGCCTCGGATACCCTAATACCGTCGGGGTCAGAAGAGAACAAGAGTTGACCAAGTGAGGTCGACAGGAAAGAAGACAGAGAGGAGCCCGGCACAAGTAAGTGGAAGCAATGCCGGACTCAGCTGGGGCCCCGTGGTCGCCAACCCTCTTATATAGAAACGATGTCCTAAAATCTCTTTTGCTCCTTCACCACTGTGAAAGTTGCCACAAATGATACTGTTCTTAAAGGATGGTATATTGGCTTTCACGGCACCGTGAATTAAAACTCAGCAATTCTTCTAGGTTTGTGCCATGTCTTGTGTGGGGTTTCGCCTAGGACACCAAGCTGGCTCATCAGCGGACTCTTGATGACTCGCGCCCTGACCCCCACAGGAGTAGCGAACTGTGCTCTACCTCCCTTCATAAGAAGCACACGTGCGCCTGTAACTGCGATAGCTAAAAGTTCAAGCAGCCTGTCACCTCCCTATGAAGGCTTCCAAAAACGATGATAATGATAATTATTGTTCTTTTAAGGGCCCTAACATCTGAGTTATCGGCCGCTAATGGTTTAGGTGATATTGAAAAGGATAATGAAATTGAAACTATAACTAAAACTAACTACATATTTACATAATAGAAGAGGAAATGGAAAACAGAAATAAGAATAAGGGGAACAAAAGACAGGAGGAAAATAAATGTCCTCAACCCTCGAAGAATGAGAATTAAGGGACTTGGAAGAGAGGAGAGCCAGGAAAGGCAGATAGGAAAGGTAAAGAGGAGAGGGACCACCCCAGAAACAATGGATAAAGGAAAAAAAAACGGACCCAGCTCAGGAAGCTCTCGGGGTCGCCAACTCCCGAACTCACCAGACGTGAGACCTTGAGGGTGTAGCACTATCTAGGGTGCACCATAAGTAGTGGGGCTAGGCACACCCTGCCTCCTTTACGGCCTTGAGCAGAAGACATGAGATACAATGAAAAGAAAACAGGATGTCTGACCCCTCGAAGAATGAGGAGTCACGAAAGATGAGACAAGGGCCAATTATGGCGGGAAAATGAAAGACTCCCTAGGTCTCAGATACCCTAATACCGTCGGGGTCAGAAAAGAACAAGAGTTGTCCTAGGGAGGTCGAGAGGAAAGAGAACAGAGAGGAGTCTGGCACAAGTAAGTGGAAGCAATGTCGGACTCAGCTGGGGTCCCGTGGTCGCCAACCCACGTCCCAGAAGTTGTGAACCCCTGGGGAGCTTCCAAAAAAGATGGTATATTGAATCTCATGGCCCGTGAATTAAAACTCAGCATTTTGCTAGGTTTATGCTGTTTCTTGTGAGGGGTTTCGCCCAGGCGGAAATGAAGGAAGAATTGAATCAATTTTAAAAATGGCCTTCAAGACTGGGGCCTTTACATGTCTAATCCTCAGAATTATCGGCACACGGCTATGCAGTGGTGCTCGAACGTTCCACTACTTGTTAACAATTTTACAGAACGATAAGCAGAGCAGTCCATATTTCTGACACGTAGTATCCCATAAAACCAAGCTCTAAGAGTTATAACGGGTAATCACACGCCAATACCGCAATTACCCGCAATAAATATAACATTAATTGCTTCCATTTCATCGAGCTCATGAACATGCACGATATGTGTACACTGGGTCACGGATATCATATGGTTAGTAAACATACATTGTCTAGACTCGAAACACAATGCAATAATTTAGTAACGATTTATTGAAGCATGCTCATAACTTGATAATCATTTCATACGGTCTGTTTATACGGATATAAGCGTGGTTTATTTATTGATATGAAAGACAAATGCGAGCAGAACACGCCGTCTTGGATTATAATAGCCGATAAAGTTGTTTGAGTGATGGTCACAATACTCGGCGCCAGAATAACAGGGCACGGATAAATGGATTGTTATGGTTTCAAAGGGTTACGGAATACTGAAAATCTCTAAATGTTTCAAAATTTGAACTTAACGTCATATTAATCTGGCAATAAGTAATGTTTGATTAATCGAATAGTAATATATTAATGGAATAATACGAAGATGATCGATACGATTAATCGATTATCAACTGACATTTTAAGCGATTAATCGATTAACCAAATAATAGTTAAATCGACTAAGCAAAGAATCGAATAATTTATTAGTTGATAATGATGATGATGATAATTGTTGTTTTAAGGGGCCTAACATCTAGGTTATCGGCCCCTGATGGTTTGGGTGATCGGGAAGATGAAAAAGAAATGCAAACTTAAAACTAAAACTAACTACTAACCTACATACTAGAAGAAGAAATGGAAAACTAAAGGAGAATAAGGCAAATAAAGGACAGGAGGAATAGAATTGCCCTCAACCCTCGAAGAATGTGGATTGAGGGACTTGGAAGGAAGGAGAGCCATGAAAGGCAGATAGGAAAGGGGGAAAGAGGAGAGGGTCCGTCCCAAAGGTAAGGGACAAAAGAGGAAAACGGACCCAGCTCAGGAATCCCTCGGGGTGGCCAATTCCCGAACTCACCAGCCGTGAGCCCCTGAGGGTGTAGCATTATCTGGGGGGCACCAGAAGTGGTGGGGCTACATACACCCTGCCTCCGTAAGGGCCTTGAGCACAAGGCAGGAGGTAAAAGGAAAAGAAAAAGAAGGCTGACCCCTCACAGAAGGAGGGTATCAGGAAAGATGAGACAAGGGCCAATTAAGGCGGGAAAGTGAAAGACTCCCTAGGCCTCGGATAACCTAATACCGTCGGGGTCGGACAAGAACAAGAGGTCAATTTATTAGTTGACACTATATAATTATTATATATGAATTGCAGCCAATGGCCATAGCAGGGTATTTTAATTCAAAACCCGAGGGCTCCCAGCAAGTTCTATTTCAAGTAGTTCCAACTTTGGCTACCATATGTCACTGTCTCTGACACCTAGCAGAGAAAGTTGGATCTTGATAGAGCGTTTCTAATCTGCCAAATATAACCAACCAATTTGGCTACACACTACCAATTGTAGTGGTAGGTTCTTATACATGCCATAAATCTATGACATGGGCCTACCGGCTTTACTTCCCTTCGAAGGAAGGCATACTGAAGAAAAGAATTTTAAATGTGAGGTCATCGCTGAAGTTGAGTTCCATTTATTTTCGGAATGATGTATAGAAATCTGTAATACTGTAGTTGCGTTTTGCGTAAATATGCAAAGTGTCCTTCCTTGTTTATGTTAACAATAACAAATAAGAGTCAGTGACAGTGGAAGAACAAACATTGATCAAATTGGGAAGAGTTTCGAGAAAAGAAAACAAAAAGATTTTAGCAACGATTTTGAATTCTTGTTCAAAGTTTACAATTTTTGACAGGAACACTTTTCTTTCAATATATTTGAGCCAAGTTTTCACAAAGAAGGTACATAAGGAACTAAATAGCCTATTTTCATATACATCCTACTGGTCTTACTTAGGACACGAGAAATAAAAACATGATTTTAAAAAATTGTACAGTCGCCATATTTAAGTTCTTATAAAATTCCATTAAATTCGCCGTCAGTACATAGATAAAGTCGTGTATGAAGATATGCCGTGCCAAGTTTCACAGCACTCGTATGAAAAGTCGTGAGAAAACTCCATTTAAATATTTAAATTTCGCATCGCCGCCATGTTGGTTTTGTGTTCCTCAGGTTATTGAATGATCCATAGGTAAATTTATGTTATTAGCCACTATTAACATACAAAATTTCAGTTCAATGCTGTAATAGATTCGTAGATATTGAGAACCGAGTAAATATTTCGGATCGTCGCCATGTTGGATTGGTAGGCCATAAAGTTATGCAACGTCAAAGAAAGACTATTGCGTGGATTCATAATTCAAATATTCACTTTGATTGCATGATTCACTACTTCAAAGGATAACACACAAGGTAAGTCAACTGATTGCAACCGATTCAAAGAATGCCGTACTTAATATGAATCCAATTATTCACGGAACGTAAACACTTCGATATATTCAGAGAGGGAACGATTTCCGCGTAGTCTTGATTACAAAACTGGAAACATAATAATTAAAGAAAATAAACAGGGACGATAGATTAGCCAGTAGCATTTTTAGTGGAACTTCCGTCGGCCGATATATCGGCCCCCTGGCACTATAAGGGTTAACCATTACCTTGCATTTCGCATAGCCAGTCTTAAGTCTCATAAAGAGGGAATGAAAATGTTTGAGTTGTCTCCGTGAGGGACTAATATAGTCCCTGTGAGGAAATTTACGTCACCTAAAAGCAGCTTTTACTGGAACCGTATGCCGGAAAAGAAGAGATCTGTTCCCGTGGAAATGAAGGTATTAGGATAGTAAAGAGAAGGGCCATTTTAAGGCCGGAAAATGAGATATACTACCCTAGACCTCGGATACCATAATACCGTCGGGGGTCTGTCAGTACACTGCCCGCATGTTGAACACGCCTGGATACAATGTTCTCTCATGTGGTGTGTGTCTGACAGTGGTTGTTCGTCCATCATACATCATATGTTTCAACAGTATTTTTATTAGGATAGTAATGACATTGTCCATAATATATTCGAAGCCGTTGAATGAAAAATTACATGTCGCTTTCAACATCATGTATTATACAGCCACTAGTAATGTTCCGTTTTTTTCTTTCTTTTAAACTGTTAATGGTTAGAGGATAGCTTTCATCGATGTGCGTGAAGAATCATTTGAGTTATGTTGTCACTAGCGGAGTCTTCATTCGCTACGGTCACATCAATTCATCGATAATTGTGGGACTCTTTGTTTTTATGGATAGAACGTTTATTGTTTCATTTATGGCCATCAGCCCCATTCAGTTCTATGTTCATGCTATCTACCAGATACGCTCTGCTGTTGTTGTTGTTGTTGTTTCATTTGTGCACTTGGGACTTGTGATCATCAGCCTCACCCGCTTCAATGTTCAAATAATCTACCAGATAAACTCTGTTGTTGTTGTTATTTTATTTGTTGGCTTGGGACTTGTGGTCATAAGCCCCATCCACTTCCATGTTCATGTAACCGGCCATATAAACTCCGCTGTTGTTGTTGTTGTTTCATTTGTGGGCTTGGGTCTTGTGGTCATCAGCTCCATCCACTTCCATGTTATTATCATCAGCCGTTCGTCTCCGTGGCTAAATGGTTAGCGAGTTAGGCTTTGCCCCGAAGTGCCCTGGGTTCGATTCCAGACCGAGCCATCAGGGATTTTAATCTCCTGAGGTTAATTCCCGTGAATTGGGAACTGGGTGTATGTGACATCTTCACCATCACTTCATCATCATTCCGACAGGCAGATCGCCCACGGGCCTCAACTAGAAAGACGTGCACTCGGTCACTCCGGAGGCCACACGTTCATTATTTATCATCTACTAAATAAACAGTGTTGTTGTTTTACTTAGGAGCTTGCACATTGTGGACATGAGTTCCGTGTACTTTACTAGGGTGCATAGCGAATTTTGTCTGGCAGCATGTGTTATTAATTATTATGGTGTGTATAGTGGTGTGTACTTGTACAGTAAATGGAGGCTATGATTGGGTAGAAGACGGCCGGGGCCGTAAGTTAGGATCCTTTCCAGCATCGAACCCATCATTTCTCTGTTTTGCCTCAGACGCTAAGTGTAGGCCTACCACGTTCCGTAATTAAATTTCTTAGAAAATTGAGGAATCAACCCTGTGACCTTTGGGCTTGGAGTCTCAATACTTACTCCCCAAGACCATGGAAGGTAGTGGTAACCTCCAGCATAACTTCCTTCGGTGTTTCAGGGGCAATGTGTAAGAATCATGACCATAAAATCGTGGGTTCGATTCCCGACAAAGCAAGTTGTTTTTTAAAGGGCGTTTGTTAAATGTCAGATGCACTTCCAGTAGGATGACGTCACTGCTAATACCATATTCGCTGAATACAATACAAAATTAATTACATCACTACCGAGAGTCAAGCAACAAAATTATTGTTTCACTGTTATATGGCAGTGCAAACGGGACGTCAGATTAGTATAGTTGATCGCTTGGATGTCACAAACTTAAAATGCCTACACTAGGTATCTGAGACTATTATTATTATTATTATTATTTATTTTGCGCATGCGCTTACACATTCTCAGCATTTGCTGGAAAGAAAACATTTACAATCCCAGATACCGTACATATCACAAGGAGCAAATTCTTGGTGACTGCATTGAGTAGTAGCTTCATATTCCCCTCATTGCTTCAGGCCTGATTGCCCAAGAACAGCCTTACTACGCGACACGTAGAAAGTATGACTGTTTTCTGCATCAGTTTGAAAAGGCCTGGGTCTAATTTCAACGCCGTGAGCGATTCCTTTAAGTTGTTGGGAATCACGCCAGTGCTGGAGATAATAATAGGAACTGTCCTGACTTGTGCCATGTGCCATTGCTTCCTTATCAGTTCTGAAAGCTCTGTGTATTTTGACAGCTTTTCAACATGCTTTGTTAGTATGTTGCCACTGTTTGGGATCGCCACATCTATGAAGGTGGTGTGCTTCATGCATTTGTCAACAAGAACTAAATCAGGTCTGTTGTGCACAGCTGATTGGTCTGTCAATACAGTACGATCCCAGTACAACGTAAAGCTGTCATTTTCCAGTACACTTTCAGGAGCATATTTGTAGTACGGCACTTTCTCTTGGCTCAGCAGTTGAAGTTGTATAGCCAATTCTTGATGGACTATCTTGGCAACAAAATCATGTCTCTTCCTATATTCTGTCCCTGCAAAATGGCGACAACCTGATATAATATTATTATTATTATTATTATTATTATTATTATTATTACCGACAGCATTAGCTACGCACGCTAACGCGCAGTGCTATACCGTGGGGCACACATATCTGTGGACTAGGTAGACGTGAGTTCGAACCCCAGCGTCGGCCGTCCTTGAAGTAGTTTTCCATGGTTTCCCATTTTCAACTCCAAGCAAATGCCGGGACGGTACAATCTGATAAGCCATGACAGCTTCCTTCCACATCCTTACCCAGTTTTATTAATTTCATCTCACATTAGAAGAGCTTATTTCCAAAGTGAAGTAAATCCATGAAATTCAACACTTCAGAAATCGCGTTTTTGTTTTTTCGTAAAACTAAATTCAGATATGATTATGAATATTCTTCTTCTTTCTTCGATTCGGCCAACTAGGGACCACGTCAGTCAACTGTCTCTTTTTCCGAGCTTTAACTACCGCCCAGTGTTCTCGCATTCGTCTCCGGTGTTGTTCTTTTCTCTCTTGGGACCACACCTTCCCTGTCTTCAGCTTCGGCTTTTCCTGAAAACCTTTGTGCGTACGTAGTTTTTCCTGAAGTGGAACACGCTCCTGGATATCTTCAGGGGAAATTTCCATTTCACGTAGATCTTTCCCAACTTCCGTGAACCATGCCCCATTGGTTTTCTTATCCTGAAAGTACGTCAATATCCGTTTTGATATCCTGCCTGGGCTCATTCGTGTCACGTGGCTATAAAAGGCAATCCTTCTTTTTCGAATCGTGTCACTGATCTTCTCCACGTGCTTGTATAATTCGTGGTTGTGACGCCTTCTGTACTCGCTGTTTTCTTTGATAGGACCCAGGATTTTCCTCAAAATCTTCCTTTCTTTCGCCTCTAATTTTTCCATTAGACCTTTCTTGTTCATTGTTAGAGTCTCTGCCGCATACAGAGACTCTGGTCGAATAACAGTGCAGTAATGTCTAATTTTGGCGTTTAAGGATATCGATCTCTTATTGTAGATGTCTTTAGTCAGGTTGTAGATTATGAATATAATGTAATTTTATTCATTACTTTAATGCACATCCTAACACTGTGTTTCAAAAATCTCCTATCACTGGAAAATTGTGGTAATCGTCTCCTGTAAGTTAGATGATGATGATGATAATTGTTGTTTTAAGGGGCCTAACATCTAGGTTATCAGCCCCTAATGATCTGGGTGATAGCGAAAATGAGAATGAAATGGAAACCAGAACGAAAATTATGTGAGACTGAAAATACGTACAAAGAGAAACTCAGATGGAAACAACTCACAATATGGTCTTACAAAAGGGAATTTAGAACGAAAAGATTCACAAAAAGAATAGATTGAAAAAGACCCACAAAACGTAGGCTAGATTCAAAATACGTACAAAATGCAATGTAGCATCGAAATACTTACAAAATGCAACTGAAATTCAAAATACTTACAAAATGCAAATTAGATCGAAAATATGTACAAAATGCAATTGAGGTACAAAATACTTACAAAATGCAATTGAAATTGAAAATACACAATGCAATTCAGATTGAAATATCCCAGTTCCAATCCAAATTATTCACAAAGTGCAATTGAAATTCAAAATACTTACAAAATGCAATTGAAGTTGAAAATGCTTACAAAATGTACGGTAGATTCAAACGACTCATGTGGATTGACAATACTTACAAAATGCAATTTAGATTGAAAATACTTGACAAAATATAATTTAGATTCGAAATACCCACAAAATGCAATTAAGAATCAAAATATGTGCAAAATGCCCACCAAACAAAATGCAATTTAGATTCAAAATTCGTGCGAAATGCGGTTTTGGTTGAAAATACTTACAAAATGCAATTGAAATTCAAAATTCTCACTAAAAGGCCCGGCTACCTGCATTGAAAGACTTACTAAAAAGCAATTTAGATTGTCAATCTCTACAAAATGCAATTGAGGTTGAAAACAATCGCGAGATGTAATTTAGATCGAAAAAACTTACAAAATGCAACGTAGATTAAAAATACCTTAAAAAATCGCTAAAAAGGGAATTTAGATACACGGTGAACCAAGTAACAAAAACAGTGTGGGAATCTTAAAGAGAAAGGAAATATATTGAAAAGAGGATAGGAGTGGAGAGGAGAGGGGAGAGAGGAGAGGGTCCGCCCCAAAGATAAGGGACAAAAGGGGAAAACGGACCCAGCTCAAGAATCCCTTGGGGTCGCCAACTCCTGAACTCACCAGCCGTGAGCCCCTGAGAGTGTAGCATTATATAGGGTGCACCAGAAGGGGTGGGGCTACATACACCCTGCCTCCTTAAGGGCCTTGAGCACAAGGCAGGAGGTAAAAGGAAAAGAAAAAGAAGGATGATGATGATGATGATAATTGTTGTTTTAAGGGGCCTAACATCGAGGTTATCGGCCCCTAATGATCTGGGTGATAGCGAAAATGATAATGAAATGGAAACCAGAACAAAATTATCGAAGACTGAAAATACGTACAAAAAGGAACTCATATGGAAACAACTCACAATATGGTCCTACAAAAGGGAATTTAGAATGATAAGTTGCACAAAAAGAATAGATTGAAAAAGACCCACAAAACGTAGACTAGAGTCAAAAGACGTACAAAATGCAAAGTAGCGCCGAAATACTTACAAAATGCAACTGAAATTCAAAATACTTACAAAATGCAAATGAGATCGAAAGTACGTACAAAATGCAATTGAGGTTCAAAATACTTACAAAATGCAATTGAAATTGAAAATACACAATGCAATTCAGATTGAAATATCCCAGTTCCAATCCAAATTATTCACAAAGTGCAATTGAAATTCAAAATACTTACAAATTGCAATTGAAATTGAAAATGCTTACAAAATGTACGGTAGATTCAAACGACTCATGTGGATTGACAATACTTACAAAAAGCAATTTAGATTGAAAATACTTGACAAATGTAATTTAGATTCAAAATACCCACAAAATGCAATTGAGAATCAAAATATCTGCAAAATGCCCACCAAACAAAATGCAATTTAGATTCAAAATTCGTGCGAAATGCGGTTTTGGTTGAAAATACTTACAAAATGCAATTGAAATTCAAAATACTCACTAAAATGCCCTGACGCCTGCATTGAAAGACTTACTAAAAAGCAATTTAGATTGTCAATCTTTACAAAATGCAATTGAGGTTGAAAACAATCGCGAGATGTAATTTAGATCGAAGAGACTTACAAAATGCAACATAGATCAAAAATGCCTTAAAAAAAAAAAAAAGGTAAAAGGGAATTTAGATACACGGTGATTCGAGTAACAAAAACAGTGCGGGAATCTTAAAGAGAAAAGGAAATAGAAGGAAAAGAGGAGAGGAGAGGGGAGAGAGGAGAAGGTCCGCCCCAAAGGGAAGGGACAAAAAAAGGGGAAAACGGACCCAGCTCAGGAATCCCTCGGGGTCGCCAACGCCCGAACTCACCAGCCGTGAGCCCCTGAGGGTGTAGCATTATCGACGGTGCACCAGAAGTGGTGGGGCTACATACACCCTGCCTCCTTAAGGGCCTTGTGCACAAGGCAGGAGGTAAAAGGAAAAGAACAAGAAGGCTGACCCCTCACAGAAGGAGGGTATCAGGAAAGATGAGACAAGGGCCAATTAAGGCGGGAAAGGAAGAGACTCCCTAGGCCTCGGATACCCTAATACCGTCGGGGTCGGAAGAGAACAAGAGTTGACCAAGTGAGGTCGACAGGAAAGAAGACGGAGAGGAGCCCAGCACAAGTAAGTGGAAGCAATGCCGGACTCAGCTGGGGCCCCGTGGTCGCCAACCCACGCCCACTAGAAGTGAGCCCCTGGGGGGAGAAAAAGAAGGCTGACCCCTCACAGAAGGAGGGTATCAGGAAAGATGAGACAAGGGCCAATTAAGGCGGGAAAGTGAAAGACTCCCTAGGCCTCGGATAACCTAATACCGTCGGGGTCGGAAGAGAACAAGAGTTGACCAAGGGAGGTCGACAGGAAATAAGACGGAGAGGCTGTAAGTTAGATTTAGACGTTTTGAAAATATATCATATAACTTATTGACGTCCGCTCTGAGTGACATTTATGAACATATAAATGGTTTAAATGCAACAAACACAAACTGATGGTCTATTTACTGCATTCTTCAAAGTTAGCCATAGCCTTGAAGCACAAGTTGTCTCCAAACTCTATTCTTCTACCACCTGTTAGCAGCCATGTTTCCGCGGCATAGCACGTGATGTCCAGAGAGCCAGCGGATTGGTCAGCTTTGATGTAAGACACATTGGAATTAAATACACGTTGGAGTTACGTCACTTTGCAAATAAACTTAGATTTTATATCACTGTTAATATGGGATATACGACATATTGCGACTTAAAACCTTAGCTTTACGTTGAGAGAACCTATAAACTTGCTTATGAAAGGAAAAACTGAAAAACCGTCAATTGTGGATTTACGTCACTTTAGAAATAACCTTTTTATAACCCCTCTAATGAGATTGGCATCAAGAAGGGCATCCGGCTGCAATAACCATTCTCCACACATACTTTCATCGCATCTCATTCCTGACCTCGTTGAAAAACGGAATAATTAGGGGTAGAAATACATTATTATTTTTATTAATACTATTTATATTATTATTTTGTTATAAACAAAGGCTGGCCGTGATAGAGTGTATGATTGTAATTTTAGCTTGGATTGAGAGCGAGACAGCTGTGGACTTACATAGGAATCATCCTGGGATTATCATTTATAACTTAGTTGAAGAGGGGTTAAATTTTCCAGACACAAGTACTGAGGCATCTCCGTCGAGATCAACGTCTCTGACTTGGATGGTACAGTTCCTTTTTGTTGTTGTTTCATTTAGGGGCTTGGACATCGTGATCATCATCTGCGTGTAGAATTTTTTCTGACAACCTGTGTTATTATGTCGCCTGTAGCAAGGTGTGTGTTTGTAAATGAGCCTAGAATTGGAAAGTAGATGGCCGTGGCCTTAAAGTTAGGGACCATCTGAGCCCTTGCCTGGAGTATAATGTGCATTGAATACCACGAAAATACACTTACTGGATGTTTGAAGTGGGAATAAAATCCACTTCCTTTCTCAGTTTTTCCACATTAGGCTCAAAATATCCCGCTCCATACGTGAGGGTAAATTGAATATCTTGACAGAACCGAAAATCGTACCCAGGTCAATTGGAACAGAAGTCTTAAAATATACTTAGAAAGCACAAAAGGCGGAGAATGCTACAGTTAAATTGTATTTAGCGATATGTAACTGATACGAGTCAGTCCATCTAGAGATACTAAGACATTGCTATAAAAATATTTATATACAGTAGTTTACCCTAAAGTGGAAGGTCATTTTGAAAATTGGGCAGAATCTTCATGCTCTGAGTACAGTTCTTCCGTCTCGAAGGACAATGATATCAAATTACCACACACAGTTATAGCCTACGTATTTTACCTCAGCACTCCTTCAACAGTAGTATCAATCACTGTCAGAACGTGTCCAGACTTCATTAATCATATTGGTCCTACCAGATAATAATAATAAAAACAAATCCTTCGGCATCAGATAATTTCAAACTATGAGGTTAAACGTCACGGGGGATCTAGTAGTTGAAGAAATCAGATCATAACCAACATGTCTCCACATCAATCTCCATTTATAGGGAACCCATTCAATAGACTACCTTTCGTAGTAGCATCGCCAAGATAGCATTACCTGCATCATTGAGCAATCAGCCTCCAAGGCCACCTCTAGTGGGACGTGAGTTGGCGAATGAAGGAAGAAAGGAAGGAGAGGAAGGGTGGGAAGAAGGCAAGGAAGGGAGTAAAGAAGGATGGGGAGGAGGGGCAGCACAAGAAGGGTAAGAAGGGAAAGAAGGGGGGCAGGCAAGAAGAAAATAAGGAGAAAAGGGAAGGAGGGGAAGGAAAGGCAGGAAGAAGACGAGGAGAGAAGGTAAGGAAGAGAAGAAGGGAAGGCAGGTAGATGAGAAGGAAAGAAGAGAAGGAAGAAGGGAAGGAAGAAAGGGAGGAAGAATACAAGGAGAGAAGTCAATGACGAAGGGAAAGTGGCAGGAAGAAGACAAGAGGAGAAGAGAAGGAAGGAAGAAGACTAGGAGAGAAGTGAATGAAGATGGGAAAGAGGCAGAAAGAAGACAAGAAGAGAAGGAAAGGGAGAAATAAGACAAGGAGAGAAGTGAATGAAGAAGTGACGGGAATGTAGAGATAAAGGGAAGGCAGGAAGATGAGAAGGAGAGAAGGGAAGGAAGAAGAGAAAGAGGCAAGAAGAAGAGAAGGAGAGAACGTAAAACGGAGTGAAGGACGAAAGGGAAGGAATAAGACAAGGATGGAACGGCAGGTAGAAGGGAAGGGAAAAGAAAGGGAAGAAGAGGAAAGAAGGGAAGAAGGAAGAAGTGAGGTAAGGAAGACGGGATGGAAGGAAGGGAGTAATGAGAGGAAGAGGAGGAAGGAAGGAAGGAAGGAAGGAAGAAAGGAATTAAAGGAAGAAGTAAAGGAAGGAAAGAGTGGAGGAAGAAAGGAAGGAAGAAGAAAAATGAAGGGAAGAAGTAAGGTAAGGGAAGAGGGGAGGGAAGGAATGAACAAATGAAGGTAAGATGTAAGAAGAGAATGAAGGGAAGAGGTCAAGTATGAGAAGAAGCGAGGTAAGGAAGGAAGAAGTAAAGGCAGGCGCTTGTAGTTGTACGTGACTATTAATCTGGTGACCACAAGTCCAGGGTCCTCCACTTTAACGTGGAATACGAACCACCAGACGAGACATTTTACTTTGAAAATCTCACATGCATTGACGAGGAATCGAACGTGGCCCCCCTTGCTGAAAGGCTATCAGTTTGCCACTGCTCCTTCATTTTAGACACATTTCATGGAGTATCCGTTTCAACATAAAGGATGGCTGCACCTGACTTTTTAAACAAATTCATTTGATATATTGTTAATTAGGAGTGTCACACACAAGTTTGTTCAGTACCCATTGGGGCAGATGACCTCGTTGTTCCACCCCTTAAAACAATAATAATAATAATAATAATAATAATAATAATAATAATAATAACAATCAGTATTCCACACAGTTGATCATGGATAATGTCGTTAGTAAAACCCCGAGGTAATGCATGTTGCCAATTTCATCGTATGTCATATTATTCCTGGCCATTTGATTCGAAGATTGAAAGAGAAATGTGATTAGATTTTAATAGAATCTGGTATTATTAAATGAAAACGATAGGCCTCTTACATTCAATCTTTCCTATTTCTCGCAATTATTGTCTGAATGGTAATACTCGGATATCGATTATCATTAGTCACGTCTTGTCCAAGAGACCGAAGACTATTTGTCACCCGTCTAACCGCATGCCAGTCTTAAATCATGACATTGCACGGCAGGGATTTTCCAATCAGGCTCCTAGTATCAGATAATTTGTCACGCTTGCCAATCGACCACAATGGGGTCTATTCTCTAAGAGGTCACGGACCAAGTTGCCAATTTATTGGGCAATAGTCTGGTCTCGCCATGTCTGGCGTTAAAGAAAGCATACAACCCTATCTTCCAGACAGTCTCCAAGCATTGGTCCACGAGTTAAGTGTGCAGAAACAAAAGAAAAGATACTGTAGTTTAGACTATGCCACTGTCCTGCATAATATTTCTTGGTAGCACAGGTAGTTTCATCATACATGGCTGTGAACTTAATTTGGGTGCCTTCCCAGCATTTGCCTTGAGTAAAAATGGAAAGCCATTAAAAAAACACTCTTTTTGCCTGATAGATGAGATTCGAACATCCCCCCCTCAGACCAGAATTTAATTTCTTGGCAGAGCTGGGACTCATTGTTGTCGTTGTTGATTCCTCTATGGACATTGCGATATCGTGGATATGTAGCCCCGTGTACTTGGGTGTGAGTAGAATTTGTATGATAGTATTTCATTGTGATGTCTGTAGGAGTGTGTGTATTTTTAATTGAGGTAGGATGTAGGACCTTTTTTTTTTTGAGAAATCCTCTCTCTCTAGTACATCTCCCGAAGCATTGCAAGATGCAATGGTGGATTTCTCTTTTGAGCTGCCACCTGGGGTAGTGCTTTTCATGAGCGGACTTTCCATTCTGCAATTGAAATTGTGCACTGTACATGTTAGGAAATAAATTCCAAGATAAGATCCGATTGTTAGTCCGAAATGATTGTTTTGTCGTGGTTTACTCCACTAGGTTCCTCCGCTCTTTCCGCCTTTGGGAGTAAATTCCTCGTCCGCCTTCAAGACCGTTGACCAGATTGATTGATATATGGCGATCATATACCTTTTACTCTTATATTCCCGAGCACTGGGATGCCTCTTCCGCCATCTACACTGTACCATAGTCCATCTATTCCTCTGTATATGCCGTTGAGGTCTTCACCGTAACCCTGGCAAGGGACCCATACATGGGATTACCAGCCGGGTCAGATGGTCCAAGGTTTTTTAATGAGGTGTTACTCCTCTATCACTCACCTTTAGTCCTGACTTGTGACAGGCAGAGCCTGGCTTCCCAAACATTGGGCCCAGGTTTTTGGGTATTATTATTATTATTATTATTATTATTATTATTCCGTGGCTTAGGCGGCAGCACGCTGGCCTCTCACCGCTGGGTCCGTGGTTCAAATCCCGGTCACTCCATGTGAGATCTGTGCTGGACAAAATGGAGGCAGACAGGTTTTTCTCCGGGTACTCCGGTTTTCCCTGTCAAAATTTCATTCCAGCAACACTCTCCACTATCATTTCATTTCATCTGTCATTCATGTAATCATTGCCCCCAGAGGAGTGTGTCAGGCCTCGGCAGCCGGCACAGTCCATATCCTAGCCGCTAGATGGGGGCTTCATTCATTCCATTCCTGACCCGGACGGTGACTGGAAGCAGGCTGTGGATTTTCATTTTCATTATAAAGTTATTTCTGTAATATTCTAAGTTGCAGTATTAGGGAAACTATTTCTAGCCTTAACGGCCTTGGACGTAAATATAATTATTCATGAAATCATGTATAGCTGTTCATGTTCATACATTCAGACATTCAGGAAATGAACCAACAGTCAACACTGAGAATATGTCCACGACACATCAACAAATGATTGTCGTTTACCACTCTCCCGCGTGGAGTTATCAGCCTAGAACCCGAGTCCCTCGTTATGTATTATCCACTGGTGTGGAAACAATCTGCAGTAGCTGATTCTTATCGCTACATACCTCATATCTCATTTCTTAAAGCAATTGACTGTCTGCCTCATACTGACATTTATGTATTGATTCTGAATTAACTTGTCTGCTCTATTACCACTTTCTAACGTCTTATTTATGTAGTAGCAGTGGTACCTGGCTTCACCCAGGTGTACAGAAGATGCGAATTACTTCGGAATCCACTAATATGTACACACCAAGTTTTAACTACACGCAAATCCCGGTATGGCATGGCCACTTCCAATTCGTTGCCCACTTTAATTCCTCTACATTAATCTCTAACTCCAATCATGAAGTTGGCATCAGGAAGAGTATCCAAACGTGAAAATCATTCGCCACATAGAAATCATGTCATCTTATCCCTGACATCTTAGAAATTTGAATGAATTAATAGGAGTCGGCATACACTACAAGGTACGGTATTGTACTCTACGTTCCTAGGTATCCCACATCCATTTGGGAGTCTACATGGTGCTGGAGTCCGGTCGCGGTTAAACACCCCCAGACATTACAGCTAACGCCTGGCTGTTATTCACCCTTTTTTTTTCAACATTGTCATGTTATAGGGCTGGGGAGGGGGAGGGGGAGGTCTCTTTATCATTAGCGTGGACAAGTCCCGACAGTTTGGTTTCCATGGCAACAAGTGTTCGTCATCTAAGCCTCCTATATTGTTACCAAGGCAATAAATATTCATCATCTAGGCCTCAAAAGTATATTCATTATTCGATGTTTTACAGTGTATCCCGGAGGCTTCGGTTGCGTAGTTGGTAGCATGCTGAGCTTCTATGCCCAAGGTCACTGGTTCAAGCCCGGCCGAGGTCATCGAATTTTTTAAGAGCATAAAATATCCCTTAGTATGCTTTTGGAGGGGAAGTAAAGCCGGTGGGCCCATGCCATGTAAAACAACCTTCCACAAACTAAACTCATGAGAAGCAAAATTTGTAGGTTAGGTTTGATTAATGCTCTGAAGTTCCAACGTTCGTCACCAGGCGCTGGTTACGATGCCATCTAGTAGTAGCCAAGTTCACAGCTAGTAGTAGTGAACGGTAGGATTTGGTGGAGAAAGTAGGAACTACTTGAAATTATCGTCTGCAATCCTTACTTGAATTAAAAACAGATAACACACACTAATACAGCCATCACAATTATCGCCGGTTATCAGACAGATTCCACACACACACAAAGTACACGGAGCTACATGACCGCGTAGTCGCAGCCCCTAAACTAAGGAACCAACCAACGAACAGTGTACTCGAGGAGCTTCAAATGTCTTCTTCTATAATGTTAGTCAGTAGTTGCGGTTTTTGGCCAGTGAGCCCCGATTGCGCAGTCGTACAGGGGACAGGTGGTGAACCTCAGGCATGTACAATTAATACACGAGTTGCTTTCCGCGCAACTGATAACACACTTATCAACTGCACAAGCGTGAAGATCGCAGACTGTCCTCTGTTTGACTGCGAAACCGGGGCTGACCGGCCCAAAACCGTGGCTAGTAATAGTTGTAAGAGCAGGACTTTATGTCTGGACCGTCATGCGGGGATTTTCCACTCGGCTGTTGCGTGTGCATCGGCCGGCAGTGGCGCTGCTGTAACTCCCCTTGTTATCTCTATGCCCGCTCGTCTGTCAGTAACATCGCACACCACGCGGTCATCCCAAGCCACGGTTATCGCGTGATGGTCCTCACGTATAAATAAATCCCTGTAGTACAGTGTGATTCTGTTGCTGGAGCAGGACCGGCGTGGCGGCCGAGCTGGGGCCGCGGGGTTGCGCAAGGCGGAGGCGAGCTAACCAGGGTCATTAAAGTCCATTAAGTCACTAAACTTCCATCAACGAGGGTGTGTAGTGTCAGCGCACAGATAAGAAGGTAGCATAAAAAAAATTGCTGCAAGATTTAATTAAAGAAGCACAGATGTTATTTTATTTCTTGGGAATCTGGATGACCTCACGTCACCTGTTAAAGGTTTGAACTTTTCTTTCCACAGAATATACTAAAAATGTTCTCCTTCAGCTGACAGACAGACATAGTTACATTATGTTGCTACTCCTGCAACCTTCTCCCCTGCGTGTTTACTGTAATTCATTGCAGAATGGATCTAAGCCCGTTTGTTGTTCAATTGTGTGGTAATTTAAAATACAAAGTGTACAGATCAATTACCCGTACTCTAGTGGAGCTGGGGAACAATGTACGGCAGCAGATATCCTCACAACCGAAGGGAATTACAACGTGTAAACGTTAATTTATTTACACGGTACAACGCCTGTCTGTCAGTGGAAGGAGAACATTTTCAGCATCATCGGTGGTGAAAATGTAAATCCTTTAATCATGATTTGCTGGTGAATTTACCATTAATTAATGAACTTTGTTACGGTTTCCACCTGCGCATAATCCGCGGTGCGAGCTCGGTTGGCTGGCGGAAGGCGCGCGCGACCGGCAGCCGGTTACCCGTCCCGCTCCAGCAAAAGAATCGCCCTGTAGTAGGAGTAGTAGTAGTACAAGAAGTATAGATGGGCCAGTCATTCGTGATCGGTTGTAAGCGCGTGAGAACTCTTCTTATAGCCCGAGTAAAACACTGAGACCACATGTGCTGCCGAGGACACATAGTGCACTTTATTTGCATTGATCACAAAGGTATGAAGGTTCACTGTGCGTGGAGACACCACTGCGCATGTAATATGTACCGGTCAAGAAGGAATGACCCTCTTATAGTTGTTGTTTGATGTAATTTTCACTATCACTCATATCATTAGAGGCTAGTGATTTCCCCCCTTAAAACGACAATCCCTACCGCCATCAAAATATTACAGTCACCATAGTTTATTTAATAAGCGTATTGTTTTAGTGCCGGGAGTGTCCGAGGAATTGTTCGGCTCGCCAGAGTTTGTAGCTGCTTCTATGTGGACACCCATGGGGTGAGCTACAAGTACCGTCGCGTGTGGATGAGATAAAATGAAATAAGATGAATGAAACTAGGTAAGTACAATTTCAAATAGTTCCAACTTTGGCTACAAGACGTCAGAGACTCCCAGCGGCAAATATTGGAACTTGATAGAGCGTTTCTAGTCAAATAACCTACAAATTTAGCTAAACACTACCAATTATAGAGGTAGGTTTTTTTCATGCCATAAATCTATGACATGGGCCCGCTAGATTTACTTTCTCTCCGAAGGAAGGCTTAATAAAGGATTGTATCGCTCTTGAAATATCCGAAGACTTCGACCGGGTTTGAACCCGCGATCTTGGACATAGCAGTTCAGTCTAACGGACAAATCCAACACATCCCGAAGTAAATGGGCATGATAACCAAGATGTCCCAACACACTCTAATGATCGAATAAAACAATACCTAAACATGCCGTATGCCAAGCCTCAGTATGCATTAGGCATAGCCCTATACGTTACTCTGAGCAAAAAATAAAATATCCTAGCATGTGTAACAGATAAAATAACGCAACAAACGACAAAAAATAACGAAAATAAATTCTCAATGAATACTTAATGTAATGGTTTAATCATAAGGATAGCTGCCGGTGCGCTGTTGGCAGTACAAGTCCATTATTCCACAGAATTCTCAAAATAAGGCGTTGAGCACCGTTAGCGATATAGTAAATTATTAAATCCAATGCATACATTTCTATATTCCAGGTACACGAACACGCAGTTATTTCCCTACTACACAATTACATGTTTACCTTATAACTGGCTGCAGCTCTGACATCCAGGTAAGTTCAGTAATTCTCATTGGCTTCCATAAATATTAAATGAGATTGTTATTAAAACGCCAAGCCATTAATATACCTACTTGTAATGACAATTTCTGAAGCGGTGTAGCGGTTAGCATGCTTGGGTGCCACCCCAGAGGTCCAGGTGCCAGTCCCGGTTCTGCCAAGAAATCTAATCCCTGGAGTCCCCTAGGGTGTAGCACTATCCAGGGTGCACCATAAGTGGTGGGGCTACACAAACCCTGCTTCATTTAGCGCATTGAACAGAAGGCAAGAAATACCAGGAAAAGATACAGAAGAGGTTTGATCCCTCGAAGAATGAGGGTACCAGGCAATAAGAGACAAGGACGAAATAAGGCAGGAAAATGAAAGATTCCCTAGGCCTCAAGATACCCTAATGTTGTCGGGTTAGAAAGAGAACAAGAGTTGACCAAAGACGGTTGACAGGACTGAATAAAGAAAGTAGCATGGCACACGTCAGTGGAGTCAATGACAGAATCAGCTACGGACCCATGATCGCCCTTTTCAATTAAGGTGACAGTAATGAATGATAGCAACTGCAGTACGAGGTATGCCTATTTGTGATGATGATGATGATGATGATAATAATTGTTGTTTTAAGGGGCCTAACATCCAGGTTATCGGTCCCCGATGGTTTGGGTGATCGTGAAGATGATAATGAAATGCAAACTTAAAACTAAGTACTAACATACATACTAGAAGAAGAAATGGAAAACAAAAGGAGAATAAGGCAAATAAAGGACAGGAGGAAAATAAATGCCCTCAACCCTCGAAGAATGCGGAATGAGGGACTTGGAAGGAAGGAGAGTCATGAAAGGCAGATAGGAAAGTGAAAGAGGAGAGGTCCGCCCCAAAGGTAAGGGACAAAAGGGAAAAACGGATCCAGCCCAGGAATCCCTCGGGGTCGCCAACTCGCGAACTCACCACCCGTGAGTCCCTGAGGGTGTAGCAGTATCGAAGGTGCACCGAAAGTGGTGGGGCTACTTCCACCCGGCCTCCTTGAGGGCCTTGAGCAGAAGGCAGGAGATAACATAAAAAGAAGGCTGACCCCTCACAGAAGGAGGGAATCAGAAAAGATGAGACAAGGGCCAATTAAGGCAGCAAAGGAAGAGAATCCCTAGGCCTCGGATACCCTATTACCGTCGGGGTCGGAAAAGAACAAGAGTTGACCAAGGGAGGTCGACAGGAAAGAAGACAGAGAGGAGCCCGGCACAAGTAAGTGGAAGCAATGCCGGACTCAGCTGGGGTCCCGTGGTCGCCAACCCACGTCCCACAAGATGTGAGCCCCTGGGGGAATGCCTATTTGTGCCGTAAGCAGGATGCGTAGGTCTATGTACATACCAGGAATGCGGGAGATTCGAGTTCTGAGGATGGTGTTAATTTCAAGTCACTCATTCAGACAGTAGATGATAACCACGATGTCCGAAACAGCAACTAGTCCAAGGCTGGTCACCTCAATGCCTCAATGAATGTTGCTCTATTAACATCTCACCGCTCTGTTTCGTGTTGGAGGTTCACGTGAGAAACCTGACCGACATTCCCCCTCTGCGCTCTTACACTTGAGGAATCTCGTGTGGCACTCCAACCTTGTCTTCGGCGCATTGTAACAAACTCTATCACTGAATACAGTCGTGCCTCCCTGTGCGTTCTTAGCATAGTACAGGTACCAACCACGTTAACTATGCCCGCTAAGGCTAGTGAGTTCAAACCCCAACGTTGACCATATGTGAAAAATGTGACGTTTTGAAGTATTTATTCATTATTTCTTGTACAAACTGATGATGATGATGATATTGTTGTTTTAAGGGGCCTAACATCGAGGTTATCGGCCCCTAATGATCTGGGTGATAGCGAAAATGATAATGAAACAGAAACCAGAACGAAAATTAAGTGAGACTGAAAATACTTACAAAAAAGAACTCAGATTGAAACAACTCACAAAATGTTCTTACAAAAGGGAATTTAGAACGAAAAGATTCACAAAAGGAATAGATTGAAAAAAAATACCCATAAAATGAAGGCTAGGTTCAAAATACGTACAAAATGCAATGTAGCGTCGAAATACCTACAAAATGCAATTGAAATTCAAAACACTTACAAAATGCAAATGAGATCGAAATTACGTACAAAATGCAATTGAGGTTCAAAATACTTACAAAATGCAATTGAAATTGAAAATACACAATGCAATTCAGATTGAAATATCCCAGTTCCAATCCAAATTATTCACAAAGTGCAATTGAAATTCAAAATACTTACAAAATGCAATTGAAGTTGAAAATGCTTACAAAATGTACGGTAGATTCAAACGACTCATCTGGATTGACAATACTTACAAAATGCAATTTAGATTGAAAATACTTGACAAAATGTAATTTAGATTCAAAATACCCACAAAATGCAATTAAGAATCAAAATATGTGCAAAATGCCAACCAAACAAAATGCAATTTAGATTCAAAATTCGTGCGAAATGCGGTTTTGGTTGAAAATACTTACAAAATGCAATTGAAATTCAAAATTCTCACTAAAAGGCCCGGCTACCTGCATTGAAAGACTTACCAAAAAGCAATTTAGATTGTCAATTTTTACAAAATGCAATTGAAGTTGAAAACAATCGCGAGATGTAATTTAGATCGAAAAAACTTACAAAATGCAACGTAGATTGAAAATACCTTAAAAAGTCGATAAAAGGGAATTTAGATACATGGTGAAGCAAGTAACAAAAACAGTGCGGGAATCTTAAAGAGAAAGGAAATATAATGAAAAGAGGAGAGGAGAGGGTCCGCCCCAAAGGTAACGGACAAAAGGGGAAAACGGACCCAGCTCAGGAATCCCTCGGGGTCGCCAACTCCCGAACTCACCAGCCGTGAGCCCCTGAGGGTGTAGCATTATCTAGGGTGCACCAGAAGTGGTGGGGCTACATACACCCTGCCTCCTTAAGGGCCTAGAGCACAAGGCAGGAGGTAAAAGGAAAAGAAAAAGAAGGCTGACCCCTCACAGAAGGAGGGTATCAGAAAAGATGAGACAAGGGCCAATTAAGGCGGGAAAGGAAGAGACTCCCTAGGCCTCGGATAACCTAATACCGTCGGGGTCGGAAGAGAACAAGAGTTGACCAAGGGAGGTCGACAGGAAAGAAGACGGAGAGGAGCCCGGTACAAGCAAGTGGAAGAAATGCCGGACTCAGCTGGGGTCCCGTGGTCGCCAACCCACGTCCCACTAGATGTGAGCCCCCGAGGGTGTTGTACAAACTATCAATTAGGTGGGGTAACTACATATGTATAACACATAGAGCTGAAATAATTTACTTATATTTATATTATTCACTGATAAAGAGGGATATTTGATCCTAAATTCCTCCTTTTATCAGTGAATAATATTTATTTAATTATTCTTTTATTCAATCATTTATTTATTTATTAATTCATTTATAAATTTACGTATATATAGCCGAAGCCTCCGTGGCTTAGGCGGCAGCACGCCGGCCTCTCACCGCTGGGTCCGTGGTTCAAATCCCGGTCACTCCCTGTGAGATCTGTGCTGGACAAAACGGAGGCAGACAGGTTTTTCTCCGGGTACTCCGGTTTTCCCTGTCAACATTTCATTCCAGCAACACTCTCCACTATCATTTCATTTCATCTGTCATTCATTTAATCATTGCCCCCAGAGGAGTGCGTCAGGCCTCGGCAGCCGGCACAGTTCATATCCTCGCCGCTAGATAGGGGCTTCATTCATTCCATTCCTGACCCGATCGGAGACTGGAAGCAGGCTGTGGATTTCCATTTCACGTATATATAGCCAATTTGTTTATCCGCTAATTCATTTATTTAATCATTAATTTATTCATTTATTCTCCTATTCATTTATTAATTTACCCCCCAGGGGCTCACATCTAGTGGGACGTGGGTTGGCGACCACGGTGCCCCAGCTGAGTCCGGCATTGTTTCCACTTACTTGTGCCGGCTCCTCTCCGTCTTCTTTCCTGTTGACCTCACTTGGTCAACTCTTGTTCTCTTCCGCACCCGACAGTATTAGAGTATCCGAGGCCTAGGCAGTCTCTTCCTTTCCCGCCTTAATTGGCCTTTGTCTCATCTTTTCTGATTCCCTCTTTCTGCGAGGGGTCAGCCTTCTTCTTCTTTTCCTGTTATATCCTGCCTTCTGCTCAAGGCCCTTAAGGAGGCCGGGTGTGTGTAGCCCCACCACATTTGATGCACCCCAAATAATGCTACACCCTCAGGGGACGCGATGCAATCGGTGTGGAGGTAGTCATCACCACGCCGCTTGTAGCGTGGCCAATGACAAACCTAGGTGCGTCAACTGTGGTGGTGCGCATGCGGCTTCATATCTAGGTTGCAAATACATAAAAACAGCCATAAGGCGGAGGCAGTTGAAACTCAGACAACGCCAACACGCTAACATTCCTTCCCTCATGTCTCTCAAAGTCCATCCGCCCCCAACACATACAAATTCAGCCCTTACACAGCTACTACAGCTCCTCTCCCAACTCTCAGCCATCCCACTTCCATAGACACTCAGCCACAAACCGATCACAGGACTCCGGGATCGCTAGGTACCTGCCTGGGGACTGGGCCCGAACCCGGTCGCCTGGGATGGAGCTTGGCGGACCGGAAAACACAATACAAACCGGACATTTACATATCACAGTTAACAATAACCTAAAACATATGCCCACAACCCAAAAATTACTCTCAAAACAATAACACAGGTTACAAGTACACTCAAAGGCTATCTGACAGTTTCCGCAGTCGAACACAGGACCTGTCAGCTCGTGGTGGGCCTGCCTGGGGATTAGGCGAAAGCCTATCCAACGGGGTGGAGCGCCGCGGGCTGGTGGGTCATTCTTTAATTCATACACACCCTAATTTATTTTTTCCGGAACCCAAAACTAAATTATTAACTTCGATTATGCTTAAAATTCAACTTTTAACACGTTTCAGATGCACAAAATTTACATATTCACTTAAAAACAGCTCAGAGACTGCGGAACTCGGATAGCCAATCACAGGCCAGGATTACAACGTCCGACTAACTTTTTCAACCAAATACCAACATATCCGAACAAAACCTACTCTACATTATAGCTACACTTCCAAAATACACTTTTCGAACAAAAATGGCAAATTTTTACCATCAGAAACACAAAAAACGGACCAAAACCAATTCACCAATCACAGCACAGTATAGACGCCCGCTCAGCCGGCATATTTGAATACAACCAATCACAGCCCAGAAACTCACAGCCCTTACAAATCATTCATATAATCATTAATTCATCATTATTCCCAAATTATGAGGCTTATATATTACTATTTTTTTTTTTAACAAATTAACCTACTACAGGTCTTTTCATCAATTTCATACTATCAAACGCCAACCCACTAGAGGTCTGTCTTCCTTCCTTAAACTAAAACGTAACTATTAAAATCATTTGATTATTAATATTATTACCAAGCTGAAGCTACTGCAACGCCGGCCATGGCGCACGTTTTACATATTAAGCCAAAACACCAGGCTAGTAAACTAAAGAGCTCGACTGCTATGACAACTGTTCATTCCCCGAAAACGAAATTAAATTAACAAATCTTTCATTCTTATTCCACCTTATACCAAACAATTTCTTTTTAAACCATCCCAATCTTATACACGCGCCGCCGAAGCGATTGTCGGCCGCTTCGCGGCCGACACATCGCTTGCGGCGGTAACACTATTTTTATTATTAAACAATTCTTCAATTCACAAAACAAAATTCAAAATTACGTCCCTAAAATATTATTCACCAGGCAGAGTAGCGCATTGACGCAACGGTACCTGGTCCCCTAGCGCCGCTGGTCTGCTCGCTTCGCTCGCAGCCAGCGGCTTCAAAACCGATTAGCAGCAGCCCTCAGGGGATCACGGCTGGTGAGTTCGGGAGTTGGCGACCCCGAGGGATTCCTGAGCTGGGTCCGTTTTCCCCTTTTGTCCCTTACCTGGGGGAAGGACCCTCTCTTCTTTCACTTTCCTATCTGCCTTTCATTGCTCTCCTCCCTTCCAAGTCCCTCAATCCGCATTCTTCGAGGGTTGAGGGCATTTCTTTTCCTCCTGTCCTTTATTTGCCTTATTCTCCTTTAGTTCTCCATTTCTTCTTCTCGTATGTAGGTTGGTAGTTAGATTTAGTTTTAGGTTTGCATTTCGTTTTCATCTTGACGATCACCCAAACCATCAGGGGCCGATAACCTAGATGTTAGGCCCCTTAAAACAACAATTATCATCATCATCATCATCATTATCATCATCATCATTTATTAATGTATCCATTTATTCATTTATTCAATCATTTATTCATTTTTCATTTATTCATACATACATTCATTAATTCATTCATTCATTCATTCATCCGTTCTTTCATTTATTAATACATTCATTTATTAATTCATATGTCCATTCATTCATTTAATGATTCATTTATTCATACATTGATTCATTCATATATTCATAACTTATTTATATTTTTTATTTGATTTATTTATTGATGTATCCATTTACTCAATTTATTCATTCATTTATTCATTCATTTATTCATCCTTTCATTTGCTTGTTTATTCATTCATTCTTTTATTCTTTTATTTATTAAAATGTTCATTCATTTGTTCATTCATATATTCTTTTATTTAATCATTCATTTATTAATTGTTTCATTTATGTATTCATTTAGTCATTTAATCATTCAATTATTTATTTATTCATTTATTCAATCATTTCGTCATTCATTAAATCATTTATTCATTCAATCATTCATGTATTCATTTATCCAATCATTTATTTATATATTTAGTAAAGTACACAGGCCATAAGCCTAATTTAGGACTTTCTTGAAACGCAAATAGAAGGTAGGTAATTATGTGACTCTAAACAACAATTTTGGAGACGAATGACCCGAACAAGCTGGATGGAAAGAAGGAGAAATGAGCTTGTTCTGAACCAAATTCAGGAGAATCGATGCCTGTTGAACACCATCAAGAAAAGGAAATCAAAATTCATGGGACACATACTCAGACATGACGCTCTCCTCCAGGTCATTTTTGAATGGAAAATTTTGGGGAAGAAACCAAGGGGACGACCAAGACAATCGTATCTCTAGAACATTGTCAAGGAGATGGAATGTGAATCGTATGTCAATATGAAGAGAACTGCTGAAGACCGTAAGAAATGGCTGCAACGTCAAGGCTTTTAACCTTTAGAAGCTGATGATGAAACAGAAACTGTAAGAAAATAATAAAATATAGAATATAGTTACTCCACCTAATCTAATTGGGCAAAAAGGTGTTGACCGAAGGAAGAGAATATGTTCACACTTGAAAATGGTATTTTCTGGTTTCCCACATTCAATTCAAGGCAAATGCAGGAAATGTTACTTGAAATAGGCCACAGCCATTTCCTTCCATCTCCTGGTCAAATTTCAATCATATTCAACCTTCTTGCACTCCTATCATGAGGAAGGGTATCCGACCGCAAAAACCATAAGACACATGAATGTTCATCACACCTCGTCCTCAACCATGTAAAATATTTTTTTCTGTAGATTTCTATTGATGGCTTTGGTTATATAAGTTCAAATGCAAGCAACAGCAGGTGTTTATGATGGATGTGTTGTCAAGACGAGGTAGAAAGTACCAACTGTCACTCGACAATACAACTTCTTAGCCGGCGACTTCAAACACTCAGTCACCGGTTCGGCTTATTGAGATTTATCCCTGCATCTGCATTAAGAGGTAGCTCAAGTCTTCTCGCGGTGCAGCATTCCAATGCATAAGCCTGCCAACTTTATTAGAATTCATGGCTTTATTCACAGGAAATATTAGACATAGATTGTGTTTGATAGCTGTTGCAGCCACTTCTACACACCGCAGCGCACCGAATAACTTGATGCTTATCTTCCATTTATAGTAGAAGAATTCTTAACAATGGTGACTCGTCTGTAAATACTTGCTTGTCATCTCCCCTCCCATCAATGGATACAAGATCCTCTGCTTTAACTTTATACCTCATCACCCCACCGGGGATTGATTATTGTTGCCCCCGAGGGCTCACATCTAGTGGGACTTGGGTTTTCGACCACGGCACTACAAACACGGCGTTGCTTTCACTGGTATTATAGGTTATCATCACAACGAAAGCTGGTTGGTGCGAAAGTCCCTGAACAGTGTTGCGATCAGGAGTTGGAAGATCCCGAGACAATCTGAGGAGATGATGATGATGATGATAATTGCTGTTTTAAGGGGCCTAACATCCAGGTTATCGGCCCCTAATGGTTGGGTGATCGTGAAGATGATAATGAAATGTTAACTACCGGTATAACTAAAACTAATTACTAACTTATATAATAGAAGAAGAAATGGAAAAACAGAAGGAGAATAAGGCAAATAAAGGACAGGCAGAAAAGAAATGCCCTCAACCCTCGAAGAATGCGGATTGAGGGACTTGGAAAGAAGGAGAGCCACAAAATGCAGATAGGAAAGTGAAAGAGGAGAGGGTCCGCCCCACAGATCATGGATAAAAGGGGGAAACCGGACCCAGCTCAGGAATCCCTCGGAGCCGCCAATTCCCGAACTCACCAGCCGTGAGCCCCTGAGGGTGTAGAATATCCAGGGTGCACCAGAAGTGGTGGGGCTACATACACCCTGCCTCCTTGAGGGCCTTGAGCAGAAGGCAGGAGATAACATGAAAAGAAAAGGAAGGCTGACCCCTCGCTGAAGGAGGGTATCAGAAAAGATGAGACAAGGGCCAATTAAGGCGGGAAAGTGAATGACTCCCTAGGCCTTGAATACCCTAATACCGTCGGGGTCGGAAGAGAACAAGAGTTGACCAAGTGAGGTCGACAGGAAAGAAGACGGAGAGGAGCCCGGCACAAGTAAGTGGAAGCAATGCCGGACTCAGCTGGGGCCCCGTGGTTACCAACCCACATACCACTAGATGTGACCCCTTGGGGGACCACTAGATGTGAGCCCCTGGGGGAAATCTGAGGAGATGGGGGGCCTCAGTACATGTGACACGTCTTGCGAATGTGGACAAGAACAAACCACAAAACACGTGCTTCATTGTCCTCTGTGCCCTTCATCTTGTGCAGAGGCAGATCTCCTGTTAGCCACTCCGTGCGCTTTGGATGTTGCTCAGTATTGGGCACGTGCTATATTTTGGTGATGATGATGATGATAGTTGTTGTTTTAAGGGGCCTAACATCTAGGTTATCGGCCCCTGATGGTTTGGGTGATCGTGAAATTGAAAATGAAATGTAAACTATAACTAAAACCAACTACCAACGAATGTACTAGAAGAACTGGAACACAAAAGCAGAATAAGGCAAATAAAGGACAGGAGGAAAAGAAATGCCCTCAAAGAATGCGGATTGAGGGACTTGGAATGAAGGAGAGCCATAAAAGGCAGATAGGAAAGTGAAAGAGGAGAGGGTCCACCCCACAGGTAATGGGCAAAAGGGGGAAACCGGACCTAGCTAAGGAATCCCTCGGGGTCGCCAACTCCCGAACTCACCAGCCGTGAGCCCCTGAGGGTGTAGCAATATCCAGGGTGCATCAGAATTGTTGGGGCCTCCTTGAGGGCCTTGAGCAGAAGGCAGGAGATAAGTTGAAAAGAAAAAGATGGCTGACCCCTCGCAGAAGGAGGGTATCAGAAAAGATGAGACAAGGGCCAATTAAGGCGGGAAAGGAAGAGACTCCCTAGGCCTCGGATACCCTAATACCATCGGGGTCGGAAGAGAACGAGAGTTGACCAAGTGAGGTCGACAGGAAAGGAGACGTAGAGGAACCCGGCACAAGTAAGTGGAAGCAATGCCGGACTCATCTGGAGCCCCGTGGTCGCCAAGCCACGTCCCACTAGATGTGAGCCCCTCGGAGGGTGCTATATTTTACCCTTATACTGTATGTATAGCAACTGTACATTTATATGTTTCCGACACGAGAAATAAATAAATAGGTTGTCATAAGGGTATCAGGCAAAGAAAAGATACGGTGATGATGATGATGATAATTGTTGTTTTAAGGGGCCTAACATCTAGGTTATCGGCCCCTAATGGTTTGGGTGATCGTGAAGATGAAAATGCAAACTTAAAACTAAAACTAACTACTAACCTACATACCAGAAGGAGAAATGGAAAACTAAAGGAGAATAAGGCAAATAAAAGGACAGAAGGAAAAGAAATGCCCTCAACCCTCGGAGAAGGCAGATTGAGGGACTTGGATGGAAGGAGAGCCATGACAGGCATATAGGAAAGTGAAAGAGGAGAGGGTCCGCCCCTAAGGTAAGGGACAAAAGGGGAAAACGGACCCAGCTCAGGAATCCCTCGGGGTCGCCAACTCCCGAACTCACCAGCCGTGAGCCCCTGAGGGTGTAGCATTATCTAGGGTGCACCAGAAGTGGTGGGGCTACATACACCCTGCCTCCTTAAGGGCCTTGAGCACAAGGCAGGAGGTAAAAGGAAAAGAAAAAGAAGGCTGACCCCTCGCAGAAGGAGGGAATCAGAAAAGATGAGACAAGGGCCAATTAAGGCGGGAAAGGAAGAGACTCCCTAGGCCTCGGATACCCTAATACCGTCGGGGTCGGAAGAAAACAAGAGTTGACCAAGTGAGGTCGACAGGAAAGAAGACAGAGAGGAGCCCGGCACAAGTAAGTGGAAGCAATGCCGGACTCAGCTGGGGCCCCGTGGTCGCCAACCCACGCCCACAAGATGTGAGCCCCTGGGGGAGAAAAGATACGGACAAACTAAGGTAGGAAAGAAAATAACACCCTGGGTTTCACATACCTTAATACCCTTCCAGGTCATAGGAGAACAAGAAATTGAGTAGACTTAAGGGAGACAGAAAGGAACGATAAAACACAGGAGGTAACACAAGTACTGTACGGAGCTCGGAAGTGTGCGAGTGCGGAGTGAGGTGGAAGACGAGGAGAGGTAGGTTCCCTACACGCAGACATCATTCGTACTGGGAAAAATATATCGGCCCGTAGCGCACTCAGCAGGACGAGTGAGCACTATTCGGAAATTATGTTTTTGGAAAGGCAGATATCACAATGCCATCGCTAGCTAAGCTCTTGGCGGCTACATTCCTCTGCCTAGCATTCTTCTGAGCTCCATACAGTCGTCAGCTGTAGACTCTTATTCGGCTACCATCAATCCTATTTGTTCTGAGTCCCTAGGACTGAGGGTGTTTATCTTGCGTTCTTACCAAGACCAGTCTCATAGGTCATTCATTCTATTATTCAAACGGCTACCCTGAGTGTGTTTCTTCTCCGGTTTTTTCCACACTCTCGTCAGAAAAATGCCGAGATGGCACCTTACTTCAAGTTCCGGGGCATCTACCTCATTACTATCCCTGATACAATTACACGCACAACAGTCATCACAGCAATCCAGGCTATCAGACAAGTTCCACACACATACCCAACTACACGGAGCTAATGATCAAGATGTCCCAAGCTCCTCAAATGAATTAACAACAACAAATATTAGGCCTATTTGAAATGTTTCAACAAAAACAAAACCTATGCTTCGGACTAATACCGTACTTCTGTTGTTGATTCACTTAGGGGCTTTTTGACATCTTGTATTTGTGTGAGTAATCAACCCGATAACCTGTGTAATTGTGGTGTCTATAGTAGTGCATGTATTTGCAGGTAGTATTTGGAAGAAGGTAGCTGTGGGCATAAGTTGCAAAATATCCCTGCATATGCCTTCAGTAGAAGTGGGAAACCACGGAAAACCACTTCCAGTATGGCTGCATGGGATTTGAACCATCTCTTTTCAGTTCTGTCTCATGAGGTTGAGTGAATTCCGTTACAGCCCTCAGACCAGAATTTAATTTTTGCTGTGCCGAGAATCGAGTGACAGCCATGCTGCTGTTGTTTAAATAGAGGGGCTTTAAGACATCGTATTCAGATTTTGTCTGAGAACCTGTGTTATCCTGGTGTCGCTAGTAGTGTGTGTATAAGTACTTTGGGTGAAGATTTGGAAGGAGGTGGCCGTGGCCTTATGTTTGGCACCTCCCATTAATTGCCTAAAGTAGAAGTGGAAAACACGGAAAACCACTTCCATGATAGCTGTATAGGAATCGAATCCACCTCGAGAGGCTGTAGACTATTTACCCCGTTCCATTCCTCAGACCAGATTTTTAGCCTACTTTTCACATTTTGCAAAAATGAGGAAAAAGTAGACTTATGAGATCGATCCGGGAAAATGTGTGTCTGTCTGTCTGGCTGTGTGTGTGTGTGTGTCCCCTATCAACTCCTAAACGGCTACAGCAATCAAAACCAAATTTAGTATGAGTAAAGATGTGCACCGGAATATCTCACGTCCATATTTGAAGATGATGTCAGTGCTACCAACTGCTGAAAAATCGCACTAGAAATTTGAGCTCCATGTTGGATATCTTGCAAGGTATGCATGGGAGCTATTCCAAAATTGGCACACATGTAGATAATACTATTTCAGTTTAATTTCCAGGAGGCCAACTATGACAGTGTTGCCAAAATAATTTTAAGCCTTCTGATAAGTCCAATGTTTAAATGCATATAACTTCTACACTATCAATTGGATTTCAACCAAATTTTGTATGTAATATCTGTACATAAACAGATATGACTGAACGTATTCTTAAGAGCCACCAGGGCTGCCAACTGTTAATAATTTCTCTCTCTTTTTTTAATCCAAATACCTATATATCAGAAAGTATGCAAGCCAACAGCTTTAAACTATGCACACGTATATTCTGACATTTAGATTAATTTGGAGTAACTTATATACGTCAGTTCTACCAACATGATTATAAGCCTGCTGATAGAACCAATATTTAAATACATGTAACTTCTATACTATCAGTTGGAGTTCAACCAAATTTCGTATGAGCTATGTGTACCATAACAGATATGACTATAAGTATTGTTAAGAGCAATCAGGGCTGCCAACTCTTAATAAATGCTGTCTATATTTTTTTACCCGAATATCAATATATCAGAAAGTATGCAAGCCAACAGCTCTATACATTGCTCACGTATAGCACCTGACATTCTAGATTAATTTGGAGTAATTAATACAAGGCATTGCTGCCAACATGATTCTATGCCTGCTGATATGTCCAATTTTAAAATACATGTAACTTCTATACTAACAAACGGATTTCATACAAAATTGGCACAACAGACATCATAATATTTCAGATTATTTCTGACCAGCACACGCATGGTATTGTTGGCAACATGCTTTTACGCGTGCTGACAGATCCAGTGTCTAACTGCAAGTAACGTACATTGGACTTCAACCAAATTTTGTATTCTGTACCTTAAAAGATGGAACTAAGAATATATTCAGTCACCAGGGCTGCCAACTGTAGTGCTCTATTAGGCTACATTTTACCAGGTATATTTTGAACTAATTAGATATTTCGATATTACCAACTTAGTTACGTCATTATTCTAGATAGGTTCATATACTGTAGAATAATCATTGGCATGAAAAGTAGGCTGTATAGTTCTTCACGGAACTTCTTTTTTTGTTGTTGTTGGTTTTTTTTTTTTTTTTTGGCGGGGTAAGTTTAGGAAATCGATCTCGGACCTTAGGAGCGACAGACAAAAATGTTTGCCACTACATCATAAGGAGGTCGACCAATATTTTAGATAAATTTTTCGAAGTAAGAATTGCCAGTTGATGAAAGGATATCATTGATATCGTTGTCTCTACAGCTGGTCTATGATTTACCTCGATCGCAAGTCAAGTCAAATCCTTGAATGATGAACGACATCCGCTTAGTAGACTCGAACTCAGGACTTGTTAAGCAAGCTATTGACATACAAGTGAGGTAATATTTCAAAACTACCGAGTCAACACACGCACGCATCATATTATGTTATATCAACAAGCTGTCCGGAGACACCAGTTCACGTCCGGTCTCCACCGAGGGTCGCTATACCTGTCTTGATTGTAAATTTTGCTCGTAACATGTATGGACTTATATTTATGTGTTCCAGAAAATAAAACGAGATGTAGCAGTTGATTCGGCTAGTTTCTGATGTAAATGCTTCCAAAGGAACCGTTTGTGATCGAATTTTCAATCAGTCCAACAGGATCGATGGCAAGTACTCAAAATGAGGTGCACGTCATCTCGTGTTTTAAGGTTTTTATCTCGGTCATAATCCAGAGTTAATTCTTACATGCTGTAAACTGGCGTTGTAAATGACTGGCTTAACAACATACCTGCGATGTGACAGAACATGGATTAGATCTCGGCAGTCAGCTTGAATGCCACATTTGGTAGTCTTGGCCATCATCCCAGAAGACTGAGAATTCGATTCTATCTCACAAGGGAACTCTGATAGCGTTTACCCCCCACCGATCTGATTGTAATTGGCAGAGGATACTCTTGGGAGATCAGGCTATACGATGGTGGTAAATTAACATTAAGCCTGTATTTAAAGCGGGTGAAAAGACGCAGAACAGGGAGTCAGAGCGTTGAAGTGGAAAGCTGCCGTTCGCATGCTGCCTTGTCGAAGCGACTAGACAACCGCCAGCTCCTTGTATTTCCACGCGCTGACTCCCTGTTCCGCGTCTTTTCAATCAACTTAAATAAAGGCATAATGTTAATTTGAGGCGGTTTTTATTTACTACCTTTCAAAAGTATCCTCTAACATTTAAAATCCGATCGGTGGGTAGACGCTACCAGGGTTCCCTTATGAGTCTGATGGCAATTATTTTTGTAACAGTCACGTGCCAGTATAAGTTTTGACGAGTTAAATGGCAATATAGCCAGTTATAACGTATAGTAAAAAGTGCGTTGTTGGGGAGAAAACTATAAGAAAAATATATTGCATTTGGCAAGCCTACTTCTGTGCGTAAACAGGCAAACGTATCGACTACACGTGACAAACTGGTTTTGCACGTAAACATCTACAAGTTCGTTTTAGGAAAGGTAGCACGTAACAGGCGTATAGCAAACTGGTATGCAAGTGAAGGTCATGAAAGCTGCCATGATAGGACAGTCTCACAGAGTGGGAGGGAACCCGTCCAACCATATTTCTGACCATTGACACGCAACACTTAAAGCGTTGTTGGTAGACTGATTACAGAGAACGGTCAACCTCATTAGTGGGTGAGTATGTACAGTATGTTGTAATGATCACATACTGCTGTCGCTTTCAGTTTTTTATAAGTTTTATTCTCGATGACGTGGTGGATGAATCCTTTCTTGATCTCCCTTTAACATTCCTCCAACCAATTTTACCCCTATTAATGTCACTGCGCAGTTTTCGTGCCATATTAGATGTTCTATCTAGCTGTTACTTTTTATCGTTAAAACATTCCAGAGAATTCTCTGCGGGTTTGAACATTACCAACTTTATCCTTCTAGGATATTCTGTCTATTCTTCTTCAGCTGGTCCATGGCCGGCTCTACGGAAGGCCGCGGCGTTCGACCTTGCAACGCTGCACTTCTCTGAACTGGGATGGCCATAGCAGCCGGTCAGCTGTTGATGCGTGTGCTTCGCCACGTAAACAAATTGAAATAACGAAATAATATTTGTTCTTTTCAACATTAAAGTAAAAGGATTGTCAAGAGAGAGTAGGGCTTACTTGGAGTAACAAAACAATTTGCTTTCAATATTTATTTGACATCTACATAATATACAACAGGTTAGCCTCTAACAAAGAATAGCAAGTTTTCTGTTTGCTTTCAATATTTATTTGACATTTACAAAATATACAACAGGTTGGCCTCTAACAAAGAATAGCAAGTTTTCTGTGATTACTATGGCAAGTTACCCGTTCATTCCTCAACTTCCTGGAATTATTTAACAAAATGTTACTCATTGTTAAGACAATACTTGTGACTATTGTCATAACATTACATCCACAGGTACAAGTTTTCTCGGCAGTTTCTGACAATTCAATATCTGATAAAATACCGAGTAGACTAAGATTTTGAATTACTTGGCGTTGATTGTTACATTTACATTTTAAAAATTTTTCCTCAAACTTATCAGAAATTAGTGCCTGCGTAATTCCAACAACATGTTTACACACTGATAAAATCAAATCTGCAGGAACTGAAAGTCCGCCCCTATTTATTTCATTGAAGTAGCTGTCATTTATCTTTTCTTTATTTCTAAGCAAAGCCAAACATTCTTCACATTTTATTCTTGAACATTGCTTGAACGATATGTAACCACAGGCATATACACACATCAAAAAAAGTTTTGCATCACCTCGGTTCCAAGAGTTCCGGAACCTTTAAATACAAAGGGAATAGAGATCAACACAAACAACATTTCAGCTCGTTTTATTGCTCATGAGACCCACACATTGCATGTTGTACCAGCATACAGCTAGACTTGCAGCATTTGTGGTCCAGATTGCAGTACACACCACTACCTCTAATACCCAGTAGCACGTCCTCTTGCATTGATGCATGCCTGTATTCGTCGTGGCATACTATCCACAAGTTCATCAAGACACTGTTGGTCCAAATTGTCCCACTCCTCAACGACAATTCGGCGTAAATCTCTCAGAGTGGTTGGTGGGTCAAGACGTCCATAAACAGCCCTTTTCAACATATCCCAGGCATGTTCGATAGGGTTCATGTCTGGCGAACATGCTGGCCACTGTAGTCGAGCGATGTCGTTATCTTGAAGGAACGCATTCACAAGATGTGCACGATGAGGTCGAGAATTGTCGTCCATGAAGACAAATGCCTCTCCAATATTCTGCCGATATGGTTGCACTATGGGTCGGAGGATGTCATTCAGGTATCGTAAAGCCGTTTCGGAGCCTTCCATGACCACCAGTGGCGTACGTCGGCCCCACATAATGCCACCCCAAAACATCAGGGAACCAACACCTTGCTGCACTCGCTGGACAGTGTGTCTAAGACGTTCAGCCTGACCAGGGTGCCTCCAAACACGTCTCCGACGATTGTCTGGTTGAAGGCATATGCGACACTCATCGGTGAAGAGAACGTGATGCCAATTCTGTGGGGTCCATTCAGCATGTTGTTGGGCCCATCTGTACCGCGCTGCATGGTGTCGGGGTTGCAAAGCTGGACCTCGCCATGGACGTCGGGAGTGAAGTTGCGCATCATGCAGCCTATTGCGCACAGTTTGAGTTGAAACACGACGTCCTGTGGCTGAACGAAACGCATTATTCAACATGGTGGCATTGCTGTCAGGGTTCCTCCGAGCGGCAATCCGTAAGTAGCGGTCATCCACTACAGTAGTAGCCCTTGGGCGGCCTGAGCGAGGCCTGTCATCGACAGTTCCTGTATCTCTGTACCTCCTCCATGTCCGAACAACATCGCTTTGGTTCACTCTGAGACGCCTGGAAACTTCCCTTGTTGAGAGCCCTTCTTGACACAAAGTAACAATGCGGACGCGATCGAACTGCGGTATTGACCTTCTAGGCATGGTAGAACTACAGACAACATGAGCAGCGTACCTTCGTCCTGGTGGAATGACTGGAACTGATCGGCTGTCGTACCCCCTCCGTCTAATAGGCCCTGCTCATGCATGGTTGTTTACATCTTTGAGCAGTTTTAGTGACATCTATGAACAGTCAAAGGGACTGTATCTTTGATACAATATACACAGTCAACGTCTATATGCCGGAGATCTGGGAACCGAGGTGATGCAAAACTTTTTTTGATGTGTGTATAAAACCCGACTCATCGAATTGTATGTTTTCAGTGTACTTGTCTTCTAAAATACTGTAAAAGGTATCGTCAACAGTAGCTGACGAAAGGCTGCTTGTTGTACTTTCTCCTGAATTTGTATCGGAAGAGGACATTATCATTTCTTTCGAAAAAGTAACTGATCCATACCTGGCTGAATGAAGGCCAAGTACGCTTTTCAACCTTATTTTCAATTCGGCCTCCATTACCTGAGTAACTGTTATATTATAGTTGCCGCCTGTTAGTTAGCGGTACTGCCCAAACCTGGATTCTAATTGGTCACTCTGAAATTTGCCAGTTAACACATAAGAGGGGTTCACATTCTGTAGAGCATAAATAATAATCTCACGTAATACATAGGTTGTTACATACAAAGCGTTGTAAGTTTCATTGGTTAAACAACTCTTTTTTGAGGAATCATTTTCATCGTTCTTTTTCCACGTGGACAACCATTGGAACTGCCTTTAGGAAAGCCAACCTTTTGTCTTCGGGATTTTTGAAAGGCATTTGAAGACTATTACGTTTAACAACATGGGTGAGAGGCCGCTTAATATTAACAATGGACCACCACATTAGGATTACTCTGACCAAAAAAAGCAGTACCTTTATAACAATACTTGTTTAGAGCAGAAACTGTAGATTCGTGAAACACGTTTGTAACCAAAGAAACCCTTTGGCGTTCAAGTGAATTTGGATAAACACTTTTAAATGTTAACTTTGGTGCAGACTTAATCAGTAAATCGGATTCCTTTTTGTAGATCGCTCTTATGTCACTAAATGATGCTGAGTTACCTCTTTAAAATCAGGGTTACAGTCATCTGAACTTAAAACATTTGAAAATGAGTCTAAATCTTCCCATACAGGAATAATAAATGACTTATCAATGCCACTTAAATTCAGTCAATTATTTCGTATATTTTTAATACATGGACACTGCCATATAAAACAAAGGTTTTTAGGGGGTTGCCATCAATATGGAACCAGTAATTACTATCAGAATGTTTGGTTAGTTCTTTGAACATAGCACGATTCACACCATTATTATCAGCTATGATAGACAGAATATTTAGGCCACAATCCTGTATTTGCCTGATAACACCTTTTGCAATATCAGCTAGTTGCAAACCCGTTAATTGTTTCACTGGAACTAATTTAACAACCTCTTTCAAATTTCCAAAAGCAGAACTAACGAGAAAGGCCAGAACTGTCTTAGCTAAATCGACAGATTCATTTGTAGCAACACCAAATAATTGCCCATTTTTAAAATCTAAAGTTTGTTTGACATGTATTTCATCAATCTGTAAATTTACAACCCTTTCTAAATTTGATAAATCTTTCACAATGTGACTTAGAAAGTTACTGTTCTCTTCATCAGCTTTCGGGGATATGGCGAAGGAAGTTGTTAATATTTGTAAAACTCGGGGATGAGGTAGGGATAAAATATGGTTAAATCTAATTGCGTTATAACACTTTGTAGACTGCATATAAATGAGGAATGCATTTAGAGTTGTAGTGACGTTATATCTAGGTTTATTTAAAAAAGTAAGTGCAAACTGATCTTGCAGAAACATTAACTTTTTTAACAGAATCTCTGAAGTTTCGTCTCCCTGGTTTTCAAGGTCAGGTTTTAGGTTATCTATTAAACTATTAATCTGGACGACTAGTGAACTTACAGAACTTCCAGGTAAGAAAAAGTCGTGGCAAAATTCTATTGCTTGGAACAACTGACTCCACTTACTTAATAATGAATTTCGAAATATTACAGAGCCAGAATGAAGAACAACAGCGTTAGGAATTACGCCTCCATTGATATGAATTTCGACCGTAAAATCATTGTTTATCCTTATACTTGACCTTATTTTAGGTATGTTAGACACATATAATTTATACAAAATACAATAATTTTCACTAGTACTTACAGACCAGTCTGTTTTATGCTCCACCAATTTATTTTGTATATCACAAACAAAGGACTCGAAAGTCGTAATTTTGTTGGCTTCCTCAGCAAGGGTCTTCTCACATTCCTCTGCAGACCTTTTCCGTTCTTTTTCTTCTTCTCGTCTTTCTTCTGGAGATTTCCTTTTCTTGGAGGAGCACTTACTCAAATACGATGGTAAGTTTGGGAATACCTTTGGAACCGCACGAGGTAACAATACAGGCTTCTTCCGTGTAAATTCCTTATTATTCCCATCACCATCCTTGTATTTTTCAACATAACTTACGTCTTCAGGAAGAAAGTGTTTAATACATACGAAGGAATATTTCGTAGGTACCCAATTGGCTCGAGGAATAGCACGTTCCCATATGGCTTTCAATTGTGGATTTTTAGGAAACCCAAACACTGTCACAAATCCTTCAGTTTTTATCGATGAACGATAATTAGATTTGCAATTCGGCACAACACAAGTCTTTGGCATTGTAGCTAGCCACTATACAGTAATAATCAATGGTATAATTTCATTTACATAGAGTGTTTTAAAGAAAACACGAGCGCGTAACACATTTTCCATGTAACTCAGTGGGCTAGGCAGAGCAGACTGGCCATTCACGGCGAGGTTGCCAATTTTCGCTCGCCGCGGCCTTCCATAGAGCCGGCCATGGCTGGTCTCTCTAGCACATTCACACACCGCTCACGTCGTGACGTAGATACTGGCACTTTTAGCCGTCATCGTGGGTCGTTCCTGCTTCTGCCAAAATTTAATTGTGGTCTGAGGGTTATAATGATAAACACTCAGTCTGTGGGGGCAAAACTGAGAAGAGATGGGTGCGATTCCCGCCCCAGCCATCCTTGATGCGTTTTACAGTAGTTTCCCACTTCTAGTCCGGACAAATGCTGGGATGGGTCTTCAATTAGAACCACGGCTGCCTCTTTCCCAAACCTCACCTGAATTACAAATTGCCCAAGGTTGCAGGTTCGAATCGTGGTGCAGTCAGCTGGCATTTGAGGGTGCGCAAATGCGAGGGAGCCGTGTCAGTAGATTTACTGGCACGTTAAAAATCCCCTTCGGGGCAAAATTCCGGCACCACGGCGTCTCTAAAAGCTAGAGTAGTTAAAAGGGACGATAAACCAATAACATTATTATTATGAATTGCTAAGTGTTGATGATGTTGCTTCAAAAGAAAATCTTCGGCATTGTAGTCATTTGGGCCCGTGTACTTGGGTGTGTGTGGAATTTTTGTCTAATAATTTGTAATTTGTTATTTGACGCACTTAAGTGTTTAAGGCCAATTGCATAGATTATTTGGCCACGTTATTAAGGGGGATTTAAAAGCGGCTTCGGTGGCGTAGTCAGTAACATGCTGAACTGCAATGCCCAAGATCAAGGGTTCAAACCCTTCCGAAGTCGTCGGATTTTTAAGAGCGTTAAAATCCTTCAGTATGCCTTCCTTCGGAGGGGAAGTACCGACGGGCCCATGTTATAGATTTATGGCATGAAAAGGAACCTACCGCAACAATTGGTAATGTGTAGCCAAATTTGTAGGTTATTTGGTTAGAAACGGTCTGTAGTGTTCCAACGTTCACCGCTAGGTGACAGTGGCATCTGGTAGTCAAAGTTGGAACTACTTGAAATTGAACCTGCCCAGTTTCATTTATCTTCATTCATTTCATCTCTCCTTAACTCCTCCCATAAGGTTGGCATCTGGAAGGGTAACCGGTCGTAAAATCCATCCGCCACATTGAATTTCATCGCATCTCATCCCCGACAGCGTTGGAAACGGGATTAATAAGGGGTAGGCATACATACACATTAAGAGGGATTTAGGATTGTCCTATTTCCTTACATTTTTTTTTTAGTTTTGCTGCTGTTTGATGTGTAGCATCTTTCCACTCGGTTCTTGGATATTTCTGTGGGAGTGATATTGAAAAATGGGACGGAAGAGGATGGGACGGAAGTGTATAAGAGGCACTGCCAGCTGAATCGCATCCCTCCTGGCTGCTAAACCGATCCAGGGATGCGATCCAGCTGGCAGTGGTAATAGGAAACAATGCGCGCACGGTGGCGGAGATTAGTTCCAGGACGTACTGTCAGCCAAGTGGAATGTATATCGTATACGGGTTAGTTCAAGTTTTGCAGGCGCCATAAGAGATATTCATAAAACAAATCATCTTCAAGTTGTCGTTCTTTGGTGTGAAAATATTCATTATATCATATTTGCTGAAAACAATTATGATTTATTAAGAGTCTGTTTTTCTAAAAGTGATGGACATCCACTTCCCGAGTAACTTTGCTCAACACTTTTATTCTGAACAGTAAACGCCCATGCGAACTCTGGTGTCAACTGATTAAAACACAAACCACATGGAAGTCTTCGTATCAGTATTTAAATGATGGTATACTTTAATATGAAACATTGTAACTAGTCGGCAATGCCGGTGTTATGTTTCTGCACAATGGCCATTCAGATATTAACCCACATTGCGGTAATGCAGTTATCAATATAATATATTGTGCCCTTTTAGCAAGAAATATGCCAATCACAGTATACCAGCGTAGCTCAATTCGGGATTTTCGGGGCAGCGGTAAGTTCACCCACTCTGTGACTCACATATTTTGGATTAATTAGAGGATACACTTGCAAAATAACAACAAAATCAACTCCTATTTTAACACATTTAATTTATCAAAATTATGGCACTACAAACAATTAAATTACTGACCCATAATCATCTACTTGTTCCAAATGAACAAGGAATAACATAAGAATAAAACAAATATTGTATTAAAACATATGGTTTCCATATTAACCAACAATTCCTAATTATTAGCCTATTTTCAATTTTGAAAAAATAGGCTTATGAGATCACCTTTTGTCCGTGTGTGTGTGCGTGTGTGTGTGTGTGTGTGTGTGTGTGTGAGGTGTGTGTGTGTGTCCCCCTAATAAAATCTAAACGGCTGGAGCGATTTCAATGAAACTCGGTAAGTTCATAGCACTATTCCCGGCGATCTAGACCGTTCCCTTCAAATTTTGTTACGTCTCACCAATCCAACATGGCGGCTGTGCGAAATATTTCACTAGCAATCAATATCTCCGAAACTATTACTGATATCGCCCTGAAATTATGTACGATGATAAAAGGCACTACTGAAAGTTCACCTATGAGATTTTCAAAAATCTGGTGACTAAAAAACCAACATGGCGGTCAAGCGAAGTTGAGAATTTTAAATAGACTTTTCTCCCGATTTGACTATCCAAATGTAATGAAACTTGGTACAGAAAATGTTTATACACATTGTAATGCACTGTAATATAATTTAGTTCAATTGTTTACATAACCTCAAAATGGCGGCTGTGCGAAATATTTCATTCTATATCTCCGAAACTATTACAGATATCACCCTGCAATTTTGTACGGTGACAAAGGGTACTAATACAAGTTTACCTATGTATATTTCATAAACCTGTAAAGTACAAAACGAACATGGCGGCCAAGCGAATTTGAAATATTTTAATAGACTTTTCTCGTGATTTAACTCTCTGAGCGCTGTGTAATGTGGTACAGTAAATGATTTTGCAGATTGTAATGCACTGCCACCTAATTTAATTCAATTGTTTACATAACCTCAAGATGGCGGCTGTGCGAAATTTTAAAATTAAGTTTTTATTTCTTGTGTCGTAACTATGCGATCGAAGTGAAAGTTTGAATAATGAACCTAGGCAATAATTGTCCTTGAATGGTACATAACTCTATGGCCTATACATATAACAATCCTAAATGGCGAGCTTCCAAAATATTTGGACGGTTCTCAATATCTACGAATCTTTTACAGCAACCAAACTGTTTTTTTTTAATGTTCATAGAGACTATGAACATATGTTCACCTATAGGACTTTCAGTAACCTTGAGAGCACAAATCCAACATGGCGGCGACGCGAAATATAAATATTTAAATGGACGTTTCTCGCGAATTAACTATCCGAGTGCCGTGAAACGTTGCACGTTAAATGCTTATACAAATATTGATCCACTGGCATCTAATTTATTTCAATTGTTAGCATAATCACAAGATGGCTGCTGTGCGTAATTTTAAAATCTCGTTTTTTTACTTCTTGTGTTCTAATCATGCGATTGAAGTTTGAATACCACACGTACACAATAATCTTAATGTAATAGTACAAAAATAAAAATCCAACCTGGCGACCATCTGAAATATTTAGACGGTTCTCAATATCTACGAATCTGTTACAGCAATTAAACTGAAATTTTGTATGTTGATAGTGGCAATTAACATGAGCAGGATATATGAAAATAGGCTGTATAGTTCTTCACGGAACTACTTGTTTTTACTTCCATAAAGGATCAACTGTAAGTTTCATATAGCTCCGAGCTCTTTTGGCTCAATGCTTTCTATAATAATGGTGTCATTCTTTGTACACCTCAAATACTACTTTTTGATATTTTCTTAATCAACAAAACAAATGTATAATTACATTTAAAATTACATGTTAATTATCTAACTCAATATTTGGGCATTTCACCGGTTTTCAGCTTTTATCATCTCTCTCTAGTTTTACAAATACATCAAGGTAATCAGGAAATTACTTGTGTACTCCAGAGTATGAAGATACTTGACACAGTCAAAAAACTATGGTCACTCCCGGAACCTAGTTGCCTTCAATTAACTCATGGAATCCTACTTCCATACAACATTACAATAGGGATTGTTATTTATCTCATATGTCTTATAAGACCATTATCACATAAAAAAACTACGATCTGAACAGGCAAGCGGAAATATCAATCTACAAGGACCTCGGTTCAACGCCCAGGTCGTTAACAACTTTAAACACTCACGGTGTATTCATTACTCCTTACAAGACGGCCTTCAGACACCCCTCCTGCTCCAAGGGTCTGACCGTGCTACTTGAGAGTTATTTATGACTATGCGGGAACCCTCCCGTCTAGTCTAAGCTAGAGCTCTCTTTAATGCTTTTACAAACAGCTTTTCGTTCGTTCTCAATTCTTTGGGGAGACCTGGCATTCTACTCCTCGTTTAAATTCAACAATATTACTGGGCTCATAAACCACATTCGTAATCTTGGCATTTATTAATTATGAAAGGTCCTCATTGATTGGGGAAGAGTAATTACACATTCTACGACGAATAATAAAGGGGCTTTCACAATAAGAAGATTCTGAGTTCGAATCTCTTCACATGCCTCGGGAACCATTCCCATATAGAGGACTATACAAAATGCGATTTAGGGTCAGCCTATAGCTTATAAGACCTACGCTCAATACCATACATTTGCTCCCTTTCAATACAACATACACTATGGCCTCGTGATACTACGTCACAAATAGAGGACTTACACCAGTTCTCAATTCGCTACAATCAACTACCTCTCATAAGTAATTTACCAAGTACATTAACTTTTACGCGTTTCTAGCGTGACATTTTATTTTAATTGCGCTCCTTTTTGCGCTATACTTTATTTTTAAGCCTAGCGTCATCCAAAGAACTGATACCATATTAACAATTGATACACTTCTCAATTTTTATATTATTCTTTTCCTTTGACAAATACTTTCTCTCTTTTTAAGAACATGCATTTGAACATCATGTCTATACTTTTTATTAAGGCTCTAACGCTCTTATGTTCACATCAATTAATTTGATCTTTATTTAATATTTCCTTACTTGGTTATTATTATTATTATTTCATATTTTCATTCTTTACACAAGCTCAAAAGCTATTTCTTTCATATAACTCAAATTTACTTTTATTTAAATATCTTTCATGATAATTATTAATATTTCGCTTGCTCTTATGACATTCGTCAAATACACTGACATTTTATTCATATATTTCCTCTACTGGATTTATTCTTTTACATAATTATTTATAGTTTCTCAAATTTCTATTATTGTTCAGACCGCGTTCTTGTTTATTCAGAATTTATTTATTTAAACACATCCCTTTTACTCAAAAACTCCGGTGGATTTGTACACAATCATTTCCTGACACCAAAATATAATGAAATTCATTACTCACATGTTTTTAAGGTCGTCTCATGACCTTTATCCTTGTGCGGTGTTTCATTTTGGCCCACTTTTAACTTACTCCATATTGTAGAAATTCATCTCATGTACAAACACTTCTTGACACATATTCAATACACTTAACATTGACAACATTTTAATACACTGGTGTATCCATTTAGAACACACAATAAACACTAAACAATATTATTTTAACACACAATCTTGATAGATTTACACTTCACAACTTTTGATCACTAGGCCGTATTTTCCTAGCCTATCACACGTGACCTCTTAATTTCCCGTTTCCAAGGGTGAAATTTATTCAATGTCGGCTTCCTATCCTGCAGAATACGAAAGTCTCGAATCATCTACTTTTCCCTGGAATCCTAATTCTTCGAATCCTATTCTGGATGACCGGCTATTTCTCTAGCTTGAACGGCTTCCTTTTTTAGATCTAGTTTATCGATCCTAGTGAAAGTCTGTTCGAATCGAGGTCCCCTCGATAACCTATCGATGATCGATGGATTTATTTTATAGCAGCTAGTACTTCTCGAGTCTAGTGCTTTAGAATAGTTCGTCTGCTTTCTGGAGATAATGTCTATAGTCTCCGTTCTTCTTTTTTTATTCGGTTCTCGCACTCCTACTTTTCTGAAATACGTTGCGAACCTTACTCTGTTTTTCCCTATTTGGGTTCTTTAATTTAGATAACTGTTTATCTTCCTGTTACGGTACTTCCGTACGTTATGATATTTTCGGTCGTTTATTTAAAGACCTATCGCCTTAAGTCCAACGTTCGCAGCCTGCTCTGACTATATCTTACGAACTTTTCACTGTAAACTTGTGTACTGTCGGACCTAAATCCTGTAACTAGGATTTTCCTAATTTTTCAACACGGCGATACTTTAATATTTCTTCTTTACAACTCCTTATGGAGGCACGCAAGTAGTTAATACTGCGACGCCCGTGGCTATCGGATATTAATTCTGTGGTGTAATACAGCGTTTCTCCCCTCAAGGAGTACTGGTAAACTGTCTTCGGTGTGAAGCAGAGTAACGCCCCACACGGCTGTCTGAATACTGATGCGTAGCAACGCCCCCTCGGGCTGTTTGGAACTGCTTGTACTGATGCTCCAGCGTCACGTCCCCTGGACTGTTTGAAACTGCATGTTTGGCTTGGTGATGCCAGGAGCTTTATACTCTCTCGCTACAAAAAGATAAGACTCTAGCCCTTTCCGTGCCCAACTTTTAAAATAATGGTTGCACCATTATAAAAATTATACCTTCAAAAAGCTCGTCTTCTCAATGTTAAATAATCTCATTGCGCATAAGAATCGATCGTGCAATTCGGAGATATTAATTAATTTCTCGTCCTCAACTGTGTGAGTGTTGCTGTTCATTTGCATTCTCCCCTCTCCACAGGCCTTGGTAAATCCCCTATGACGTCTACTTGCGTTTGCAGTTTTCTCCTGTGCAATTATTAAAGGGTTTTTCTTTACACAAAAATCTCTAATTCGAAATGATTCACCGTACTGTAATTGTTTACTTATTTTTATACTCGTAAACGGGTTAAATTTAATTATTCCTCTTCTGGCGCATAGGCGGTGTTGTCGTTTTCAAGCAACCTCAGCTCGATTTCCGAGTCAGGCTTCCTTGTCTAACAGCTGAAATTTTCCACTCGGTTATTAATACTCATGACCAGCTCCTTCTGAATGTCAAGAGGCGTGATCTCATCTCTCGAACACCTGGCTCGCGCTGCTTGCACAATGTTAGGCTAGAATCCTGGCTTGATCTTTCTCTATGTTACATTAGAAACTGTACGTTTCTTTCATTTCTTCCCCAAATACATGGATTCGACCTCCTTGGACCCTATGGCACATGGGTTCAATATATCTATATGTTTATTCGGGAACTGAGCTAGCCTTTTTATCCATTATACGCATTCCTTTCACTGTCAAGTAGGCGTATTCATAACTAATTTAAAACTCCATTCCACGCAGGAACATTATCGAAAAAAAGAAGCAAAATATTAATGGAGCATAAAAAAATTACTTCCATATTACTACAGACTCGTGAAAATAAGTAACCGTCTTGTAATCTAAATTTTAGTGGTTGTAATGGCTGCGTGGATACCATCTTGGTCTGCGAATCATGAGGTCTCAGGTTCGAACCCCAGTCCTGGCAATTATTTTTGCTACCAGATTATCGATTTAAACAATATCTACAATAACATTGTGCGTAATTTCAACAGAATCTACATGAAATTACGATTTATCTAATTTTAATTTCAATATTTTGCACCAAGCAGGAGTTGGGAAATTTATTGAACATTATTTCTAGTAGTCTATTGAGACTATGGTTTCATTCCTCCACTTAATTTACAGCATAATATTTGATGTTTGTTCAAACAAGTGTGACAGTAGCATATCTCCAATTGAAGCTATACATTCATCATAGTACCAGTATGGAAACGGAGCGTAAATTAACATTTTAAGAATGTCCAAGCTGTGTAGTCTAGTATACGAGTAGGATAACATGCCAGATGACTTCACATATATTTCATCTCAATTTCATAGTAGGATAACATGTTACACATCATATGCGACTACTGTAAGACTCGTATCTGTATTTTTTATTTTTTATTTTTTTTACTTTTTTATTTTAGCTAGAGTGTTGGGAAAAAAATCAAATATTCCTTAGAGACGTAACTAAAATTAAGTTGGCAACATGTAATGGTTGTCAGGAACAACATCCAGCCATGAAGAACACTTGTCTCGTTGAAACTCATGCCACCCTTTCTTTAAGCCCGTAGAAACGGGAATACTGAGAAAAGAATATACACAATCTACGTGAGTTGATAATCATATCAGTACATTCCTACATTAACCATACATCAAAAATGAATTCCACAGATGCCACCTCGGAGTGTAAGTTTTAGAATAATTTAATTGTAAAATTGATGTGCGGAGTAGATGGTGATAATTATTATGATGGAGATGTAAATGGCTCGATAATTGAACATTAACTGAGCACACCCACGCAATATCCTCGCGGCTGTACAGTCTATCGTAATTAGATTATCAAACAAGTGCCAGTGTTCTCCACTATTAATGTTGTGGAACGAAATAGCGGCTTCCTTGCCTCACCTGTTTATGTAAATGGCATTTATGAGCAAAATATTTTAAAGATTTGAAATTCATTTCCCTTGAAGCAAATATAAAACATATTTATGTGCTGAAGCAAATGTATGATTTATGGAGTGCTTTGAATCTGCCATGTATGGAATCGATGGTTTAGTTTCTCGTTTGTTTGTTCATTTATGGGTTTTCCGACATCACAGTCACATAGTTCCATATTCTTCAGTGTGTGTGGAATTTATCATGTGTCATTGTGATAATTGTAATTGGATTACGAGGTGGCCGAAGCCTCTAAATTTGCTAACAGCCCTGTCTTAACTTGGAGTAGAAGTGGTAAACGACAGAAAATTACTTCCAGGGTGGCTAAGGTGGGAATAGAACCCACATCTTCTCATTTCTACCCTAGGAGGCTGAATGGCTGTATCGTTGTGATCGCTGTACTAGCGTGTGTAAGTAATTTGTGATGATGATGATGTTAATGATAATTGTTGTTTTAAGGGGCCTAACATGTAGGTTATCGGCCCCTGATGGTTTGGGTGATCGTGAAGATGAAAATGAAATGCAAACTTAAAACTAAAAATAACTACTAACCTACATACTAGAAGAAGAAACGGAAAACTAAAGAAGAATAAGGCAAATAAAGGACAGGAGGAAAAGAAATACCCTCAACCCTCGAAGAATGCGGATTGAGGGACTTGGAAGGAAGGTGAGCCATGAAGGACAGATAGGAGAGTGAAAGATGAGAGAGTCCCCCCCCCCCAGAGGTAATGGATAAAACGGGGGAAACTGGAACCCAGCTCAGGAATCCCTTAGGGTCGCCAACTCCCGAACTCACCAGCCGTGAGCCCCTGAGGGTGTAGCATTATCCAGGGTGCACAAGAAGTGGTGGGCCTCCTTGTGGGCCTTGAGCAGAAGGAAGGCGATAACATAAAAAGAAAAAGAAGGCTGACCTCTCGCAGAAGGAGGGAATCAGAAAAGATGAGACAAGGGCCAATTAAGGCGGGAAGGGAAGAGACTCCCTTGGCCTCGGATGCCCTAATACCGTCGAGGTCGGAAGAGAACAAGAGTCGACCAAGTGAGGTCGACAGGAAAGAAGACAGAGAAGAGTCCGGCACAAGTAAGTGGAAGCAATGCCGGACTCAGCTGGGGCCCCGTGGTCCCCAACCCACGTCCCACTAGATGTGAGCCCCTGGGGGGCTTCCACTAATTACACCTGTGTGAAGCTAAATTGTATAGGTTAAGAATATAAACAACGCTGTTAGGTTCCTATGATCGTTGCCAAGAGACGACTGCGGTGGCGTCTGGTAGCTAAGTTCTGAACTAGTAGTCATTGACGTCGGCGTTTGGTGGCTAAAGTAGGAACAATTTGAATAATTCAAAATTCTGCAGTCCTTATTTGAATTAAAAACAGATAACACACACTAATACAGTCATCACAATTAACACCGGTTATCAGACAGATTCTACACACACACACAGTACACGGGACTAATGACCACGTTGTCGCAGCCCCTAAACTTAAGAACCAACCAACCATCCATCATGTGTCACTGTAATTGGATTAGGAGGTGGCCGAAGCCTCTAAATTTGCTAACAGCCCTGTCTTAACTTGGAGTAGAAGTAGTAAACGACAGAAAATTACTTCTAGGGTGGCTAAGGTGGGAATTGAACCCACATCTTCTCATTTCTACCCTAGGAGGCTGCATGGCTGTATCGTTGTGATAGCTGTACTAGCGTGTGTAAGTAATTTGTAGTTGGAACTTGGTGATGATGATGATGATGATAATTGTTGTTTTAAGGGGCCTAACATCTAGGCTATCGGCCCCTGATGGTTTGCGTGATCATGAAGATGAAAATGAAAAGCGAACTTAAAACTAAAACTAACTACTAACCTATATACTAGAAGAAGAAATGGAAAACTAAAGGAGAATAAGGCAAATAAAGGACAGGAGGAAAAGAAATGCCCTCAACCCTCGAAGAAGGCGGATTGAGGGACTTGGAAGGAAGGAGAGCCATGAAAGGCAGATAGGAAAGTGAAAGAGGAGAGGGTCCGCCCCAAAGGTAAGGGACAAAAAGGGAAAACGAACCCAGCTCAGGAATCCCTCGGGGTCGCCAACTCCCGAACTCACCAGCCGTGAGCCCCTGAGGGTGTAGCATTATCTAGGGTGCACCAAAAGTGATGGGGATACATACACCCGGCCTCCTTGAGGGCCTTAAGCAGAAGGCAGGAGATAACATGAAAAGAAAGAGAAGGCTGACCCCTCGCAGAAGGAGGGAATCAGAAAAGATGAGACAAGGGCCAATTAAGGCGGGAAAGGAAGTGACTCCCTAGGCCTCGGATACCCTAATACCGTCTGGGTCGGAAGAGAACAAGAGTTGACCAAGTGAGGTCGACAGGAAAGAAGACAGAGAGGAGCCCGGCACAAGTAAGTGGAAGCAATGCCGGACTCAGCTGGGGTCCCGTGGTCGCCAACCCACGCCCACAAGATGTGAGCCCCTGGGGGGACATTTTGAAAAGAAAAATGACAAGTATTTTATTTTCATTTTATTTAATTTCATTTGTAAGGATAACCATTTTAATAGTTATTCATTTCATTCAATTTTTAACATCAATATTCCTTTTCTTATTAGATTTAAGTTCATTTATAGTAGTTTAGCTTAATTCTTAATTAATTCTTATTATTTAGCTGAAGATGGCCTCACTGAAGGCCGAAACATGTCCTATTTATATAGAATATACACACATCAAAAAAAGTTTTGCATCACCTCGGTTCCAAGAGTTCCGGAACCGTTAAATACAAAGGGAATAGAGATCAACACAAACAACATTTCAGCTTGTTTTATTGCTCATGAGACCCACACATTGCATGTTGTACCATCATACAGCTAGACTTTCAGCATTTGTGGTCCAGATTGCAGTACACACCACTACCTCTAATACCCAGTAGCACGTCCTCTTGCATTGATGCATGCCTGTATTCGCCGTGGCATACTATCCACAAGTTCATCAAGACACTGTTGGTCCAAATTGTCCCACTCCTCAACGACAATTCGGCGTAAATCTCTCAGAGTGGTTGGTGGGTCAAGACGTCCATAAACAGCCCTTTTCAACATATCCCAGGCATGTTCGATAGGGTTAATGTCTGGCGAACATGCTGGCCACTGTAGTCGAGCGATGTCGTTATCTTGAAGGAACGAATTCACAAGATGTGCACGATGAGGTCGAGAATTGTCGTCCATGAAGACAAATGCCTCTCCAATATTCTGCCGATATGGTTGCACTATGGGTCGGAGGATGTCATTCAGGTATCGTAAAGCCGTTTCGGAGCCTTCCATGACCACCAGTGGCGTACGTCGGCCCCACATAATGCCACCCCAAAACATCAGGGAACCACCACCTTGCTGCACTTGCTGGACAGTGTGTCTAAGACGTTCAGCCTGACCAGGGTGCCTCCAAACACGTCTCCGACGATTGTCTGGTTGAAGGCATATGCGACACTCATCGGTGAAGAGAACGTGATGCCAATTCCGTGGGGTCCATTCAGCATGTTGTTGGGCCCATCTGTACCGCGCTGCATGGTGTCGGGGTTGCAAAGCTGGACCTCGCCATGGACGTCGGGAGTGAAGTTGCGCATCATGCAGCCTATTGCGCACAGTTTGAGTTGAAACACGACGTCCTGTGGCTGAACGAAACGCATTATTCAACATGGTGGCATTGCTGTCAGGGTTCCTCCGAGCGGCAATCAGTAAGTAGCGGTCATCCACTACAGTAGTAGCCCTTGGGCGGCCTGAGCGAGGCCTGTCATCGACAGTTCCTGTATCTCTGTACCTCCTCCATGTCCGAACAACATCGCTTTGGTTCACTCTGAGACGCCTGGAAACTTCCCTTGTTGAGAGCCCTTCTTGACACAAAGTAACAATGCGGACGCGATCGAACTGCGGTATTGACCTTCTAGGCATGGTAGAACTACAGACAACATGAGCAGCGTACCTTCGTCCTGGTGGAATGACTGGAACTGATCGGCTGTCGTACCCCCTCCGTCTAATAGGCCCTGCTCATGCATGGTTGTTTACATCTTTGAGCAGTTTTAGTGACATCTATGAACAGTCAAAGGGACTGTATCTTGGATACAATATACACAGTCAACGTCTATATGCCGGAGATCTGGGAACCGAGGTGATGCAAAACTTTTTTTGATGTGTGTACATAAATTGAGTATTGATTTGGCGTATAATTTTGAATATTTGATTTGTTTACAGAAAAGCTATAAGGATGATATGTTTCGCTCGTGAAGTGAGTATCATTAGATCAAAATATAAAAGACAAAATAGCTCTACAAAACACTACCGAACCCATAATGTCTCCCACAAAAAAAAACGAAAATCACACCAAAATCTTAGAAAAAGTGGCAACTTTTACTGATAAACACTATAGCATTAAGCACTCGAAGAAAGGACTATTTGTTTTAATATCTACAAGGTTGCTAGACTGAGAAATGACTATCCTGTACATTGCTGGAGGATGCACCCTGTGTCTATTCCCAAAAATCCGAGGCTTCTGGCAGGCACCTTTAAGACCGGTTGCTAGCATATATGGACCATTTATCTAAGTCGTGGCAGGTGAATTAAATGGCCTACAGTAGTAATCGCAAAATTTCGGAATCGATAACATACACCACTTTGTTAAGTTATTTCAGCCTCAGGTAGACTGTTCCAATAAAACATAAGTCATCCTTATGAACTCTTCTGTAACCCATAACATATATAGGAATTTAACCATATGTTGTTTTTCAGGTTGATATTTAGGATGTCTCAGTAATGTTGTTGACCTACTTAGAAGTTGCCATATCATCATTGTCAAGAAGGCAACTCTGAAACATGACTTCAAACTCTCTAAAAACAAGCAAAACCACCTATGAGGTAGTTGAGGTTCAATTGAACCTACCACTTCTCAGCTCTGCCTCACGAGGATGAGTGAGACCTGTTCCAGTTCTCAGATCAGAATAAAATTTCATCTCAGAGTCGAGACTCCTACTCAGAACTCAAGAGCGACAGCCAATAACGCTAGTCACTTCGCCAGGGGATGAACCAACGCCATTGAGCTGTAACGGCTAGCGTTATTGACTGTCACCCCTAAGGTCCCGTGTTTGATTCCTGTCTCTTGTCAAGAAATTTAATTCTGATCTGAGGACTGGAAAGGTGGATGTTTTTAATTCGTATTAGAGGCTTCAAACATTCTTGGGCACCATTCCCGTGTACTTGTGTGTGTTTTAGATTTTTCTGATAACCTGTGTTCCTATGGTGCCTGTAGTGTGCGTAGGTATAATTACTAGAGTCAGGGATTCGGTACGCACCACGGGACTTGAAATAAGGTACTATCTCGGCATTTACCTGGAGGGACTGGGAAATACCACTGTCAAGATAGCAACTGTCAGCGTCGGGAATCAAACCTCCGATAACTTGACTTGATGCAGCTCTCCATCGTGGTGAGCAATTTACCACTTAGGGCTACAGGCAAGGTTAGATGCAAGCACGTACTTAATACAGGGAGGGCCTTCTCTAAGAACGGAACCCCGCAGGTGCCGTGTGACTGATTGTCCACTGTGGCTACCCACCTGTCGAGCAAGGCACTGGTGCTAGCAGAAGCGTAGCGCACAACTATTCCAACACATTTACACTTTCTAACGTATTTAATAATCATCAATACTTTCATGTATTTCAGATTAGTTGCTGGAAAAGCTGTCCATTTTCTAAACACACACTGCACCAACATAGGAAGTTTTGATACACTCGCTGTAAGACATCCTCAGTGATATTTCGTATCATTGCAGTTATTTTGTTCTCTAGAGCCTCCAGAGTACGCAATTCTTTCTGTATACTTTTGTTTGAGGTTCTCCCACAAGTAAAAATCGCACGGCGCTGAAACGTACGAACATATTTACTGGAAGACTTCTTTTTGAGAAGATAAGTTTTCACTGGGATAATTCGAAGTTTAGTTCTATACCTAACCAAGTTCACGGGATACGAGATAGGCTACAGTACTTTACCACAAGTCTTAATCACCTCAACTAAGATGATGATGATGATGATAATTGTTGTTTTAAAGGGCCTAACATCTAGGTTATCAGCCCTTAATGGTTTTGGGCGATAGTGAAAGATGAGATGAGAATGGAAACTATAAATAATATTAACTATAAACTTACATATTAGAAGAAGAAATGGCAAACAAATAAAGGATAAGGCAAATAAATGACAGGAAGAAAAGAAATGCCCTCATCCCTCGAAGAATGAAGATTGAGGGACATGGAATGAAGAAGAGCCATGAAAGGCAGATAGTAAACGGAAAGAGGAGAGGGCCTGCCCCAAAGTCAATGGAAAAAGGGGGAGAAAAGCGGACCAACCACAGGAATCCCCCGGGATCGCCAACTCCCGAACTCACCAGCCGTGAGCCCCTGAGGGTGTAGCAATACCCAGGTTGCACCAGAAGTGGTGGGGCTAAATACACCCTGCCTCCTTGAGGGCCTTAAGCAGAAGGCTGTCCCCTCGCAGAAGGAGGGTATCATGAAAGATGAGACAAGGGCCAATTAATGCGGCAAAATGAAAGACTCCCTAGGCCGCGGATACCCTAATACCGTCGGGGTCGGAAGAGAACAAGAGTAGACCAAGAGAGATTGACAGGAAAGAAGACGGAGAGGAGCCCGGCACAAGTAAGTGGAAGCAATGCCGGACTCAGCTGGGGTCCCGTGGTCACCCAACTACGTCCCACTAGATGTGAGTCCCTGGGGGGGGGGGGTACCTCAACTAAGGTATCTTGCCAGCTGCGTATGTAATAAATGCTGTGGCAGCATACAGGGCTTCCAAATCCGTTCTTCTGTAATCGGCAAATGCTAGCCATCTGGCGCTGACTCAACGCGAATCATCCGCCATACGGCCCCGGCGAGTTTCCGTTCTATAGAGAAGGCTCTTCCTGAATTAGCAGCGTAGTATTACGGGTAAACGTAACACACATTATCATCATTCTCGACATCTTATGGTCAGATGAGATTCATGTTCCGCCAATTAAAACAACCACCACTACCTTATTTCAACTTCAGGGGCACTTACCATCCTTATTATTTTCATGATAGCAATTATTCTACGTCATGTATTTCTGTGGTGCAAGGCTCATAGATGTTTGGAATATTTGAGCAAGGTATTATTCTGCACATCATCTGCGAGTCTCTCCCATTATGACAGTGCAGTAATAAAAAGGAATGAGGCTTCTCTGTGAGTGTTTAATACATGTTCACTTAAAATTCAATCTAAGAGAATGCTATGCGGGCCCATATAAGGCAGCACCTAGTAATTTGCCATTCATGGACACATGCCTGACATACTTCAGCCACGATCAATTACAACAAAGGAAGTGAGGTTATTAGAACGATTCAATTCATGGCAGGCTTTGTAATTTAGGAACTACGTGGCTTAATGAAACGGGTTTTTATGAAGGAAGGCTGCATAGTTCTCTTAGAAGTTCATGTAATATACGTTCACCCCTTATTATTTACGTTTAAATGGGATAAATAAATAAATGAATAAATAAATATACGAATCATAAATGAAATAAATATATAAAACAAATAAAGAAATAAATTATAAATGAAATAAATAAATAAACTAATATCCATAAATGCAAATTACGGCATTACAACACTAATCAAGCCTGAAGCACTATATGCTTCTGAAACGCTGATTATTGGGGGCAGATCATTAATGAAAGATATGGAAAAGCAAGAAAGGAAAATACTAAGAAAATTTCTTGGACCAGTCTGTACTGGGGGAATCTGGATGAAAATAAAATTCCAAGACTTATACCTGCATTCGGTGAAAATATCAGATACATTTAGGAAAAGACGATTGAAACTTAACGGGCATATCCTCAGGATAGGCAACCAGAAACTGACCAAAAGGATTCATAACCTTGCCCTGTCAATGAAAGTTAAAAACACCTGGCAGTTTGAAGTTGTATAAGATCTTGAGGAAATAGGCATCACATATGACATTGTACTAGACGGAGCTAAGTTCAGAGAATCAGTCGATAATCACCGCTTTGCAGACCATCCAAGCACTATCACCAACAAAACCTGGTCAGAAGATCGCAAGAGAAGCCGCAGCGAGAAGATGAAGAGATTTTGGGAGAAGAGAAAGGCAATGCCATCAGCTAAATAGGAAAGAAAGAAAGAAACTAATGAATTACATAAATAAACTATTAATTAAAATCATCATCATCATCATCATCATCATCATCATTCCCTACGGCTTTTCCCAATTAATTGGGGTTGCCGGAGCCAACCCGGCTCATTTTTGGTTTTGGCCGGGGATTTAAGACCGGATGCCCTTCCTGACGCCACGTGATTTTCAGGTGAAAATTTCGCCCAGCTGTCACCGGGATTCGATCCCCGGCCGTCCGGGTGAAAGACGAGCAGCTAAGCCACTACGTCATCACGCTCCCCAAACTATTAATTAAATAAATCATAAATAAATAAATAAATAAATAAATAAATAAATAAATAAATAATTTGCCTGATAACCTGTGCTATTGTGGTATGTGTAATCAAACTCAGAGACTTCTCGCCTATTTTCTTATCGCTTTTCCTCCCAACTCGGCTTCATCCACTGACTCTGAGGAATCATTCCTCTACCGTCGCAAGGGTGGTGTCTGGGAGCTGAACACAATATGTCAGCAGATATGCCTGCGGATGGTGACAGGTCGATCACCTAGGTGACAACCAACTTGGGAAGGATGAGTTTTTGGAAGGAAGTCGCACGAGGACCTTTTGAACCGTGCCGGAATTTGCCTTTACGTGGTGGTGAAAATGGGAAACCACGAAAACCTTTTTCAGGTTGGCCGAGGTGGGATTCAAACCCATGCCCTTCCGATGACAACGACGTACGAGCTAGTGCGTTAGCGCTTTCGGCCACCGTGGCCAGTCTTCTTGAATAATAATATTAATAATGAAAATACTACTTCTACAAACAATAAAAATTATAATAAAATTATATGTTTTACTCTATTTTCATCTCACTGGCTTAATAGATGCTACAATGACGAAAATTAGCCCTAGAAGATAATTTTTAACGTGTCAAAAATGCTTCCGTCATGAGATTGTCACTTTCTAATACTTGAAATTAATCGAGCTGAGTTCTAATCAAACCAACAGTTAAGGTGCGGTATAATTCAAACTGACGAGACCTTAGGAGATGAGTGACCAATGTACAGTATAAATACTTAAAATCACCAGTTCCATGTTTGACTGAGTATCAATATAAATAGATTGATTCTCTCCCTGAGCAAGCTCACGCTGTATAATGAAAGAGCTTGTTCAAAGCCGGTTATCATCCACAGCTCTTCTAATTGCAAAGTACTGTACCGTGGCTTAAGTTTATTTGAAAGTCAGTTCGCTTATGATTACAACTCTGCTCACTCCCATTAATTTATAGTACATTAACAGTACCCCATTTGTCATGAACGTAATGGCCTGATCATGACGTAACACAGATGCAACTCACCCAGAATACAGTGCCCTCTCGACGTGGAAATATTACATGGGGCGTTCGGAATATAAGTTTTGTCATTTATTTAACATGGGAGCTGTATTGGGCCTATAAAGTCAGAAAACACGTTGCCATGGCAAGGAGAAAATAATTCTCTACAGGTAGACTGAGAACAGAGGAGCAGATCGGCGTGCGTGAGTTCATTAGAGTGCAAACAAATATGGCATTAATACGTGTGCTGGAACTAATCTCTTAAAGAACGTATTTTATTTGTAGGCCATTTATTTAATTTTTATTTTAAACATTTACACTTAAATTTTGATTTTTAGTAATTTTATAATAATTATTTTATTCATTACTAGCTTTACTTTTATTGATTTTAATGTTTATAATAATAATTTCACAATTTTATTTTCATAATTTTACTATTACAATTTAACTTTTATAGTTGATTTCATAATTCAAATTTTAACTCTCTTTTTAATTCTAAATTTATATTTATATATGTAATATACATGTGCTGGTAATATACATACTTGTAGACATAGATTTAACAACCTAAATGTAAAGGGTCTGATGATGATCGCTGGACGATCGAAACTTGCCACATGAGTGAATTTATTTATCTCCTTCTTCTTCATGTGCCGTCTCCTCTAGGAAGGTTGGCGATCATCACAGCAATCCGGTTTTTGGATCTAGCAGCACTGAAGAGTTCACTGGAACTACACTTGGACCATTTATTTAGGTTGTCCAACCAAGAGATCCTTCTTCTTCCTTAACTCATTCTGCCCTCAACCTTCCCCAGATTAATTTCTTGTAGAAGACGATGCCGATCTCCCCTCATTATATGACCCAAGTATTGTAACTTCCTAATTTTGACATAGATAATTATCTCCTTTACCTATCCTACGCAATATCTCAAGATTTGTGATCCTATCCATCCAGCTTAGTCGTAAGATCCTTCGATATGTCCACATCTCAAACGCCTCTAGTCTGTTAACCATATCTTGTTTGAGTGTCCAAGCTTCCATACCGTAGAAGAGTACCGAGAACACACAAAATTTTAGTAACCTTAGTTTTAAACTTAAATTTAAATTTCTCATTTGATTGAATGCACTTCTGGCTTGTTCAATCCTTGCCTTAATTTCTGGAGAGCAATCATTGGTATCATTAACCATGGTTCCTAAATATCTGTATTCCTGAACACTTTCAACTGCTTCACCTTTGATTATCAATTTATTTATCTCATATAATTCTTTTCAGGATTAGGGAAACAGCCTTTACAATTGGGTACATGCTGAGAAACATTAAATGTCGATTACTAAGGCCCCACTGGAAAAGGGCTTCCAACACGATAATACAGTTAAGTTCATCCGAAACTTGTTGTGACTATTATTATGGGGGGAGTATTGTTGAAAAGGGCACACAATCTTCCGGCACATACAATTGTAGAAATTAAGCACGGCCACTAACCTTTAACTAGAGCCCAGCGCGGATAAACATTACGTTATCCCCATCCGCATCCGCCCCACAACCGCATGACCTTTATCCGTATCCGTACAATTGTTATCCAAATCCGCTGACATTACAAATGTATTTTAAATGTATTAGATAACGTATTAAAGCGACACCTTTAGATATTTGAGGAAAAAATCGTTCCACTAGGCAGTGAATCGCAAGACAATGTTGACTGAGTTTTGTGCCTCTGAGTAACGGCATGTAAAAGAGCGGGTGGCTAATTATAGCACTTACTTAGTCGTCGGATATACCCACGCAAGCATAAAAGATTTCTTTTTGCCAAAAGTCAACAATAATTGAGGGTATTTCCACGACTGGCTCCTGTTGCCTCTTTATTATTCTCTTACAATCCAAGCGAAAGCAGATAGGGAAATAAAACGAAACGTGAAAGACGCAGATCTTAGTAAAAACTAAAATTATTTAAAAAAAAAATCCAGTTCAACATTTTATTCTAAAAACCATCCGCAAATTTAGCCTCAACATTATCCGCAGCTTATCCACTAACCGCACAGTCATGCTTTTTTTTTTTTTAGCGTATGGCTTTTTAGTGCCGGGAGTGTCCGAGGACATGTTCGGCTCGCCAGTTTTGTAGCTGCTTCGAGACGGACACCCAATGGGTGAGCTACAAGTACCGTTGGGGAGGAAAGTTGGAAGGGAAGGGCGAGGAGTTGGAAGGTAGCGGCTGTGGCCTATAGTGAGGGACCAACCCCGGCATTTGCCTGGAAGGAAGATGGGAAACCACAGAAGACCATCTTCAAGGTTGCCGGCGGGGGGATTCGAACCTCCTCGCCTCCCGGATGTGAGCGACTGCCATTAGTCATGCCGTAACCACCACGGCTAACTCACCCGGTACAGTCATGCTAACTACTGTACATCCGTAAGGCGAAAACTGTTGCGGAGGGCTTTACCTATAATCTGAACAAATAATACCTCATTTGTCTGTTGAAAGGAGATCCTACTGTGATGTTTCACAAAACTTGTAACATGTTCAATGACACGGCTGATACAATCCGAACTATGTTTGTAACTAATAGATATAAAGAGTTAGAAGTATTACAATGTTGCAGCGATTGTGGCAAACGGCCGGTGCTCCATCAGTAGCAGACAACATAATAAGGTATAAAAGGAATGTATTAATATATGCCTACTTATCTCCAATAGCTGAAGTAAATCTCTAAACGTCTTCCATTGCTGTCACAATACAAAAAAGATGCCGCACCGCATGAATATCGCGCAGCGAGCATGATGAAGAGCATTGCATCTAGCGGACAGCATAATCCTCGTAATTACAGGCCCTCAAAACGACATCACTCCGATCACCACCAAGATTTTTAGACATAATATATAATTAAGTTGTTTTAATTACCTCTAAAATTAATTAGAAAACAGTTCAGAGGAGACGAGTAAATAAATCATGTGTTTTAGAGAGTTAATTATCTCATTTGTGACGTATTCCAGACATGCTTAAAAGTGAAGGTCACAATTATGACCACCAAATAGGGGAGAACTAGTTTTATATCAATTAATGAGCGAAATTGAAGTTCATTAACGAATGATTTTACGTAATCCTATCGTAATTTATTTCAAATAAAATGTTGGAATAGTTTTATTATGGTATTGGATTCCAATGGAAATTAAGACCGCCTACGTGCATATTTCTGGCATACTCCGTGGATTCCAATCATTAGAGACACGAGCGGTTTCACTCTGATATCAATCGAACTTCATTGCAGAGATATTCTTGAACGTTTCTTTTTAATGCACACATTCCGAATGAATTCTCCAATACATGTCCTTAATGATAGTATCTGTCATGAATACAGCTTCAGTCAAGGTGACCTTTAATATTAAGATAGCGTAGGCTAATGGAGTGATGCCGAGCCTGGTCAGTGACTTGTGGCTATGAAGCAAGCAAGCGTGTTGTTTCAAATGGCTTTACCTCGCGAATATAAGCCACGAGACTTCTTATGTCATAGAACTTTGATCGCAATAGGTATGGGGTGAAAACTAGATTGAATCAATGTAATCATATAATGGGTGTCAGACATTTCGTAATAAATGAGAAACTATACGGTTGGATGGTTAGTTCCTCAGTTTAGGGGCTGCGACACCGGTCATGTAGCCCCGTGCACTTTGGGTGTGTGTAGAATATGTCTGAGAACCAGTGTTAATTGTGATGACTGTATTAGTGTGTGTTATCTGTTTTTGAATGAAGTAGCCTAAGGACTGCAGACATTCAATTTTCAAGTAGTTCCTACTTTTGTTACCAAACGCCTCCGTCAACGACTACTAGTTCTGAACTTGGTTACTAGGTGCCACTGCAGTCTGCTCCTGGCGACGAACGTTGGAACCTGAGAGCGTTAGTCAAATCTAACCTATAATTTAGCTTCACACAAGTGTAATTAGTGTAAGGTGCTTTTACATGTCATAAATCTATGACATGGGACCGCCGCCGGCTTTACTTTCCCTCCGACGGAAGGCATACTGAGGGATTTTTAACGCTCTTAAAAACAATCCGACGACTTCGGCCGGGTTTGAACCCGAGATCGTGGTCATAGAGGCTCAGTATGCTACCAACTATGCCACCGAAGCCGCCGAGAAACTAGAAGGTAAACCTGAAAGCCTGACATTTTAAAACCTAAGGACAAAATAATGTTATACGCTGTCCATGTCTACCGTAGGACGTCATCCAAACGCGGGAGGGCACGCGCGATTTGGTGACATTGGTGATGGGGATTCTTGTGTTAAGGGGAAAAGCATCTACGTCATGTGCCCCTAATTATATTCTATGGTCACAGCGAAAATAAAAATGAAAAAAAAATTAGTACCGCTGCTACATATAGACTACCACTCATTCTGGTCTGAAGGCTGGAACGGGGTGTGGCGAACCTGAGAAGAGGGAGGTTTGATTCCTACCTCATTTAACCTGGTAGTGCTGTTCCATAATTTTCCACTTCTACTCCAGGAGGCAAATGCTGGGATGGTAACTAACTTAAGGCCACGGCTGATTCCTACCCAAATCCTACCTCGATTCACAAGTGTATACAAGTGCACACAACAGAACAGACAAAATAGTGACACAGGTTTTCAGACAACTTCAACACACACCCAAGTACACGGGGCTACATGTCCACAATGTCGCAAAGCCCCTAAAAAATCAACAACAACACTTTCCACCTTCCGGTAAACTTCATTGTATTAATGTTTTTTTTTTTTTTTCCTTCATCTATTCTTTCTCCCTCAATCAATCACATTTTCCCAGTATTTTGGATTTTGGCTGAAAATTCCTTATTTCTCCAAGTTTCTTCTTCAAAGGGTCACGTTCCAAGAGGTCTTTGTGTGATATCCCCAGTTCTTGTACGTCCTTTTCCACCTCTGTATACCAGATCCCTTTGATTTTCTTTCCCGCAATGTAGGCACAGATTCGATTGGACAATCTTCCACAGCTCATTCATGTCTAGTAGCAATAGAAAGAGATTCTCCTTTTGCGTATGGTGTCCGTTATTTTCTCCGCGTGAAGATATAGCTCATCGTTGTGTGGTCTTCAATACTCTCCTTGTTATTTGATCGGGCTCAAGATCATTCTCGAGATCTTCCTCTCTTTGACCTCCAGTTGTTCTGCCAGGCCTTCTATTTCTTGAGAATTTTATTTATTTATTTATTTATTAAAGTACAGTATAAAATCATCTACTGAAGAATTTCTACGAAATATTAATTTATCCATAATACGTCCTTTTGTCAAAATATGACACTCCATTATATGGCTTAATTAGGTTCGATCACACAAATTTGACTGTACGTGGTGTTCATAACCTTGTGAAAGTAACTTAGGAAAATACCGTAGATTAAACAGTCATTCTCTCACTGGATGCTTAAGAATATTGATCAAAAGACATAACTGTTGAATAACTGATCCCAGTTTAGCCTACTTTTCACATTTTGTAAAAATTAGGAAAAAGTAGACTTATGAGATCGATCCAGGCGAATGTGTGTCTGTCTGTCATTATATCTGTCTGTGTGTGTGTCCTCCCTATCAACTCCTAAACGGGTGCAGTAATCGAAATCGAATTTGGTATGAGTAAAGACCTATACCTGAATATCTCATGGCCATATTTGAAAATGACATCAGTACAACCAACTGCTGAAAAATCGCAATTGAAATTTGAGCTCCATGTAGGATATCTTGGAAGGTATGCATGGGATCTGTACCAAAATTGGTACACATATAGATAATAATATTTCAGTTTAGTTTTCAGAAGGCCATACATCACTGTGCTGACAAAATGATTCTAAGCCTGCTTATAGGTAAAACTTTAAAATGCATGTTACGTCTATTTTATGAATTGGATTTCAGCCAAATTTCGTATGTACTATGCACACTATAACAGTTATGACCGTGCGTATTCTTAAGAGCAACCAGGGCTGCCAACTGTTAATAAATGCTCTATCTGTTTTACCCTAATATCAATATATTTGAAAGTATGCAAGCCAACAGCTCTAAACTTTGCACACGTATACTACCTGGCATTATAGATTAAGTTAGAGTAACTAATATACGCGAGTGCTGCCAACATGATTCCAAGCCTGCTGATGGGTCCAATTTTCAAATTCATGTAACGTCTTTACTATCAAATGGATTTCGTCCTAAATTGGCAGAATAATGGATCATAATATTTCAGATTAATTCTGAGCAACACATACCGTACTTTACATGGTTCCCAACACGATTTTGCGCGCGCTGATAGATCCAATGTCTAACTGCATGTAACGTCCATGATATCCATTGGACTTCAACCAAATTTTGTATGTGCATTCTGTACCTTAAGAGATGGAACTAAGAATATATTCAGTCACCAGGGCTGCCAATGGTAGTGCTATACAGTAAAACTTGCTTAAAGTGGAACGTAATCGTTCAGGATTTATTTTTCCGTTTTCGCAGGTTTCCGTTTTAATAAGACAAAATACACTAAAGAGAAATACTATGTTATCGCATAGGATTACAATGAAATAATTTGAGTTTTTCCCAGTTTAAACAACAGAATTAATCCTTTAGCCGGACGTTTGTTTTTCTCGTGTTCGTCAATAACTTTAATTTTCTTATAACGTAAATAAATGCAATTCGCATTAAAAAGAACACCTTTAAAGATCACTCGAACATCTACTCTCATTTGTCAGAAGGAAACTGTGTGTATTACAAGAGGGTTGGAGGAAGTAATGGTACACATGTTGTGAAATGTAGCATATCTGCCGCATTCTTGAGGAAACTTTAGAGTTAATGTTTTCTAGGACTTTCGTGCAAGTACAGTGGCGCTCAAAATTAGTAATAATAATAATAATAATGTTATTGGTTTTACGTCCCTTTTAACTACTGTGGCTTTTAGAGACGCCGGGGTGCCGGAATTTCGCTCCCTCACGTTTGCGCACCCTCAAATACCAGCGCCAGGATACGAATCTGCAACCTAGGGACCAGCAAGCGAGAACGTTACCGCCACGCAGCCAGTCACTCAAAAATAGTACATAGCCCCACTCTTGTTCAGCCTCTATATATCAGATTTGCCCTCCACAAAATCGAGGAAGTTTGGATATGCTGATGACTGGGCAATTGCTACTAGAGATCAATGTTTCGAAATTACAGAAGAGACGCTGACAAATGATCTTTCTGCACTGGGAGATTATTTTCGCAAATGGAGACTTCAGCCAAGCACAACCAAGATCGAAGTTGCTTGCTTCCACCTGAACAATAAAATGGCAACAAGGGAACTTACGGTTTACTTCAATAACATCCTCCTTCGCCATAACAGACACCCCAAGTACTTGGGTATAACACTGGATAGACATTGTCATTCAAAGAACACCTACGAATGACTTCTGCCAAAATGAAGACAAGAAACAACATCTTACGGAAATTATGTGGCACCACTTGGGGTGCCAATGCAACTACTCTCCGTTGCTCAGCTCTAGGTTTAGTTTATTCTGTAGCTGAGTATTGTGCTCCTGTGTGGATACATAGTCCGCATGTAAGATTAATAGATGTACAATTGAATAACACCATGAGCATGGTAACAAGAACTATTATGTCAACTCCTACACAATGGCTTCCTATTCTCAGCCATATCCCACCACCTCATTTGCGGCGATGCAACATTTTGATAAGAGAATATAGAAAGATCCAGACCAACAAACAACTACCAATCCATGGAGACATTGCTGATCTACATGTGAAACGATTACGTTAGAGACATCCACCTATCTGCACAGCGGAGAATCTTGCAACTAACAAATTCAACCTGACTGAGAGATGGTCTTCTGATTGGAATTCGTTTGCCCCTCCAGAGAGTACAGTAATGCCATGCATAACTGAGCAGGTGCCAGGGTTCACTCAGCCTAGAAAGACCTGGTCAAAATTAAATATAATCCGGACCAATCACTGTGTATGCGGCGATCTCCTGTACAAGTGGAGGAAAAAATCTTCATGTTGCGAGTGCGGTGCTGAAAGACAGACGGTTCGGCACCTAGTTCAGGAATGCCCACAAACATCTTACAGCGGTGACTTCTGCGACTTATTCCTAGGGACACCAACAGGCACTTCATTACGTTTCGGAACTTGATGTCAAATTGTAAATAATTTTCATGTATGCCATATGATAAATAAGTAAATAAATAAATAAGTACATAGCTTTATATTATGGATGAGATAATCCGTCTTAGTCAGGTTATTTACGCCCGCAGTTCCGGAATTTCTCTCCGTTTACGCGTTAGACAGTTTTCCGGTTTATAGTGTCATTTTACATAGGAAATACCTCCGTTCTGAATTTTGTTTTCCGTTTGTCCCGGTTTCCGGTATATAGAGGTTCCGTTTTAGGCAGGTTTTACTGTATTAGCCTACACTATTACAGGTATATTTCGAACTAATTAAAATGTCAGTATTACCAACTTAATTTCGTCATTATTACAGATAGGTCTATATTCTGCAGATTAATCATTGGTATGCACCTTATATTTTAAGAAAAGTAGGCTCTTTAGTTCGTCACGGAACTACGAATACTTGTTCTTTCTTTAAAACGAAAGAATGAACTGGATACTATGGAAGTAAGCAGAGAAACGTGACACCTGAATGGAAGTTGGGTAACGAAGTTGAGCAAAGGAATCGTGACGTTCAAAGAACCAGTGGCACTTGAATAGCGAACAAATAATAAGGTTGTTGAGATTGAAATACCAAAGAGGAAATGAGAAATTTTGTGCTTTGTCACTGGTTGTGTCGACCCCTTGCGGTTCACTTCCCATGGGGTACAGTGGCTGCTCATCTCGCCGACACCTCTGTTTGGCACTGATGGTTATCGCAATGGGCGAGATCACACGACGAGAAGCCGTCAATTCCTTCTACCAAACAAGAAATAAACGAATAGGCTTACCAACTAAGTACACCGGATGATCAGGGCGAAAGATATGTTCATATATTTCTTTGCTTAGCACACATTATAACATCCCTTTCTTCAATTGGTCGGTACTTTATTTGAATTTTTGCTCGTGTGAGGTGGACATTTAACATAAAGTATCGATGATGTTGTTGATTTTGTTGTTTGAGTCTTCAATATTTTTTTAAAATGATTTGAATGTCATCAGCCCCGTGTGTTGACCTTGTCTGATAACCAGTATTTATGTGTTGGCTGTAGTAGTGTGTATAACTGTATTAGGGATAGGGATGAGGTAGGCGTCCCGGGACTTGAAGTAAAGTACAATCCCGGCATTTACAAGGAGGGAGGACCGTCAAAGAATTCCCAATTGAGAATTGAGTTGGTGATGAGTCTTATTTTCAAAGAGCAATCTAAATCACCTTCTCCTAATGGTTTGATGATGATGATAAGATGATTAGCATCCAGATTATCGGACCCTAATGGTTTGCATGATACTGAAATTAAAATGAAATGGGATCTATAAATAAAATTAACAACAAGAAGATATGAAAAACAAGAAGATATGAAAAACAAGAAGAATGATGATTGAGGGACTTGGAAGGAAGTAGGGGCATTAAAAGCAGGGAAAGAAGAGACTGTCCGTACCGAAGTCACTGGAAAAATAAAAGGAAAAACAACCCAGCGCAAGAATCCCTCGGGGTCACCAAATCCCCAGCACATCAGTCGTGAAATTATCGAGTGTAGCACTATCCAAGGACCACCATGCATGGTGAGGCTACACACACCCTGCCCCTTTCAGGGCCTCTTACAGAAAGCATGGGACACCATGAAAAGAAAGAAAAAGAGGTATGACCCCTTGAATAAGCAAAAGAAAATCTGTTACCGTAATTGTTTTCTTATTACGTACAGAATCAATACTATGCCACTTCTAATCAATCCAAGATTATTACACGCTATATTGCACTCGCTCGGAGATTCCCACGACAGGCGGCCAGAAGTACGACGTCTTAAATTAAAATCCCTGTATAAACGAATCTAATGTTCAAGTATTCAGTGCTCGTACTGAAAGAATCTGCAGATATGAATCTTCGTTGTTCTTCGCCCTAGCTGCTCGGCTGTACGTAAATTCCAATTAACTTTTAATATTAATATAAGGACATTCCTGATCGTGATAGAAGAACGGCACATGAAACATGATTTCAATTCCCCGAACCGATGATGTTAATGGATTTCGCACCTGTTGGCAATCGGGCCGACTGCTTATAACTGATCGATGATAGTCGTGGGCGCTAATACTTGGGAAACCAGACAAGGAGGGTTGTTTAAAACTTAATTACAAGGAGGAACTCACAAAAGCATATTTCGTTAGTAGGTGATGGAAGATGGCGGCAAATTTAATAGCCATTCGTGGAAGTTAACTGACTGTAACTCAGAAGGCTTAATAGTACTTCTAGGATTTTAAATTAATTTATACCAGCACCTATAGGCCTACTGGGTACTTCTAGAATTCTTGACTGTCACCCAGGGGGTCCGGGTTTGATTCCCAGCTCTGCCAAGATATATAGTTTGGGTCTGAGAGCTGGAACGGAGTTCGTTCAGCCTCATGAGACAAATCTGAGAAGAGATGTGTTCAATTCCCACCTCAATCATCCTAGAAGTGGTTTTCTGTGGTTTCCTACTTATATTCCAGTTGAATACCGGGATGGTAACTAACTTAAGGCCAAATGCGCTTCCTTCCCTATCCCCACCAAAAATTATAGTACACACACTATTGCAGACATCACGATAATACAGGTTATCAGACGAATTCTACACACATATAAGTAAACGGGGCTGAATGACCACGATGCCCAAGCCCCTCAAATGAAACAACAACAAGAACAAAAACAGTAGGGTGATATAACAATTGCTAATTCCCGCTCATTCTAAGTGGGTACACTAGTGTTGGCCAACTAAAGAGCAATTCTATAAATAGATTATCAGGCAACACCGAAAAAGAAAATGTTTCTAATATTTTGATTCTCCTTCAGTCATCCTAGAAATGGATATTAGTTGTTTCTCACTTCTCCTCCAGACAAATGCAGGGATAATTCCTAACTTGACGCCACGGCCGCCTCCTTCTCAATACTAGCCTCGATTACAAATACACACACTACCTCGGACACCGCAGTCTGCAAGTCATGACTAAATGGCACAACCAGTTAAGTGCTGGACTTCAAAAACCAAGATATTAGGCTCAGTGCCGGAGCATGTGAATGATATTTTATGATTTTAAATACGGTAGCGTTTTGTCTGTCGATTTTGATCGCCAGCGTCCCAAAAGGCACAATCATAGAAAGGGATATGAAACACGTATTATTATTATTATTATTATTTTAATTTACTGTTCATACTCTCTGGATGCTCCACTACATAAGTAGTACTACATGCACTTACAATACATTTTATAAATGAACACAATAAATTACATTATAATAATTCAATTTCTAGATGACTTAATCTTAACAATATCAAACAATACTATTCATAGTTTTTCCTAAGAGCTTGAAAATCCAGAGCATTAACAAATTCTAAAATTCCTTCAAATACTTTATTATTATTATTATTATTATTATTATTATTATTACTATTATTATTATTATTATTATTATTATTATTATTATTATTATTATTATTGAAGAAACATTTCATAATCCCTGACTAACTTCTGCATCTATCAGCCTAAAATGTTTAAACTCGGACCCTTCTCCTGGATCTAACTCTGCTCTATCTACTCTCTACATCAAACATTCCCGACCATTTTTAGACTGTGAGCACTACAATCATGCCATACCAAGTTCCCGAGCTTCATTAAATCAAATATAATAATAATAATCCAAAAAATAATACTTCACTAAATGGTGACATTTCTGATTGTCAAAACTTGTACTGAAACCACTATTATTCCGGTTCATGCAACAGAACAGGGGCAATGACTTCTATTATCTCTTCTATTCCCGTAGTATAGCCACATAAGAAAAGCCGACTGATACGACTAGCTTCATCTGTGTTAATTCTTAATTTTTCATTTCATTCTTCGAGGTGCCAGATATGAAACGTGACTCTTTGAAATACGCAATGATCAGTTCTGTGTTTTACAATCCACGGGGAATGAATTTTATTTTCTTAAATGTTTTTAATCTCCAAATCAACGATGTCATTCACCCCATCGCCTCACTGTTTGAGTAGCACAGCAAATGAACTCGTTTTATTACTGAAAAACTTATTGCCTGAGCTTCGAATTCATTGACTTGCTAGAGAAGCACAATATTAGCCTGTGTTAAACTCGTGACAAAGTAGAATATTAAGAATGGCTTTGTCGGCTTAACTGTAATAAGTTAGACTAATCTTAAATGTATGTCCTGAAAAATAATAGCCCCACGACACAGCCACGTGTGCTAAATCCTTCACCATGACCATGATGGGGCTTTCAGGAGTACAGATGTTTGAATCCCGGCACTGACAATGGCTATCCTGAGTGAGGTTTTTCCATGGTTTTTCTGCAATCTCTCCAGGAAAATTCCAGGATATTACTTAATTTCAAGTCTCGAGGCGCCTACGCCATTCCCGGCCATAATTATATTTGAATTGCAGCCAATGGCCATAGCAGGGCATTTCAATTGAACGCCCGTAGGCTCCCCAACAAGTTAAATTTCAAGTAGTTCCAACTTTGGTTACCAGACGCCACTATCACTTTCACCCAGCGGTGAACGTTGGAACTCGACAGAGCGTTTCTAACCAAATTAACTTACACATTTTGGCTACACACTACATTATAATGGTAGCTTATTTTACCTTCCATAAATCTATGACATGGGCCCGTCGGTTTTACTTTCCCTCCGACGGAAGACATACTGAAGGATTTCAACGCTCTTAAAATTCCGACGACTTCGGCTGGGTTTGAACCCGCGATCTTGGGTATAGCAGCTCAGCATCCTACCGACAACGCCACCGAAGCCGATTCCCGGCCATAATAAGTACAGTTACAACCCCAACTACAGTCACCACAGAAACACAGGATATCTGACAGGATATCAGTACAGAGGGCTGATAAACAAACTGTCCCAAGCTCTTAAAACGAATTAACAACAACTATGAGACTAGCCTAAGAGAAAGAAAATCATTGTTATTTTCCTTCGCTTTTGATAATAGTCTGCAACTCCTTTCGCTCGTCATCCGCTCTATAAGGAAGTATGGGTAATCTAAATTTTCGAATGTATACTCAAAGAAATTGTTCGTTTTTGATAATCTGAATTTGTTTCCCGTATTTTTTATATAATTATAACTATTAGTCTTATTTCATTTTTTAAAATTAATTCTAGGCATTAAAAATCATATTTAAGCGTACATCTCACAATTTCAAATTTGTGTAAATTTGGATATTATTTTCTTTTTCGAGAGAGGCAGATAACCTCGCTGTGCTGCCCCTTAAAGCAGAAATAACTTACTAACTAACTTTATTTATCATTATTCCATGAGTTGAACTATTTTTGTTCGAAATGTAATGTTTTTCAGTCGGTCAACACGATTGTGCCCAATTGTAATGCGCTGTTCTTTATTCCTGAAATAATGATTACATGAGATGAATAAATACACTTGGATGTCCAGTTTCGATCGTCAAGCCATCATTATCAGATCCATTACACTTAGGCAAATAAATCTATGTCTACAGGTATGGGTGATGGTATTTACAATTATGGCCTACACTTATGTAGATGCAGTAGTGTTTAAACTAGCACAACTAGTCAAGATGTGATTTTTTGTTGAGATAATGATAGTGGTGATTGCCGTTCAAGTTTGTTTCCTTAGTGTGATTATGTGATTGATATTAAATGGTCAGGTAGGTGTGGATTGTGAACTTAGCTATTTTAGCGATGTGTGGTCCGCGCTACTGCTATTTTTGTCCTTAAGAATTATGACAAGTAGATGATTCTTGCTTCCAAACAGGTGTCTGCCGTTAATAGAGCAGCCTCACTAGTATATTATAGAGCTTAATCTAAATTACATCCAGACTAGAAGGCTACTCGTGAATATTCTCAAGCGTAACATCAGAAATGAACCTCATCATTTGATTCACAGTCGAATAGAATAATAAACTAATGCCGTACATCTACACGCCCTTCTTTGTCCTGAAGAGTGTGTTTTATAGGTGTCTCTGCAGGTCCTAAGCAGATGAATACGTGTGTCGAATCTTTTATATGTCTGCAAGCTCATTATCTACAGTATGTATGCTAAAGAGTCATCAATAAATAACATGGCAGAGCTGATATTGATCTAAGTAATTGACTTCAGTTAGAATTTCAGCCAGAGTTAATGGATTCTTGTACACGTAATTACTTTTATGAAATTTTCTAACCTAGTTTATATTCTTATCACGAAAGCTAAGCTTTTGAGCCAACAGTGTTGGAATTAAATCTGTTTTAAAACAAATTTATTTGGGGTTCCTTATCGTTTTAATAGCTTTAGATTAGAAAACGATAGCACTTTAAAACTGATAGCTTCCATTAGCAGAATTTACAACATAATTGTAGTAGTGGAGGATTCAAGATGAATGGTCAAAAGGACGAAAAAATTACTGTTTAATGTAATTTGTGGAAATATTCAGGTCGATTCGTGGAGTGACTTTTGAGTCTTTACAGAATAAATAATATTTTTAGCATTATGTTCAAGCAATACATTGACTTTTGACTGTTCATTTAATTTTGATATCTTTATTATATTTTTAGAGACAGCGATAATTTTGAATCATATTATAAACACAGGGAGTTGTGTTTACGAAGCACATATAAGACAAAGTTGGCACAGCAATTGTAGCAATGAATGACATAAGACAACTTGGAGAATTATCCCTTGATACAGGCATGGCGTTATTTAAGCTCAAAATTACTCCCATAGTTGCATATGCATTGGAAAATATATGGGAACACCTGGCAAAGAATGACCTGATGAAAATGGAGAGAGTGAAGGCAGTATACTTAAACACGTTATTCAATCTTTCGAAACACACATTCTCTCGCCTTGTATATGTATTGGCCAAAGAACAATTTTATATCGAAGATTTAAGAAATCAATGGATGCTGCCCGCCACTAGAGCATATGATGCATTTCTGAGTGAACTTCGTGACAAGAGGAAATATACTTGTAGTGACTTCTACTGTACAGATGCCATGACGACTTGTGAGTGGATGAACTCAAATTATGAACTCCGTCATATGATCACACGAATGGCAGTGCACGGTTTTCACTAAAAAGTTTGCACAGAAAAGAAGTATCACCAGCCAAACTTAAACTACGTGTGTATTTTATATAAGAGATCATGTGAGAGATAGCATGTATTAACATGCAGCGAACGTCAGATGTATCTTACAAAATTTTGTACCGAATGAGCTTGTATGGTATTCCTATTAGTATGGCCATTGGCTGAAATAAAATGTATTATTATTATAAACATCAGATCTAGCTAAATTAAATGAGAACTCAAAAATATATATTTTTAAATCCCTCTCGGCATGCCGGAAGGTGGAAAGATTTCACTGGGGAAAGAAAAAGAAATCGAAATCACTGAATTTCTCAATTTTTGTATACCTACAAATGTTTAGCATACGAGAAACTGATAGCTTCCATTAGCAGAATTTACAACATAATTGTATTAGTGAAGAATTCAAGATGAATGCTCAAAAGGACGATATTCTTATAATTTCGTAAGCCTTTCACTCTTGCCCCAAGGGTGGGTCCTGTGTTTCAGACAAAGGTTTAAGGGGACCATTAACCTTCTTAAACTGTTCCGATATTGTGCCAATTAAGGGAGGTATGATTTCCTCCCTCTCTAAACTCCGTTTTTCCCACCTTCTCGGTCAATGGTTGGTGCTATGGATGAACTTTACGGAGATTTAGTCTATCTGAAGAATAGTACGAACAATGAATGGATTCGATTTTTTAGCCTATTTTCTATTTTTGCAAAAAATGAAAGTTGACTTATGAGATCTACACAAGGCCATAAATTGTGTGTATGTCTGTGTGTGTGAGTTTGTGTACTCTGAATGTCTGTCCCCCTCGAACAATTCGAACACGGTGAAATCGAATTAAACAAAATTTGGTACAGAGGTAGCACTAGCAAAGGGCACCTCAGTGTCATGTTTTATATCGCCGCCATCTTGACGGAAACGTAATGGCAGCCACCCAAATGTTCAACGCTTAAATCAAATTACGACTAACCTAAACATCCGATCTCTAACAAATTTTGCAACAACATATATGTATATGGCGAGCGTCTTTTGACAGAACTACAAGGTCATCAGCCTAATAGTTTGTAGAAGGCGGCCATGTATGTGTACAAATCGATTCCCCCTATGAATTCAAACACGATGAAACCGAATTGAACGAAATTTGGTACAGAGGTAGGACTAGCAAAGGGCACCTCAGTGTCATGTTCTATATCGCCGCCATCTTGACGAAAACGTAATGGTGGCCACCCAAATTTTAAAAGCTTAAATCAAATTCTGACCAACGTAATCATCTGATCTCTACCAAATTTTGCAACATTATACCTTTATGTATGAAGAATTTTTTGACCGAACTAAAAGGTCATCAGCCCAATAATATGCGGATGGCGGCCATGTATGTGTGCAAACCGATTCCCCATATCTATTCAAACACGGTGAAACCGAATTGTACGAAATTTTCTAGAGAGGTAGCACTAGCAATGAGCACCTCAGTGTGATATTTTATATTACCGCCATATTGACGAATACGTAATGGCGGCCACCCAAATGTCAAAAGCTTAAATCAAATTACGACCGACCTACTCATCTGATCTGTACCAATTTTTGCAACATTATACTTTTATGTGGTAAGCATCTTTTGACCAATCTACAAGGTCATCAGTCCAATAGTTTGCAGATAGCGGCCGTGTTTGTGTGCAAATCGATTCCTTCTATCAAATCAAACACGGTAAAACCTAATTGAACGAAATTTGGTACAGAGGTAGCACTAGCAAAGGGCACCTCAGTGTTATGTTTTATATCGCCGCCATCTTGACGAAAACGTAAAGGCGGCCACCCAAATGTTCAAAGCTTAAATCAAATTCCAACCAACCTAATTATTTGATCTCTACATAATTTTGCAACTGCATACCGTTTTGTGGGAAGCATCTTTTGACTGAACTACAAGGTCATCAGCCCAATAGTTTGCAGATAGCGGCCATGTATGTGTGCAAATCGATTCACTGTATCAATTCATACACGGTGAAACCTAATTGAATAAAATTTCGTACAGAGGTAGCACTAGCAAAGGGCACCTCATATTCATGTTTAATATCCGTATAGCACGTTGTATTTCAACAAGCTACTAAAACCAACATTCAATTATACTGCTTGAAATGGACAAAGAATAATAACAATACCCAAGCATTTAGGAGAAAGTAGGCTATATGTTCTTTACTGAACATCTTGTTACATACTAAGAAAGTTATAGCGATATTTCTCTTTTACGTGAAAGGCCCCGCATTTCCACCCCTCTGGATTCAATTTAGCCCTTTAAAACGAACTCGACCTAGATTTTGAATAGTTATATTTTATGTATAAACTTTAACGTGATTAGTGCAAAATGACGGTAGTTATCGACTCCACAAGAAACTGTTACATATAAATTATACAGCCTACTGTATAACCTTTTTAACGATAGAAACACCAAGAAGATCTTCAACTTGATTAATGGCTACAAGACTGGCAGCTTGTGGCTTAATGAAGTAAAACAAGACTTGAATAACGCTGGCATTTTTTACTGTAATATTCTTGACCATTCCAAATTTTGTGATAGCGTTAACTCTTGGTCCCCTCCACCCAAAGTGATTAACCCAACCACCCCTCACACAGGAGAGGAAGGACAAGTTATTGGCTGGACTGAGGAGATCTTGGAGAACAAAGAAAGCATCGCAGAACTAGTCATAAGCTCTCCTTGGTGGGCTTAAATCACTAATAATAATATCCTTTTGAACTGTTGGTGGTTTTGGGATCTGAGAGATGTGAAACGCGAAGATTTTCCGGAAGTCACAACATGGTACCTATTGCAATAGGCAGCTTTCTAAAAAAAAACTACTTAAAATCACTCAAGTATCAAGCACCATTTTAATATGCAGTATACTTATATACATGCATGTTACCCACCAACCTAGCGGTTGAGGAGGAGGAGGAAGATGATGATGATGATGATAATTGTTGTTTTAAGGGGCCTAACATCTAGGTTATCGGCCCCTGATGGTTTGGGTGATCGTGAAGATGAAAATGTAAAACGAACTTAAAACTAAAACTAACTAATAACCTACATACTAGAAGAAGAAATGGAAAACTAAAGGGGAATAAGGCAAATAAAAGGACAGAAGGAAACGAAATGCCCTCAACCCTCGGAGAAGGCGGATTGAGGGACTTGAAAGGAAGGAGAGCCATGAATGGCATATAGGAAAGTGAAAGAAGAGAGGGTCCGCCCCAAAGGTAGGGACAAAAGGGGAAAACGGACCCAGCTCAGGAATCCCTCGGGGTCGCCAACTCCCGAACTCACCAGCCGTGAGCCCCTTAGGGTGTAGCATTATCTAGGGTGCACCAGAAGTGGTGGGGCTACATACACCCTGCCTCCTTAAGGGCCTAGAGCACAAGGCAGGAGGTAAAAGGAAGAGAAAAAGAAGACTGACCCCTCGCAGAAGGAGGGTATCAGAAAAGATGAGACAAGGGCCAATTAAGGCGGGAAAGTAGAGACTCCCTAGGCCTCGGATACCCTAATACCGTCGGGGTCAGAAGAGAACAAGAGATGACCAAGTGAGGTCGACAGGAAAGAAGACGGAGAGGAGCCCGGCACAAGTAAGTGGAAGCAATGCCGGACTCAGCTGGGGTCCCGTGGTCGCCAACCCACGCCCACAAGATGTGAGCCCCTGGGGGGGAAGAAGGAGAAGATACTTATATTTGCGTATATGAAAGTTCACACAATTTTAGTAGACATCATACACGAGCACTCACGAATTAGCTGAGTCACCCCATGCCAGCAGATTTGGGACTTTCGGGCAACTTTGAGCGCTTCGGTGTACAACCGAACCGGATATGATGATGTAATCTATAACAGCTATTAGCTCTCCGAGCTCTCCGGTGAGGTGTAGAAATATTGAGAGAGAGTAAATGGTTTGGGGAGAGTCTTTATGAGTTGGGTTGCAACGGCGTTATCACCACAATGGCCTGTTGTTTAGTTTGCTTTCCAGTCTCTCAAAACTAAAATCTGAGCCGACAGGGTAGACATTTTAAGTGTAGACAAAATGTGAAACTTAAACGTATCTAGAAACATTCCAATGCGGTAAATTATTAACGAAATATATTTTATTTGAAGCAGACCTATAAATGTGCCATAAGTTATTCTATAATCCATCTAATCTCACCAGACGCCCATTAACGTGTTGATCTACTGTACAGCAATTTACACGTAGCATTTTGATCGAATCATTATATTTCTATGTAAGTGGTATTATTCAAGCAGTTGTGTTTCACTAGACTTCCTATCAAATTATGCAAATAGATTGATAGTTTTAAAAGCTACAGTCAGACTAAATTAAATGTATCTGTTACATTCTTACATAATTCTGTTATCCAAATAAATAAATAAATAAATAAACAAATGATGATGATGATGATAATTGTTGTTTTAAGAGGCCTAACATCTAGGTTATCGGCCCCTGATGGTTTGGGTGATCGTGAAGATGAAAATGAAAAGCGAACTTAAAACTAAAACAAACTAATAACCTATATACTAGAAGAAGAAATGGAAAACTAAAGGAGAATAAGGCAAATAAAGGACAGGAGGAAAAGAAATGCCCTCAACCCTCGAAGAAGGCGGATTGAGGGACTTGGAAGGAAGGAGAGCCATGAAAGGCAGTTAGGAAAGTGAAAGAGGAGAGGGTCCGCCCCAAAGGTAAGGGACAAAAGGGGAAAACGGACCCAGCTCAGGAATCCCTTGGGGTCGCCAACTCCTGAACTCACCAGCCTTGAGCCCTTGAGGGTGTAGCATTATCTAGGGTGCACCAGAAGTTGTGGGGCTATATACACCCTGCCTCCTTAAGGGCCTAGAGCACAAGGCAGGAGGTAAAAGGAAGAGAAAAAGAAGGCTGACCCCTCGCAGAAGGAGGGTATCAGAAAAGATGAGACAAGGGCGAATTAAGGCGGGAAAGGAAGAGACTCCCTAGGCCTCGGATACCCTAACACCGTCGGTGTCTGAAGAGAACAAGAGTTGACCAAGTGAGGTCGACAGGAAAGAAGACAGTGAGGAGCCCGGCACAAGTAAGTGGAAGCAATGCCGGACTCAGCTGGGGCCCCATGGTCGCCAACCCACGCCCACAAGATGTGAGCCCCTGGAGGAGAGGTAGATTTCATCGGGCAAACTTGGGGATAGGCGAAAATAGGCAGAATATGCAGGTTTTCGTAGAAGGATCAGACCTCATTTATTGCGAGAAAGTATTTTATAATTGGAGCTTAATTAACTTTGTTTTTCGTCATTTTATGCATATTTTAAACATTTTATTGTATTATGGGGACGGTAACCTTCTTGTCATTTGGGGTACATTCTTATACACTGTCCTTATGCAAGGTTTCGACACTGATGTGTAACTATGTAACGGTCTATTACGTCTTCACGCAAAATTTTATCTCCCGCAGAGATTTTGGTTGGTTCCTCAGTTTAGGGACTGCGACAACGCGGTCATGTAACCCCGTGTACTTTGGGAGAATGTAGAATCTGTCTGATAAACAGTGTGAATTGTGATGGCTGTATTAGTCTATAATTCAGGTAAGAACTGCAGACGGTCAATTTCAAGCAGTAGTTCCTAATGTCGCTACCAGATACTACCGTCAACGACACCTAGCTCTGAACTTGGCTACGAGATGCCACCGCAACCAGCAACTCGTAACGAACGATGGATCACCCCTCCAAAGGAAAGCATACTGAGGGATTTATAGTGCTCTTAGAAAATCCGACGACTTCGGCCGGCTTTGAACCCGCGAACTTGGGCATAGAAGTTCAGCATACTACCAGTTACGTCACCGAGACCGCTTCTCAGTTAGTCAGATGGAAAACTGAATGTGATCGCGTGCAAGTGTGTTGTCATGGCAACGTCTAATGGCTCATCCCTCATCAATTTAGTAGTGTTGTCATGGCAACCTCTGATAGCTCTTGGCATCATTTTCTTATAATTCCGAAATAATTTTTCTCATCCCTTGGCGTAATGGTGGGTCATATCAAAAATTCTTTCAGACAAAAGTTTTAGGTAATTATTAGGGAAATATTGTCCATTTTGTACGGTTTTGATATTGTGCCTATTAAGAGAGATATGATTAATGTTTCCTGAAAAACCCACTTTTTCCAACCCCTTTGGTCAATGGTTGGTGCTATCAAAAACCTCTTCAAACATAAAATTTTGGGCCTTATTCGACACATAGTATGAACTTTGAATGGATTCGATATTTCAAATATTTAGAGAGTTATAGCGATATTTCACTTTTTCGAAAAAAGACCTCCATTTTCACCCCCGTCGACCGATTGTGTCCATTAACGAACTCGACCGAGATTTTATAGGGATACATATTATGTAAAAACATCAAATTGATTGGTGCAAAATTGCGGTAGTTATCGTGTCCACAAGAAAGTGATATATGTATATATCTTTATATATATAATTCTTCGACACGTGTGTATGTGACTGAACTCCTCCTAAACGACTGAACCGATTTTGATGGAATTTGGTATGTATATTAGTGTGGGTCCATGTATGGTTTAGATTCACAATCTGACCCGGTAGGTGGAATGAACACAATTTTAGAACCACAATTTACAGTCAATTTTAGAACCACAATATACAGTCAAAAACAGTCGTCTTGGAAACCACTAGCCTTGGCCTTCGTGAAAGCTGATGTCTTTGGACGGTTTGTCTCTGCACGTTAGAGCCACCTGGTCGCAATCTGTGCAACTACTGCCATAACATACACTCCGCCCGTGGCGAAAAGTTGTGTTTTATACCAAAGGTGGCAGTGATGTCGAATTCTACTGTTTGTCTCTGCACGTTAGAGCGTTTCAAAGTCCCGTATGCGTTCATATACCATACATCCGATTGCCATGAAACTTGGGTAATATGTTGAGCGAGCTCCAGGGAAGGTGTTTGGCTTAGTAAATCCATTTTACAATAGATAGCGCACGAATAGATTCAACAAATGAGCGACGACGCGCGAAGCGTTTCAAAAATGTCCCGTATGCGTTCAAATACCATTCGTCCGGTAGCGATAAAACTTGGGTGAGATGTTGTGTATATTCCAGGGAAGGCTTCTGGCTTAGTAAATCAATTTGACATTAGGTAGCGCACGACTAGATTCAACAAATGAGTGACGACGCGCGAAGCCTTTCAACAAAATCCCGTATAAGTTTATATTCCATTCATAGATTGAGATGAAACTTTGATGAGTTGTTGTGTACACTTAAGTGAAGGCTTCTAACTTAGTAATCCATTTCATAGGAGGTTGCGCACGAGTAGATTCAACAAATGAGCGGCGACGTGCGAAGCGTTTCAACAAAGTCCCGTATGCGTTCAAATACCATTCGTCCAATAGCGATGAAACTTGGGTGAGATGTTGTGTACACTTACGTGAGGGTTTCTAACTTAGTAAATCCTTTTTACAATAGGTAGCTCACGAGTAGATTCAACAAATGAGCAATGACGCGCGAACTTTTAATCAAAGTCCAGTATGCGTTCATATACCATTCATCCGATTGCAATGAAACTTGGGTGAGATGTTGTGTACACTTACGTGAGGGTTTCTAACTTAGTAAATCCATTTCACAGGAGGTTTCGCACGAGTAGATTCAACAGATAAGCGACGACGCGCGAAGCGTTTCAACAAAATCCCGTATGCGTTCAAATACCATTCGTCCGATTACGATGAAACTTGGGTGAGATGTTGTGTACACCCTACGGAAGGTTTCTGGCTTAATAAATCCATTTTACAATAGGTAGCCCACGAGTAGATTCAACAAATGTGTGACGGCACGCGAATCATTTCAACAAAGTACCGTATGCGTCCATATACCATTTATCCGATTGCGATGAAATTTTAGTGAATTGTTGTGTACACTCCAGGAAATGTTTCTGTCTTAGTAAATCCAGTTTTTAATATGTGGCGCACGAGTAGATTCAACAAATGAGCGACGGCACGCGAATCGTTTCCACAATGTCCCGTATGCGGTCATATATCATTCATCCGATTGCGATCAAACCTTGGTGAATCATTGAGTACACGCCTGAGAAGGATTCAGGCTTAGTAAATCTATTTTACAATAGGTAGCGCATGAGTAGATTCAACAAGTGAGTGACGGCACGTGAATCATTTAAAGAAAATCACTTATGCGTTCATATGTCATTCATCCGATTCCGTTGAAACTTTGATGAGTTGTTGTGTACACGCCAGGGAAGGTGTTCAACTTGGTGAATCCATTTTACAATATTGGTAGCGCACGTGTAGATGTAACAAATGAGTGACGACGCAAGAAGCGTTCCAACAAAATCCTGTATGCGTTCATATACTATTCATCGATTGCGATGAAACATTGATGAGTTGTTGAGTACTTACGTGAAGCTTTCTAACTTAGTAAATCCATTTCGCAGTTGGAAGAGTGCGAGTAGATTCGACAAATGAGTGACAGACCACGAATCATTTAAACCAAATCGAGTATGCGTTAAATGCCATTTATCCGTTTGCGATGAAACTTTGGAGAGTTGTTGTGCACGCTCCAACGAATGTTTCTAAATTAGTTAATTCAATTCACGATAGTTTAGAGGCAGTTAACAGAAATTGAAAAATTATTGTGTATCCAAAAGCACTTCAAGAAACAAAGTTACAACACTTTCTTTGATTGGCAGGACAACGTCTACCGGGTCAGCTTGTATATATATATATATATAATAGACTGTATATATACATAAATTATATATAAACGTTTTAACTGACGGTGATTTTGGGGTCTAGGGGATGTGAAACGTGAAGATATGTCGAAATTTTCCGGAAGTCGAAACATGGTACCCATTGCAATAGTTAGCTTTCTAATGAAATCTACCTAATATATTAAATGTAAGAAATGAACAGGTAACATAAAAAACATAAAGAAAATAAGTTTGAAAATTAAAATTAAATTAAATAAAAAATGAAATGAAATGAAGTAAATTAAGTAAATAAATAGGCCTAAATAAACAAATAAATCAATATTACAGACGAAATGACAAAATATCGCGGAGCCTTTATAACAATAGTACAGTTAAGTACAAACTCGTGGAGAAACTAAATGGAAAACTGGAAGGGAGGGTCTACAGAACGCAAAATGCAACGAGCTCTTTGATTTAGCATGACGAAGAAAAAGACGAAGATGATGATAATTCTTGTTTTAAGGGGCCTAACATCTAGGTCATCGTCCCCTAATGAAACGAAATGGTATGAAATTGAAACATGAGATTAATAACAACCCACTTCCAGGGGATGAAAACGAAAATGATTTAAATAAAACAGACATTGGGCCCTAACAATTATGCCTTATTTGAATAAGATAAGTACTGTAAAACAAAAGCAGGATGATAAAAAATAAAACAAATAAGGCATAGTGATCAATATAAAATAGATATATACACAGTAAAAACATAAAACAGACTAAACCTAAAATACAAGTCTCACACTATTTTAAAACTCTCCCTCATAAACCGGATGACGAGCTCTGCGGGAGATGAAGAAGAAGATGAAGAAGAAGTAAAAATTAATTTAAAATAAATAAATAAATAAATAAATAAAAATAGATTTAAATATATAAATAAAGTTGCCTAATATAAATGAGAGATAAAAGGAACACTAATCATGTCTCACGTACGTGATGCAAGAAATCAGAGCTATGTTCCAACTGCTGTGAAGGAGTACCTAGCCCGGTGCTGGTAACCGATCTGAAGATACGCACTTGATGGATGAGTTTAGTGGTCTTAAGGCTGCTCATTACCTGAAGGAATGTGTGTTAAATGTTAATTAGTAACGGTGAACCAGAATATAAATCAAGGTGCATTGAGCCACTCTTCACCTAAAGTGTCAATACTGATGTGTTCTCTGATATATTTAGAACAGCTAATTACTTCCATAGGATTGTTCCCTCATTTTCACCTGAGTAGATACTAATCTAGTGTCTTTTACGTTCTACTTCAAGCCTCAACACCAGTCTGTACGAGTAAACGGCTATCAATGTCGAGCTTCAAAACAGGCGGGCACAACCTGACAAATAAACCTGCCACCAAACAGAATTCTCTGTGACGCCCTATATTACCTCATTTTAAATTGAACTTTCAACACTAACTTGCTACCTTACAGGGTCCGCCTCGTTCGTTTGTAACTAGCATTCTTGGCTGTCACCACGGGGGCCCGGTTCAATTCCCGGCCCTGCCATGAAATTTAATTCTGATCTGAGGGCTGGAACGGGGCACAATCAGCTTCGTGAGGTAAAACTGAGAAGAGGCCAGTTCTATTCCTACTTCAGCTATCCTGGATGCGGATTTCCATGGTTTCCCACTTCTAGGCTACTCCAGGCAAATGCCTGAATGGATCATAACTTAAAGCCACGGTCGCTTCGTATCCAAATTCTACCTCAATTACTCGTACTAATACACATACTGGTACAGACATCACAGTGACACAGGTTATCAGACAAATTCTACACACACACACACATATATATATATATATATATATACATATATATATATACGCGTGGATATATGATCACGATAGCAAAGCTCCTATAGCATCAACTACAATAATATCTACCTTACAGCAATGTCTGCACAGAAAGGTAGTTAGTTCTCTCTCGACCAGGTAGGAGAAGTGATGTATGGGGGTTTCCGATATCGTGATCATAGAGCCCCGTGTACTTAAGTGTGTGTGTAGAATTTGTCTGATAACCTGTGTCACTGTGATGTCTGTACTAGTGAGTGTATTAGTAATCGAAGAAGGATTTTGGTAGGAAGCGGCCGGGGTTTAAGTTAGGTCCCATCCCGGTATTTTCCTGAAATAGTAGTGAGAAAGCACGGATAATCACCTTCCAGGATGGCTGAAGTGCGAATCGTACCCGCTTCTTCTCAGTTTTAACTCACGAACCTCGTTCCAGTCCTCAGATAAGAATTTAATTTCTTGGCAGAGCCGGGAATCCAACCGGGGCCTCCGCGGTGATAGCCAGGAAGGCTAGTCACCAGTGGTGGCTGGTGGAGAATATCAGTTGTGTGGTGTAACCCATCCACCCACGAACTCAGAAACACTTGGTGTGAGCGCGCAAAAACAGAAGTTCTCAGTGTTACCAAAATCATTAAAATAAAACCAGCAAGGTCGTAATGAAAAATTACATGTTATTTTCCTATAGCGAAATTTACAAACTAGACATATTGTAACTAAAGAATATCGCAATACCATGTCCTTATTCTGACAACATAGAAACTATAACTTAACAGTTCGATTTGATGATGATGATGATGATGATAATTGTTGTTTTAAGGGGCCTAACATCTAGGTTATCGGCCCCTGATGGTTTGGGTGATCGTGAAGATGAAAATGAAAAGCGCTCTTAAAACTAAAACTAATTACTAACCTACATACTAGAAGAAGAAATGGAAAACTAAAGGAGAATAAAGCAAATAAAAGGACAGAAGGAAAAGAAATGCCCTCGACCCTCGGAGAAGACGGATTGAGGGACTTGGAAGGAAGGAGAGCCATGAAAGGCAGATAGGAAAGTGAAAGAGGAGAGGGTCCACCCCAAAGGTAAGGGACAAAAGGGGAAAACGGACCCAGCTCAGGAATCCCTCGGGGTCGCCAACTCCCGAACTCACCAGCCGTGAGCCCCTGAGGGTGTAGCATTATCTAGGGTGCACCAAAAGTGGTGGGGCTACATACACCCGGCCTCCTTGAGGGCCTTGAGCACAAGGCAGGAGATAACATGAAAAGAAAAAGAAGGCTGACCCCTCGTAGAAGGAGGGAATCAGAAAAGATGAGACAAGAGCCAATTAAGGCGGGAAAGGAAGAGACTCCCTAGGCCTCGGATACCCTAATACCGTCGGGGTCGGAAGAGAACAAGAGTTGACCAAGTGAGGTCGACAGGAAAGAAGACAGAGAGGAGCCCGGCACAAGTAAGTGGTAGCAATGCCGGACTCAGCTGGGGCCCCGTGGTCGCCAACCCACGCCCACTAGATGTGAGCCCCTGGGGGAAGTTCGATTTGCAAAATGTGTCTATTGGATAGGTACAGTACGTTGGGAGTATTAAAAGATATTCTGAAGGGAACAGCTTATGGCTTACCGGTACTCTATTTCTCCCCCCGTTTACTTTGAGCGATTTCTTCTAAAATACTACTGCAGAGCCTAGAAGGTCCTACCTGTCACATTCTCATTTCTTGTGACCAGTGCTGCCGCTCTGTGGTTGAATGAAGAATCGCAGTGATATCTTGGCTTGTGGTCTTGGCTGTTGTCCCAACAGCACCACGGAAAAGTTGGGCATGCATGCGCAACATATACTGTTCATATATGCTGGCAATAAACGTAGAAATTCTCGCTGAGCTGCGATCTACACAGACAGTGCCGGACGCGGGACTAGATACGGTACCTAGTTGTGAGGGGAGTTGAATATTATTCCTATTCATTGGCTGACGTCTTTTAATGCGCTGTATTTGATTGTAGATAATATTATTAAAGTTATTAATTTTCAAATAAAACAGTGTGCTGCAGCACTTCAGCACTAGGTGGAGCCGCCCCTGCTAATCACTACGCAACGAGGCAGACCGGAGTAGCGAGCTGGCAATACCCTGAGTACTACCTACTTCACAGCATAGACCAGGGTTGGAGTTACTTATTGTTGTTTTAAGGGGCGAGTAGGCATAAGGCATTACTCGTAGCGCCGTTAAAAGTCACCTAAAGATGGAGGACACAATTTCACTGGTGTCTCATTTTATTTTGTGTGAAATTCACATTTTTATTGAAATGTTATTAGCACTAATATCCTCACACAGGAGAAACAATAAGAGCATAATGTGAGAATACTTCAGGGAACGGTTTAATAAGCAACCAACAACAACAACAACAACAACAACAAAGAGGACAAGGATTCCCTTCGAAAGAAAGGTTTCTGTGACAGAAAGTGTGCAGGATTGATCGAGTATTGAAAGAAACAAAAATTCTCTAAGGTCGAATCATTTCAACGTCATCAATCTTCAATACATATATTAAACGCTAAGGTGTTTGTTTCACAAAACTCAAGCTTTTAAAGCAGAAGGAGTTAGAAGGTGCAGTTTGTGCCAAAATCTTCCAAATCGTCTTCACAGTAAAGGAAGAATCTTGCATATCTTGAAAAGTCGACAGACATACCGTACATTTATTTGTTTTGAAACTGCGTTTAAGCAAATTAACTGTGTCGCGTCGAGCCCGTATAATAGTAACGCCGGGCGGGTGGTCTACACACATGGGGCACTCACAAGTAGCCGATTGTGCACCCAAAAGAGAGAGAAATACTCGCAGCAATGACAAATTGCACTGTGATTTCATATTTACAATTTGTTTAAATAGTGCGTTTAAGCAAATAAACAAGAAGCCCGCACAACAGTCAAGCTGGGCAGGTGGTTTATGCACGTGCGAGATTTCTCGCATAGGTAGTCTTATTTATTTATTAATTAATTAATTTATGTATTTATTAATCTATTTATTTATTTATGTATTTATTAATATATTTATTTATTTATGTATTTATTAATCTATTTATTTATTTATTTATTTATTTATTGTCTCCAACAGAATAAAATTCCAATTACTGAAGACCAACCAATTTTACACAGCATGATCACAATTACATGCTAAATATTAAAAAAACACATACAATAATGTAATGTACAATACTCAAGATAATAATTAGATCAAGTTAGACTATTCTGAAAGGTTCAATTAAAGAGAAAAGGAAGATAAATAAATATATGGTGATTATTAACTTGATAAAGTTAAAGTAAACTTACTGGTAATTACATTAAGAACATTAAAACCATAAATTATTCGTGATTAATCAAAGTAAAACTAGATTAAGTTGAACTAGCAAAGGAAAAAGAAAACAGTTCTCAATATTTAGTAAGGAATGCTATAGTGAGTATGTGATTAAATTCAATTCTCTCTCTGGGACAATCATCGAAGTTTGAGTGAAGAAGTTTTTGAGGTAAACTATCGTTATGTGAGTTAATTCTGCGCCTCACGTATTCTTCTTATGCTGTGCTTAGCACTTAATTACACTTTCATTTCTCCTCTCTTCTTTGAAACCGTTTATTTCTCTCGCCATTACCTTGAACTGTTTTACAGGCTCACTCTATCCTCTATTTATCATCCCTACTAAGTTGCAACATTCCACCTCCTACTCCCACATTAATCTTTCTCACCCTGGTATTTAAACCTACAGTACGAGCATGTGTGTAAGATTTTATCAAATATATTATAGCTTCATATTTTATTTCTTGAACATCCTGTACTCCATTGCCTCTGTACAATCAGATAATCTCCAAGTAATTTCTTTCTCCACTCCCTGATTTTTCCTTACAGAACACTACATTAAATTAATGAGTTTTCTGAGAAAATTCATGTTATTTCGATTGCCGGCCATTAACAATTACGTTGCATTAGTAGTTACTCTGTTGAGTATTTGTCCTTGCGTCTTTATCCCACATTCACTTCAATACTGTGTGTATCGCCTAAGAGCCGTAAAGAATATCGTTGTTGTTTCGTCTAGGGGTTTAGGCTTTGCGGTCTTTTCAGCCCCATGTTGTTGGATGTGTATAAATAAATAAATAAATACATAAATAGATAAGCTAGATAAATAGATAAATAAATTAATAAATCTATTTATATAATACGCTAAAGTGCATGTTTCACAAAACTCAAGCTCCTAAACCATAGTGAATTAGAAGGTGCGGTTTGTACCAAATTCTTCCAAATCGTCTCAATAGCACAGGAAAAATCTTGCACTTCTTGAAAAGTCAACGGAAATATATTAATTTCTTTATAAAGAGCTTCCAAAAGCCTCCGTGGCTTAGGCGGCAGCACACCGGCCTCTCACCGCTGGGTCCGTGGTTCAAATCCCGGTCACTCCATGTGAGATCTGTGCTGGACAAAACTGAGGCAGTCAGGTTTTTCTCCGGGTACTCCGGTTTTCCCTGTCAAAATTTCATTCCAGCAACACTCTCCACTATCATTTCATTTCATCTGTCATGCATTTAATCATTGCCCCAGAGGAGTGAGTCAGGCCTCGGCAGCCGGCACAGTCCATATCCTCGCCGCTAGATGGGGGCTTCATTCATTCCATTCTTGACCCGGTCGGAGACTGGAAGCAGGCTGTGGATTTTCATTTTATGAAGAGCTTCTAAACAAATAAACAAGACGATAGCACTATTGCTGGGTGGGTAGTCTGTACACATGGGGCGCACACAACCCATTGTGTAACTATATCTTTTTTGATATGTATAAATAAACACTCGTTTGCCATGATGCAGAGCGTATGTGGGATTGTGGGTGAGTTTATTACAAAAGAGACGGCATTCTGACAAATATCCTGCAGACTTTATTCAAGTGTGAAAAGGAAATTACAAACAGGATGACAATTGGCCTGTTAAACAGGGACTGATATGTGTTATAATCTTGCCATCCTGTGACGTTTCATTAAGGAACATGGGACACCACGGGCGTCCAGCAGGGATCTTACACGCCGTGACATGCCACAAATCAAGTTATCCAGGTCCTCTTGAGACAGGAAATCCCACTCTTCGACGGCAGCCTCCATGATATCTTGGCAGGCTATGGAAGGGTATAGACGCTGATTAATTGCACGCTTCAGCATATCCCAGACATGCTCGATACAGTTCATGACCGGTGACATCGCAGGCCATTCCATTCGTGCAATGGCGGATTCCTGGAGGAAGTTTTGTTTAACCGCCGCTCAATGTGGTAGGTATATAGGCCTAGAAAACTTTTTTGATATGTATAAATAAATTAATAAATAACCTGTGTTATTGTGTTGACCGTAATTGTTTGTTTGTATTGTATTGTTATTTAGGAGAAAACTGGGTTGAAGACGGCCATGGCCTTAAGCAGGTTTGTTGTTATTTCATATGAGGGACTTGGGTCATCGTTGGTATTCAGGACCGCATGCTTGGGTATGAGTGGATTTTGTCTGACAACCTGTGTTATTGCTTTGGCTGTATTGGTTCTTAAGTTCGGCATTCGCCTCCTGCAGTGGAACGGAAACCACTTCTAGGATGGCCGAGCTTGGAATTGAACCCGCCTCTTCTCAGTTTTGCTTCACGAGGCTGATAAGTCTGGACCACGTTCCTGCTCTTGTTTTATAAGGTAGATTCTCACCTAAAATAATTGGACACAACATTATGTATGTTGTTTGAGACTTCAGTCTTTTGGCTGGTATGATGCAGCACTCCAAGCCTCCCTGTTCTGAGCCTATCGTTTCTTCTCTACATAGCTACCACATCTTACATCCGAGGCAATCTAACATTTTCTAGCCTTGGTCTACCCCTACAGTTCTTCTCCTCAACCCTTCAATCCATAACAAAGTTTGCTATTCCTGGGTGTCCTAGTGCCAACTAACCTATCTCTTTTCTTCATTAGCAGTCACCAGAAACATCTCTCCTCGTCAACTCGTCTTAATACTTCTTCATTTGTTACACTATCGACCCATCCGATCTTTATCATTTTCCTGTTTCACCACATTGTGAACGCTTCTACCAATCCAAACCCCTTGGCACTAGAGCCCATGAAGAGCCTAGGTCTACCAAGCGACCGCTGCCCAGCCATTTGGCCTGCAGTTATTGGGGTGACGCGTGGTCAGCGCATCGGGTCCTCTCGGCCGTTAATCTTGGTTTTCGTGGCCGGGGCACTGCCTCACTGTCAAACAGCTACTCAGTTGTCCTCGCGAGGCTGAGTGTACTCCGTTCCAGCTCTCACGTCAGTTTTGAAAATCCTTGATCGAGTCGGGAATCTAACCCGGGGCCTACAGGTATGTGACAGGCGCGCTACCACATCACCACGGGGCTGGCCTTTTGAACGCTTCTATTCTCCTCTTTCCAACTGCGCCAACAGTACAATTTACACTTCCATAGAGTGCCACGCTCCTGAAAATGGATTTCAGAAATTACTTTCTAATACCTAAATCTATATTTGATGTCAACAGTCAATGTTTACCGACTGAACATTATTATTGAATATTGTAGTTTAAATACTTCGTCTGGCTGCGTGGCTCAGCAGTAACGTTCTCGCCTGCTGTTCCTAAGGTTTCAGGATCGAATCCTGGCAGAGTCAGGTGACATTTGAGGGTGCGCAAATGCGAGGGAGCCGTGCCAGTATATTTACTGGCACGTTAAAGTTACCCTTAGGGACAAAATTCCGGCACCCCGGCGTCTCTAAAAGCCTCAGTAGTTAAAAGGGACGTAAAACCAATAACATTATTATTTGAATACTCACAAAATATGGCGAACTCAGTGGGAACTTCCACCATATGGCAAGAGAGATATAAAGAGCATACATTTTACATGCAGAGTAAGAATGTAGCACCTTGTGTGGACGAAACTCATCAGAATAGATCCATCTGGAGCAGCTCGTAACGAGTTCGTGCTGTCGGTGGGTGTAGTCTGTTACGTGTGATTGAAACCAATTTGCTCTACTGATAATTAATTTAGATTGACCAGGTTCAACTCTTGTTGGGTGCGCTACGCATACCAAAACGAAGACAAGTTATGATTGAACAAACAGGACGATGCATTATGATAAGAGAGCTGAGCTTTTTCATTTCTTGTCAGATAAGAGCTCTCTCCACTGGTGGTCTACTAATGGTGTGTGGGACGATGAGGTGGGTACGTATATGGGCATACATTGTGACAGTATCAACTCAACCTTACTAAGAAGAAGCCATAATGGATTTGTGTTGTTTGTTGTTGCTTATTAGAGGGGTGCATCATCGTGATCATATAGCTCCGTGTATTTGAGTGTGTGTGTGTGGAATCTGTCTGATAACATTTGTTATTGTGATGGGTATATTAGTTTGTGTATTTGAAAATTTGGGATAGGATTAGGAGGAAGGTGACCGTGGCCTTTAGTTTGGAACCATTCCAGCATTTTCCTGGAGTAGTAGTGGGGGAATCCACGGAAAACCACTTCCAGGATGGCTGAGGTGGGAATCGAACCCTCCTCTTGTCAGTTTTGCTTCACGAGGTTGAGTAATCCACTTTGTAGCCTTCAGACCAGAATATAACTCCTTGGCACAGTGCGGAGTTGAATCCAGTCCTCAAGGATAACAGTCAAGAATTAAAGTCACTACGCCACAAAGTTAAATTCACGAAGATTACCTGGTAGCGTAGTTGCTAGCATTACTTGTTATAACTCCTGCGGTCCGGCTTCGATCCTTCCAATGACATTTTATTCATAAAATACCGTTGAAATCATCTCAAAGTATTTATTTAAAATTTCCATTATTTTCTTGTTATGTTTGTGAAGGTTGCACTTAGAATGCCTTATGTGAAATATCCGTTGCGCGAACATGTATATCTGCACAATACGTACATATAGTGCATGAAATCGTTCGCTAGAGCAAGACAAATGTTTCGAGTGAAATTTCCAGAGAGACCCATTCCTATAAATCGGAAAATAAAACAACTGGCTAAGAGATTGAAACGTAAAGGTTCAGTAAACAATAAAAATAGACGTGAAGGTTTCCTTACTGAAGCTAAATTAGCCGGAGTAACCGGAAACTTCATAAGGAGATGCCGATTATGTTTGGAAGCGGATGGGCATCATTTTCAGCATCTACTGTAAACATGGTGAGTAAAAATGTATGATTCTGATTTTAAGCACCGTATTCTGCCTTACATATGCGCGCGCGGTCGCCGGCAACTGAGCCGTCACTGGCGGAGCGGGTGAGCGACAATGTCCTTGCCAAGCAAATATGAAGACCCTATAGTAGGTAGAATTCTGTAAAAAGAATAACTGAAATACTTCAAAACTAGAGGAAACCAACTACTGTAAATTTCTGCTATAACACTCGGAATTCAAAAGTTGGCAGAACTTAGCAATATCGTGCTGTTTTACACGATTATCCCGTTGTCTCATGTTGGGACGTCTAAACACGTACCAATGACAAATGTCGTTGATCGCGATTGGTCACTATCCAGATCAGAGATAATCGGAATTGCCACCGATACGTATAAACGGGGTATAAGGATCTTGCATATACGAGAGGTTCAGGGATATGATGATGATGATAATTGTTGTTTTAAGGGGCCTAACATCTAGGTTATCGGCCCCTGATGGTTTGGGTGATCGTGAAGATGAAAATGAAAAGCGAACTTAACACTAAAACTAACTACTAACCTACATACTAGAAGAAGAAATGGAAAACTAAAGGAGAATAAGGCAAATAAAAGGACAGGAGGAAAATAAATGCCCTCAACCCTCGGAGAAGGCGGATTGAGGGACTTGGAAGGAAGGAGAGCCATGAAAGGCATATAGGAAAGTGAAAGAGGAGAGGGTCCGCCCCAAAGGTAAGGGACAAAAGGGGAAAACGGACCCAGCTAAGGAATACCTCGGGGTCGCCAACTCCCGAACTCACCAGCCGTGAGCCCCTGAGGGTGTAGCATTATCTAGGGTGCACCAGAAGTGGTGGGGCTACATACACCCTGCCTCCTTAAGGGCCTAGAGCACAAGGCAGGAGGTAAAAGGAAGAGAAAAAGAAGGCTGACCCCTCGCAGAAGGAGGGTATCAGAAAAGATGAGAAAAGATGATGATGATGATGATAATTGTTGTTTTAAGGGGCCTAACATCGAGGTTATCGGCCCCTAATGATCTGGGTGATAGCGAAAATGATAATGAAATGGAAACCAGAACAAAATTATCGAAGACTGAATATACGTACAAAAAGGAACTCGCATGGAAACAACTCACAATATGGTCCTACAAAAGGGATTTTAGAACGAAAAGTTGCACAAAAAGAATAGATTGAAAAAGACCCACAAAACGTAGGTTAGATTCAAAATACGTACAAAATGCAAAGTAGCGCCGAAATACTTACAAAATGCAACTGAAATTCAAAATACTTACAAAATGCAAATGAGATCGAAAATACGTACAAAATGCAATTGAGGATCAAAATACTTACAAAATGCAATTGAAATTGAAAATACACAATGCAATTCAGATTGAAATATCCCAGTTCCAATCCAAATTATTCACAAAGTGCAATTGAAATTCAAAATACTTACAAAATGCAATTGAAATTGAAAATGCTTACAAAATGTACGGTAGATTCAAACGACTCATGTGGATTGACAATACTTACAAAAAGCAATTTAGATTGAAAATACTTGACAAATGTAATTTAGATTCAAAATACCCACAAAATGCAATTGAGAATCAAAATATGTGCAAAATGCCCACCAAACAAAATGCAATTTAGATTCAAAATTCGTGCGAAATGCGGTTTTGGTTGAAAATACTTACAAAATGCAATTGAAATTCAAAATACTCACTAAAATGCCCTGACGCCTGCATTGAAAGACTTACTAAAAAGCAATTTAGATTGTCAATCTTTACAAAATGCAATTGAGGTTGAAAACAATCGCGAGATGTAATTTAGATCGAAGAGACTTACAAAATGCAACATAGATCAAAAATGCCTTAAAAAAATGGTAAAAGGGAATTTAGATACACGGTGATTCGAGTAACAAAAACAGTGCGGGAATCTTAAAGAGAAAAGGAAATAGAAGGAAAAGAGGAGAGGAGAGGGGAGAGAGGAGAAGGTCCGCCCCAAAGGGAAGGGACAAAAAGGGGAAAACGGACCCAGCTCAGGAATCCCTCGGGGTCGCCAACGCCCGAACTCACCAGCCGTGAGCCCCTGAGGGTGTAGCATTATCGACGGTGCACCAGAAGTGGTGGGGCTACATACACCCTGCCTCCTTAAGGGCCTTGAGCACAAGGCAGGAGGTAAAAGGAAAAGAAAAAGAAGGCTGACCCCTCACAGAAGGAGGGAATCAGAAAAGATGAGACAAGGGCCAATGAAGGCGGGAAAGGAAGAGACTCCCTAGGCCTCGGATACCCTAATACCGTCGGGGTCGGAAGAGAACAAGAGTTGACCAAGGGAGGTCGACAGGAAAGAAGAAAGAGAGGAGCCGGCACAAGTAAGTGGAAGCAATGCCGGACTCAGCTGGGGCCCCGTGGTCGCCAACCCACAACCCACTAGATGTGAGCCCCTGGGGGGAGATGAGAAAAGGGCCAATTAAGGCGGGAAATGAAGAGACTCCCTAGGCCTCGGAAAACCTAATACCGTCGGGGTCGGAAGAGAACAAGAGTTGACCAAGGGAGGTCGACAGGAAAGAAGACGGAGAGGAGCCCGGCACAAGTAAGTGGAAGCAATGCCGGACTCAGCTGGGGGTCCCGTGGTCGCCAACCGGTTCAGAGATAGTGATGGCTTCCGCTGAGTAAATAGATCCACTAAATCCGTAATATTAAAGGATTTATGATAATGATAAATTAAGGGAAAGGGTTTCAAAAAATGAACACAGAAATTAAATGATACATATTTGTAACATAAATTCAGTTCATGAAATTTCATCTGGCATAGGTTGTCTAAATCAATTAATTCTTAAAATAACACTTTTGAAGATATTTTAATTTACAGTAGTTTCTTTTTAGGAATATTTGGCTGATACTAGTGGTACTAGGGATAAATCTGCGGTACCTTGTCTAAATCCGCAATAATTTTGATAATGTCTAAAAATATGCTCCATTATTACTACTACGGCATCAACAAAATACATGAGAGTTTACAAACACTTCACAATCAAAATGGAACACAGGTTTTCATGATTTTACCTCCAGGTGGTAGCATTTGTCGTTTCGAAATTCATAGCCAAGGGAAGTTAAATAATTAACTCAACTCAACTGGTGAGGTGAATTAGTCTCTTGCGCTGCAGTATCTCTGCAGAAAAAGAAAGTAGTTCCGAGAAGAACTATACAGCCTATTTTCATATATCCTACTCATGTTAAATGCCTCTATCTACTTACAAAATTTCAGTTTGAAGGTTGTGATAGATTCGTAGATATTGAGAACCGTCTAAATATTTCAGATGGTCGCCAGGTTGGATTTTTACTTTTGTACTATTACATTAACATTATTGTGTACGTGTGGAATTCAAATTTCAATCGCATGATTAGAACACAAGAAGTAAAAACGAGATTTTAAAATTTCGCACATCTGCCTTCTTGTGATTATGCAAACATTTGAAATAAATTAGATGCCAGTGGATTAACATTTGTATAAACATTTAACGTGCAACGTTTCACTGCACTCGGATAGCCTAGTTAATTCGCGAGAAACGTCCATTTAAATATTTATACTTCGCGTCGCCGCCATGTTGGATTTGTGCTCACCAGGTTACTGAAAGTCCTATAGCTGAACATATGTTCATAGCCTCTATGAACATAAAAAATTCAGTTTGATTGCTGTAAAATGTTCGTAGATATTGACAACCGTCTAAATATTTCGGATGCTCGCTATTTTGGATTGTTATATGTATAGGCCATAGAGTTATGTACCATTCAAGGACAATTATTGCCTAGGTTCATTATTCAAACTTTCACTTCGATCGCATGATTACGACACAAGAAATAAAAACTTAATTTTAAAATTTCGGACAGCCGCCATCTTGAGGTTATATAAACAATTGAAGTAAATTAGATGTCAGTGCATTACAATATGTATAATCATTTACTGTACCACATTTCACTGCGCTCAGAGAGTTAAATCACGACAAAAGTCTATTAAAATGTTTCAACTTCGCTTGGCCGCCATGTTCGTTTTGTACTCTACAGGTTTATGAAAGTTACATAGATAAACTAGTATCTGAACCTTCTGTCACCGAACAAAATTTTAGGTTGATATTTGTAATAGTTTCGGAGATATAGAATGTCAGTGAAATATTTCGCTAAGCCACCATTTTGAGGTTATGTAAACAATTGATCTAAATTAAACTCCAGTGCAATACAATTTGTATAAACATTTGCTGTACCAAGTTTCATTACGTTTGGATTGTTATATCGCGAGAAAATGCTATTAAAAGTCTCAAATTCGCTTGGCTGCCATGTTGGTTTTGTAGTTACCAGATTTTTGAAAGTCGCATAGGTGAACTTCTAGTAGAGCCCTTTATCACCGTACACAATTTCAGGGCGATATCGGTAATAGTTTCGGAGATACTGAATGCAGGTGGAATATTTCGCACAGCCGCCATGTTGGATAGGTAAAATTTAATAAAATTTGAAGGACACGGTCGGGGTCGGCCTGAATGGTGCTATAATATTACCGAGTTTCATTGTAATCGCTCCAGCCGTTTAGAAGTTATTAGGGGGCCCACACACACACACACACACCATTACAAACACACACACGCACAAAAGGTGATCTCATAAGCCAATTTTTCTTTTCATGAAATGAAAATAGGCTTAAAATCTCAAATTCTGTGGAATTAACCAAGCTGCGGAGTTAGCAAAGTCTCACCTATATCTCAAGATAGAGTGAATATGCGAGTGATCTGTGAATTTGGACAATAGAAGGCACCCTACGTTGTGCATAGATGAAGTCTTCGTTCCATCAGTATTCTAGCCTTGACGAGCGGGTGAGGAGTGAAACAGTTTATATGATGATGATGATAATTGTTGTTTTAAGGGGCCTTACATCCAGGTTATGGGCCCCTAATGGTCTGTATGATAGCGAAAATGTCAATGAAGTGGAAACCAGAACGAAAAGTAAGTCAGCAGGAAAATACTTACAAAAAGGAACTCAGATTGAAACTACTCACAAAATGGAGAGCGGTAATACGTACATAAGGGAATTTCGAACGAAAATACTCACAAGAGGAATAGAGCGAAAAATACGCACAAAATGTAGGTGAAGTTCAAAATACGTACAATATGCAACGTTCAGTCGAAATACTTACAAAGTGCAAGTGAAATTGAAAATACGCACACAATGTAATGTAGATTCAAAATACCCACAAAATGCAATTGAGACTTAACTACTTGAACAAAACGGGGTAGGTTGAAAATACAAAATGCAATTGAAATAAAAATACTCACAAAAGGACGCCCCCCCCCCCCCCCACGATATTGAAAGACTTACTAAAAAGCAATTTAGATTGTCAATCCTTACAAAATGCAATCGAGGTTGAAAAACACTCACAAAATGCAATATAGATCGAAAAGACTTACAAAATGCAACGGAGATTGGAAACACCCACAAAATGGAGTGGAGATGCAAAAATAACAGGGCGGGAATCTTAAAGGAAAAGGAAATATAATGAAAAGAAAAACAACAGGAAAGTGAAAGAGGAGAGGGTCCGTCCCACAGGTAAGGGACAAAAGGGGGAAACCGGACCCAGCTCAGGAATTCCTCGGGGTCGCCAATTCCTGAACACACCAGCCGTGAGCCCCTGAGAGTGTAGCACTTCCTAGGGTGCACCATAAGTGGTGGGGCTACATACACCCTACCTCCTTGAGGGCCTTGAGCAGAAGGCAGGAGATAACAGGAAAAGAAAAAGAAGGCTGACCCCTCCCAGAAGGAAGGGACCAGGAAAGATGAGACAAGGTCCAATGAAGGCGGGAAAGGAAGAGACTCCCTAGGCCTCGGATACCCTAATACCGTCGGGGTCGGAAAAGAACAAGAGTTGACCAAGAGAGGTCGACAGGAAAGAAGACAGAGAGGAGCCCGGCACAAGTAAGTGGAAGCAATGCCGGACTCAGCTGGGGTCCCGTGGTCGCCAACCCACGTCCCACAAGATGTGAGCCCCTGGGGGGGGGGGGGGGGTGAGGATTGAAACAGTTTATATGTAACTCTATATCACCCACAGAACAGACCTCTCCCTAACCTGTTTCTTGTTCTCAACTCCCACCGTACGGTACCGGCGCGGCGCGGCACAACTTGCTCACATAACGTTTCTCTTAATTACGTATGGCCTTCGTTACGCAACACTACTATATCAAGTTCAGTGGCCCAGCCATCTGGAGCTCCTTTGAAGGACATTCCGCCGTAAGAACACCAGAATAATATTTTCACGCGTGGTCAAAAATTACATGTGAAATAGCCTAGAAGCATAATTTCAACACTCACGTCGATTTCCATGGTATCGTGCTACCTTGAGAATCGCAGTATAGAAAATAATACAGTGTGGTCTCCGTAGAGGCCTGGTCTTTTGTTGTGATGCCCTGTATGCGACCTGTGTGTCGTGATAAGAATGAAATGAATCAAGAAGCCGCCATGAACATCCAGTTCCGGAATCATGGGAATGAATCATTCCCCCGTGGCTTATGATCGCGAGATTAACGGTCACGTTAAACTACAAGCTTCCTTTTTTTTGAATCATTGCGAAGTTTAAGTCCCACCAAACTGAGTGAAATTTTGTATAATGAACTGACATTATAGTATAAATATTCCTACATTTATTTTGTTAATGAAAAGCAAATATTTATAAACAGAGACATACCATAGTGACAAATAGGGCAACATTACAAAAGGAAATGAAATACATTTTGTCAACGGTCTGGGGTATTCTGTTCCAATTGATTCATTTTTATATCCGATTTATTAGCCTATTTTCAATTTTGAAAAAATGGGCTTATGAGATCACCTTTTGTCCGTGTGTGTGTGTGTGTGTGTGTGTGTGTGTGTGTGTGCGTGTGTGTGTGTGCGTGTGTGTGAGGTGTGTGTGTGTGTCCCCCTAATAAAATCTAAACGGCTGGAGTGATTTCAATAAAACTGGGTAAGTTCATAGCACTATTCCCGGCGACCTCGACCGTGCCCTTCAAATTTTGTTACGTCTCACCAATCCAACATGGCGGCTGTGCGAAATATTTCACTAGCATGCAATATCTTCGAAACTATTAGAGATATCGCCCTGAAATTGTGTACGGTGATAAAAGACACTACTAGAAGTTCACCTATGAGACTTTCAAAAACCTGGTGACTACAAAACCAACATGGCGGTCAAGCGAAGTTGAGACTTTTAAAAAGAATTTTTTCGCGATTTAACTATCCAAACGTAATGAAATTTGGTACAGCAAATGTTTATACACATTGTAATGCACTGGAGTCTAATTTAGTTCAATTGTTTACATAACCTCAAAATGGCGGCTGTGCGAAATATTTCACTGACATTGTATATCTCCGAAACTATTACAGATATCACACTGCAATTTTGTACAGTGATAAAGGGCACTGATACAAGTTTACCTATGTATATTTCATAAACCTGTAAAGTACAAAACGAACATGGCGACCAAGCGAATTTGAAATATATTAATAGACTTTTCTCGTGATTTAACTCTCTGAGCGCAGTGAAATGTGGTGCAGTAAATGATTTTGCAGATTGTAATGCACTGCCATCTAATTTAATTCAATTGTTTACATAACCTCAAGATGGCGGCTGTGCGAAATTTTAAAATTAAGTTTTTAATTTCTTGTGTCGTTATCATGCGATCGAAGTGAAAGTTTGAATAATGAACCTAGGTAATAATTGTCCTTGAATGGTACATAACTCTATGGCGAGCTTCCGAAATATTTAGACGGTTCTCAATATCTATGAATCTTTTACAGCAACCAAACTGAATTTTTTATGTTCATAGAGACTATGAACATGTGTTCACCTATAGGACTTTCAGTAACCTGGTGAGCACAAATCCAACATGGCGGCGACGCGAAGTATAAATATTTAAATGGACGTTTCTCGCGAATTAACTATCCGAGTGCCGTGAAACGTTGCACGTTAAATGCTTGTACAAATGTTGATCCACTGGCATGTAATTCATTTCAATTGTTTGCATAATCACAAGATGGCTGCTGTGCGTAATTTTAAAATCTCGTTTTTACTTCTTGTGTTCTAATCATGCGATTGAAGTTTGAATACCACACGTACACAATAATCTTAATGTAATAGTACAGAAATAAAAATCCAACCTGGCGACCATCTGAAATATTTAGACGGTTCTCAATATCTACGAATCTGTTACAGCAATTAAACTGAAATTTTGTATGTTGATAGTGGCAATTAACATGAGTAGGAAATATGAAAATAGGCTGTATAGTTCTTCACGGAACTACTTGTTTTTAATTTGTCTAGTACTCAGTGCCAATTGATTGATATGTAAATCCGATTTATGTTTAATTTGTGAGGTACTCAGTGCCAATTGATTGATTTCTAAATCCAATTTATGTTTAATTTGTGAGGTACTCTGTACCACCAGTTGGTTGATTTGTAAATCCGGTTTATGTTTGATTTATGAGCTAGGCCTACTCTGTTCCAATTGATTCATTTGCAAATCCGATTATTGTTTAATTTCTAAGGTACTCAGTGTCAATTGGATGATTTGTAAATCCAATTTATGTTTAATTTGCGAGGTACTCAGTGCCAATTGATTGATTTGTAAATCCAATTTAAGTTTAATTTGTAAGGTATTCAGTGGCAATTGATTGATTTGTAAATTCAATTTATGTTTATTTGTGAGTTACTCAAACCCAATTGATTGATTTGTAAATTCGATTTATGTTTAATTTGTAAATCCGATTTATGTTTAATTTGTAAAGTACTCAGTGCTAGTTGTTTGATTTGTAAATCTGACTTGTGTTTAATTTGTGAGGTACTCAGTGCCAATTGAATGTTCTGTATATTTGATTTATATTTAATTTGGAGGTACTCAGTGCTAATTAATTAGTTAATTTTAAGTCTAAGTTTATGTTTAATTTTGTGCGGTACTCAGTGCCAATTAATTAATTCGTAAGTCCGAATTTATGTTTAATTTGTGAGATACTCAGTGCTAGTTAATTAGATGATGATGATGATAATTGTTTTAAGGGGCCTAACATCGAGGTTATCGGCCCCTGACGAAATGAAATGGCGTGAAATGAAAGGATGAAGATAAAAAAACAGCTCACTGCTATGGATGAAACGAAAATGGTTTAGATAAAATAGACAGTGAGTCCCAAAAATTGTGCCTTATGTAGCAGGAAAAATACTTACAAAAAGGAACTCAGATTGAAACTACTCACCAAATGGAGAGCGGTAATACGTACATAAGGGAATTTCGAACGAAAATACTCACAAAAGGAATAGATTGAAAAATACGCACAAAATGTAGGTTAAGTCCAAAATACGTACAAAATGCAACGTACAGTCGAAATACTTACAAAATGCAAGTGAAATCAAAATACTTACAAAATGCAAATGAGATTGAAAATACGCATAAAATGTAATGTAGATTCAAAATACCCACAAAATGCAATTGAGAATTAACTACTTGAACAAAGCGGGGTAGGTTGAAAATACAAAATGCAATTGAAATTGCTTACAAAAGGTATGGTAGATTCAAACTTCTCATTTGGATGAACAATACTTAGAAAATGCAATTTAGATTGAAAATAATTACAAAATGTAATTTAGATTCAAAATACCCACAAAATTGCAGTTGAGACTTAACTACTTGAACAAAGCGGGGTAGGTTGAAAATACAAAATGCAATTGAAATTCAAAATACTCACAAGAAGACCCCCCTATATTGAAAGACTTGCTAAAAAGCAATTTTGATTGGCAATCCTTACAAAATGCAAGTGAGGTTGAAAAACACTCACAAAATGCAATTTAGATCGAAAAAACTTACAAAATGCAACGTAGATCAAGAATACCTACAAAAAGGTGCGGGAAACTTAAAGATAAAAGGAAATATAATGAAAGGCGGAGAGGAGAGGAGAGGAGAGGAGAGGGGAAAGAGGAGAGGGTCCGCCCCAAAGGTAAGGGACAAAAGGGGATAATGGACCCAGCTCAGGAATCCCTCGGGGTCGCCAACTCCCGAACTCACCAGCCGTGAGCCCCTGAGGGTGTAGCATTATCTAGGGTGCACCAGAAGTGGTGGGGCTACATACACCCTGCCTCCTTAAGGGCCTTGAGCACAAGGCAGGAGGAAAAAGGAAAAGAACAAGAAGGCTGACCCCTCCCAGAAGGAGGGTATCAGGAAAATGAGACAAGGGCCAATTAAGGCGGGAAAGGAAGAGACTCCCTAGGCCTCGGATACCCTAATACCGTCGGGGTCGGAAGAGAACAAGAGTTGACCAAGTTAATTAATTAATTAATTAATTAATTGATTTGTAAGACCGAATTTATGTTTCATTTTGTGTGGTACTCAGTGCCTTGAGAATGGCTGTTATCCCGTTTGTTGTTGATGTTGATTGCAGTTACGTCATGGTATGTTAAAACCACTAGTGAGAATAACCGTTTTCGTTTGAACATTCGGTACTTGCCGTCTCTAACAAATGAGTAAAATGCTTTTGATTCCTTTCTGTGCTTTTCACCATCACTGACTGTACCGTATCATTAGCAATGTCCAACAAGAGCCACGGAGTAAATGTAGATCATTACAAGTACTGTCGCTGCGAGGTGCTGTACTAGCTACTTGGTATTCCGTCAGCGAGTGGTATGAAGCCATCTCCGAGTGATAGCTTGACTCGATGTGATTATACCGTACAAACGTCTCGTAATTCAGCAACAATCATTTTATAGGCGTGTGGAAATTTACGTCGTGACCGATTCCTGCTTCAGTTTACCTTTAGCGGCTCTAGAGAACGTTCGTGAGAACGCTAGCAACTACTAAAATAGGACGATTGAGTTTACAAATATTGTTGTTGAGAAGTGATGGACGGTTTAAAAGCTTTGAAATATAGTAGATTTACTGGGATTTACTGCAGCCTATTGATTTAAAAGTAAGATATTTGGAGCGATTCTCTCATAGAGAAGTCAGTCGAAGTTGGTTTCACTGCGTATTGTCAGTCTTGTTCATATTTATGGAAATTAAATTAATCATGGTGAGGTCCCGTGTTGATGTAAATTGAATATTAAACCTTAAACAGACCGTACAATAAAGAAGGTTCACCTTAGTGAACACAATTTATTAACAAGAAAAGCGTACAAATTAGTACATGTGCCGGTATGGACACACATCTTCAGTAGCGAATAGAATTAACATCTGTTAAATTGATTAAAATTTGCGAGCATGAAATAATAAATAAGGATGATGCCCGACGATGATAGTAATGTATGACATTCTATTATTTGAATTGCTTTCCATGATGGTTCCGTATTGACTTACTAAATAGTTTTAAAACAACAAATAAACATCCACCTTAGTCAATACATAAACGAAAGGAAATATAATTAAATATGCTCCTGGTGCATGTTTCAGGGATTAATAGCTTTTATCCCCTTCATCAGCCAATATATTTTAAAGCATAAATATAAAATAGCGTAGCACTAAAAAAAATCAAATGGCTACGCTATTTTATATTTATGCGTTAAAATAAATTGGCTGATGAAGGGGATAAAAGCTATTAATCCCTGAAACATGTACCAGGAGCATATTTAATTATATTTCCTTTTTGTTTATGTATTGACTAAGGCGGATGATTATTTGTTGTTTAAAAACTATTTAAAAAAAATTGACATGCAAATACAATTTTATGTTTGATTCTCTGTTATTGCATACACATCGCACACTTCTAAAATTATTTAGTTTAATAAGAATAAGATATTTAATATGATAGCTATGAAGAAATAGCATTCTATTAGGACATTAACAGGAATTGAAACTTGAAAGGCAGGAGGACTAATGTAAATGTGACAAATTATTGTTTTCAATAAATTTAAGCTGGAAAACAAAGACATCGGAGGACAATTTTTTTAAATTCTTCATTACTGGCATATTCCTGTTAACCCAGATAGCCTACCAGGTTGCCAAACCTATGGAAATCGCATGATGCAAGATCAGGGATGTACACCGGTTACTTACAAAACTCTAACTAAAAGAATTGACGAAAATCTAGTGTTGCACTACAGTATACACGTAGTCAAAGACACAGTGCATAGCGAAAATGGGCCGCTGGGGTCAGGAGATTCTAGAATCGAATATAGGCAGTGACATTAGTCATTTAAATAGAGAGACACACTAAACTTGGTATTAGTATAGTTATTGCAGCAGCAAAGCGTCAAATGTCATTCATTGGTCAGTTTCTCACATGGGTTTCAACGATAATTACATGCGTGGGTTTGAAGGATTGCCATTTGCTTGTCAGATACTCTCTACGTGAAGTGTGTTGAGATCTCTTTCCAAGTTTTACATGACACATTTATCAATGCCACAAGGATAGGAATATATTACCTGTTTAGGCATAATATTTTGACAGCTCAACGTTGAAGACAAAATTATGGAAAGCTGGAACTGTTTGAGATAAAATAAGTTGTTGTGCCGTTTCTGATTGATAAATTAATTTGAAAGTTTATACACTTAATTTAGCCTTATAACATGTAGTATATTAATAGAAGCTGCTGTTGTTGTTTCCTTAAAGAGCTTGGGATATCGTGACTAACAAGATTATGCAGCCTAATTAAAATTATGTATATAAGCAGATTGCTAGCTGGTATTGCTTGGAATATCTCTACATAGTATAAAATCAAGTCCCCGATTCTTGGATGTAACGGGTAATCTCGAGAACCACTAGATGGAATTTGATGCGGATTTCACCATTCTGTAAAGGTCTTCTTGAGGAAGGTTTCTGTAGAAAACATTCATTTACGACCATGAAAAGACGAGCAATAACGATTTCAGTGAATTGAGTCGAAGAAAAACCTGCGGTCCATGCACCTTTTAGGCTTACACTGATTTAACCGTTAAAATATCTGCATATCTACATGTAAGAATTGTTGAGCATGAAAAGTTTTATATACAAGTCCCAGAATGCATATATCTATCTTTAGTAGGTCGCCCACTATAAGTGTGTTTTCGTTTTCATTTCTTCCAACAATCTCCATACAGTGGAAATTTGAATTACTATCTTCGGAGCCAGTTTACGAGCTAGCGAGTGAGCCTATTACCCCAGCATCAGCTGTCGAGTCGTGTCGAGTTAAGACTACAGAGAAGTGTATATGTGTTTGGAGATTCACTGTTCACCTCGACTTTTCTGAATTGCGTCTGGGACTTGCCGTCCGTGCGCCTTTTAAGCTTACTCTGGGTAAAACGTAAAGATACCGAGAGAAGCCAAGGCGGGTTGCTAGTTTTGTTATAAAAGAGAAGGTCAACGCTGGGGATAAGGACTTAGCCTTAAACTCTTTAATGCTGAATAGAAATCCCCTTCATGGAATGTCCAGCAAGGAGACGTCGCAAATGTGAACTCACCTGTCTTGATGAAACTTTACTTCCAAGTAGGTCAGATCACAGAAAAAGTTGATGATAATGATTGTTGTTGTTTTAAGGGGCCTAACATCTAGGTTATCGGCCCCTAATTGTTTGGATGATCGTGAAAATGTAAATGAAATGAAACTATAACTAAAACTAACTACATGCTTACATACTAGAAGAGGAAATGGTAAACAAAAATCAGAATAGGCCTAATGGAAACAAAAGACAGGAGGAGAGGAAATTACCTCAACCCTCGAAAAATGAGAATTAAGGGACTTGGAAGAAAGGAGAGCCACAAACGGTAGAGAGGAAAGAGGAGAGGAACCACCCCAAAGGCAATGGAAGAAGGAGTAAAACCGGACAAAGCTCAGGAAGCCCTTGGGGTTGCCAACTCCAGATCTCACCAGACGTGAGCCCTTGAGGGTGTAGCACAATCCACGGTGCACTGTAAGTGGTGCGGCTACACACACCCTGCCTTGAACAGAAGGCAGGAGATACAGCGAAAGAAAACAAGAGGTCTGACCCCTCGAAGAATAAGGGATTTGGAAAGATGAGATAAGGGCCAATTAAGGCGAGAAAGTAAAAGACTCCCTAGGCCTCGGACACCCTAATAACTTCGTGGTCGGAAAAGAATAAGAGTTGGCCAAGGGAGGTCGACAGGAAAGATAACAACTGGTTTAGTATAACCCCGTCATATTTTGTTTTGTCTTGCAATCAACGATTTCATTAGAGTTTTCTGACGTTTCCATAAACCCGTTGATACTAAATAATATTATTTTGTTCAGTCCATTCCTAAAAGGATATAAGCCTACGAATTTACGGAAATATATGGATTTACGAGCAAACAATAGCGCCATTTTGACTCAACGGGACGGCACGGACAAGCACGATATGGTGCGGTCAGCCTAAACTGTTAGTCACTAGTGCGGTTACATATTCTATTTTAAAATGCTAATATTCTACCGGTCACCTCCTTGAGGACAGTTTATACCTCCCTATGTACGGTGAGCTTAGGACAGGCCTTGTTGATTCGTAAGTTACGGTTAGGCCATAATACTCGCATGATTCATAAATCCGCCATCTTAAAACTATTTGGCTGATGATCTTGCAGTTTGGGCAAAAGACGCTTCCTACATTATGGTATATTGTCGCAAAATTTGGAAGAGATCGGATGATTAGCTTAGTCGTCACTTGATTTAAGCTCAGAATATTTGGTTGGGTGCCATTTCTTTGTTTTTAGGATGGCGACAATATATAACATGACACTGAGTTTTCCCTTGCAAGCACTACCTCTGTACCAACGGTGGTTCGATTTGGTTTCGTCGTGTTTGAATTGATAGGGGGGATCGATTTGTACACATACACGGCCGCCATTTACAAACTATTGGGCTGATGACCTTGTAGGTTGGTCAAAAGATGCTTCTCACATGAAAGTATGTTGTTGCAAAATTTGGTAAAGATCAGATGATTAGGTTAGTCGTAATTTGATTTAAACTTTGAACATTTGGGTGGTCGCCTTTACGTTTCGTCAAGATGGCAGCGATATGAAATATGACACTGAGGTATCCTTTGATAGTGCTACCTCTGTACCAAGGTTCGTTTAATTCGGTTTTGTCGTGTTTGAATTATGGGGGAGGGGGGCATATGAGTAGCCTAAAAAATAATGGCTTCAAATCTTTTCATAAGCATGCCATTTAATTATCAAATAAGTAACTGTAAGAAATGCTTTCATGTATGGTATACCGATGTCAAAATTAGGTTAGCACAGGTAAGGAAAACATTTCTAAAAAAAAAGAATCTATTGACATAACTATAGATTATGATATTAGGAAGTCATTTTTGATAGCCTTTGTCTGGAGCGTGGCACTCGTGTTAGTGGTAATGGCTGATATTTTTCTCCCATTGATATCCTCTCGTGAACGAATGTTGAAGAGAAAACAGACCCAAGAAGAGCAAACTGAAGTTAATTCAGTGCAAATGAGACCCTAGTCTGGCCACGTCCATCATTGCGCAGAACACGCACAGGCTGTCAATACAGAGTGGAGAAGACAGTTCGCCAATCTAGTCTGATTCATCGCTATCACGAACATCAGAGAGGCTGTTATTGTGCATGGGGCCATTCAGTAGATCTCTCAGTGTTTCTACAAGGTTGCATCGATTGATCACTGCTGTAATGGACAGAAAGCTAACCAACAAAGGCAGTGACAGTGAACCTGCAGCCCATGTGCCGTTGTTGTTATTGATTCATTTAGGACAGGCTGTTCCAAATCCATGAGTTTGAGTCAGGGGCGTATATAGAAAAAAAATCGGGAGAGGGGGTGGGGCTGACTATCCTGGAAAATTGTGAGTTTTCTCAGGGGATTGTCACCGCCAAATACCCAGAAATATCAACCAATACCTTAGAGCATATAACTTTGAATTTTATCTAAAATAATTACACAAAGTTTATATAGCCTACAATTACTGGCCATACAAAAATGTTGTAAAATACAACACAACACACAAATAAAACTTTATACTTAATGAAGTTTCTATTATGGCCTATGGAGTATGAGTGGCAAATATCTAAATATTTGTCAATTTACTAAGCAGAAAGTTTAACAGTTTTTTTACATGTATTTCTCAAAAAACGTACTGTGGAATTCACAGCTTTACCTCACAAGGCTGAGTGCACCCCATTCCAGCCCTCAGACTAGAATTAAAATTTCTTGGCAGAGCCGGGAATCAAATTCGGATCTCCGGGGCGGCAGCGAAGAATGCTACCCACTACACCACGAGTTAGTATAATTTCAATTTTAATATTGTTTATAACTTAGCCGATAAGTTAAGATTAGGGTACAGCCAAATTTAAAATTATTTTACGCTCTTACCAAAGCAACACTTTCTAAATTTGTATTGCCTTTTTCGGGAGGAGGGGGGGGGGGCTGTAGCCCCCTCAGCAACCCCACTAATATATGCCCTTGGTTTTAGTATGCGTACACGCGAGTACTCAGCAGGAATGCACGGAGCACGGTTGGATAGGGACTGGGGGGTGAGAGCCAATACGTCACTGGGCGAAGGTCATAGCACAAGTCTATGCGTTCCTGCCAGTCTTGATGTATCCACCGCGAAGTGAAGGCAGCTCCCCCCCCCCCCCCACAGAAGAGCTGTATTGCATGTTGCAGGTTTACTCACAAAAGGTGGCGAGTACTCTGCTGCTCGGCTGGAACAGCCTGATTTAGGAGTTTGCGTTATCAACGTCCCTGGTACTTCACCGACAGCGGTAGCTACGCCATGAAAGACAGATATGAGAGGGAAAGAGGAGATGATCCACCCCAGAGGCAATGGACGGACCTAGCTCAGTAATCCCTCGTGGGCACACATTCCCGAACTCACCACCCGTGAGCTCTTGAGGGGGTAGCACTATCGAGGATACACCATAAGTAGTGGGACTACATACACCCTGCCTCCTCAAGGGCCTTGAGCAGAAGGCAGGAGATATCAAGAAGAGAAAAGAAGAGGTCTGACCTCTCGAAGAATGAGAGATCAGGGAAGATGAGTCAAGGGCCAAAATTAAGGCGGGAAAGACACCCTAGTCCTCGGATACCCCAATACTGTCGGAAGAGAACAAGAATTGACCAAAGGAGGTCGACAGGAAAGATGTCAGAGAGGAGACCGGCACAAGTAAGTGGAAGTAATGCCGCACTCAGCTGGGGTCCCGTGGTCGCCAACCCACGTTCCACTAGGCGTGAGCTCCTGGGGGCACAATATAAGATGATGATGATGATAATTGTTGTTTTAAGGGGCCTAACATCTAGGTTATCGGCCCCTGATGGTTTGGGTGATCGTGAAGATGAAAATGAATAGCGAACTTGAAACTAGAACTAACTACTAACCTACATACTAGAAGAAGAAATTGAAAACTAAAGGAGAATAAGGCAAATAAAGGACAGGAGGAATAGAAATGCCCTCAATCCTCGAAGAAGGCGGATTGAGGGACTTGGAAGGAAGGAGAGCCATGAAAGGCAGATAGGACAGTGAAAGAGGAGAGGGTCCGCCCCAAAGGTAAGGGACAAAAGGGGAAAACGGACACAGCTCAGGAATCCCTCGGGGTCGCCAACTCCCGAACTCACCAGCCGTGAGCCCCTGAGGGTGTAGCATTATCTAGGGTGCACCAAAAGTGGTGGGGCTACATACACCCGGCCTCCTTGAGGGCCTTAAGCAGAAGGCAGGAGATAACATGAAAAGAAAAAGAAGGCTGACCCCTCGCAGAAGGAGGGAATCAGAAAAGATGAGTCAAGGGCCAATTAAGGCGGGAAAGGAAGAGACTCCCTAGGCCTCGGATACCCTAATACCGTCGGGGTTGGAAGAGAACAAGAGTTGACCAAGTGAGGTCGACAGGAAAGAAGACAGAGAGGAGCCCAGCACAAGTAAGTGGAAGCAATGCCGGACTCAGCTGGGGCCCCGTGGTCGCCAACCCACGCCCACAAGATGTGAGCCCCTGGGGGAGCACAATATAAGATAAGTAACTCACACAGTGGAACGACAGTGGTGGTATCGCCCTGGTTTTCAAATGGGACCTTCGAGCGCCATCCAGATAGCATAAGAAGAACCTGCAAGTGGAGCGAATTGTGATCGGTAAATAAAGGTCTAGGTCTTACGTGACTGTGGAGAATCTATTATGTGGCAGGAACCTGCTTCTTGCTACCTTGCACGAGTCCAATTTATAGGTTAATTCCCATTCACACTGTAAGCCACACCTGCACTCTCACCAGTACCGTCTTCCTCATGGAGAATAATCACTGTTACGAGCAGTATTGTAGGAGAGGATTTATAATATACTGTACATAGGGTATATGATGATGATGATAATTATTGTTTTATGGGGCCTAACATCTAGGTTATCGGCCCCTGATGGTTTGGGTGATCGTGAAGATGAAAATGGAATGCTAACTTAAAACTAAAACTACTAACCTACATACTAGAAGAAGAAATGGAAAACTAAAGAATAAGGCAAATAAAGGACAGCAGGAAAAGAAATGCCCTCAACCCTCGAAGAATGCGGATTGAGGGACTTGGAAGGAAGGAAAGCCATGAAAGGCAGAAAGGTAAGTGAAAGACGAGAGGGTCCGCCCCAAAGGTAAGGGACAAAAGGGGAAAACGGACCCGGCTAAGGAATCCCTCGGGGTCGCCAACTCCCGAACTCACCAGCCGTGAACCCCTGAGGGTGTAGCATTATCTAGGGTGCACCAGAAGTGGTGGGGCTACATACACCCCGCCTCCTTGAGGGCCTTGTGCAGAAAGCAGGAGATAACATGAAAAGAAAAAGAAGGCTGACCTCTCTCAGAAGGAGGGAATCAGAAAAGATGAGACAAGGGCCAATTAAGGCGGGAAAGGAAGAGACTCCCTAGGCCTCAGATACCCTAATACCGTCTGGGTCGGAAGAGAACAAGAGTTGACCAAGTGAGGTCGACAGGAAAGAAGACGGAGAGGAGCCCGGCACAAGTAAGTGGAAGCAATGCCGGAACAGCTATGCCCCGTGGTCGCCAACCCACGTCCCTCTAGATGTGAGCCCCTGGGGGATACATAGGGTATAGAATGTACTGCATCCGTGGTATAGAACATCTATTTATGTAAGTTAATGCACTTCGGTTAGTGTTTACACCTTCCATTTAGCGCTGGGCGGGGGAGGGAGGCTGGGGGAGGCAGTAAGAGACAGATCAATGATTAAGTTACATAATGCTTAGTGTTTGTGGTTATCATTAACGCTACATGAGAAATGTGTCCAAAATCTTCAATTTATATATCTTCAAATTTGAATTGTTATATAGGCCTACTGCATGCTGAGTTTAGCCGTTTTGAATTTGCGTTAATACACGAAATTGCCCCAACCGACAGTAGTGGCTACGCTGGCTAACGCGCAGCATTAGGTCATGGGGCCATGCTCTCTGCTGACTCGGTAGACGCGTGGGTTCGAGCCCCACCGTCGGCCGTCCTTGAAATGGTTTTCCGTGGTTTCCCATTTTCAAAACCAGGCAAATGCTGGGACGGTACCTTCGGACAGGCCACAGCCGCTTCCTTCCACATCCTTGCCCAGTTTCATTCACCATCATTCATTTCATCTCTCATTAACTCCTCTCATGAGGTTGGCGTAGGAAGGGCATCCGGCCGTAAAAACCATCGCCACAAAGACTTCTATCGCATCTAATCCCCGACACCGTTGGAAAAGGGGAATAATAAGGGGTAGACATACATACACGAAATTGCCCCAAAATGTGAAATGATTCGTTTTCCGCGAAATAAATGAGAGATTATAAACTTACTTGCGTTATGGAAAACTAAATAATTTTTTAAATAATTAGTAACAGAAATACCAATGACTGCCGGCCCCGTGGTGTTGGGGTAGCGTGCCTGCCTCTCGCACGGAGGCCCCGGGTTCGATCCCCGGCTCCGTCAGGAATTTTAAAACTGCCGTGAGGGGTGGAACGGGGTGCACTCAGCCTCGTGAGGACAATTGAGTAGCTGTCTGACAGTGAGACAGCGCCCCAATCACGAATACCAAGATTAACGGCCGAGGGGACCCGACGCGCTGATCACGCGTCACCCCAATATCTGCAGGCCAAATGGCTGGGCAGCGGTCGCTTGGTCGGCCTTAGCCCGTCATGGGCTGGATAGTGCCAGGGGTTGACTTTTTGTTTTTGAATACCAATGACTAATAATTTTAGTACACCACATGTCAATACAGTTCAATTTATAACATTAATTAATTATACTAGCGAAAGTTTGATGTTATTCAGTCGCTCAACACGATTGAATCCAAATGAGATGAATTATTCTCTAATATTAATGAAGATACACAGCCAGATTCCTGTCCGGGTTAGGGAATGGAATGAATGAAGCCACAATCTAGCGGCGAGGATATAAACTGTGCCAGCTGCCGAAGCCTGTCGCACTCCCCTGGGGCAATGATTAAATGAATGACAGATGAAATTATGATGATGATGATGATGATAATTGTTGTTTTAAGGGGTCTAACATCTAGGTTATCGGCCCCTGATGGTTTGATGATGATGATGATAATTGTTGTTTTAAGGGGCCTAACATCTAGGTTATCGGCCCCTGATGGTTTGGGTGATCGTGAAGATGAAAATGAAAAGCGAACTTAAAACTAAACCTAACTACTAACCTACATACTAGAAGAAGAAATGGAAAACTAAAGGAGAATAAGGCAAATAAAGGACAGGAGGAAAAGAAATGCCCTCAACCCTCGAAGAAGGCGGATTGAGGGACTTGGAAGGAAGGAGAGCCATGAAAGGCAGATAGGAATGTGAAAGAGGAGAGGGTCCGCCCCAAAGGTAAGGGACATAAGGGGAAAACGGACCCAGCTCGGGAATCCCTCGGGGTCGCCAACTCCCGAACTCACCAGCCGTGAGCCCCTGAGGGTGTAGCATTATCTACGGTGCACCAGAAGTGGTGGGGCTACATACACCCTGCCTCCTTAAGGGCCTTGAGCACAAGGCAGGAGGTAAAAGGAAAACAAAAAGAAGGCTGACCCCTCACAGAAGGAGGGTATCAGGAAAGATGAGACAAGGGCCAATTAAGGCGGGAAAGTGAAAGACTCCCTAGGCCTCGGATAATCTAATACCGTCGGGGTCGGAAGAGAACAAGAGTTGACCAAGGGAGGTCGACAGGAAAGAAGAAAGAGAGGAGCCCGGCACAAGTAAGTGGAAGCAATGCCGGACTCAGCTGGGGCCCCGTGGTCGCCAACCCACAACCCACTAGATGTGAGCCCCTGGGGGGGCCCTGATGGTTTGGGTGATCGTGAAGATGACAATGAAATGCAAACTATAAGCAAAACTAACTACTAACCTACATACTAGAAGAAGAAATGGAAAACTAAAAATAATAAGGCAAATAAAAGGACAGAAGGAAAAGAAATGCCCTCAACCTTCGGAGAAGGCGGATTGAGGGACTTGGAAGGAAGGAGAGCCATGAAAGGCATATAGGAAAGTGAAAGAGGAGAGGGTCCGCCCCAAAGGTAAGGGACAAAAGGGGAAAACTGACCCAGCTCTGGAATCCCTCGGGGTCGCCAACTCCCGAACTCACCAGCCGTGAGCCCCTGAGGGTGTAGCATTATCTAGGGTGCACCAAAGTGGTGGGGCTACATACACCCGGCCTCCTTAAGGGCCTAGAGCACAAGGCAGGAGGTAAAAGGAAGAGAAAAAGAAGGCTGACCCCTCGCAGAAGGAAGGTATCAGAAAAGATGAGACAAGGGCCAATTAAGGCGGGAAAGGAAGGGACTCCCTAGGCCTCGGATACCCTAATACCGTCCGGGTCGGAAGAGAACAAGAGTTGACCAAGTGAGGTCGACAGGAAAGAAGACGGAGGGGAGCCCGGCACAAGTAAGTGGAAGCAATGCCGGACTCAGCTGGGGCCCCGTGGTCGCCAACCCACGCCCACAAGATGTGAGCCCCTGGGGGACAGATGAAATTAAATTATAGTGGAGAGTGTTGCTGGAATTAAATTGTGACGGGGAAAACCGGAGTACCCGGAGAAAAACCTGTCTGCCTCCACTTTGTCCAGCACAAATCTCACATGGAGTGACCGGGATTTGGACCACGGACCCACCGGTGAGGGGCCGGCATGCTGCCGCCTAAGCCACAGAGGCTCTGGACTATTCCCTAATCCTGAAAAAAAAATACATGAGTTTAATAAAAACATTTGGGTACAATCCTGTTGACCGACTGAAGAGTATCAAACTTTCGTTTACTGAGGCAACACTGAAAATGATTTCAAACACCAAAATAATTATACTAGTTTCAGCCACATCACGGCCCTCCTCAGTAAGTGTGTTTTAAAAGCAATCATTATAATTTCGAGCAAAGTTAATATTATACTTGGATTTTTACCATTGAAAAATTAATAAAAAACAAGAATGTTTAGCAAAGAACAATAGCATACTTTCTCCTTATCAAGAAGTAGACTGTAATTGAATGTTCGTTGTAGTAGCTTGTTGAAATGGAGTGTACATTGAGTGTACCAAAACTTCCTACATTGGTGGAACATGTGTTTAGAAAGTGAAGGACAGTACTTACAGCAACGTCAAAAAATGTGAATGATTTTAGCTAGTTGAGCACTACGCTGCTCCTAGTGCCAGTGCCTTGCTCCATAGGCGGCTAGCCACAGTGCACCGGTCGTCAAGCGGCCTCCGCAAGTCTCCTCAGTGTAAGGGTCCTCACTGTGTGCAAGAACCCGCTTTGTGTGTCTGTTGTTGATATATATTTAGAGTCCTCGTATCTTCGTGGAAACGTAGAATATTTCTGATAACCTGTATCATTGTGATGATGATGATAGTTGTTGTTTTAATGGGCCTAACATCTAGGTTATCGACCGCTAATGGTTTGGGTGATAGTGAAGATGAGATGAGAATGTAAACTATAACTAATACTAACTACAAACTTACATACTAGAAGAAGAAATGGTAAACAAAGGATAAGGCAAATAAAGGACAGGAAGAAAAGAAATGGCCTCAATCCCCGAAGAATGAGGGACTTGGAAGGAAGGAGAGCCATGAAAGGCAGATAAGGAAGGGGAAAAGGAGAGGGCCTGGCCCAAGGTCAGAGGGAAACGGGGACAAAACGACCCCAGCTCAGGAATCCCTCGGGGTCGCCATCTCCCAAACTCACCAGCCGTGAGCCCTTGAGGGTGTAGCACTATCCAGGGTGCACCAGAAGTTTTGGGGCTAAATACACCCTGCCTCCTTGAGGACCTTGTGCAGAAGGCAGGAGAGAACGTGAAAAGAAAAAGAAGGCTAACCCCTCGAAGAATGAGGGATCAGGAAAGATGAGACAGGGGCCAATTAAGGCGGGAAAGGAAAAGACTCCCTAGGCGTCGGATACCCTAATACCATCGGCGTTGGAAGAGAACACGATAGAAGACGGAGAGGAGCCCGGCACAAGTTAGTGGAAGCAATGCCGGACTCAGTTGGGGTCCCGTGGTCGCCAACCCACGTCGCACTATATGTGAGTCCCTGGGGGAGTATCATTGTGATAGCATTGACAGAGCCGAGAATCAAACTCTGATCTCAGAGGCAACATACAAGAATGCTAGCCGCTATACAACAGCAACAACAGTCAACAGAAAAGCGAAGAAGGACTGCCGGATATTTAACGACTGTCCAGCTGAGAGGTTGACCACAATCTTCGCCAATTTAATCGTGGTTCAACTGGTTTAAATTAAGCACTCACAGGTTTTGCTGGGTTCATCAAGTTTTTGTTGCCATGCTGCCTCGTGTTAGCGGTGTCGGAACAGATAATGAGGTCTACTTTGGGAGGAATGTGGACATTCTTATTAATTAATCAGGCACGAGGCGCCTACCTGCCTGCTAGCCACCTAATCGCCACTTAGTATTAGGCAACACCGCAAACACGAGTAATAATTAGGGCTCAGATTTTTAGGTGCTAAAATCGGGAATATATTTATTTTTTATGCATTAAAAATACCTGAAATATGTGACGAAAAAGTAAAAATATTTAATTATAATTTAGTTTATTAGTGTGAATTTATGCTATGCCGCACTGACAACTGAAGAATTTTCAATACACAAAGAGATACATCTTCAGGTTGTCCATCACAAATGACCGACGATTATCGCGAAACACTTCTTCTGAAGGCGCAAAACTGCGATATATGTTTCTTGCCCTTGAGGTGTTGTGTAACTTGAGATCGCTGTTCAGCCTTGATTGCTTTCCCAAATGGATGGCAGAACAGAACGCCTCCATCAGAAGTAACATTATCCTTAAATTCTCCAACTGACAATAACTTGTAGATGTTTTTACTTTAGGCATCGTAGAACTGCCTTACACCTCACAGTGCCAGAAATGAACTGCATGTGAGTGACACTGGTTCCAGGTACCTGGGAAGTGGAGGGGGGAGGGGGGGGGGGGGGGTATAGCACGTGGTGCAATATGGCTATGGACAAGGAAATCCCCGGCTTCCACAGTGAGTGGCACGAGGCGACAAGTTAAGAATAACACAGTTGCAAGCTGACATACGCTCTGCATGAAGATTTGATACCTCACAGGTCCTTCCCCGTTGAAGTAACACAGAACAAAAATGCAATAAACTGAAAGATCTAGCATACTGATTTTTTAAATGTAAATATTATCTCTTTTTATTAGCTAATAAGTGAAAAGCAGGATTTTTTGTATTTATAGAAAAAATGCTTAAAATATGTATTTACATAAAAAAATATTTTTTACCAAAAAATCCGAGCCCTAGTAATATTCAACGTACAGTATTTTACAGAATATGAAACATCCGTTTTTCTAACAGTTCCATCCGCCTCACTGCGTAGTGGCTAACACTCTTGACTGTCAACGCGGAACCCCAGGCTCGATTCCCGGCTCTACCCAGAAATGAGGCAAAACAGAGGAGATTCCCAGCTCAGCCATTCTGGAATTAGATTTTTGTGGTATCTCGCTTCCACTTCAGGCAATTTAAGTGAACGGCTACCTTCTTCCAAATCCTCAACTGAATTACAAATACACACACTAATTCAGCCACCACAGTAACACAGGCTATCAGACGAATTCCACACACACCCAAATACAAGGCGCTACATAACTACGATGTCGCAAAGTCCTTCAATAAATCAACAACAACAGCAATTCCAACAGTTCCGCTTAATAAATAGGATCAATAATTATTGGTGGGTCTCCGTAGGTCAACAAATTAAAGCCCTTTACGTACGTTAATATGTAAATTTGCGGAAATATACTCTATAGTGATGATGGTAAAAAGCTGTAACTAAAACATACGAAATATGATGATGATGATGATAATTGTTGTTTTAAGGGGCCTAACATCTAGGCTATCGGCCCCTGATGGTTTGGGTGATCGTGAAGATGAAAATGAAAAGCGAACTTAAAACTAAAACTAACTACTAACCTACATACTAGAAGAAGAAATGGAAAATTAAAGGAGAATAAGGCAAATAAAAGGACAGAAAGAAAAGAAATGCCCTCAACCCTCGGAGAGGGCGGATTGAGGGACTTGGAAGGAAGGAGAGCCATAAAAGGCATATAGGAAAGTGAAAGAGGAGATGGTCCGCCCCAAAGGTAAGGGACAAAAGGGGAAAACGGACCCAGCTCAGGAATCCCTCGGGGTCGCCAACTCCTGAACTCACCAGCCGTGAGCCCCTGAGGGTGTAGCATTATCTAGGGTGCACCAGAAGTGGTGGAGCTACATACACCCTGCCTCCTTAAGGGCCTAGAGCAAAAGGCAGGAGGTAAAAGGAAGAGAAAAAGAAGGCTGACCCCTCGCAGAAGGAGGGTATCAGAAAAGATGAGACAAGGGCCAATTAAGGCGGGAAAGGAAGAGACTCCCTAGGCCTCGGATACCCTAATACCGTCGGGGTCGGAAGAGAACAAGAGTTGACCAAGTGAGGTCGCCAGGAAAGAAGACAGAGAGGAGCCCGGCACAAGTAAGTGGAAGCAATGCCGGACTCAGCTGGGGCCCCGTGGTCGCCAACCCACGCCCACTAGAAGTGAGCCCCTGGGGGAACATACGAAATACTATTGTCTACTATTAATGTCTTGAAACATCTGATGATGATGGGCCATATTATGGTATTTGAAGCCATTTTTCAGTGTTGCCTTAGTAAACAGAAGTTGGATGCTTTTCAGTCGGTCAACACGATTGTACCCAAATGAGATACTGGAAGTGGTGATGATGATGATGATGATTGTTGTTTTAAGGGGCCTAACATCTAGGTTATCGGCCCCTAATGATCTGGGTGATAGCGAAAATGAGAATGAAATGGAAACCAGAACGAAAATTATGTGAGACGGAATATACGTACAAAAAGGAACTCACATGGAAACAACTCACAATATGGTCTTACAAAAGGGAATTTAGAACGAAAAGATTCACAAAAAGAATAGATTGAAAAGGACCCACAAAACGTAGGCTAGATTCAAAATACGTACAAAATGCAATGTAGCGTCGAAATACTTACAAAAAGCAACTGAAATTCAAAATACTTACAAAATGCAAATGAGATCGAAATTACGTACAAAATGCAATTGAGGTTCAAAATACTTACAAAATGCAATTGAAATTGAAAATACACAATGCAATTCAGATTGAAATATCCCAGTTCCAATCCAAATTATTCACAAAGTGCAATTGAAATTCAAAATACCTACAAAATGCAATTGAAATTGAAAATGCTTACAAAATGTACGGTAGATTCAAACGATTCATGTGGATTGACAATACTTACAAAATGCAATTTAGATTGAAAATACGTGACAAAATGTTATTTAGATTCAAAATATCCACAAAATGCAATTGAGAATCAAAATATTTGCAAAATGCCCGCCAAACAAAATACAATTTAGATTCAAAATTCTTGCGAAATGCGGTTTAGGTTGAAAATACAAAATGAACTTGAAATTCAATAATCTCACTAGAATGTCCTGCTCCTACATTGAAAGACTTACTAAAAAAACAATTTAGATTGTCAATCTTTACAAAATGCAATTGAGGTTGAAAACAATCGCGAGATGTAATTTAGATCGAAAACACTTACAAAATGCAACGTAGATTAAAAATGCCTTAAAAATCGCTAAAAGGGAATTTAGATACACGGTGAACCAAGTAACAAAAACAGTGCGGGAATCCTAAAGAGAAAAGGAAATATATGGAAAAGAGGAGAGGAGAGGAGAGAGAGGAGAGGGTGCACCCCAAAGGTAAGGGACAAAAGGGGAAAACGGACCCAGATCAGGAATCCCTCGGGGTCGCCAACTCCCGAACTCACCAGCCGTGAGCCCCTGAGGGTGTAGCATTATCTACGGTGCACCAGAAGTGGTGGGGCTACATACACCCTGCCTCCTTAAGGGCCTAGAGCACAAGGCAGGAGGTAAAAGGAAAACAAAAAGAAGGCTGACCCCTCACAGAAGGAGGGTATCAGGAAAGAGGAGACAAGGGCCAATTAAGGCGGGAAAGAGAAAGACTCCCTAGGCCTCGGATAACCTAATACCGCCGGGGTCGGAAGAGAACAAGAGTTGACCAAGAGAGGTCGACAGGAAAGAAGACGGAGAGGAGCCCGGCACAAGTAAGTGGAAGCAATGCCGGACTCAGCTGGGGTCCCGTTGTCTCGAACCCACGCCCCTCTTGATGTGAGCCCCTGGGGGGTGGAAGTGGTGATTGACCTCCGGAATTTGCTTCTTTGGAGTGAATATGTGGTTGTTGTAAATGGTCAATTCAGATTGTATTGTACAGGCTACTTATCTGGTTGAGTCTTGCTCGGTCCTGTTGAGAGCAGTTAACTTGGTCACTGTATGCACTCGACATATTCACTCCAAACAAGCAAATTCCGGAGTTCAATCTCCTCTTCCAGTATCTCAACAAAACATCACATAGACCACAACTAACCCATAGTGTCGAGTTGGATTATCTCAACTAATAATGCAACTAAATTTGAGTATATATTGTACATATTTTCACCCATATTTTAAGACATAGATTTTGTAGTCTAAGTGTAATAGAACTGATGATGATCGCTTGACGATCGAAACTGGTCATCCAAGTGTATTTATTAATCTCATGTAATTTTTTTCAGGATTAGGGAATAGCCCATCTCATTTGGGTACAATTGTGTTGACCGACTGAAAGGATCAAATATTTGTTGACAGGCCTAATTATCTGAAGTTGTGGAATGTCTACAGGCTGTTCAGACAAAAACTTTTGGTGTAAGTAAAAATAATAATCGGAGTTCTTTGAATTTAAGCAGCTTTTATAAGAGCATGTGTCTCTTAAAAAAGTTTTCAAATTTTAGCCTATTTTCAATTATGATGATGATGATGATAATTGTTGTTTTAAGGGGCCTAACATCTAGGTTATCGGCCCCTGATGGTTTGGGTGATCGTGAAGATGAAAATGAAAAGCGAACTTAAAATTAAAACTAACTACTAACCGACATACTAGAAGAAGAAATGGAAAAAGAAAGGAGAGTAAGGCAAATAAAAGGACCGAAGGAAAAGAAATGCCCTCAACCCTCGGAGAAGGCGGATTGAGGGACTTGGAAGGAAGGAGAGCCATGAAAGGCATATAGGAAACTGAAAGAGGAGAGGGTCCGCCCCAAAGGTAAGGGACAAAACGGGAAAACGGACCCAGCTCAGGAATCCCTCGGGGTCGCCAACTCCCGAACTCACCAGCCGTGAGCCCCTGAGGGTGTAGCAGTATCTAGGGTGCACCAGAAGTGGTGGGGCTACATACACCCTGCCTCCTGAAGGGCCTAGAGCACAAGGCAGGAGGTAAAAGGAAGAGAAAAAGAAGGCTGACCCCTCTCAGAAGGAGGGTATCAGAAAAGATGAGACAAGGGCCAATTAAGGCAGGAAAGGAAGAGACACCCTAGGCCTCGGATACCCTAATACCGTCGGGGTCAGAAGAGAACAAGAGTTGACCAAGTGAGGTCGACAGGAAAGAAGACAGAGAGGAGCCCGGCACAAGTAAGTGGAAGCAATGCCGGACTCAGCTGGGGCCCCGTGGTTGCCAACCCACGCCCACAAGATGTGAGCCCCTGGGGGGTTTCAATTATGAAAAAATTGGCTTATGAGATCACCTTTTGTCCATGTGTGTGTGTGTGTGTGTGTGTGAGCGTATGCGTGTGTCCCCACCCCCAGGTAAAATATTAACGGCAGGACCTACTTAAATAAAACTCGGTAAAGTCATAGTACTATTTTGGCAGACTCCGACTGTGCCCTTCAAATTTTATACTGTCTCACCAATCCAATATGGTGGCTGTGCGAAATAATTCACAGGCGTTCTATATCTCCGAAACTATTACTGATATCATGATGATGATGATGATAATTGTTGTTTTAAGGGGCCTAACATCTAGGTTATCGGCCCCTGATGGATTGGGTGATCGTGAAGATGAAAATGAAAAGCGAACTTAAAACTAAAACTAACTACTAACCTACATACTAGAAGAAGAAATGGAAAATTAAAGGAGAATAAGGCAAATAAAGGACAGAAGGAAAAGAAATGCCCTCAACCCTCGGAGAAGGCGGATTGAGGGACTTGGAAGGAAGGAGAGCCATGAAAGGCATATAGGAAAGTGAAAGAGGAGAGGGTCAGCCCCAAAGGTAAGGGACATAAGGGGAAAACGGACCCAGCTCAGGAATCCCTCGGGGTCGCCAACTCCCGAACTCACCAGCCGTGAGCCCCTGAGGGTGTAGCATTATCTAGGGTGCACCAGAAGTGGTGGGGCTACATACACCCTGCCTCCTTAAGGGCCTAGAGCACATGGCAGGAGGTAAAAGGAAGAGAAAAAGAAGGCTGACCCCTCGCAGAAAGAGGGTATCAGAAAAGATGAGACAAGGGCCAATTAAGGCGGGAAAGGAAGAGACTCCCTAGGCCTCGGATACCCTAATACCATCGGGGTCAGAAGAGAACAAGAGTTGACCAAGTGAGGTCGACAGGAAAGAAGACAGAGAGGAGCCCGGCACAAGTAAGTGGAAGCAATGCCGGACTCAGCTGGGGCCCCGTGGTCGCCAACCCACGCCCACAAGATGTGAGCCCCTGGGGGATACTGATATCACCCTGACATTTTGTACGAAGATATAAGGCACTACTAGACGATCACCTATGTGACTTTTAAAAACGTGTTTAGTACATAAAAAAATGGCGGCCTAGCAAAGTTGAAACTTTAAATAGATTTTTCTCGCGATTTAACCATTCTAGCGCAGTGAAACATGGTACAGAAAATGTTTATACACATTGTAATCCCCTGACTTCTAATTTGGTTCCATTGTTTATATAACATCAAGATGGCGGCTGTGCGAAATTTTAAAATTAAGTTTTCATTTCTTGTGTCCTAATCATGCGAACGAAATCAACGTTTGAATAATACGCATACGCAATAATCGTCATCTAATCGTACATAACTCTATGGTCTACATATATATGAAATCCAACATGGCAAACATCCGAAATATTTAGATGGTTATCAAACTCTATGACAGCAATCAAACTGAAAATTTATATTCTGATTAAGGTTATAAACATAAGTTCACCTATGGGACTTTCAATAACCTGGTGAACACAAATCCAACATGGTGGCGACGCGAAGTACATGGACATTTCTCGCGATTTAACCATCCGAGCGCAGTGAAACTTGGTACGATAAATGCTTATACAAACTTTAATCCACAGACATCTAATTTATTCCAATTGTTCTCATAACCAAAAGATGGCGCTGTGCGAAATTGTAAAATATCGTTTTTATTTCTTTTGTCCTAATCATGCGATTGAAGTTCGAACAATACATCTACGCAAAATCTTCAAATAATAGTATATAACTCTATGGCCCACATCTAATATATAAAAGTGAAAGTCTGTATGTATGTATGTATATATGTTGGTTCCGTATACAAATCTACACCGTTCCACCAATCTCAACCATATTTTGCATACACATAGTTTAGGACCCAGAAGGAACAGCTGGCTACATGAATTTTCGATAGTCTTTCTCATTCTTCTGATTTTGGACCTTTTTCACTCAAAAACAGGCTAATCAAATCATAAAATATACTCATGAAGGAATGGCAAGGCAGATAGTTTCCATGGCAACATAGCTCAAGTCGAGACACGGCCGACTTGATGCCAATTGTGCTCAGCACTACCGGTATAGAAAATGAGGATCTTTACTTGAAATCCCGTTAGTTACTCAACTGCTCACACAGCTCTGTCAACCGAGTTTAGCATAACAAAGACTTGACACTATCTTCTTTCTACTATATAATTTTCAAATACCACTCACTCACTCACTCACTCACTCACTCACTCATTTATTCATCACGAAATCTCAGAAACTACCGAACGGATTGGAATGAAATCTGGTATGCAGCTTCCTCAAGGGCCGCAAATGCCCACTAAGAGAGAAATTTTGGCTATTCAGGTTCTAAAGGGGTGTTAAGGGGGTAGACCTGCATTTAATTGAATAGCAATATCTCCCGATTGGTTTCATGGGGGGGATGTGATACTCGGCATATAAACTCAACATTAAAAATAAGAAGACATGTGTCTGAGGGTTTTTCGATGTGGTGTATATTATGAGGTGAAAGGGGTGAAAAGTGGGGATTAAAATATTCTTAACGGAGCGTGTGTCTCTTAAACGACATAGTCGAGGAGTTTGAAACACAGCGAAAAAAAATCAACATAAAAAAGAAGTAAATATGTGTTTGACAGTTTTTTCATAAATCCAATTTAAGGGGTCCATGGGGAGAGATGAAATTCTGGGGGGGGGGGACAGGAAAGAAAGTGTCCTAACTGATTGACCGACTGGCTCACTCATCAAACCCAGGGGGAAAAAACTGCTTTAAAGTAAGTAAGTAAGTAAGTAGCTGTTCGACAGTTTTTTTTCATAAATCAAATTTAAGGGGATCATGGGGAGGGGTGAAATTCTGAAAAAAGAAAATTGAAAGAAAATGTCCAGACTCACTCACTTACTCACTCACTCATCATCGCCTAGCCAAAATTATTGAAGTTAGAAACATGACAGTTTGGGGATATGTTCATTGTATGTCAAAACCGTCTACTAAGGGAGGATTTTCGGATATTCAGGTTCTAAAGGGGTCTTAAGGGGGTTAAACCTGCATTTCATTGAATAACTATATCTCCCGATTGGTTTCATTGGGGGATGTGATACACGGCATATAAATTTATCATTAAAAAGTAACAAGACACGTGTCTGAGGGTTTTTCGATGTGTTTATGAGGTTAAAGGGGTAAAAAGTGGGGATTGAAAGATTCCTAACGGAGCGTGTATCTCTTAAACGACATAGGCGAGGAGTTTGAAACTCAGCGGAAAAAAATCAGCATAAAAATAAGTAAATATGTGTTTGACCGCTTTTCCATAAATCCAATTTAAGGGGCCCATGGGGAGGGGTGAAATTCGGGGGGGGGGACAGGAAAGAAAGTGTCCTAACTGATTGACTGACTGACTCACTCATCAAACTCACGGGAAAAACTGCTTTAAAGTAAGTAAATAGCTTTTCGACAGTTTGTTTTTCAATCAAATTGAAGGGGTTCATAGGGGGGGGGGGGGGGGTGAAATTCTGAAGAAAAAAAAAATTGAAAGGAAATGTCCTGACTCATTCACTCACTCATCATCGCCCAGCCAAAAATATTGAAGTTGGAAACATGACATTTCGGGGATATGTTCGTTGTATGTCAAAACCGTACACTAAGGGAGGTTTTTTGGATATTCGGGTTCTAAAGGGGTCTTAAGGGGGTTAAACCTGCATTTCATTGAATATCAATATCTCACGAGTGGTTTCATTTGTGGATGTCATACTCGGCATATAAACTAATCATTAAAAATACGCAGACATGTGTCTAAGCGTTTTTCGATGTGGTGTATTATTATGAGGTGAAAGGGCTGAAAAGTGGGGGTTGAAGGATTCCTAATGGAGCGTGTAGGCCTATCTCTTAAACGACATAGGCGAGAAATTTAAAACTCAGCGAAAAAAATCAGCTTAAAAAGTAAGTAAATCGGTTTTCGACTGTTTTTTCATAAATTAATTTAAGGGGCCAATGGGGTGGGGTGAAATTCTGGGGGAAAAAAGGAGAGAAAGTCTCCTAACTGACTGACTCAGGGGAAAAAGACAGCTTAAGAAATAAGTTAATAGGTGTTCAAGCGTTTTTTAATCAATCCAATTTAAGGGGCCCATGGGGAGGGGTGAAATTCTGGTAAAATAAATGAAAGAAAATGTCCTGTCTGACTCACTCACTCATCACGCCAAGCGAAAACTATTAAAGTTGGAAACATGAAATTTTGGGAAGATGTTCGCTGTATGTCGAAAACGTTAACTAAGGAATGATTTTTGTTTATTCGGGTTTTAGAGACGTGTCAAGGGGGTAAACGTGCATTTCATTGAATAACGATATGTCATGAGTTGTTTCTTATGGGATGTGATATTCGGTATATAAACTAATCATTAAAAATAATCAGACATATGTCTAAGGGTTTATCGATGTGGTGTATATTATGAGGTGAAAGGGGTGAAAATTGGGGGTTGAGGGATTCTTGACGGAGCGTGTATCTCTGAAACGACATAGGCGTGAAGTTTGAAATTCGGTGGGAAAAAACAGCTTAAAATACAAGTAAATAGGTGTTCGAACGTTTTTTCATAAATCCAATTTAAGGCGCCCTTGGAGAGGGGTGAAATTCTGGGGGGGAAAAAACAGGAAAGAAAGTGTCCTAACTGATTGACTCACTTACTCACTCATCAAACTCAGGAGGAAAATAGCTTTAAATAAGTAAATAGGTGTTTGACCGTTTGTTTCATAAATCCAATTTAAGGGGTTCATGGGGAGGGGTGAAATTATCAAAAATAAATGAAAGAAAATGTCCTGACTGACTCACTCACTCATCATCGGCCAACCAAAATTATTGAAGTTAGAAACATGAAATTTTGGGGATATGTTCGTTGTATGTCGAAAACGTCCACTAAGGAAAGAGTTTTGGATATTCAGGTTCTAAAGAGGTGTTAAGGGGGTAAACGTGCTTTCCATTGAATAACAATATCTCACGAGTGGTTTCATTTGGGGATGTGATACTTGGCATATATACTAATCATTAAAAATAAGCTGACACATGTCTAATGGTTTTTCGATGTAGTGTATATTATGAGGTGAAAGGGATGAAAAGTGGGGGTTGAAAGATTCCTAACTGAGCGTGTGTCTCTTAAACGACATAGGGAGGAGTCTGAAACTCGGAGGAAATCTATCAGCTTAAAAATAAATAAATAAATAAATAAATAAATAAATAAATAAATAAATAAATAAATAAATAAATAAATAAATAAAATAGGTGTTCGACCGTGTTTTCATAAATGCAATTTAAGGGGAATATGGGGAGGGGTGAACTTCTGGAAGAAAAACGTCCACTAAGGAAGGATTTTTGGATGTTTGCTCTCATCGACCAACCAAAACTATTAAAGTTAGAAGAATGATATTTTGGGGATATGTTTGTTTGTTGTGTGTCGAAAACGTCTACTAAGGAGGGATTTTTGGGTATTCAGGTTCTAAAGGGGTGTTAACGGTGTTAAACCTGCATTTCATTGAAAAACAATATGATACGACTATGACGCGAGCGATGCGAGGCTAAAATTGAGATGGTGTGTGTCTGTGTATTACTCAATCTCGCAAGTACCACTGGTCCGATTTACGTGAATTTTACGTGGAAGTAGCTGATTTACCTGGTTAACATATAGGTTACTTTTGATTTCAATACGTTGCACTATTTAAAATGGCGACCATTTTAGTGACGTCACTACACCCTTTGGTTTCAAACTTTCATATTTCCATTTCAAATAAAAAGAGAACGCTAAGAAATAGCAAACTTTTGATGGCATATGCGAGGTTCAAAATTACATTTTCTATCCGAAAGGTATCTGCAACTGTTAGCGAGTAAAACCTAAATTTGTGCTATAAAACACGGTCAACGCCGAGCGGTGTAGTTGGACAAAATGTTCCATCCTTAATCTCCCTCTGCGCAGCACCTCGCCTATCCACTGTTTTAACTGTCACCTTCACTTTTTAATTTATTTATGACGCGTAGCGAAGCACGGGTACTTCAGCTAGTATTATATAAAAATTAACATGGCGACCATCCGAAATATTTAGACGGCTCTCTATCTACGAATCTATTACAGCAATCAAACAGATATTTTGCATGTTGATAGAGGCAATTAATATAAGTTGTATATACGAAAATAGGATATTTAGTTCTTCACGAAACTACTTGTTTAATATACTTTTTTTTTTGTTGCTGCTGTTGTTCTTACAGTTGTTTGATTTAGGGGCTTGGACATCGTGGCATTTGAGCCCAGTTTTCGTTGGTGTGAGTAGATTATGTCTGATAAAATCTGTGTTTTTGTGGCGTCTACAGAAATGTATTTTCAATTGAGAGGTGGTTTGGGAAAGAGGTGGCCGTGGCCTTAAGAACCATACAGGTATTTGCCTGAAGTAGAAGTACAAAACCATGGAAAACCACTCTTTGGGGTCATCTGTTAGTCGAACCACCTCTTCTCACTATTTCCTCATGAGGCTATGTGTAACCAGTTCCAATCTTCAGACCAGAATTAAATTGTGTGGAGGAACTGGGAATCGAACGTTGAACTCTGGGGTGACAGCCAAGAAAGCTAGCTACAACATCACGAGGCTAAAATGCTGATTATGCAGAAAAGAAAGCAATATATTCAGGGTGAGAGGAAGACTGTTTTACTGATGTGACATAACGTTCTTTTTTTTCTTAAAACCGGCACAGAAATTATAACGCACTGAACTTTCCTGGTCGGCATAAGAACAAGCTGTAAGATTCAGTGTCAGAAACTGCATTTATGCACCTGAATAATATTATCCTTTCCGGTTATTAAATGTGGCATTAATTTACAAAAAATTATAGTTTGCTACGCAAAGTGAGGTTATGTCCTGCGAAAACATCTTATGGTAAGCGATCACATGGGTTAATATGCATATAAACGAGGTGCTCATAATCTGAGACGCTTCCTAATGGGCTCTGTGGTGTTTACCGAGGAGGAAGATGCTATTGAGTGCTAATGTAAAGTATATTATTCGCCTGCGAAGATGACCATCATTTAGTAATTATGTATATTTAGTGTTCGTTTAAGAAGGAATTCCGAATGGTTATCAAGAGAGAGATATAATGCATAGTCATAAGTAACCTTTGATTATATGTAGTTTGTTATTCGAGAAGATTCGTATGATTAACTTTACAGAATGAACAGGCGTCAAGGTGATGGGGTTAATCACTCTAGTAATTTTCAAAGATACAATGTTGTCTTGTCGATCATTTATTTCAAACCTGTGGGAGGTCTTACACATCATACCTCAGTTCAGAGAATTATATGTCGTATCCTGAGACACCTATGCAATTCCTAGCTTAGTGGCTAGCATTCTTGTCAGTCACCGCGGAACCTGGGTTCGCTAAGAAATTTAGTTCTGGTCTGTAGACTGGAATGGGGTGTAGTCAGCCTCGTGAGAAGATGCGGGTTCAATTCCTACTTCAGACATCCTGGAAGTGGTTTTCCGTGGTTTCCCACCTCTTCTCTAGGCAAATGCCGGAATGGTACCCAAACTAAGGCCACGGCGTGGCATGGCAGTGGCACAGGTTATTAGTCAGTTCGATGATGATGATGATGATGATAATTGTTGTTTTAAGGGGCCTAACATCTAGGTTATCGGTCCCTGATGGTTGGGGTGATCGTGAAGATGAAAATAAAAAGCGAACTTAAAACTAAAACTAACTAATAACCTACATACTAGAAGAAGAAATGGAAAACTAAAGGAGAATAAGGCAAATAAAAGGACAGAAGGAAAAGAAATGTCCTCAACCATCGGAGAAGGCGGATTGAGGGACTTTGAAGGAAGGAGAGCCATGAAAGGCATATAGGAAAGTGAAAGAGGAGAGGGTCCGCCCCAAAGGTAAGGGACAAAAGGGGAAAACGGACCCAGCTCAGAAATCCCTCGGGGTCGCCAACTCCCGAACTCACCAGCCGTGAGCCCCTGAGGGTGTAGCATTATCTAGGGTGCACCAGAAGTGGTGGGGCTACATACACCCTGCCTCCTTAAGGGCCTAGAGCACAAGGCAGGAGGTAAAATGAAGAGAAAAAGAAGGCTGACCCCTCGCAGAAGGAGGGTATCAGAAAAGATGAGACAAGGGCCAATTAAGGCGGGAAAGGAAGAGACTCCCTAGGCCTCGGATACCCTAATACCGTCGGGGTCAGAAGAGAACAAGAGTTGACCAAGTGAGGTCGACAGGAAAGAAGACGGAGAGGAGCCCGGCACAAGTAAGTGGAAGCAATGCCGGACTCAGCTGGGGCCCCGTGGTCGCCAACCCACGCCCACAAGATGTGAGCCCCTGGGGGCTATTAGTCAGTTCCTACACACAAACAAGTACACGGTGCTACATCACTAAGATGTCGCAAAGCCTCTAAAGAATCATCATCTGCAACCACAAACACAAAATACTGAGCAACAATGCTATTATATGAATGACTCACCAACAGAATATTCACAGTAACAGGAGGAGGCAATGCTTCTAATAACAAATGGATTGCGTCAGTTAAGTCAGATATGGAACAAGTAGATATCCCACTGGAACGAACTCGTGACCGTCTGCTGTTCCGTCAGGTCATCCGACAGGGCGTGTTCCCAAAGTCCCTTACAAGTAAGAAGACTACAGGAGCTAAGTGGACAGAAGAAAGAAGACTGACTCTAAGTCAGAAAATGAGGGACTATTGGAAGAAGAAGAAGAAGAAGAAGAATAATAAAGCAACAACTTTACCTAAGAGTAGATACGAGCCCCGTGGTCCCAAGTATGCCAACACGATAATGAAATAAAAGGAAGGAAGAAAGAAAGAAAGAAAGAAAGAAAGAGATCAAAATTATACGGGTTTATTGAAGTATTTAAATCCAGTACTGAAATCAGAGCAAGAAATTACCGCGTCCAGGTGATAGCGCAGTGCTAAAGCCGTTTGTCTCCATCCAAGGTGGACTAGGTATATGATTCCCAGTAAATTTTCCAGGTAGAAAGCCAGGTCGGATTGTTCGGATTCCACATAAAATATAATCGCGAGATTCCTACCTCATCTGTCCAAGAAGTAATTTTCCGTAGTTTCTCCACTTTTACTCCAAGTGAATGGCAGAATGATAGGCCTTCCTACGAGGGCTCTTTTTTTTATAGAACGGGCCGTTTTTTGTTATTTTAATTATGATGATGATGATAATTGTTGTTTTAAGGGGCCTAACATCTAGGTTATCGGCCCCTGATGGTTTGGGTGATCGTGAAGATGATAATGAAAAGCGAACTTAAAACTAAAACTAACGACTAACCTACATACTAGAAGAAGAAATGGAAAACTAAAGGAGAATAAGGCAAATAAAGGACAGGAGGAAAAGAAATGCCCTCAACCCTCGGAGAAGGCGGATTGAGGGACTTCGAAGGAAGGAGAGCCATGAAAGGCATATAGGAAAGTGAAAGAGGAGAGGGTCCGCCCCAAAGGTAAGGGACAAAAGGGGAAAACGGACCCAGCTCAGGAATCCCTCGGGGTCGCCAACTCCCGAACTCACCAGCCGTGAGCCCCTGAGGGTGTAGCATTATCTAGGGTGCACCAGAAGTGATGGGGCTACATACACCCTGCCTCCTTAAGGGCCTAGAGCACGAGGCAGGAGGTAAAAGGAAGAGAAAAAGAAGGCTGACCCCTCGCAAAAGAGGGTATCAGAAAAGATGAGACAAGGGCCAATTAAGGCGGGAAAGGAAGAGACTCCCTAGGCCTCGGATACCCTAATACCGTCGGGGTCAGAAGAGAACAAGAGTTGACCAAGTGAGGTCGACAGGAAAGAAGACAGAGAGGAGCCCGGCACAAGTAAGTGGAAGCAATGTTATTTTAATTAACCGAACATTTTATTTTGAAACCACATTTATTTTTAGGTTTTACTTACCTTCCTCTAATTTTTCTACATAGTTGCCTTGTTTATTTAGGCACTTGTCATACCTTAAAACTAAGTTCTGAAATCCCTCTGCATAAAAGTTTGCCGCCTGCTCTGACAACCAAGAATTCACGGCTGTTTCCACTTCTTCATCATCGTCGAAGCGCTTCTCACCAAGATGACGTTTCAGCTGCGAAAAGAGGTGGAAATCTGTGATCACAGATGGTCAACCTGAGCGTTCATCGTCATGAAGATTATCACGGCCACTTTTGAACTCGTGTACCCATTTTCGCACTTTACCTTCCGTCATTGCATTATCAGCATACACCTCACAAAGATGACGATGAATGTCTGCAGCCGACATGTTTCTTGCACTCCAAAAACGTATCACAGATCGTACCTCACACGCGGCGGGCGAATCAATAATCTTGAACATTGTAAAGATGCACAGTTCAGCGTACAGGTTAGCTACACAGCTGCAACTAAAGCCTGCTTGTTCGCAAAGGATGCCGGGAGGTAGCGCGCACGCTTGTTGCGGCGTGCGCACTAACTACGGGCTTAAAAAAACGGCCCTTACTTGTAAAACAGCCCTCATACATTGAGGCCACGGCCATATTCTACTGAAATATTCCCATCACAGTGAAACAATTTATCAGACATATTGCACAAACTCCCAAGTTCTTGGAACTGCACATGACCACGATGAAGCAAAACCCAAAACATTTTAAATAACAACAACAACAAGATGTTCAGTAAAGAACATATAGCCTACTTTCTCCTAAATGCATGGGTATTGTTATAACTCTTTGTCCTTTTCAAGGAGTATGATTGAATGTTGGTTGTAGTAGCTTGTTGAAATACAACGTGCTATAGGGATATTAAACATGAATATGAGGTGCCCTTTGCTAGTGCTACCTCTGTACCAAATTTCCTTCAATTCGGTTTCACCGTGTTTGAATTGATAGGGGGAATCGATTTGCACACATACTTGGCCACCATCTGCAAACTATTGGGCTGATGTTCTTGCAGTTTGGTCTGAATATGTTTCCCACATAAAGATATGGTGTTGCAAAATTTGGTAGAGACTAGATTATTAGGTTGGTCGTAATTACATTTTAGCTTTTAACATTTGGGTGGCCGCGATTACGTTTCCGTCAAGATAGCGGTGATATAAAACATGACACTGAGGTGCCCTTTGCTAGTGCTACCTCTGTACCAAATTTCGTTCCATTCGGTTTCACCGTGTTCGAATTGATAAGGGGAATCGATTTTCACACAAAGATGGCCGCCATCCGCAAAATATTAGGCTGATGACCCATTAGTTTGGTCAAAGGATGCTCCCTCCATAAAGGTATGTTGTTGCTAAATTTGCTAGAGATCGGATGATTAGGCTAATCGTAATTTGATTTAAGCTTTGAACATTTGTGTGGCCACCATTACGTTTCTGTCAATATGGCGGCGATATAAATCATGACACTGAGATGCCCTTTGCTAGTGCTATCTCTGTACCAAATTTCGTTCCATTCGGTTTCACTGTGTTTGAATTAATAGGGAGAATCGATTTTGACACAAAGATGGCCGCCATCCGCAAACTATTAGGCGAACGACCTATTAGATTGGTCAAAGGATGCTCCCTCCATAAAGGTATGTAGTTGCAAAATTTGGTAGAGATCGGATGATTAGGTTAATCGTAATTTGATTTAAGCTTTGAACATTCGTGTGGCCGCCATTACGTTTCAGTCAAGATGGTGGCGATATAAAACATGACACTGAGGTGCCCTTTGCTAGTGCTACCTCTGTACCAAATTTCGTTCCATTCGGTTCCACCGTGTTCGAATTAATAGGGGGAATCAATTTTGACATAAAGATGGCCGCCACCCGCTAACTATTAGGCTAATAACCTATTAGATTGGTCAAAGGATGCTCCCTCCATAAAGGTATGTAGTTGCAAAATTTGGTAGAGATCGGATGATTAGGTTAATCGTAATTTGATTTAAGCTTTGAACATTCGTGTGGCCGCCATTACGTTTCTGTCAAGATGGCGGCGATATAAAACATGACACTGAGATGCCCTTTGCTAGTGCTACCTCTGTACCAAATTTCGTTCCATTCGGTTTCACCGTGTTTGAATTGATAGGGGGAATCGATTTGCACACATACTTGGCCACCATCTGCAAACTATTGGGCTGATGTTCTTGCAGTTTGGTCTGAATATGTTTCCCACATAAAGATACGGTGTTGCAAAATTTGGTAGAGACTAGATTATTAGGTTGGTCGTAATTACATTTTAGCTTTTAACATTTGGGTGGCCGCGATTACGTTTCCGTCAAGATAGCGGTGATATAAAACATGACACTGAGGTGCCCTTTGCTAGTGCTACCTCTGTACCAAATTTCGTTCCATTCGGTTTCACCGTGTTCGAATTGATAAGGGGAATCGATTTTCACACAAACATGGCCGCCATCCGCAAAATATTAGGCTGATGACCTATTAGTTTGGTCAAAGGATGCTCCCTCCATAAAGGTATGTTGTTGCTGAATTTGCTAGAGATCGGATGATTAGGCTAATCGTAATTTGATTTAAGCTTTGAACATTTGTGTGGCCGCCATTACGTTTCTGTCAATATGGCGGCCATATAAATCATGACACTGAGATGCCCTTTGCTAGTGCTATCTCTGTACCAAATTTCGTTCCATTCGGTTTCACCGTGTTTGAATTAATAGGGAGAATCGATTTTGACACAAAGATGGTCGCCATCCGCAAACTATTAGGCGAATGACCTATTAGTTTGGTCAAAGGATGCTCCCTCCATAAAGGTATGTAGTTGCAAAATTTGGTAGAGATCGGATGATTAGGTTAATCGTAATTTGATTTAAGCTTTGAACATTCGTGTGGCCGCCATTACGTTTCAGTCAAGATGGTGGCGATATAAAACATGACACTGAGGTGCCCTTTGCTAGTGCTACCTCTGTACCAAATTTCGTTCCATTCAGTTCCACCGTGTTCGAATTAATAGGGGGAATCAATTTTGACATAAAGATGGCCGCCACCCGCAAACTATTAGGCTAATAACCTATTAGATTGGTCAAAGGATGCTCCCTCCATAAAGGTATGTAGTTGCAACATTTGGTAGAGATCGGATGATTAGGTTAATCGTAATTTGATTTAAGCTTTGAACATTCGTGTGGCCGCCATTACGTTTCTGTCAAGATGGCGGCGATATAAAACATGACACTGAGGTGCCCTTTGCTAGTGCTACCTCTGTACCAAATTTCGTTCCATTTGGTTTCACCGTGTTTGAATTAATAGGGGGAACTGATTTTCACACAGAGATGGCCGCCATCCGCAAACTATTAGGCTAATGACCTAGTTATTTGGTCAAAGGATGCTTCCTCTATAAAGGTATGTTGTTGCAAAATTTGGTAGAGATCGGATGATTAGGTTAATCGTAATTTGATTTAAGCTTTGAACATTTGTGTGGCCGCCATTACGTTTCCGTCAAGATGGCGGCGATATAAAACATGACACTGAGGTTCCTTTTGTTAGTACTACCTCTGTACCAAATTTCGTTCCATTCGGTTGCACCGTGTTCGAATTAATAGGGGGAATCGATTTTCACACAAAGATGGCCGCCATCCGCAAACTATTACGCTGATGACTTATTAGTTTGGTCAAAGGATGCTACCCCCATAAAGGTATGTTGTTGCAAAATTTGGTAGAGATCGGATGATTAGGTTAGTCGTAATTTGATTTAAGCTTTGAACATTTGTGTGGCCGCCATTACGTTTCCGTCAAGATGGCGTCGATATAAAACATGACACTGAGGTGTCCTTTGCTAGTGCTACCTTTGTACCAAATTTCGTTCAATTCGCATTCACCGTGTTCGAATTGATAGGGGGGGACAGACATTCAGAGTACACACACTCACACACACACACACACACAGACACACACACACACAGACTCACACACACACATACACACACACAGACAGACACACTTTTTTCGCCCTGTGTTGATCTCATAAGTCTACTTTCATTTTTTGCAAAAATCGAAAGTAGGCTAAAAACTGAATACATACTCCGACACCGCATAATCCGGCTAAATCATTTTCCAGAAGCTGTAATCAAATTAACGTGGTCCACAGTCAGCCTAAACGACCGAAGAAGAAGAAGTGAACAGACAAACAGTTTGTTAGACCCGCGTACACGGGGCTGATATTCAAGATGTCCGAAGACCGAAAATGATGTAAGTGGTGGAGCTACAAACACCCTGTCTCCTTTAGCGCCTTGAACAGAAACAAGAGATACCATGAAAAGAAAAGGAAGAGGTCTGACCCCTCGAAGAATCAGTGATCAGAAAAGATGAAACAAGGGCCAATTTAGGCGGGAAAGTGAGAGCCTCCCCAGGCCTCAGATACCCTAATACCGTCTGGGTCGGAAGAGAACAAGAGTAGACCAAGGAAGGTCGACAGGAAAGAAGATAAAGAGTAGCCCGGTTCAAGTAAGTGGAAGCAATGCCATACTCAGCTGGGGTCTCGTAGTCTCCAACATACGTCCCTCAAGTAGTGAGCCCCTAGGGAGGGGTTAAATGCAATACATTGACTGAAGTAATAACAAACAAATTCACTGTTTAATTCACTGTTTGTGTTCATGATGATGATGATGATAATTGTTGTTTTAAGGGGCCTAACATCTAGGTTATCGGCCCCTGATGGTGTGGGTGATCGTGAAGATGAGAATGAAAAGCGAACTTAAAACTAAAACTAACTACTAACCTACATACTAGAAGAAGAAATGGAAAACTAAAGGAGAATAAGGCAAATAAAGGACAGGAGGAAAAGAAATGCCCTCAATCCTCGAAGAAGGAGGATTGAGGGACTTGGAAGGAAGGAGAGCCATGAAAGGCAGATAGAACAGTGAATGAGGAGAGCATCCGCCCCAAAGGTAAGGGACAAAAGGGGAAAACGGACCCAGCACAGGAATCCCTCGGGGTCGCCAACTCCCGAACTCACCAGCCGTGAGTGTTTGTGTTCAGTCTGGTCGACTTCTACCTGAGAATAGTGGTATATGCTCCCAGGCTGAAAATTCCTACTCAAGACTGTAATGTTGGTTGGTTTGTTGGTTCCTCAGTTTAGGGGCTGCGACAACGCAGTCATGTAGCCCCGTGTACTTTGGGTGTGTATAGAATCTGTCTGATAATAACCGGTGTTAATTGTGATGGCTGTATTAGAATGTGTTATTTGTTTGTAATTCAAGTAAGGACTGCAGACATTCAATTTTCAAGTAGTTCCTACTTTTGCTACCAAACGCCACCGTCAACGACAACTAGTACTGAACTTGTTTTACTAGATACCATCACAGTCGGCTCCTGGCGAAGAACGTTGGAACCTAAGAGTGTTAGTCAAATCTAACCTATAATTTAGCTTCACACAAGTGTAATTAGTGGAAGGGTCTCTTACATGCCATAAATCTATGACATGGAACCGCCGGCTTCACTTCCTCTCCCAAGGAAAGCATACTGAATGATTTTTAACGCTCTTAAGAAAACCAACGACTTCGACCGGGTTTGAACCCGCGACCTTGGGAATAGAAGCTCAGCATGCTACCAACTACGCCACCGAAGCCGCCACATTAATGTTAGGCCCCTTAAAACAACAAATGTCATCATCAGGACTGTAGACGTTCTAAGTATAATACGTGATTGGACAACGAACAGATGTGAAAAAATATCACACCGTCACGTTCGATGAAACATAGCCAAGACTCGATGACCGTGTTTAACAAGATGTTCAGCAAAGAAGATATAGCCTACTTTATCCTAAATGTATGGGTATATTTATAACTCTTTGTCCTCATCCCTAAAACCACCTCTACCACCATGTAGTGTTTGTTTTCTTTTATATTGATAATTAGCCAGTAAGTGTCAAAATCAATATTATATACTTTATGATGATTGAATAACAAAACTACTAACTTATTGTAATGCATTCACGTCCGTTAATCTCTATATTAAGCCAGCCTGCAAACTTAAGGATCTATCGTTTTGGGTACCTTCCCCTTAAAAAATCCGCGCCAATCACAGTAGGTTGGTGCTGCGACCTAGCAGTGAATTCATATTTATCTAGTACGCCTCTGGGTGTTCAACGAGTAGGCAGTTTAAAGTAGCCAGGAGGGAGGCGATCCAACTGGCAGTGGTTAATGATAGAGCGTACAGTCACTCGTCCTGCTAGAAGGACCTTCCGGTAGTACTTTTGTACACAGCGGTGCGTCCTTCCAGCAGGACTTTGGACCCTTATGGCAAATGTTTGAACTGGCCTTCCAGCAGGACGCGTCCTTCCGGCAGTACTTTGGGTTATCAGAGCGTAATAATATTGCAGTTCTGGTACTGGGCAAACAATAAAAGTCTGTAAATATTCTAAAATATTCAATATGACTCATATTGACTAAACAATAACTGTCTCTTAACAACATATTGACTCTAAAATATATAAACGTATAAAGTATAAACGTGTTTTCTTATAGTACAGAGACTAAATAAATGTATGAGCGACGGCGCGTCCATCACTCGAGAATAAATAAATTAAAAAAAAGCCTAGTTGTATTTTTGTCAATATCCCACTGCACAGTTGCACAACTACACGTAATTTAAACTACAGTACCATGACATTTACTGATATCATAATTACTAGCAAATAACGAGCGACTCCATGCATCTCCGCTGTTTGGAGCATCGAAATAGGTAGCAAAAACATAAACACAGTCACCATTACGTATAATCGCCGCCATTACTGAACGGTCAGAGCTACCAACTTCAGACTTGCATGCGCTGATTCGTTACATTTCCCTCTATATAATGGAAAAAAGAACGGTCCTGCCAGCAGGACGCTTCGTCCTCATATAAGCAATTGAATTACGTACTCAAATGAGGACCTAACTTCCTGCCGGCAGTGCCTTGTACGTTCTATCATTAAAGGTAATCGGAGCGCGATCGTGGCTAATAGTCGAACTACCGGTATTACAAAATTGCCATACTTTAGGAGGCCAGGTATTGACACAGCGGTATATTTGGAACAATACTACCCACATAACCCACAAGAGGACAGCACCGTACAGAGACATTAATAAGGCTGTGGTTGATAACAACGTGTATCTAATTCTTCTATTCTCCTTTTCGTAATGTCTTCTGTTTATGTGCAATGCTGGGACTGTGATTTTATTAATAAACGAGTGTATACATTAGCCTCCCCTTTGAGCTAAATGACATTTTATTCAGTATCTGTGAAAAGAGCTTGTGCACATCATTTGTAAAAGAATTCAAGAAAAAAAAGGTCAACTGTAGCAGTATTCGATCCCCAGTCAACTGCGTGACAGGCTAACACGCTAGCCCAGAGCTAAACATATCCGTAACATCATGGCGATCTTAACTGATATATTAGATTCAACCTGTTGGCAAATAATGACTTGAAATAAACTATTTCTTCACTGCAGTACATCTTCATTATAGATCATTTCATACAAAGTTTATATTATTGTATCAGTAGGGTATATCGCATACAACATACTAAAACTACTGAAATATAAGACAGGCTCATGAGGACAGCTGCCATCTTGTCGTGTGGCAGATACAGCTCAGCTCTTTTAAGCCAGTCATACAGAATAATATTATAATATTAAATTATAATAAATAACGGATCACGACCTTCAGGATAGCTTAAACCACCCTAGGCTTGATAATCTGAATTGGTGGGTCTTAAGCTATTGATTATAATGGTTGCATAATTCACACGGCCACCATCCTGAAATGGCAAGGCCGATGACCTTGAAGTTTGGGTGAAAGACGCGTCCTATATAAAGGTATGTTGTCACCAAATTTGGTAGAGATCGGATGATTAGTTTAGCCGTAATTTGAGTTTACGTTTTGAACGTTTGAGTGGCCGCCATTCAGTTTTGGTAAAGATGGCGGCGATATAAAGTATGGCACTGAGGTGCCCTATGCTAGAGCTACCTCTGTACCAAATTTCGTTCAATTCGGTTTCACCGTGTTCGAATTGATAGGGGGGGACAGACATTCAGAGTACACTCACTCACTCACTCACACACACACACACACACACACAGACTCACACACACACATACACACAGACAGACACACAATTTTTCGCCCTGTGTTGATCTCATAAGTCTACTTTCATTTTTTGCAAAAATCGAAAGTAGGCTAAAAATGAGAATCACGCGATTGTCAACGCTCGAATACAGACATAACGATCAATCGATATCCATTGTGGAAGTTAAACTCGTGTTAGTGGTCGGGCCATATCGAGGCTCTTGTCCTCCGGATACCTGCAGCCATACATTACAACTGCCCGCGGCCACTTCAGAGAAACATAGACCACACCCAGTATATACAGTACCGGTACGGTCTGAGTTTCGTGCTCCGCGGGGATCCTGTCTCGAGAGAACTTCGTGCCACTACTGGGGTTTAACGTACGGTAATGGACCTCACGACCAACAAGCTCAGTGGTCTAACTCTTTGGTTGGTTGGTTGGTTCCTCAGTTTAGGGGCTCCGACAACGCGGTCATGTAGCCCCGTGTACCTTGGGTGTATGTGGAATCAGTCTGATAACCGGTGTTAATTGACTGGTTGGTTCCTCAGTTTAGGGGCTGCGACAACCCGGTGTTAATTGTGATGGCTGTATTAGTGTGTGTTATCTGTAATGGACTGCAGACGATCAATTTCAAGTAGTTCCAACTTTTTCTACCAAATGCTACCATCAACGACACCTAGCTGCGAACTTGGCTATCAGATGCCACCACAACTGGCAGCGAACTTGGAACTTACAGCGTTGATCAAATCTATAGTACAAATCTAGCTTCACACAATAATTGTAGTTAGTGGAAGGTTCTTTTGCATGTCATAAATCTATGATAGGGTCCGCCGGTTCTACTTCCCCTCAGAAGGAAGGCATACGGAGGGATTTTTAATGCTCTTAAATAACCCGACGACTTCGGCCGGGTTTGAACCCGTGATATTGGGCATAGAAGATCAGCACGCTACCAACTACTTAAAACACATTAAGCCAGCGTTTCCAAACTTTGGTCCACAGATCGCAGGTGGATTCGAGTGTCTGCTTGTGGCCAGTGCCGAAGAGAACGGTCACGGGCCATTGGACAAGGTCTCCCGGACTCTCCGCCTGTGACATAATTTTTGAAATTACGGTATTGTATGTCTACCCCTTATTATTCCCGATTTTAACGGGGTCGGGGAGGAGATGCGATGAAAGGCAATGCGGCGGGTGCATTCTACGGCCTGATGTCCTTCCTGACACCAACTTAATGAGAGAAGTGAATGTGAGAGAGATGAAATGAATGAAGATGAATTAAACTGGGCAGAGATGTGGATCGAAGTGGTGATGTCCTAGCATTTGCCTGGGAAATTGCGGAAAACAATTTTGTAATTACGGGTTGAAAATATATTTAACGCCACCCCCCCCCCCCCCTCCCCTTCCCCACCTGAATATTAATGTACTTTGTTTTGTTTGTTTCTCTCCGTCTGTCATTGGTTGTTCTTTTACTTCAAGATTTTGTGATCCCTGTGCATTAAAAAATACTTGTTTCTGAACGTGCCCATGAGCCAAACTCCTTTCAAAAACGTATGAATTAAACAGTCAATCTATTTCTAAGATTGAATGACAAACTGTATGCTCCACAGACAGCTCTAACCTTGAGCACGTTATAAATTAATTGGACAATTCTGGCAACTTAACCATTTCCTCGGAAGAAAAAAGAAAAACACAATGGTTATTCATAAAAATGAATTAGCCTATATGTTCTCTTTGGGAGGTTTTGGATTCCATTCACTTACTGTATTTACATCAAACAGAGTAATGTCCGAAAATTACATAATAGGTTTTATGTTCGACGATGTCGAAATGTAAATACAGTATTATATGTCAGAAAACTGTATCATAATGAGGGTCATTATAACACTATTTTTCATTATGAAACAGTTTCTCCCACCAATCAGATCTCAAAAAAACTGTTGTTTGACCAATTAGGTGAGGATAACATCGCACCTGCGCTGAGTTCCAAGGCCTTCTAATTTAAATTTCACTGCTTGGCCTAGTGTCATCGTGGGGTAATCCAAGGAGGCCATGGTCAAATTCAAGGTATTCTGTGCGTTCCATGCGCTCTATTCAGTACATAAAATTGGCGAAATCTCGACAGATATTTATGAATATTTATGAATAGTTATAATAATTATCGTCGAACATAAGCAGTCGTATGCAACTCGCCTATAATGGTAATTAAGACACTCGTATGGAAATTATAAAACTCGCATACGCTCGTTTTATAAACTTACTCGTGTCTTAATTATTGCCATTATAGGCTCGTTGCATAATGTACTAAAAATGAATCAATTTGTCCACTCAAAATTATTTTAGCGCCTCGGGCCCATCAGCAAATCAGGGCCCCGGGACTACAGCCTCCCTCTCGTCAGGCCTGCTTGTGGCCCTCAATTCGTAGGTGATTTCTGAGTGTAGACCTATCCTGCTCTAACCCTCAGACCATAAGTCAAAAGGGTTGTAGCTCAGCTCATTCATAACTTACTAATAACTAACACTTGAAATGGCAATGTTCAGCTTCATTCAGCGTAGTCCATCTTTCAAACAAATCGTTGATGTTTCGAAATGAGAAATTTATCCTGGAATTACTTGGAGAGCCAGTCCACTTCTGTAATATTACAAGTGGCATGAATTAATGATTAATAATTTGCGGGTGACATAAAGTGGATCGTTCGCCATCTCCTCCCCGTGATTCCATCGCCTATGAATTTGTTACCTTTTCTCATTGTACCAAACAATAGACGTAAGAAATTATTAAGCAATACATGAAATGTAATTATCCGTTCTTTCAATCACACAGTACAGTACTTAGATTTTTCATTGATCTATAGGGGATATTCAGCTAAATTCGCAATATTAAAGGGTTGATGTTAAACAAGATTAATTAAGAGAAAGGTCTTTAGAAAATTTAACCTAAAAATTAATTTACTACATAGCCTATTTGTGATAAATTCCGATATTAAAATTTCTTCTGGCGTGTGTTGAATAAATCAATTAATAACACTTTCGAAGAAATTTTAATTTGGTATTTTTTTAGTATTCTTTTTAATATTAGTACTAGTGCTAAATTTTGCGATACCTTGTCTAAATCTACAAAATGATAAGTCTAATAATATACATCATTACTACCAACACTTCATAAATAAATCGCCGAAACACATGTGATTTTATGAATATTTCACAAACAAAATTCAACAGACATTTTCTTGATTTTATCACTAGGTAGTAGCATTTATCTCTTCGAAATTCATAGTAAAGGTAAATTAAATAGTTGACGCAACAGAATTGGTGAGATGAACTCGTCTCTTGTACCGAAGTATCTCTGCAGAAAAGATATATTTCAAGTGCTGCGGAATTAGCCGTACTGCAAAGTTAACCAAGTCTCTCCTACTTCCAGCTATGAAGAGATGAAAAGATGAGCTCAGGGCAGAGAAGCTTTATTACCCATAGCACAAAACAAAACAAAACTGGCTCCACAGCTCTCTCTACTGTAATGAAAAGAATTTAAATGATCATTGGCTGCATTAACAAAATTATATTTCATGTTATTCCATAGGCCTGTCCTCCGCCCATTATTTGGAAGAAGTGGGCTCCTCCGTGCATTGCTGCAATAACATGTTGATGATGACGATGAAGATAATTGTTGTTTTACGGGGCTAAACATGTAGGTTATCGGCCCCTAATGGTTTGGGTGATCGTGAATTACAGTGTAATGCCATGAAACCCACAACTAGAACCAACTACTGACCTAACCAACCTACGAACATACTAAAAGAAGAAAAGAGTAAATACAAAAGGACAAAAAGGAAATAATTGACAGGAGAAAAGAAAATGCCCTCAATCCACAATAAATTAGGATTGAGGGACTTAGGAGGAAGGAGAGCCATGAGAGGCAGACATGAAAGGGAAAGAGAAGAGGGCCCGCTCGAAGGTCAGAGGAAAACGGGGACAAAAAGGACCCAGCTCAGGAATCCCTCTGGGTCGCCTACTCCCAAACTCACCACCCTGTCCAGGGTGCACCAGAAGTGGTGGGGCTACATACACCCTGCCTCCATTGAGGGCCTTGAGCAGAAGGTAGGATATACAATGAAAAGAAAACAAGAGCTAAAACCCCTCTATGAATGAGGGATCAGGAAAGATGAGACATGGGCCGATTAAGGTGAGAAAAGGAAAGATTCCCTAGGCCTCGGATACCCTAATACCGTCGGTGTCGGAAAAGAACAAGAGTTGACCAAGGAAGGTCGATAGAAAAGATGACAGAGAGAAGCTCGGCCGAACTCAGCTGGGGTCCCTTGATCGCCAACCCACGTCCCACTAGTCATGAGCCCCTGGGGTGGGTAAAGAGCTGAGGGCGCGCCCAAAAGTCAGTGGAAAAAGGAGAAAATCAGACCCATCTCAGGACTCCCTCGGGGTTGCCAACTCCAAAACTGATCAGCGTTGAGCCCTTTGGGGTGTAGCACTATCCAGGGTGCACCAGATGTGGTGGGGCTACATACACCCTCCCTCCTTGAGGGCCTTGTGTAGACGGCAGGAGAAATCATAAAAAGAAAACGAAGGGTGACCTCTCGATGAAAGAGGGTATAAGGAAAGTTGAGACGAGGACCAATTAAGACGGGAAAGTGAAAGTGAAAGACTCCCTAGGCCTCGGACACCCTCATACCGTCGGGGTCGGAAGAGAACAAATGTTGATCAAGGGAGGCCAACTTGAAAGATACCAGAAATGAACCCGGCACAAGTATGTGGAAGCAATGCCAGACTCAGCTGGGTTCCCTTGGTCGCCAACCCACGTCCCGTAAGTTGTGAGACCCTGGGGGCAATAACATGTGTTACGGTGTCTGATGAACAGGTGAAGAGTGAATGCGATGCTGTGGGCCGGATAAGTGGTGTTACTCAACCCAACAACTGTAAGTTTGATGTCTCCGTGTGGCCTTCAAGAAGATAATGTGTAATATCCTTCATCTTTCCATTGTTAAGAAACCAAAACAGTTTTTCTATTGTCTCTTATTTATGAATGTAATGATGAATTTTTCATAAGTCAAGTGAAGGTAGGTCCGATTGCTTTAGAGAAGAAAGCAAATTACATGAATTACTGTAAAGCATGTCATGAATGTTAATGATCATAAGGTCCAGAGCTGGTCTGGAGACACAGCGCCTTGTATTCTTTTCCTCAGACGTAATGACAAAATGTGTATCATTCAGATGTTACGACGCGCAATCAATGATTTGAAAAATGGAACGTATGAGTCAGTGACTTCTTATGAAAGGGAACAAAGCCTTGTATAGAAACCGCAAATGTAATTTAGGGGTTTCATTTTAAAAGGTATTGCGCTCTGTCTTTGAAGGAAGATACTCATTACCAGCCATCCTATTTAACATGTGTGTCTATCAGCGTTCACTTTAGTAGTTAGTTACTGAGGATTTTACAGGGCGGAACAGCGAGGTCATCTTCCCCTAACGTTCACTTTAAAGAAGGCAGAAAGTGTGAGATTAGCAATCATGGATCGCGAACGTTGTTGTTGATCCATTTAAGGGCTTTGCGACATTGTGTTCATATAGCCCCATGTAGTTGAGTGTGATTGAGTGGAATATGTCTAATAACCTGTGTTATTGAGATGGCTGTATGAGTGAGTATTTGTAATTACGATGAGGATTAGGAAGGAGGCAGTCTTGGCTTTAATTTAGGAACCATCCCCGCATTCACCTGGAGTAGAAGTGAGAAAACCACTTCCAGGATGGCTTAGGTGGGAATTGAATCCGCCCCTTCTGTGTTTTGCCTCTTGAGGGTGAGTGTATCCTGGTCCAGCCCACAGACCAGAATTAAATGTCTTGGCTGAGCCGGGAATCAAACCCTGGCCTCTGTGGTGACAGCAAAGACTGCAAGCCACTACACAACGAGGTGGGCAGGATCGCGAACAAGATATGTCGCTAGGTAGTTCACTAGATTTCGAGAAATTTCTATATTAGAACTCCTATTTATTATCAACCTATTTTGATTTATGAAACATAATCAGTAAAGAACATATAGCCTACTTTCTCCTATAAAACTCATTGTTTTTTTTTCAATGAGTATAATTGCAAGTTGGTTGTAGTTGATTCTTGAATAACAACGTGCTATATTATACATTGATTGAATCCTCACCTGAATACAGCTATTACAATGACACAGGTTAACAGACAAGATTCAACACTCACCAAATTACACAAGGCTAAATGACCATGATGTCCAAGCCTCTCAAATGAAGCAAGCCAACAACAGCTTCCTACCCAAATCCTCCCTCGTTTAAAAGAACACACACGGACATCACAGTGACACAGGTTGTCAGACAACCTCTACACACACCAAAGTACATGGGGCTACATGACCATGATGCCGCAAAGCCCCTAAAGAATCAACAACAGCAGCAAAAACAACAACAACGAACAGCAGACTCTACCGCGGATCAATGACAGCTTCCTAGACAAATCCTTCCTCATTTACACACTAGTACAGACATCACAGTTATCAGACAACCTCTACACACACCCAAGTACATGGGGCTACATGACCATGATGCCGCCAAGCCCCTAAAGAATCAACAACAACAACAAACTCTACCACGGATCAAGGACAACGAATTTTAATTACTATAGTTCAGTGTTGAAATATGTGGTGTTATAAGTAGAGCACTGCGCGGTTAAACAAACCGTTATCCGCATCCACCCCGCATCCGCACGACTTTTATCCGCATCCTCCCCGCATCCGCCCCGCATCTGTCCCGCATCCGCACAACTGTTATCCGCATCCTCCCCGCATCCGCACGACATAGTAATTGCAATGCTGTTTATTGTGCTTTAAATATAATTTAAAAATTCCGTTTAACTTACAGTAGGCCTATATAACTAAATGGAGCTCACTTATATTTGTTTTTATTTATTTATTTAATTAATTTTCATCTGTTATCTGTGTCACTAGCCAAGCCTATCGACACATGCCTTATGGATACTTCCTGCTTGTCGATCCGGATGTGATCCAGGATGTAACCTTAAGTGAATTCTTACAGGAAGCAAGGGAGATAGAGCAAGCGGAACAAGACATGATAAACTTGTTGACAATGATACAGTGAAATCCCGTGGGAGTGATACCGCAAAAACTTTGTATTATCGTCTAGAGATTTACAGGCAGAGCCGTCTAATCTAACAGCCCCTCATCAATTACTAGATGAAGTATCTGTTGTTTGAAGGCCTTTGGAACTTGCCAAATAATAACATATTCATAATGTAGTTATATTATTTCCATGTTATCAATTAAATCCATAACTTAGCCAACGGCAACGAATAAAGATTATTAACACAGCCCTGCTTTGATAGCATATCGTGATATTGATGATGATGATATTGATGATGTTGATTTATAATTGTTGATTTAAGGGGCCTACTATTTGGATTATCGGCCCCTAATGGTTTGTGTGATAGTGAAAATGAAATGGAAACTATAAGTAAAACTAACTAAGGACTTACGTACTACAAGAAGAAATGAAAAATAAAACAAGAATTAAGGTAAATAAATGACAGGAGGAAAAGAAATGTCATAAAACCTCATATGGGCAATGAAAGACTTACTGAAAAAACATTTAATCATGCTTACTGACTAAAAGTCAAGAATAACTGGATAATCAAAATTGAAAATGAAATTCAAGAAATGAACGTAGCAGGCGAGATTTTATGGGATTGGCGTAGCCTTAGAACATTGGTGAACATCAATAACTTTTTTGCAAACCCCCGGACGACAGCTACCTCTGCTTGGACTGTAGAAAGAAAGAAAAAACATAGTGAGAGAATGTTTTTGGAAAGAGAAGAAAGAAAAGTCATATCCTTGTGTTAAATATGTTCAATCGCGCTCCTTAGTTGGGGATAACGTTAAAAAAGATATATCCTTGATATATGTTCGACGAATTTAATTACGCTGAATACGTAATTTACCTGATATTTTTCTGCAGATTAATGACAATGTACTGTCTTGATACTGGTTGAAATTAGAAATAGCACGCAAGGTGTTGTAACTATAAATCTTGATGAAATATGTTAATAATAAGTAAGATATTATTAATTATTAGGTAAAGTCATTACATAAGAAATGAGTGGGCCTGTGCTGGATGTCGTGTGTTCTCCCAAACACAGGGCCATTAATCTTCATTAGTGCGAGCAGACGGTCAGGTGGTTGCTATAGATACTGCACCATGCGCATTGTGCCAGTACAACGCTCTCAGCGGCTAGCCTAATTACACGTTTAATCTGCACCTCGTAATGTTCTCTACCGCGCCATGATTTATACCGCATGCTTTCAGAAGACAAAGGTTGGATGCAGAGGAAATAACATCTGTGTGAAGTTATAAATTGGAAGAATGTCCATCGGTTAAAATACTTTGCTATTATGCTCATTGAATACCACTGTACACTACTGGTGATAAAGATGATGATAATTGTTGTTTTAAGGGGTCTAACATCTAGGTTATTGGCCCCTAATCGTTTGGATGGCAGTGAGGATGAAAAATAAAATTAACGGATAGTATAACTACAAACTAACTATTTGAATAAAAAAAAAGGTGAATAAAAGACAGGACGAAAACAAATGCCCTTAACCCTCGAAGAATGAGAATTGAGGGACTTGGAAGGAAGGAGAGCCATTAAATAAAGTAATGTTATTTTTTTACGTCCCTTTTAACATCTGCAGCTTTTAGAGACCCCGCGCCGGGGTGCTGTAATTTTGCACCAAAGGGGATCTTTACGTGCCAGTAAATCTACTGACGCGGCTCCTTCGCATTTGCGTACCCTCAAATGCCAACTGACTGTGCCAGGATTCGATCCTACAACTCTGGGCACAGCAAGCGAGAACGTTACCGCTGGGCCACGCAGCCAGCTTGAGAGTCAAAAAAGGCATATAGGAAAGGGGAAAGAGGAAAGGGCCTACCCCAAAGGCAATGGAAAAACCAGACCCAGTACAGGATACCCTTGGGCTCCCTAACGCCCCCAAATCACCAGCTTGATGGTGCAGCACTAACCAGGGTGCACTGTAAGTGATGGAGCTACACACGCCCTGCCTCCTTTAGGGCCTCGAGCAGAAAGCAGGAGATATCATGAAAAGATGAACAAGAGGTCTGACCACTTGAAAAATCAGGAGTCAGGAAAGATGAGACAAGGGCCAAATAAGGCGAGAAATCGAAAGACTCCCTACGCCTCGGATACTCTCAAACCGTCGGGGTCGTAAGAAAACAAGAGTTGACCAAGGAAGATCGACAGGACAGATGACAGAGAGGAGCCCGGCAGAAGTGTAAGTCGAAGCAATGCCGCATTCAACTGGGGTCCCGTGGCCACCAACCCACAGTCCACTACATATTTTCAAGCCCATGAATATGACACGTGTATAAAATAGGAAACCATGCTACTGTGCTGTCTTTTAGCAGACACTATAAGGTGAGTCTTGGTGGCTCACATTTTTGAGGTGATATAATATTTTTGCCAGTGGCAGTGAACGATTTCTAGCTTGTCGACTGATGGAGGCCGAGAGCCGTGTTTATGGTATGACATGCAATTAAGGGCGACATGCAGTTTAAGTGAAAGGTGTTTCACGGGTATTTGATGGATTATTAGATGGTTTTCCCTATACATAGCTACACTTGACGAGTTTCATGGTCAATAAAATTACAATTACACTTTTAGGTATAAAATGGAATTAAATCAGAATTAATAATAAAGTGATAGGATTTTTTTTGAAATTAAAAATGTGAATTATATAAATTATGAAATCTGAATACGAATCGAATGCTAAACTTAAATTTTCTTTTCTTGACCGTCATATTAGAGCTTGATATCTTCAGCTTACTTAGATACATTCTGACTTCTTCCCGATTTTGAGACGATGATCATTTAATGACGTGATAATATAAAAGCACGGTCAATAAATTGTTAATTTCAACGTGAGTCGTGATGGCCCATCACTGCAGTTGCCGACGTAATTTTGTCCACCCTACACACTATGACCATTTACCGCAAACAGCGTGAAATGTGTTCAGGCCTTCAGGGGAAGGTCATAAAGATGATGGACTACCTCCTGGTGAAGTGGCTAGCATTCTTTAGCATACTTTATTTTTGAATGAAACATGTTTTCATCCCTTCATAAGGATCATCTTCAGCATTGGTTTCCCCCAGGGGCTCACATCTTGTGGGCGTGGGTTGGCGACCACGGGGCCCCAGCTGAGTCAGGCATTGCTTCCACTTACTTGTGCCGGGCTCCTCTCTGTCTTCTTTCCTGTCGACCTCACTTGGTCAACTCTTGTTCTCTTCTGACCCCGACGGTATTAGGGTATCCGAGGCCTAGGGAGTCTCTTCCTTTCCCGCCTTAATTGGCCCTTGTCTCATCTTTTCTGATACCCTCCTTCTGCGAGGGGTCAGCCTTCTTTTTCTCTTCCTTTTACCTCCTGCCTTGTGCTCTAGGCCCTTAAGGAGGCAGGGTGTATGTAGCCCCACCACTTCTGGTGCACCCTAGATAATGCTACACTCTCAGGGGCTCACGGCTGGTGGGTTCGGGAGTTGGCGACCCCGAGGGATTCCTGAGCTGGGTCCGTTTTTCCCCTTTTGTCCCTTACCTTTGGGGCGGATCCTCTCCTCTTTCACTTTCCTATCTGCCTTTCATGGCTCTTCTTCCTTCCAAGTCCCTCAATCCACCTTCTTCGAGGGTTGAGGGCATTTACTTTCCTCCTGTCCTTTATTTGCCTTATTCTCCTTTAGTTTTCCATTTCTTCTTCTAGTATGTAGGTTAGTAGTTAGTTTTAGTTTTAAGTTCGCTTTTCATTTTCATCTTCACGATCACCCAAACCATCAGGGGCCGATAACCTAGATGTTAGGCCCCTTAAAACAACAATTATCATCATCATCATCAGCATTGGTTGTTGTATTGAGATAACATACTCATGTACTAAAATGGTAATTTTCTGTGATAAAGATTATAATAAATTCCACTCTAAAATATCCAAGTTAGAATATGTAAGTGTAGGGAAAATGGACGTCCTTACAAAGTTATCTCAGAAAATATTTGTACTGTACTTTGATTTGAGTTCTAATAAAGGCTACTAGTAGGAAATAATAGGAAATAAATCAATAAATAATTGAACAGAAAATCATTAAATAAATAAATATGTATGTATTTTTAGCCTATTTTCAATTTTGAAAAAATAGGCTTTTGTCCGTGTGTGTGGGCGTGTGTGTGTGTGTCCCTAATAAAATCTAAACGGCTGGAGCGATTTCAATGAAACTCTGTAAGTTCATAGCGGTATTCCGGACGACCCCGACCGTGCCCTTCAAATTTTGTTACCTCTCACCAATCCAACATGGCGGCTGTGCGAAATGTTTCACCAGCAATCAATGTCTCCGAAAATATTCGCGATATCTCCCTGGAATCTTTTACGGTGATAAAGGGATCTACTCGAAGTTCACCTATGTGACTTTTGAAAAACTGATGATGATGATGATAATTGTTGTTTTAAGGGGCCTAACATCTAGGTTATCGGCCCCTGATGGTTTGGGTGATCGTGAAGATGAAAATGAAATGCAAACTTAAAACTAAAACTAACTACTAACCTACAGTACATACTAGAAGAAGAAATGGAAAACTAAAGGAGAATAAGACAAATAAAGGACAGGAGGAAAAGAAATGTCCTCAACCCTCGAAGAACGCGGATTGAGGGACTTGGAAGGAAGGAGAGCCATGAAAGGCAGATAGGAAAGTGAAAGATGAGAGGGTCCGCCCCAAAGGTAAGGGACAACAGGGGAAAACGGACCCAGCTCAGAAATCCCTCGGGGTCGCCAACTCCCGAACTCACCAGCCGTGAGCCCCTGAGGGTGTAGCATTATCTAGGGTGCACCAAAAGTGGTGGGGCTACATACACCCGGCCTCCTTGAGGGCCTTAAGCAGAAGGAAGGAGATAACATGAAAAGAAAAAGGCTGACCCCTCGCAGAAGGAGGGAATCAGAAAAGATGAGACAAGGGCCAATTAAGGCGGGAAAGGAAGAGACTCCCTAGGCCTCGGATACCCTAATACCGTCGGGGTCGGAAGAGAACAAGAGTTGACCAAGTGAGGTCGACAGGACAGAAGACAGAGAGGAGCCCGGCACAAGTAAGTGGAAGCAATGCCGGACTCAGCTGGGGCCCCGTGGTCGCCAACCCACGCCCACTAGAAGTGAGCCCCTGGGGGGTTTTTCAAAAACTGGTAACTACAAAACCAACATGGCGGCCACGCGAATTTGCGACTTTTAAATAGACGTTTCTCGCGATTTAACCAACCAAACGCAATGAAACTTGGTACAGTATATGATTATATACATTGTAATGCACCGACATCTAACTTGGTTCAATTGTTTACATAACCACAAGGTGGCGGATGTGCGAAATATTTCACCGGCATTCTATATCTCTGAAACTGTTAGCGGTATCACCCTGAAATTATGTACGGAGATAAAGGGCACTATTGGATGCCCATCTATAAGACTTTTAAAAACCGGTTAACTACAAAACGAACATGGCGGCCAAGCGAATTTGAAAATTTTAAATAGACCTTTCTCGCGATTTAATGTTCCAAACGCAATGAAATCTGGTACCGTACAGGAAATGTTTATACACACTGTAATGCACTGGTACCTAATTTAGTTCAATTGTTTACATAACCCCAAGATGGCGCCTTTGCGAATTTTAAAATCAATTTTTTATTTCTTGTGTCGTAATCATGCGATCGATGTGAAAGTTTGAATAATGAACCTACGCAATAAATTTTCTTTAATGGTACATGACTCTATGGCCTATACATTTAACAATCCAACATGGCGACCATCCGAAATATTTAGACGGCTCTGAATATCTACGAATCTATTATAGCAATCAAACTGAATTTTTTTATGTTCATAGGGGCTATGAACTTAAGTTCACCTATAGGACTTTAAATAACCTGGTGATCACAAATCCAACATGGCGGTGACGCGAAGTATTAATATTCACATGGACGTTTCTCGCAATTTAACCATCCGAGTGCAGTGAAACTTGGTACAGTAGATCCTTATACGAATGATAATCCACTGACCTCTAATTTGTTTCAAATGTTTCTATAACCACAAGATGGCAGCTGTGCGAAATTTTAAAATCTCCTTGTTACTTCTTGTGTCCTAAACATGCGATTGAAGATTGAATGCTACACGTACACAATAATCTTCATGTAACAATATATAACTCTAGGACCTACATTAATAAAATCCAACATGGTGACCATCCGAAATATTTAGTCGGTTCTCAATATCTACGAATCTATTACAGCAATCAAACTGAAATTTTGTTTGTAGATAGAGGCAATTAACATAAGTAGGTTATATCAAAATAGGCTGTATAGTTCTTCACGGAACTACTTGTTTATTTATTTAATTATAAATTTATGTAAGTTATTTATTTACTTACTATAGATCATACCAAAAGTAAGGAAGGTCTAGTGAAAGGGGGCAAGCCCCTCATACATTATTTATGCTTCACTGGCATACAGTGTTCATATTTGCAGTTTTTACATATTTTACTAACTTCTACCTTCAGTGTGCATGTTCCCAGATGTGTTGGTTTTATGAGTTATAGTTCTTTATATTAGGTGAATTCATCCTAGAGTAGGATTGGCGATAGTTATTGTACTATTGCTGTGCATACCTATGCGCACATAGCTGTAGTGTCTTCTTCCTGTCCCCTTAAAACAAGAATTATCATCATATCATCATCATCTTCCTGGCGTGTCGTATTGCTGCATCCAGTCTAATTTCCCTCTAGTGATAATTCTTGCGTGGTAGCCCATTAAATTACTACCTGCGTAACATCAATTGTTACTGTTACTGTCGTTTCTCCAGTAATTCCCGGGTTTCGGCACCAAATGTTGCGTGATAATAACGACACGACACTTTTCTCATACTAACTTTATTACTATCTCGGAACTATACCTGTCCAATCCAGAAGACTGTTTGAATCTCAAGGGCTATTTATTAGTTAACAATGTGAACCAGCATTGGTTTAGCACTGCATTTTTTTTATCTTTTGAAACTATTTGCATAAACAAACTGCATGGTGTTGTTAATAATATTGTCAGCATGTGGGAATAAGCGGGGCTGTGGGAGTAAACAAGCACGTGGTAGGTGTGACCGGAAGCATTCGTGGCAACACCGCCTTCTGTTCAACGCTTCTCCGCTGAACTGTCAGAATGCATCTTTGAAAGAAACTACTGTAACACACTGCCAGCAATACCACAAGTGATTCTGCGATCAACATAAACCAGACTGCAAACTTGGTTTCCACTTAACAGAATCACATGCCGCAAATGTACTGTATACTCAGAACAACTAGAAGTAATCCGTATGAATTATTCAAGTTAGGATCAAACTAATAGGACAGTAGGGAAGAAGCAAAGTATTTGTAGAAAAAGTGAAACATGACCGTTTGAAATTGATGGGTGTACATTCGTGATTACTTGGCTATTTTCTATTACAAATTCAGTGGCTGTGTGCTGTTCTCTGTATTGCGAAATACCTTCTTGTGTTTGGTATTTGGTGTGTTTAAGAAATGCACTCAACCTGAAAAGAAACACCATACATGGAAAGCGATACAGATTCATGAATTCTTAATGATGACTCACGTACAGTACATCGTAAGGCATGGTTCGACAAATTTGCTCGGATCATGCTTGTACTACTAACAATTTCCCGTAAGGTTCAATCATGTTCCCACATAACAACAGGATTGTGAAAGCATCCTCCAATCGCACCGTACCATACAAGGCTCGATTGTTAGATAATTTCTTTCAAAGTCACGTCCAGTGATACGGATTCCTTGTAAAGACGACGTAAAGTGGCGTATGATCGCCAAGTAAACGTACAATCTTACTTTATTCTTCACCTTCAGTCAGTGCCCTTAATACCATATAATATGAATTATTAAATAAATCTTCTGCCCTTTGATAATCCTTTTTCTACGGTGAGGTTCGAACTAACCCATCTTTCGAGTCTGAAGATAGCTGTAAATGCGCGCAGATACTTTGGTTCATAATAATAATAATAATAATAATAATACCGGTACATAACTGGGTGAGTTAGCCGTGGTCGTTACGGTGTGGCTGCAGGCAGTTGCTCACATCCGGGAGGCGAGGAGGATCGAATCCCCCCGGCGGCAACCTTGAAGATAGTCTTCTGTGGTTTCCCATCTTTCTTCCAGGCAAATGCCGGGGTTGGTCCCTAACTATAGGCGACAGCCGCTACCTTCCAATTCCTCGTCCTTACATTCACACTTTCCTCCCCAGACAACACTCCACACGCGACGGTACTTGTAGCTCACCCCATGGGTGTCCGCACAGAAGCAGCTACAAACTCTGGCGAGCCGAACATGTGCTCGGTCACTCCTGGCACTAAAAGCCATACGCTTAGGAAAACAAAAACAAAACAAAAACGGTACGGTACATAGACAGGTAGGTGAGATCGCACTTACGAAATTAGGCCCTAAATTCAAAAATAAATTTAGCTAAGTAATCTTTTATCAACAAGCACATTGAAACATGCATTGAGCTTCTTGAAGAAGTCTTTGACCTTCCCTAACAGTTCAAAAGTTTCCAGAAGAAAATGAATATTGTATTCAGGGAACACGGAGACATTTTGGAGAGCAATTGAGATATCCGTAAATATCTTGTTACCATTTTGCCTAAGTGTAACAGTTCTATTATTAATAATTTATTTTATATTTTATGGCAAATCAATTATACATAATAATGATATTAATAATATTAATTCACAGGCTGCTTCCAGTCGACCGACTGGGTCAGAGAATGCAATGAATGAAGCCCCCATCAAGCGGCGTGGATATGAACGGCGCCGGCTGTCGAAGCCTGTCGCACTCCCCTGGGACAATGGGTAAATTAATGACAGATTAAATGAAATGATAGTGGATAGTGTTGCTAGAATGAAATTGTGACTGGGAAAACCGGAGTACCCGGAGAAAACCCTGTCTGCCTCTGCTTTGTCCAGCACAAATCTCACATGGAGTGACCGCGATTTGAACCACGACCCAGCGGTGAGAGGCTGGCGTGCTGCCACCTAAGCCACGGAGGCTTAATAATATTATTAATAATAAATAGGAGATAATAATAGATGATGATAATTGTTGTTTTAAGGGGCCTAACATCGAGGTTATCGGCCCAAATAGGAGATAAAGACGACTGAAATTTAATGGACATATTCAGTGAATGGGAAATAAACAAGTAGTTCCGTGAAGAACTATACAGCCTATTTTCACATATTCTACTTAAATTAATTGCCTCTATCAACATACAAATTGTCAGTTTGATTGCTGTAATTGATTCGTAGATATTGAGAACCGTCTAAATATTTTGGATGGTCACCATGTTGGATTTCTACATTGTAGGCCTTAGATTTATGTACTATTACATGAAGATTATTGTGTAGGGTTTTTATTCAAACTTCAATCGCATGATTAGGACACAAGAAATAAAAGCGGGATTTTAAAATTTCGCTCTTCCGCCATCTTGTGGTTATGAAAATAATTCAAATGAATTAGATGCCAGTCGATTAAAAATTGTATAAGCATATACCGTATCAAGTTTCACTGCGCTTGGTTGGTTAAAACGCAAGAAACGTCCATTTGAATATTTAGATTTCGCGTCGCCGCCATGTTGGATTTGTGCTCGCTAGGTTATTGAACGTCCCGTAGGTGAACTTATGCTTATAGCCTCTATACGCTTACAAAATTTCAGTTTGATTGCTGTAGTAGATTAGTTGATAGAGAACCGTCTAAATATTTCAGATGGTCGCCATGCTGAATTTTAATATATGTAGGCCATAGAGTTATGTACTCTTAGATTATGATTGTTGTGTACGTTCATTATGCAAATGTTGATTTCGATCGCATGATTAGAACACAAGAAATAAAAACTTAATTTTCGAAATTCGCACAGCCGCCATCTTGAGGTTACGCAAACAATTGAACTAAATTAGATACCAGTGCATTGCAATGTGTATAAACATTTGCTGTACGAAGTTTCGTTGCGTTTGGATAATTAAATCGCGAGAAAAGTCTATTTAAAACTTTTAAGTTCGCTTGGCGGCCATGTTCGTTTTCTAGTTAACCGGTATTTGAAAGTCTCATAGATGAACTTCCAGTAGTGCTCTATATCTCTGTACCTAATTTCATGGTGATACCGGTAATAGTTTCAGAGATATAGAATGCTGGTGAAATAATTGGCACAGCCGCCATCTTGAGGTTATGTAAACAATTGAACAAAGTTAGATGTCGGTGGATTACAATGTGAATGAACATACACTGTGCCAAGTTTCATTGCGTTTGGTTGGTTAAATCGCGAGAAACATCTATTTAAAAGTCGCAAATTTGCTTGGCCGCCATGTTGGTATTGTAGTTACCAGGTTTTCAAAAGTCACATAGGTGAACTTCTAGTAGTTCCATTTATCACCGTACAAAATTTCAGGGTGATACCCGTAATTGTTTCGGAGATATTGAATGCTGGTGAAATATTTCGCACAGCCGCCATGTTGGATTGGTGAGACGTAACAAAATTTAAAGGCCACAGTCGGGGTCGCCCGGAATAGTGCTATGAACTTACCAAGTTTCATTGAAATCGCCCCAGCCGTTTAAAAGTTATTAGGGACACACACACCTCACACACACACCTCACACACACACGGAGAAGAGGTGATCTCATAAGCCTATTTTTTCAAAATTGAAAATAAGCTAAAAACTACAAAAAGGGTAATTAATCAAGCCTCTTCATTAAATGTCAAGAATAATTGGATAATCAAAATTGAAAATGACCTTCAGGAAATCAACGAAACAGACGAACTATATGGGACAGGCCTAGATTTAGAGCGATGGTGAACAAACATAATTTTGCTGAAAATCTCCGAATGAGAGCCACCACTGCATGGACAGAGGAATGGATCTCAAATTATAAAACCCACCGTGTCAAACATTACCAGTACATGTTTTGTTATACTGATGTAACTGCTTCAGCGTGAATACCATCAACAATCAAGGAATGATGGTTGAGGAACGTGTAATGATGTAGAACCATGGAAAGCAGGGGAAAATGAGATAATGACGATAATTATAATTCTTGTTTCAAGGGGCCTAACATCTAGGTTATCAGCCCCTAATGGTGTGGGTGATGGTGTAGATGAAAATGAAATGCAAACTTAAAACTAAAACTAGCTACTAACCTACATACTAGAAGAAGAAATGGAAAACTAAAGAGAATAAGGCAAATAAAGGACAAGAGGAAAATAAATGCCCTCCACCCTCGAAGAATGCGGATTGAGGGACTTGGAAGGAAGGAGAGGCATGAAAGGCAGATAGGAAAGTGAAAGAGGAGAGGGTCCATCCCACAGGTAATGGACAAAAGGGGGAAACTGGACCCAGCTCATGAATCCCTCGGGGTCGCTAACTCCCGAACTCACCAGCCGTGAGCCCCTGAGGGTGTAGCATTATCTAGGGTGCACCAGAAGTTGTGGGGCTACATACACCCGGCCTTCTTGAGGGCCTTGGGCAGAAGGCAGGAGATAACATGAGAAGAGAAAGAAGGCTGACCCCTCGCAGAAGGAGGGTATCAGAAAAGATGAGAGAAGGGCCAATTAAGGCGGGAAAGGAAGAGACTCCCTAGGCCTCGGATACCCTAATACCGTCGGGGTAGGAAGAGAACAAGAGTTGACCAAGTGAGGTCGACAGGAAAGAAGACGGAGAGGAGCCCGGCACAAGTAAGTGGAAGCAATGCAAGACTCAGCTGGAGCCCCGTGTTCGCCAACCCACGTCCCACTAGATGTGAGCCCCTGGCGGGAAGAATGGAAGAAAATCATAGTGAGAGAATTAATAGATTTTGAGAAGAGAAGAAAGCAAATTCATATTCATCTGTTAAATAGGTTCAATCGCGCTCCTTAGTCGGCCATAACGTCAAAATATATACCAGTAATAATAATAATATTAATAATAAACTGTCATCAAACTGGCAAGTCTCTACGCAAGCGAAACACTTACACTCAATAAGAAATATGAACTTGAAGACATCAAGAAAGAAAGAAAGAAAGAAAGAAAGAAAGAAGGAAGAAAAATCATTCGGAAAATACTAGGAGCAAGACTCACTCCTGACGGGTACCGACTACAGTCAATCAAGACAACTGAAAAATACGCAAACATCGAAGTCGACATCAGAAAAAGACGATTGAAATTCTTCGGGCACATAAGTAGACTGCCGAATACCCGACTAACCAAAAGAATACTAGATTACATATCATCACTCAAAAGTACAACACCATGGATGAAAGAAGTACAAAAAGACATGCGGACTGCTAACATAACCGACACATCAGACAGAGACTCCTTCCGTAACAAAGTGACCAACTGGGAAGTCCAATCATAGCAACAAGATTGTGGCCCACTTTTCGAAATTCTGTAAATTTTTAAAAAATTCTTTAAGCATTTTATATTCATGTGTTTTAATCATCTTGACGATGTAAAAATGTTTTACAAGAATTTTTATTGAGAGACCAAACATTAGACTGTTTTAGGAGAATTTTTTAGTGATTTTGGATGAAGAAGGCTCACAGAGCCGAAACATGTCTAAAAATGTATATTGACATCAAGTGATATATAAAAATATAATTTTGTATTGTAAAGTGGACATTTGTATAATATAACACATAACATACAGAGCAAGCAAAACCTACACCTTACAGACCTCAATGGTCTGACGAAAGAAAATTGGCATTCTCCAACAGAATGAAACAATACTGACAAAATAAGAAGAACGTCAAGAATTGAGTCGAAGTGCTTAACGCTTTCCGATATTGGGAAAATACGCTGTATATAAATAAATAATAATAATAATATTAATATATTGTAGGTTTTTGGGAATCATTCATTCATTTGCTTTATTTGCAAATGGGAGTAATTCCCCGGTGGCAAATTGAAGAATTACAGAAAATTCCCAACACTAATATCAAACACAATGTACAAGTCGCGATTTGGGAACTATAATAATTACATCCTAGTATTTACACGAGATTTCAGTCTTCTCGTAAACACATGATCATGTTTGGGGAAAGGCTCTACGATTGAGGCAGGTAACGAGTTCCAATTATCAATACCACGATTAATGAAGGAATATGATGATAATTGCTGTTTTAAGGGGCCTAACATCGAGGTTATCGGCCCCTGATGGTTTGGGTGATCATGAAGATGAAAAATGAAATGCAAACTTAAAACTAAAACTAACTACTAACCTACAGTACATACTAGAAGAAGAAATGGGAAACTAATGGAGAATAAGGCAAATAAAGGACAGGAGGAAAAGAAACGCCCTCAACGCTCAAAGAATGCGGATTGAGGGACTTGGAAAGAAGGAGAGCCATGAAAGGTAGATAGGAAAGTGAAAGAGGAGAGGGTCAGCCCCAAAGGTAAGGGACAAAAGGGGAAACGGACCCAGCTCAGGAATCCCTCGGGGTCGCCAACTCCCGAACTCACCAGCCGTGAGCCCCTTAGGGTGTAGCATTATCTAGGGTGCACCAGAAGTGGTGGGGCTACATACACCCTGCCTCCTTGAGGGCCTTAAGCACAAGGCAGGAGATAACAGGAAAAGAAAAAGAAGGCTGACTCCTCCCAGAAGAAAGGGACCAGGAAAGATGAGTCAAGGGCCAATGAAGGCGGGAAAGGAAGAGACTCCCTAGGCCTCGGATACCCTAATACCGTCGGGGTCGGAAAAGAACAAGAGTTGACCAAGGGAGGTCGACAGGAAAGAAGACAGAGAGGAGCCCGGCACAAGTAAGTGGAAGCAATGTAATGAAGGAATATTTCCCATATTTTGTTCGCTGCGTTCAGTCCTTAACGTTGTGCAGTTGATCTGCCCTGCTCAGGTGGGTGGGATTTCCCAGACATTTGCTAAGTTCTTCCCATGCTGACCGATTAGTGATGAGTGTTAAAACATAGTGAATAGTCTAGATTTCGTCCTTCTATCTTCCAGAGATTCCCAACCTAGTTTTTTTTTAATCATTTGAGTTTCACTACTTGTAGGATTAAAATCGTTGAGATATTATGCCATAACTAACAACAGAATAATTTATAGTAAGCTGTATTTCGCTCGCTCGTGATGCAGATATTGTCAAGACGAATAGATCAGCTAATGATGATCTTAACAATGATGTAATGCATCGTGATGCATACTAGCTCAATGCTTGCCTGCCAATGGTGATTTGTGGTGTCTCAGCAATGAAACAGTCAATCAAAACTGAAGGGTTGTTGCTGCGTTTGTTGTTGTCGTCGTTGTTGTTGTTGTTGTTTTATTTATATGCTTAATGGGGGACATACAACGTAAGAAGCCAAAACAATAACGGTTTTAATATTATAACATTGCCTTTTATAGATCTTGTACAACAATTATGCCATGCATTTCAATGACAACTGACACATCTTGCAAAATTCTAAGTTTTCCAAACCCAAAAACGTAGCTTTTTATCCACTTTTGAAAATGTTGTCCTCCCTTTGTGCTGATCTTTACAATTTACTTCATATCTTCCAAGTTTACAGGAATTTGTGTACTTCTCTTTTCTTAAAGTGGGTGATGATGACGATAATTGTTGTTTTAAGGGGCCTAACAGCTAGGTTATCGGCCCCTAATGGTTTGGGTGATCGTGAAGATGAAAATGAAAAGCGAACTTAAAACTAAAACTAACTACTAACCTACATACTAGAAGAAGAACTGGAAAACAAAAGGAGAATAAGGCAAATAAAAGGACGATATTCAGGCCTCTAAATTTGTTGCTGTTATGTAATACATGTATTGTTTTCCAGGAGTGTGTCTTTATATCTTGCACCCCGTACATTCATTGGGCACAATCGTTGACGGACTAAAAAGCAACAAAAGCTAATTTGTATAGGCAACAGTGAAAAAGAATCGCTTCTCTACATTTCCAACTGAGAGATGGTCTTCTGATTGGAATTCGTTTGCCCCTCCAGAGAGTTCAGTAATGCATTGGATAACTGAGAAGGTGTCAAGGTTCACTCAGCCCTAGAAAGACTGGTCAAAATTGAATAGAATCCGGACAAATCACGATGTATGCGGGGATCTCCTGTACAAGTGGAGGAGAAGATCTTCCATCATGTTGCGAGTGCGGTGCTGAGAGACAGACAGCTCGGCACCTAGTTCAAGAATGCCAACAAACATCTTACAGTGGTGAATTCAGCGATTGCTTTCTAGGGACACCACAGGAACTTCAGTGTGTTTCTATGATGATGATGATAATTGTTGTTTTAATGGGCCTAACATCTAGGCTATCGGCCCCTGATGGTTTGGGTGATCGTGATGATGAAATGCAAACTTAAAACTAAAACTAACTACCAACCTACATACTAGAAGAAGAAATGGAAAACTAAAGGAGAATAAGGCAAATAAAGGACAGGAGGAAAAGAAATGCCCTCAATCCTCGAAGAATGCGGATTGAGGGACTTGGAAGGAAGGAGAGCCATGAAAGGCAGATAGGAAAGTGAAAGAAGAGAGGGTCCGCCCCGAAGGTAAGGGACAAAAGGGGAAAACGAACCCAGCTCAGGAATCCCTCGGGGTTGCCAACTCCCGAACTCACCAGCCGTGAGCCCCTGAGGGTGTAGCATTATCTAGGGTGCACCAAAAGTGGTGGGGCTACATACACCCTGCCTCCTTGAGGGCCTTGAGCAGAAGGCAGGAGAGATCATGAAAAGAAAAAGAAGGCTGACCCCTCGCAGAAGGAGGGAAGCAGAAAATATGAGACAAGGGCCAATTAAGGCGGGAAAGGAAGAGACTCCCTAGGCCTCGGATACCCTAATACCGTCGGGGTCGGAAGAGAACAAGAGTTGACCAAGTGAGGTCGACAGGAAAGAAGACAGAGAGGAGCCCGGCACAAGTAAGTGGAAGCAATGCCGGACTCAGCTGGGGCCCCGTGGTCGCCGACCCAGTGTGTTTCTAACCTTGATGTCAAATTATAAATAATTTTCATGTATGCCATACGATAAATAAATAAATAAATAAATGTGATGACTGTAGTAGCCTAATGTGTGTAGGTATATGAAGAACAGGAATGGGTTAGGTGCCCTGGGACTTGAAATAAGATACTATCTCGGCGTTTCCAGGAGGGAGTGTGGGAAACCACATTCAGGATGGCCGCTGTCAGCGGCGAGATTCCTACTTTTAGTACTTGCTTAATTTCCCCATCACAGTGGCGGTGAGTGATTTAACGCGTACGGTTGCGATCGTGGAGTATGTTTAGTTGTTTGGAAGGTTTACAATATTTCTTTAGCCTTCAGGAACAATAAGTGGATGATGATGATGATGATAATTGTTGTTTTAAGGGGCCTAACATCTAGGTTATCGGCCCCTAATGGTTTCGATGATCGAGAAGATGGTAATGAAATGTAAACTATAAACTAAAACTAACTACAAACTTATATACTAGAAGAAGAAATGGAAAACAAAAGGAGAAGAAGGCAAATCAAGGACGGGAGAAAAATAAATGCCCTCAACCCACGAAGAAGGCGGATTGAGGGACTTGGAAGGAAGGAGAGCCATGAAAGGCAGATAGGAAAGTGAAAGAGGAGAGGGTCCGCCCCATAGGTAATGGATAAAAGGGGGAAAACCGGACCCAGCTCAGGAATCCCGCGGGGTCGCCAACTCCCGAACTCACCAGTGAGGCCCTGAGGGTGTAGCTATATCCAGGGTGCACCAGAAGTGGTGGGGCTACAGATACCCTGCCTCCTTGAGGGCCTTGAGCAGAAGGCAGGAGATAACATGAAAAGAAAAAGAAGGCTGACCCCTCGCAGAAGGAGGGAATCAGAAAAGATGAGACAAGGGCCAATTAAGGCGGGAAAGGAAGAGACTCCCTAGGCCTCGGATACCCTAATACCGTCGGGGTCGGAAGAGAACAAGAGTTGACCAAGTGAGGTCGACAGGAATGAAGACAGAGAGGAGCCCGGTACAAGTAAGTGGAAGCAATGCCGGACTCAGCTGGGGCCCCGTGGTCGCCAACCCACGTCCCACTAGATGTGAGCCCCAGGGGGAGGGAGAATTTACCCTCAGAAAGGTATTTGTGAAGGTAATTTTTATTTTATTCTAATGTATCGTGAAGTAAAATCAATTAAATCAATTACATAAATGTGAGAATCAACTGTCTCTAAATTTGTATATATAAACTATAATTAACAAGAACAACGAGATATTTAAATAAGTTTAAACCATTTAAGACTCATTATACACTTACAGATATTCAGATATTCATATACACTACATCATACAACCTTCAACTATGCATAATGGATTATTCAAATTAAACTTATATTAATATTCAAGACTTAAATATTCTCCTAATAAATCATGAAACATTTCTGTTCTAAAGCTGAAGTCGAAAAATCTGCTGTTGCAAAACATTTGTTGGAAAATTATGGCCACAATATAAATTGGAAAAGTGTCAATATTTTGGAACATTTAATTTAAATCATAAAATTATACGTTTTTTTTTTAGTAGTAAAGGTCAGTTTAGTCTATTTTGTGCCCCTTAGCATGGTGCGCCCCTAGGCCGGTGCCTATGGGGCCTATTGGTAAATCCAGTCCTGTATCTCGGCGTTTGCCAGGAGGGAATGTGGGAAACCACATTCAGGATGGCCGCTGTCAGCGGCGAGATTCCTACTTATAGTACTTGCTTAAGTTCCCCATCGCAGTCGCGGTGAGTGATTTAACGCGTACGGTTGCGATCGTGGAGTACGTTTAGTTGTTTGGAAGGTTTAAAATATGTATTTAGCCTTCAAGAACAATAAGTGGAGAGAACTACTTACGCGTGGTAATTGAGTGGGGTAGGGTCGCCGGGGACTGAAGCTGAACCTCTTGCTGAACCTCTTCATCTTCAGTAGATTACTCTTCCAGGAGCCACACACAAACACTAAATAAAACTGCCTCGTTTGACGACCTCAGCAATGTATATAAATTCGTACGTGAATCTGCACTATGTTATCTTTCAAGGAAACGACCAACTCTGCCAGTACATAAGGAAACAGTTTGTTATTTTCATCGCAACCACATGATATAAAGGAAGAACTTGTCAAAATGGCAGGAAGGATGGAGTGATTACCATTAGCAAACATCCAGAGGTTCTTCACACGATCGGGACTATAAAGACAGATAGGTTGGCTTGGACACGATTGATAACTTTCCAGTCGATCAACACGTGTATTATATTACGTGGAAAATAAAAGACTATCAGACTTTTTCTATCTATGCCGATGATCGCGGGTTCTAACCCGGCCAAAATCGTTGGATTTTTAGGTGCGTTAAAAATCCCTCAGCGATGCCATGTTAAAGAACCTTCCAGTACCTACAATTGTGTGAAGCTGAAATTTGTAGGTTAGATTTGATTAACGCTCTATGTTCCAACGTTCACTACCAGATGTGGTTGCGGTGACATCTAGTAGCCAAGTTTGCGGCTAGGTTTAGTTGACGGTAACATTTGGTAGCAAAAGTAGGAACTACTTGAAATTGATCGTCTGAAGTCCTTACCTGAATTACAGATAACACACACTAATACAGCCATCAAAATTAACACCGGTTATCAGACAGATTCTACATACACCCTAAGTACACGGGGCTACATGACCGGGTTGTCGCAAGTCCTAAACTGAGGAACCAACCAACCAACCAGACTTTTTCTACTGTGCATGTAGTTATTAAGCAGTAGGGCTCTACATATTCGAACATTGAATTAATCGAATTGTTTGAATAATTTCAAATGCGAATATTTGATTCGAACATATGAATAGTTTTACTACTTGAATAATTCACGCACTGTTGCATAAGTTTCGAAATTTCAACATATTTGATTCGCGGAATTTCAAAATATTTGAATTAGGGCAATAAGCCGACTATTCAGTCAATAATCGAATGAATCGACAAACAAGTCGAATTATTCAAATTTTAGAATAATTATAATATACACTGGCGGCCATAATTCTGGATACGATTTGCATTTACACTGTGCTTCTTACCATGTGAACAAAATTTAAAACTTCATTAGTAATTATACACCTAAATGTGATCGATATAAAGTTAATTTGCCCCTTAGTCATTGATATTTACAAATAATTACAATAGGAAAAGAGGAAATGCGTTTTGGTGCATCTTAATATCCACTGACATGCATATCATTGTTGAATTTGTTGATATGTTAGTGCTCTTGAATACTGTAGGCTATATTTAGTACTTTGTTGACTCCTGGCGGGAATATCAGAAGTGCAGTATTTACATTTGTCTTTCTATGTTAAGCTTCATCCGGGTAGTTCACGTTTCTGCAATACGTGTTAGAAGAAAATTGTTCGAATATGGCCTAACAGCACGATCATCCAGATAAAAGCGATTTCTCAAAAAGAATACAGTAAGGGAACGTGAAAATTGCATGAACTGGGATTTAAAAAAATCATAAATCTTGGATTAATAATGACTGGGCGAAAGTGCTTGAAAGAAAATTAATATATTTCCGACAAAGTTTCGAGAATTATGGCCACTAGTGTACATAGAAACAAAAAGAAAATAAAGCATAAGGGGACAAATAAGGAAAGAAATAACGAAAGAAAGAAGCAGATAACAAGTGATGCTTGTTTATAAGGAATATCAAGTTGAACGGGGAAGGGATCATTCCTCATTTGACCCCTTGGATTCATCCCTGTATCAAACAACTCTTCCACTAGACATATTTATTTACACAAATTGCTGTAATTTTCAGGTACTTACCATCTTTTAAAATTATGAACTGTTCGATTTATTTTAATAATCGACTATTCGAGATACTTGAGTAAGGTAAATGGGACAAATAATGCCCACTTAACGTTTAAGGATTTTTTGTGGTTTTTTTTTTTTACTAGAAGGAGAAAAAGACTGAACATTGTCCTGGATTTAACTTAAAGGCAAGCAGTAATGAAAACATGGGTTGATAATTAGAATTACTGGAAAATAATTCGGGGGCTGCGTGGCGCAGTCGGAACAGGCGCTGAGCATCTAACAGGTAGTGGATTTTAGAAACAAAACTACCACTTTCGGAAACGCAAATAGCCCTGGGGTTCACACAGCCTACACCAGAAATGAGTACCAGGGTAATTCCTGGGAGCAAAGACGGCCGGGCGTGGAGCTGACAACTCCATCTCATCTAGTGCCGAAGTCACAAAGAGTAGATACCTCTACCTTCCGCTACTCCCAGGGCCTCCATGACCCGTACGGAGTTGGCTTTGCTTTGCTTTGCTTTGGAAAATAATTCAGTAATAATACAATATTTAAAATATGAGTAACGGGCCTTATAGGAACACCCGTTCCAAATAAGGCCCACTACTTGTTCCAAATAAGTCCATATGTAAATGAAGAGAGATAATACAATACACGTTATGCAGAAAATAACACTACAGTATATTAATCTACAAATCAAATTCCGGGAAATTATATGCACCATGTTTATTTAGCCAATGTTTAATTTCAAAAACATGAATAAGGTTTAATAAAATACCTAGAGATAGTAACAAAAAGAGCTTCGGACGCCGCTTACTGCACGACTGAAGCAAACATCGCGGAATCGTTCGCTTCAACAGTTGTAGTTTCTAGTTTAGACGTTAAAGGCTAGTAGCTGTCAGAAACACTAAGAATCTTGTAGAATTTCAAATATTCTGCTAATAAAATCACAGATGGGCCTTATTTGGAACCGGGCTTTATTTGGCTCAAGTGATGATGATGAGAATTGTTGTTTTAATGGGCCTAACATCTAGGTTATCGGCCCCTAATGGTTTGGGTGAACGTGAAGATGAAAATGAAATGTTAACTATAACTAAAACTAACTACTAACCTACATACTAGAAGAAGAAATGGAAAACAAAAGGAGAATAAGGCAAATAAAGGACAGGAGGAAAAAAAAAGCCCTCAACCCTCGAAGAATGCGGATTGGGGGACTTGGAAGGAAGGAGAGCCATGAAAGGCAGATAGGTAAGTGAAAGAGGAGAGGGTCCTCCCCACACCTAAGGGTCAAAAGGGGGAAACCGGACCCTGCTCAGGAATCCCTCGGGGTCGCCAACTCCCGAACTCACCAGCCGTGAGCCCCTGAGGGTAAAGCATTATCCAGGGTGCACCAGAAGTTGTGGGGGTACATACACCCTGCCTCCTTGAGGGCCTTGAGCAGAAGGCAGAAGATAACATGAAAAGAAAAAGAAGGCTGACCCCTCGCAGAAGGAGGGTATCAGAAAAGATGAGACAAGGGCCAATTAAGGCGGGAAAGGAATAGACTCCTTAGGCCTCGGATACCCTAATACCGTCGGGGTCGGAAGAGAACATGAGTTGACCAAGTGAGGTCGACAGGAAAGAAGAGGGAGAGGAGCCCGGCACAAGTAAGTGGAAGCAATGCCGGACTCATCTAGGGCCCCGTGGTCGCCAACCCACGTCCCACTAGATGTGAACCCCAGGGGGGTATTTTGCTCAAGTACCTTATTCGAACGATTTGAACAGCTGAAGTATTCGGACATCTCCATTATTCGAATTTTGAACTGGCGTATTATCGAAGTAGTGGAATGTGTGAAGGTCGTGTTACCCGCGGAGAGGCCGAGTCCAGGTCTTTCTAGTTGACGCCCGTGGGCGACCTGTGCGTCGTTAATGAGGATGAAGTGATGATGAAGACGGTACATACACCCAGCCCTCGAGCCACGGGAATTAACCCCAGGAGATTGAAATCCCTGATGGCTCGTCCGGGAATCGAACCCGGGGTACTTTGGGCCAACGACTAGCGCACTAACAATTTAGCCACGGAGCCGGAAACTAGTCGAATTAATCGAATATTAAGTACGGCCTTATAAAGTTGTAATCGAAAGTAATCGGATTGTAGTAAACATTACTTTTTAAGAAGTACTTACTAGTAATCATTACTGTTTGGAAAAATGTAATGGTTCCTCGTAATTTAGCTCTGTAATAAAATTATAATCGGTACATTATAGCAGTCGTCGTTATATTGCAGTAATTTATTCACCTGTCCTCGTGGAGCGTCTGTTCAGTAAGTGTAAAGATTTCACCCAAGAGATCGAGGCTGAGCAATTACAATTTTAACAAGATGTTCAGTAAAGAACACATAGCCTACTTTCTCCTAAATGCAGGGGTATTGTTATAAATCTTTGTCCTTTTCAAGGAGTATAATTGAATGTTGGTTGTAGTAGCTTGTTTAAATACAACGTGCTATAGGGATATTAAACATGAATATGAGGTGCCCTTTGCTAGTGCTGCCTCTGTAAAAAACTTCTTTCAATTCGGTTTCACCGTGTTTGAATTAATAGGGGGAATCGATTTGCACACATACTTGGCCACCATCTGCAAACTATTGGGCTGATGATCTTGCAGTTTGGTCAGAATATGCTTCCCACATAAAGATATGTTGTTGCAAAATTTGGTAGAGACTAGATTATTAGGTTGGTCGTAATTACATTTTAGCTTTTAACATTTGGGTGGCCGCGATTACGTTTCCGTCAATATGGTGGTGATATAAACCATGACACTGAGGTGCCCTTTGCTAGTGCTACCTCTGTACCAAATTTCATTCCATTCGGTTTCACCGTGTTCGAATTAATAGGGGGAATCGATTTTCACACAAAGATGGCCGCCATCCGCAAAATATTAGGATAATGACCTATTAGTTTGGTCAAAAGATGCTCCCTCCATAAAGGTATGTTGATGCAAAATTTGGTAAAGATCGGATGATTAGGTTAATCGTAATTTGATTTAAGCTTTGAATATTTGTGTGGCCGCCATTACGTTTCCGTCAAGATGGCGGCGATATAAAACATGACACTGAGGTGCCCTTTGCTAGTGCTACCTCTGTACCAAATTTCGTTCCATTCGGTTTCACCGTGTTCGAATTAATAGGGGGAATCGATTTTCACACAACGATGGCCGCCATCCGCAAACTGTTAGGCTAATGACCTATTAGATTGGTCAAAGGATGCTCCCTGCATAAAGGTATGTTCTTGCGAAATTTGGTAGGGATCCGATGATTATGTTAGTCGTAATTTGATTTAAGCTTTGAACACTTGTGTGGCCGCCTTTACGTTTCCGTCAAGATGGCGGCGATATAAAACATGACACTGAGGTGCCCTTTGCTAGTGCTACCTCTGTACCAAATTTCGTTCCATTCGGTTTCACCGTGTTCGAATTAATAGGGGGAATCGATTTTCACACAACGATGGCCGCCATCCGCAAACTGTTAGGCTAATGACCTATTAGATTGGTCAAAGGATGCTCCCTGCATAAAGGTATGTTCTTGCGAAATTTGGTAGGGATCCGATGATTATGTTAGTCGTAATTTGATTTAAGCTTTGAACACTTGTGTGGCCGCCTTTACGTTTCCGTCCAGATGGCGGCGATATAAAACATGACACTGAGGTGCCCTTTGCTAGTGCTACCTCTGTACCAAATTTCGTTCCATTCGGTTTCACTGTGTTCGAATTAATGAGGGGAATCGATTTTCACACAAAGATGGCCGCCATCCGCAAAATATTAGGATAATGACCTATTAGTTTGGTCAAAAGATGCTCCCTCCATAAAGGTATGTTGATGCAAAATTTGGTAAAGATCGGATGATTAGGTTAATCGTAATTTGATTTAAGCTTTGAATATTTGTGTGGCCGCCATTACGTTTCCGTCAAGATGGCGGCGATATAAAACATGACACTGAGGTGCCCTTTGCTAGTGCTACCTCTGTACCAAATTTCGTTCCATTCGGTTTCACCGTGTTCGAATTAATAGGGGGAATCGATTTTCACACAACGATGGCCGCCATCCGCAAACTGTTAGGCTAATGACCTATTAGATTGGTCAAAGGATGCTCCCTGCATAAAGGTATGTTCTTGCGAAATTTGGTAGAGATCCGATGATTATGTTAGTCGTAATTTGATTTAAGCTTTGAACACTTGTGTGGCCGCCTTTACGTTTCCGTCAAGATGGCGGCGATATAAAACATGACACTGAGGTGCCCTTTGCTAGTGCTACCTCTGTACCAAATTTCGTTCCATTCGGTTTCACTGTGTTCGAATTAATGAGGGGAATCGATTTTCACACAAAGATGGCCGCCATCCGCAAAATATTAGGATAATGACCTATTAGTTTGGTCAAAAGATGCTCCCTCCATAAAGGTATGTTGATGCAAAATTTGGTAAAGATCGGATGATTAGGTTAATCGTAATTTGATTTAAGCTTTGAATATTTGTGTGGCCGCCATTACGTTTCCGTCAAGATGGCGGCGATATAAAACATGACACTGAGGTGCCCTTTGCTAGTGCTACCTCTGTACCAAATTTCGTTCCATTCGGTTTCACCGTGTTCGAATTAATAGGGGGAATCGATTTTCACACAACGATGGCCGCCATCCGCAAACTGTTAGGCTAATGACCTATTAGATTGGTCAAAGGATGCTCCCTGCATAAAGGTATGTTCTTGCGAAATTTGGTAGAGATCCGATGATTATGTTAGTCGTAATTTGATTTAAGCTTTGAACACTTGTGTGGCCGCCTTTACGTTTCCGTCAAGATGGCGGCGATATAAAACATGACACTGAGGTGCCCTTTGCTAGTGCTACCTCTGTACCAAATTTCGTTCCATTCGGTTTCACTGTGTTCGAATTAACGAGGGGAATCGATTTTGACTCAAAGATGGCCGCCGTCCGCAATCTATTAAGCTGATGACCTATTAGTTTGGTCAAAGGATGCTCCCCCTATAAGGGTATGTTGTTCCAAAATTTGGTAGAGATCGGATGATTAGGTTAGTCGTAATTTGATTTAAGCTTTGAACATTTGTGTGGCCGCCATTACGTTTCCGTCAAGATGGCGGCGATATAAAACATGACACTGGGGTGTCCTTTGCTAGTGCTACCTTTATACCAAATTTCGTTCAATTCGCGTTCACCGTGTTCGAATTGATAGGGGGGGACAGACATTCAGAGTACACACACTCACACACACACAGACTCACACACACACACATACAGACACACTTTTTTTCGCCCTGTGTTGATCTCATAAGTCTACTTTCATTTTTTGCAAAAATCGAAAGTAGGCTAAAAACCATTTAGTTTACTAAGTAAATGGTTAATTATTTTCATTTGATGTTGCAACTTTTCAGTCGAATGCCGGGTTGATACCATAATTAAGGCCACGGCCACTTCGTACCTTCCATCCACCACGTGGCGCTGTAGTTAACATTCTTGCTAGTCACCCCTGAGGACCGGGTTTGATTCCCACCTCAGCCATCTCGGAAGTGTTTTTTCGTGATTGCCTCACTTCTGGGATGGTTCCTCGCTTAAGGCCCTGGCCACCTTCTTTCCAATCGTCACCTAATATTACAAATTCACACACTACGTCAGATATCACAATAAGACAGGTTGAAACATTCTGCATGCACTCACACACATCTAAGTTCACGGGGCTAAATGACCACAATCTCCAAGGCCCTCACATGAAACAAAAACAACAAACAAAACTTCCTACACACACACCAAAGTACACGGGAGTTACATGAAGACGATGTTACATGATTATAATCATGATCATTGATTTTCAAAGGGTCATAACATCTTGGTTATCTGCCGCTGTTTCGGTGATCGTGAGAATGAACCCAAAATAGGGTCTAGAAATACCGACTTACATACTAAAAGAAGAAATGGAAAACTAAAGATGATTAACGGAAACAAAAGACAGGGAAAATAAATACCTTCAACCCTCGATGAATGAGAATTGAGGGACTTGTAAAGAAGTAGAGCCATGAAAGGCAGAAATGCAAGTGAAATAGGAGAGGGCGTACCTCAAAAGGCAATGGTAAAAGGAAGAAACGGAGCCAGCTCAGGAATCGTTCGAGGTAGTCAACTCACCAGTCGTGAGCCCTTGAGGGTATAACACAATAGTATCAGACGTGGTGGGAAACGATGTTGCAAGGCCCTTAATTTAATCAAGAATGAATTCTTGGCAGATCCGGGAAGTGAACCTGGATTCTTCAGATGCTGGCACCAACAATGCTATAGGCCGTCACATAACTTACGGTGGTGATTTCAGATTACACCCAACCTCCGGGCTAGTAATCTACCAGACAGACAATTAATGGACGGACTTGTAGCTTATCGACGGGGACTTGGTCGCCAAGAAATAGCTACACCTGTCCTGTCTTGTTCTGTACAGCTATCGGTGTCAAGGCGACACGGCCTGCAGGCGTACTAAATGAAGACAATACGCTATTAGGTGAACTGCAGGCAAATGTCAAGCTAAATTGCGTGAACAACGACCAAAATATTACACTGAGGTGTTGCCGCTATCGCTCTATTTGAGGGGAGGGGAAAGGGATAACGCGGTCATTGACTCTATGCACTACTGTCAGTGGATATTGTTGTTGTTAAATCATGATGATGATAATTAGTGTTTTAAGGGGCCTAACATCTAGGTTATCGGCCCCTGATGGTTGGGGTGATCGTGAAGATGAAAATGAAAAGCGAACTTAAAACTAAAACTAACTACTAACCTACATACTAGAAGAAGAAATGGAAAACTAAAGGAGAATAAGGCAAATAAAAGGACAGAAGGAAAAGAAATGCCCTCAACCCTCGAAGAAGGCGGATTGAGGGACTTGGAAGGAAGGAGAGCCATGAATGGCAGATGGGAAAGTGAAAGAGGAGAGGGTCCGCCCCAAAGGTAAGGGACAAAAGGGGAAAAACGGACCCAGCTCAGGAATCCCTCGGGGTCGCTAACTCCCGAACTCACCAGCCGTGAGCCCCTGAGGGTGTAGCATTATCTAGGGTGCACCAGAAGTGGTGGGGCTACATACACCCTGCCTCCTTAAGGGTCTAGAGCACAAGGCAGGTGGTAAAAGGAAGAGAAAAAGAAGGCTGACCCCTCGCAGAAGGAGGGAATCAGAAAAGATGAGACAAGGGCCAATTAAGGCGGGAAAGGAAGAGACTCCCTAGGCCTCGGATACCCTAATACCGTCGGGGTCGGAAGAGAACAAGAGTTGACCAAATGACAGTGAAATGGAAACCATAACGACAATTAATGAGACTGAAAAATGTTATAAAATGGAACTCAGATTGAAATGGCTCACAAAATGGAGAGTGGTAATTCTTACAAAAGGGAATTTAGAAGGAAAATACTCCCAAAAGGAATAGATAGAAAAATACACACAACATGTAGTTTAGTTTCAAAATTATGGTGACTGTAGTACTGTAGTGTGTGTATTGATGTGTAACATTTTTCCACGAGGTAACTGTTTTTTTTTTGTGGGGGTGATTTTGAAAAATGAAACGGAAATGGATGGGACGGAAACAATGAAACGGAAATGGACGGGACGGAAAAAATGAGCACGAGCGGTGGCGGAGATAAATAAATAATCTGTCGGCCATGTGCATATGTGGAAAGTATATCGCATACGGTTTACTTCAAGGTTTGGAAGCCCCATTTTAAGATATTCCTACAATAAATCATCTTCTAATTGTCGTTCTTGGGTGTGAAAATATTCATTATATCATAGTTGCTGAAAACAATTATGATTTATTAAATCTTCATACTTTTGCTGTATTCTTATTTAATGTAAGCACTCGAGGTACTGTCGGTCATGTGGCTATGTGGAATCTATATCGCATACAAAATTACTTCAAGGTTTGGAGGCCCCATTAAAGATATTCTTCCTACAATAAATCATCTTTAAGTTGTCGTTGTTTGGTGTGAAAATAATCATCTTCATCTATATATATAAAAATCAATATAACGTGATAGTTTGTCTGTCTGTGGGTATGTATGTCTCCTATGCGTTCATATACCATTCGTCCGATTGCGATGAAACTTGGGTGAGATGTTGAGTACACTCCAAGGAAGGTTTCTGACTTAGTAAATCCATTTTACAATAGGTAGCGCACGCGTAGATTCAACAAATAAGCGACGATGCGCGAAGCATTTCAACAAAGTCCCGTATGTGTTCATATACCATTCGTCCGATAGCGATGAAACTTGGGTGAGATGTTGTGTACACTTACGTGAAGGTTTCAAAATTAGTGAATACATTTCACAGTAGATTGCGCACAAGTAGATTCAACAAATGAGCGACGACACGCAATGCGTTTCAACAAAGTCCCGTATGCATTCATATACCATTCGTCCGATAGCTATGAAACTTGCGTAAAATGTTGTGTACACTGCAGGGAAATTTTCTGGCTTAGTACATCCACTTTACAATAGGCAGCGCACGAGTAGATTCAACAAGTGAGCTACGACGCGCGAAGCATTTCAACAAAGTCACGTTTGCGTTCATATACCATTCGTCCGATAGCGATGAAACTAGGCTGAGATTTTGTGTGCACTCCAGGGAAGGTTTCTAGCTTAGTAAATCCCTTTAAAAATAGGTAGAGCACGAGTAGAATCAACAAATGAGCAACGGCGCGCGAAGCGTTTCAACAAAGTCCCATATAATTTCATATACCATTCATCCGATAGCGATGAAACTTGGGTGAGATGTTGTGTACACTCCAGGGAAGGTTTCTGGCTTAGTACATACATTTTACAATAGGTATCGCACCAGTAGATTCAACAAATGAGCGATGACACGCGAAGCGTTTCAACAAAGTCCCGTATAAAGTCATATACCAGTCGTCTGATAGTGATAAATGTTTGGTGAATTGTTGTGTACACTCCAGGAAAGGTTTCTGGCTAAGTAAATCCATTTTACAATACGAAGCGCACGTTTATATTCAACAAATGGGTGACTACGCGCGAAGCGTTTCGACAACGTCCCGTATACGTTCACATACCATTCATCCGATTGCGATGAAACTTGGGTGAGATGTTGTGTACACTCCAGGGAAGGTTTCTGGCTGAGTACATCCATATTACAATATGTAGCGCAAGAGTAGAATCAACAAATGAGCGACGACGCGCGAAGCGTTTCAACCAAGTCCCGTATGCATTCATGTACCATTCGTCCGTAGCTATGAAACTTGGGTGAGATGTTGTGTACACGTCATGGAAAATTTCTGGCTTAGTAAATCCACTATACAATATGCAGCGCACAAGTTGATTCAACAAATGAGGGACGACGCGCGAAGCGTTTCAACGAAGTCCCGTATAAGGTCATATACCATTCTGCCGTTAGCGGTGAAACTTGGGTGAAATATGGTGGACACTCCAAGGAAGGTTTCTGGCTTAGTAAATACATTTCACAGTAGGTAGCACACGAGTAGATTCGACAAATGAACGACGACATGCGGAGCGTTTCAATACAGTCCCCTATGTCTGCATATCCCATTAGTCCGATAGCGATGAAACTTGGGTGAGATGTTGTGGACACTTACGTGACGGTTTCTAACTTAGTAAATACATTTTACAGTAGGTAGCGCACGAGTAGATTCAACAAATGAGTGACGGAGCGCGAATCGTTTAAACATAATCAGGTATGCGTTCATATACTATTCATCCGATTGCGATGAAACATTGATCAGTTAGTGTGTACCCGCCAGGGAAGGGGACTTAGTAAATCCATTTCACAATAAGTAGCGCAAGAGTAGATGCAACAAATGGGTGACAACGCGCGAAGCGTTTCAACAAAATCCCCTATTGCGTCCATATAACATTCTTCGATTGCGATGAAACCTTGATGAGTTATTGTGTACACGCCAGGGAAGGGCTTCGACTTAGTAATACATTTCTCAATAGGTAGTGCACGAGTAGATTCAACAAATGAGTGACAGCGCACGAATCGTTTAAACAAAACCCCGTATACGTGCATATACAATTCATCCGATTGCGATGAATCATTGATGAGGTATTGTGTACACGCCAGGGAAGGGTTTCGACTTAGTAAATCCATTTCACAACAGGTAGCGTACGAGTAGATTCAACAAATGAGTGACAGCGATGAAACTTTTGAAAGTTGTTGTGCACGCTTCCACGAATGGTTCTAAATTAGAAAATCCATTTTACGATAGCTTAGAGGCTGTTAACATGTTGTGTATCCAAAAGCACTTCAAGAAACAGAATTTCAACGCCAACACTTTCTTTGATTGGCATTGCAACGCATGCCGGGTACAGCTTGTATATCATATTTGCTGAAAACCGGTAAATATTTGGCACTGCAGTTTTACAAGTAGTTATTTCAATGGCCAACAGAGTTCACTGTTAACAAGGGATAACATGTCACATGTTACACATCATATGCGACTACTGTAAGGCTCGTAATTTTGTTGTTTTTGATTCTTTAGGGGCTTTGCGACATCGTGGTCATGAAGCCCCGTGTACTTGGGTGTGTAGAATTTGTCTGTGTCACAGCGATGTATCTACTAGTGAGTGTATTTGTAATTGAGGTAGGATGTGGGTAGGAAGCGGTCGTAGCCTTAAGTTAAGTAACATTCAACTTGTGTCTGGAGTAAAAGTAGGGAAGCCACGGAAAACCACTTCCAGGATGGTTGAGGCAGGAATCGAGCCTACATCTTCTCAGTTTTGCCTCACAAGGCTGAGTGTTCCCCGTCCCATCCATCAAATCACAATTAACTTTCTTGGCAGAGCTGGGAATCGAGATTAGAAGCAAGGCGGCCACAGTCCTAAGTTACTAACCAACCCGGCATTTGCCTGAAGGAGAAGAGGGAAACCACAGAAAATCACTTCTAGTATGGCTTAAGTAGGAATCGAAGCCCTCTCTTCTCAATTATTCCTCATGAGGCTGAACGTACCCGGTTCCAGTCTTCGACCAGAAATACATATTTTGTCAGAGCCGTGAATCGAACTCATACCTTCTGGGTGTCAGCAAAGAATGCTAACCGCTTCTCCATGAGGTGGTCTGTTAAACTTGTCTAGTAACTTATGATTCTGTAATGACTGTAGTTGTGTGTGCAGCTTTTGGGGCTGTGAAGGGATGGGTGACCGGATACTTTGAAAAAGTAGTTACGTGAAGAACTATACAGCCTATTTTCATATATCCTACTCATGTTAATTGCCTCTATCAACATACAAAATTTCAGTATGATTGTTGTGATAGATTAGTAGATATTGAGGACGGTCTAAATATTTCAGATGGTCGCCAGGTTGGATTTTTTAATGTACTATTACATGAAGCTTATTGTGTACGTGTGGAATTCAAATTTCAATCGCATGATTAGGACACAAAAAGTAAAAACGAGATTTTAAAATTTCGCACAGCTGCCATCTTGTGGTTAAGAAAATAATTGAAATAAATTAAATGCCAGTGGATTAACTATTGTATAAGCATTTAACGTGCAAAGTTTCACTGCACTCGGATGGTTAAATTGCGAAAAACGTCCATGTGAATATTCATACTTCGCGTCACCGCCATGTTGGATTTGTGCTCACCAGGTTACTGAAAGTCACATAGGTGAACTTATGTTCATAGCCTCACTGAACAAAAATAATTCAGTTTGATTGCTGTAAAAGATTCGTAGATATTGAGAACCGTCAAAATATTTCGGATGCTTGCCATTTTGGATTGTTATATGGATAGGCCATAGAGTTATGTACCATTCAAGGACAATTATTGCGTAGCTTCATTATTCAAACTTTCACTTCGATCGCATGATTACGACACAAGAAATAAAAACTTAATTTTAAAATTTTGCACTGCCGCCATCTTGAAGTTAAGAAACCAATTGAACTAAATTAGATGCCATTGCATTACAATATGTATAATCATTTATTGTACCACATTTCACTGCGCTCAGATGGTTAAATCAAGAGAAAAGTCTATTAAAATGTTTCAAATTCGCTTGGCCGCCATGTTCGTTTTGTAGTTTACAGGTTCTTAAATTTACATATGCAAACTTGCAGCAGTGCCCTTTATCACTGTACAAAATTTCAGGGTGGTATCTGTAATAGTTTCGCAGATATAGAAGGCCAGTGAAATATTTCGCGCAACCGCCATTTTGAGGTTATGTAATCAATTGATCTAAATTAGACGCCATTGCATTGCAATTTTTTTTAACATTTGCTGTACCAAGTTTCATTACGTTTGGATGGTTAAATCGCGAGAACAGTCTATTTAAAACTTTCAACTTCGCTTGGCCGCCATGTTCGTTTTGTAGTTAACCGTTTTTTGAAAGTCTCATAGATGAACTTCCAGTAGTTCCCTTTATATCCATACAAAATTTCAAGGTGATACCGGTAATAGTTTCAGAGAAATAAAATGCCGGTGAAAATTTTCGCACAGCCGCCATCTTGAGATTATGTAAACAATTGAACGAATTTAGATGTCGGTGCATTACAAAGTCTATGAACATATACTGTACCAAGTTTCATTGCGTTTGGTTGGTCAATCGCGAGAAACGTCTATTTAAAAGTCGCAACTTCGCTTCGCCGCCATGTTGGTTTTGTAGTTACCAGATTTTCAAAGGTCACTTAAGTGAACTTCTGATAGTTCACTTTATCGCCGTACAAAATTCCAGGGTGATATCGGTTATAGTTTCGGAGATATTGAATGCTGGTGAAATATTTCGCACAGCCGCCATGTTGGATTGGTGAGACGTAACAAAATTTGAAGGGCTCGGTCGGGGTCGCCCGGAATATTGCTATGAACTTACCGTGTTTCATTGAAATCGCTCCAGCAGTTTAGAAGTTATTAGGGGGGACACACACCATCTCACACACACCATCACACACACACACGCACACACAGACAGACACACGGACAAAAGGTGATCTCATAAGCCTTTTTTTTCATAAATGAAAATAGGCTAAAAAAAGGTACTATTCCAGAATTTTCTTGGAGGAAGAGTGGAATAAACCGTACAAAATCCACACTCAGGATCGATTCGAACCTCTCCTATCTCCAGACTTTCTGCAGCTCCCTAACGAGCACGGCTACGCCATCACGTGTATGTTATTGTTGTTGCTGTTGATTCTTTCATTATTCTGAAACATTGAGGTCATATTAGCCCCGTTTATTTGGGTGTTGTCTCTTCTTCACAAGATGACTGAGGGGCGCAGCAGTATCGTTCTCGCATGCTGTGCCCCAAGTTGCAGGATCGAATCCTGGCACCGTCAGTTTGCATTTGATGATGCACAAATGCGAGGGACCCGTGTCAGTAGATTTACCGCCCCTTCAACAAGAATTAGTAGTAATAATACTAATAATACTAATAACATGTTGGACGTCAGTGGCGACCAAGGACTCCTCCTCCAGTTGGGCACTGTATTGCTTGCCTTCATATATACCTTCCTTGGTCAACATTTGTTCTCTTCCGATCGCAATGTTATTATTCAAAGCTTAATTTAACCCCCTACGGATTACAAAAACATGAATATTGCCGCTGATTTATTAGTTACCTTAGCCTAGCAAGTCTATCTCAAGGCGTAGTGTCTAGCATCATTGGCTGTCACCGAGGAGGTCCGGGTTCGATTCTCGGCTCTGACAAGACATTTAATGCTGGTCAGAGATTTAGGACGTGGTACACTCAGCCTCGTGAGGATAACTGAGAAAAGATGCGTTCGATTCTAACGTCAACCGTCTTGAAGTAGTTTTCCACGGTTTCTCTACTTCTACTCCAGGCGAATGCTAGGATGGTGCATAAATTAAAGCCATGGCCATCTCCTCCCCAATATCGGAAGGAAGTTTGTAGTTTTACATGACCGTTAATCTCGCGATCAAGAGCCACGGGACCTCGTTTTATGTGGAATCTGAACCACAGGACATGGCATTTCACTTTGAAAATCTCACCTGCATTGACCGGGAAACGAACCAAGTCTGCCATAGTGAGAGGTCAACAGCTAGACCGCTGCGCCACCACGCTCACGCAATATCATAGCCTTTATTTATTTATTTATTTATTTATTTATTTATTTATCGTATGGCTTTTAGTGCCGGGAGTGTCCGATGACATGTTCGGCTCGCCTGAGTCTGTAGCTGCTTCCAGCGGACACCCTTATTAGGGTGAGCTACACGTTCCGTTAAATTTCAAGTAGTTCCAACTATCGCCACCAGATATCAATGATACCTAGTGGTGAACGTTGGAACTTTGATAGAGCGTTCCGACGAAATCTAACCTAACAATTTAGCTTTACACAAGTTTAGTCTGTGAAAGGATCTTTTACATGCCATAAATCTATGACATGGGACCGCCGGCTTTACTTCCCCTCCGAAGGAAGGCATACTGAAAGATTTTTAACGCTCTTAAAAAATCCGACGACTTCGGCCGGGTTTGAACCCGCTATCTCGGGCACAGCAGTTCAGCATGCTACCAACTACGCCACCGAAGCCATATCATAGCCTCAATTACACATACACAGACACACCCAAATACACGGAGCCACGTGACTATGATGTCGTAAAACCCCTAAATGAATCAAAAACATCAACAACAATGTCATTGGCTGCATTCTTGAGGTATCGGTTTGATTAACAGTCAAGACATTTACGGCATGAAGGCTGGAATGAGGGGTAACTGAGATAAGGTAGGTTCGATTCCCTCCTCAACTATTCCAGAAGTGGTTGTCTATAGTTTTCCACTACAATTCCAGGCAAATGTCGTAATGGTATGCAACGTAAGATAACTGATGCCTCTTCGAAAACCTATCACCGACTACAGATACACACACCTTTACACATATCACAAAGCACATGTTATATACTCTCTTTTTACTGTACAGTAGCCTATATCAAAAAGAAAATTCCTGCAGAAGAATGTTTCTAAAAATGCGGAAACAGGATCTAATTACTGAGGCAGGTGTTCATCTCAGTTAATACTAATTATTATAGCAGCAACCGGTTTTCAAAACATTGCTTCGCCATTACATGCAGCAGCAATCATTAATCGATCTGCTCCTTAAATATACCTAACGAGAGCTATTTCTTGAGTATGTGTAGGTAACTATTATTACTGTAAAAGGTGTTCCTAAACAATAAAATCCAAATTAGAGTCCAATAATCTCTTTTTTTAGCCTACTTTCGATTTTTGCAAAAAATGAAAGTAGACTTATGAGATCACTACAGGGCCAAAAATTGTGTGTCTGTCTGTGTGTGTGTATGTGTGTGTGTGAGTCTGTGTGTGTGTGTGTGTGTGTGAGTGTGTGTACTCTGAATGTCTGTCCCCCCTATCAATTCGAACACGGTGAAACCGAATTGAACGAAATTTGGTACAGAGGTAGCACTGGCAAAGGGCACCTCAGTGTCATGTTTTATATTGCCGCCATCTTTACCAAAACTTAATGGCGGCCACACAAATGGTCAAAACGTAATAATGCATTACAACCAAACTAATAATAGGATCTTTACCAAATTTGGTAACAACGTTCCTTCATATGAGGCGCGTCTTTTGCCCAAACTACGAGGTCATCAACCGCCCCATTTCAGAATGGCGGCCGTGTGAATTATGCAATCTTTATAATCCATAACATGGGACCCACCAGTTCCGACTATCGAACCAAGAATCGTTTAATCTGTTTGAAACGACGTGGCCCGTTTGAAATTAAAAGTTTATATTTTAATATTATAGTCTAGAAGTGATTTTAAAAAGCTGAGTCGTCTCGGTTATTTGACAAGATGGCAGCTGATCTCTCGTTCTGACCTATATTTTATTAATTTCAGTATGTTGCATGCAATATAGGCCAGTGGTAACAAATATATGATCTTTCTATGTAATGAACTCGGTTCAAAATATACTCCAGTAAAGAAAACGTTTAGTCCAAGTCATGATTTGCTATAACGTGGTATATGTATTGGTTCCTAACAATCTATTAGAGAGTGTACGATTGGCTGAGTGGTCAGCGCGTTAGTCTTTCATCAGGCTGGCCGAGGTTCAAATCCTATCAGAGTTGGACTTTTTTCTTGATTTTTTTATATTTATTATTTCTTGAGTACTGAGACGTTATAAAATAAAGCATTATATGGTGCATTTTGAAATGGAAAATATATATTTAATTAAAACAACATTCACCACCGGAGTGACATCTAAGAGTAATTACTTGAACTATGTTATTGTTAACCACAGCCTTCTAGATGCGAGCTATGCTCTCTACCGGCCAGTTAGTGAACCCATGTCTACAGTATAATTGATGATGATGATGATGATGATGATAATTGTTGTTTTAAGGGGCCTAACATCTAGGCTATCGGCCCCTGATGGTTTGGGTGATCGTGAAGATGAAAATGAAATGCAAACTTAAAACTAAAACTAACTACCAACCTACATACTAGAAGAAGTAATGGAAAACTAAAGGAGAATAAGGCAAATAAAGGACAGGAGGAAAAGAAATGCCCCCAACCCTCGAAGAATGCGGATTGAGGGACTTAGAAGGAAGGAGAGCCATGGAAGGCAGGAAAGTGAAAGAGGAGAGGGTCCGCCTCGAAGGTAAGGGACAAAAGGGGAAAACGGACCCAGCTCAGGAATCCCTCGGGGTCGCCAACTCCCGAACTCACCAGCCGTGAGCCCCTGAGGGTGTAGCATTATGTAGGGTGCACCAGAAGTGGTGGGGCTACATACACCCGGCCTCCTCGAGGGCCTTGAGCAGAAGGCAGGAGGTGAAAGGAAAAGAAAAAGAAGGCTGACCCCTTACAGAAGGAGGGTATCAGGAAAGATGAGAGAAGGGCCAAAGAAGGCGGGAAAGTGAAAGACTCCCTAGGCCTCGGATACCCTAATACCGTCGGGGTTGGAAGAGAACAAGAGTTGACCAAGTGAGGTCGACAGGAAAGAAGACGGAGAGGAGCCCGGCACAAGTAAGTGGAAGCAATGCCGGACTCAGCTGGGGCCCCGTGGTTGCCAATCCACGCCCACTAGAAGTGAGCCCCTGGGGGGACAGTATAATTGCGGAGGTTATTATTTTTGCCGATAGAGGGTACACATCCCCAAGATAAGGCGCGATTATCACGGCCAACGAGAATGACTGGCTCTGGTGAGTTTTCGTGACGTCAGCAATGTAGTTCTGTTGCACCACTGCCTGGTCTTCGTTTTACTGCCGGTGTGGTACCTAGTCATCTTGTCTACATCATTGAACCTGTATAAACGTTGGTATTCATTTATCACTTGTCTTCATAGAAGGTATTGATACAAGTCGTTAGTCGGTGGGTTGTGTATTCCGCAGATCTCTTCTATAAACGAATTAATTTATGTTCCGCCCCTTGAAACAACAATAAGTTAATGATATCTATACTGTGCTGCAAGATTCTTTGATCTAATTATACTAATGTGCACATAATTTAATTCACAACGAAGGTCACAGAATCTACAACTCGACTTACTGTAGTCTGTTCGTTGCAGCTATTAAAGACACAACGAACCCTTAAATCCTAGTTCGCGTGGATTTTTGTAAGGAGTAACTTCAATAGGCGTAGTTTTGCAAACCTATACAGTATAATTTATCGTGTTTGAAAACACACGGAACATCTAAACTGCGTCCATTTTATGAAGATTGATATAAAATATTGCATTTCTGCTGCTTATGAATTGCTCTCGACTTGAACGTACAAGCATCATCAAGCAGTACCGGTACATTGCCTACGTCGCAGAAGGGTTTGGTTTACGCGCCATGGCCTGTCTTTCTCGTTAGCCGTGCGCGATTACAAATTAGCTGTGTAATAGTTATATTAAATATGTTTCTCCCAGTGATACGTTTAGAGCAACGAAGTTTAAATTATTGTAAGTAGTCGGTGTTAATAAACTGAACACCTACGTTGTTTGGAGCGTTTACTGATGAAATTGCAAAATGCTGGGGTAAATTATTTGAACGCCACTCCTCAAATCCAGTGTGCCAATTTGCACTTCGAATTGGAAGAAATTAGGAGATGATAAAGACAAAGAGTTATAACTATACCCATACATTTAGGAGAAAGTAGACTATATGTTCTTTCCTGAACATCTTGTTTTTTTGTATCTTGAATCTTGGCTCAGCCATGGATGGAAGGTTGTTGTTATTGTTTTATTTGAGGGGCTTGGACATCGTGGTCATTTAACCCCGTGTACTAGGATGTGTGTGTGAATTTTTTGCGTGATAATCTGTGCTATTGTGATGGCTATATTAGTGTGTATATTTGTAACTCAGGAGGGAATTGGGTAGGAGGCGGCCGTGGCCATACGTTAAGAACTATCCCGTATTTGTCTGGAGTAGCAGTGGAAACCGTGGATAGCCACTTCCAGGATGACTGAGGTGGGAATGGTACCCATCTCTTCTCATTTTTTTGCCTCACAAGGCAGTGTGTACCCCCTTCCAGCCCTCAAACCAGAATAGAATTTCTTGTCAGAACCGGGAATCGAACTCGGAACTCAGGAGTGACAGCCATGAATGCTAGCCGCTACACCACGGGATGGTCATTAGAAGAGGCTTCGTCATCGTGGTTCGTTCACCCCGTGTACTTGGGTGTGTGTAGAATATCTCTGATAACCTGTGGGCTACTGTGATGTCTGTAGTAGTGTGTATTTGTAACCTAGGCTAATTCTGGGGAGGAAGCTGTCGTAGCCTTGTGTTAGCAACCATCCCGTCATTTGCCTGCTGGGAAGCCCCGGAATACCACTTCTATGTTGACTGAGGTGGGAATCAAACTCACCTCTTCTCAGTATTGCCTCATGAGGCTGAGTTCACCCTGTTCCAAACAGACTAGAATTACATTTCCTGAGAGAGGCGTTAAGTGCAGTAATTACCCTCCAGGCCTGTGAAGCGCACTGCGCCCGAACACGGGAATCGCAGAGATACGCCCGACGGAGTGTTAAGGAAATGGAATTGAATTTAAGGGGCTCCGGAATGTCCTATGCTGTCCATGTTAATATTCAAATTATTACTTACTATTTTCTCAAAAATTATTGACAGGTATAAATTAATTTTCTTCACGTTTCTTTTTTCTTGATGCTCTCTCCTTACTTCAACACAGCCCTTTTGAAAACATGGTGATGATGATGATAATTGTTGTTTAAAGGGGCCTATCATCGAGGTTATCGGCCCCTAATGATCTGGATGATAGCGAAAATGAGAATGAAATGGAAACCAGAACGAAAATTATGTGAGACGGAAAATACGTACAAAGAGAAACTCAGATGGAAACAGCTCACAATATGGCCTTACAAAAGGGAATTTAGAACGAAAAGTTTCACAAAAAGAATAGATTGAAAAAGACCCACAAAACGTAGGCTAGATTCAAAATACGTACAAAATGCAATGTAGCGTCGAAATACTTACAAAATGCAACTGAAATTCAAAATACTTACAAAATGCAAAAGAGATCGAAAATTCGTACAAAATGCAATTGAGGTTCAAAATACTTACAAAATGCAATTGAAATTGTAAATACACAATGCAATTTAGATTGAAAAAGGCCGGTTTAGATTAAAAATACTCACAAAGTGCAATTGAAATTCAAAATACTTACAAAATGCAATTGAAATTGAAAATGCTTACAAAATGTACGGTAGATTCAAACGACTCATGTGGATTGACAATACTTACAAAATGCAATTTAGATAGAAAATACTTGACAGAATTTAATTTAGATTCGAAATACCCACAAAATGCAATTGAGAATCAAAATATGTGCAAAATGCCCACCAAACAAAATGCAATTTAGATTCAAAATTCTTGCGAAATGCGGTTTTGGTTGAAAATACAAAATGCACTTGATGATGATGATGATGATGATGATGATGATGATAATTGTTGTTTTAAGGGGCCTAACATCGAGGTTATCGGCCTCAAATGATCTGGGTGATAGCGAAAATGATAATGAAATGGAATCCAGAACAAAATTATCTGAGATGGAAGTTACGTACAAAAAGGAACTCAGATTGAAACAACTCTTAAAATGTTCTTACAAAAGGGAATTTAGAATGAAAAGATTCACAAAACGAATAGATTGAAAAATACCCACAAAATGAAGGCTAGGTTCAAAATACGTACAAAATGCAAATGAGTTCGAAATTACGTACAAAATGCAATTGAGGTTCAAAATACTTACAAAATGCAATTGAAATTGAAAATACACGATGCAATTCAGATGGAAATATCCCAGTTCCAATCCAAATTATTCACAAAGTGCAATTGAAATTCAAAATACTTACTAAAAGGCCCGGCTATCTGCATTTAAAGACTTACCAAAAAGCAATTTAGATTGTCAATTTTTACAAAAAGCAATTGAAGTTGAAAACAATCGCGAGATGTAATTTAGATCGAAAAAACTTACAAAATGCAACGTAGGATAAAAATGCCTTAAAAATCGCTAGAAGGGAATTTAGACACACGGTGAACCAAGTAACAAAAACAGTGTGGGAATCTAAAAGAGAAAAGTAAATATAAGGAAAAGAGGAGTGGAGAGGAAAGGAGAGGAGAGGGGAGAGAGGAGAAGGTCCGCCCCAAAGGGAAGGGACAAAAGGGGAAAACGGACCCAGCTCAGGAATCCCTCGGGGGCGCCAACTCCCGAACTCACCAGCCGTGAGCCCCTGAGGGTGTAGCATTATCGACGGTGCACCAGAAGTGGTGGGGCTACATGCACCCTACCTCCTTAAGGGCCTTGTGCACAAGGCAGGAGGTAAAAGGAAAAGAAAAAAAGGCTGACCCCTCACAGAAGGAGGGTATCAGGAAAGATGAGACAAGGGCCAATTAAGGCGGGAAAGTGAAAGACTCCCTAGGCCTCGGATAACCTAATAAAGTCGGGGTCGGGAAAGAACAAGAGTTGACCAAGGGAGGTCGACAGGAAAGAAGACAGAGAGGAGCCCGGCACAAGTAAGTGGAAGCAATGCCGGACTCAGCTGGGGTCCCATGGTCGCCAACCCACGTCCCACTAGATATGAGCCCCTGGGGGGGGGGGTAATTTAAACAGCAATTTTGTGTGATCATTTCCAACTGGTAAAATAAAACTACAATAATTTTTGAAAAAGACTGTCCTAAATTATAACAAGTGTAAGTTGAGATTACTGTACTTCGAAAACTTTCAACTTTATATTGAACCCATGTACCATAGGCCTCAAAGGGAGTGGAATCCATGTACTTTGAGAAAAGAATGAAAGAATCATACAGTTTCTAAGGGAACGGAGAGAGATTTCAAGCCAGGATTATAGCTTAACATTGTGCAAGCGCTAGGGCCAGGTGTTCCTTAGATGAGCTCATGCCTCTTGACATTTATAAGGAGCCAGTCATGGATATTATTAGAACGAGTGGAAAGTTTTGACTGTAAGACGAAGAAGCTGGACTCGGAAATTGCTCTTACGTTGCAGGAATATGGCAACCTCGCTGCTGAGTCAGAACAGGAATAATTAAATTTAACCCGTTTACGAGTATAAAAATAAGTAAACAGATACAGTACGGTGAATCATTTTGGATTAGAGATTTTTGTGTAAAGAAAAACCTTGTAAAAATTACACAGGAGAAAACTGCAAACGCAAGTAGACGTCATTGGGGGTTCACCGAGACCCAAGGAGTGGGAGAATAAAAAAAGAACAGCACCACCCACACAGTTGAGGACGAGAAATTAATTAATATCTCGGAAATGCACGATCGATTTCCATGCACAGGAAGATTATTTTACGTTTGGAAGACGAGCTGTCTGGAGATACGATTTTTATAATTGTGCGACAATTAGTTCAGAAGTTGGTCACGAAAAGGACTAGGATTTTATCTTTTTGTGACTGAAAGGTATAAAACTCCTGGCCTCACCAAGCCAATCATGCAGTCTACGAGAGCCCGTGAGGGGAACGTCACGCTGTATCAGTACATGCAGTATTAGTCCGTCCAGGGGGGCGTTACGCTGGAGCATCATAAACATCAGTCTACGAGCATTCCGTGAGCGGAAGTGCTGCACCACATCGTATACGCAGTATTCAAGAGCCCGTGAGGGGGACGTTAAGCTGTATCAGACATCGATCCAGAGCCTGTGGGAGGCTAGGCTACAAGTTCACCGAGTGTAGACCAGTTACGATATAAGTACGCTACGCTGAGGGTTAGCAGTTCGAGACTTTGAAGAGTCCTAAATTATAAAGAACATTAAATATACGGACTTTAAAGCAATATCGCCAAAGTAAGACACAGCGATCAGTAGGGAACTTCGAGTTCCAGAAGAACACTAGTTCAATACAGTTATGAAGTTATAAGAACTCCAACAAATAAACGGCGTTACGTCTAGTAAAGACATTGTTAAAGACATTAAGTCCTGTAAAGGACAAGAATAAACAGTAATTACGATCGCGAAAGATAGAAGTTCAAGCGAAAGGAACTTAGGAACTTAGCTTCGAAACCAGAGGGAAACGTACTCTAGTGAGAAAACGTCAAAAATATACGATAGACAGTATACGGTCCTCGAAGGGAGGCCAAGATATAGAAACTAAACGGTACGATAGACAGTATACGGTCCTCGAAGGGAGGCCAAGATATAGAAACTATAGGGTGCGATAGACCACCATATATAAATAAAGGTGACGGCAAAGAAAAGACATTTATCGCCTAGTTAAAGCAGATAACGTAAAGCCGAGTAATAGACAATAGAAGCGGTTTTGAGAGACTGAAACCAGTAGTTTCCATTGTAGGAGAGAGAAACTTTGAACGAGTAAAATCACACGTCCAATGCAGGTCGATAGGATTCACATCAGGGATCATCAACAGCCGACAGAAATTGTAAAAATCGTTGAGATACACCCGTGTGATAGGAGTGAAGTGTAAATATTGTAAGAAAAGAAATAAGAGTATCATTTTAAGTGTTTTAGGTAAAGTGAAAGCGTTTTTATGCACAGTGAAATGTGTTATAATATGTACCAGAGTAATATTTTTTAGTGTTTTAATGTGTGTTCAAAACGGATACACCAGTGTATTAAAAAAAATGTTGTCAGTGTTAAATATAGTGAATATGTGTCAAGAAATTTCTGTACATAAGATGAGATTGTACAATATGGAGTAGGTCAAGAAGGTGGGCCAAAATGTCACATCAAACGAGAATAAAGGTCAGAAAGCGACCTTAAACATGTAAGTAAGGTTTTTCATTATGTTTTGGTGTCGGGAAAAATTTTGTGTACAATTCCACCGGAGTTTTGAGTAGAAGGGATGTTTTTAAATGAATAATAACTAAATAAGAACGCGATCTGAACGAAAATAAAGTTTTAAGAAATAATAAATAAGTATGTGAAATAATAAATCCTGTAGAGGAAATGCATGGAATAAAATGTCAGTATTTAATGAATGTTATAAAAGCAAGCGTGATAATAATAATTATAACAAAGATCTTTACATAAAGGTAAATTTGAATTATATGAAAGAAATAGCTTTTGAGCTTTTGTAAGGAATGAAAACATGATGTGAATAACAAGGTAAAGAAATCTAAATAAAGATTAAATTGAATGATATAAAAATATAGAGCGTTGAAGCCTTAACAAATGTATAAGACATGATGTGAATGCGTGTTCTTAAAAAGGGAGCGATTTATTGTCAACGGAAAAGATTAATATAAGAATTAAGATATGTATCAATTGTTACTATGAAATTTATCAGTTCTTTGGAAGACATTCGGCCGTAAAAGTAATGTGTAGCGTAATGGAACGCAATTAAATAAAAAGTTACGCTAGGAACGCGTAAAAGTTAAAGTACTTGGTAAGTTACTTATGGAGGGTAGTTGATTGCAGTGAATTGAGATATGTTGTAAGTCCTCTAAATTGTGACGTGGATCACGAGGCCATGTGTGTATTATTTAAAAGGGAGCTAATGTACGGTATTATTGAGCGTAGGTCCTGTAAGCTACGGCTTGACCCTAAATCGCGTTTTGTATAAGTCCTCTGATTTGGAAATGTTCCCGAGGCATGTTAAGAGATTCGAACCTAGAATCCTCTTGTTGTTAAAGCCCCTAATTATTCGTCGTAGAATGTGTATTAATCTTCCCAATCAATGAGGACCCTCTCATAATTAATAAATGCCAAGGTTACGAAAGTGGTTTATGAGCCAAAGAATATTGTTGAATGGAAATAAGTGAAGTAAAAGCCAGGTCTCTCCACAGAACTGAGAATAATGTGAAGGTTTGTTTTAAAGCATTGAAGAGAGCTGCCACCGTAGGTTAGGCAGAGAGTCGCTTTCCTTGTCATAAATCACGCCCGAGTATAATGGCCTGACCCTCATAGAGCGAGGGTGGGTAAAAACCGTCTTGTAGATGTGTTAAATACACCGTGAGTGTTTAAAGTTGTTAATGACCAGGGCGTTGAACCGAGGTCCTTTAGATTGATATTATCGCTTGCCAATTCAGATCGTAGTTTTCTTATGTGATAATGGTCTTATAAGACAAATGAATTAAATAAAATCCCTATTGTAATATTGTATGGAAAAGAAGGAATCCACGAGTTTTGTGAAGATAACTAGGTTTCGGGAGTGATCATAGTTTTTGACTTTGTCAAGTAATCTTTATAACTCTGGAGTACACAAATAGTTTTCCCGATCACCGTAGTGAATTTGCAAAAGTTGAGAGAGATAGTAAATACGGAGAACATGTGATATGCCCAAATATTGAAGTGAATAATTAACATGCAATTTTAAATGTAATTATATATTTGTTTTGATGATAAGAAAAGATAAAAAATATTCTTGAGGTGTACAAAAATATGACACCATTATTATGGGAAAGTATCGAGCCAAAGAAGCTCGTAGTTATTTGGAACTTTAAGATAAGTACTTTATGGAAGTGAAAATAATCGTGAATTGTTGATTTTAAAGAAAACCATGTGTTTTAATCTAATATTTGTTTTATTTTTATGCTATTCCTTGTTCACTTTGGACAAGTAGAATGATATTGGTCAGTAGTTTATGTGTTTATTTGTTTTCCAACGTGGGGCATGTATGATTTTATCATACACCTAGCAAACACTACTTTTTGGGGCCCAGTACGCAGGGCTGAGTTTTCCTAGGGAAAACCCGAGTTTTCTCGAAAAATCAAAATTTTCATTTTTTTGAAAAAAAAAATGGTTTTTCGAAATTTTGAATTTTAAATACTTCCATAAAGGTCTTTGAGTTTGAATAAGAATATCAAAAGTGTACGGTGTAGTAAACACCCGTACCAAAGTACATTTTTAAAGAAATTGGGACACAATGGTTCAGATTACTATCTCTCAAGCATGTTCTAGCGATGTGGCATTAGTAGCCCACTATATTCTAATAAGATGGCATTGAGTGAAGAGATGCAACGGCTTTTGGAGGCTATAAAAGCCGATAACAATGAGAAGTTGGAGGCTATAAACATTACATTGGGCCTCCAAAAGGATGAAAATAACAAAGTGTTCGAATCCATAAATGAGAGTTTAGAGTCACTAAAAACTGATAGTGCTAATATGGGGACTAAATTAGTAGATATCGAAGCTAAAAGTGATAACATGGGAACTAAATTAGTAGATATCGAAGCTAAAAGTGATAACATGGGAACTAAATTAGTAGCTATCGAAACAAATAGTGATAACATGGGAACTAAATTAGAAGCTATCGAGGTTAACTGTATAAAAATGAACGATGAAGTGAAGGCTGAAATTGAGGGAATAAAAAGGGGGTCAAATGGACTCAGAGAGGTTTTAGAAGAAACAATGAATACCAAATTTCAAGATTTTGACACTAAGTTTGGGGACAAGTTAAATGAGTTAAAAGGGGAAATCGCAAGTGAGATTAAAGAGGAAAATAAAGAATTTCATTCAGGATTGCAAGCCCAAATACAGGCTTTGAACGAAAGTATGGGAGAGTCCCAAACTAAATGTCAAGAAAATTTTGGAATTTTAAATAAAAGTTTGATTTCCATGGAAACTAAATTAAGTAACATGGAAAAGAAGGGTGATGAGTGCGAAAAGAAACTTGTAACCCAGATTCAAGGTGTGCAGAAAAAGTTAGAAGATCAGATAAAATCTAACAGCGATATCTGTAAAACATCCCGGGATGAAATAAAACAAAGTGTGAATGAGCTAGGAACCCGATTTGGAAAGGTTGAGGAGAAAGTAGGAACCCTCGAGAACAAAATCGGTGCAGTTCAGACCGAAGTAACTGAGATGAAAAATCAAAATCAAAAGGATGCGCGGGATATGAAAAGTCAATTTGAGCTGTTTACCGGGCAGGTAGATGATAACTTAAAGAAGTATGAGAGTGAAATAAATCGAAGATTAGGTATATACGAGGGGCATCTCCAGAGTGAAAGAAAACAACGAGAGGACGAAAATAAGGAAAGTACCCATAAGATAGATGAAATAAGTCAGGGTATTAATGATGTTCAGGGAACCATCGGAACATTAAAGGTCGAAGTAGGAAAAACTCATATGGAAGTAGGCCAGATCCAAAGTGACTTGATGATATTATATAAGAGTCAAGGGAAAACTGAGGAAAAATTGGAAGGAATTAAAGTAAATATGGTCAAAGGACAAAGAGAGATGGAGAAAAAGATAAAGGAAATACGAGAAGACCTAGATACCAGAGGTGACGTTAAACCAGAAATTATAACAGAACAGGTCATGGTCATCAAGAAAGAGGTAGAAGAACACTTAAATGAAATCAGGAATAGCTTCAGGAACGACAAAAACCAACTCAAACAAGAACTGGAAACCAGTAAGAAAAATCAGGAAAGAATTCAAAATGAATTAGGATCCCGGTTGGAGAGGACTGAACATAAGAACAGTCAAATGGAAATCCAACTCATGGCTAATGAAGAAAGTGCCCGAAGGGAAAGGAAATTAGAATTTGAGAATCAGGAGGAGTTTCCAAAGACAGGATGGGTAGATTCCCGTGAACAAGGCACAGATACCGATAGAGACTTAGGAGGGGAGAGCCCTTACAAGAACCCAGGATATCCGATGGCGATGTCAACCCCATACATGAACCAGACAAATGGTCAGATAATAAACATTATCAAATCGAATGAGGACAGACCGGTAAAATTTACGGGTAATAACATGTCAATTACTCCAAAATACTGGCTAAAGGAAGTCGCAGAGTACTTAAACGAAATGAAAGTTCCTCAGGATCGGAGACTGAGAGCTATTGAGAAGTTGTTGGCAGGTGATTGTCTCACCTGGTTCAGAAGCTTCAGGTACACCTTTGATACGGTGGAAGGCTTTAGAGAAGCCTTTTTAAAACGATATTGGGCAGCAGACGTCCAGGAGAATTTGAGGCTAGATCTGTACTCTAGGAAGTACAGCACAAATGCACCAACTAAGTACTCGGAATTTTTTACCGCTCAGCTGTGTAAATTCCGCGAACTTGACATTGCTCCAGCTGAGAACGACCTGCGTGCCGCCATTGCAAGACAACTTCCATATGAGATTCAGAGGCTGTTAATCTCATCCAAAGCCAGAAGTGCTGTGGAAGTGGAGAGTGTATTACGTCAATTAGACATGACGACGTCACACGTAACTCCTAGGCACCAAAGACAGACTGAACAGGTACACATGGCCAGCAGTCAGGAAACCAGCGAAAAACCATCGACCAGGAATCAGTCCACCAGCACTGATACTCAAGGACTAGGTCGAGAGTATGGGCACCAAGAGCCTAGAGGAATACAGTCATACCACAGAGGAGGATATCGAGGAAGAAATCCTAGGAATACGGGTTATAGGCAACAAGAGAGCCGACCCTATAACAATAACCATCAAAGGCAAGAAAACAGAAAGAAATGGGAGAATTATCCCCGAAGGAACGTAAGGCCAGAGGATAGGGATGATGAATATCGGGCCGAAATAGAGGAAAGATATCAGGAAAGTCTTCGTTACATGAACGAACGACCAGACGAACCTGAAAGGCAAAAAGTCCGTTGGAGTGAGGTAATCAAGAACCGGAAATCACCCGACCGACTAGATGGAGCTCAAAGCTTGGAACTACAAGCTCAGTTAAAGAATGAGGGAAAAGGGAGCTCTCAGGATTTAAAAAAACTCCAAATTTAAATCGTCAAAAGTGGAAACATACCAGGAGCTGGGAGGAGGTAGAAATTGTGAATTGGATAGCAAGACCAGATGAGCTAATTAATGAGGATGTGGAAGGAATCCCACCTATCAAAAGAGAATTACCCATAATTATGCTAAGGATAGAAGGATTACTGGTCAGGGCATTGATTGATACCGGATCAACAATAAGTTTAATTACGCAAACCCTTCTGAATGAATTGGAAACAAGAGGCAGCGTATTAAAAATCCCCACATCAAGTGTAAAGATTAAGGGAATTATCCCTGAAAAATCTTTAACATGCAAATTTCAGGTATACATTGATCTGATCATGGGTAACACTGAAATTTTGCAATGCTTTTTGCTGGTAAATCAATTACCGTATAATGTCATATTAGGTATTGATTTTATCCGTGAGAACAAGGTCATCATAGACCTAGCGCAAAACTGCATTAGAATCCAAAGAGAGGATGTGGATGAACAAAACATTAACCTACAGGAACAGGATGTGAAAATAGGAGAACAGGTATGGCATGGGGAAGAAGTAACGGAAGAAGGTTGTAAGGACAGAGAAAAGATATTTGAGGTCCTCAACATAGAACTCGAAGATAATTTGGAAACTGAGTTCGAGACCAACCTGTCAGGAAAAGTAGAGGAAGCTAAAGTGAACCTCGAAAATAAGGAACAATTAAAGAAATTATTATTGAATTTTAGGGACGTATTTGATTCCAAGCCAGGGAATATTGAAAATTTTAAATACGCGTTCCAAGTCAATGATTGGGCACTGTTCAGACAAAAACCATACCCGGTTGCGGAAAAACATTACCCACAAACTAAGAAAACACTGCAGGAGATGATGAATGCAGGTGTTATAGAAAAGATGGCGACACCATATGTTAGTCCATTAGTGATTGTGAGCAAACCGGATGGCTCAGTAAGGGTGTGTCTAGATGCCAGAAATGTAAATGCAAAAATCATACCAGAAAATGATTCGGCACCACCCATAAAAGAAATACTGAGGAAGTTCAAAGGCAAGAAGATTTTCACAAATATTGACATGACTTCTTCGTATCATCATCTCGAACTGGAAGAGAAAACCAGCTTGTTGACTGGATTTCAGTTCGACCAACAAACCTATTGTTTTAGGAGATGTCGGTTTGGATTGAAGACCGCGGGATCTGCCTTAATAAGAGCGCTTGATCGAAACCTGTCAGAGGAAGTGAAAGAGTGCACTATCCGTTATGTGGATGATATTTTGCTTACCTCGGAGAATATTGAGGAACATTTAGAAAAATTGAAGAAATTATTGGAAGACTTAAGAAGGGCAAATTTTAAAATCAATTTAAAGAAGTCAAATTTTTGTCAAAGACAAGTAACATTTTTAGGGCATGTGATTGATAAGGATGGTGTTAAACCAAATCCATGCAAATTGGAATCGATAAGGGATTTTCCAAGGCCTTTGAAGGTGAAGAACGTTCGCCAGTTTTTGGGATTGATTGGTTTCTTCTCAGGACATTGTCCATCATACACAAAAACTGTTGCACCACTACAGGACCTTCTGAAGAAGGGGGGCAAGTGGAAATGGACGTAGGAAACAGAAAAAGCATTCGTGGAGGCCAAGGAAATGCTCTTAAACTATGTGAAGCTAGGATATCCTGATTTTAATCAGAAATTTATAATTCAAACAGATGCATCCCAGATTGGAATAGGGGCAATGCTATATCAGGAAAACCCGGATAACCCTGATAAGAAAAATTATCTAGCTTTCACAAGTCGGAGACTGAAACCACACGAGAAAAATTATACGATCAGCGAAATCGAGCTGTTAGCGATATTGCACGCGCTGCAATATTGGCGAAAGATCGTATATGGGTTTCAGGTCATTTTAAGAACGGATCATAAAGCCTTAACCTTTTTGATGAAGACTGATCTATCCAGTCAAAGGTTGATGCGTTGGGCTTTATACATTCAACAGTTTGATGTAAAGATAGAATACTGCCCAGGAAAAGAAAATATAGTTCCAGACTACTTAAGTAGACAGCCAGAGTCCACAGAAGAGGAAGTAATGGCTATTGATTTGGAAGACAGGGATCAGCGTACTCTAAATGAGTTAAGGAGCATTAGTCAACGGCAACGTGAGGATCCATGGATGAACATGCTCATATCTTTCCTCGAAGGAAGTTTGATAAGGGGAACACCAGCGTACACAGAAGCTAATAAGATAGCTCAAGATTACACATTTTATAATGGATTATTATATAAGTTTGTGGACTCTGACCATACACGATTAAGGATTGTTGTACCTGCAATTTTGCAGAGGAAAATAGTATGGCTAGCCCATAGATCGTTCGGACATATGGGAGTCGACAAAACAGTCTCGATGCTGAAAGAAGCATTTGTATGGCCGAGACTGAGAGAAACTGTAAGGGACACGCTAAAGACATGTGATTTATGTCAAAGGATCAAACCAAATGCATTTCTGATGAGACAAAAGCCTATACCATTGTTGCCCGAAAGGCCAGGTCAAATCATATCTATTGATAACTTCGGACCTTTGCCAAAGGCAAGAAGAGGAAATCGACACATAATGGTGGCTATGGATGTCTTCACTAAAATGGTTGTCCTTGCTCCCATACAGAAGACTGGTACCAAACAGGTGTTAAAACGACTCAAAGAAAAAGTGATACCGATTCTGGGAAAACCTGAGAATTTGTTGTCGGATCACGGTAGTTGTTTCACCAGTGTAGAGTTCAGACAAGAATTAGAAAGACTTGGAATACGTCAGATTTTGTCAAGTATTCGCCATCCTGAGGCAAATCCTGTAGAAAGAGTGATGAGAGAGACGGCCAAGTATTGTAGGATATACTGTGCCGAAGAAAATTGGAAGTGGATAGATATCTTGGATATTATCGAATTTTGTATAAACAACACAATCCATGAATCTACGGGAGAGATACCAATAACGTTACATCGGAATGAGCAACCAGAGAGACCTTGGAGTCTGGTAATTCCTAGGCCAGCAGACGCTCAGCCTGGAAGAGATGTACGTATAAGAAGAGCCTTTGAGCATCTAAAAGCTCAAGCCGACAGGAGACAAAGAAGAAATAGGCACAAGAGTTATCATCGGCCATTATTAGCAGGGGAAATGGTGTTAGTAAAAAGACCCGCCATTTCGGATCCAGGGAACCGCGTGTACAAAAAGTTCCAGAAAATGTACCACGGACCGTATCAAATAATAAGGGATTTGAGAAATAATGCCTATAGAATTCGGCACTGTGAAACGAATCATGAAGTGACCATGAATTCAGCAAATTTAAAAGTGTATTACCCTCCCGAAGACTTCGATGAAGCCAATGAACAAGCCCTGGTTATGGAAACATTTAGAGATGAAGAATCCAATTTTGATAGAAACAAGAATGAGATAGAAAAAGGAAACAGAGCTCAAACATTCGAGTGCGAATGCGAATTGGAGAAATTATATTGGGAAATAAAAGAAATAATTGATTTTATTGAAGAAGAAAATTTCAATTTAAGGAAGGAGAATGATGAAATAAGGGAACGGGTAGGGATAGACCACACCCGTAAAGAAGAATGAGGTTCTGGAAACCTGATATCCAGACAAATAAAAAGGAGAAAGAAAGGGTAGGGACATAGCGTACCCAACCGACACAATTACCGGATATGACTTAAAAAGATGAAAGAAATCAAATTATCGTGGGATTTTTAAGGAAGAAAAATCAGAAGGTACGGATAACGTTATGATGGCTTCGACAGTTAAAAAGGAAAAATAAGAGATATTTTTTTGGATAATTAAAATAAATTTCCTCAAAATTTTTCGAAAATTTATTTACCTAAGGAGGGGAGAGATGAACCCATGTACCATAGGCCTCAAAGGGAGTCGAATCCATGTACTTTGAGAAAAGAATGAAAGAATCATACAGTTTCTAAGGGAACGGAGAGAGATTTCAAGCCAGGATTATAGCTTAACATTGTGCAAGCGCTAGGGCCAGGTGTTCCTTAGATGAGCTCATGCCTCTTGACATTTATAAGGAGCCAGTCATGGATATTATTAGAACGAGTGGAAAGTTTTGACTGTAAGACGAAGAAGCTGGACTCGGAAATTGCTCTTACGTTGCAGGAATATGGCAACCTCGCTGCTGAGTCAGAACAGGAATAATTAAATTTAACCCGTTTACGAGTATAAAAATAAGTAAACAGATACAGTACGGTGAATCATTTTGGATTAGAGATTTTTGTGTAAAGAAAAACCTTGTAAAAATTGCACAGGAGAAAACTGCAAACGCAAGTAGACGTCATTGGGGGTTCACCGAGACCCAAGGAGTGGGAGAATAAAAAAGAACAGCACCACCCACACAGTTGAGGACGAGAAATTAATTAATATCTCGGAAATGCACGATCGATTTCCATGCACAGGAAGATTATTTTACGTTTGGAAGACGAGCTGTCTGGAGATACGATTTTTATAATTGTGCGACAATTAGTTCAGAAGTTGGTCACGAAAAGGACTAGGATTTTATCTTTTTGTGACTGAAAGGTATAAAACTCCTGGCCTCACCAAGCCAATCATGCAGTCTACGAGAGCCCGTGAGGGGAACGTCACGCTGTATCAGTACATGCAGTATTAGTCCGTCCAGGGGGGCGTTACGCTGGAGCATCATAATCATCAGTCTACGAGCATTCCGTGAGCGGAAGTGCTGCACCACATCGTATACGCAGTATTCAAGAGCCCGTGAGGGGGACGTTAAGCTGTATCAGACATCGATCCAGAGCCTGTGGGAGGCTAGGCTACAAGTTCACCGAGTGTAGACCAGTTACGATATAAGTACGCTACGCTGAGGGTTAGCAGTTCGAGACTTTGAAGAGTCCTAAATTATAAAGAACATTAAATATACGGACTTTAAAGCAATATCGCCAAAGTAAGACACAGCGATCAGTAGGGAACTTCGAGTTCCAGAAGAACACTAGTTCAATACAGTTATGAAGTTATAAGAACTCCAACAAATAAACGGCGTTACGTCTAGTAAAGACATTGTTAAAGACATTAAGTCCTGTAAAGGACAAGAATAAACAGTAATTACGATCGCGAAAGATAGAAGTTCAAGCGAAAGGAACTTAGGAACTTAGCTTCGAAACCAGAGGGAAACGTACTCTAGTGAGAAAACGTCAAAAATATACGATAGACAGTATACGGTCCTCGAAGGGAGGCCAAGATATAGAAACTAAACGGTACGATAGACAGTATACGGTCCTCGAAGGGAGGCCAAGATATAGAAACTATAGGGTGGGATAGACCACCATATATAAATAAAGGTGACGGCAAAGGAAAGACATTTATCGCCTAGTTAAAGCAGATAACGTAAAGCCGAGTAATAGACAATAGAAGCGGTTTTGAGAGACTGAAACCGGTAGTTTCCATTGTAGGAGAGAGAAACTTTGAACGAGTAAAATCACACGTCCAATGCAGGTCGATAGGATTCACATCAGGAATCATCAACAGCCGACAGAAATTGTAAAAATCGTTGAGATACACCCGTGTGATAGGAGTGAAGTGTAAATATTGTAAGAAAAGAAATAAGAGTATCATTTTAAGTGTTTTAGGTAAAGTGAAAGCGTTTTTATGCACAGTGATATGTGTTATAATATGTACCAGAGTAATATTTTTTAGTGTTTTAATGTGTGTTCAAAACGGATACACCAGTGTATTAAAAAAATGTTGTCAGTGTTAAATATAGTGAATATGTGTCAAGAAATTTCTGTACATAAGATGAGATTGCACAATATGGAGTAGGTCAAGAAGGTGGGCCAAAATGTCACATCAAACGAGAATAAAGGTCAGAAAGCGACCTTAAACATGTAAGTAAAGATTTTCATTACGTTTTGGTGTCGGGAAAAATTTTGTGTACAATTCCACCGGAGTTTTGAGTAGAAGGAATGTTTTTAAATGAATAATAACTAAATAAGAACGCGATCTGAACGAAAATAAAGTTTTAAGAAATAATAAATAAGTATGTGAAATAATAAATCCTGTAGAGGAAATGCATGGAATAAAATGTCAGTATTTAATGAATGTTATAAAGCAAGCGTGATAATAATAATTATAACAAAGATCTTTACATAAAGGTAAATTTGAATTATATGAAAGAAATAGCTTTTGAGCTTTTGTAAGGAATGAAAACATGATGTGAATAACAAGGTAAAGAAATCTAAATAAAGATTAAATTGAATGATATAAAAATATAGAGCGTTGAAGCCTTAACAAATGTATAAGACATGATGTGAATGCGTGTTCTTAAAAAGGGAGCGATTTATTGTCAACGGAAAAGATTAATATAAGAATTAAGATATGTATCAATTGTTACTATGAAATTTATCAGTTCTTTGGAAGACATTCGGCCGTAAAAGTAATGTGTAGCGTAATGGAACGCAATTAAATAAAAAGTTACGCTAGGAACGCGTAAAAGTTAAAGTACTTGGTAAGTTACTTATGGAGGGTAGTTGATTGCAGTGAATTGAGATATGTTGTAAGTCCTCTAAATTGTGACGTGGATCACGAGGCCATGTGTGTATTATTTAAAAGGGAGCTAATGTACGGTATTATTGAGCGTAGGTCCTGTAAGCTACGGCTTGACCCTAAATCGCGTTTTGTATAAGTCCTCTGATGTGGAAATGTTCCCGAGGCATGTTAAGAGATTCGAACCTAGAATCCTCTTGTTGTTAAAGCCCCTAATTATTCGTCGTAGAATGTGTATTAATCTTCCCAATCAATGAGGACCCTCTCATAATTAATAAATGCCAAGGTTACGAAAGTGGTTTATGAGCCAAAGAATATTGTTGAATGGAAATAAGTGAAGTAAAAGCCAGGTCTCTCCACAGAACTGAGAATAATGTGAAGGTTTGTTTTAAAGCATTGAAGAGAGCTGCCACCGTAGGTTAGGCAGAGAGTCGCTTTCCTTGTCATAAATCACGCCCGAGTATAATGGCCTGACCCTCGTAGAGCGAGGGTAGGTAAAAACCGTCTTGTAGATGTGTTAAATACACCGTGAGTGTTTAAAGTTGTTAATGACCAGGGCGTTGAACCGAGGTCCTTGTAGATTGATATTATCGCTTGCCAATTCAGATCGTAGTTTTCTTATGTGATAATGGTCGTATAAGACAAATGAATTAAATAAAATCCCTATTGTAATATTGTATGGAAAAGAAGGAATCCACGAGTTTTGTGAAGATAACTAGGTTTCGGGAGTGATCATAGTTTTTGACTTTGTCAAGTAATCTTTATAACTCTGGAGTACACAAATAGTTTTCCCGATCACCGTAGTGAATTTGCAAAAGTTGAGAGAGATAGTAAATACGGAGAACATGTGATATGCCCAAATATTGAAGTGAATAATTAACATGCAATTTTAAATGTAATTATATATTTGTTTTGATGATAAGAAAAGATAAAAATAATTCTTGAGGTGTACAAAAATATGACACCATTATTATGGGAAAGTATCGAGCCAAAGAAGCTCGTAGTTATTTGGAACTTTAAGATAAGTACTTTATGGAAGTGAAAATAATCGTGAATTGTTGATTTTAAAGAAAACCATGTGTTTTAATCTAATATTTGTTTTATTTTTATGCTATTCCTTGTTCACTTTGGACAAGTAGAATGATATTGGTCAGTAGTTTATGTGTTTATTTGTTTGTAGCGCCATAATTTTTGATTAATTAAATGTGTTAAAATAGGAGTTGATTTTGTTGTTATTTTTGCAAGTGTATCCTCTATTTAATCCAAAATATGTAAGTCACAGAGTGGGAGAACTTACCGCAGCCCCGAAAAATCCCGAATTGAGCAATGCTGGCATACTGTGATTTGCATATTTCTTGCTGCAAGGGCACAATATGTTGAAAGGTTCCGGAGAAAAAGGAACTTTAGTAGTAAGACATGCATTTGAACGATAAACTGCAATCAAAGTTCCTTCCACGAGCTGAGGAAACGGCGACATCGTTGTTTTTGGGACATGTTTCGCTTCGACACCGGAACACCGGGTTTGCTTTCTTGAAAATTATGTTTTATGTATTTTGTCTAATAGAGAGAAAGGAATCCATAGAGATATATAGTGAAAAATTGAGAGGATAATAAAGGATAATTAAGAGGATTTACTAACAGGACGCTCGGTTGTGGGGGAAGTCTTAGAAATGAGCCATGAAGAATATGAACGTAACGTTAGAAAGCTAACGGTCCGTAGCTTAATACGGCATGAAAATGAAATTTCGAAATTTTCAGATTTCTGGTATTTTGGAATGCCTTAAATTGAAAACATTTTTTTATTACCAATATTTATTCTCTGAAGCTTCCACTTTAAATTTACTACGTGCACAGACATTCAGTTTAGTGAAATTGTAGCATGACTGTGAAAGAAATTATTTGCCTTAAAAAATACAGGTGCCCTCATAGTTCCGCCCCTTGAAACAACAATAACTAACTAGTTCCGCCCCTTGTAACAACAATAACTTATTACAGGTGTGGCAGAAACAATGAACCATTTTAAATAGCGCGCCATTGTTGGACACGGCAGCGTTGTGTGTTGATGGTCGTACCAGTGAGTCGTGCGGTTCGTTCGTTTCGACAACATTATGACTTCGGTCGAAATGATAAAGATGATGATGATGATAATTGTTGTTTTAAGGGGCCTAACATCTAGGTTATCGGCCCCTAATGATCTGGGTGATAGCGAAAATGATAATGAAACGGAAACCAGAACGAGAATTAAGTGAGACGAAAATACTTACAAAAAGGAACTAAGTTTGAAACAACTCACAAAATGTTCTTACAGAAGGGAATTTAGAACGAAAAGATTCACAAAAGGAATAGATCGAAAAATACCCACAAAATGAAGGCTAGGTTCAAAATACGTACAAAATGCAATGTAGCGTCGAAATACCTACAAAATGCAATTGAAATTCAAAATACTTACAAAATGCAAATGAGATCGAAATTACGTACAAAATGCAATTGAGGTTCAAAATACTTACAAAATGCAATTGAAGTTGAAAATGCTTACAATATGTACGGTAGATTCAAACGACTCATGTGGATTGACAATACTTACAAAATGCAATTTAGATTGAAAATACTTGACGATATGTAATTTAGATTCAAAATACCCACAAAATGCAATTAAGAATCAAAATATGTGCAAAATGACCCCCAAACAAAATGCAATTTAGATTCAAAATTCATGCGAAATGCGGTTTTGGTTGAAAATACTTACAAAATGCAATTGAAATTCAAAATTCTCACTAAAAGGCCCGGCTACCTGCATTGAAAGACTTACCTAAAAGCAATTTAGATTGTCAATCTTTACAAAATGCAATTGAAGTTGAAAACAATCGCGAGATGTAATTTAGATAGAAAAAACCTACAAAATGCAACGTAGATTAAAATACCTTAAAAAATCGCTAAAAGGGAATTTAGATACACTGTGAACCAAGTAACAAAAACAGTGCGGGAATCTTAAAGAGAAATGAAATATAATGAAAAGAGGAGAGGAGAGGAGAGGAGTGGTGAGGTGAGGGGAGGGGAGAGAGGAGAGGGTCCGCCCCAAAGGTAAGGGACAAAAGGGGAAAACGGACCCAGCTCAGGAATCCCTCGGGGTCCCCAACTCCCGAACTCACCAGCCATGAGCCCCTGAGGGTGTTGCATTATCTAGGTGCACCAGAAGTGGTGGAGCTACATACACCCTGCCTTCGTAAAGGCCTAGAGCACAAGGCAGGAGGTAAAAGGAAAAGAATAAGAAGGCTGACCCCTCACAGAAGGAGGGAATCAGGAAAGATGAGACAAGGGCCAATTAAGGCGGGAAAGGAAGAGACTCCTAGGCCTCGGATACCCTAATACCGTCGGGGTCGGAAGAGAACAAGAGTTGACCAAGTGAGGTCGAGAGGAAAGAAGACGGAGAGGAGCCGGCACAAGTAAGTGGAAGCAATGCCGGACTCAGCTGGGGTCCCGTGGTCGCCAACGCACGTCCCACTAGATGTGAGCCTCTGTGGGGACCGAAATGATAAAGTTCCATCTCGGAAGACAATTACGAGATGGGTTCGGGTCTTTCAGGACTTAAAAAACAACATTCATGCCGAAATTGAGGCCATAACAGACGACATTTTTCACAAGGATATTATGATGAATCTGCGTACTCGTGCAGAAGATTGCATCGCGAACAATGGTGGACACCTGAGGGACATAATTTATAAAAAGTACATGTGTCAATAATTGTAGGAAGTATTCTTTCGAAGAGTGTATATTAATAATGTGTAGTTGTATGTCTTCATGCCAAAATAAAATGTGTAAAATGGGTCATTGTTTCTGCCATATCCAGTATATAACACAGTTCACCCGTAAGAAAGCTATCTGTCATTCAAACGATGAATAATTCAATCGTGTTTCTACTTTTGCGCAGATATATCCTACACCACTTTCTTAACAATTGCCAATTTTGTAGTATCATATTCAAGAATGTTGCATTTTTGTCACAGAAAATTAATAATATTTAACTAATTTCTCATGTTATCGCAAATTGAATGCAACTGATACCCAATCGTAGAGTTCATGGAACTTGATCATATTTGACGTATACAATTTTACAAAAAAAATCTCATCTATCGCAAATGCTATGAGACAAACTTCAGTAATAATGGCGGTAAAAAAGAAAAACGTTGGCAAAAATGTATTTCCCTCATTATTTCCGTTTAAAATATATATATTTTGTTTCAGTATAAGCTCAATGGCTGTGTTCGTACTCTGCCAAAAATTGAAACACGTAGCTAAAATGGTTCCCAAGAAAATATACTTATAAATTACTAATGCAAAGGAAGGCTATTCCATTTCCCTTTAAAATAAAATAAAATGGTGTTCCATGATCTCCTACCTTGTTTCGCCAGTAACTTTGAAGAGTTCAGCTAACAGCTTACCTGAAACAAAAGAAGATCACACATTTAAATTGCATATTTCGGGGATATTAAAGTCTGTGATGTTTCACCTTCTGCTATGAAAGAGAATTTCAGGACTACAATTGTAACAGTCCGAATACTTCCCCTTAATTTATATGTTTTATAAGCAGCAAAATTAATTTATTATTATTATTATTATTATTATTATTATTATGTATATTTTAATTATCATATCGATTCTAGATTTATTCCATAATTTCTTTATATATATATAAGGGGTTTAATTATTGTTTGGCGGAAGTTATAAAATGGAGATTTTAGTTAGATTCGTTATAGGTTATATTTTATACAAGACTTGATTGGGAAATATTTCGTTCAACGTGTCGTCAGTTCCGCCACGGGTAGTCCGCCAAAAATAGACTTTACTTTCGAGATATATGTACAAACATTCCGGGGACGCGAGGCTTCAAGACAAAGCAAGTTGGTCAGTTAGCGCTGACGTCACGAATTCTCGGAAGAACATCGCATCAGGACGCTGATTTAAAATTACTTCAGAAGCAACCCCACGTGGTTAACCCAACCAATGAAGAGGCATGATCAGAACTTAGGGATCTGGAGTGGGGAGCTACGTCATCAGGATACCTAATTGATTGGTCGAGAAATACTGCAGAGTGGGGAAGTTCATCTTCCATAAAAACCAATGGTCATCTACTCTCAACCCCCAATCTTCTGCGATTTTCTGAATCTTCACGTCTATCAGACATCTTCGCTGCGAGATCGCAACTTATCAGTTCAAGAAGTTTTAAAATTAATACTACTGACGTGAATATGATCGTGTCCTTGATCATATTCACAAAAGTGAATTTTGGAGCAAAGCCATTCACATATGTCAGTCGGGAGACGGGACAAATCGGTTCCCTGCCCGTATCAAGATAAGGATCTATACAATATTGAGGCAGAACCAAATAACATCCGCCAGCAAGATCAGAGGGAAAACCAGACTACCACTATGAAGAAGACGGCCGTGAGTTCCTTTACTAAATCCAATCAAGTCTCTGTAATTCTGTTTATGGCAAATTAGAATCCAGCTTTTGTTTAAATTTAATTCATATTCCATTTTGTAACTCTCGCCAATTTAATATAACTTCCAGATTTTTTTTAAAATTCATTTGTTTCTCTTTTTACGTCTTTTGCTGCTTTAAATTTTGATCAATTAAATTTTGTTCTTAAGTAATGGTAGGACTTTCATTTCCAGTAGCTAGCTTTAGACATAATGCATACCTTCTCCCAGTAGCGATAAGACAATTGGTTAATGGCTCAGCTATACCACGGCTTGAGAGAAAGACGTTTCGAGTGCTCTATCACTATTTTAATTAAATACTTTGGCACATCTAAAGTAAGTGTTAGGTGTCCTGGCGCCCACACGAGCTGATTATAATCATTGCTAATGAACAGGTAAGAGGTAAGTATGCTATTGGTGGTGTGAGTAAAGCGGTGCTTGTTCTTGTTGCGATTCTTCTACTGTACTCCAGGAGAACGCAATATTGGAGCCCCGCCAGGAACGTAACCTTTGGTCACTTAGAAGGACCGGGAACGTTACATTTGTGCGCTCAACGTGGAGCGAAAACGTTACATTTGGACGCACAACTGTGGAGTTTCTTATATATGTATATTTTCGTGCAAGGTTAGTAACAAAACGTTACATTTGGCGCCACAAGCGTAGGCCCGAAAACCAATTGTTTGTCGTGAAGGGAAAAGGATATATTTCAGTGCAAGTATTTTTGGGGGTGATAATAAGTTTTTTTGTGTGTGTCGGTATGGCGGATAAAGATAAGATGAAGCTGCGAAGTGGTATAGAGGTGACGGGAGATGGTGAAGAGAATGGTAGTAGCGTGAATCTGGAGATGGATATAGACGAAGCTAGGAATTTAGCGGAGGTAAATTCTAATGCGACTAGTGTAGAGGGTAGTTCATCGGAGATGTCAGCACAGGATAGCATTTTGAGTATATTAGTTCAAATGAGACAGGAAAATAATAATAAATTTGAGCAACTAAATAAAGAATTAAAACATGAAATGGAAAGTAATAATCAAAAATTAATAAAGAATTAAAACAGGAGATGGAAAGTAATAATCAAAAATTAAATAAAGAATTAAAACATGAAATGGAAAGTAATAATCAAAAATTAAATAAAGAATTAAAACAGGAGATGACGAAATTAAATCAGGGACTAAAGCATAATAGTCAGAAAGTAGATAAGGTCGTCAAAGAGACAGAGAGGTTAGGTAAGATGTATGAGCAGCTTGAAGTAGATATTATAACATTTAAAGAAACAGTGAAGGAAGACATTCAGAGGTACATGAAGATGGAAGCAGGTCAAATAATGGTAGAAATTGAACAAAAGTTACAGGTGGTAGGAAATGAAATTAGGGAGCTTAAACAGCAGATAGGGGAGAAAGTTAAGGAAGTAACGGTTGAGATAAATGAGCATAGTAAGAGAGAGGAGAAGAGAATTAATGAAAAGATAAGAGTAGAAATAACGAGGATAAGGAAAGTAGTAAATACTCAGGAGATGAAAATGCAGATAGCCATTGATGAAGAAAACAGACGGATGAAAGAAGAATTCAATGTTAGCATAAAGGAATCACAGCAGGAGATGAGGAAGAGCTTTCAGAGAATGGTAGATGAAAGAATGAACATTAAATTAGCTGGGATGGAGAAACGTATGTTGGATCGAATGCAACAAGGGGTCTCAGACAAGCACGAAAAACAGAAGGTGGAAGGGGGGAAGGCCAGGAAGGGAAGGAAGGAGAAAAAGCAGAATATTACTGTAGAGAAGACATTAGTTGAAAATAGAATAGATGTTGAGGAGGGGAAGGAAATAGATGAGAGTAGAGAAAAAGAGCAGCAGTTAACGAAGACGTTAGAGAAAAATCGTGTAGAGGATGAAGAAATGCTGGATGTAGGAAAGAGGAGTTTAGAGGTAAGTAACGAGCAGATTATCGAAGTTAGAAGTCCTAGGAGTAGAAAGGAAGTAGAGAAACAGATTACGATGCTAGAAGAAATGGAAGGAAGATTGAAAGAAAGAGATAAAGAATATAGAATGCAATGGCTTACAGTAGTGGCTACGGTAGGTGAAACTAGGGGAGAGGGGAAGTGTAGTTTTGTGGTTGATAAGAATAGTACTGAGGAGGGAGAAACTATCGTTCTTAGAAGAGAAGAAATAATTACAGTGAAACGAGAGAAAGAAAAAGAGGAGGGTGATAAAAAGTTAGGAAGGCACGGTAGGGCATTCATGTAATGCGAGGTCAGATTTCCAGTCGTTGATATTCCCAGCCAATACTCTATTTAGTGGTTATGACCTAAATGTAAGAGATGATCTCTTGTGCGATTATGATGAAAAGGTGACAAAACCTAGTGATATTGAAAATTTAAATTCCGTCATTAGCATAAATGTGTTGAGGGCGCGTATAGATACGCTTATAGATACAGGGTGTGTCAAGAGTTGCATTAGCTTGTCATTTTATAATAGGATGAGAGACGAAGGTGTAATATTTCAAGAAATCCCTATCAAATCAACTTTTGTAATAACAGCTGTAGGTAAAAAGTCTCATGTCGTTTCTAAGCAGGTTCTGGTGGAAATTTGTATTAATAATGTAATAGGTATGCAGGTATGTTTGGTGATACCAAACCTTGTGTTTTCCTTGTTATTGGGTACTGATTGGTTGTCTGCTAATCAGGTTCAGGTGTGTTACGATGAGAGGTGTATTAGAATGAAATGGGGGAAGAAAGCTGTGATTATTGCATTTAATGAGCCAGGTAAGAGTGATTATTCTCAAAGAGTGTGCATTAAAGTGATTTTGTCAGGTGACAATAAGGTGGAAAGTAGTGACGATGGTTTTAATTTTATTGGAAGTTTGCTGACTAATGACAATCTAGAGGATGCATTATGTCAGGCTGTGGAAGAAAGTTCTTTAGGCATTGATCAGAGGGATCAATTATTGGATGTTTTTGTAAGAAATAGTAGAGTTTTTGAGAATCGGATTGGCGAGGCCAATTGCTACACACACTCATTAAATGTAATTGATCGCAAAGTCTTTGTAGGTAATAGATACCCTATCCCATTTAAATACCAAGAGGCAGTACAACTGCAGATTGACGACATGTTAAGAGATAAAATCATTGAACCATCCTTAAGCCCATATGCTAACTCCTTAAGTACCGTACCTAAAGATGAGTACACTCTTTAAGAAAATACGTGGAATGAGTCAGGTAAGGACTCGTGTGTAACGGAACAACATGTGTCAATGCCCTGGTATACAATTAGTAGTTTTAAAGAGATAGGTAACTAAGTTTACAAGAGGCATATCCGACTGTTGACACATATACTGGAACGAGTGAGTTATCTGAATCAGATAAGCGAAGGGTGACCTAGTACCTTATATTTTGGAATTAATGGGGTAACTTGCACTCAAATATTATGCCTATGTATAAAACTATGCTTTCTTGTTTTATGTGATATAGGTAAAATTTTGTAAATTCATTACAGAGTACTTGCGAGGAATCAAGTATGCAGGATTATCACATGCGTGTGATGTGTCGTGTGATGAATTAGTGAAGGCAATATTTATTATAATTATTCTGGAGACAAGAAAAATAACGATTTGAATTAAAACGATACAAGTCTCTCAGAATATCTGCCTAACAAACGAGTGTTAGTATGAATGAAATCATACATATCAAGAAGAAAGAAATGAACATTGACGCTTTAAAGCATCAACAAAGTATTCATTGTTGTAAATATTGAAGGGTATATATATGTATATTTTTAATGTTGAAGGGTATAATTTTGTATGATGCTGTTAATTGTTAGGTTAAATGTGTATATAATTTGTTCGCCCAAATCTAAGATTGGACAAAAAATTCTAAGGGCGATGTAACAGTCCGAATACTTCCCCTTAATTTATATGTTTTATAAGCAGCAAAATTAATTTATTATTATTATTATTATTATTATTATTATTATTATTATGTATATTTTAATTATCATATCGATTCTAGATTTATTCCATAATTTCTTTATATATATATAAGGGGTTTAATTATTGTTTGGCGGAAGTTATAAAATGGAGATTTTAGTTAGATTCGTTATAGGTTATATTTTATACAAGACTTGATTGGGAAATATTTCGTTCAACGTGTCGTCAGTTTCGCCACGGGTAGTCCGCCAAAAATAGACTTGACTTTCGAGATATATGTACAAACATTCCGGGGACGCGAAGCTTCAAGACAAAGCAAGTTGGTCAGTTAGCGCTGACGTCACGAATTCTCGGAAGAACATCGCATCAGGACGCTGATTTAAAATTACTTCAGAAGCAACCCCACGTGGTTAACCCAACTAATGAAGAGGCATGATCAGAACTTAGGGATCTGGAGTGGGGAGCTACGTCATCAGGATACCTAATTGATTGGTCGAGAAATACTGCAGAGTGGGGAAGTTCATCTTCCATAAAAACCAATGGTCATCTACTCTCAACCCCCAATCTTCTGCGATTTTCTGAATCTTCACGTCTATCAGACATCTTCGCTGCGAGATCGCAATTTATCAGTTCAAGAAGTTTTAAAATTAATACTACTGACGTGAATATGATCGTGTCCTTGATCATATTCACAAAAGTGAATTTTGGAGCAAAGCCATTCACATATGTCAGTCGGGAGACGGGACAAATCGGTTCCCTGCCCGTATCAAGATAAGGATCTATACAATATTGAGGCAGAACCAAATAACATCCGCCAGCAAGATCAGAGGGAAAACCAGACTACCACTATGAAGAAGACGGCCGTGAGTTCCTTTACTAAATCCAATCAAGTCTCTGTAATTCTGTTTATGGCAAATTAGAATCCAGCTTTTGTTTAAATTTAATTCATATTCCATTTTGTAACTCTCGCCAATTTAATATAACTTCCAGATTTTTTTTTAAATTCATTTGTTTCTCTTTTTACATCTTTTGCTGCTTTAAATTTTTATCAATTAAATTTTGTTCTTAAGTAATGGTAGGACTTTCATTTCCAGTAGCTAGCTTTAGACATAATGCATACCTTCTCCCAGTAGCGATAAGACAATTGGTTAATGGCTCAGCTATACCACGGTTTGAGAGAAAGACGTTTCAAGTGCTCTATCACTATTTTAATTAAATACTTTGGCACATCTAAAGTAAGTGTTAGGTGTCCTGGCGCCCACACGAGCTGATTATAATCATTGCTAATGAACAGGTAAGAGGTAAGTATGCTATTGGTGGTGTGAGTAAAGCGGTGCTTGTTCTTGTTGTGATTCTTCTACTGTACTCCAGGAGAACGCAATATTGGAGCCCCGCCAGGAACGTAACCTTTGGTCACTTAGAAGGACCGGGAACGTTACATTTGTGCGCTCAACGTGGAGCGAAAACGTTACATTTGGACGCACAACTGTGGAGTTTCTTATATATGTATATTTTCGTGCAAGGTTAGTAACAAAACGTTACACAATTAGGAGCGATTGTTATTTGAAAGGGATATACAGTACATCTCGTCATCTGCCCTTAATGACATGGTTGATAAGACAATGAATACCGATGACATTATTGCAGACTTACATCCAAGTTGCATACAGTCATTATAGACAACAACAGACTTACCAAGAAGATCTTCTCCTTGGTTAAAAGCTATAAGACTGGAAGCCTGTGGCTCAATGAAGTACAAAAAGACTTAGATTCCACTGGTATTTTAGACCGTGATGTGCAAGATCGTTCCACATTTTTCCAGAGATATTGGGAACGAAAGAGAACGTCGATGAAGAACTAATCATAAGCACCCCTAGATGGGCTTAAATCATTATTATTATTAATAATAATAATAATAATAATAATAATAATAATAATAATAATAATAATAATAATAATAATACGACCTAGGCCCAAAGTTTGAAAATGGAATTTGGATGAAAAAGAAACCACATTAAATTTTTCAATCCGCAGAAAAAAAAACACAGATACTATCAGAAAACGACGATTAAAATGTTACGGACACCTTCACAGAATGGATAACGATAGGCTGATAAAGAGAATTCTAAATCTAGTAATAAACCTGAAAATCTGCAACAATTGGTTAACAGAAATACATGAAGATCTACAAGAAATGGGTATTGCTGAGAAAACCGTTCCAGATAGAGTAAAATTTAGAAGCTAGTAAACAAACATAAATTTGCAGAGAAACCTAAAAGGAAAAATACAGGCAGGACAGAAGCACGCAGAAAGTAACACAGTGAACGAATGAAGCGATATTGGGAAGAAAAGAAGGAACATTGTGCAAAATAAGTTCAAGCGTGCTCCGTAGTTGGGCATAACGATTTAAAAAAAAACTAAATACTCTGAAACGTGGTTCAGAGAGGTCACGATGGATCTAGAAAAAAATGATTATGAAGCGCGAAGACATATAGTACCGGCAGAAGATATGTAACTTTCACGAAGAAAGCAAATTGAACATCGGATGGACGCTGGGGAACAGACAGGCTGCCAGGGAAAGAATGCAACGATACTGGGGGCCATGACAGAGCGAACAGAGTATATTAACAACTAGTGCCGCTGCGGGTCGGACGGTTAATAGCCATGCCGCTGACCCAAGTTCGAACCCGCAGCTCTTCAGGCACATCAACAGGCTTTAGTACTCTCAAATATCTAACGAAAAAATTACAGCAAAGTAAAATAAAATCACTCGACTGCAAACTCCTAAGGACTAAATTCTCCCTTTAAGGCATTATCCAGTAATGTTTTAAGGGAGTTAACTTATAAACCACAATCAAACAGAATAACCCAAATCAAAATTATCGCCAAATATTAATGGAGTGAAAGGAGCCCAATAGGGCACCAGACTCCAATCATTTTTCTATCGCAATAGCGATAATTGACCGAAAGAGAGTACTGATACTGGGCTGTAAAGAACGCTTCTGTGAATGCGCAATAGTTGTTTGACGTGGTCTCTAAAGTCCGCAAACGATACAAAAATTAAATAATAAGAGTCTTTGTATGAAGAAATAGACAAAAACAAGAAATTAGGGGGGGAAAGAGACCGGAAAACGAAATATTATCAACCCTTGGGGTATGAAAACTGAGGGACTTGGACGGAAGAAGAGGTATGGAGGACAGATGATTATTAGGCAATGAAAAGGAAGAAAGTGGACCCAGCTCAAGAATCCATTGGGTTCACCAGCCGTAGACCTTGAGCGTACAGCACTATCCAGGGTGACACGCTTGATTGACGTGAGTTCTGACCCCTTGAAAAATGAGGGTATCAGGATAGAAATGACAAGGATGAATTAAGGAGTGAAAATAAAAGACAGTTATAATATTTAATATTATTGTTTTAAGGGGAAGAACAGCGAGGCTATCTGCCCAAAAATGAAAGACATCCTAGGTCCCGGATTATCTAATATCGTTGGGGAAGACATCATCATTTTACCAAGTGAGTTCTACAGGAAGTAGGAACAAATCAGTGGAGTCAATGCAGGACTCAGCTGGAGTCCTGTGGTTTCCTACTCACGTCCAACTGGCGGGGGGTTAAAAATGGCGGGTTCTGGCAAAGAGAAACACAATTAAATTGCCATAATATCCACGTGGATAGCTACGTTTAGTCTTAAAAAATGCTCTGTTCATGAAAGTGTGAAATGTCAGCATCTCGACATAGTATAAACAAAGTTCCCGATTTTTGGATGTAATGCGTAATGTCGAGAACCACTCGATGGATTTCGATGCGGTTTTCACCGTTCTGTAAAGGATTTCTCGAGGTAGGTTTATGTAGAAAAATAATCATTTATGATCAAATGAAGCTGAGCAGTAAAGATTTCAGTGAATTGAGTCGCAGAAAAACCTGCCGTCCATGCACCTTTTAAGCTTACGCTGGGTAAACAGTTAAACGTATCTATAGGTTTATACTACGAGTGTAAGAATTGTTCAGGATGAAAAGTTCTAAAAAAATGGCCGTGACAGCATAACTCTATCTTTAATACATCGCCCACTATAAGTGTCTTTACGTTTTCATTTCTTCCAACAATCTCCATTCAGTGGAAATTTATATTACTAGCTTCGGAGCGAGGTTGCGGGCTTGCGAGCGAGCCTATCTCCCTAGCTTCGGCCAGCATCAAACTGTCGAGTCGTGTCGAGTTAAGAATTCAGAGAAGAGTATGTGTCTGGAGTTTTGCTGTTCACCTCGGCTTTTCTGAATTGCGTCTGTGACCTGCCGTCCGTGCGCCTTTTAAACTTACTCTGGGTAAAACGATACCGGGTGAAGCTGGGGCGGTTTGCTAGTTATCAATATAAATTACATGGGTAATTAATTAACTAGGAATTTTCTTTATTAAATAAATTTGTTCACCTGAAATGTAAATCCTTATTGAACAAGCAGTCAGTTGAATGCCATAAGTTATGGTAAGCCCTAGAACGTGTTATTTATTATTTCCGTGAAATAACGTACAATAAATTATTAACATCACTTGCCGACATTCACGGAGAAGCAATGCACCGTGCAGACTTGTTTATATAATACATGTCACGACAAGAATATACTGGTGCCTTCGACCGTCATAAATATGTTCGACAAATTGTGGAACTATAAAGTTCAAAGATAAAGCAGGCATTAAATGAGGAGGAGGTGGAGGGTATTGTATTGAAGAGTTGTTCACTTGTTCGTGCACAGACTTCGTTAGGAATATCATGAGTTCAAACCTGGGCGACACAAGTGTGTGTGTGTGTGTGAGGGAAATGATGAAGATAATGATAATAATTGTTGCTGTAAGGGGTCTAACATATAGATTATCGGCCCCTGCTGACTTGGGTGATATTGATAAATCGGATTCCACGTAAGATTGGATGCCCCATAGCTCATGATTAACGGTCACGTAAAACTAAAATCTTCCTTCCTTTCCTTTTCATTTTATATCGAACCACAGGACGTGATATTTCACTTCAAATATCTCACATGCATTGACCGGAAATCGAATCAGGTCCGTCTTGGTGAGAGGCAAGCAGCTTGACTTCTACACCATCACGACCCCGATATACTGTAATCAAATGAAAACTACAACTAAAACTAACTACTGACTTACAACTAACTTTCTAGTAGAAGAAGAAAGCCATCCTGAAGTGATTTTCCGTGGTTACCCCACTTCAACTCCAGGCAAATGCTGGGATGGTACCCAAATTAAGGCCATGGCTGCCTCATTCCCAATCCTCATCTGCATTACAACTACACACACGAATACAGCCATCACAAGAATACAGGTTATCAGACAAATTTCACACTCACCCTAGTACACGGGGCTACATGACCACGATGTCGCTAAGCCTCTCAATGAATCAACAACAACAAACATAGAAGAATGAGAATAATAATAATAATAATAAGAAGAAGAAGAAAACGACGAAATCAAAAGGCCAAGGGAAATAAAAGACAGGGAAAAGAAATGCCTTTACCCTTAAACGAATGAGGAATGAGGGACTGAGAAAGAAGTAGAACCATGAAAGGAAGATAGGAGAGGGTCCGACCCACAGACAATGGAAAAAAGGGGAGAACCGACCCAGCTCAAGAATCCTTCGAGGTTGCCAACTCCAGAATGCAACAGCCGTGAGTTCTTAGGCGCGTTGCGCTATCCATGGTGCATCATAAGAGGTGGGGGCATACACACACATACAAAGCCTTCTTCAGGGTTTTGATGATGAAGATGATGAAAATTGTTGAAGGGGCCTAACATCAAGGTTATCGGCCCCTAATGGTCTGGGTGATAGCGAAACTGATAATGAAATGGAAACTATAACGAAAACTAATTGAGATTGAAAATACTTACAAAACGTAATTTTGAGTGAAAATACGCACAAAATGTAATTTAGGTTCAAAATACTTACAAAATGCAATTTAGGTTGAAAATATGATGATGATAATTGTTGTTTTAAGGGGCCTAACATTGAGGTTATCGGCCCCTAATGATCTGGGTGATAGCGAAAATGATAATGAAATGGAAACCAGAACAAAATTATCGAAGACGGAAAATACGTACAAAAAGATGATGATGATAATTGTTGTTTTAAGGGGCCTAACATCTAGGTTATCGGCCCCTGATGGTTTGGGTGATCGTGAAGATGAAAATGAAAAGCGAACCTAAAACTAAAACTAACTAATAACCTACATACTGGAAGAAGAAATGGAAAAAAAAGGAGAATAAGGCAAATAAAAGGACAGAAGGAAAAGAAATGCCCTCAACCCTCGGAGAAGGCGGATTGAGGGACTTGGAAGGAAGGAGAGCCATGAAAGGCATATAGGAAAGTGAAAGAGGAGAGGGTCCGCCCCAAAGGTAAGGGACAAAAGGGGAAAACGGACTCAGCTCAGGAATCCCTCGGGGTCGCCAACTCCCGAACTCACCAGCCGTGAGCCCCTGAGGGTGTAGCATTACATAGGGTGCACCAGAAGTGGTGGGGCTACATACACCCGGCCTCCTTAAGGGCCTAGAGCACAAGGCAGGAGGTAAAAGGAAGAGAAAAAGAAGGCTGACCCCTCGCAGAAGGAGGGTATCAGAAAAGATGAGACAAGGGCCAATTAAGGCGGGAAAGGAAGAGACTCCCTAGGCCTCGGATACCCTAATACCGTCGGGGTCAGAAGAGAACAAGAGTTGACCAAGTGAGGTCGACAGGAAAACGTACAAAAAGGAACTCACATGGAAACAACTCACAATATGGTCCTACAAAAGGGAATTTAGAACGAAAAGTTGCACAAAAAGAATAGATTGAAAAAGACCCACAAAACGTAGGCTAGATTCAGAATACGTACAAAATGCAAAGTAGCGCCGAAATACTTACAAAATGCGATGATGATGAGGATGATAATTGTTTTAAGGGGCCTAACATCTAGGTTATCGGCCCCTGATGGTTTGGGTGATGGTGAAGATGAAAATGAAAAGCGAACTTAAAACTAAAACTAACTACTAACCTACATACTAGAAGAGGAAATGGAAAACTGAAGGAGAATAAGGCAAATAAAAGACAGGAGGAAAATAAATGCCCTCAACCCTCGAAGAAGGCGGATGGAGGGACTTGGAAGGAAGGAGAGCCATGAAAGGCAGATAGGAAAGTGAAAGAGGAGAGGGTCCGCCCCAAAGGTAAGGGACAAAAAGGGAAAACGGACCCAGCTCAGGAATCCCTCGGGGTCGCCAACTCCCGAACTCACCAACCGTGAGCCCCTGAGGGTGTAGCATTATCTAGGGTGCACCAAAAGTGGTGGGGCTACATACACCCGGCCTCCTTGAGGGCCTTAAGCAGAAGGCAGGAGATAACATGAAAAGAAAAAGAAGGCTGACCCCTCGCAAAAGGAGGGAATCAGAAAAGATGAGACAAGGGCCAATTAAGGCGGGAAAGGAAGTGACTCCCCTTACAAAATGCAACTGAAATTCAAAATACTTACAAAATGCAAATGAGATCGAAATTACGTACAAAATGCAATTGAGGTTCAAAATACTTACAAAATGCAATTGAAATTGAAAATACACAATGCAATTCAGATTGAAATATCCCAGTTCCAATCCAAATTATTCACAAAGTGCAATTGAAATTCAAAATCCTTACAAAATGCAATTGAAATTGAAAATGCTTACAAAATGTACGGTAGATTCAAACGACTCATGTGGATTGACAATACTTACAAAAAGCAATTTAGATTGAAAATACTTGACAAATGTAATTTAGATTCAAAATACCCACAAAATGCAATTGAGAATAAAAATATGTGCAAAATGCCCACCAAACAAAATGCAATTTAGATTCAAAATTCGTGCGAAATGCGGTTTTGGTAGAAAATACTTACAAAATGCAATTGAAATTCAAAATACTCACTAAAAGGCCCGTCTACCTGCATTGAAAGACTTACTAAAAAGCAATTTAGATTGTCAATTACAAAATGCAATTGAGGTTGAAAACAATCGCGAGATGTAATTTAGATCGAAAAAACTTACAAAATGCAACATAGATCAAAAATGCCTTAAAAAATCGCTAAAAGGGAATTTAGATACACGGTGATTCGAGTAACAAAAACAGTGCGGGAATCTTAAAGAGAAAAGGAAATAGAAGGAAAAGAGGAGAGGAGAGGGGAGAGAGGAGAAGGTCCGCCCCAAAGGGAAGGGACAAAAAGGGGAAAACGGACCCAGCTCAGGAATCCCTCGGGGTCGCCAACGCCCGAACTCACCAGCCGTGAGCCCCTGAGGGTGTAGCATTATCTAGGGTGCACCAGAAGTGGTGGGGCAACATACACCCTGCCTCCTTAAGGGCCTTGAGCACAAGGCCGGAGGTAAAACGAAAAGAACAAGATGGCTGACCCCTCACAGAAGGAGGGTATCAGGAAAGATGAGACAAGGGCCAATTAAGGCGGGAAAGTGAAAGACTCCCTAGGCCTCGGATAACCTAATACCGTCGGGGTCGGAAGAGAACAAGAGTTGACCAAGGAAGGTCGACAGGAAAGAAGAAAGAGAGGAGCCCGGCACAAGTAAGTGGAAGCAATGCCGGACTCAGCTGGGGCCCCGTGGTCGCCAACCCACAACCCACTAGATGTGAGCCCCTGGGGGGAGGTTGAAAATACTAACAAAATGAAATTTAGGTTCAAAATACTTACAAAATGCAATTTAGGTTGAAAATACTAACAAAATGAAATTTAGATTGAAAATGCTTACAAAACGTAGTTGAGATTCAAAACACTCACAAAATGTAATTTAGATACACGGGAGCCACTTCACAAACCAGTGCGGGAACCTTAAAGGGTAGCCAATGTCACCCCATTTAGTCGCTCTTACGACAGGCAGGGGAGACCGTGGGTGCATTGTAAACCCCCCACCTACAGGGGGAACTCCTTAGGGTTTTGATCTCTCAGCAGTAAGGTTCCAACCCTACACACTTCTGGCAGGGTTTATCGTTACCGTACGTTCATTGTTTTAACATTTGAAAATGATCTTGACTTCGTCGTCATGCTTGAGTCCAACGTTATGCGTTACGGAGACGGAGACGGAAGTGACGTCATGCTGCCGCGCGGGAAGTGACGTCATGCAGCCGCGCGGGAACTGAGTGCGTGACGTCATGCAGTCACGCGGGAAGCAGAAGCTAATGGTTATTGGAGTCTGTTGAAAGAGTCCTGCGGCGTCGAGCGACCTGGGGCTTTGAGCGAAGCGAACACAAAAATACAGGGTGACATCTAAAGAGATATATAAGATGCCATATAAGAATACAGGGTGCCTCCTAAAGAAGTGTGCAGGATGTCAGAGCAAAATACAGTACAAGATGCCAGATAACAATACAGGGTGACTCCTAAAGAGATATACAAGATGCCAGATAAGAATACAAGGTGACTCTTAAAGAGGTGTACAAAATGGCAGAGAAGAATACAGGGTGACTCCTAAAGAGGTGCACAAGATGTCAGACAAGAATACAGTGTGCCTCCTAAAGCGGTGTGCAGGATGTCAGAGCAAAATACAGTACAATATGCCAGATAAGAATACAGGGTGACTCATAGGGAGATATACAAGATGCCAGATAAGAATACAAGGTGACTCTTAAAGAGGTGTACAAGATGGCAGAGAAGAATACAAGGTGACTCTTAAAGAGGTGTACAAGATGGCAGAGAAGAATACAGGGTGACTCCTAAATAGGTGCACAAGATGTCAGACAAGAATACAGGGGACTCCTAAACACGTGTACAAGATGTCACACAAGAATACAGGGTGACTTCTAAAGAGATATACAAGATGCCAGATAAGAATACAGGGTGCCTCCTAAAGAGGTGTGCAGGATGTCAGAACAAATTACAGGGTGACTCTTAACGAGGTGCCCGCGCGGGAAGCCTAAGTTAATGGGTAATGGAGTCTGTTGAAAGAGTCCTGGGGCTTCGAGCGAAGCGAGAAGCCCTCCTGAGCCTTTCTAACATGTGTAGCATTTGTAGCATGCGTCATTTGAAATGATATAACGTCTAGTCTTTCAGACTGACTGTAATTTTTTACATTTGTTTATAAACAAATTGTCGTTATTTATGAAATTAGTGTGCAATTCGTCACTGCTCCGGGTGATTCTCCACCTGTTGAATGCTCATTTGGTAGTCTACGATCGGTTACTTGTGATCACCGAAAATGGGATATTTAGTTCTGAAATATTATATCTGATCATTTTACTCGCTAGAGCGTGTAAGCCTACGATAATGATATACTTTCACTACCATCATGCCAAAAAGAAACAATTGAGGAGGTTACAAGATTCTGCCATACATTTTAGGCTTAAATATGGTATTTCTTTCATAGAGCAACACAGATTAGTTATGTGAGGTTAGGTTTGGTTTCAGTTAGGTTAGGTGAGATTATATGAGGCTAGCTAAGTTTCGGTTAGATTTTGGATACGTTAGGTGAGATTAGGATGATGATGATGATAATTGTTGTTTTAAGGGGCCTAACATCTAGGTTATCGGCCCCTGATGGTTTGGGTGATCGTGAAGATGAAAATGAAAAGCGAACTTAAAAACTAAAACTAACTAATAACCTACATAGGCCTACTAGAAGAAGAAATGGAAAACTAAAGGAGAATAAGGCAAATAAAAGGACAGAAGGAAAAGAAATGCCCTCAACCCTCGGAGAAGGCGGATTGAGGGACTTGGAAGGAAGGAGAGCCATGAAAGGCATATAGGAAAGTGAAAGAGGAGAGGGTCCGCCCCAAAGGTAAGGGACAAAAGGGGAAAACGGACCCAGCTCAGGAATCCCTCGGGGTCGCCAACTCCCGAACTCACCAGCCGTGAGCCCCTGAGGGTGTAGCATTATCTAGGGTGCACCAGAAGTGGTGGGGCTACATACACCCTGCCTCCTTAAGGGCCTAGAGCACAAGGCAGGAGGTAAAAGGAAGAGAAAAAGAAGGCTGACCCCTCGCAGAAGTAGGGTATCAGAAAAGATGAGACAAGGGCCAATTAAGGCGGGAAAGGAAGAGACTCCCTAGGCCTCGGATACCCTAATACCGTCGGGGTCAGAAGAGAACAAGAGTTGACCAAGTGAGGTCGACAGGAAAGAAGACAGAGAGGATCCCGGCACAAGTAAGTGGAAGCAATGCCGGACTCAGCTGGGGCCCCGTGGTCGCCAACCCACGCCCACAAGATGTGAGCCCCTGGGGGGGGGGGGTGAGATTAGGTTAGGTTTTGGTAAAGTTAAGCTAGGTGAGGTTATGTGAGATTAGACGAAGTTAGGCAAGGTTAGGTTTTGTATATCTTAGGTGAGGTTAGGTTAGGTTTTGAGGTAGGATTAGTCAAGTTTAGGTGTGGTTGGCTTAAGTTAGATTTTGGTTAGGTTAGGTGAGATTATGCGAGGTTTGGTGATCTTATGTCAGGGTTTGGTTTGGTGTGGTGAGGTTAGGCAAGGTGGGGTTAGGAGAGAATAAGTGAGGGTAGGTTTGGTTTTGGATATGTTAGGTGAGGTAAGAAGGTTAGGTGAGGTTAGGCGAGGTTAGGTCAGAGTACATTAGGTTTTGGATATGTTGGGTGAGGTAAGGAGGTTAGGTGAGGTTAGGCGACGTTGGACGAGGTTAGGACAGAGGAGGTTAGGTTTTGGATATGTTGGGTTAGGTAAGGATAGGTTAGGTTTTGGTTCGAGTAGGTGAGGTTAGGCTCGGTTTTGTGAGATTAGGTTAAGTGAGCTAAGGTGATTTGAGGTGTATTTTTGTCATGTGGCAGCCTGAGAAGCAGAGTGCAGGTCTTTCTAGTCGACGCCCGTGGGTGATCTGCGCGTCGGAATGAGCGATGAAATGAAATAATGAAACTGGACAAGAATGTGGAAGGAGACAGCCGTGGCCTGTCGGAAGATACAATCCCAGCATTTGCCTGTAATTGAAAATGGGGCAAACCACGGACGGCCGACGGTGGGGCTCAAATGCACGTCTACCGAGTAAGCGGAGAGCTTGGCCCCATGGCATAACGTTGCGCTTTAGCGAGCGTAGCCACCGCCGTCGGTGATTTGAGGTTTATTTAATCTTATTCAATTCCATTTAATATATTCTTTTATAAATAATGCCAAATTAAGGTGCCATTATAGTTGTCATTAAATGGGGATGCAATCATTTCAATAATTAGCTTTGATATTGACATATAATTTTCACACTTGTTAATATCAAGAAGGACATTCAAATACAATCGATTGGTCAAACATTAACAAATTAATAAACCTACTCTGCTGATCCGGAGTCCAACTAGACCCCCACCCTTCGACGGTAATCCTCAGAGGAATATTTTGACCGTAGGCCCAAGTAAAAAATGTCGGAAGGTAAAGTTGTTTTTCTCTCTCTCTTGGATCATCATTTATGCTCACTCTTCCCAGTTAGCGTTTGTCTTCACTGACTATCTGGAAGCAGCATTGTGTAGGCGTACGTCACCAAAACTCTCCACTTGTATAAAGAGGCTGTCCTGTCTCGAGATTTATATGACTGTCCGCCCAAGAGAGTTACGACTATCTCTATGGGCCATGCAGGCTGTAAATAGTCGGAACGTAACCATTCATTTGGAGCCTAAATTAACAAGGGCGTGAAGAAAGAAACCCAAAACAGAATACATTACACTTCACGTCAATTAATGTGGCTTTATAAAGTAAATTATTATTATTGGCAGATAATGTTGAATATCGTGGTTAATGAGTAGGGCTAGGATTTTTAGGTGCTAAGAACCGGGAAAATATTTATTTTTTATGTATTAAAAATTCCTGAAATATGTGACTAAAAAGTTAAAATATGTTAATATAATTTAGTTGATTTATGTGAATATAAACAACATGCAGAACTCACGAATGCAATTTATTCTATGTCTCACTGACTGCTGAAGCATTACAATACACAACGAGATACATCGTCAGGTTGTCCATCACAAATGGCCGACGATAATCGCGAAACACTTATTCTGAAGGCGCGAAACTGCGCCAATATGTTTCTTGCCCTTGAGGTGTTGTGTAACTTGAGATCGCTGTTCAGCCTTTATTGCTTTCCCACATGGTTGGCAGAACAGAATCAGAAGTAAAATTATCTTTAAATTCTGCAACATACTGCTGCAGACGACAACTTGTAGTAGTTTTTACTGTAGGCATCGTAGAACTGCCTTACACTTCACAGTGCCGGAAATGAACTGCATGGGAGTGACTCTGGTCCCAGATAGCTTGGCGAGGGGGAGATCTAGCACGTGGTGCAATATGGCTATGGCCAAAGAAATTCCCGACATCCACAGTGAGTGGCACGGGGCGAGAAGTTAAGAATAACACAGTTGCATGCTCACATATGCTTTGCATGAAAATTTGATAGCTCACAGGTTCTTCCCCGTTAGAGTAACAAACAACAAAAATGTAATAAACTGAAAGATCTAGCATACTGTTATAAAAAAAGGAAATATTATGTCTTTTTATGTGCTAATAAGTGAAAAAGCGGGAATTTATGTATTTATAGAAAAAAATTGCTTAAAATATGTATTTACATAAAACATATTTATTTACCTAAAAATCCTAGCCCTATTAATGAGTTACTTGCTTCGTTGCAACACCTGAAAATTTGCTAACTTATAGCAGGTATTGCAGTTGATGAAAAGGAAAATAAGCTGTCTTATTGTATAAATAAATCATTCATTGCATTATCCTCATATTGCTTCAGGGGTGTAACTTGTAAGCTGACATGCAAACCTATTGCCCGAGGCCCAAAAGAATGTATAGGCCTATACACATATAAATAGCAACCCACCCCGGCTTCGCCCGGTATCTTTAATGGTTTACCCAGCGTGAGCTTAAATGGCCCACGGCCGACAGGTCCCAGATGCAATTAGCTTCGCTCTATTAAGTTCCAACGTTCGCTGCCAGGTGCCGGTTTCGGTGGTATCTAGTAGCCAAGTTCACTGCTAGGTAACATTGACGGTAGCATTTGGTAGCAAAAGTAGGAACTACTTGAAATTGATCGTCTGCAGTCCTTACTTGAATTACAGATAACACACACTAATAATATTAAGGCTATCACTCGTTTTCGAGTAGGAGTGTCTTCTAAAGGTGAGTTCATAGATGACTATACAGGGTCATTCATATAAAATAAGAACGCCAAGCGGCGGCTTTGTTCTCCGCCGTTGCGGTGACCTACGCCGAGCAGGTGGGGCGCCACGGCCCCCTGCTGTAGTATTGAAAGCGCGCGCATAGTACATAAGAGGGCTGGTATTTTTAGCCTACTTTCGATTTTTGCACAAAATGAAAGTAGACTTATGAGATCAACACAGGGCGAAAAAAGCGTGTCTGTCTGTGTGTGTGTATGTGTGTGTGTGAGTCTGTGTGTGTGTGTATGTGTGTGTGTGTGTGAGTCTGTGTGTGTGTGTGTGTGTGTCTGTGTGTGTGTGAGTGTGTGTACTCTGAATGTCTGTCCCCCCCATCAATTCGAACACTGTCAATGCGAATTGAACGAAATTTGGTACAAAGGTAGCACTAGCAAAGGTAACCTCAGTGTCATGTTTTATATCGCCGCCATCTTAACGAAAACGTAATGGCGGCCACACAAATGTTCAAAGCTTAAATCAAATTACGACTAACCTAATCATCCGATCTCTACCAAATTTTGCAACAACATACCTTTATAGAGGAAGCATCTTTTGACCAAATGACTAGGTCATCAGCCTAATAGTTTGCGGATGGCGGCCATCTTTGTGTGAAAATCAATTCCCCCTATTAATTCAAACACGATGAAACCGAATGGAACGAAATTAGGTTCAGAGGTAGCACTAGCAAAGGGCACCTCAGTGTCATGTTTTATATCGCCGCCATCTTGACGGAAACGTAATGGCGGCCACACAAATGTTCAAAGCTTAAGTTAAATTACGACTAACATAACCATCCGATCTCTACCAAACTTTGCAACAACATTCCTTTATGGAGGGAGCATCCTCTGACCAATCTAATAGGTTATTAGCCTAATAGTTTGCGGGTGGCGGCCATCTTTATGTCAAAATTGATTCCCCCTATTAATTCGAACACGGTGGAACTGAATGGAACGAAATTTGGTACAGAGGTAGCACTAGCAAAGGGCACCTCAGTGTCATGTTTTATATTGCCACCATCTTGACTGAAACGTAATGGCGGCCACACGAATGTTCAAAGCTTAAATCAAATTACGATTAACCTAATCATCCGATCTCTACCAAATTTTGCAACTACATACCTTTATGGAGGGAGCATCCTTTGACCAATCTAATAGGTCATTCGCCTAATAGTTTGCGGATGGCGGCCATCTTTGTGTGAAAATCGATTCCCCTTATCAATTTGAACACGGTGAAACCGAATGAACGAAATTTGGTACAGAGGTAGCACTAGCAAAGGGCACCTCATATTCATGTTTAATATCCCTATAGCACGTTGTATTTCAACAAGCTACTAAAACCAACATTCAGTCATACTCCTTGAAAAGGACAAAGCGTTATAACAATACCCATGCATTTAGTAGAAAGTAGGCTATATGTTCTTTACTGAACATCTTGTTTTTCTTCTTTTTTTTTTCAAGTTCCGATGGACTGTATAAAAATAACAGATTGACATTACCAAACTTGACCTTGCAATAAGCGTGCATGATGATGATGATAATTGTTGTTTTAAGGGGCCTAACATCTAGGTTATCGGCCCCTGATGGTTTGGGTGATCGTGAAGATGAAAATGATAAGCGAACTTAAAACTAAAACTAACTACTAACCTACATACTGGAAGAAGAAATGGTAAACTAAAGGAGAATAAGGCAAATAAAAGGACAGAAGGAAAAGAAATGCCCTCAACCCTCGGAGAAGGCGGATTGAGGGACTTGGAAGGAAGGAGAGCCATGAAAGGCATATAGGAAAGTGAAAGAGGAGAGGGTCATGGTGTATTCTTTGAATACACGGTACCTGAGATATAATTTATATTGCTCCTTGCATGTTCATTTCTTCCTTCCTCTTTGTCAAACACCTACAGTGATCTTCTGTTTTCTCCTTGATGGGCAAATCTGTTATGTCTTCATAAGTCTGTTCTAGATATATAACTTCTGTGACCCACCTAGCGTCATCTCGCAGCGAATCTCTGAAGCTCCTCAATTCTTCCTGGTGCTAGAGGACTTACTTATCCATTTGGCCACCAGATCCTGTTACCATCGCCAGCTATTTTCTCCTTGAGCAAGAGGACTACGTCTACTTCTTTACTCACCATGCTGCGCTAGTATCATCTGTTATCAACTCTTTGAAGACCAGCTCAGCAAGAGAAGATCATTTTTTGTTGTAACATTGGCAATGTTTATATGTTCTCCTTTTGTCCCCTACCCCCCACTCTTTTCCCCTTCCTTGGACCCTCCGTGCTCCGTTGAGCAGGTCTCACTTCTCAGTCGGCAGTTGACTCGATCAGTTAAGGCTCCTCTCGAGCTAGTCTCCTCAAACCAAGAGGCACACTCTCTTCTACGCCATGTTGGCAAAGTAGTTGTCATCAAAGGAAACTTCGCCTTCAACATGAAATCAAGATAAGTACCATCTTAAAGTTTTAACCTCATCTTCATGGTTTTAACTTCCACGTGCTTTTAACGATACTTTTATAGACAGTGTGAAATTATTTATTTTGGGGCAAAAATCATTCTTCGTGGGATTTGCCATGTTTAGCTTTTGTTCTTATAAGCTAATCTTACTAAAAAGAGCTTTTCTTAAGCTATTCAAATGAGAAATCCTCTCGCTACGTGGGATATTACCTAATACCCGCTGTCTATAATTCACCAAGCTAGTTCCTCCGTTGGATTTTCTCAACCCCATTTTTCTACCAAGGTCGTTCTGGAACCTTCTAGATTCGGTATTTCATCTACAAGTCCTGCCGTTGAAAATTTCACTCACTTGTGAGTATGTTATTTAAAATTGAAGAATAGCATTCCTGAATTAAAAGCTCAATAGCTAACTTTCTTCCACCGCTGGAACCGCTGGAATGTTCTATGGCACATTTAATTGTAACTCACAACTTTCTCAAGAAATAGACTCTCACCTATATAGTGCAATCAGTTATTTCCATAATTGCAATAATTTTCTTTCTCATAAACTTTAGTGTTTCTATAGTGAACTTTGCATCCATCTTTATAGACTACAGTGATAACCAGTGCTTGCTCCACGTTTCTACCGCGTCGCGATCGTCCGTTTACATTAAATATGGCCATGAACATTGATCCTATATCCCAATGATCTTTCCTCAACCTTCTACTAACCACCCATATTAATAAAATTGTAACTTTTCTATAAGGTGTCACTCACGAAGTGCCCTTCCAACTTTGCTAGTTTAACATTAATTAAATTCTGTATAATTACGTGTGCGACACACGATTCAAATTCACATTGTTCCTTTCCTATAATCAGGGAAAACAATTCTTTAAACTCTTGAGCGAGTCATGTTCAGGTTTCACGAAATGGAAACTGTCCCATTTGGCTAGTGATTCCTGCTCAAACTTGGGAAGTCTAGAACCTTCCTTTTAACTTTCTTCAGGTTTCACAGTAAGTGACCTGCCCTTATTTGCATAATAACCAACGTTAATTCTGTATAAATATAAGAAGTTGTAGAAACTTCCATCTTATTCTTCATGTTTTTCTTATTGTTATTTTCGAAGTTGTCACTTTCTCTAGAACATTCTCTCAAGAATTTCATAAAGTACACTCTTTGTACTAAATTTAAATGTTTAAACTTTAATTACTACACATGTCTTTTTATTTTCTTATAAAGATTTTAGAAACATGTAAGGTTTCAAACCTCATAAATTGTCAATTGCCTGGAGCAATCGTTTAATGTGAGGAGGTCTGCGACCCCATTTCTTAAAAAAGTTTAAATGAACTATGTTTGTCAAAATTATATTACATAATTGTTAATTTCCTCAAACTTCTTTGAATTGTTAAATAAATGAAGCGTTTCTTTTCGCTTTTTCATTTTCTAATACAAAGTTTAGGCAAAATCCTGTCTTCCTTGGCTCTCCCTACTCAATGCCATTAAAGTCATTAATAGGGCTTTCACCATTTGTTGCATTTGAGCAAGAACTCTTAATTTTCATCTCACTAAAGTTTCTAGGTCCGCCCCAAAGGTAAGGGACAAAAGGGGAAAACGGACCCAGCTCAGGAATCCCTCGGGGTCGCCAACTCCCGAACTCACCAGCCGTGAGCCCCTGAGGGTGTAGCATTATCTAGGGTGCACCAGAAGTGGTGGGGCTACATACACCCTGCCTCCTTAAGGGCCTAGAGCACAAGGCAGGAGGTAAAAGGAAGAGAAAAAGAAGGCTGACCCCTCGCAGAAGGAGGGTATCAGAAAAGATGAGACAAGGGCCAATTAAGGCGGGAAAAGAAGAGACTCCCTAGGCCTCGGATACCCTAATACCGTCGGGGTCAGAAGAGAACAAGAGTTGACCAAGTGAGGTCGACAGGAAAGAAGACAGAGAGAAGCCCGGCACAAGTAAGTGGAAGCAATGCCGGACTCAGCTGGGGCCCCGTGGTCGCCAACCCACGCCCACTAGATGTGAGCCCCTGGGGGAGCATTTTTTTTTTTTTTTTTTCGAGACGACAGTAAATGCAGAGAGGTACCAAGATAACATTTTGAAGCTTTTCTTCAATCAGTTAACGGAAGAAGAAGAATCGCGAGGGTGGTCTCAACAAGATTCAGCCCCTGCTCATACAGTAGAAGATTCCCTTCTTACAATCTCGGAAGTGTTTGCAGACAGAGTGATCAGTGTTGGTCTATTTCCCCCTCGTTCTCCAGATCTAACAGTGTATGATTTTTACTTGTGGGGTAAACTGAAAGAACAAGTGTATCGAACAAATCATCACACTTTGGAGGAACTGAAAGAAAACATTACGCTGGCAATCAGAAACATTACATTGGCAGAACTCGCTCTCGTCAGCCAGAATGTGGTTACCAGATACAATGCTTGTATAACCCAGGAAGGACGACACTTCTAACATCTTTTATAAGGTAAGACTCAACGACTTGTTCGTTTTTAGCCTACTTTCGATTTTTGCAAAAAATGAAAGTAGACTTATGAGATCACTACAGGGCGAAAAAAAAGTGTGTATGTGTAAGTGTGAGTCCGTGAGTGTGTGTGTGTGTGTGTGTGTGTGTGTGTGAGTGTGTGTACTCTGAATGTCTGTCCCCCCCTATCAATTCGAACACGGTGAGCGCAAATTGAACGAAATTTGGTACAAAGGTAGCACTAGCAAAGGACGCCTCAGTGTCATGTTTTATATCGCCGCCATCTTGACGGAAACGTAATGGCGGCCACACAAATGTTCAAAGCTTAAATCAAATTACGACTAACCTAATCATCCGATCTCTACCAAATTTTGCAACAATATACCTTTATGGGGGCAGCATCCTTCGACCAAACTAATAGGTCATCAGCTTAATAGTTTGCGGATGGCGGCCATCTTTGTGTCAAAATCGATTGCCCCTATTAATTCGAACACGGTGAAACCGAATGGAACGAAATTTGGTACAGAGGTAGTACTAGCAAAGGGCACCCCAGTGTCATGTTTTATATCGCCACCATCTTGACGGAAACGTAATGGCGGCCACCCAAATGTTCAAAGCTTAAATCAAATTACGACTAACCTAATCCTCAGATCTCTACCAAATTTTGCAACATACCTTTATGGAGGAAGCATCCTTTGACAAATCTAATAGGTCATTCATTAGCCTAATAGTTTGCGGATGGCGGCCATCTTTGTGTCAAAATCGATTACCCCTATTAATTCGAACACGGTGAAACCGAATGGAATGAAATTTGGTACAGAGGTAGCACTAGCAAAGGGCACCTCAGTGTCATGTTTTATATCGCCGCCATCTTGATGGAAACGTAAAGGCGGCCACACAAATATTCAAAGCTTAAATCAAATTACTGTACGATTAACCTAATCATCCGATCTCTACCAAATTTTGCATCAACATACCATTATGGAGGGAGAATCCTTTGACCAAACTAATAGGTCATTAGGCTAATATTTTGCGGATGGCGGCCACCTTTGTGTGAAAATCGATTCCCCCTATTAATTCGAACACGGTGAAACCGAATGGAACGAAATTTGGTACAGAGGTAGCACTAGGAAAGGCCACCTCAGTGTCATGTTTTATATCACCGCCATCTTGATGGAAACGTAATCGCGGCCACCCAAATGTTAAAGGCTAAAATGTAATTACGACCAACCTAATAATCTAGTCTCTACCAAATTTTGCAACAACAAATCTTTATGTGGGAAGCATATTCTGACCAAACTGCTAGATTATCAGCCCAATAGTTTGCAGATGGTGGCCAAGTATGTGTGCAAATCGATTCCCCCTATCAATTCAAACAAGGTGAAACCGAATTGAACGAAATTTGGTACAGAGGTAGCACTAGCAAAGGGCACCTCAGTGCCATGTTTTATATCGCCACCATCTTGACGGAAACGGAATGACGGCCACCCAAATGTTAAAAGCATAAATCAAATTTCGACCACCCTAATAATTTGATCTCTACCGGATTTTGCAACAACATGCCTTTTTGTGGAAAGCATCTTATGACTGACTACAAGGTCATCAGCCCAATAGTTTGCAAATAGCGGCCATGTATGTGTGCAAATCCATTCCCCAGATCAATTCAAACACGGTGAAACCGAATTGAATGATTTTTTTTTTACAGAGGTAGCACTAGCAAAGGGCACCTCATATTCATGTTTAATATCCCTATAGCACGTTGCATTTCAAAAAGCTACTACAACCAACATTCAATTATACTCCTTGAAAAGGACAAAGAGTTATAACAATACCCATGCATTTAGGAGAAAGTAGGCTATATGTTCTTTACTGAACATCTTGTTTAATTATAAATTTTTGTTTTTCCGTAAATTTTAGTTATTTTTATAATTATTAGTTTTTTTTGTTTCATTAATTTTCGGTCTTTCCACCTCTAAATTTTAAATTGAATTCCAAATTTGTATACTTCAATCTGTGTTAAGAGGGGCAGATGACCACGTAGTTCCTCCCCTAAAACAACAATAACTTACTAATTAACTGAAGTAAGATTTCAGCATTGTACACACGCTAGCAAGGCCGCTGCATCTGTAGCATATCTGGATTGTACACACGCATAAAGCAGGGGGCCGTGGCGTGCCACATGCTCGGTGAAGGTCACCACAACAGCGGAGAACAAAGCAGCCGCTTGGCGTTCTTATTTTATATGAATGACCCTGTATAGCCCAATCCTGGAAACACAAACTCTCCCACAGTAGCGACACACGTTGTTGGGAGCAGCCACTGGCTCTTGAGGGTTGATCTCCTGTAAACCTCACGTTCTTTCCTCGCATTGTACGTCTCAGTCTCACATCTTCGCCGATGTTGTTCTAAACGTAGTGTACCTTGCTGGACGATGCGATGCCATACCTGACGATATGATGCTGTAGTTTCCCATTTATCCGTGTCGATTTGGCATTTGGTTAGATTGTATTTTAGGACGTCTTTGAAGCGTTTCCGTTGCCCTCCTTGCTTTCTCTGTCCAATCACAATTAACACCGGTTATCAGACAGATTCTACACACACCCAAAATGCACGGGGCTACATGACCGCGTTCTCACAGCCCCTACGGCATTGCTTCCACTTACTTGTGACGGGCTCCTCTCTGTCATCTTTCCTGTTGACCTCACTTGGTCAACTCTTGTTCTCTTCCGACCCCGACGGTATTAGGGTTTCCGAGGCCTAGGGAGTCTCTTCCTTTCCCGCCTCAATTGGCCATTGTCTCATCATTTCTGATTCCCTCCTTCTGCGAGGGGTCAGCCTTCTTTTTATTTTCCTGTTATCTCCTGCCTTCTGCTCAAGGCCCTCAATGAGGCAGGGTGCATGTAGCCCCACCACTTTTGGTGCACCCTCGATAATGTTACACCCTCAGGGGCTCACAGCTGGTGAGTTCGGGAGTTGGCGACCCCGAGGGATTCCTGAGCTGGGTCCGTTTTCCCCTCTTGTCCCTTACCTTTGGGGCGGACCCTCTCCTCTTTCACTTTCCTATCTGCCTTTCATGGCTCTCCTTCCTTCCAAGTCCCTCAATCCGCATTCTTCGCGGGTTGAGGGCATTTCTTTTCCTCCTCTCCTTTATTTGCCTTATTCTCCTATAGTTTTCCATTTCTTCTTCTAGTATGTAGGTTAGTAGTTAGTTTTAAGTTTGCATTTCATTTTCATCTTCATGATCACCCAAGCCATCAGGGGCCGATAACCTAGATGTTAGGCCCCTTAAAACAACAATTATCATCATCATCACAGCCCCTAAACTGAGGAACCAACCAACGAACGCAGGCTCGGTGTCACTAACCCACGTCCTCCTAACTGAGAGTCCCTGGGCGACCATATAATGATGCTACAGGTCGCTTGTAACTGTATAAATTAATATACAGTGGAGTGATGATTGGATATGTTCAATGTTTTACGTAGCCATGATTTCCATGTGTGCTATAGACACCCGAAGCTATATTTCTACATGATGACATGGGAATGAAAGAGTAAAGAGATTTATTACTCGTAAGGCAAATACTTGTGTCTACCTTTAACAGCCTCGCCGAGGGCAAATTAATGGAAATGTTTGTTAAGACATTCTATTCCCTGCTGGAACTTGTAATCTATTCATAGTCTACCCACCAGCGTGTTAGGACGGTCCCCAAGTGGCCACTACCCAGTGATTTGGGCGACGGATGAGTTAAAATTTCATCCTCAAACATAATTGATGATGAAGATGATGATGATGATGATGATGATGATAATAATAATATCGTATGGCCTGAGGTGCCGGGTGCATGCTTTGTAATTTGACACTCAGAGGGTAGCTTGCATGTCGAATTTCGTTGTTACTTGAATCAATATGAAAGTCAAGGAGGGTAGATATCTTAGCTCCTTCAACACTCGAGCGCTTTCTAGTAGAGAAATGAGGAACTTTGTGTTGGTGGAAACTCCCTATATTAATTTTGCCATTATGATGATGATGATGATGATAATTGTTGTTTTAAGGGAAATAACATCTAGGTTATCGGCCCCTAATGATCTGGGCGATAGCGAAAATGAGAATAAAACGGAAACCAGAACGAAAATTAAGTAAGACGGAAAATACTTACAAAAAGGAACTCAGAGTGAAACAACTCACAAAATGTTCTTACAAAAGGGAATTTAGATCGAAAAGATTCACAAAAGGAATAGATTGAAAAATACCCAAAAATGAAGACTAGGTTCAAAATACGTACAAAAAGGTGATGATGATGATGATAATTGTTGTTTTAAGGGGCCTAACATCGAGGTTATCGGCCCCTAATGATCTGGGTGATAGCGAAAATGATAATGAAATGGAAACCAGAACAAGATTATCTGAGACGGAAAACACGTACAAAAAGGAACTCACAATATGGTCTTACAAAAGGGAATTTAGAACGAAAAGAGTCACAAAAAGAATACGTCATGAAAAAATACCCACAAAACGTAGGCTAGATTCAAAATATGTACAAAATGCAATGTAGCGTCAAAATACTTACAAAATGCAACTGAAATTCAAAATACTTACAAAATGCAAATGAGATCGAAAATACGTACAAAATGCAATTGAGGTTCAAAATACTTACAAAATGCAATTGAAATTGAAAGTACAGAATGCAATTCAGATTGAAATAGGCCCTATCCCAGTTCCAATCCAAATTATTCACGAAGTGCAATAGAAATTCAAAATACTTCAAAATGCAATTGAAATTGAAAATGCTTACAAAATGTACGGTGATTCTAACGACTCATGTGGATTGACAATACTTACAAAATGCAATTTAGATTGAAAATACTTGACAAAATGTAATTTAGATTCAAAATACCCACAAAATGCAATTGAGAATCAAAATATGTGCAAAATGCCCACCAAAAAAAAAAAAAAAAGCAATTTACTGTAGATTCAAAATTCGTGCAAATGCGGCGTTGGTTGAAAATTCTTACAAAATGCAATTGAAATTCAAAATACTCACTAAAAGGCCCGGGCACATGCATTGAAAGACTTACTAAAAAGCAATTTAGATTGTCAATCTTTACAAAATGCAATTGAGGTTGAAAACAATCGCGAGATGTAATTTAGATCGAAAAAACATACAAAAAGCAACGTAGATTAAAAATGCCTTAAAAAAAATCGCCAGAAGGGAATTTAGATACACGGTGAACCAAGTAACAAAAAACAGTGCGGGAATGTTAAAGAGAAAAGTAAATATAATGAAAAGAGGAGAGGAGAGGAGAGGAGAGGGGAGAGAGGGGAGAGAGGAGAAGGTCCGCCCCAAAAGTAAGGAACAAAAGGGGAAAACGGACCCAGCTCAGGAATCCCTCGGGGTCGCCAACTCCCGAACTCACCAGCCGTGAGCCCCTGAGGGTGTAGCATTATCTACGGTGCACCAGAATTGGTTGGGCTACTTACACCCTGCCTCCTTAAGGGCCTTGAGCACAAGGCAGGAGGTAAAAGGAAAAGAAAAAGAAGGCTGACCCCTCACAGAAGGAGGGTATCAGGAAAGATGAGACAAGGGCCAACTAAGGCGGGAAAGTGAAAGACTCCCTAGGCCTCGCATAACCTAATACCGTCGAGGTCGGAAGCGAACTAGAGTTGACCAAGTGTGGTCGAAAGGAAAGAAGACAGAGAGGAGGCCGGCACTAGTAAGTGGAAGCAATGCTGGACTCAGCTGGGGTCCCATGGTCGCCATCCCACGTCCCACTAGATGTGAGCCCCTGGGGGGCGTACAAAATGCAATGTAGCATCGAATACTTACAAAATGCGATTGAAATTCAAAATACTTACAAAATGCAAATGAGATCGAAATTACGTACAAAATGCAATTGAGGTTCAAAATACTTACAACATGCAATTGAAATTGATGATGATGATGATAATTGTTGTTTTAAGGGGCCTAACATCTAGGTTATCGGCCCCTGCTGGTTTGGGTGATCGTGAATGAAAATGAAAAGCGAACTTAAAACTAAAACTGATGATGATGATGATAATTGTTGTTTTAAGGGGCCTAACATCTAGGTTATCGGCCCCTGATGGTTTGGGTGATCGTGAAGATGAAAATGAAAAGCGAACTTTAAACGAAAACTAACTACTAACCTACATACTAGAAGAAGAAATGGAAAACTAAAGGAGAATAAGGCAAATAAAGGACAGGAGGAAAAGAAATGCCCTCAACCCTTGAAGAAGGCAGATTGAGGGACTTGGAAGGAAGGAGAGCCATGAAAGGCAGATAGGAAAGTGAAAGAGGAGAGGGTCCGCCCCAAAGGTAAGGGACAAAAAGGGAAAACGGACCCAGCTCAGGAATCCCTCGGGGTCGCCAACTCCCGAACTCACCAGCCGTGAGCCCCTGAGGGTGCAGCATTATCTAGGGTGCACCAAAAGTGGTGGGGCTACATACACCCGGCCTCCTGAAGGGCCTTGAGCACAAGGCAGGAGGTAAGAGGAAAAGAAAAACAAGGCTGACCCCTCACAGAAGGAGGGTGTCAGGAAAGATGAGACAAGGGCCAATTAAGGCGGGAAAGGAAGAGACTCCCTAGGCCTCGGATACCCTAATACCGTCGGGGTCGGAAGAGAACAAGAGTTGACCAAGTGAGGTCGACAGGAAAGAAGACAGAGAGGAGCCCGGCACAAGTAAGTGGAAGCAATGCCGGACTCAGCTGGGGCCCCGTGGTCGCCAACCCACATCCCACTAGGTGTGAGCCCCTGGGGGGATGAAAAATGAAATGTAAACTTAAAACTAAAACTAACTAACTACCAACCTACAAACTAGAAGAAGAAATGGAAAACTAAAGGAGAATAAGGCAAATAAAGGACAGGAGGAAAAGAAATGCCCTCAACCCTCGAAGAATGCGGATTGAGGGACTTGGAAGGAAGGAGAGCCATGAAAGGCAGATAGGAAAGTGAAAGAGGAGAGGGTCCGCCCCGAAGGTAAGGGGCAAAAAGGGGAAAACGGACCCAGCTCAGGAATCCCTCGGGGTCGCCAACTCCCGAACTCACTAGCCGTGAGCCCCTGAGGGTGTAGCATTATCTAGGGTGCACCAGAAGTGGTGGGGCTACATACACCCGGCCTCCTTGAGGGCCTTGAGCAGAAGGCAGGAGATAACAGGAAAAGAAAAAGAAGGCTGACCCCTCGCAGAAGGAGGGAATCAGAAAAGATGAGACAAGGGCCAATTAAGGCGGGAAAGGAAGAGACTCCCTAGGCCTCGGATACCCTAATACCGTCGGGGTCGGAAGAGAACAAGAGTTGACCAAGGGAGGTCGACAGGAAAGAAGAAAGAGAGGAGCACGGCACAAGTAAGTGGAAGCAATGCCGGACTCAGCTGGGGCCCCGTGGTCGCCAACCCACTTCTCACTAGATGTGAACCCCTGGGAAAAAAAAAAAAAAAAAAAACTAAAACTAACTACTAACCTACATACTAGAAGAAGAAATGGAAAACGAAAGGAGAATAAGGCAAATAAAAGGACAGAAGGAAAAGAAATGCCCTCAACCCTCGGAGAAGGCGGATTGAGGGACTTGGAAGGAAGGAGAGCCATGAAAGGCATACAGGAAATTGAAAGAGGAGAGGGTCCGCTCCAAAGGTAAGGGACAAAAGGGGAAAACGGACCCAGCTCAGGAATCCCTCGGGGTCGCCAACTTCCGAACTCACCAGCCGTGAGCCCCTGAGGGTGTAGCATTATCTAGGGTGCACCAGAAGTGGTGGGTCTACATACACCCTGCCTCCTTAAGGGCCTAGAGCACAAGGCAGGAGGTAAAAGGAAGAGAAAAGGAAGGCTGACCCCTCGCAGAAGGAGGGTATCAGAAAAGATGAGACAAGGGCCAATTAAGGCGGGAAAGGAAGAGACTCCCTAGGCCTCGGATACCCTAATACCGTCGGGGTCAGAAGATGATGATGATGATGATAATTGTTGTTTTAAGGGGCCTAACATCTAGGTAATCGGCCCCTGATGGGTTGGGTGATCGTGAAGATGATGATGATGATGATGATGATAATTGTTGTTTTAAGGGGCCTAACAGCTAGGTTATCGGCCCCTGATGGTTTGGGTGATCTTGAAGATGAAAATGAAAAGCGAACTTAAAACTAAACTAACTACTAACCTACATACTAGAAGAAGAAATGGAAAACTAAAGGAGAATAAGGCAAATAAAGGACAGGAGGAAAAGAAATGCCCTCAATCCTCGAAGAAGGCGGATTGAGGGACTTGGAAGGAAGGAGAGCCATGAAAGGCAGATAGGACAGTGAAAGAGGAGAGGGTCCGCCCCAAAGGTAAGGGACAAAAGGGGAAAACGGACCCAGCTCAGGAATCCCTCGGGGTCGCCATCTCCCGAACTCACCAGCCGTGAGCCCCTGAGGGTGTAGCATTATCTAGGGTGCACCAGAAGGGGTGGGGCTACATACACCCTGCCTCCTTAAGGGCCTTGAGCACAAGGCAGGAGGTAAAAGGAAAAGAGAAAGAAGGCTGACCCCTCACAGAAGGAGGGTGGCAGGAAAGATGAGACAAGGGCCAATTCAGGCGGGAAAGGAAGAGACTCCCTAGGCCTCGGATACCCTAATACCGTCGGGGTCGGAAGAGAACAAGAGTTGACCAAGTGAGGTCGACAGGAAAGAAGACGGAGAGGAGCCCGGCACAAGTAAGTGGAAGTAATGCCGGACTCAGCTGGGGCCCCGTGGTCGCCAACTCAAATTGAAATTGAAAATGCACGATAATATTCAGATTGAAATATCCCAGTTCCAATCCAAATTATTCACAAAGTGCAATTGAAATTCAAAATACTTGAAAAATTCAATTGAAGTTGAAAATGCTTACAAAATGTACGGCGGATTCAAACTACTCACGTGAATTGACAATACTTACAAAATGCAATTTAGATTGAAAATACTTGACAAAATGTAATTTATATTCAAAATACCCACAAATTGCAATTAAGAATCAAAATATGTGCAAATTGCCCACCAAACAAAATGCAATTTAGATTCAAAATTCGTGCGAAATGCGGTTGTGGTTGAAAATACTTACAAAATGCAATTGAAATTCAAAATTCTCACTAAAAGGCCCGGCTAGCTGCATTGAAAGACTTACCAATAAGCAATTTAGATTGTCAATCTTTACAAAATGCTAATGAAGTTGAAAACAATCGCGAGATGTCATTTTGATCGAAAAAACTTTCAAAATGCAACGTAGATTAAAAATACCTTAAAAATCGCTTGAAGGGAACTTAAATACACGGTGAACCAAGTAACAAAAACAGTGCGGGAATCTTAAAGAGAAAGGAAATATAATGAAAAGAGGAATGGAGAGGGGAGAGAGGAGAGGGTCCGCCCCAAAGGTAAGGGACAAAAGGGGAAAACGGACCCAGCTCTGGAATCACTCGGGGTCGCCAACTCCCGAACTCACCAGCCGTGAGACCCTGAGGGTGTAGCATTATCTAGGGTGCACCAGAAGGGGTGGGGCTACATACACCCGGCCTCCTTAAGGGCCTTGAGCACAAGGCAGGAGGTGAAAGGAAAATAAAAAGAAGGCTGACCCCTCACAGAAGGAGGGTATCAGGAAAGAGGAGACAAGGGCCAATTAAGGCGGGAAAGTGAAAGACTCCCTAGGCCTCGGATAACCTAATACCGTCGAGGTCGGAAGAGAACAAGAGTTGACCATGTGAGGTCGACAGGAATGCCATTATGATCACGGCCTACTGAATTCAAATGGGTTCTTTGACATGCCAACATAGTATGACATGCGTGTCGTATTTTTGCCGCCTTTCAAAAATATCACTTACCACGGCCAGGAGCGAACCTGCAATCTTGGGGTTAGTAGACCGACACGCTATCCACTCACCCACCGTGGCAAGCTATGATGACGATAATTGTTCTATTAAGTGACCTAACATCTAGGTTATCGGTGCCTAATGGTTTGGGTGATAGTGATAATGAAAGATGATTGCATGAAACTTACGACTAAAATTAGTCTACTGACTTAACAACTATCTGGTTGGTTGGTTCCTCAGTATAGGGGCTGCGACATCGCGGTCATGTAGCCCCGTGTACTTTGGGTGTGTGTAGAATCTGTCTGTTAGCCGGTGTTAATTGTGATGACTGTATTAGAGTGTGTTATATGTTTTTAATTCAAGCAAGGACTGTAGTTCCAACTTTTGCTACCAAACTCCACCGTCAACGACCAACTAGTTCTGAACTTGGTTACTAGATTCCTCGCAGTCGGCTCCTGGCGACGAACGTTGGAACCTAAGATCGTTAGTCAAATATAACCTATAATTTAGTTTCACACATGTGTAATTAGTGGAAGGTTCTTTATCATATCATAAATCTAAGACATGAGACCACCGGCTTTACTTCCCCTCCGAAGGAAGGCATACTGAGGATGCTACCAACTACACCACCGCCCGGCGTCTCTAAAAGCCAGAGTAGTTAAAAGAGAAGTAAAACTTTAGTAATAATAATCCACCTCAATAACACAGGTTATCAGAAAATATTCAGACACCCATGTACACGGGGCTGCATGTCGCAAACTTATTTTTGAGCATAGTTTCATAAAACATTCGGCTTGTTTCTTACACCGAGGTACAAGGGCTATCTGAGGGTCACTATCTAGTGTTAACAATGAGATGTGGTCCCGCACGTGCCATGGCGGTGTGCATTAAGGAACCTCTCCACCATCTCCGCCTATTGACTTGTCTCATAGTGTCCAGACATATTACCCGCGATAAGAACTGCGTGGGCCATTCACAAACCAACCACGTAGGCGGACGTGATCGCTGATCGAACTATCAGAACATATTGTATTCTGTTAGCCAGGCTCCCAGCGTAAGAGAAAGAGACACGGTCTTTATCTGTTTGACAATCACTGCCAGTTAGGAACGTGGGATCCGTAGAGGGCTCAAAGTTATTCGGCACAACCTGTTAGAGGCTATAACATAAAAGTGAATGTTTTGAAATGTATGTGGCTTTTCAAACAAAATAAGTTACGTCTATTCCTGAAAGACTCTTTTCCTGAAGGTGCTGAAGTAATATGTGTAGAGTTGTTTCATTTGGGGGGCTTGAACATCGTGTTCATTTAGACTCGTGTACTTAGGAGTGTGTATTGAAATTTGTTTGGTAACCTGTCTGATAGCTATGTATAAGTGGGCGCATTTTGGGTGATGATTGGGAAGAAGGTAGCCGTGGTCTTATGTTAAGAACCATCATGACATTTCCCTGAAGTAGAAGTGAGAAACCACGGCAAATTATGTCATGCATGGTTGAAATGGGTTTCGAACACACCTCTCCTGGTTTTGCCTCATGAGACTCAGTGTACCCCGTTCCTGGCCCTGAGACCTGAAATTAATTTCTTGGCAGGGCACTACGTTCAACAACCATTGACCTTAACTGCTTTTTCCTCTCATCTCTCTCACTCTCCCCAACGATTTTCTTTATTTTCGCCTAACGTCTCCTATAACAAATTCTTTTTTCATCTACTTTATTCTCATCTACGATTTCTTCTAATCCTCCCCTATTTTCGCCTAACGTCTCCTCTAACTGATCATTCATCTCTTCTTCTCCATTTTCACCTACGATTTCTTCTAATACTCTCCTGTTTTCTCCTATCATCTCCTCAAACTAATTCTCCATTTCTTCTTCTCAATCCACACTTGCAATTTACTCTAACTCTATTCTACTTTCACCTAACGTTCCTCTAACTGATTCCTGCTCTCATATACTCTATTCTCACCTACAATTTCCTTTCCATCTAATTTACTTTCACATAACGTCTCTTCTAAATTATTCTTCCTCTCATCTATTCTCTCTTCTCTCCTACAATCTCCTCTACTTCTAATTTACTTTCACCTACAAACTTCTCTTCCTCCATTCCGCTTTCACCTACGACCTCTTCTACTTCTAATTTACTTCCATCTAACGTCTCCTCTAACTTATTCTTTCTCTCGAGAATCGAACCCAAACCTGAGAGGTGACAACCAAGAATGCTAGCCTCTGCACCACAAGATGGACTACGTATTTGTGAACCACGAGCAATGTTGCCAATTTACCAGTTTTGTCCCTTTTTCATAAATTTAACGACAAAATAATTTTAGGTGCAGTTGTTGTTTCAAGGGGTGGTTCAACAAGTTCATATGCCTCCAAAATATGTTAAATTTGCAGTGTTTAGAAAGGGAGTTAGCGAATAACTAACTCCAGTTAGTGGCAAAAAGAAAGTTCACTGTTGATAACATAGAAATTAGTAACTTTCGACTTGCACTTGGGGACACTCGAAAATTCCAAGTTGGCAACACTGATCACAACACATTTGTGTTGAATGAGATTACAGTGATTTTCGCCGCCATTTGTGGAGTATGTACATATATTCAGACTCTAGTCTCAAAGGTTTGTGGTTTGATTCCCGGCTGATCCAGGAAATTTAATTCTGGTCTGAGGGTTAGATCAACCTCATGAGGATTGACTGGAGGGGCACTCCCACCTAGTTCCCAATCATAGCCTTAACTACATATTACTACAGATACTACTATAACACAGGTAGTTATATGAATTCTACTGCTCTGTGAACTTGAGGGGTGAGGTGAAGCGGGAGGCGGGAAGAGAAGCGTCTGTCAACAGTCCGCTGTGTTATTTGGAAATCCTGTCTATTCCAATAATCCAAACATAGGGCCGTTGCCTAAACCACTGTTGTGTTGTGAATGAGTGAGTGAGTCACCGACCAATGTATTTGGTTCTGTTACTACGCACTGATGATGATGATGATGATGATGATAATTGTTGTTTTAAGGGGCCTAACATCTAGGTTATCGGCCCCTAATGGTGTGGGTGATCGTGAAGATGATAATGAAATGTAAACTATAACTAAAACTAACTTATATACTAAAAGAAGAAATGGTAAACTAAAGGAGAATAAGGCAAATAAAGGACAGGAGGAAAAGAAATGCCCTCAACCCTCGAAGAATGCGGATTGAGGGACTTGGAAGGAAGGAGAGCCATGAAAGGCAGATAGGAAAGTGAAAGAGGAGAGAGGAGAGGGTCCGCCCCACAGATAATGGATAAAAGGGGGAAAGCCAGACCCAGCTCAGGAATCCCTCGGGGTCGCCAACTCCCGAACTCACCAGCCGTGAGCCCCTGAGGGTGTAGCAATATCTAGGGTGCACGAGAAGTGGTGGGGCTACATACACCCTGCCTCCTTAAGGGCCTTGAGCAGAAGGCAGGAGATAACAGGAAAAGACAAAGAAGGCTGACCCTTCGAAGAATGAGGGTATCAGAAAAGATGAGACAAGGGCCAATTAAGGCGGGAAAGGAAGAGACTCCCTAGGCCTCGGATACCCTAATACCGTCGAGGTCGGAAGAGAACAAGAGTTGAAGAAATGAGGTCGACAGGAAAGAAGGCGGAGAGGATCCCGGCACAAGTAAGTGGAAGCAATGCCGGACGGCCGCTGAGGCCCCGTGGTCGCCAACCCACGTCCCACTAGATATGAGCCCCTGGAGGGACTACGCACTGACCCCAAATATCACTCATCGTCGTCTGCGATCCACATCCCTCTCAAGTTCACAGAGCTTGGTCTTGAGCAGTACATACATACATGGTGCTGATGGCCACGATATCCAAGCCTCTTAACAAAGCAACAAAACCTACTTCAATGAACCTCGGCTGTACCATCTTGCAGCATAGTGGCTACCATGGTTGGCTGTCATCCTTGGGGCCCGGATTTCGATATCCGTCTCTGCCAAGAAATTTAATTATGTCTTGAGGGTTCTATTCCAATCCTTTATTTCTGATTGATACAAGTGTCCAAGAGCATTGCACCCGTCAAATATATCCACAAATTCCTTCTATTTGTAAATATTTATTTCATTTCCAAATACTATTTATTTCTATAGCAAAACCATTATATTCATTGTCTCCAATTTAACCCTCTTAGTGCCAAGCTATTTCCTCAAATACTTGCCAAGAATGCCAAGCCATTTTCAATGGTCATTCAGATTATTCGAAAAAAATCATAAATAACACATTTCCAACGATGGAATCATTATCTATGCTTTGCATTATAACCAATGATTATGATGATGATGATGATAATTGTTGTTTTAAGGGGCCTAACATCTAGGTTATCGGCCCCTGATGGTTTGGATGATCGTGAAGATGAAAATGAAAAGCGAACTTAAAACTAAAACTAACTACTAACCTACATACTAGAAGAAGAAATGGACAACTAAATGAAAATAAGGCAAATAAAGGACAGGAGGAAAATAAATGCCCTCAACCCTCGAAGAAGGCGGATTGAGGGACTTGGAAGGAAGGAGAGCCATGAAAGGCAGATAGGAAAGTGAAAGAGGAGAGGGTCCGCCCCAAAGGTAAGGGACAAAAGGGGAAAACGGACCCGGCTCAGGAATCCCTCGGGGTCGCCAACTCCCGAACTCACCAGCCGTGAGCCCCTGAGGGTGTAGCATTATCTAGGGTGCACCAGAAGTGGTGGGGCTACATACACCCTGCCTCTTTAAGGGCCTAGAGCACAAGGTAGGAGGTAAAAGGAAAAGAAAAGAAGCCTGACCCCTCGCAGAAAGAGGACATCAGAAAAGATGAGACAAGGGCCAATTAAGGCGGGAAAGGAAGAGACTCCCTAGGCCTCGGATACCCTAATACCGTCGGGGTCGTATAACCAATGCATCATTCTTTCATACAATATGTTCATAAAAGTAAATACGGCATCTAAATCATTTTAATTGAGGTTATTCTGATAATTGTTCAATTGTTCATTTTTTTTGTATAAAATCAGTTTTGAGCCTAAATTAAGCACACCTAAGAGTCTTATTCGATGAAACACTACGGTTCCAGCTGTAGAATGTTCTTAGATACATCTGTATGCAGAAAACTTCGGTAAGAAGAAAACAACTGCACCGCAATTTTGGCGGGAAAACGCGTGATTGGGGGAACACAAAGGGAGGGCGTGAATACAAACTCAAACCTATCGCGTAATGGACTTCGAAGGAAAAAAGTAAACACCGCAAAGGCAAGCTTGAAGCCTCACCTTTCCAGCAGTATGAAATAATCACGGAAAAATGCCTACAGATATCTACAAATATAAGATAAACAGCGCGCCGATTGAATCGGCTTTGGTATTTTTGGCGTGAGCAGCGAGAGCCGATCTGATCGGTGCGTGGCACTGAGAGGGTTAAGTATCTGGCTCTGAATCATTGTATGATTATCTAAATTACGATTAATTAGAAACGGCACTTAGGTTGCACATCTAACCAATAGTTGTGGTTAGTAAATAATCTACCACAGTTTGCCACTTATTACAACGTGATTCGTATTTCATGGCATCAATTTGTGTTCTGCCATTTAGTCTACCTTCATATTTTATAAACTCTTTTACATTTATTTAATCTCAGGAAACCAATCTCGAACTAATATATATTAATGGCTTTTTACGCCTGATTGGCTGTTATTAATTGTAAAATTACCTCGCGATATAAATGTACTCGCATTGGAAAGATTTGTTAAAGCATATAATTTTATATATTTCAAGCATATAAATAGAAACAAGTAGTTCCGTGAAGAACTATACAGCCTATTTTCATATATCCTGCTCATGTTAAATGCCTCTATAACCATACAAAATTTCAGTTTAATTGCTGTAACCGATTCGTAGATATTGAGAACCGTCTAAATATTTCAGATGGTCGCCAGGTTGGATTTTTATTTTTGTACTATTACATTAAGATCATGGTGTACGTGTGGTATTCAAACTTCAATCGCATGATTAGAACACAAGAAGTAAAAACGAGATTTTAAAATTACGCACAGCAGCCATCTTGTGATTAAGCAAACAATTGAAATAAATTAGATGCCAGTGGATCAACATTTGTATAAGCATTTAACGTGCAACGTTTCACGGCACTCGGATAGTTAATTCGCGAGAAACGTCCATTTAAATATTTATACTTCGCGTAGCCGCCATGTTGGATTTGTGCTCACCAGGTTACTCAAAGTCCTATAGGTGAACATATGTTATAGCCTCTATGAACATTAAAAAAAAATCTGTTTGGTTGCTGTAAAAGATTCATAGATATTGAGAACCGTCTAAATATTTCGGAAGCTCACCATTTAGGATTGTTATATGTATAGGCCATAGAGTTATGTACCATTCAAGGACAATTATTGCCTAGGTTCATTATTCAAACTTTCACTTCGATTGCATGATTACGACACAAGAAATAAAAACATAATTTTAAAATTTCGCACAGCCGTCATCTTGAGGTTATGTAAACAATTGAATTAAATTAGATAGCAGTGCATTACAATCTGCAAAATCATTTACTGTACCACATTTCACTGCGCTCAGAGAGTTAAATCACGAGAAAAGTCTATTAAAATATTTCAAATTCGCTTGGTCGCCATGTTCGTTTTGTACTTTACAGGTTTATGAAATATACATAGGTAAACTTGTATCAGTACGCTTTATCACCGTACAAAATTGCAGGGTGATATCTGTAATAGTTTCGGAGATATAGAATGTCAGTGAAATATTTCGCACAGCCGCCATTTTGAGGTTATGTAAATAATTGAACTAAATTAGACTCCAGTGCTTTACAATGTGTATAAACAATTGCTGTACCCAGTTTCATTACGTTTGGGTAGTTAAATCGCGAGAAAAGTCTATTTAAACGTCTCAACTTCGCTTGGCCGCCATGTTGGTTTTGTAGTCACCAGGTTTTTGAAAGTCTCATAGGTGAACTTCTAGTAGTGCCCTTTATCACCGTACACAATTTCAGGGCGATATCGGTAATAGTTTCGGAGATATTGAATGCTAGTGAAATATTTCGCACAGCCGCCATGTTGGATTGGAGAGACGTAACAAAATTTGAAGGGCACGGTCGAGGTCGCCGGGAATAGCGCCATGAACTTACCGAGTTTCATTGAAATCGCTCCAGCCGTTTAGATTTTATTAGGGGGACACACACACACACCTCACACACACACACACACACACACACACACACACACACACGCACACGCACACGGACAAAAGGTGATCTCATAAGCCTATTTTTTCAAAATTGAAAATAGGCTAAAAATAGCTTCGTTTCATCTCCACCATGACATTTGCCTTTTAGTGAACATCGTCACCGCCTCGTGTCACAGTGGGACAAGTGCCTCAACAGCCAGGGCCAATACTTCTAAAATACTGGTACTGGTTTCTGTAATTATGCCTTCGGATCGTTACTTTTTGAACGCACCTTATATATCATTTTCTTGTGGACACGATAACTACCGCAATTTCGCACCAATCACTGGGATTTTTTTACACAATATGTATCCCTATAAAATCTCGGTCTAGTTCGTTAATGGGCAAAATCTGTCGAAGAGGGTGAAAATGGGGGTCTTTTGTTTTCTTTCGAAAAAGTGAAATATTGCTATAACTCTCTTAATATGTGAAATATCGAATCCATTCAAAGTTCATACTATGTGTCGGATAAGGGCCAAAAAAAAATTGATAACACGAACCATTGACCAAAGGGGTGGGAAAAAGTGGATTTTGGGAAACATTAATCATATCTCTCTTAACAGGCTCAATATCAAAACCGTACGAAATGGACTATATTCCCCTAATGATTACCTAAAACTTTTTTATGAAATAATTTTTGAGATGACCCACCATTACGCCCAGCGTAATATAGTCCAAAAATACTGGCACATATAAACGTAAAAGCGGGGAAGAGTGACCTCCCAGCATGCCCCACGTCATCATACCAGGGCGGGTAGGTCGCCACACAACACGATCGTAAATTGCACTACTGTCGCGACCATATCAACAACTACCACTTGGACCGTACTATCAGATCGATTGCTTATAACATTCTACCTCATTATATAAGTTTTACTCTCTTTAACAAATAAATGAATGTTGTGTAGATGTATAACAAAACAACTTCTACAGCAGCTACAGAAAATGTAAACCGGTCATTAACAATAGTCGATATGCTGAACACGTCCTTGTAACTTTGCCATGATTGAACACGCACAGTTCTCTGTAAATTCTCTAATCTATCTGACTCTCAAAACTCTGAGTTTAATTACACTGTATACCTCAGAAGACAGTAGGGGAAACACACAGAAATCCGCAATATTAAGGGATTGGTGGTAAACATGATAAATTAATGAAAAGACTTGCAAAAAGTACATAGAAATTAAATTACAACATATTTATGGCAAAAATTCAATTTTTAATGGGCTAGGGTTCCGCCTGAATCAATGCTTCTATTGAAAATGATCACATATGTCACATTACTTATTGATTCATAACAGAACTGTGATTGCATCGACAACTGAATACTTATACGTCTTCAATGACGTTTTCAGACCATAAAGAAGCATTTCTTATATTATTTTCGTAGAAGTCACGTCGATAAAAACTACATTGAATTGAATTGACCCAGTTTAAAGTGTTTTTTCGTGTACTGTGCCTTAATCATTTCAAATATCCTATCTAGCTATATGGTGCACCATATTAGGTTCAGTGGCTATTGACATTTCAGTGCTACGCTAATCAAATAATTGTCTCATTTAATGCTTAGTATTGAATTGAATGAGTTTTTGAATGGTATAGACTACGTCTTGAGGAAAGAATTCATGATGAAAATTAATAAATATAAAACATAAAAATTTGAATGGAGCTGAAATAAATCAGAAACCTCTAAGGACATCAAATTGGCAGGTGAAAAACTAAAGGAAGTAGGAGACTTCTGATCCTTAGGAAGCAAAATAACCAGTGATGGACGAAGCAAAGAGGATATAAAAGTGGTTAGCTCAGGCAAGGAAAGCATTTCTACAGAAAAGGAATCTGTTGACTTCGAATATATAAGGTGCGTTCAAAAAGTAACGAGCCTGAGGCTGGAATGCGCAAACCGATGACGACATCGGCTAATCGTGGTGTAACAAGGTGTGGTTCCGACCAGAGCGTGGAAGGTCACAGCCCGTCGGTAGAGGGCACGCGTGCACGTCACGTGACGATACAAAGCGAGCAGCAGGAAGCATCAACCGTCCAACGCTGCCAGTCACATTGCAAAAAGTGACATGGAGGCGTCAACCGAAGAGCAAAGAGGTGTTGTTCGGTTTCTGACAGGGGAAGGAGTAGGGGGAACGGACATTCATCGTCGAATGTCACAAGTGTACGGCGAACACTGCATGTCCCTTGCAAGGGTCGAGGCGTGGCACAAGCGCTTCAGGGAAGGACGGGTGTCTGGGGCACCCCCCTTGCATTACCGATGACAACGTCCAGCTGGTTGACGCACTCATTACCCAGGACCACTCAGTGACAATGAACTCCATAGCCGCCGTGGTCGGATTGAGCGGCTCGTTACTTTTTGAACGCACCTTATAGAATTACGTATTAGGAAGTAATTTTTGAAAGCCTTTGTCTGGAGCGTGGCACTCGATGAAAGTGAAACTTGGACTATTGGTGCCACAGAAAAGAGGAGAATTGAAGCATTTGAAATGTGGTGTTACTGGAGAATGATGATGATGATGATAATTGTTGATTTAAGGGGCCTAACATCGAGGTTATCGGCCCCTGATGAAATGAAATGGCGTGAAATGAAAGGATGAATATAAAAAACAGCTCACTGCTATGGATGAAACGAAAAAGGTTTAGATAAAATAGACAGTGAGCCCCAACAACTATGCCTTACGTAGCAGGGAAAATACTTACAAAAAGGAACTCAGATTGAAACTACTCACCAAATGGAGAGCGGTAATACGTACATAAGGGAATTTCGAACGAAAATACTCACAAAAGGAATAGATTGAAAAACACGCACAAAATGTAGGTTAAGTCCAAAATACGTACAAAATGCAACGTACAGTCGAAATACCTACAAAATGCAAGTGAAATCAAAATACTTACAAAATGCAAATGAGATTGAAAATACGCACAAAATATAATGGAGATTCAAAATACCCACAAAATTGCAATTGAGACTTAACTACTTGAACAAATCGGGGTAGGTTGAAAATACAAAATGCAATTGAAATTCAAACAAGATGTTCGGGAAAGAACATATAGCCTACTTTCTCCTAAATGTATGGGTATAGTTATAACTCTCTGTCCTTATCATCTCCTAATTTCTTCCTATTTGAAGTGCAAATTGGCACACAGGATTTGAACAGTGGCGTTCAAACCATAATTTATAATTTACCCCAGCATTTTGCAATTTCATCAGCAAACACTCCAAACACCGACTACTTACAATAATTGAAACTTCGTTGCTCTAATAAGGCCCATCTACAATGCGCAGTCGGCAGTCCGTAGTTGGTAGTCCTCGGTCGGCAGTCGCGACCGACTCCGTGTATACTATAGGCACCATACACAACATGAAGTTGCAGTTGGTAGCTGGCAGTTGGCAGTCGCGAATTTTATCCTGACTGCCAACTACCCGACTGCAGCAATGTAATAGCCAATCAGAGCAGATCAGAAACTGACGTCACGTTGTTGTTCTGTGTCGTATACGAATGATATAGGACTAAGTGAAGTAACTTCGCAACCCGTTAATTTATAGGCTAATCTTAAATACACGGTATAACAAAATAATCCATCTCCAAATCATCCATATTGCAAGTTTTGAGGTTATCAACAACGCCTCTGTGCACAAGGAATAAACGAATGTTACTGTATTATTACTCCTAGCAGTCGTTAAGACTGGGTTCACTAACTGGCCGGTATAGAGCGCTGCTCGAATCTATAGTTTCTGCATAGTACAACTGAAGGCTGGTAGATGTCACTCCGGTGGAGAATGTCGTTTTTTAATATATAATTTCCATTGCAAAAAGCACCATATAACGCTTTATTTTATAACGTCTCAGTACTCAAGAAACAATGAATATAAAAAAAATCAAGCAAAAAAGTTCTACTCTGATAGGATTTGAACCCCGGCCAGCCACATGAGAGACGGGAGCTCTAACCACACAGCCAATCGTACACTCATAACTCACGCGTTATCGATCAAATACATATAACGTACTGTATTAGCAAATAATCACTTGGACTGAAGATTTCTTCACTGGAGTGTATTTCAAACCGAGTTCATTTCATATTAAGTTCATATAATTTTTATCAGTAGGTTATATTGCATGCAACATACTGAAATTAGTAAAATGTAGGTCAGAACGAGAGATCAGATGCCATCTTGTCAAATAGGCGAGACGATTCAGATTTTTAAAGTCACTTCTAGATTATAATATTACAATATAAACTTTTAATTTCGAACGAACCACGTCGCTTAGAAGAGATTAAAAGATTCTTGGTTCGATGTGCACAAGGAATAAACGAATGTTACTGTATTATCACTCCTAGCAGTCGTTAAGACTGGGTTCACTAACTGGCCGGTATAGAGCGCTGCTCGAATCTATAGTTTCTGCATAGTACAACTGAAGGCTGGTAGTTGTCACTCCGGTGGAGAATGTTGTTTTTATTTTATTTTTAATATTTAATTTCCATTGCAAAACGCACCATATAACGCTTTATTTTATAACGTCACAGTACTCAAGAAACAATAAATATAAAAAAAATCAAGCAAAAAAGTTCTACTCTGATAGGATTTGAACCCCGGCCAGCCACATGAGAGACGGGAGCTCTAACCACACAGCCAATCGTACACTCATAACCCACGCGTTATCGATTAAATATGATGATGATAATTGTTGTTTTAAGGGGCCTAACATCGAGGTTATCGGCCCCTAATGATCTGGGTGATAGTGAAAATGATAATGAAATGGAAACCAGAACAAAATTATCGAAGACGGAAAATACGTACAAAAAGGAACTCACATGGAAACAACTCACAATATGGTCTTACAAAAGGGAATTTAGAACGAAAAGTTGCACAAAAAGAATAGATTGAAAAAGACCCACAAAACGTAGGCTAGATTCAAAATACGTACAAAATGCAAAGTAGCGCCGAAATATTTACAAAATTCAACTGAAATTCAAAATACTTACAAAATGCAAATGAGATCGAAATTACGTACAAAATGCAATTGAGGTTCAAAATACTTACAAAATGCAATTGAAATTGAAAATACACAATGCAATTCAGATTGAAATATCCCAGTTCCAATCCAAATTATTCACAAAGTGCAATTGAAATTCAAAATCCTTACAAAATGCAATTGAAATTGAAAATGCTTACAAAATGTACGGTAGATTCAAACGACTCATGTGGATTGACAATACTTACAAAAAGCAATTTAGATTGAAAATACTTGACAAATGTAATTTAGATTCAAAATACCCACAAAATGCAATTGAGAATCGAAATATGTGCAAAATGCCCACCAAACAAAATGCAATTTAGATTCAAAATTCGTGCGAAATGCGGTTTTGGTTGAAAATACTTACAAAATGCAATTGAAATTCAAAATACTCAACAAAATGCAATTGAAATTAAAAATACACGATGGAAATTAGATTAAAAATGCCTTACCAGATTCAAATACTCAGAAAATGCAATTGAAATCCGAGATACTTCCAAAATGCAATTGTAATTGAAAATACTTACAAGATACAATTTAGATTCAAAATACTCACAATATGTGGAAGCCCGCGATTCAAAATACTGTACTTACAAAATGCAATTAAGATTGAAAGTACTTTGTAACCCAATGAGGTTACATGTTCTTAGAATAAGTATTGGTCTCTTAGAAGTAGTTTTAGATTAAGATCATGGTTACTCTTTGCTGGTGGCTATTGTAAGGCCTTAGCGCTGAGCTTAGAGATTCCTTGCAATAATCACCAGTAAAGGAGAAGGGGGCCATGATCATTCAAGTTCCATATCTGTATGGATATTTCTTTTTATGATGCTGTTTTCTTTTAATTATTCTTGGCTGGAGTACCTGTTAAAATTCTCTTAGAAGTCTGATGATTGTTATGTGTTGGGAAAAAGTAATAAGGGTATGAGATATTAAAAGAAAGAGGTTCTGGCTTTAAGTAAGAAAACGGAATTGGTTGAATGTTCGGGATGATTATTGAATTGTGGCTGATGGATGATAGAAATAAATAAAAGGATGGTTATATTTTTTAAGAAATGTGTTCCTGATGGTAATCAAATACCACCACACCCCGAATAGAGAAGACGCAAGGTTACAACTTACAAAATGGAGTTTAGATCGAAAATACTTACAAAATGCAATGTAGATTGAAAATACATACAAAATTTGGTTGACATTCAAAATATCTACAGAAAAAAAATATTTCCAGGCATTCTTTGCAACTAAGACTGTGTCCCAAACCTCAAGTCGATAACTATTAACCACAGTAGCTGCTAGCGACTATTTACAAGTACTACACTCTACGGAGTTTTGGAACCTGCGTGCTGAAAACATGGCCTCCTTCATAGTCTTCTGTTCTGAAACACACATGTCAAGCTGTTGGCCTCTCACCACATCGGAGAATTTCAAAGTGAAATGCCATGTCCTGTGGTTCGGATTCCAAGTAAAAAGGAGGTCCCGTGGCTTATGATCTCGAGATTAACGGTCACGTAAAACTACTTTCCTTCCTTCTGAAACACACTAAGCCTACATGCCGGTGCCAAATCGAAGTGCAAAAAAGTATCATCTCTATTTTTCACGGCATTAACTCTTCTTGAAGAAGTATCCATTTTCGCTTAGAGTTAACGTCAAAGCAAAAAACTAGCTACATATATAATTTATTCTTGTAAAAGTTGACAATTCAGCAAGCACTTTCGTTCACTAGCTACTAAAGACTTGATTGCTATGTGCTAAGCAGCTTTGGATCATGACTTGAGACGTCATATCCGGAATATTTGTCGGCTATCTAGTTCACTACGGCTGAAAATGTAGTATTGGGACACAGCCTTAGTATTGAGGATCTCTCCCAGATCATGGAATATAATAGATCCGTAGTCAAATATTGTAAGTATCAAACTCTCTTCCAGTCTCTTCTAAGAGACACAGAGTTAGAGAGAGAAGGAAAGGAGAGAAATCCCTGATAACCTGTGTTATTGTGGTGTATGTAGTGAAAATGAAAATCCACAGCCTGCTTCCAGTCGACCGACCTGGTCAGGGAATGGAATGAATGAAGCCCCATCTAGCGGCGAGGATATGAACTGTGTCGGCTGCCGAAGCCTGACGCACTCCCCTGTGGCACTGATTAAATTAATGACAGATGAAATGAAATGACAGTGGAGTGTCGCTGGAATGAAATTTGTGACAGGGAAAACCGGAGTACCCGGAGAAAAACTTGTCTGCCTCCGCTTTGTCCTGCACAAATCTCACATGGAGTGAACGAGATTTGAACCACGGACCCAACGATGAGAGGCCGGCGTGCTGCCGCCGAAGCCACGGAGGCTCTGGGGTGTCTGTAATAAAGTGTGAATTTATAATCGAGGCTAGGATTGACACGGATTCGGCCGTGGCGTTATTTTGGAATATTCCCAGTATTTGCGTGGAATATAAGTCAGAAACCGTGGTAAACTATGTCTAGACTGGCTGAGGTGTGAATCGAATCAACATAACTCAAGTTTTGCCTTACTAGCCTAAGGGAATGAAACACAGCAGTACAACGCGGTTGGAAGTGGTAGAGCGTGAAGGCCCTATTAGCAGTGAGACCGGCTCTAGAACAGGTCAGAGGTCAACTCATGGCTGACAGCGAGACCAGCGTCACTATTGAATGCGCGGTGTCTTCCGGAAACATACGCTACAACATAGAATGTTGTTCACAACTGTGAATATCTGTGTTGTTTGTAAAGGACGCTAAGTCATGAGTCCGGTTGTTAGAACAAAAACGAATTTGATATCAATATTGAAATATTAGTGTCCGCCTCGTTGCATAGTGGCTAGCATGTTTAGCTGTCACCGCGGAGGCCCAGGTTCGATTCACGACTCTGCTAAGAAATGTAATTATGGTCTGAGGGCTGGAACGGGATACACTCAGCCTCTTGAGGCAAAACTGAGAAGAGGTAGGTTCGATTCCTACCGAAGCCATCCTGAAAGTGCTTTTCCGTGGTTTCACACTTATACTCCAGGCAAATGCTCAGATGGTTCCTAACTTAAGGCCACGGTCACCTCCTTCCTAATCCTCATCTCAATTACAAATACACACACTAATACAGCCATCACAATCACACAGGTTGTCAGACAAATTCCACACATACACAAACACCCAAGTACACGAAGCTACATGACCACGATGTCCCAAAGCCCCTAAATCGAAACAACAACAGCATAACATTAGTGTCGTCTTACCAAATAAGGCAAAAGTTGTTGAAGTTGTTGCTTCATTTTAGGGTCTTGGACATCGTGGTCATTCTGCCCTCAAATTCTATACACACACACCGAAATATACGGGGTTAAAAGGACACAATGTCCAAACTCTTTTACTTGAAAGATCGTGCAGCGTCAGGTGGGGCGTCCTGTCATAAATCCCCGACCAATACACAAACGAGCCAGGTTGACACCGGTCACCCTAAATGAATTGGGATATATACCGTGACTAGCGGAAGTACCCAATCTTCGAACGGTCTTCGGTATTAATAACCAGACGTAATCAATTGAGCTACTGTTGCAATGGAACCTGTTTGTCGACAAAGAAAAATGATTAGTTAAAATATGCTCTGAAATTCAATTTACCTAACGTGTACTTCCTGACGTGAAAATAAAATTGAAAACCTCGTAGAAGAAACGCAATGCACGTCAAATAAAACTGACCTTCACTGTTGTGTCAAATCCCCATCCAGAGGAAGATCCCTTTAATAAATTATAAAGGCTTGTGGTGCATGAAAATTAAGTTTTTTAGCCTCCAATGGCCCAAATTCCTAAAACAAACAAAAACAACTCTTTCAATTCAGAAATTTTTGAAAATAATGTTTCTGTTTGGAGATATAACAGACCTTCTGTACGACATAACGCACATTTAAGTCGTGTAAAAAAAGTGTAGGGTACCCCTTGAACCCCTTAAGCGTATTGATGAATTTTACAGTTTTAGTTGATTCCGTAATAACCTTATAGCCATTTGCAAACATTCACAGAAATGTAATAAATGGAGTGGCTTTACTTCTTGCACAAATAGATGGAAAGTTGGATGTCACCTTTTGAGATACTGTTGTCATTGTTACTGGCTTGCATTCCTTCATCAGCTTATTAAATGAAATTAGTTTTCTGGGAATATCTCAGAAACTATTGGTTTTAGAGCCTTAAAATGTAGCTTTCGGGGAACTTTTATGGCTATTTAGGGGCACCGAGTTTTGTTTCTGACACCAAGGGGCTGAAAATAAACTTTGTCTCGTCGTTGTAGGCCATAGTATAATAATAATAATGATAATAATAATATAACTATATAGGGATAGGGATATAATAGACCTTCCGTACCGCACCCGCACGTGTAAATCGCGTGAAAAAATCTAAAGTACCCCTTGACCCCCTTAAGCGCATTATATGACATTGATGAATTTTACAGCTTAATTTGTTTCCGTTATAACTTTATAGCCGTTTGCAATCTATCTCAGTAATGTAATAAATGTAATTATTGTATTGCGTCTTACAGCAATAGATGAACCTATGAGATTCCGTTGCCATGGTTACCGGCTTGCATTATTTCGTTATTGTATTAAATGGAATTAGTTTTCTGGAAATATCTTAAAAACTGTTGGTTTTAGGGCCTTAAAATGTGGTTTTCGGGGGCCCTTCTGAGTATCGTTTCTCACATTGAGGGGCTGAAAATGAGCTTTGTCTAGCCCTTCTACGCCTAGTTCAGCAAGTATTTTAAGGGGTAGGCCCCCTTTTATGAGAGGTACAGAGTAGTTACATCAATGATTAGTGTCGTGCCTCTGAAGGATATCTGTACGAAATTTTATGTTGATCCACCCAGCCGTTCTCGAGTTATAAGGGAACAACCACTTTGTCCACAGACAGACAAACAGACATACATACAGTCAGACAGACAGACAGACAAAAAAAAATCGTGCGCTTCCGTCATAAAACAGTCTGAAACGCGTAAATAACGCAAATTTCCGTAGAAATTCAGAAAAAACAGACAAACTCTCATTTCTAGCCTATTTTCAATTTTGAAAAAATAGGCTTATGAGATCACCTTTGTCCGTGTGTGTGCGTGTGTGTGTGTGTGTGTGTGAGGTCTGTGTGTGTCCCCCCCTAATAAAATCTAAACGGCTGGAGCGATTTCAATGAAACTCGGAAAGTTCATAACGCTATTTCCAGCGACCTCGACCGTGCCCTTCAAATTTTGTTACGTCTCAACAATCCAACATGGCGGCTGTGCGAAATATTTCACTAGCATTCAATATCTCCGAAACTATTACCGATATTGCCCTGAAATTGTGTACTGTGATAAAGGGCACTCCTAGAAGTTCACCTATGAGACTTTCAAAAACCTGGTGACTACAAAACCAACATGGCGGCCAAGCGAAGTTGAGACTTTTAAATAGACTTTTCTCGCGATTTAACTATCCAAACGTAATGAAACTTGGTACAGCAATTGTTTATACACATTGTAATGCACTGGAGTCTAATTTAGTTCAATTGTATACATAACCTCAAAATGGCGGCTGTGCGAAATAATTCACTGACATTCTATATCTCCGAAACTATTACAGATATCACCCTGCAATTTTGTACGGTGATAAAGGGTACTGATACACGTTTACCTATGTATATTTCATAAACCGATAAAATACAAAACGAACATGGCGACCAAGCGAATTTAAAATATTTTAATAGACTTTTCTCGTGATTTTACTCTCTGAGCGCCGTGAAATGTGATACAGTAAATAATTTTGCAGTTTGTAATGCACTGCCATCTAATTTAATTCAATTGTTTACATAACCTCAAGATGGCGGCTGTGCGAAATTTTAAAATTAAGTTTTTATTTCTTGTGTCGTAATCATGCGATCGAAGTGAAAATTTGAATAATGAACCGAGGCAATAATTGTCCTTGAATGGTACATAACTCTATGGCCTATACACATAACAATCCTAAATGGCGAGCTTCCGAAATATTTAGACGGTTCTCAATATCTATGAATCTCTTACAGCAACCAAACTGAATTTTTTAATGTTCATAGAGACTATGCACATATGCTCACCTATAGGACTTTCAGTAACCTGGTGAGCACAAATCCAACATGGTGGCGACGCGAAGTATAACTATTTAAATGGACGTTTCTCGCGAATTAACTATCCGAGTGCCGTGAAACGTTGCACGTTAAATGCTTATACAAATGTTGATCCACTGGCATGTAATTTATTTCAATTGTTTGCATAATCACAAGATGGCTGCTGTGCGTAATTTTAAAATCTCGTTTTTACTTCTTGTGCTCTAATCATGCGATTGAAGTTTGTATACCACACGTACACAATAATCTTAATGTAATAGTACAAAAATTAAAATCCAACCTGGCGACCATCTGAAATATTTAGACGGTTCTCAATATCTACGAATCTGTTACAGCAATTAAACTGAAATTTTGTATGTAGATAGAGGCAAATTAACATGAGTAGGATATATGAAAATAGGCTGTATAGTTCTTCACGGAACTACTTGTTATATATATAGAGATGACGTCACAATCAGCCAGTCTCCAAGCTAGGAAAATCAACTATAGGAGACTGGAGGTCCGTCCGAGAAATCTCGCATGTGTTAAACCACCCACCCGGCTTTGCTGTATTGCGGGTCCAACGCGACACAGTTTGTTCAGGGGCTATTGTCTTGTTTATTTGTGTAGACGCAATTTTTAAACAAATTGTGGATATTAATGATATCATAGTGCAATTCGTCATTGATGCGGATAAGTCTCTTTCTATCGAATGGTCGTTTGTTACGACCGGTTGTTTGTGTTCTCACCACGTGTATAAAAGACCGCCCAGCTTTAATGTTATGTGGGCTGGACGCCACACAGTTCTGGCAGAGGCAATCGTCTTCTTCATTTGTTTAAACACACTTTATAAACAAATAACTCTATTTCCATTGAATTTACGCGAAATGTAAGCTTTTCCCTGTACCATCTAGACAATTTGGAAGATTTCGGGACAAACCGCATCTCTCAACACCCTCTGGTTTGAGAGCTTACGTTTATTTTTTAGTGAAACATGTAATTTCTGTATAGATGTCATGTATGTAAGGGAATGTGTGTATAGCAATGTAAAGTTGTACAATTATACATTTTATCTTCGACCTTGACTATTATATGTCAGAAAACGTTTTCATTATGAAACAGTTTCTCCCACCAATCAGAGCTCAAGAAATAGTTGTTTGACCAATTAGATAATTAGATGCGCTGAGTTCCACGGCCTTCTAATTTAAATTTCACTGCCTGGCCTAGTGTCATAGTAGGGTAATCGAGGAGACCATGGTCAAATACAAGGCATTCTCTGCGTCTCATGCGCTCTGTTCAGTACATAAAACTGACGAAATCTCCACAGATATTTATGAATATTTTTGTTCGAACATAAAATAGTTATAATAATTATCGTCGAACGTAAACAGTCGTACGCAACTCGCCTGTAACGGTAATGAAGACACGATTATGTTTATAAAATGAGCGTATGCGAGTATGCATAATGTACTATTATATTACAAGCTGTACCCGGCATGCGTTGCAATGCCAATCAAAGAAAGTGTTGGCGTTGAAATTCTGTTTCTTGAAGTGCTTTTGGATACACAACAGGTTTACTGCCTCTAAGCTATCGTAAAATGGATTTTCTAATTTAGAACCATTCGTGGGAGCGTGCACAACAACTTTCAAAAGTTTCATCGCTGTCACTCATTTGTTGAATCAACTCGTACGCTACCTATTGTGAAATGGATTTACTAAGTCGAAACCCTTCCCTGGCGTGTATACAATAACTCATCAATGATTCATCGCAATCAGATGAATGGTATATGCTCGTATACGGGGTTTTGTTTAAACGATTCGTGCGCTGTCACTCATTTGTTGAATCTACTCGTGCGCTACCTTTTGAGAAATGTATTACTAAGTCGAAGCCCTTCCCTGGCGTGTACACAATAACTCATCAAGGTTTCTTCGCAATCGAAGAATGTTATATGAACACAATAGGGGATTTTGTTGAAACGCTTCGCGCGTCGTCACCCATTTGTTGCATCTACTCTTGCGCTACTTATTGTGAAATGGATTTACTAAGTCCCCATCCCTGGCGGGTACACAATAACTGATCAATATTTCATCGCAATCGGTTGAATAGTATATGAACGCATACCTGATTTTGTTTAAACGATTCGCGCTCCGTCACTCATTTGTTGAATCTACTCGTGCGCTACCTACTATAAAATGTATTTACTAAATTAGAAACCGTCACGTAAGTGTCCACAACATCTCACCCAAGTTTCATCGCTATCGGACTAATGGGATATGAAGACATAGGGGACTGTATTGAAACGCTCCGCGTGTCGTCGTTCATTTGTCGAATCTACCCGTGTGCTACCTACTGTGAAATGTATTTACCAAGCCAGAAACCTTCCATGGAGTGTCCACCATATTTCACCCAAGTTCCACCGCTAACGGCAGAATGGTATATGACCTTACACGGACTTTGTTGAAACGCTTCGCGCGTCGTCCCTCATTTGTTGAATCAACTTGTGCGCTGCATATTGTATAGTGGATTTACTAAGCCAGAAATTTTCCATGACGTGTACACAACATCTCACCCAAGTTTCATAGCTACGGACGAATGGTACATGAATGCATACGGGACTTGGTTGAAACGCGTCGCGTGTCGTCGCTCATTTGTTGATTCTACTCTTGCGCTACATATTGTAATATGGATATACTCAGCCAGAATCCTTCCCTGGAGTGTACACAACATCTCACCCAAGTTTCATCGCAATCAGATGAATGGTATGTGAACGTATACGGGACGTTGTCGAAACGCTTCGCGCAAAGTCACTCATTTGTTGAATACAAACGTGCGCTTCGTATTGTAAAATGGATTCACTTAGCCAGCAACCTTTCTTGGAGTGTACACAACAATTCACCAAACATTTTTCACTATCAGACGAATGGTATATGACTTTATACGGGACTGTTGAAACGCTTCACGTGTCATCGCTCATTTGTTGAATCTACTGGTGCGATACCTATTGTAAAATATATGTACTAAGCCAGAAACCTTCCCTGGAGTGTACACAACATCTCACCCAAGTTTCATTGCTATCGGATGAATGGTATATGAAATTATATGGGACTTTGTTGAAACGCTTTGCGCGCCGTTGCTCATTTGTTGATTCTACTCGTGCTCTACCTATTTTTAAAGGGATTTACTAAGCTAGAAACCTTCCCTGGAGTGCACACAAAATCTCACCCAAGTTTCATCGCTATCGGACGAATGGTATATGAACACATACGGGACTTTGTTGAAATCCTTCGCGCATCGTCGCTCATTTGTGTAATCTACGCGTGCGCTACCTATTGTAAAATGGATTTAGTAAGTCAGAAACCTTCCTTGGAGTGTACTCAACATCTCACCCAAGTTTCATCGCAATCGGACGAATGGTATATGAACGCATAGGAGACATACCCACAGACATACCCACAGACAAACTATCACGTTACATTGATTTTTAGCCTATTTTCAATTTTGAAAAAATAGGCTTATGAGATCACCTTTTGTCCGTGTGTGTGTGCGTGCGTGTGTGTGTGTGTGTGTGTGTGAGGTGTGTGTGTGTCCCCCTAATAAAATCTAAACGGCTGGAGTGATTTCAATGAAACTCGGTAAGTTCATAGCACTATTCCCGGCGACCTCGACCGTGCCCTTCAAATTTTGTTACGTCTCACCAATCCAACATGGCGGCTGTGCGAAATATTTCACTAGCATTCCTTATCTCCGAAACTATTACCAATATCGCCCTGAAATTGTGTACGGTGATAAAGGGCACTACTAGAAGTTCACCTATGAGACTTTTAAAAACCTGGTGACTACAAAACCAACATGGCGGTCAAGCGAAGTTGAGACTTTTAAATAGACTTTTCTCGCGATTTAACTATCCAAACGTAATGAAACTTGGTACAGCAAATGTTTATACACATTGTAATGCACTGGAGTCTAATTTAGTTCAATTGTTTACATAACCTCAAAATGGCGGCTGTGCGAAATATTTCACTGACATTCTATATCTCCGAAACTATTTCAGATATCACCCTGCAATTTTGTTCGGTGATAAATGGTACTGATACAAGTTGACCTATGTATATTTCATAAACCATTAAAGTACAAAACGAACATGGCGACCAAGCGAATTTGAAATAATTTAATAGACTTTTCTCGTGATTTAACTCTCTGAGCGCAGTGAAATGTGGTACAGTAAATGATTTTGCAGATTGTAATGCACTGCCATCTAATTTAATTCAATTGTTTACATAACCTCAAGATGGCGGCTGTGCGAAATTTTAAAATTAAGTTTTATTTCTTGTGACGTAATCATGCGATCGAAGTGAAAGTTTGAATAATGAACCTAGGCAATAATTGTCCTTGAATGGTACATAGCGCCGAGCTGCGCCAACGCCCGCTGATGGGGTTGGAGGAGAAATTCAACGCCTTACAAGTGGAAGTTCACGAGCTGTGCCAACGCCCGCTGATGGGGGTGGAGGAGAAATTCAACGCCTTACAAAAGGAAGTTGCCGAGCTGCGCCAACGCCCACTGACGGGGGTGAAAGAGGAATTCAACGCTCTACGAGAGGAAGTTGCCGAGCCGCGCCAACGCCCGCCCACCGTTACACCGGGAATATCAGGAACGGGACATAGCAGAGTGACGCCCCCAACCTTCGACGGAAAGGTCCCGTGGAGCACCTACTTACGTCAGTTCGAGTCAGCCTGTTCCATAATTACCTGGAACAACACAGAAAAGGCTACAGCTCTCATTGTAGCGCTGAGAGGCGACGCCCTTAACGTCCTCCAGGCCATCCCGACTGGATCTCAGGACTACACTTCACTGATCGCCCATATGGAGTCCCGATATGGAGATAGCCATCTTCAGCAGGCCTACCAGATGCAGCTCCGGACCCGGGTACAGAAGAACGCGGAAACCCTGCAGGAGTTCGAGATGGACATCGCACGTCTCGTAAGGCTCGCCTACCCAACAGCACCGGCCGACTTTCTGGAGCAGATAGCGACGCAGACCTTCACCGACGGGCTACGGGACTCGGACACGCAACAGGCGCTGCGACTCGCGCGCAATAAGACACTGGCAGATGCGCTGAGCCACGCACTTGAGTTCGAGACGGCAAAGCAGGTATCTAGAATGCGCGCGCGGGTGCGTTAGGTGGACATCGACGAACCAGCCAAAGCCGACAAGACCAAGCCCCTGGCCTATGAACTGATGGAGGCGCTAGGCCGGTTCTTCAAGAGTCGCAGTACCACCAACAAAAACGTAGCCGAAGGACATCCGGAGAGGCGGCCCGGAAGAGGACTACCGACCTGCTGGACCTGCCGTAAGAGAGGCCACCTGAGCAAGGACTGCGGTGATCGCCGCCGCCAAGGGTTTCCGTCGGGACAGTCAGTCGTAGGGAAACCGCGCGGCCCAGGAAAGCAAGTATCAGCCAGCCTTGGGGGGCAAAGGTTGGCTTGTGACAGCCGTCAAGCCCCGGCAGTCCAAGTGCGTGTGACGCAGTTACGGAGGGATAATAGCAGCCTGATGGTCGACGGAGTCGTCAACGGAGAGAGCTGGACCATGCTAATCGACACGGGAGCATCGAGGACCATCGTCAGTCCCACCGTGATCCCGAAGTGGAGAGTGCAACCCACACAAAGGATCCTCCAGCTAATAACCGCGACCGGAGAGACCGCACCGGTACATGGCGAAGCATCACTGGAGTTAGTCATTGGTCGACGGGCGATAAAGCATCCAGTGCTTGTGGCTGACGTGTCAAGTGAAGTGATCATCGGACTGGACTTCCTGGACCAGAACAACATCATCTTGGATCTGAGTACCAACACTCTGCACTTCGGAGGTGAGGAACTTGCTTTGCAACCAGCACACGAGGTCGTCACCGCACGACGAGTAAGGCTGAGAGAGGACGTCATCGTTCCCGCCAGAACAGAGGTCAGCGCCGCCGTAATTGTCGACGGAGCTGCTGAGGGAGTGGCGGCTGCCATCGAGCCAAAATATGAGGACATCCAGACAAAAGGATTGCTAGTTGCCAAGACCCTCATCTACACCACGTCTCGGCCGTACGTCCGCCTGTCCAACCTGAACGACTACGATGTTACGGTTCGCCGGGTCACCAACCTAGGAATCTGCGAGCCCGTTACCTGGATTGCCCGCATCACAGATACGGCGGACGGGCACCTGCAGACGGACAACCGAAGAAGACGCGCACTGCCAGAAGAACTACAGAAGCTGTACCAAGGATCCCTGGACCATTTGGACGAGGAACAATCACGCCAACTTCAGGACCTGCTACGCGAATTCCAGGACGTCGTCTCCGTGGGGAGCAGCGACTTCGGCAGGACAAGCTTGGTCCAGCACAGAATCGACGTTGGGGACAGCGCACCGATTAGAGCCCCATTCCGACGTGTCCCGCTCGCCAAGCAAGCCGAAGTCGACCGCATGGTAGAAGAGATAAAGGAGCAAGGGGTGATCGAGCCATCACATAGTCCTTGGAGTTCTCCGGTCGTGCTTGTGAAGAAGAAGGACGGTTCCACCAGGTTCTGCGTGGACTACAGGCGGGTGAACGACGTCACGAAGAAGAACAGCTACCCTCTACCCCGGATCGACGACACCCTGGACACCATTTCAGGATCAAGGTGGTTCTCCACCTTGGATTTGAGGATTGGCTACTGGCAGGTAGAGGTCCACCCTAAGGACCGCGAGAAAACGGCGTTCTCTGTGGGCAGCGGGCTCTGGCAGTTCACCGTCATGCCATTCGGTCTGTGCAACGCCCCTGCGACCTTCGAAAGGCTAATGGAGTCCATTCTGAGGGGACTACATTGGAAGACCTGCCTGGTCTACCTAGACGACGTCATCGTTCTGGGAAAAAGCTTCGAGGAGCACTACAGCAACCTGAAGGAGATCTTGATGAAGCAACGGGCTGCCCAGCTGAAGTTGAGCCCCAAGAAGTGTCAGCTCTTCCAGAAGCAGGTCCAGTACCTTGGGCATATTGTCTCCGAGGAAGGGGTGCGCACCGACCCAGAAAAGACCGCAGCTGTGAGGGAGTGGCCAGTTCCGAAGGACAAGTTCCAACTACGAAGCTTCCTGGGACTCTGCACTTATTACCGTCGCTTCGTGAGAGGATTCGCCGACATCGCCAAACCTTTACATCGACTGACTGAGAAGGACCAACTCTTCACATGGACAGCAGAATACCACAGTTCCTTCGAGCAACTCAAGCAGGCTCTGTGCACCGCGCCTATTCTGGCCTACCCCAGACCTGGAAAAAGGTTCATCGTCGATACCGATGCCAGCGACTTTGGCATAGGGGGAATCCTGTCGCAAGTAGTGGACGGCGAGGAGAGAGTAGTGGCCTACTTCAGCAAGGCCTTGTCAAAGCCAGAAAGGAACTACTGCGTCACCAGGAAGGAGCTGCTCGCCATCGTGAAGACCATTGAACACTTCCACAAGTACCTGTACGGGCAAGAATTTCTCATCAGGACCGACCATGCATCCCTGCGGTGGCTCCTGAACTTCAAGCAGCCCGAGGGTCAACTCGCGCGGTGGTTAGAGAGGCCTCAACAGTACAACTTTGAGATTCAGCTCAGGAAAGGCCAACTGCATTCTAACGCCGACGCCCTGTCACGAAGACCGTGCCCCGAAGACTGCACCTTCTGTGCCCGAAGGGAGGAGAACACCGGGATACAGTGCCGAAGGACTACCGTGGAACTTCAAGGGAGCTGGAGCCGCGAATCTTTCACGCGGGCACAAGCAGAAGATGATGACCTGGGACTGATAGCCGAATGGAAGAGGGCCTGTGTCCCCAGACCCAGGTGGAACATTGTGAGTGACTGCAGCCCAAAGTTTAAGTCCTACTGGGCACAGTGGGACTCGCTGATTGTATGGGATGGCCTCATCTGCCGTACCTGGGAGAGCACCGACGGGAAGACATCCGGGGAACAAGTCGTCGTTCCAAAGGCTATGACGGAGGAAGTCCTGAAGGAAGTTCATGGAGGATCATCTGGTGGACACCTAGGGATAAAGAAGACCCTGGAGAAGCTGAGAGAGCGGTTCTACTGGATCGGATGCCGAACAGACGTGGAGAACCACTGCGCGAGGTGCCACGATTGCGCAGCCAGCAAGGGCCCAGGACGAAGACGACGGGGTCCACTGAAGACCTACAACGTGGGCGGCCCCATGGAGAGAGTGGCCATCGATGTTGCTGGGCCATTCCCGCTAAGCGAGGGAGGGAACCGCTACATATTAGTCGTCAGCGACTAATTTACCAAATGGCCGGAGGCGTATGCGCTCCCTAACCAAGAAGCCGCGACGATTTCAGAAACCCTGGTGAAGGAATTCGTCAGCCGGTACGGAGTACCCCTGGAGCTGCACTCCGACCAAGGGAGGAACTTCGAGTCGCAGGTGTTCCAGAACCTATGCCGGCTGCTGGGAATCCGGAAGACGAGGACAACGCCGCTACACCCTCAGTCCGACGGGATGGTAGAGCGATTCAATCGCACCATCGAGAACCATCTCCGAATAGTCGTCAGCGAGCACCAGAGGGATTGGGACAAACATCTTCCACTATTTTTCCTGGCCTACCGCGCCGCCGTGCACGAAGCCACCGGGTGCACACCAGCCCGGGCCATGTTTGGGAGGGAGCTCCGCCTACCTGTCGATCTTTCCTTCGGCCGACCTGGGAATGATCCGATCCCGGTAAGCCAGTATTGTCAAGAACTGGTCGACCAACTGGAGGACGTGCACGCGTTCGCGAGGAGGAAACTGCGGATCGAGACCGACCGAATGAAGACGCGATACGACCAACAGACGGATGCCGGCGGATTCCACGAGGACGACCTGGTCTGGCTCTTCAACCCGTTACGGAAGAAAGGCCTGTCACCCAAACTGCAGAAGTCCTGGGAGGGCCCGTACCGAGTCGTGAAACGGATCAACGATGTCGTCTACAGGATCCAGCGGAGCCCGAGGGCGAAGATGAAGATCGTGCATCGAGATCGCCTGGCAGCCTACGGAGGGACACAGACGAACCAATGATTGATCGGGACGATCAGCCTTTTAGGAAGGGGGTGGTGTTACGGCTGTGAGTTTGTGTCATCGCTCGCCGCATGAGTCATAACTGCCCCAGGGCTAGGCTGTGCCTTGCCTCGAGTATTGCGTGCGCCTTATGCAACAGGGCTACTAGGACAAAGGGATGATCCAGAATGTTCGTGACCCCGCCAGCGAAGGAAATGTCGAGAAGCCGTGTGTCCTGGACGATTCTAGAATTCATTGAGTCACCAGCCTGCTATATAAGCGGCTTCTACAGTGAGGGGACCGAGTTTTCTGTGGGTGTGTGTTTTTGAGCGAGTGCGACAGAAGTGTGGTGACGAAGTGCCGTGCGAGTAACGAAATCCAGTGACATTGTTTCCCCATCTTGTGGACAGCGAGGCAGCGGGTAGCGGATTATCGTAAGTAACTGTATTTGTTGTACATGAGGAAGAGGAGCAGGTAGCTTCTGTCAAGGCCACCGGACTCATTAAGACGGTTTAACTTCTGTGGTTTGTTGACAAGTGAAAGGGGCAAGAGCGCTCAAGGAAGAGACTTGAGGAAACTGGAGTAAGGTTCTAATTGTTTGTATTTGCTGATGAGTAGTGTCTCTTTCTGGCCACAATAAAGTTAATTATTTCTTTAAGCAGTAATTGGTGTTGTGCTTTGTACCCACAGTAATCCAGTTAACAAAAGTGCCACTAGGGGGGTGGCACGTAACAATATTTAGACGGTTCTCAATATCTACGAATCTGTTACAGCAATTAAAGTGAAATTTTGTATGTTGATAGAGGCTATTAACATGAGCAGGATATATGAAAATAGGCTGTATAGTTCTTCACGGAACTACTTGTTATATATATATATAGATGTAACTTATGCAGATTGTTTGGATTTAACAAACGGGGATGAACACACCTCCGTAGGCCTTTCTCCATATGACATTCGTTGCACACACATGTTTTGGAAAATAAATAATAATAATAATAATAATAATAATAATAATAATAATAATAGAAGACGTGCGTTCGAGCCCCAGGCAAATGCTGGGACGGTACCTTCTGACAGGTCACGGCCACTTCCTTACACATCCTTGCCCAGTATAATTCATCTTCATTCATTTTATTTTTCATTAACTCCTCTCGTGAGGTTGGCGTCAGGAGGGGCGTTCTACCATAAAAACATCCTCCACATAGACTTTCATCGCATCTCATCCCCGACCCCGTTGAAGACGGAAATATTAAGGGGTAGACATGCAGTTATAGTTATTGTCGTTCTTATTGTTTGAGCGTTGCGGAAAAGCGAGTTCGTCTGTCCCTAATGTAAATTAACAACAACAAAATTAATCCTTGGTGTTGTTTAAATTACTGGGAGGAGGTCACAAATGTACATTAAGATTAGGCCTTACCAGTATTACTTTAATGATTTCCAGGTGATGTTGGGTGGACGTTGGGTCATTAGGTGCTCCACCTACTGGTAATGGTAGGGCGTGGAGAACACTTTTCTCTCAGTCTCCAAAGTAAGACTGTCTTACTGTAGAAGTAAATCATGTCTCCATTTACACTAGTCGTCATCATCATCAATATAGTCTTCCTAACACACCACACGTCTGTTTCAAAATGTGGTTATTAATTCATTAAGGTTCTTGTGCAATCGTTGTTGTTTAGTCCCGTGCATTTGGGTGTGAGTAAGATTTGTCTGATAACATGATTAAATACGATGTCTGTATCCGTGCGTATTTTAAATAAGAGGCTATTTTAGGGAAGAAGGTGACCGAGGCTGTAAGTTAAGAATCATACCAGCAATTTCTTGCAGTAGAAGTGGTGGGAAGCCACAGAAAACAACTTCCAAGTTGGCTGAGGTGCGAATTAAGTCAACATCGTAATTCTGGCTCAAAACGTGTGTGCACTCCGTTCCCGTCCTCAGCCCAGTATATAATTTCTTGGCAGAGCTGGAAATCAAATCCTGGTTTGAGGGGTGACAGTCAAGAATGATGATGATAATTGTTGTTTTAAGGGGCCTAACATCTAGGTTATCGGCCCCTGATGGTTTGGGTGATGGTGAAGATGAAAATGAAATGCGAACTTAAAACTAAAGCTAACTACTAACCTACATACTAGAAGAAGAAATGGAAAACTAAAGGAGAATAAGGCAAATAAAGGACAGGAGGAAAAGAAATGCCCTCAACCCTCGAAGAAGGCGGATTGAGGGACTTGGAAGGCAGGAGAGCCATGAAAGGCAGATAGGAAAGTGAAAGAGGAGAGGGTCCGCCCCAAAGGTAAGGGACAAAAAGGGAAAACGGACCCAGCTCAGGAATCCCTCGGGGTCGCCAACTCCCGAACTCACCAGCCGTGAGCCCCTGAGGGTGTAGCATTATCTAGGGTGCACCAAAAGTGGTGGGGCTACATACACCCGGTCTCCTTGAGGGCCTTAAGCAGAAGGCAGGAGATAACATGAAAAGAAAAAGAAGGCTGACCCCTCGCAGAAGGAGGGAATCAGAAAAGATGAGACAAGGGCCAATTAAGGCGGGAAAGGAAGTGACTCCCTAGGCCTCGGATACCCTAATACCGTCGGGGTCGGAAGAGAACAAGAGTTGACCAAGGGAGGTCGACAGGAAAGAAGACAGTCAAGAATGCTAGACACTGTGTTTCTGTTTTAACAATTTTTTTATTTAGTCAATTTACCCTCTAGGTTGGTGGTTCCCACGGACTCAGCGAGGGAACTCACCACTACCGCCTCTATGGGCAGTGTCCTGGAGCTTGGAACATCTGGTCGGGATGGATACAACTGGGGAGGTGTGATCAGCACTTCGCCCAGGCGGCCGCACCTGCAAAGCGAACAGGCACCTCATGAGGGATGGGAAGGGATAGAAGATTGGGATGGATAGGCTAGGAAGAGGAAAGGAGGCGGCCGTGGGCTTACAGTAGGCACTGTCCCCGATAATCCGGATAGTAGGCTGTCAGATATCCGCCCCCTTCAATCGGATTGCCAAAAATCAATCGCACCGGCACAGCTACATCAATGAAAATGGCACTGACAGATACTACCGAGATTAGAGTACAGTAGTTAACAAGAAATTATTGTGAAACACACCAAAATATACGGGGGTTCATACTTACCTTTTACTTACCTATTCAAATTAATCTCGGGTCTGGGTTTTCAACTGTATCACTAATAGTATGCCCTCACAATAACCTCCACCACGATATTTAAAATGAACCAAGACGAAACAAGAAAATTTAAACTGCACAATAATTTATTTCACATAAAGAAAATAATTTAACAAAATTTAACAACAAAATATACGTGGCAATCAGAAGCCATTGTCAATGCAATCATGTCCTCCTATAGGACTTGTAGACTTCACATACAAAAATTCAGCTTTCTCTAGCTCAAAAGAACGTAATAATAACAATGCACTTTGGAATGGATAAGGGAGCTGGGACGAGACATATAGCATTTGTTTCCTTGTTCATGAACTTCACATTTTATTTATAACCGCAAGGCTGCTGATGACCTTGGCCTCTATCATACAGTTATCTGGCCACCTGTGATACACCCTGCACCATGTCGCGTCAAATGGACGCACCTGTCGATCCAATGTTAGCATATGCTCGTTACCTCAGAGCCTAGCTCCTTTTCAAAACACTTTAAATGTTCACATCTCAACTCAAATATTATCACGCAAATCTTTTAAATGCTCCGTTCAAATATCAATGGATTACTCTAATAATCCCAAATCTTGTTTAATTGTATAATCTAATTGTTGAACTAGCGTTGTTTAGAGTATAATAACGAAAACGCTTAATGTTTATAACAAAAAGTTCATTAATTATTTATAACATTTTAAATAGTTTATAACATTGTCAAACGACAATTGAAAAATTTATACACGCCTCTATTAATCCCGTTCGTTTCAAATTATTATTAAAGATATTTACATAGTTATTTACATTATTTATATTATTTATATTAGAAATACATTAAACCACACGTTTATCCGGTTGATAATTACTTAAATCGTGGTGATATAATCGACCAATGAAGGTTAGTTATATTTAAATTTTAGATTCAGGTTTAATAAGATTTAATAATTATTATTATTTGTGACGGTAACCTCCATTCAAAATCGTTATCTCAAATTATTTAAACACTCGTGTTAATTTTAACAGTTACTTCACATGAATAATTTTCAATGGACCTGAACAATACACTCAGCGGAAAAATACTTCGCTCAAAACGCACAAAAATGCACAAAAATTGGCCCATAATTCATCATATATCTCATTATATATGGCATCAAATCTTCCACAATACACACAAAAAACCTCCACTTATAAATTCATCATCTTCATCAATATTACTGTGGGAACCTCCTTCACTTATTACAGGGCATTATTCATCAGCGACTTTTACACGTCCACTGAACTAACGATTATACATCCATAGTTCCTCTTTAAAAATTCTTATATTCATCAATTGTATCAAAAACTGTTATTATATTTAACCTTCGTGGGTTTTATTCATGAATCGATATGAAGTAAAAATTTGCCAATCACAAATAAATTTAATAGCAAATACGATTAGACACGCCTCCCTGGTCTATCAAAATTGAGATTAATATCATCAAAGTATCGCAGTATAAAAATACTATCTTCAATCAAAGTTCATCTAAACTGCATAAATGGTCGAATAGAATACAATTAGACTGTGGAATGCAAACATTATTGTTCCAATCTATAATTGAGAAAAACTCCTATCAAATGTTCATTACTATAGTGTACTCAATAAATCGTACTCAAAGTTCATATTTTATAAAATTGTCTATAATGCAATGGTATTTCATAATTGACGATAAATGTCTATGTTGCAATCATGTTCATAAAACGACTAGTATTTCCAAGATCGTCGATAAAGTAGTAGATTTTAACGCTCTAAAATCTTTTAATCATTCTTCTTTCTTGAGGATGACAGAAAATTGGTCAAAGTAATTTACTGAATAGAATTACTTTAATAAAATGACACGCTGTCTGAATTCAAATTTGCCATAGAAAATCGTTAACTTTACAGTTAAATCGTGACTACAAAAATATGCAAATTACTGAAAGAATATATATTATCAGTCTCAACTGATCCAAAATTATTTAAATATGCCAATGACATAATAATGTCTCAATAAAATCGTAGAAAAAGGCATAAATCAGCAAAGTGTACTGAGTACAGAAATATCAAGCACGAATATGGGGAAAAATATATGGGACAGAAAATATGGGAAAAATGGTTGCTCAGATATCGCTAAATGGCTCAAATAAATCAAGAAACGTTCACGACTACCTTATCTGTTGATTGAAGATCTAGAGGAAAATTTCCAAAGAAGACTGCTGTTGGTTCCATTTCACCACCGTAAAGATGTGCTCCGACCTCGAACCTGGAACATGCGCCCTCGGAGAATAGAACTGCTTCCTCCTCCGGAAATTGCACTGCTCCGTGTAGACGATAGACATCCTTCTGGCAAAACTCTTCTTTGTGAGCCGGGTCCACGCTGGCCTCTCTTGATAGTTCCCTGAAGTTCTGGTAGAAATTCGCCATGAAGTTTATTGCAATTATTTCCGCAGAAATGTTCATAATTGTGGAGTATGAAGATATTTCCACTGCCATTTGATGTAATTCAGCGATGGATTACGATGCATGAGTGTAGTTGGATGTTCACTACATGCTCGCTTTTGTAGAATGACGATTAAAGAAGTTCCATGCTGCTATTTCACTCCATTGATATATGTCCCAATTGCATAAAGTTTTAGTCTTCCATCTCCACTTTTGTTATAATAATAGTCGAAAGTACTGCCAGATTATATTGTTCCATTGTAGAATGTAGCGTTATATCACCAAATGTAATCTTCAGTATCACGGTTGAAATACACGTGTCAGCCGTAGCGTAGAATGTGGTATTATAAAAGTGCTTCTCAGGTAGGGTGACCAGACGTCCTCTTTTTCGCGGACATGTCCTCTAATTTCCGTCTCTGTCCTCTGTCCGCGAACAATTTTTGATATTGTCTAAATGTCCTCCTTTTTATTGTTTTACTATATTATCGTATGAATGTATGTTTTAGTTTTTCGCAGTTTATATTGGCGCCATGGAAATATTTTAATTTTTTACCGATGTGCAGCGCTACTTTTTTGTTTCCGGTCTTCGCTGGGTTTGGGAGTGTGCTCCGTTGAATGGCAGTCTTGTGGCGTGGTTGTGTGTTTGCCAGTTTAAAATTTGCTCGCATTCAAGATGCCTAAATGTAAGTGCAAGTTTACAGATGCTTTGAAAACCAAATATCCTGCTTTCAAGCTTGGACGTAATGATTTTGAGGCAGAATGTAAAATTTGCCCAACTGCAACTTTCGTCTCGGTAGCAAATCATGGTAAGTTCTATAATTTGTTTTAGTTAATACATTACAAATATTAAAACAGCGTTATTTATATAACATTTTCATTTAATTTCGTGGGTTCTCAAGATTTGGATAGCCACATTTCTTCAAATAGGCTAAACACAAAAAAGAAGTGTACACGGCTGCGGCAGTTCGCAAACTATAGACAAGCTTTTTTCGTATCTTATATGGTTTTATTACTTTTAGATTTGTCCTCTTTTTTCCCTTAATGTCCTCAATTTTCCCCTTTGTTGTCCTCTATTTCACAGTACTGGATCTGGTCACCCTATTCTCAGGTGTCGAGAAAATCACTTTTGTCTGCAGTCTTAAAATGCGAATATCTTCCAAAGTATAAAAGTGAAAATGTTCAACTTTCGTCCACGCCTCAATATTGTAATGCACAATTGAATTAGCATAAATGCAGTAGCTAACTCTTGATATATAATCTTGTAGACTCGTTTATGTGTGCGCTCCAACTTCGCCTAGTTTTTGTAACCGTAAAATTGTCCTGCGGCACGCTCAGTGCTTGTTCGATGCTGTGGGCTCTTACCACACGTGCTAATGATGACTTGCTTCACTTAAGACCTCGAAGTCTGTCAATATGAGAATCAGAAAAATGATCCATGAGAGCTTGAGACATGAGAGCTTCCTCTTTGCTGTGCAAGGCCTTTTATCAACTTCTTAAGGGGCGTATCCATCCCTACCATAGCTTGTTCCTCCGTCATTGCTAGAAGTTCTAACTTTGGCTATACTTGACGAATTTTCAAATTTCAAAAACTCATAATTAATTTCTTCAAAATTCCAAATCAATGCCATAACTGAAAATAGATTTCCACAATTCTGCATGCCAAAAGTAATTAAATATGGTAGTTTCAGTAATCTCCGTCTCCCTCCAAACTATCATTCATTGGTTCGAGCCTCTCCTCCAATAGCGTAACTTCTTCCTCAGCATAATTCCATGCTTCCCTGCGACTGCGTCGTAAATCTCAGATCCTTCTCGAACAAAATCATGACGTCACCAAGAATCTCAGCTCATCCAGCCTACTTGCATGAAGTCTGCGTCATCCGTGCCTACGTCAAGAATATACACGTCACAACTATGACGGCCATAACTTTATTCACATATGCCATTACAGCCACCGTGGTCTCAGTATAATTCAATTTACGGGGGCAGTACCATCCCGGCATTTGCCCGAAGACGAAGTGGGAAACCACGGAAAACCACTTCGAGGATGGCTGAGGTGGGAATCGAACCCCCTCTACTCATTTGGACCACCCGAGGCTGAGTAGACCCCGTTCCGGTCCTCATACCACTTTTCAAATTTCGTGGCAGAGCCGGGAATCGAACCCAGGACCTCCGGGGCGGCAGCTAACCATGCTGACCGCTACGCTACGGAAGCGACTTGTTCTAACATTAAGTGGACAAATTATCATAGCTTTCTTACTTTTTAAATGTTTCTAATACATACGTACAATCATCTCCTAAATATGCGTTACACTATAGAGAGCATTTAAATCATTTTTCAATGTTGCCTTATTGAGATTTAATATTTTCATTTTCCCGTCGGTCAACGCAATATAATCCCAATAGAAATTTGCATGTGATTAAAATATTTATTTTATGGATTGGAGAAGAAGATGATGATGATCGTTGTTTTAAAGGGTCTACAATCTAGGTTATCGGCCCCTAATAATGTGGGTGAAAGCAAGAAAATGAGCATGAGAATAAAACCAACCTACTACTACTACTACTACTACATCTACTATTGTTGTTGACTACTATTGTTGTTATCAAAATCGAATGGTTGATGGTTTTGGCGTTCCGCGTATTTCGTATATTTGATAGTGTATTCAAGTGATTGTATAGGTACAAGTGCTGCTATAAGGGAGTGGAAGTGCTTGTTCCTCAATACGAGGTGTAATCTCTCCTTGAGAAGTCCGTTAAGACCATCTTTTCTGTAAAGGTACATGTTTTTATTATCCTTTTGGCAAGATAAGATTGAGGGTTATGTGCTCAAGGAGTATAGAGAGTAGAAGCATTAGGGAGAGCGATGCCATTTCCAGAGAGGTTGAAATAGGTGTAGCCAGCGAGATTAGTGGTTCGCAGGGTGCGGCAGATATGAGTACTATATCGACAATTGAGCTGGATGATACCATGTTGGTGCAGAGTCCAAAAACATGATGATGATGATGATAATTGTTGTTTTAAGGGGCCTAACATCTAGGTTATCGGCCCCTGATGGTTTGGGTGATCGTGAAGAAGAAAATGAAAAGCGAACTTAAAACTACAACTAACTACCAACCTACATACTAGAAGAAGAAATGGAAAACTAAAGGAGAATAAGGCAAATAAAAGGACAGAAGGAAAAGAAATGCCCTCAACCCTCGGAGAAGGCGGATTGAGGGACTTGGAAGCAAGGAGAGCCATGAAAGGCAGATAGGAAAGTGAAAGAGGAGAGGGTCCGCCCCAAAGGTAAGGGACGAAAGGGGAAAACGGACCCAGCTCAGGAATCCCTCGGGGTCGCCAACTCCCGAACTCACCAGCCGTGAGCCCCTGAGGGTGTAGCATTATCTAGGGTGCACCAGAAGTGGTGGGGCTACATACACCCTGCCTCCTTAAGGGCCTAGAGCACAAGGCAGGAGGTAAAAGGAAGAGAAAAAGAAGGCTGACCCCTCGCAGAAGGAGGGTATCAGAAAAGATTAGACAAGGGCCAATTAAGGCGGGAAAGGAAGAGACTCCCTAGGCCTCGGATACCCTAGTCCGTCGGGGTCAGAAGAGAACAAGAGTTGACCAAGTGAGGTCGACAGGAAAGAAGACAGAGAGGAGGCCGGCACAAGTAAGTGGAAGCAATGCCGGACTCAGCTGGGGCCCCGTGGTCGCCAACCCACGCCCACAAGATGTGAGCCCCTGGGGGGAGTCCAAAAACAGCAAACCAAAGAGCTGGAATAGAAGAGATGCGTCTAGCCGTTGAGAAATTATCCAAATACAGCGAGGACCTCTTAGAATTAGTTAAAATCACTCCTAATACAAAAGCGCAAATAAAGAAAGGAATTAAGGGTATGGGGCAGTTAGCTGAAATAATTCACAGTCGATGGTGGGAGTGGGAGCAATATGCTGTGACTGATTACCCTAAGGTAGCGAGTAATTTGGAACAGGACTATGCTCCAAGTAGGAAAATAACCCGGGATATTGGGACACAGGCGCATTTAAGTGACAGGGAGTTAGATATAGAGGAGATACTTTTAGAAGCTACGTGCTTCGAAGATTTTGCTAAGCTTTTGGACAAGGAATGGCCTGAGTGTGTTTACCAAAACACGTGCACACTCTCCGGAAATATAGGAAATTTGACAGACTGGGACGTTTCTATGGTGGTTAATCCCAATAGCCCCTTAGAAGAGGATAGAATTGTAAGAACCATGAGAAAATGGCACCCGGTAATATCTGATTTGCTAAATGCTGATCTAAAGGAGGGTGAAACGGAATTTTTGCGCACAGCTACGCAAACCTACACAAGTCGGGGAGGAGAACAGGAGAAGCTGCGATATGTGTTTGTAATACCATATTCAGTCAATCAGGAAGGCGTTAATGATCTACAGAATCTGCACGCATGTTTACAAAATTGGCAAGGGATAATAGAGACACATGCTAGAAAGAAAGTGCTGATAGCTATACCAGATAGCCTTAACCTCAGCTACACAAGGAAGATTTTGGAATGGGTATTTCGCAGAAGTAATGTCGAAATAGGGTGCTTGGTGTCGGGCAAAGCACAGACAGAACAGGAAGTTTCTGTAGAGATGCTGAGAAGAAAGAAATCCTTGAGTAATAATACACAAGAAACAGTTATGTGCAAAGCAGCTGGCAAAACGTATGCTGAATTGCTTAAGACAGTCAAGGATGGGGTGAACATTGATAAAATTGGTGTTAAAATCAAACGTATAAGAAAGACAGGAAAAGATGACCTTATACTCACAGTAGAAGGCAAGGGAAAGGCCGATACATTAAAAAGGGAGATAATTCAGAATGTGAAGGAAGTCGAGGTGTCAACAAAGATAAAAGAGACAACCATCCTAGTGTATGGCATGGATCCGGACTTAAACGAAAATTATCTACGAACAGCCATCTCGTTGGAAGCAGCTGTTGAAGAATCACAGGTCAATATTACATTAGTGAGACCTGGCAGGTTCGGAAATCTCAATGCTACCGTAATCTTGCCAGCGGAATCTTCTAAAATATTGTTGAAGAAAAAGACTATCAATGTGGGATGGGCAACCTGTATGGTGAGGGAAAAAGTTATGGTTTCATGGTGTTTTAAATGTCTTGGGTTTGGACACAAAGCGCCCCAGTGCAAGGACACAGAAGACCGATCTCGCAGCTGTCTAAATTGTGAACAAGGAGGACATATGGCGAAGCAGTGTGAAAACAATTCTTTTTGCACATCGTGCCAAGTAGAAGGCCACCGCGCAGATCAAATGAAATGCCCTAATTACAGAAAGATAGTATTGGAGGCAAGGGGGAAGAATCTTTAAACGATCATTAATGGACGTAATACAGGCGAATCTCATGAGGAAACCCGAGAGTCATGACCTTTTGTACGCAACAGCCTTGGAGAGGAAAGTAGACCTATTACTTGTTAGTGAGCCAAATAAAAATCGAGTAGCTAACAATAGCTGGTTCACGGACAAGAGATGTGACGTAGCAGCATTCTTTTTGAATGACAAGCTGGAGGTACTAAGCATAAGGGCAGAAGAAGGATATTTATGTATTCAACTTCAACAATGCCACATTTATTGTTGTTACATCTCTCCTAATATCTCCTTTGATAGCTTCAAGGCTGAGATAGACATAATAGTTCAGGACTGTGTGGCAACAGGTAAGGAATGCATTATTTTGGGAGATCTCAACGTTAAGTCCCCTCAGTGGGGAGCACCAACTGCTGACCGTAGGGGAGAATATTGGGTGGATTGGATAGCTAGTTTAGACTTGGTTGTGCATAATACAGGAATTACTCCAACGTTTTCCAGAGGGAATTGTGAGTCTTTCATAGACATCACATGTTCAACGCAGGGTATAGCATCCTACATTGCGGACTGGGAAGTTCTGGAAGATGAATCTCTCAGTGATCATCGTTTTATTTACTTTAAAGTTAAGGGTCTCAAGAAGCTCACGGATATATCAAAAACGGTGTGGACGTACAATTGGGAGATATTTAAGAATACAATTGAATTGATGTTGCAATCTGTGGGTATAGCGCAGATAACTTTAAAAGAAGTAACTGCTATTCTTAAAGATGCTTGTAGGACTAGTCGATTGAGGGGACAAACAAAACATGAAACCCGTGTACCTTATTGGTGGACTAATGAAATAGCCATGCAACGAAAAGATTGCAATCGTAAGAGACGAATTCTTACAAGAGGTAGGAAACGAGTAAGTCAGGACAACTTAAGACAACTAGAAGATGATTACAAGGCAACTAAGAGGGAATTAACAAAACTAATTCAGCAATCAAAAAAGAATATCTGGCAAAAGCTCTGTGAGGATCTGGACAATGATACCTGGGGAGCGGGATACAAGATAGTGACAGGGCGTTTAATTAATAGGGTTCCGGTTCAGCTCACAAATGAAAGAAGGAAAGTCATAGCGAAGGCATTGTTTCCGTGCGCTAATTCTTGTCTGGAATTGGACCCAGATTTTAATGACGTAGACCTGTTTACTATGGAAGAGGTACGCGAAGTAGCGTGTAATATGAAGACTGGTAAGGCACCTGGAGTAGATGGCATACCACCAGAAGCCATCAGATATGCTTTTGAGGTAGCACCGGGATGGTTCTTATCTATCTTCAACGATTTACTGAGACAGCGTGAGTTCCCCGCTGAGTGGAAGGTAGCCAAACTTGTGTTACTTTTGAAAGCAGGGAAACTATCCTTAGATCCCTCAGCGTACAGACCACTTTGTTTGCTAAATACCTTAAGTAAGCTTTTTGAAGGATTGGTAAAATCAAGACTTGAAAAAGAATTAGAACAACAAGGAGGGCTCTCCTTGAACCAGTTTGGGTTTAGAAAGGGCAGGAGCACAACACAAGCCATCGAGAGAGTGTTACAAATACCGGCAGAGAGCAGCGAGAAATGTGCAGCTGTTATAACTCTCGATGTGAAGAATGCTTTTAATACGGCTTCATGGAGCATTATTGTGAGAGAACTTCGAAGGAAGAACATATCTCAATACCTGCAACAGATTATCGTCAGCTACTTCAAAGGACGTAAAATAAAACTTAGTCAATCAGAGGACCTTGAAATTAGTGCTGGTGTTCCGCAGGGATCGGTCCTAGGACCAACTCTGTGGAACATTCTATATGATGGCGTCCTACGTCTGCAGCTGACGAAAGGCGCAGTATCTATTGGTTATGCCGATGACCTTGCATTAGTGGTAACAGCAGAGAATGCAGAGGATCTGACCTTTAGAGTTAATGAATCATTGAGACGTGTCAACCTTTGGATGGAAAATAATTGCTTGAGTCTGGCACCACATAAGACTGAGGCTGTAATTTTGAAGGGTTCAGGGAAGTGGAAGAATATCAGTTTTCTCCTAAATGGTATTGAGATTGTTCCAGCGAAGGCTGTACGTTATCTAGGAGTTCTGCTAGACATGAATTGCACGTTTGGTGCTCACGTGAAGGCAGTTACTCAAAAGGCAGAGAAGAAAGCAGCGGCGTTGACTAGACTTATGCCTAACATAGGAGGTCCGAAAACAGTAAAGAGAGAAATCATGTGCTCAGCAGTATATTCCATATTATTATATGCTGCACCTGTCTGGTGCGATGCGCTCAGGAAGAAGATCCATTTACGAGCTATGGAAAGAGTTCAGAGAAAACTGCTACTCAGAACTATCTGTGCTTAACGTACTGTGTCTACTGCAGCTTTACAAGTTGTAGCTGCCGGAATTCCCATCTATCTGCTCGTTATAGAGAGAAAATTTCTTAATGAAAGGGGGACCGCAATACCTGCTAAAGAAAAGAAAGCGTTGAGGAACCAGCTCTTACTAGACTGGCAGGTCCGATGGGATGGTACAAACAATGTTGGCCAGTGGACTAAAGAACTTATACCTGACGTAGGAGAATGGCTGAAATGCAGTCATCGACAAGTGAATTATTTCCTGTCCCAGGTCCTGACAGGGCATGGGAGATTTGGAGTATATGCCTTGAAAATGGGGAAGACGCAGGGAGATGGTTGTCGGTATTGCTCGGAAAGGGATACAGTAGAGCATACTTTCTTCCACTGTGCTCGATGGGAGGAAGAGAGAAAGGAAGCCTGTGAACAACTTGGCCGGCGACTGACGACTAGGAATCTGATTCAGATTATGTTGGAGAACCCACGAGCCTGGAACATTGTAAAGGCAATGGCTACGATTATTATGGGGACAAAGGAGAAAGAAGAAAAAGGAATAAACTAGTATAATCACTCCATTCTGATGTAATGTTGTCAAGCAGTCCCGGAATGGGCTAAGTGAAGAGGGCAGGGGGTTTTAGTTGGTGGAAATCCAATCTCCCACACAGAGTGGTGTCTTTGAAAGATTTCCCCCTGCCGAAACAAAAACAAAACTACTACATCTAACTAAAGGCTTATAATTTACATCCACACTAGAAGATGAAATGAAACAAGAAGTTCCATGACGAACCCGAAGGCCTACTTTCCTTAAAATCTAAGAATCCGGCCAATAATTAATCTATATGGTTGATGATAATGATAATTGTTGTTTTAAGGGGCCTAACATCTAGGTTATCGGCCCCTACTGGTTTGGGTGAACGTGAAGATGAAAATGAAATGTGAACTATAACTAAAACTAACGACTAACTTATATACTAGAAGATGAAAGGGAAACCAAAGAAGGCTGACCCCTCGCAGAAGGAGGGAATCAGAAAAGATGAGACAAGGGCCAATTAAGGCGGGAAAGGAAGAGACTCCCTAGGCCTCGGATACCCTAATACCGTCGGGGTCAGAAGAGAACAAGAGTTGACCAAGTGAGGTCGACAGGAAAGAAGACAGATAGGAGCCCGGCACAAGTAAGTGGAAGCAATGCTGGACTCAGCTGGGGCCCCGTGGTCGCCAACCCACGTCCCACTAGATGTGAGCCCTCTTGGGGAAACCTATCAAGAATAATGACGAAATTAAGTTGGTAGCCCTGGTAACTGTACACATTCTTAGTTTCATCTCTTAAGAAAGCACATACAAAATTTGGGTTAAGTCGTATGGATAAGCATGGACGTTACATAGAGTTAGATGATGATGATGATAATTGTTGTTTTAAGGGGACTAACATCTAGGTTATCGGCCCCTAATGGTTCGGGTGATCGTGAAGATGATAATGAAATATTAGGGGGCGTGGAGGCGCAGCGGACAAGCTGCATGCCTCTCACCAAGGCGGACCGGGTTCGATTCCTGGTCAATGCATGTGAGATTTTCGAAGTGAAATGCCATGTCCTCTGGTTCGGATTCCACGTAAAAAGGAGGTCCCGTGGCTCATGATCGCGAGATTAACGGTCAGGTTAAACTATAAGCTTCCTTCCTTAAAATAAAATTTCAACTATAACTAAAACTAACTACAAACTTATATACTGGAAGAAAAAATAGAAAACAAAAGGAGAATAAGGCAAATAAAGGACAGGAGGAAAAGAAATGCCCTCAACCCTCGAAAATGCGGATTGAGGGACTTGGAAGGAAGGAGAGCCATAAAAGGCAGATAGGAAAGTGAAAGAGGAGAGAGTCCGCCCCACAGGTACATAGAGTTAGACATTGGATCTATCAGCGCGCGTAAAATCATGTTGGCAACATTGTCATGCAGGTTGGATAATACGATCTATTGTTGTAAACATTTTGGATGAAATACATTTGTTAGTATAGATCTATTGTTGTGAACATTTTGGATGAAATACATTTGTTAGTATAGAAGTTACATGTATTTAAAAATAAAACCTATCACCTGGCCTAGAATCATGTTGGTAGCACTGACGTACATTATTTACTGCAAATTAATATATATGTTAGGTGCTATACGTATCCAAAGTTTAGAGCTAATGGCTTGATACCTTTCAGATGTATTGGTATTATGATAAAAGAATAGAGAGAGCATTTATTAACAGTTGGCAGCTCTGGTGGCTCTTAAAAATAAGCACAGTCATATCTGCTATAGTATACATAACAAATACAAACTTTGGTTGAAATCCAATTGATACTATAGAAGTTACAGGCATCTAAACATTGGACCTATCAGCAAGCCTAGAATCATGTTGGCAACATTGTCATGTATGGGCTCCTGAAAATTAATTTGAAATGTAATTATCTATGGGCGCGCCAATTTTGGTACAGCACACATGCATAACGTCTGAGATATCCAACATAGAGCTGAAATTTGAATTGCGATTTTTCAGCAGTTGGTAGCACTGACATCATTTTCAAATATTGCTTTGAGATATTCAGGTATAGATCATTACACATACCACCAAATTTGGTTTTGATAGCTGCAGCCGTTTAGGAGTTGATAGGGACACACACACACACAAACACACGCACACACAGCCAGACCGACAGACGGACACAGGGACAGGCAGAAGGGCAGACAGACCGACACACATTTGCCCCGATCGATCACATAAGTCAACTTTTCCCCCATTTTTTAAAAGAGTGAAAAGTAGGCTTAAAAAGGAATGAGAGAAATAAAGGACAGGAGGAAAAGAAATGCCCTCCATCCTCGAAGAATGAGGATTGTGGGACTTGGAAGGAAGAACCACCAATAAAGTTAGATGGGAAAGGGAAGGAGGAGAGTGACCACTTCAAAGTCAATGGAAGAAGGGGAATCGGACGAAGCTCAAGAATCCCTCGGAGTCTCCAACTTCCGAACTCACCAGCCGTGAGCCCTTGAGAGTGAAGCACTATCCAGGGTGCACCATAAGTGGTGGGGCTACACAAACCCTGCCTCCTTCAGTGCCTTGAGCAGAAGGCAGGAGATATTATTAAATGAAACCCAAGAGGTGAGAGATCAGGAAAGATGATACAAGGGTCAATTAAGGCGGCAAAATGAAAGACTCCCTAGGCCTCGGATTCCCTAAAGATAATGATTATTGTTTTTTAAGGGGCCTAACATATAGGTTATCGGCCCCGAATGGTTTGGGTGATCGCGAAGATGAAATGCAAACTATAACTAAAAACTAACTACTAACTTATATACTAGAAGAAGAAATGGAAAGCGAAAGGAGAATAAAGCAAATAAAGGACAGGAGGAAAAGAAATGCCCTCAACCCTCGAAGAAACCGGAATGAGGGATAGGAAAGTGAAAGATGAGAGGGTCTTCCCCTCAGGTAATGGATAAAAGGGGGGAAAACCGGACCTAGCTCAGGAATCCCTCGGGGTCGCCAATCCCCGAACTCACCAGACGTGAGCCCCTGAGGGTGTAGCAATATATAGGGTGTACCAGAAGTGGTGGGGCTACATACACCCTGCCTCCTTAAAGGCCTTGAGCAGAAGGCAGGAGATAACAGGAAAAGAAAAAGAAGGCTGACTCCTCGCAGAAGGAGGGTATCAGAAAAGATGAGACAAGGGCCAATTAAGGCGGGAAAGGAAGAGACTCCCTTGGCCTTGGATACCCTAATACCGTCGGGGTCGGAAGAGAACAAGAGTTGACCAAGCGAGGTCGACAGGATAGAAGATGGAGAGGAGCCCGCCACAAGTAAGTGAACGCAATGCCGGACTCAGCTGGGGCTCCGTGGTCGCCAACCCACGTCCCACTAGATGTGAGCCCCTGGGGGACATCAAGAGCTGGTAAACAGGCGTGTTTATTTATGTAAACACATTTTATAAATATAAAACTGATATATTTCCGTTGACTTTTCACGAAATGCAATATTTTTCTTTACTGCTGGGATGATTTGGAATATTTTGGCACAGGTTGCACCATCTGTATCCTTCTGGTTTAAGAGCAAGCGTTTTGGATTTATATCAACTTCCATCTGAAGGATGCTTGAAATAAATGCTGCACTTGATTCAGAAGTCTGACCTCCTCCGCTGCCCAGTTTTGCCTGCACTGGTCAGTGTGTGATTGCATTGTGCCCAAGCGTGGGAGCATAGGTGGGGCGACCATGGCCTATTTCTGAGAAATATTCAATTTCAAGTTACATGCTGAGAAATGGACTGGTTCGGCTACCTGCTCCTTGTGAGGCAACTTGAGACAAATGAATGCGCTCATTACGTTACAAAATTTGAATATGAAAGGAATCCTGAGAAGTACCTTGACTACAACATTCAATATCATGGAATGCTGCGAAGTTGGTAGCAGCACATCCAAGGTGAAAATCGCGGCGCTGATAGGAACCTTTTTGAGTGCAGCGTTTTCCCTCTTAGGTTATTCAAGCTCCACCCCAGGGACTCGCTCACGACTAGTGAGACGTAGGTTAGCGACAACAGAACCCACTTACTTGTGCTGGACTCCTTTCTTTCAACTTTCCTATTGAACTTCCTTGGTCAACTCTTGTTCTCTTCCAACCCTCCCCCCAGGGGCTCACATCTAGTGGGACGTGGGTTGGCGACCACGGGGCCCCAGCTGAGTCCGGCATTGCTTCCACTTACTTGTGCTGGGCTCCTCTCCGTCTTCTTTCCTGTCGACCTCACTTGGTCAACTCTTGTTCTCTTCCGACCCCGACGGTATTAGGGTATCCAAGGCCTAGGGAGTCTCTTCCTTTCCCGCCTTAATTGGCCCTTGTCTCATCTTTACTGATACCCTCCTTCTGCGAGGAGTCAGCCTTCTTTTTCTTTTCCTGTTATCTCCTGCCTTCTGCTCAAGGCCCTCAAGGAGGCAGGGTGTATGTAGCCCCACCAGTTTTGGTGCACCCTGGATAATGCTACACCCTCCGGGGCTCACGGCTGGTGAGTTCGGGAGTTGGCGACCCCGAGGGATTCCTGAACTGGGTCCGGTTTCCCCCTATTGTCCCTTACCTGTGGGAAGGACCCTCTCCTCTTTCACTCTCCTATCTGCCTTTCATGGCTCTCCTTCCTTCCAAGTCCCCCAATCCGCATTCTTCGAGGGTTGAGGGCATTTCTTTTACTCCTGTCCTTTATTTGCCTTATACTCCTTTTGTTTTCCATTTCTTCTACTAGTATGTAAGTTAGATAGTTAGTTTTAGTTATAGTTTACATTTCACTTTCATCTTCACCATCACCCAAACCATTAGGGGCCGATAACCTAGATGTTAGGCTCCTTAAAACAACAATTATCATCATCATCATCATCTTCCAACCCGGATAGTATTAGGGTATCCGAGGCCTAGGTGTCTTTCACTTTCCCACCTTGATTTGCCGTTGTCTATTCATTTCGATACCCTTATTCTTCGAGATGTCAGACCTCTTCTTTTGTTTTCATGGTATCTCCTGCCTCCTGCTTAAGGCGCTAAAGGGGGCAGGTGTATGCAGCCCCACCACTTATGGTGCGCCCTGGATAGTGCTACACCCTCAGGGGCTCACAGCTGGTGAGCTCGGGAGATGGTGACCTCGAGCGAATCCACAGCTGGGTCCGTGTTTCACCCTTTTCCACTGACTTGTGGGCAGACTCTCTCTTCATTCCCATTCCTATATGTTTTTCATGCATCCCCTTCCTACCTAGTTCCTCAAGCCTTATTCTTCGAGGATTGAGAGCATTTATTTCCTTTATGTCCTTAATTTTCGTATTCCTTCTATTTTTCAAACATTTCGTCTTCTATTTTGTAAGTTAGTGATAAGTCTGTAGTTAGTAGTCAGATAGTACCTAGTAGTTGTAGCACCTAGTAGTTGTAGCAGAAGTTTCCATTTCAAAATAATTTTCACTATCACTCAAACCATTGGGGGCCGATAACCTACACGTTAGGCTCTTTAATTAAACAATTATCATCATCATCATTATTTGCGAACACTCCAGACAAATACCAGGATTCTACCTTACAGTATATCAAGACCCGAGGCCCCAAACAATGACGAAAAAACATATTGCACTGTTGACAGGCAGCGGCGTCGGTGACGGTGCTGAGCTTCTATGCCCAATGTTGCAGGTTCAAACCCGGCCGAAGTCGTCGGATTTTGAAGAGCGTTAAAATCCCTCAGTATGCCTTCATTTGTGGGAGAAGTAAAGCCGGCGGTCCCATGTAGATTTATGGTATGTACAGTAAAAGAACATTCCACTAATTACAATTGTGTGAAGCTAAATAAATTATTGGTTAAATGTTCCAACGTTCATCGCCAGGAGCCAACTGCGGTGGCATCTAGTAACCAAGTTCAAAACTAGTTGTCATTGACGGTAGCATTTGGTAGCTAATGTAGGACCTACTTGAAAATTGAATGTCTGCAGTCCTTACCTGAATTACAGATAACACACACTAATAGGCCTACAACCATCAGACAGATTCTACAAAGTACACGGGGCTACATGACCACATTGTCGCAGCCCCTAAACTGAGGAACCAACCAACCTCTGTTGACAGGTGGATAGGATACGTCTCAGTAGCCTCGGTCATCTTTCTCCTCTCCGTGATGATATGTATGTCTGTTACACTTAGCAGTGCTGCACTTTGTGGATACTATACTGTACCCCGTAAGCGATGTGACTCCCTGCTCGTCTCACAAGCCTCTAGCCACTACTACCAACAAACATTAGCACAGCCAGTCAGCAACAATCTTAGCCCGGAATAATCATCAAAAATCCAACTAGCCCCTTACTAAAACGACAACAACATCTCGCGTGCCCAAGAATATGCGGATTGGGCAATACGAACTTCGGAAAAATTACACATTCTCATCCCATCGCTCTCATTATGTACTGTTATAAAGTGAAAGGCATTAGAATGCTATTAGATTCCACTCTTCACGTCTAAGGATGGAAGAGAATACTAAGGAGTGAAGTCCTCCATCATCCTGCCTACTTGATCTCTCCTCTAATTGCACCTGCTTATATTCTCATTGAATATAATTACAGTGTATAGGACGTTAAAGGAGCGACTTGTAAGTCACATCACAGTAGTTTTTGCTCCTTTGTATTAAGGGGCCTAGCATTTAGGTTTCTAATGGTTTGGGTGATTGGGAAAAAGATCAATCGATATTGTAACTTTAGTCGGTCAACTGGGTAGTAAGCCGTGGTCGTTACGGCGCGGCTGCGGAAAGTTCCTTACATCCAGGAGGCAAGGAGGTTCGAATCCCGGCGCCGGCAACCTTGAAGATGGTCTTCTGTGGTTTCCCATCTTCCTTCCAGGCAAATGCCGGGGTTGGTCCCTAATTATAGGCCACAGCCACCACCTTCCAATTCCTCGTCCTTACAATCACACTTTCCTCCCCAGACAACACTTCGAACGCGACGGTACTTGTAGCTCACCCCATTGGTGTCCGCATAGAAGCAGCTAAAAAAAAAGAAGAAGAAGAGGAAGTCGGTCAACTCAAAATAATTCCAATTACTGGAATAGGTGAAAGAATAACCTGCAATAAATTACAAGTGATTGAGTAATTGCCTATTAGAAAAGGAGAAAACTAAGGGATGACATGTTTTGCTCGTCAAGTGAGCATCATCAGTTCCAAATTAACATGACAAATGGCTCTACAAAACTCAATTTAACCTATAGTGGCACCCACAGACAGTCTCCGTCCTCCAAAATCATAAAATAAAAACCTGTCAGAAACTTAGTAAGTGTGGTAATTATTACTAATACATAATAAGGTATTAAGCAGACGCCCAGAAGGCAGCTTGCATGTCGAATTTTGTTGTTCCTTAGAGCACTATGAAAGTCAAGGAGGTTGGATATCTAAGCTCCTTGACACTATAGCACTTTCTAGTAGAAAATGGAGGAAATTTTGTATTGGCGGAAAATCCCGAGATTAATTTTGCCATTATGAATACGGCCTACTGAAATCAAATGGGTTCTGTAATATGCCAACAACGTATGACATGCCTTTCATGCCATGGCCAGGAGTGAACCTGCAAGCTTGGGTTTGGTACACAGACACGATGATGATATGCTGGATGGTCTGCTTAGGGTCACCACAATCACAGTTAGGTGAAGAAATTATTTTCCATTTTTAATGGAAGTCTGCACAGTTGCCATGGCCCGTACGAATCCTGTTGAGAGTTGACCATGTTTTCCGAGGAAACTCAAATCCAGGTCGCAGCGATAATCCAATGCGTGGTAATGTTGATCCAGGCCTAGTATCCTCTCTTCCATGCCATTCTTTAGTTAAGTTGAAGTTGGTATTCTCCAAGTCTATTGCAGTCCTTGTTGATGAATTTCGAGATCTTAGACGATTCAGGCGAACATCAGCAATGTCACAGTGTATTGAAGGTTGTGGGTTATACATTATTTTCTTGAACTCCCTGAGGAGAGCGTTTTTACGACGAAGATCTGGTGGAGGGATGTGGCTGAGGATAGGTAGACCTTATTGTGCCAGTGATTAGGCGCATGGTGGTGTTGAGCTGGGTATCTATGACGTTAGTGTGAGGGCTAATCAACCAAACTGGGGCACAGTACTCTGCAGCTGAAAACACAAGTTCCAAAGCTGTACATCGAAGTGAAGTTGCCGATAATCCCCAAGTTGTGCCACGTAGGTTTTGGACTATATTGTTGCGGGATCTTACTTTGGATTGAGCACTGCGGAGGTGTTGTCTAAAGGAGAGTGTTCTATCAAATGTAACCCCTAGGTATTTAGGTAATCTATTATGTCTCAATAATTGATTTCCAATGAACACCTGTATTTGTTTATTTGCCATCTTGTTGTTTAGATGGAAGCAGCATACTTCTGTTTTGTTAGTATTAAGTGTGAGTCTCCACATCTTAAAATATTGCGTCAGTTCTTTCAGGTCGTCCGTTAGGGTCATCTCTGTTTCCTCAAATGTTGTGTCTCTAGTAGCAAATGCCCTGTCATCTGCATAACCAAATTTTCTTGAAATTGTGGCAGGTATACCTGCGATATATAAGCTAAATAAGATTGGAACAAGAACAGAACCCAGAGGAAGTCCAATATTTAGCGATATTTTGGTGCTCACATTATTCCCCATATGTACTTGGAAAAGCCTCTGACTGAGTATGTTATTCAGGAGTAGGGCAGTCGTTTTACATGGTATCACTTTCAGGTACTTGAAGAGTAGGCCATCCTTCCAGACTGTGTCGTATTCTGCTGTCAGATCGATAAAGGCCACCGATGTCTTAAGTTTTCTCTGGTAGCCTGCTTCTTTAATGTAAGTAATTATTGATGATGATGATGATGATGATGATGATGATAATTGTTGTTTTAAGGAGCCTAACATCTAGATTATCGGCCCCTGATGGTTTGGGTGATCGTGAAGATGAAAATGAAATGCAAACTTAAAACTAAAACCAACTACTAACCTACATACTAGAAGAAGAAATGGAAAACAAAAGGAGTACAAGGCAAATAAAGGACAGGAGGAAAAGAAATGCCCTCAACCCTCGAAGAATGCGGATTGAGGGACTTGGAAGGAAGGAGAGCCACGAAAGGCTGATAGGAAAGTGAAAGAGGAGAGGGTCCGCCACAAAGGTAAGGGACAAAAGGGGAAAACGGACCCTGCTCAGGAATCCCTCGGGGTCGCCAACTCCCGAACTCACCAGCCGTGAGCCCCTGAGGGTGTAGCATTATCTAGGGTGCACCAAAAGTGGTGGGGCTACATACACCCTGCCTCCTTGAGGGCCTTGAGCACAAGGCAGGAGATAATATGAAAAGAAAAAAAAAGCCTGACCCCCTCGCAGGAGGGTATCAGAAAAGATGAGACAAGGACCAATTAAGGCGGGAAAGGAAGAGACTCCCTAGGCCTTGGATACCCTAATACCGTCGGGGTCGGAAGAGAACAAGAGTTGACCAAGTGAGATCGACAGCAAATAAGACAGAGAGGAGCCCGGCACAAGTAAATGGAAGCAATGCCGGACTCAGCTGGGGCCCCTTGGTCGCCAACCCTCGTCCCACATGATGTGAGCCCCTGGGGGAAAGTAATGATTATTAAATACGCTAAAGAGTGTACATGTGTTAAACTATTTGTGCACTACGCTGCTGCTAGCGCCAATGCCTTGCTTGACACGCTGAAATACACAGTGTCCCGGTCGGCACAAGGCCTCAACGAGGCCCCGTTCTATACGCTGCCGAAGTGACGCGCCTAGCAACCGTATGGGCGCAGCCACATTGGACCCAAACAACTGGTTGCTAGGTTTTTTATACATAGGAAGCTGCATTAACGCTGCGCAGTGTCTTGAATTTTGTTGATAAAAAGGTGTAATAAACGTGAAATAAGGCAAACGCCTCCCGTGAAGATTATCCACAATGTTGGAGCTACAAAATAGAAGTGAAATTTTATGGATAAAGTGCGAGAATTTTTCGAGATAATATGAATAAAGTCGACCTCACTCCTGAGTCAAGAATTGCATGGCGGGTTCTACAAATTATACATATTTATTTATAACGTCATTTAGTGGATACAGTATATCTAATATAGAGATATATTTAGGACATATATGCCACATAAAGGGGTTTTTGGTTCATGTGGGCAGTGTAGTTGTAATTAAATATGGTTTGTACTATAAGTATTATAAACGGCAACCTACATAACCTTACATCTGATTCACTAACAGCAATAAATGTTCTCCTACAAATTTTCTGAGTAGTGATTTTTTCACTTAATTTATTTAAGCAGTGAATTGTTTCCAAATAACAATTAGGCCTATCCTAGACTGAAATTTTCTGCCTAAATACTGTATTTTAATTTTTGCAAACTGAGCATAATATGTGGTCTGTGGAAAGGTTTGAAGTTGCTAGTAGAAAGTACTATTCAATTTGGTAACTGGAAACTGTGTGAGCCATCAAGTACCATAACACATGGTTCATCGTTATGGTACCGGGACTAGCATTTCCCTACATCAATTCTTTGGCCCACTTCATGCCAAGTAGGCTACTTGTACCACTTTGACTGTCCAGCACATATTGTGTGAATGTTTTGCTAGGATTGCTCGAGAAGATGCAGGGTGGCTTTTTGTTGTTGTTGTTGTTGTTGTTCTAAATCTCTATATACAAGCTAATTCTATTTAGCTCTTTTGTGGCACACCAGCTAATGTGTAACATTAATCAGTGCGATAATGTGGTCATCAGCTTGGTGTAGGCCTACTTATTGGGTGAGAGCCTCGGATATTTTCATGTCAGTTTTAGTGGCCTAATATTTAGAGCTAGGATAGGAAAAGTGCCCCATTATTTAGAACGAGGTAGGACGATAGACCTTAATTGTAGACTTCTCTAACCTGTTATTGAGCACACGGGTTAGGCTTTGTCAATTTGATTCGTTTTCAATCAAACGCGGCGTTGTGGTAAACACACACATTGTATTGAAATGCAGTCTTTGTTTCTTCTATAGCCGTTGATGAGATTTGGCCTAAACTCCCATCCAAATATTTTAAACTGTTCCCTTATGCATTGATAGAACTTAAATTCATTTTATTCGTCACTTACTGGTAGGGCCTACGGTACTTTATTTTCCGTAGTATTGATCATTCATACGGGACGTGATTCACAATATCCAGAAATGTTATATTTACATGATTTCACTTAATTTAAGGTAAATTTCGTAGGCCACATCTCTACGACTTATGTTCTAAGGCTTAATGTGCATCTCGTACGCAATATTTTACAACTTTACTGGACAACTATGTTAAATTACTGTGGAAAATATACTTTTCTATGCTTTCTTGCCTCTGGACATCCACGCATGTACAGTTTTATACGATACAAATAGGAAATAATGACGGCTCGAAGACTGAAGCAAGCTACAAGGGAGCCATGTTGTATTGCTCCAGTTGCTTAGCAACGAAGCGGAAGTGACGTCGACTTCGGCAGCGTATAGGGAGAGCCATCACTGTGGAAGCCGTCAGCGTAGTGAGGATGGCAAACTGAATTCAATAACGGTCGCTTAGCATGTACAATAAGTTGATCATTCCCGGCTGCTTCACATTGCACTGCACAACCAACTAGTTACCAGTAAAGAACACGAGCACCTCTCACACTTGACTGACTGCAGGTTAGAAGTTCAACATCTGTCAGTTCATCTCAACAACACTTCACCTTGTAACAGTAATAAATATTCGAGTTATATAAATACGGAAGATTTCAAAGATGCCAATGACTGACAAACTGAACATGACAGCGCTTGTTCCGATCAGAATGTACATATACTGTAGGTGATAGATCGAGCAGCATTCCACAAGGCTTCGATAGTCAGAAGTAGGTTATTTATTTAGCGTATGGCTTTTAGTGCCGGGAGTGATGATGATGATGATGATGATAATTGTTGTTTTAAGGGGCCTAACATCTAGTTTATCGGCCCCTAATGGTTTGGGTGATGGTGAAGATGAAAAAGAAATGTAAACTTATAACTAAAACTAACTACTAACTTATATACTAGAAGAAGAAATGGAAAACAAAAGAAGAATGAGGCAAATAAAGGACAGGAGGAAAATAAATGCCCTCAACCCTCGAAGAATGCGGATTGAGGGACTTGGAAGGAACGAGAGCCATGAAAGGCAGATAGGAAAGTGAAAGAGGAGAGGGTCAACCCCACAGGTAAGGGACAAAGGGGGTAAACCGGACCCAGCTTAGGAATCCCTCGGGATCACCAACTCCCGAACTCACCAGCCGTGAGCCCCTGAGGGTGTAGCAATATCTAGGGTGCACCAGAAGTGTTGGGGCTACATACACCCTGCCTCCTTGAGGGCTTTGAGCAGAAGGCAGGTGATAACATGAAAAGAAAAAGAAATCTGTCCCCTCGCAGAAGGAGGGTATCAGAAAAGATGAGACAAGGGCCAATTAAGGCGGGAAGGGAAGAGACTCCCTTGGCCTCGGATACCCTAATACCATCGGGGTCGGAAGGTAACAAGAGTTGACCAAGTGAGGTCGACAGGAAAGAAGACGGAGAGGAGCCCGGCACGAGTAAGTAGAAGCAATGCCGGACTCAGCTGGGACCCCGTGGTCGCTAACCCACGTCCCACCAGATGTGAGCCCCTGGGGGGGACTACTTGAAATTGAACTTGTTGGGAGCTCTTGGGCGTTCTATCAAAAATACCCAGCTATGGCCATTCGGCTGCAATTCATATATAATAATAACTTAGATATTCTCTCCTTGTTTCACGATTTTATCCAGATGGTTGTATGATTTTCCCTATTTGAAATTATTTATCTCTGGGATTTTCTAAAGTAAGTAATCAGAGGATGTTTGTCTAAATATCAAGGAGATCCTGTCATGTATCGGGTTTTCTCATATAAAATTTCAAATCCAGTTTTGCATGCATTTTCATGAAATTTTCCAGGGAATGGATAGCTTGTCTTTAGAATTACCAGATCATCTGGAAAGGCCAAACATTTTACATGCATTTTATCTTTAACCTGCTGACCCTTCGAAGAATGAGAGATCAGGAAAGATCTCCTTATTTCTTATTCTCATGTTTGAATTACTTCCTTTAGAACTAGATTGAGATAAGCCATCCCATTGTCAGACACCCGTTTAACTGCGAAAGGAACATACATTTATTCTAAGAACTTAACTTCAGAGGTGGTATCAGTCAGTGTCTGTCTAATCAAATTTCTTGTTTTCGTATCTACTCTGAATCTCTCCAGAACATTATCATTACGGTATTATTATTATTATTATTATTATTATTATTATTAGTGTACTAAATTATTTACATTAATTTTTTCTCACTATCATCCAACATGTTAAATCAAATTAGATATATAATCTACTAGCTGTTACCCGCGGCTTCGCCCACAATAACATTTGTAATCCTGTTATAACGTTAGTTAGATAGATAAGCATGGGTCCTAGTGGGAAATAATTCTATCACCTGAAACCAAAAATGCATGGGACGAAAAAAAACATCAAAATATCATGTTGGTTTCGGACCCTAAAAGACGTGAAAAATATAATAAAAGTATTAAAAAAACTATTTTTTGAAATTTTATTCGAATCAATTTTTATGTCATTCCCGGGACTTAGAAAATTCCGGCCAAAAAATACAAAATCATAAATAACTCCCTAAGTATTCGTCGTATGATGAAATAGCAAGAGACAAAAAAGATGTAATGTGTTATTGTCTACAACATAGGCCATGTATAATTTTACACTCAGACATATTACGTTTCCCCCCTCCCCCATAATTTCACCCCTCCCCATGGGCCCCTTAAATTGGATTTATGAAAAAACGTCAAACACCTGTTTAGTTATTTTTTATGCTGATTTTTTTCGGCTGAGTTCCAAACTCCTCGCCTATGTCGTTTAAGAGATACACGCTCCGTTAAGAATCCTTCAACCCCCACTTTTCACCCCTTTCACCTCATAATATACACCACATCGAAGAACCCTCAGACACGTGTCTTCTTATTTTTAATGATGAGTTTATATGCCGAGTATCACATCCCCCAATGAAAGCAATCGGGAGATATTGCTATTCAATGAAATGCAGGTCTACCCCCTTAACACCCCTTTAGAACCTGAATATCCAAAAATCCTTTCTTATCGGGCGTTTGCGGCCCTTGAGGAAGCTGGATACCAAATTTCATTCCAATCCGTTCGGTGGTTTCTGAGATTTCGTGATGAATGAATGAGTCAGTGAGTGGTATTTGAGCTTTATATAGTAGATATATAAAAACAGAAGAAGATATTAAAAATAAAATAAATATAATTAATATAATTATATAAATATAAAAAAATGATAAAAACATTTTTTTGCATGCACACTTGTATTGAAATACAACCTGTTATGTTGTAAATAATAATTAATGTCTCACAGATAATCTGTACTGGATATGCCGTCAGATTCGTGAGACATATCGCCTTAATGTAATATCAATAGTATTTAATATATGAAAATCCACAGCCTGCTTCCAGTCTCCGACCGGGTCAGGAAAATAGTATTTAATAAATAAATTTAAACTATTATTATTATTATTATTATTATATTATTATTATTATTATTATTATTATTATTAGCTAGCTGACTCAGATGGTGGGGTCTTGTAAAAAGAATGGGGGAGGTGAGGTTACGTAAGAGTTTAATGAGTTTAACTATAGAGGGTAAGAGGAGCAGAGGTAGACCTAGGCGGCGGTGGTTAGATTCAGTGTTGGAAGACTTTAAAGTGAAATAAATAAATAAATAAATAAATAGTTAAGAAATGAAGAAAGGATGGAAGAAAGGATGAAAGGTTGAACGGCAGGGAAGAAACTTTTGGTTTCACGTGACCATTATTCTTGCGGTCATGAGCCACGGGACGTTCATTTTAAGGTGGAATCCGAACCACAGGAGTGATATTTCACTCCTAAAATGTTACATGTATTATAAAAAAAAAAGAAGCAGAGGAAGTCACAGTGCTAACTGCTAATAGGGGATCACGCAGGCGACTTTTTCGCAAACAGATGCTTGCTAACTAGTCTGGACATGGAAAGGTAAACGAAAATGTATTTATTATTATATTTATTATTATTATTACTCTTATGAGGTTGGTTACTGGGAGGTCAACCGGTCGTAAATACTGCCCGTCATATTGAGGGTCATTGCTTCTCATAATGGACCCCGCAAAAACGAGAAGATTAAGGAGTAGACACACACCTAAAAGTTTGCCCCGACTAAATGTGATAAACATCCGGAAAAAGCCGTTCTCAAGATGACTGCTGTCAGAGTTTTGATTAAAATGTTGGAACTACCGATTATGTGATTTAACTCCACAGTCGTGGGGAAATATATAGGCCTGTGAGTGGCATGTAGTTCAGGATAACATTTATGATCCAAGCAATGATTTAAGTAATACTAACATTTGACAACTCGGAATTATAACGTTGGAGCATTTAATGGTTATTGTTTAATACTGGCTTGTAAAAAAAACACAGCATCAGGTCTACTTCATCAATCTTACGTTAGTAAAGTCCAAAATATTTTATGGAGAGTAAGCTTAATGTCCAGAGTTCAAAGCCTGGGTTCTGTTTTATGGCGATAACGAGAGAACGCTTGTACCTCGTAAAAACGAACTCTAAGAACATCTTTCATGCGTACCTTATACGGGAAGACACGGTTATTACAATCGTACTTATCGTTTTAGCGAGGTTCATTCGGCTCAACTTCGTTAATGATGTCACCAACATCTTCATGGGAGGGATACAGGTCAATGCTTTCTACTTTCCAACAAATTTAAATCCTAATCAGTGGCGTGGGATACATTTAACACTAGGGCGAGCTCTATATTTTTACAGTAATTAAATGCCTATTTATAATATATTTTAAAATTCTTATCGCAGTATATTTTCAACAGAAATATTTGCTTCAATTATTATTGCTTGCTTTTTGAATAGCAAAAAATTCACCACTTACGAGTGTGCAGAGGTTACCCCTTCCCGCCAGGCTCCCCAGCCAGCCTCGCAGGTCTGCGGTGAAGCTTAGCTGAAGCATTTGGTTTGAAGGTGTGGTCGATGTATCGACAGCTGGTGGTCAGCTGAAGTGATGACGATGATAATTGTTGTTTTACAGTCTGTGTTATTAGTCCCAAATAACATCGGGGAAAGCGAATTAAATGAACCTACTCCTACGGCTACTACAGACTGATAAGTAACTTAAGAACCTGAAGAAATGGAAAAGAAAAGGACAAAGGGAAATAAAAGATAGGAAGAAAAGAAATACGGTATCCTCAACCCTCGAAGAATGAGGATTGAGGGTAATGGAAGGAAGTAGTTCCATGAATAGCTGATAGAAAGGGAAAGAGGGGAGAGTCCGCCACCAGGTCAGTGGGAAAAAGGGTAAGCGAACCCAGCTCTGGAGTCCCTCGGGGTCACCAACCCACGTCCCATTAGTTGTGAGCTCCTGGAGGACAGCTGAGGTGAAATAAAACAGACAAATATTAAGGAAATAAAAAAGGCTATGGAATGGCATTGAGAAAATTGATAATTCATTTCAGTCTGTCTACAGCGTTACCCAAAGAGATTAGGAGATGTAACTAAATATTATATAACATACTATTCCTGGAAGAAAAATTACTTGTATTAATATTATTCACAATTGGGGAATTCAGGATTACACGTTTTGACCGTCACGTGGTCATCTTCATATCCTGATCACTAGGGTAGGAGTTTCAAATTGTTCAAACATTTAGATATTCTTTTTGCTATATTTTGATAGCTTGTCTTCCTAATCAGCACATTTTTATGTTTATGCTATACTTTGGAGAGTTAATCTTCTTAACCAACATATTTCTATGATTTTTCTATACTTCGTTTAGCTTGTCTTGTTAATCAACATATTTCTATGATTTGTCTATACTTTGAATAGATTGTCTTCTTATTTAATATATTTTTATGGTTTTGCTATACTTTGTATAGCTTATCTTGTTAATCAACATATCTGATGATGACCGCGTGTCAGTCGAAACGCGTAATCCTAAATTGATCTTCGGGAATAGTGTGTCATATAATATATTTATCACGTTTAATCTTAATGGGCAAGGCCTTCAAAACTTCACATACCATATGAAGGAGTATAGTTATAACATTACGAATCCTCTCACTTGGGAGGGGGGTAGTGGTAATTTATACCATAAAGATTATATATTTTTTAAATATATATAAACATATTATATTATCATAGATTCCATAACATATCATTTTCCTTTCCACATCAAGTTCTCAATTCAACATCTAAAATAAACCAACTTCCCTTCATTATCTGCAACTTTCTTCATCTTATCAACAGCTAACACCTTAGCCCATCCTTCTATTTATCATTCCTCATTCATCATATAGAAAACCTATCTTTTTTTCATATCACCAAACACTAACAATCTTCCTACATACATTATCATACAGTCATAGAATAACAAAAAACAACACACCATCATTAAAAGGAATATAGAAAAGAAGCCTCACTGGTAAGACCCCCAGCAACTCACTGCTAGAAACTATATCTCTAACTTTGGGTGATTGACAGCACCCCCAGCAAGCGCCATTTTCATAACCTAAAACCCCAAGAAAAACGAACAGTGACATAAGGTTTAATATTATGGTGTTTGAAGCCATTTTTAGTGTTGCCTTAGTAATCGAAATTTTATGTTATTCAGTCGGTCAACACGATTGTACCCAATTGTAATGGGTGGTTCCCTAACCCTGAAAAATATTTACACGTATTTACATTTATTCATTAAATCTCATGTAATTTTTTTCAGGATTGGGGAACCACCCATTAATAGTAGGTACAATCGTCTTAACTGTCTGAAAAACATTACATTTTGAGGAATACTGTTCGCTGTTTACAGGGTCCTATCATGGGGTTAATGGGCTAGGCCCCTTCAAACAAAATCAATAAGTGAACACGTACATAGCCATGAACTCAACTCCCAATATTTACATTCACTTTGCGTTCCAACAAAACTTGGCCTAAAATAATGATTCTACATTACATCAGGTACGCATCATTGCATACGAAGAACCAGTTCTCTTCAATCTATTCTCTGACTCATCGATAACGGTGATGATTGATCGTTGTTGGGTTCTAGGTACGCCCTTGTTCGTGCCTCTAAAACACTCAAACCATATTATTTCTTGCTTTTAATCAAAAACCGCTATAATAAAGAAACGCCCCATAGCAGTTTGGTAACTCAAAAGAACACTGTTGTATTGCTAACTTGCATTCATTAACGTCAATGTTATTGACGTAAAAAGAGTTAGAGAGAATTGCTCAGGGAGAAGTATTATGATTAGGAACGCTATTATGAGCAGTTCATTGCTAATAAAATAGTTTCATTTTGTACAACATCCACTTGATTGAAATGTAACGCAAGTGCCAATTACTCTGCCTACAACTGAAAAACATTGTACTTCATTCACTTGTTGGCGTTTGTGAGGCGGTTTTCAACATAACTGTAATCTCCCTGAACACTTATTTTTAATATTTTTAAGAAATCAGCGATTGATTTTCATTTTAAATAATGTTACGTGCCACCCCCTAGTGGCACTTTTGTTAACTGGATTACGGTGGGGGTACAAAGCACAATACCAATTACTGCTTAAAGAAATAATTAACTTTATTGTGGCCAGAAAATTACACTAATCAGCAAATACAAGCAATTAGGAGCCTTACTCCAGTTTCCTCAAGTCTCTTCCTTGAGCGCTCTTGGCCCTTCCACTTGTCAACAGATGACAGAAGTTAATCCGTCCTAATGAGTACGGTGGCCTTGACAGAAACTACCTGCTCCTCTCCTTTATGTTCACCGACCACAATTACTTACGATCACTTGCTGCAGGCTATTTCGCTGTCCACAAGCTGGAGAAACAATGTCACTGGATTTCGTAACTCGCACAGCACTTCGTCACCACACTTCTGTCGCACAAGATAATCGCTCGCACTAGCTCGTAAAACACAACAACAACAACCACTGCTTCACGGGTCACACTTATATAGCAGGCCGGTGACTCAATAAATGCTTCTAGATCCATCCAGGGTCCACGGCTTCTCGAGGTTTCCATCGCTGGTCCAGTCACGAATATTCTGGACTATCCCTTTGTCTTAGTAGCCCTGTTGCATAAGGCGCGCGCAATACAGGAGGCAGGACACAGCCCAGCCCTGGGGCAGTTGTGACTCATGCGGCGAGCGATGACACAAACTCACAGCCGTAACAATAATTTGAAATTAAACGATATTCAGTAGATGATGATGATGATAATTGTTGTTTTAAGGGGCCTAACATCTAGGTTATCGGCCCCTGATGGTGTGGGTGATCGTGAAGATGATAATGAAATGTAAACTATATCTAAAACTAACTACTAACTTATAAACTAGAAGAAGAAATTGAAAACAAAAGGAGAATAAGGCCAATAAAGGTCAGGAGGAAAAGAAATGCCCTCAACCCTCGAAGAATGCGGATTGAGGGACTTGGAAGGAACGAGAGCCATAAAAGGCAGATAGGAAAGTGAAAGAGGAGAGGGTCCGCCCCACAGGTAATGGATAAAAGGGGGAAAACCGGACCCAGCTCAGGAATCCCTCGGGGTCACCAACTCCCGAACTCACCAGCCGTGAACCCCTGAGGGTGTAGCAATATCTAGGGTGCACTAGAAGTGGTGGGGCTACATACACCCTGCACCTTGAGGGCCTTGAGCACAAGGCAGGAGGTAAAACGAAAACAAAAAGAAGGCTGACCCCTCACAGAAGGAGGGAATCAGAAAAGATGAGACAAGGGCCAATTAAGGCGGGAAAGGAAGAGACTCCCTAGGCCTCGGATACCCTAATACCGTCGGGGTCGGAAGAGAACAAGAGTTGACCAAGGGAGGTCGACAGGAAAGAAGACGGAGATGAGCCCGGCAGAAGTAAGTGGAAGCAATGCCGGACTCAGCTGGAGTCCCGTGGTCGCCAACACACGTCACACAAGATGTGAGCCCCTGGGAGTGATTTTCAGTAGGTCAATGCGATTGTACCCAATTAAAATGGGTAATTCCCTAATCCTAAGAAGATATGAGATTAATAATTTGTTTTCATTAGACCAGGTAGCGCATATAGTACTGTTTAGCTTACACGTGGCGAGAATGAAAAACTGGCCTTTAATGGTTGAAGAAATCCAGAGTTCAGTAATACACTTCATATTATTATGTTCTAGACTTGACAACAAACATATGTTACATAGCTTGACAAACATAGGCAGTTAGGAATTCATGGGGAAAGTCCAAGGAGGTTAAAAGATAACGTAACAAGACAGGAAATACCTTCCAGTTCAGTGCAGGCAGCGGGAGGTGGCAACTGCATGGAAACGGACCACACATCGCTCAAAAAGCTAAGTGCACAACCCATGGTATGTACTATTAGAAGACAATTATTGCGCAGGTTCATTATTCAAACGTTGACTTTGATTGCATGATTAGGACACAAGAAATAAAATCCAATTTTAAAACTTCGCACAGCCGCCATCTTGATTTTATGTAAACAATTGAACTAAATTAAAAGTCATTACATTGCAACGTGTATAAACATTTCCTGTACCAAGTTTTACTGCGCTAGGACGGTTTAATTGCGAGGAAAGTCTATTTAAATGTTTCAACTTCGCTTGGTCGTCATGTTAGTTTTGTACTTAACAGGATTTTGAAAGACACATACGTGAACTTATAGTAGTGCCCTTTATCTGCGTACAAAATTTCAGGGTGATATCAGTAATAGTTTCGGAGGTATAGAATGCCGGTGAAATATTTCACACAGTCGCCCTGTTGGATTAGTGAGACGTCATAGAATTTGAAGAACACGGTCGGGGTCGGACGAAATAGTACTATGACCTTACCGAGTTTCATTGAAATCGCTACAGCCGTTAAGATTTCATTATGGGGACACCCACACACTCATACGCACACGCACACATACGCGCACACACACACACACACACACACGGACACAAGGTGTTCTCAAAGGCGTATTTTTTCGTAAATGAATATAGGCTAACAATGGTTTCCAACACGACAATGAAATAATGTATTTAACTTAAATACAGACGTGGCCAAATGAACAGAATTAATGTAAATCGTTCAATTCATTGACTACGTGTTTTCATAAATTTGTTTTTAGTCATTGATGAGTGTGAAATGTCTACATTTTTCACGGTTTAATAGTCGATGGAATTATTTTGAGGCAAAGGGGGTTCTTTCTACGCTATTGTTTCGTAAATAATTATCACACTTCTCCGTCTAAAATCTAAAAGAAAAAGAAAAACTTTTCAAAAACACTCTTACATGTCACTGTTCAGAAATACGCAATTGAATAAGACAGTCCAACTATGCCTACCAATTATTAATCCCATTTCCAATGCGGTCGGGGATGAGATGTGATGAAATTCGTGATGATGATGATGATTATTATTGTTTTAAGGGGCCTAACATCTAGGTTATCGGCCCCTAATGATCTGGGTGATAGCGGAAATGTTAATGAAGCGGAAACCAGAACGAAAATTAAGTGAGACGGAAAATACTTACAAAAAGGAACTAAGATTGAAACAACTCACAAAATGTTCTTACAGAAGGGAATTTAGAACAAAAAGATTCACAAAAGCAATAGATTGAAAAATACCCTCAAAGTGAAGGCTAGGTTCAAAATACGTACAAAATGCAATGTAGCGTCGACATACCTACAAAATGCAATTGGAATTCAAAATACCTACAAAATGCAATTGAGGTTCAAAATACTTACAAAATGCAATTGAAATTGATGATAATGATGATAATTGTTGTTTTAAGGGGCCTAACATCGAGGTTATCGGCCCCTAATGATCTGGGTGATAGCGAAAATGATAATGAAATGGAAACCAGAACAAAATTATCGAAGACTGAAAATACGTACAAAAAGGAACTCACATGGAAACAACTAACAATATGGTCCTACAAAAGGGAATTTAGAACGAAAAGTTGCACAAAAAGAATAGATTGAAAAAGACCCACAAAACGTAGGCTAGATTCAAAATACGTACAAAATGCAAAGTAGCGCCGAAATACTTACAAAATGCAACTGAAATTCAAAATACTTACAAAATGCAAATGAGATCGAAAGTACGTACAAAATGCAATTGAGGTTCAAAATACTTACAGAATGCAATTGAAATTGAAAATACACAAGGCAATTCAGATTGAAATATCCCAGTTCCAATCCAAAGTATTCACAAAGTGCAATTGAAATTCAAAATACTTACAAAATGCAATTGAAATTGAAAATGCTTACAAAATGTACGGTAGATTCAAACGACTCATGTGGATTGACAATACTTACAAAAAGCAATTTAGATTGAAAATACTTGACAAATGTAATTTAGATTCAAAATACCCACAAAATGCAATTGAGAATCAAAATATGTGCAAAATGCCCACCAAACAAAATGCAATTTAGATTCAAAATTCGTGCGAAATGCGGTTTTGGTTGAAAATACTTACAAAATGCAATTGAAATTCAAAAAACTCACTAAAATGCCCTGACGCCTGCATTGAAAGACTTACTAAAAAGCAATTTAGATTGTCAATCTTTACAAAATGCAATTGAGGTTGAAAACAATCGCGAGATGTAATTTAGATCGAAGAGACTTACAAAATGCAACATAGATCAAAAATGCCTTAAAAAATGGTAAAAGGGAATTTAGATACACGGTGATTCGAGTAACAAAAACAGTGCGGGAATCTTCAAGAGAAAAGGAAATAGAAGGAAAAGAGGAGACGAGAGGGGAGAGAGGAGAAGGTCCGCCCCAAAGGGAAGGGACAAAAAGGGGAAAACGGACCCAGCTCAGGAATCCCTCGGGGTCGCCAACGCCCGAACTCACCAGCCGTGAGCCCCTGAGGGTGTAGCATTATCTAGGGTGCACCAGAAGTGGTGGGGCTACATACACCCTGCCTCCTTAAGGGCCTAGAGCACAAGGCAGGAGGTAAAAGGAAGAGAAAAAGAAGGCTGACCCCTCGCAAAAGGAGGGTATCAGAAAAGATGAGACAAGGGCCAATTAAGGCGGGAAAGGAAGAGACACCCTAGGCCTCGGATACCCTAATACCGTCGGGGTCAGAAGAGAACAAGAGTTGACCAAGTGAGGTCGACAGGAAAGAAGACGGAGAGGAGCCCGACACAAGTAAGTGGAAGCAATGCCGGACTCAGCTGGGGCCCCGTGGTCGCCAACCCACTTCTCACTAGATGTGAGCCCCTGGGGGAAATTGAAATTGAAATTACACGATGCAATTCAGATTGAAATATCCCAGTTCCAATCCAAATTATTCACAAAGTGCAATTGAAATTCAAAATGCAATTGAAGTTGAAAATGCTTACAAAATGTACGGTAGATTCAAACGACTCATGTGGATTGACAACACTTACAAAATGCAATTTAGATTGAAAATACTTGACAAAATGTAATTTAGATTCAAAATACCCACAAAATGCAATTAAGAATCAAAATATGTGCAAAATGTCCACCAAACAAAATGCAATTTAGATTCAAAATTCGTGCGAAATGCGGATTTGGTTGAAAATACTTACAAAATGCTGATGATGATGATGATAATTGTTGTTTTAAGGGGCCTAACATCTAGGTTATCGGCCCCTGATGGTTTGGGTGATCGTGAAGATGAAAATGAAAAGCGAACTTAAAACTAAAACTAACTTCTAACCTACATACTAAAAGAAGAAATGGAAAACTAAAGGAGAATAAGGCAAATATAGGACAGGAGGAAAAGAAATGCCCTCAACCCTCGAAGAAGGCGGATTGAGGGACTTGGAAGGAAGGAGAGCCATGAAAAGCAGATAGGAAAGTGAAAGAGGAGAGGGTCCGCCCCCAAAGGTAAGGGACAAAAGGGGAAAACGGACCCAGCTCAGGAATCCCTCGGGGTCGCCAACTCCCGAACTCACCAGCCATGAGCCCCTGAGGGTGTAGCATTATCTAGGGTGCACCAAAAGTGGTGGGGCTACATACACTCGGCCTCCTTGAGGGCCTTAAGCAGAAGGCAGGAGATAACATGAAAAGAAAAAGAAGGCTGACCCCTCGCAGAAGGAGGGAATCAGAAAAGATGAGACAAGGGCCAATTAAGGCGGGAAAGGAAAAGACTCCCTAGGCCTCGGATACCCTAATACCGTCGGGGTCAGAAGAGAACAAGAGTTGACCAAGTGAGGTCGACAGGAAAGAAGACGGAGAGGAGCCCGGCACAAGTAAGTGGAAGCAATGCCGGACTCAGCTGGGGCCCCGTGGTCGCCAACCCACGCCCACTAGAAGTGAGCCCCTGGGGGTTTACAAAATGCAATTGAAATTCAAAATTCTCACTAAAAGGCCCGACTACTTGCATTGAAAGACTTACCAAAAAGCAATTTAGATTGCCAATCTTTACAAAATGCAATTGAAGTTGAAAACAATCGCGAGCTGTAATTTAGATCGAAAAACGTACAAAATGCAACGTAGATTAAAAATGACTTAAAAAATCACTAGAAGGGAATTTAGACACACGGTGAACCAAGTAACAAAAACAGTGCGGGAATCTTAAAGAGAAAAGTAAATATAAGGAAAAGAGGAGTGGTGAGGAGAGGAGAGGAGAGGGAAGAGAGGAGAAGGTCCGCCCCAAAGGGAAGGGACAATAGGGGAAAACGGACCCAGCTCAGGAATCCCTCAGGGTCGCCAACTCCCGAACTCACCAGCCGTGAGCCCCTGTGGGTGTAGCATTATCTAGGGTGCACCAGAAGTGGTGGGGCTACATGCACCCGGCCTCTTTAAGGGCCTTGAGCACAAGGCAGGAGGTAAAAGGAAAAGAAAAGGAAGGCTGACCCCTCACAGAAGGAGGGTGTCAGGAAAGATGAGACAAGGGCCAATTAAGGCGGGAAAGGAAGAGACTCCCTAGGCCTCGGATACCCTAATACCGTCGGGGTCGGAAGAGAACAAGAGTTGACCAAGTGAGGTCGACAGGAAAGAAGACGGATAGGATCCCGGCACAAGTAAGTGGAAGCAATGCCGGACTCAGCTGGGATCCCGTGGTCGCCAACCCACGTCCCACTAGATGTGAGCCCCTGAGGGGAACCTTGCTCAGTGTCTCTGGACGCCAATTTGTCAGCTAAAGGAAGTAGGAGACTTCTACTACTTAGGAAGCAAAATAACCAGTGATGGACGAAGCAAAGAGTTTAAAAAAGGAGTTTGGCTCAGGCAAGGAAAGCCTTTCTACAGAAAAGAAATCTGTTGACATCAAATATAGATTTTGTATTAGGAAGTCATTTTTGAATTCCATTACCAGCAGCGTGTCACTGTATGGAAGTGAACCTTGGACTGTTGTCGCAGCAGGAAAGAGAAGATGATGATGATAATTGTTGTTTTAAGGGGCCTAACATCTAGGTTATCGGCCCCTAATGGTTTGGGTGATCGTGAAGGTGATAATGAAATGTAAACTAAATCTTACTACTAACTTATATACTAGAAGAAGAAATGGAAAACAAATGGAGAATAAGGCAAATAAAGGACAGGAGGAAAAGAAATGCCCTCAACCCTCGAAGAATGCGGATTGATGGACTTGGAAGGAAGGAGAGCCATGAAAGGCAGATAGGAAAGTGAAAGAGGAGAGGGTCCACCCCACAGGTATTGGATAAAAGGGGGAAAACCCGGACCCAGCTCAGGAATCCCTCGGGGTCACCAACTCCCGAACTCACCAGCCGTGAGCCGCTGAGGGTGTAGCAATATCTAGGGTGCACCAGAAGTTGTGGGGCTACACACACCTTGCCTCCTTGGGGGCCTTGAGCAGAAGGCAGGAGATATCTGGAAAAGGAAAGAAGGCTGACCCCTTGCAGAAGAAGGGTATCAGGTAAGATGAGACAAGGACCAATTAAGGCGGGAAAGGAAGAGAGCCCCTAGGCCTCAGATACCCTAATACCGTCGGGGTCGGAAGAGAACAAGAGATGACCAAGTGAGGTCGACAGGAAAGAAGACGGAGAGGAGCCCGGCACAAGTAAGTGGAAGCAATGCCGGACTCAGCTGGGGCGCCATGATCGCCAACCCATGTCCCACTAGATGTGAGCCCCTGAGGGAAAGATTTGAATAGGATGCAGCCATGGCCTTATAGTAATTTAGGTATTGGACTAGAGTAGAAGTTGGCTAACCAACGGAAACAACTTGTGAGATGGCTGAGATACGAATCGAAGTCACCTCTTTTCTGTTCTGCCTCACGAGGTTGGGTCTACCCCATTCTAGCCCATAGATCAAAGTTAAATTTCTTTGCAAAGCCGGCAATCGAACCCAGATCGGAGGGATGACAGTCAAATATGTTAGCCAAAACGTCATGACGAAATCCTTAAGCAAAGATGTCGAATGCTGGGCAATGCAAGCTAATACACCACATTTCACAAGGTCAAGCCTCCTTAGCTATGGGATAAGTTGTTAATACGACATATCCAATTTCAAGAGACATAACACGAACTGACCTCGGGTCGGTACAGTATCGAGTTCATTAAAAAACAAACATGAACTCTGGTAAGTGATGCGATGAAAAAAGTGCGAAATTTAACGTGACGGGGATTGAATATCAAGATCCTTTACTTTTACCGAGATCAGCTTACCACGTACGGTACCGGAGAGTGACATACTTCACACATTCTACGATCCAGCTAGAGTGTCGTGATTTTCTGTGCACAGAAGCTTCCTTTTTAAGCAATAATAATAAAGAGTTTATCGTAAAACTTGGAATTTTAACACCGAAATCTGTTCATATAAAATAAGGCACTATAACACAGTGGTGAAACCGAAATATCTAACGTATATGCGAGAGAATGCCTAGTATTAAAATTTAGATTGGATAAATTGAAATATTAGATTCAAGGGTCGTGAGAAAAGTGACGATCTCATTAAGTACTTCAAAACTATGGAAATAAAGAAGGCATGAGGAAATTTACCAGGACATAGGAAATATAACAGAAACGCTATAGATTGGTCTATTGTAACCATATCTGTAGAATAACTACAGTGACAAAAAATGTATTCAAATACCTTTGGGAGAAGAAATCAGTTACAAGGTGGATCCAAAAAATAAGACAGGTCGAGACTGTAGGGAGGATGTTGCCAGACCTCCCACTTGAAACGCTGCAGCAGTTCGCTCGTTTGGCGGACCTAGCGCCATGTGACTTTCATCTGTTCGGTAAGCTCAAAACGGAGCTCGGTGGTCGACGTTTCCAGACCGATGAGGAGATGAACGCCGCTGTCTCCGTGTGGTTGCAGAACCCTGGAGGAACGTTCAATGCATCCGACATCGACAAGTTGGTTCACAGAAATGTTTGGAGTCTGTTGGAACTACGTGGAAAAGTGACGCTACACTGTATGTCGTTATAGGCGTGTTGCTGTTGTATAGGTGGTGTAATAAATGGCCATAACGGGGAAGTGCAACTTATTTTTTGATCCACCTTCATAATAAAAAAGAAATAAAGTAATAAAATGGATATCCTTACAACGTAGTATTAATTGTAAATAAATAAAATGAAATTTAATATTGAGATTTACGAACTAAAGAGACTACTTTTCTTAAAATTTCAGATTCATGCCAATTATTAATCTATTTGGATCTACCTAGAATAATGACGAAATTAAGTTGGTAATATCAAAATTTCTAATTAGTTCAAAATACTGTATACCTGGCATAATGTAGCCTAATAGAGAACTACAGTTGGCAGCCCCGGTGACTGAATATATTCTTAGTTCCATCTCTTATGGTACAGAATACAAAAATTGGGTAAGTCCAATGGATAGCTTGGACGTTACATGCAGTTTAACATCGGATCTAACAGCGCGTAAAATCATGTTGGCAACAATGTCATCCATGTATTGGTCAGAAATAATCTGAAACAATACGATCTCTTGTTGTGCCAATTTTGAATGAAATCCATTAGTTAGTATAGAAGTTACATGCATTTCAATATTGGACCTATCAGCATGCTTAGAATCATGTTGACGTTTATTAGTTACTCCAAATTAATCTAGAATACCAGGTACTATACATGTGCAAAGTTTAGAGCTATTGGCTAGCATACATTCTGATATATTGATATTAGGGTAACAAAAATAGAGACAGCATTTATTAACAGTTGGCAGCCCTGGTTGCTCTTAAGAATACGCTTAGTCATTCCTGTTATGGTACACATAGCACACACGAAATTTGCTTGAAATCCAAATGATAGTATAGAAGTTACATGTATTTAAAGTTGGACCTCTCAGCAGGCTTAGAATCATGTTGGTAGCACTGACGTATATACGTTACTCCAAATTAATATAGAATGTCAGGTACTATACGTGTGCATAGTTTAAAGCTGTCGGCTTGCATACTTTCTGATATATGGGTATTTGGATTAAAAAAATGAGAGCATTTATTAACAGTTGGCAGCCCTGGTGGCTCTTAAGAATACGCTCAGTTATATCTGTTTATGTACACATAGCACATACGAAATTTGGTTGAAATCCAATTGATAGTGTAGAAGTTATATGCATTTAAAATTTGGACCTATCAGCAGGCTTATAATAAATTTGGCAAAACTGCCATGTATGGCCTCCTGGAAATTAAACTACAATATTATCATCTATACGTCTGCCAATTTTGAAATAGCTCCCTTTCATACCTGCCAAGATATCCAACATGGAGCTCAAATTTCAATTGCGATTTTTCAGCAGTTGGTAGCTACCAAATTTTGTTTTGATTGCTGCAGCCGTTTAGGAGTTGATGGGAGGGGGGGGGGGACACACACACACACAGACAGACAGACAGACAGACACACATTTGCCCGATCTCATAAGTCTACTTTTTCCTCATTTTTGCAAAATGTGAAAAGTAGGCTAAAAATAATACATTTTTTAATGAAATCCACAGCCTGCTTCCAGTCTCCGACCGGGTCAGGAATGGAATGAATGAAGCCCCCATCTAGCGGCGAGGATAGGAACTGTGCCGGCTGCCGAGGCCTGACGCACTCCTCTGGGGCAATGATTAAATAAATGACAGATGAAATGAAATGATAGTGGAGAGTGTTGCTGGAATGAAATTTTGACAGGGAAAACCGGAGTACCCGGAGAAAAACCTGTCTGCCTCCGTTTTGTCCAGCACAGATCTCACATGGAGTGACCGGGATTTGAACCACGGACCCAGCGGTGAGAGGCCGGCGTGCTGCCGCCTAAGCCACGGAGGCTTCAATACATTTTTTAATAGTGAGTGTAAATAAATATTGGTCTTTATATTAAAATCCAAATATAAACAAATAAATAATTTAGAAAATCAAGTGCCGAATATCACCAAATACTTCAACTGAGCGCTTGAATGAGAAGATAAATCTTCTACCAAATACGGAGTTTGAATTTTGATCAGGTGCCAACCAGGAAATGTCTCATCGTGTGACCTTCAACACATGCTTTCGAGTGCTGATGTTGAGTTATATTGAGCAACGATGAAAATTTTGCTTTAAGGCAGGGTAAATATTACAGGACCATTCTTAATTCAAACATTAATTATTTCACTGTCTGAGAAGACAAGACTAGAGTGTTTGAGGTTTGAGTTTGAAACCAATATTTAGGTCAAGTACCAGACCTATTTAATAATCTATTTAATTTGCGGGAGAATTTGAATCGATAATGATGAAGATTGTTGTTTTAAGGGGCCTAACATCTAGGTTATCGGCCCCGAATGGCTCGGGTGATAGTGAAAGATGAGATGAGAATGAAAACTATAACTAATACTAACTACAAACTTGGGCCTACACACTAGAAGAAATGATAAACAAATGAAGGATAAGGCAAATAAAAGACAGGAAGAATTGAAATGCCCTCAACCCTCGAAGAATGAGGATTGAGGGACTTGGAAGGAAGAAGAGCCATGATAGGCAGATAGGAAAGGGAAAGAGGAGAGGGCCCACCCCAAGGTCAGAGTAAAAAGGGGACAATACGGACTCAGCTCAGAAATCTCTCGGGGTTGCCAACTGCCAAACTCACCAGCCCTGAGCCCTTGAGGGTGTACCACTATCCAGGGTGCACCAGAAGTGGTGAGGCTACACGCACCCTGCCTCCTTGAAGGCCTTCTGCAGAAGGCAGGAGATAACGTGAAATCAAAAAGAAGGCTGACCCCTCGAAGAATTAGAGTATCAGGAAAGATGAGACAAGGGCCAATTAAGGCGGTAAAGTGAAGACTCCCTAGACCTCGGATACCCTAATACTGTCGGGGTCGGAAAAGAACAAGAGTTGACCAAGAAAGGTCGACAGGAAAGAAGACGGAGAGGAGACTGGCACAAGTAGCCTACGTGGAAGCAATGCCGGACTCAGCTGGGGTCCACTCGATGTGAGCCCCTGAGGGAGGGAATTTGAAAAGGAATGACCAGCAGAATATATGAAAATAGACTAGTTCGTCACCGAAATGCTTGTTTTTCTTTCTTTTTCACATGTGTATCCGCATACAAACTTGTATCTAGCTGTCAACGACTGGTACTACACCTACTGTGGTTATTAATAAATTGAACACTCCTCATACTCATATGTGGACAATATGGGAGGTATTCTTGGATCCCTAGTTGCCAGCACTATTATTCTGTACAGTGTTTGCACCACTCACTAGAGAGAGAGAAGAAGTTGTATGCAGACGGTAAATTGGAGAATCACGACAAAGGAAGCATTCCATCCAGCACCTGACGTTCACTGATTGATGAGCCGTCTGCTGTAATAGTCGTTGTTAGCAATGTACCGCCAAGTCTTCTCTCAAGACCAACTTGTTCCTCATTAATCGGAGAACTGTCGAAAGATCAAGGAGTACATTCGCCTTCAGTGATGTGATAACTGGTGATAAATTACCCACCACCTGGTAACCAATCTAGGAGCAGGAGACTGTAATTGAATGGCAATATCGTCATCCTTGTTGTTTTAGTTAGGGCATGGCATTGTGGTCATCAGGTCCGTGTACTTGCGATGTGTGAGATACCTACCTACAATGCAACGTGTCACCAGCTGAGTCCAGTATTGCTTCCGCTTACTTGAGCCAGGGTCCTCTCTTTCATATTTCCTTCCGTGGTTGACTTTTATTCTCGTTCGACCGCTACGATATTAGAGTATCAGAGGCCTAGAGTGTCTTTCTATTTCTGCCTTAATTGACCCATGCTTTTTCTTTCCTGATACTTTCCTGTTAACACCACCTTCACATATGGGGTACCTACAGAATCCACATAACCCCATATGTGCCCGAAACGCACTCACTTCCTCTTTAAATACCTCACAATTAAATAAATACCTTAAAAATGTACATTTACAATGGGAGCACCGTAACCTGGCGAGCCTGCCACTAGAGCGCAGGGCAGCGCGGTGGCGTCAGCCATCTGGCGGGAGCGCGGCGTACTGCTAGCTGAGGAGTCTCTCAGCAGATGGATCCGGTGTGGTCTCGCCAAGACTTTCTCTAGGGTTCAATCCTTTGCAAATGTAAAAATTGCTGTAAAAGATGATGATGATGATAATTGGTGTTTTGAGGGGCCTAACATCTAGGCTATCGGCCCCTGATGGTTTGGGTGATCGTGAAGATGAAAAAAGAAATGTAAACTTAAAACTAAAACTAACTACCAACCTACATACTAGAAGAAGAAATGGTAAACTAAAGGAGAATAAGGCAAATAAAGGGCAGGAGGAAAAGAAATGCCCTCAACCCTCGAAGAATGCGGATTGAGGGACTTGGAAGGAAGGCGAGCCATGAAAGGCAGATAGGAAAGTGAAAGAGGACAGGGTCCGCCCCGAAGGTAAGGGACAAAAGGGGAAAACGGACCCAGCTCAGGAAACCCTCGGGGTCGCCAACTCCCGAACTCACCAGCCGTGAGCCCCTGCGAGTGTAGCATTATCTAGGGTGCACCAAACTTGTTGGGGCTACATACACCCGGCCTCCTTGAGGGCCTTGAGCAGAAGGCTGAAGATAACAGGAAAATAAAAAGAAGGCTGACCCCTCGCAGAAGGAGGGAATCAGAAAAGATGAGACAAGGGCCAATAAAGGTGGGAAAGGAAGAGACTCCCTAGGCCTCGGATACCCTAATACCGTCGGGGTCGGAAGAGAACAAGAGTTGACCAAGTGAGGTCGACAGGAAAGAAGAAAGAGGGGAGCACGGCACAAGTAAGTGGAAGCAATGCCGGACTCAGCTGGGGCCCCGTGGTCGCCAACCCACTTCCCACTAGATGTGAGCCGCTGGGGAATGCTGTAAATGAAACTCCAGAGCTAACAATAACCGATGAATTCGTTGTAATACCGAATATTGTCTACAAAGAGGTGCTGTGACAAGTACAAAACACTGTTCTACATAATTCATTGTTTTCTTCTCATGTACGTATGCCGTTTAACAACAATAAATACATTTCTTCAATATTAAAAACTCATTTTCCCACATTCTTCCCAACAACCCCATAAACCTACATTCACGTTGCGAAAGCTCGCACGGGCCCCCCAGTCATTCTTATTACTTTTTTTCATTATGGTCCTATCATTAGTGGCAGATGTTGATGATGATGATGATGATGATTATTGTTGTTTTAAGGGGCCTAACATCTAGGTTATCGGCCCCAAATGGTTTGGGTGATAGTGAAAGATGAGAATGAAAACTAAAACTAATACTAACTACCGACTTACATACTAGAAGAAGAAATGGTAAACAAAGGATAAGGCAAATAAAGGACAGGAAGAAAAGAAATGCCCTCTGCCCTCGAAGAATGAGGATTAAGGGACTTGAAAGGAAGGAGAGACATGAAAAGCAGATGGGAAAGGGAAAGAGGAGAGAGCCCACCCCAAAGTCAGTGGAAAAAGGGGAATAAACGGACCCTGCTCAGGAATCCCCCGGGATCACCAACTCACGAACTCACCAGCCGTGAGCCCCTGAGGGTGTAGCAATATCCAGGGTGCACCAGAAGTGGTGGGGCTACGTACACCCTGCCTCCTTGAGGGCCTTGAGCAGAAGGCTGGAGATAACATGAAAAGAAAAAGAAGGCTGACCCCTCGCAGAAGGAGGGTATCAGGTTAGATGAGACAAGGGCAAATTAAGGCGGGAAAGGAAAAGACTCCTAGGCCTTATACCCTAATACCGTCGGGGTCGGAAGAAAACATGAGTTGACCAAGAGAGGTCTACAAGGTTGAATTTCATAGGCCATATTTTTATGCTTTAGGTCATAAATGCATACATATTTCATACATTTTTAGGTCATAGAAATCCACCCCCTAGTAATGATAATGAAACTGAACATTATAGCCTAATCATGATTAATAAGATTTATGTAGCTGTAACTTTCCACTGAAAATTGTTTGCAGTTGTGGATCAGGTTTACTAGTAGAAATAATCAGCAGCGACTTCAAATGCTCATCAGTTATTTGGATCTGTCATTATTTTGGGTATACATCATTTTGGAGATTTTTTTTACACAGATAATAATAATAATAATAATAATAATAATAATAATAATAATAATAATAATAATAATAATATCGTATGGCCTCGGGTGCCGGGTGCAAGCTTTGTTATTTGACGCACAAAGTCAAGGAGGTTAGTTATATAAGCTCCTTGACACTATAGCGCTTTCAAGTAGAGAAAGTGGGAACTTTTGTGATGGCGGAAAATCCCGAGAACTATTTTGACATTATGAACATGGCCTACTGAATTCAAATGGGTTATTTAACCTGCTAACATCGTATGCCATGCTTGCCATGATTTTTTTGTCTTTCAAAAATCACTTACCAGGAGCGAACCTGCAAGCTTGGGGTTGGTAGTCTGACACGATAACCACTCACTCACCGTGCCGAATGCGGAAGGAATCCACGGACAATCTGAGCGGATCTCATCTCCTCTTCCTGCTTACTCCCCAGCTTGTCCCGAAACGAATATTTGCGCATAATTCATACCTACAGTATGTTGGTATGATGAGCTTAGCTAGGTCTTCGTCCTGGGACTTAGCCTAATGGAGAAATCCGTGTGGCCCATAGGCTAAAGTGTTTGGAGACCCCTGGTCTAGCCGAAAGCATGTCCAACGATTACTGTCTACAGTAGTCAGTCAAGAACGGGAAAGGACCAGCCTCGTCCATAATAAGCCTAGCCCATGACGCCACTATTCAAACAAACTGTATTACACGTAATATATCATGACGTCCTTCCTGCCTCCGTGATCACATACAGCAATTGTTCTGTTTACTTCCCCCCAGATCTCACTCATAATTTCCAATTAAAGTAGAGTCCCACACGCTATGTAAAGTATACACGAGTGTAATTACTGTTATACACAGAACAACTATATAATTGGGTGGAATGTAACAGTAAGTATTGTTATTGTATGTCTTATCCCAGATCTGAAGATACAGTGGCCTAGACCTCCCATCATGCACTGCAATCATCGCCATGCATGCAGTACACTCTTTGAATCGTGTAAGAATGCAATCGAAGTTTAAATGGAAATTCAATGTCAACAGCGTACTGTATGATTCCTTACAAGTTAGTTTATGTTTTAGTTTTCCAATAGCGTGAAAGTATCCATATCAATTTTCGTTCGCCCAATCATTTTATAAAATGTGTGTAACATAATTATGTTCATGCAGACAAAGAAATTAATTCAGGAGCTGTCAGGAGCAAGGGCGAATGTAAGAAATCCATTACATTTTTTGACGCCTTATTATTAACTAGCAGAAGTACCCATTCTTCGAACAGTGTTCGTTGTTAACACCAGACATTATCAATTAAGCTACTATTGCAATGGTTAGTGGTTTGTCATTCCTTCATAAGTTCATCAGAACGAAGTTAGTTTTCTGGGAATATCACACACACTGTTAATTAAAATGTGGTTTTCGGAGACCTTTTATAGAATCCCGAATCTTGTGTCTCACATTGAGAAGCGCAACATTTATGCTTTGGGTGTCCTTCTAGGATTATTTTTATATTTCGCCTATTTTAGCATGTATTTTGAGAAGTGTTTCCCTATATCCACCCTTCTACTGTATGAAAAGTACGGTGAAGAGTTTTATAAATGATTGCTGTATTGACTTTCATGGTTACCATACCTAATTTTACGATGCACAGTATCAATCATATCATCCTTACGATGAACCCGTATGTCGACAAAAAAAAAAGATTAGTTAAAATGTGCTCTCAAACTAAATTCACCTAACGTGTACTTCCTGACGTGAAATAGAATTGAAAGCCTTGTAGACGAAATGCAATGCACGTCACATAAAAACTGACCCTCTACGTTGTGTTAGGTCCCCATACACAGGAAGACCCCTTTCATAAATTATAAAGGCTTGTGGTGCATGAAAATTCAGGTTCTTAGCCTCAAATGGCCCAAATTCCTAAAAACCTCAAAAAATGCTGATTAAAATCAGGAACTTTTGAAAATAATGTTGCTGTTTGGAGATATAATAGACCTTCTGTACTATACGTCGTACGTGAAAATTGCATGAAAACATTCTAGGTTACCCCTTGACCCCCTTAATTGCATTGATGAATATACAGTCTACGTTGATTCCGTGATAACCTTATAGCCATTTGCAAACTTTCACAGAAATATAATAAAAGGAGTGACATTGCTTCTTACAGAAATAGATGGAAAGTTGGATGCCACCCCTTGAGATAATGTTGTCATGGTTACCGATTTGCATTCCTTCATTAGTTTGTTAAATTAGATTAGTTTTATGGGAATATTTCAGAAACTGTTGGTTTTAGAGCCTTATAATGTAGTTTTCGAGGAACCCTTAGGGCCCCCGAGTTTTGTTTCTGGCACCGAGGGGATTTGTCTCATCGTTGTACGCCATAATATAGTACTAATACTAATAATAATATAATATAGGGATAGTAATATAATGGGCCTGCCGTACCACACCCGCAGGTGTAAATCACGTGAAAAAATTCTAGAGTACCCCTTGACCCCTTAAGCTCATTAAACGTATTGATGAATTTTACAGCTTATTTGGTTCCGTGATAACCTTCTACCGTTTTGCAAACTTTCACACTAATGTAATTAATGGAATTGGATTGCGTCTTACAGCAATTGATGGACCTCTGAGAATCTGTTGTCATGGTTACTGGCTTGCATTCGTTCATTAGTTTATTAAATGAAATTAGTTTTCTGGGAATATCTCAAAAACTGTTGGTTTTAGGGCCTTAAAATGTGGGTTTCGGGGACCCTTTAGGGCCCTCAAGTTTTGTCTCTCACATTGAGGGGCTGAAAATGAGCCTTGTCTCGTCCGTCTACGCCTATTTCATCATGTATTTTAAGAAGGTATGCCCCCTTTCATGAGAGGTACGGAGAAGAGTTACATCAATGATTAGTGTCGTGCCTCTGATGGATATCTGTACCAAATTTTACGTTGATACACCCAGCCATTCTCGAGTTATAAGGGAACAAAGTTGTCCACAGACAAACAAACAAACAAACAAACAAAACAAACCAACAAACAGACAACCAAAAAATTATTTTCGCGCGCATCTATCATAAAACGGTCTGAAAAGCGTAAATAACTCAAATTCCCGTAGTAATTAAGGAAAAATCACACAAACTTTCATTTTTAGCCTATTTTCAATTTTGAAAAAATAGGCTTATGAGATCACCTTTTGTCCGTGTGTGTGTGCGTGTGTGATTCGTGTGTGTGTGTCCCCCTAATAAAATCTAAACGGCTGGAGCGATTTCAATGAAACTCGGTAAGTTTATAGCACTATTTACGGCGACCCCGACCGTGCCCTTCAAATTTTGTTACGACTCACCAATCCAACATGGCGGCTATGCGAAGTATTTCACCAGCATTCAATATCTCCGAAACTATTACCGATATTACCATGACATTTTGTATGCTGATAAAGGGAACTACTATAATTTCACTTATGTGACCTTTGAAAACCTGGTAACTACAAAACCAACATGGCGGCCAAGCGAATTTGCGATTTTTAAATACACATTTCTCGCGATTTAACCAACCAAACGGAATGAAACTTGGTACAGTTTATTTTTATATACATTTTAATGCACCGACATCTAAATTGGTTCAATTGTTTACATAACCACAATATGGCGGATGTGCGAATTATTTCACCGGCATTCTATATCTCTGAAACTATTAGCGGTATCTCCCTGAAATTTTGTACGGAGATAAAGGGCACTACTGGAAGTCCATATATAAGACTTTTAAAAACCGGTTAACTACAAAACGAACATGGCGGCCAAGCGAATTTGAAAATTTTAAATAGACCTTTCTCGCGATTTAATGTTCCAAACGCACTGAAATCTGGTACAGGAAATATCTATACACATTGTAATGCACTGGTATCTAATTTAGTTCAATTGTTTAAATAACCTCAAGATGGCGGCTGTGCGAATTTTAAAATTAAGTTTTTATTTCTTGTGATGTAGTCATGCGAACGAAGTGAAAGTTTGAATTATGAAAGTACGCAACAATTTTCCTTTAATGGTACATGGCTCTATGGCCTATACATTTAACAATCCAACATGGCGACCATCTGAAATATTTAGACGGCTCTTAATATTTACGAATCTATTATAGCAATCAAACTGATTTTTTTATTGTTCATAGGGGCTATGAACTTAAGTTCACCTATAGGACTTTAAATAACCTGGTGATCACAAATCCAACATGGCGGCGACGCGAAATATAAATATTCACATGGACGTTTCTCGCAACTTAACCATCCGAGTGCAGTGACACTTGGTACAGTAAATCCTTATACGAATGTTAATCCACTGGCATCTAATTTAATTCAATTGTTTCCATAACCTCAAGATGGCAGCTGTGCGAAATTTTAAAATCTCCTTGTTACTTCTTGTGTCCTAATCATGCGATTGAAGTTTGAATACTACACGTACACAATAATCTGCATGTAACAGTACATAACTCTAGGAGCTACATATATAAAATCCAACATGGCGACCATCCGAAATATTTAGTCGGTTCTTAATATCTACGAATCTATTACAGCAATCAAACTGAAACTGTGTATGTTGATAGTGGCAATTAACATATGTAGGATATATGATAATAGGCTGTATAGTTCTTCACGGAACTACTTGTTATATATAGAGAGATTTACTGCACGGCTCGGTGTTGACCATGTTTTATTGCACAAATTTAGGTTTTACTCGCTAACCGTTGGAGATATACGAGAAGTCATTAGGACCTTTCGGATAGAAAATTAAATGTTAAAGTTCGTGTATGCCATTAAAAATTTGCTATTTCTTAGCGTTCTCTTTTTATTTGAAATGGAAATATGACATTTTGAAACCAAAGGGTGTAGTGACGTCACTAAAATGGTAGCCATATTTAATAGTGCAAAATATCGAAATCAAAAGTATCCTATATGTAAACCTGGTAAATCAGCTACATCCATGCAAAATTGCATTTAAATCTGACCAGTGATTATTGCGTTATTGAGTAACACACAGACAGATATGCAGACACACACTATCTCACTTTTAGCCTACTTTCGATTTTTGCAAAAAATGAAAGTAGACTTATGAGATCAACACAGGGCGAAAAAAGTGTGTCTGTCTGTGTGTGTGTATGTGTGTGTGTGAGTCTGTGTGTGTGTGTATGTGTGTGTGTGAGTCTGTGTGTGTGTGTGTGTGTGTGTGTGTGTGTGTGTGTGTGAGTGTGTGTACTCTGAATGTCTGTCCCCCCCTATCAATTCGAACACGGTGAAACCGAATTGAACGAAATTTGGTACAGAGGTAGCACTAGTAAAGGACACCTCAGTGTCATACTTTATATCGCCGCCATCTTTACCAAAACAGAATGGCGGCCACTCAAATGTTCAAAACGTAAAATCAAATTACGGCTAAACTAATCATCCGATCTCTACCAAATTTGGTGACAACATACCTTTATATAGGACGCGTCTTTCACCCAAAATTCAAGGTCATCGGCCATGCCATTTCAGGATGGTGGCCGTGTGAATTATGCAACCATTTTAATAAATAGCTTAAGACCCACCAATTCCGATTATCGAGCCTAGGGGGGTTTAAGCTATCCTGAAGGTCGTGATCCGTTATTTATTATAATTTAATATTATAATATTATACAGTATGAGTGGCTTAAAAGAGCTGAGCCGTTTGTGTCACACGACAAGATGGCAGCTGTCCTCATGTGCCTGTCTTATATTTCAGTAGTTTTAGTATGTTGTATGTGATATACCGTACTGATACAATAATATAAACTTTGTATGAAATGATCTTTAATGAAGATGTACTGCAGTGAAGAAATCGTTTATTTAAAGTCATTATTTGCCAACAGTTTTTATCTAATAAGTCAGTTAAGAACACCAGACGTCATGGTTACGGTTAGCTCTGGGCTAGCATGTTAGTCTGACACGCAGTTGACTGGGGATCGAGTACTGCTACAGTAATTTTTTTTTCTTGAATTCTTTTACAAATGATGTGCACGAGCTTTTTCCACAGATACTGAATAAAATGTCATTTAGCTCAAAGGAGAGGATAAAGTATACAATAGTATATTAATAAAATCGCAGTCCCAGCATCGCACATATACAGAAGACATTAGAAAAAGGAGAATAGAAGAACTAGATACACGTTGTCATTAACCACAGCCTTCTTAATGCCTCTGTACGGTGCTGTCCTCTTGTGGGTTATGTGGGTAATATTGTTCCAAACATAACGCTGTGTAAATGCCTGAGCTGGCCTCCTGAAGTATGGCAATTTTGTAATACTGGTAGTTCAACTATTAGCCACGATCGCGCTCCGAATACCTTTAAACACTGCCAGCTGGATCGCCTCCCTCTTGGCTACTTTAAACTGCCTACTCATTCAACACCCATAGAACACTGCCATCGTAGTACATTACGATGGCAGTGCATAGGCGTACAAGATAAAGATTAATTCACTGATAGGTCGCAGCACCACCTACTGTGATTGGGGCGGAAGATTCTTAATTTTGCAGGCTGGCTTAATATAGAGATTAACGGACGTGAATGCATTACAATAAGTTAGTAGTTTTGTTATTCAATCATCATAAAGTTTATAATATTGATCTTGACACTTACTGGCTTATTATCAATATAAAAGAAAACAAACAATACATTGTGGTTGGGGTGATTGTTTTAGGGATGAGGACAAAGAGTCATAAAGATACCCATACACAGGGTTACCATCCGTCCGGATTTCGTCCGGACAGTCCGGATTTTAAACATGTGTCCGGTTTGGCGTCCGGATTTAAAAATTGTCCGGAAACCGAATACGTAGCAAATATTTGGGGAAATTTTACTTCACACCGCATATAGGTTGGTCACATTGAGCACCAGGACTGCTCAGGCGGCTCCACCTGTTCTGTGAGCCGCTCCTGTCGCCATTTTATTTGGAAGGAGTGCGTTCAGTCAGTTTAGTGCTACTGTTTTGTTTGCTGGACTGCGTCCATTTCTAGACGTTTTATGCTATTAGTTTTCAGTATCAGTAGTTTTTAAGTACATAGCAACAAAGTAGTGTTATAAATTGGGAAAATGCCGAAGCGTAAGTGTGTTTTTAACGACAAACTTAAAGAAGAATATAAGTTTCTGAGACAGTGCCAAAATAGCAATGATCGCGTGAGGTGTACGGTGTGCAATTCAGAATTTTCGGTTGAACATCGTGGACGCTATGATACAGAAAATAATTTGCAGACTGAAAGACATAAGAAGGCGAATCAAGCAGCGTCCTCGGCAAGTATTAAAACATTTTTAAAAAAATACTGATGCTGAGCTGCAATGTTCAGCAAAAGAAGCTTCTTTTGCCTACCATACTGCAATGCATGGACTTAGTTTCAAAACGTCTGATTGCAATTCCAAACTGATTAAAAAGCTTTTTGAACCGAAATTCTCGGGAGCTCGTACTAAGACCGAAGCCATCATTGTAAATGTAATATCCCCTTACATATTTGACAAACTTCTCAAAGATCTGAAGGATGCAAATTTCATTACACTAACAATTGACAGTTCAAACAGAAAAGAGGTTAAATTGACTCCTGTTTGTGTTCGTTATTTTAACCAAAATGAAGGTGTTAACGTGAAGCTGTTACTTTTTGATGAACTTCCAGGTGAAACCTCTGATTTCTTAGTAGAACATGTTTTAAAATGCATCAAAAAGTTCTCTATTGACTCCAAGGTCGTATGCCTATGCGCTGACAACACCAATACCAACTTTGGTGGTGTTAAAAGGCAGGGCCAAGGAAATGTATTTCGCAAACTTCAAAATGCCCTCTCAAGGCCAATTCTTGGCATTGGCTGTTCAGCGCACATTCTGCATAACGCAGTGCAGCATGCCTGTGATGCTCTACATGTGGACGTCGAGGCAATCGTTGTGGAAGTGTACAAATACTTCTTCCAATATACTGTCAGAGTGACTGCATTGAAATAATTTTGTGAATCTGTAGAAGTAGAGTACAAAAGGATCCTTTCCCACGGCAATACGAGATTTTTATACTTGATGCCAGCAGTAGAAAGAATATTGGTTTTGTTTGAGCCCTTGAAAGCATATTTCTCATCACTTAACAACTGCCCTGCAACAATTCAATCATTTTTTGAAGACCCAGTCAATGAACTGCTTTTAACATTTGTTCACGGATGTCTGAAAATGTTTCAACTATCAATATTGAAAGTCGAGTCTGATCAAATATCAGCTACAGAAGAGGCGCAAGTATATGAACAATTACTTGAGAAACTGGAAGAAAGGAAGGCTGACAATTACATACCATTTGCTGCTAAACAATTACTAAGGAAATTGAAAACTGAAGAAGCTATTAATGACAGCAAGGAAGAAGAGTTTTTAAAATGTGCCGAAGGTTTTTATCAAGCTGGCATTAGCTACTTGAAACTTTGGGAAAGCAGCTTTGACAAAGCTAAACACTTAAAGTGGTTGACACTACAACATGTCCCTTCTTGGGATGAAATGGAAGACAGTGCTCTGACAGTAGTCAGTGTCATACCAGATTCAATAAATGTGGATGAGCTATTTGATGAACGTTCGGCACTTATTCAAGTTTTGAAGAATCTGAGACCCGAATGGGACGCCCTGCCAAAAGAAGAAACCCCTAAAACTCATGAAAAGTGGAGACAATTGTTTGAAGTATTTTCCAAGAGCAATGTGTCCTTTGCGAATATTTACAAACTTGTAGAATTCGCTATGTGTCTGCTTGGAACTTCAGCTCCAGCTGAACGATTTTTTTCAATGGTGGGAGCAATATGGACAGCTGAACGAGGACGATTATCTCTTGCAGTTGTCAGGGACCTGCTAGTTATCAAGGCAAATAGTGATATGACATGCTCAGAGTTCCACGACCAAATAAAAATAACAAGCCATTTCTAAAGAAAGTCAGCTCTAATGAAAAATACGATGCAAGGAAAATTGAGGAACCTTCCCCTGGACCCAGCAAAGATTAATCTAAGACGAGAAAAAATTGTTCAAGGGATCAGTATAATATATGATGAACACTGATTGATGTTTTTGTATATTCTTATGTAATCATGTTATGTAATTGTAAAGGGATTGTAAACCTATAAAATCAAGTTCAGTTCATTTCATTTTGTTCGTCCATACCCCCCAGACCCCCCGGAAGATCCGACGTCCGGATTTGGCCTAAAAAGATTATGGTAACCCTACCCATATATTTAGGAGAAAGTAGGCTATATGTTCTTTGCTGAACACCTTGTTATATATTAGTATGATTACAGTATGGGTGATACAATGGAAACCGACTTTTGTTGATATTCGTCCCGAGTATCTTACACATTGTGTGTAAGTGTTAGGCTTCACAATGTTTGCAATGTGCTTAGCGCTGTGTTCGTTGGAAAAGAATGGGTGAATAGACTACACAGTGACACTGCGTCTGACCGACTGAAGCAGCGGCTGAGGAATATGGCAGCATTGACTCTTTAACTGGGTATGTGGAGTGCTGAGAACACCCCACGTGTAATATTCGCTTGCTTTTTCTGATAGAAGTTGGCTACAATGTTGAGGAACTCAGTACCTTCTTGAATAAGCTTGGAGTTCAATATAACGTCATTTTCATTGTTTAAAGTTGTGTCTATTATTGCCGACAATAGCATTTAAAGGCTGGGGTGTCGTCAGCATCCCGAAAACCCAGTTACGTTACACATCGTGTCTAGTTGGTTTCTACTTCGTAAATTGAGCTATCGCTTCTGTGTGGTGATGGGAGTGTGTGAAATGAACACTTCTTTAGATGAAGTGCAGGAATGGATCAGGAAGTTTCTAGATAATGTAAATAATTGTCTGGAAGTAATGAAGAATTGAGCTTAAAAATGTACATGGAGTACGAAACCAAAATATTAAGACTTTGGGATTGGAAATCAGTAAGGTATTTATTTTTATAACTGTGGTGCCAAATATCTTATGATAATATTTATAAGGTAGTGATAAAGATTGAATTTGGTATATTTGGTCTTAATTTAACATTTGTAAAAGAAGAGTGCAAGTTTCAGTTGGGATGTTGTCAACACCCCACCTACCCACTTACGTAACTCTTACCAAAATACCTAATTAAAGGTTAATTGACAATAATCTAAGAAATACAGATTTGTCATGCCACATTATTCAGTTTATGTTCGACCCTCACTATTATGTGTCAGAAAACGGTGTCATAATGATGGTCATTATAACAATTATTTTCATTATGATACAGTTTCTCCAGCCAATCAGAGCTCGATCATTGACCAATTAGGTAACGATACCTTCGCGCATGCGCTCAAAATCCAACATGTCGGATATAAACACAACATCGAACTATAATAAATTACCGACATGGAATACGCACCGTCCATATGTTCGCGTAAATAAACTGGCGAATATGAAACAAGAAATAGCACTGTACCTTAAAATCACCAACACTAATTTCTACACAGCGCATTCAAACGACTCCGGTGACAATATTACTGAGGGACGGCAGGTGTAAACATATGGCTTGCATATGTTATTGCAAGGACACAGAGCGCATGCGTCAAAGATCTTGAAAGATAGAGATATGTCTCGCGCTCACTCTCCGATAAGAAAATTCTTGTGGCTGACTCTCAACAGATATTTATGAATATTTATGTTAAAACATATAATAAAGTTATAATTATCGTCGAACATAAACGGTCGTATGCAACTCGCCTATAATGGTAACTAAGACACTCGTATGGAAATTATAAAACTCGCATACGCTCGTTTTTTAAAAAATACTCGTCTTAATTATAGCCATTATAGGCTCGTTGCATAATGTACTATTAAGATTATATTATGAATCACAAAAGGCATGAGAAACACTGCTTAGTTATTTTATATTAATTCTTAAATTAATATTTTGTTCATGATCACCGTGAACCAATGTTCTCCAGTATTGTGTAACAAAGCGTCCCATGGTAGGTCTATCCATTATTGGAGGCAATCGAAATATTTCAATAACATCCTTAATCCAATTTATATTACGTTTAGAGTTAAAGATTCTCTATTATTTTGTTATGTACGTATTAAATAGTGTTTAGGAGGTCGTATTGTAAGTAATCTTATTGCATATTCGCCTTTGATATCCTTACTTTGTCCACGTTTACATGTGATTTCCCAAAACCATGATTTGCAGCTTTGAGCTTTCTCCTTCCAGCTCATGAATTTGTGAAGACTTGAATCATTCATTGATTAATAGAAGTCAATTTCTAAATTAAAACTTGCTGCCTCATTTTCATGATGGGACCCTCTCTTTTTTATATAATTAATGTAGGAAATGTGTAATTATAGAAAATATTCATCGTAAGATCATGTTTGAAATCTAATTTTACATAACACATTAATTCCCATCTAGCGAACATCTATCATGTAATTATTTGACACGGCGTGCCTTCAATGCAGTTCTTAATCAGTAAATAGACTCAAGATCAAATAATGACTGTATACTCGTACAATAGGGTCTGTTTTTGAATGTGTTTACTTATAAATTTACATGGAAGTGTGAAATACCCCGTCCAGCTTCAAGCACTGCTGCCAGGAGTAAATTATCACTAAGTAAATGAAAATTGAACTCAACACTTATTCTCATATTCTTATGTCGTATTACATAATATCCTATCTTTCCAATTCACAATTTCTTATTTAGTCTCTATTTAGGCATCTAAATAACCTTCTACATTGTGACAGATCTTGGATCTGCACAGACACTGCTCATCATTGTTTATTGTCATGTATAGTTGTATCTTATCATCACATTAACACCGGTTATCAGACAGATTCTACAAACATCCAAAGTACACGGGGCTACATGACCGCGTTGTCGCAGCCCCTAAACTTAAGAACCAACCAACCATAGTTGTATCTTATTAAATTTTATCGGAAAGTGCCTAGTTGTAGTATGGAAGTAAGTATCCAGTCTGTTGCATGAGGGCCTTGTGTTCTATATGAAGCGAAACCTACTTAGGAGCGACACAGTAAAACGACGTACTAACGCATTGTTTAGTAACTGACTAGGATCTAGGTGGCGGTGACTAGATATGCACACGCTTTGGTAAAGATTCTTTTATTATATTATTGTTTGGTATCGAATAGATGCTGTTATAAAAAAACGACGTGATTCTACATGTCCTAGTGAATGTAATTATTTAATAGAGAAGATTCACATCTTTAAATAACGGAGAAGTATCCGTGATATGCTCCTTTATAAGATGAACCAGATATGTCGCAAGTTGCGGAAAATACCATATTTAAGGCAGGATGGCCACACGACAGTGCGCACGAGACAGCTTGCTGTGTATATTGACTAAAGAACACCTGAATACGTTATAACCCAAATCACAAGTATGCTTAGGTAGCTAATAGAATATGCAATGCACGGCACTTTTCGGTTAGTTAGACAAAGATTGAATCATTAAATATTATACTTTCCTTCATATCATTATACTCTGTTGTGGTTATTTGGTCATTTACATATTTACTCTTTACGTTTATTATTTCTACGAGAAGGTGATGATGATAATTGTTGTTTTAAGGGGCCGAACATCGAGGTTATCGGCCCCTGATGAAATGAAATGGCGTGAAATGAAAGGATGAAGATAAAAAACAGCTCACTGCTTTATTGAAACTAAAATGGTTTAGATAAAATAGACAGTGAGCCCCAACAACTATGCCTTATGTAGCAGGGAAAATACTTACAAAAAGGAACTCAGATTGAAACTACTCACCAAATGGAGAGCGGTAATGCGTACATAAGGGAATTTCGAACGAAAATACTCACAAAAGGAATAGATTGAAAAATACGCACAAAATGTAGGTTAAGTCCAAAATACGTACAAAATGCAACGTACAGTCGAAATACCTACAAAATGCAAGTGAAATCAAAATACTTACAAAATGCAAATGAGATGGAAAATACGCACAAAATGTAATGGAGATTCAAAATACCCACAAAATTGCAATTGAGACTTGACTACTTGAACAAAGCGGGGTAGGTTGAAAATACAAAATGCAATTGAAATTGCTTACAAAATGTATGGTAAATTCAAACTTCTCATTAGGATGGACAATACTTACAAAATGCAATTTTGATTGAAAATCATTACAAAATGTAATTTAGATTCTAAATACCCACAAAATTGCAATTGAGACTTAACTAGTTGAACAAAGCGGAGTAGGTTGAAAATACAAAATGCAATTGAAATTCAAAAAACTCACAAAAGCCCCGGCCCGGATAGTGAAAAACTTACTAAAAAGCAATTTAGATTGTCAATCCTTGCAAATGCAAATGAGATTGAAAAACACTCACAAAATGCAATCTAGATCGAAAAGACTTTCAAAATGCAACGTAGATTAAAAATACCTTAAAAAATCGCTAAAAGGGAATTTAAATACACGGGGAACCAAGTAACAAAAACAGTGCGGGAATCTTAAAGAGAAAAGGAAATATAAGGAAAAGAGGGAAGCTTGTAGTTTAACGTGACCGTTAATCTTGAAATCATGAGCCACGGGACCTCCTTTTTACGTGGAATCCGAACCACAGGACATGGCATTTCACTTCGAAAATCTCACTTGCATTGATTAGGAATCGAACCCGGACCGCCTTGGTGAGAGGCATACAGTATAAGGTTGATGATGATGATAATTGTTGTTTTAAGGGGCCTAACATCTAGGTTATCGGCCCCTGATGGTTTGGGTGATCGTGAAGATGAAAATGAAAAGCGAACTTAAAACTAAAACTAACTACTAACCTACATACTAGAAGAAGAAATGGAAAATTAAAGGAGAATAAGGAAAATAAAAGGACAGAAGGAAAATAAATGCCCTCAACCCTCGGAGAAGGCGGATTGAGGGACTTGGAAGGAAGGAGAGCCATGAAAGGGATATAGGAAAGTGAAAGAGGAGAGGGTCCGCCCCAAAGGTAAGGGACAAAAGGGGAAAACGGACCCAGCTCAGGAATCCCTCGGGGTCGCCAACTCCCGAACTCACCAGCCGTGAGCCCCTGAGGGTGTAGCATTATCTAGGGTGCACCAGAAGTGGTGGGGCTACATACACCCTGCCTCCTTAAGGGCCTTGAGCACAAGGCAGGAGGTAAAAGGAAAAGAAAAAGAAGGCTGACCCCTCACAGAAGGAGGGTGTCAGGAAAGATTAGACAAGGGCCAATTAAGGCGGGAAAGGAAGAGACTCCCTAGGCCTCGGATACCCTAATACCGTCGGGGTCGGAAGAGAACAAGAGTTGACCAAGGGAGGTCGACAGGAAAGAAGAAAGAGAGGAGCCCGGCACAAGTAAGTGGAAGCAATGCCGGACTCAGCTGGGGCCCCGTGGTCGCCAACCCACGCCCACTAGAAGTGAGCCCCTGGGGGATCTACGAGAAGGGGGAAGAGTGTTTTGCCATAAGCAAGCTTATTGTCCTGCTGCCCGGGAGAAGAGTCTTATGTGTTCTGTATTTCTTTCTCATTGTGGAAATGAGTGGCGCCCAATATAATTTGTTTACCAATGTAATAACTCTCACAACATCCATTCAAAATACACTGCATAATTATTTTTTTCCATAAGTCAGTAATGACTAATCATCTTCATGATCATCATCACCATCATTAGTCTACATTTTATCAGTATTTCCTTTCCTTACTCTAATTTTAAACTTACTTCTAACTACCTTACTTCTTCACCATAGCAATACATTAGCAATACAACAATTTCCTGCCTATACCAAGCTAATCTGTTTTTATATGTATTTAATATTGAATCAACATTGTTTTATTGTTAGGTTTAGGTAGTATTTGTATTGTTCATAATGTATTGTGCCCATTTACGATGGTTTGGTCGGGCGTGAATTTGAAGAGAACGCGCCGTGATGTCAGCGAGCCCTTGACCAGCTCTCGACCCACCATAGTTTGAACCAGCCGCGTGTCCCACGTGTAGTTAACGAGTATGGAAAGCTGTATACTTGTAAGGCTTTTGTTATGGAAGAAGATTATATCAGCACTTCAGAATTACATTAGGAGTAATTCACCAGTTTATTCCTGATGTTTTAATGGAAATTGCTAACCTTCTAGATGCTTCTATGGATATGGCCAATGGGATGTAAGATCTAGCATTACGTAATGCGAGTTGAACGATCGATATGTGTCCTTGGGACAGTATAAAAGCCAGCACTGTGGGAGGTCAGACACAGTCGACAATCTACACAGTCATCGTACAGTCCAACAGTCGTCATACTAGTCCACGTGTGTGTGTCGCTACGACAGTATAATACGCCGTCATTATGAGCGAGTGCTCCTTGGTGATAGTAACTTGGTAGAAATTGCCTATGTCCGAGTGGACATAGCCTTGTGCTACGTTAGTGGTAACATCACAGTGTTTCCAAGTGCTTCAAAACTTATAATTATTCATCTGGTTGAATACTTCAAGAAATCCAAAGGTATGTGAGTGTGACTTGTTATTCACAAGTATTTGACTGTCGTCTAGTCTGTTATTCCCACCACTTACACCAAAGATAAGAACTGGGGCCACATTCAAGTTTAGCCATTGAACATTTGCAAGTGCTAATAGGCTACCCTAACAGATTACATTTGTACGGGGAAAATCAGGCCAGATTCCGCCCATGTTTGATAAAGATACTCTCACCAGGAATTGTTACCATTTGCCTGTCCCGTCAGACCACTGGGTTGTATAAGTGGACTTCATAATTGACAATGGGCCATACTAGCAGCATGTCTTGTGTGCATGAGAACCAGCCCCTTGATGGGATAATTTTACTGCCTCAATTATCGAAGATGGTTAGCAGCTAAGGCGGCGGTATGTGAGGAGATCATGCCAGGATGACACTTTAAGGAATGAGGAGCTAGGCCACCTGCGGCTTATTTCTGTGGACGACAGGAGAGTTGAACGCTACAACATGTCCCATGCCCAGCGTTTTGACTTCACAGATACGTGGTGCCAGGATTCGATCTGCACCGAGGGAGTTAAACACTAATACATGTCCCATGCCCAGCGTTTAGACTTCACAGATCCGTGCTGCCAGGATTCGATCTGCACCGAGGGAGGTCCAATCGCCACAGAAATTATGATATCGTCGACTTCCGAAAAGTCTAAATATTTTCTAGAGCCATGAATTTTCCGCCGTTCCGATAATCCAATTCACTTTCTCTATTATTAAGAAACGCCTTTATAGTTAGAATGGTTGCATATTTTTAGGAGTAATTTTTCCTTGTAGTCAAATTAGACTTGCAGCTGAGGTGCAATCCTCAATGTTTCAGTTTTATATTGCAGTAAATAATATGGGAAGTCTTACGCCATTCATAACGCAGCAGATTTACGACACAGAAAATGCATTAATAATTTTTATACTGCATGACAGAATATATTTTTCTAATAATAATAATAATAATAGATATTTCTATGAATTAATATTGATGAATACTGAATTCTATGAATAGCTATGGAAGTAATATTCCTTAAGAATGATAAACATGAAAGACTATGATAAAAGTGTTGAATAATGATTAAACAATTAATTGATCATATAAATCTGAGAGCTGATGATCTGTTATCTTATAGGGTATTTGATAAATGAAGCTTAATTGATGTTATTTTGTGCCAATGCACTTTGTGAAAGTAGTTAAATGAGGCGTTGATCCTAGTGTTGAGTGGATGTTGCGGGAGTCATATCCTGATCCACAGAAAGCTGTATGCTCTTTAATAACAAATAAAATGGGAGTTACGGGTGTTAGATCCTGTCCCATAATGCTTCAATGTGTTCCAAATCCTAAAGAATTCCCATGAGATATTATCAGCTCAAATTATTGATTCATTACAAGCAATGTTGTCATGCCAATTTTTATTGTGGTGAATTCATGTTCAGTGCATTTGATCCTGATATTTATGAAAGGATATTCAAAGCTAACTTCATTCGTATTATTATTGTTATCAATGTTCTGCTGTAAAAATTTAACTGATGTGCCCAATAATAGTCACTATGATGTATTTAAACAAACTGCGTTAAGAATTGTGTCATTTCATAAGTGAATCAAGAATCGAATGTGAAACTGATCCATGCTAGTGTCATGATTAATTGTAAATAAGTGAATAGAATTATTTAACAGTGCAACTTAATAGGGTAAATTTAAATATAACTTTATGTCTTCTCGAATTGTATAGATTAACAAATTAAAGTGTGATTTATAAACATATTTAAGATTGTCCGTTGGTCTAGACTAAGACTATGATTTATTTTTATTTTGAGAGGCATAAAATCCGATAGGGAATGCGTGTGCTATTGTTTTGCTTCTGCCAGCAGACAGTTATTTATTGAATAAATTTTATTTGGTGAATTGGTTTGTTATGAAAAATGTATTTAATTTTCTGTTATATGTCGTGACGTCTTTCCTTTTCCTTTACGGGGAGCACGAGTACAGAGTATAGTAATTACAGCCTAAGCCCAGAACGCCCCGAGGGAGATCTCATGCTAACACTGTATTTACTGCTACCTCGCAAGTGGTTGTCTGTTCACTACGGGTGTACAGACGGGCACAGTATCAATTGAATAATCTAGTTAGATGGAAGAGAGGGCCCAATGGTCATTATCTTGCCAGACAAAATAAATCTATCTATTAAAATGTCTGTGCTATGTACAGTATCATGATAAAAAGGGAATTTACTCGAAATAGCTTACTAACGGGTCATCGACTGCCAGATATCACTGGAGCTACCCACGTGGTACAGTGGTAAAACGCACGCCGGCTAACTCCAATCGAATCATGGCTCAGACAGCATTTGATACCGCTTAGATGCGTGAGACCCGACATGCCAGTAGACTTCTGAAACGTAAAAATTCCCCTTCAAGAAAAAACTGCAGCAGGAAAGCTATCTCTCAAGCCAGAGTAATTCATATTACAATTATTATTATTATTATTATTATTATTATTATTATTATTATTATTATTATTATTATTATCGTTTTGGACGTCTAGGGACCACGAGCCAATTTCAATGCTTTGTCCTCTGCTGTTCCTTCTTCTTCCTCCAGTATTCCTTCATCATCTCACTATGTTTCCTCTCCCTTTCCTCGGACCATTTCGAGCCGGTTTTCTTTCCCTTCTACCCTTGGAATCCTTCCAGTTTTAGCACTTTTTGCCTAAAAATATCTCTTTGTGGTGTATCTTCTTCTCTGATATTGTTTCTTTCCAAATCCTTTTTGACGTATTGTACCCAGGTCGTTGTTAACTTCTTGTTCCACAGGAAATTCCAATTATGATGATTATTATTATTATAATTATTATTATCATTTATTGACAAATATTTGTCAATTATCAAATGGGTTATAAATGGAGTGATGAATCAATGATCAAGTCTAACCATGGTTGCTTATATATTCATGAAGCGACGTACAATGTGACATGAATTCAGTAGGCTACCTCTGACCAAGTACCGAGGTATACTTCCAATTGTTCTCGTGAGTCCCAGTGGGGCCGTCTGTTTCGTGACCATTTTTCGGATGGTTACTGTTTCAGCTATTGGGTCAAATTAACACCTGGTCCAGCTTCCACATTTAATTTACTTCCCAAGATAGGTATTTCATTTGTTCTGCGCATGGATATTCTGCACTTTGGGACTGCGATGTCAGAGCCGTTTTCTTTTCCATGTCTAGGAAAATGATATCTGGATGGTTACCCTGCATGTAAAGGTCCTTATATCCTGGTCCCAGTATGAACGATTAATTTTTATTAATAAACGTATGGCCTCCGTGGCTTAGGCGGCAGCATGCTGGCCTCTCACCACTGGGTCCGTGATTCAAATCTCGGTTACTCCATGTGAGATTTGTGCTGAAAAAAGCGGAGGCAGACAGGTTTTTCTCCGGGTACTCCGATTTTCCCTGTTACAAATTTCATTCCAGCAACACTCTCCACCATCATATCATTTCATCTGTCAAGCATTTAGTTATTGCCCCAGGCTTTGGCAACCGGCACAGTTCATATCCTCGCCGCTAGATCAGGCCTTCATTCATTCCATTCCCTGAACCGGTTGGTCGAATGGAAGCAGGCTGTGGATTTTCATTAATAAACGTCTTTCGGTTGGGGACCACGTGTGTTTAACTGTTGGGTCTTGAGTATTGCCCAGTACTGACGCACCTATTCCCGATGTATTTCCTTTCTTTCCTCCGATCAGTGGTTTGTCCCGAAAACCACGGACTTCCTTAAGAATATGTCTCACAGAGTTACCGTCTTGTAGGTCTGTTAGACCCAGTTCCTTGATGGCTTTCTCAGCTTCAGTCAGCCAAGTATACGGACCTTCTTGTTTCGTCAGAAGATGAAAAGGCGGTTGGTCAGTCTGTTCGGAGGCAATCTTGCCACATGACCATAAAAGGCTACCCTTCCTTTCCTGGCATAGTAAAATTTAAATGAACAATTTTATCCAAACAAAGTGACTAATGAATGCAAGAAACACGTCATACCAGTTTAGTGACTCAAATTTAAGTGCATCCAATGGGGATGAGTTATTCAAGTGTAGAACAGTGTCTGATAATGAAACTGTACAAAAGAAATTGATGCATGCTATAATATTAGTAGTGTTCTTGCGTGTATTTATATATGTTGATAAGTAAATCTGTGACACGGGCTGATGAAGGGTGAAATGTTGCCTGAAACATGTCCCCTTGAATGATAAAATACATTTTTAAGCAGGGAGTCTAAAGTATTGATTGGGCGGTAAAATTGGCCCATTTAAATCATGAACTACAATTTGTCAATACGGACCCAAAACAATGGATGTTCATTCAATTATTGATCCTAGCAGTAATGATGATGATGATAATTGTTGTTTTAAGGGGCCTAACATCTAGGCTATCGGCCCCTGATGGTTTGGGTGATCGTGAAGATGAAAAAAGAAAAGCGAACTTAAAACTAAAACTAACTACTAACCTACATACTAGAAGAAGAAATGGAAAAAAAAGGAGAATAAGGCAAATAAAAGGACAGAAGGAAAAGAAATGCCCTCAACCCTCGGAGAAGGCGGATTGAGGGACTTGGAAGGAAGGAGGGCCATGAAAGGCATATAGGAAAGTGAAAGAGGAGAGGGTCTGCCCCAAAGGTAAGGGACAAAAGGGGAAAACGGACCCAGCTCAGGAATCCCTCGAGGTCGCCAACTCCCGAACTCACCAGCCGTGAGCCCCTGAGGGTGTAGCATTATCTAGGGTGCACCAGAAGTGGTGGGGATACATACACCCTGCCTCCTTAAGGGCCTAGAGCACAAGGCAGGAGGTAAAAGGAAGAGAAAAAGAAGGCTGACCCCTCGCAGAAGGAGGGTATCAGAAAAGATGAGACAAGGGCCAATTAAGGCGGGAAAGGAAGAGACTCCCTAGGCCTCGGATACCCTAATACCGTCGGGGGCAGAAGAGAACAAGTGTTGACCAAGTGAGGTCGACAGGAAAGAAGACAGCGAGGAGCCCGGCACAAGTAAGTGGAAGAAATGCCGGACTCAGCTGGGGCCCCGTGGTCGCCAACCCACGCCCACAAGATGTGAGCCCCTGGGGGATCCTAGCAGTAAGAATGCCTCTCTCTATTATTATTATTATTATTATTATTATTATCCTCATATGTTCACCATATCGTTGGGTAAAATTCACCATTTTCATCGGCATATGTTGCAAGATGGAGTGTAGTTCTCTATACTGGTAGGTTGAGGAACGAACGAACTATGGAGCAGGTCTCTAAAATACTGATTTCTGCATACTGGTATGCAGATTATGATGGAGCCCCAATTTATCAAGGTTGGCCTTCAGTGACTTCGGTATGATACCTGTGGAAGAGATTATGATAGGCCATACGGTGACAAATTCCTGTCGCCACGTCTGTCGGATCTCTTCAGCCAGAGGCATGTATTATTATTATTATTAGATTAACTTTCCCTAATTTAATCAGTATTTCCAACTCCCAACAGAATTTGAAGACAAAATAACATCTATAGTGGTTAGACTTGGTTCTGGAGATAGGCCGTGGGAAAGCCTGAACTTGGCCATTGCTCGAGCACATGCTAATAACTTCCTATATGCTAATCTCAAGACACAATCATACATCTTTCAGTCTGACTATACAGGGAAACTCACCGTTCTATCTTATTACCATTTTCTTACGGAACGTCGTTATTTAGTTGTAGCGTTCATCGAGTCTGCATGGTGAACACAGTGAAGATATATTACAATTATCAATATACTGCGAAAGGGGAAATAATTATCAAATCAAATACGTCTTTCCTCTAATTAGACCGGCAAAATTACGTTGTTAGAACGAGTTTAAAAATATTGAAATCCCCAAGATTCAGTCTCAATTCCCGGCTCTGTCACGAAATATAATTCTGGTCTTAGGGATGGAACTGGCTACACTCAGGTTGAACTGAAAATAAGTGGGTTCGACCACCACTTTCGCTACCGTCAACGACACCTAGCCGCAAACTTGGCTACTAGATGCCAGCACAACCAGAACCTGGCAGTGAACGTTGAAACTGAAAGAGCGTTAATCAAATCAATTCAAATAAAATTTAGCTTCACACAATTGTAGTTAGTGGAAGGTTTCTACATACCATAACTATATGACAAGGCTTTACTTCCCCTCCGAAGGAAGGCATACTGAGGGATTTTAACGCTCTTAATTAATCCGAGGACTTCGGCCTGGTTTGAACTATTCTGAAAATGGTTTTCCGTGGTTTTCCTCTTCTACTCCTGTGAAATTCCGGGATGGTTCCTAAATTAAGGCCACGGTGACCTCCTCCCCAATCATCATTACAAAAACACACAATACTACAGATACCACAGCAATAGAAGTTATCAGACAAATTCTACACACATGCAAGTACTCGGGGCTTAAAGACTACAATGTCCAAGCACTTCCAATTACAGAACAATAACAGCAGCAACAACATCAACAATAAAAAATATATTAATATTTTTTTATTTCTTTATTTATGCATTGAAACAATCTGGACTACGACTTAACAATCAATATCATTTTCTTTGTCTTGCTCATGTTCGTCTGCCAGCTTTGATGTCCTGCCAGTATCTCTTGAGCCCATCACTCAGTGCCTTCTTCCGATCTTCTGAAAGAGATCCCCTCCATTTTGAAAGTCTTTGTGGCGATGGTTTTTACGGCCGGATGCCCTACCTGACGCCAACCTCATGAGAGGAGTTAATGCGAGATGAAATGAATGAAGGCGAACGAAACTGGGCAAGGATGTGAAAGGAAGCGGCCATGGCCTGCCAGAAGGTACCGTCCCAGCATTTGCCTGAAGTTAAAAATGGGGAAACCACGGAAAACCATTTCAAGGACGGCCGACGGTAGGGCTCAAACCCACATCTACCGAGTTCGCAGAGAGCTTAGCCCCATGGCCTAGCGCTGCGCATTAGCAACCGTAGCTACCACTGTCGGTTGTAATAGTGTGTGTTATGTATAATTAAGGTAAGGACTGAAAATGATCAATTTTAAGTAGTTCCTAATTTTGTTATCGTCAACGACACTTAACCGCAAACTTGGCTACTATATGCCACCGCAACCAGCACCTGGTAGCGAACGTTGGAACTGAAAGAGCGTTAATCAAATCAATTCAAATAAAAATTAGCTTCACACAATAATTGGAGTTAGTGGAAGGTTCTCTTACATGCCATAAATCTATGACATGGGGCCGCCGGTCTTACTTTCCCTCCGAAGTAAGGCATAGAGAGGGATTTTAACTCTCTTAAAAAATCCGACGACTTCGGCCGGGTTTGAACCCACGACCTTGGGCATAGAAGCTCAGCATGCTGCCACCAAAGCCACCTTTACGAAAGATGAAACTGTCCATTTCTTTTAGTTCGTACAGTTTTCACGTTTTCTGAGGTTGGCAACGCTGTATCAGAACGCTGAAGAAGTGTCAATAACGTCCTGACGGACACTGTTGGGAGTACCGGCTGGGTGACAGCCGTAACTTCACTCCAGTAGAACGAGGGCAAAAGAAAATTACTGTCATAATGAAGTAATATTGCCAAAATAGGCTCCGGTTAAAAAAAAAAAAAAAGAGTTTTCTGAAAAATCAATGTCTTTCAGTTAGTAAGGTTTGGAAACGAGCTCCTCGTTTTTCTTCTTTTTTTTCGTAGTCAGTTTACCCTCCAGGTAGGCTTTTCCCACGGACTCGGCGAGGGATCCAGCCTTTACGGGCTCTACGGGCAGTGTCCTAGAGCTTGACATCGCGTCTCGGGATACAACTGGGGAGGCGGGTGGGTAAGTCCTTACCTTGGGAATAACCTAACCCCCAAGGGAAGATGATAAAGGAGAGGAAGTGGGTTTCGAACTGGAGAAAAAGGATGGACAAATAGGACGAGAGTCCTACAGAAGTTACAAGTTTAACTTTAAATATACTCAAAGGCAGCTGCCACTGCAAATCCGCTCTCCGATACCTAAAGTGGGTAGGGACCTGGGCAAAGCTAACGGGAAACGCAGCTGGAACTTGGGTTGTTTGCAAGGAAGTTACTTTAGCGTATTCCCTCTCAAGCATACATATGCCTACTATGGGGAAGGGTGGTGGTCTGGCAAGACAAAGAGTAACAGATTTATTGTGTATCTGTTCAAAGGAGTTTGTTTCTAAACAGGTAATTTGAAGAATGCCAATAATTTGAATCAGCTTCGAGATTTTTAGTTTTTGAAATTGTAGAATTTCTAAAGAGCGACCAAATGCTTCCAAGAAGGATAGGGATAAAGCAATTATACCTTTGGGAATAATTTTGCTAAGTATACCAATAGTTGCATTTAGAAATGGCTAAGCTTTTACCCAGCAAGGCCCCGACTAAAAGTTTATACAATGAGAAACATTTATATTTTGAAAAACCAACCATAAGTGTTAGGGAGAATCTCCACAAGCAGGAAGCTGGCGTAGCGAGCTATGCTTGCCTTACTGGCCAGTTAGAATTAGCTATTAAAGCTAAGAGAGACTTGACTAAGTTACCAACTAAGAGTTCTTGCTCAAATGCAACAAGTGGTGAAAACCCTATCAATAGATTTATTTTTATTGAATAGGAAGAGTCTAGGAAGACAGGATCTTGCCTAACCGTTATGTTAGAAAAATGATGAAGCGAAAAACAAATATTTAATTTATTTAACAATGCAAAAGGAAGTAGTTTTTGTGACAAATATATAATTTTGATTTCTATAAACAATTGGGGTCGCAGACCTCCGAAAACATCTAAAGCTTGTGCCAGGCAATTAATAATTCTTTTGGTTTTAAACATTTTATATTCTTTAAAATCTTCGTAAGATTTTGAAATGACGAAGATAAATAAATGAGAAATTTAAAGATAACTGACGTAATTAAAGTTAAACAATAAATCAAGTACAAGGTGTGTACTTTAAGAATTTCTAGATAAGTATCTTAGAAAGAATAACAACTTCAAAAGTAACATCAACAAAAAGCAGGAAGAATAAAATAGAAGTTTCTATAACTTCCTGTATTGATACAGAAATACTTGGTTGGATTATACAAATAGGGCAGGTCACTTATTGTGAAACCTGAAGAGAAAAATCGAAAGGAAGTTTCTAGAACTCCTATGTTTAAGTAGGGATCACGAGAAAAATGGGGCAAGTTTCTCTTTCGTGAAACCTAGAGATAACTCACTTATGAGTTGAAAGAATTGTATTCTCTCATTAGAAGGGAGAAACAATATAATTTGAGTAGTGTACTAGAGACGAAGTTTTACAGACATTAGTTCGTTGTACGTGGAACAAGTAAGGGAGGGCACTTATTGAGAGTGACACCTCATTGAAAAAAGACCTAAAGTAACAATTTTATTATTTTGGTTTGTTAGTAAAGGGTTTGGGAAATATCAAATGGGATTGTGGAAAAGTGTTCATGGCCGTATTTATTGTACACGGACGAGCGCGACGCGGATGAAAGGTTGAACAAGCACTGTTTTCACTATAGTCTGTTGATATAGTTGAAAAGTTCACTGTAGTAGCACAAAAAGTTGATGGCAAAGAAAGTTATTGCAATGGTGGAAAATAACTAGTTACACTAGATTTGCGAGAATCTATTGCTTGAGAAAGTTGTAGGTTATAGTTTAATGCACCAGAAAACATCCCAACGGAGGAAGAAAAATTAGATATTTATTAGCAGTTCATAAGGAAGATTCCTTAGTTTGAAAAAGTATTCCCATATGTGAGTGGAAAGTACTAGAAGGTTTAACTCGTAGATAAATTGTTCGGCATGGAAAATTCCAGAACAATCATGACTGAAGAATAGAGCAAAAGTTAGTCCAGCGGTGGAACGAGCTAAGTATTTTATAGACAGTAGGTAATTTAATGGTGTCCAACGTTGTGAGAAAATCTCTCATTTAATAAGCATAAGAAATCCTGCTTCATGTTAAGATTGGCTTAGATAGACAAAAGCCCAACATAGAAGATCCCGCGAAGGATGATTATTGCCCCAAATATAGAAATCTCACACTGCCTATAAAATGATCATTAAAAAGCATGTAGCTATTTAAAATCAATTAAAATAAGTTGAAGAATGTAGAAGTAGTACTGCCCCCGTAAATTGAATTATATTGAGACCACGATGGCTGTATTGGCAAATATGAATAAAGTTATGGCTGTCATAGTTGTGACGTGTATATTCATCACGTAGGCACGGATGACGTAGAATTCATGCAAGTAGGCTGGTTGAGCTGAGATTCTTGGTGACGTCATGATTTTGCTCGAGAAAGATCTTAGATTTACGACGCAGTCGCAGGAAACATGGTATTGTGCTAAGGAAGAAGTTACGCCATTGGAGGAAAGGCTTGAACCAATGAACGATAGTTTGGAAGGAAGACGGAGATTGCTGAAACTATGATATTTGATTGCTTTTGGCATGCAGATTTGTGGAAAACTATTTTCAGTTATGGCATTGATTTGGAATTTTGAAGAAATTAATTTTGAGTTTTTGAAATTTGAAAATCCGTCAAGTATAGCCAAAGTTAAAACTTCTAGCAATGACGGAGGAACGAACCATGGAAGGGATGGATACGCCCCTTAAGAAGTTGATAAAAGGTCGTGCACAGGAGAGAGGAGCTCTCATATCTCTCATACCGCTGATACCGCATATATATTTCAGATGTTATATAGTCATTTTCGAGTGAATAAGTGAAGCAAGTTGTCTTTAGCGTGTGGTTAAAGCCCGGCGCATCGAACGAACACGGAGCAGTTCCATTTTACGCTGTTCGAAACTAGGGGAAGTTGTAACGCTCACATTAACGTTTCTACGAGATAAGATATAAAGAGTTAACTTCTGCCTTCATTATAATTCAATTGGGCAGTACAACATTGAGGTGTGTAGAACATTTGAACAATTTCACAGTTATACTTTGAAAGATATTGACATTTTAAGGCTGCAGACAAAAGTGATTTTCTCGCCACCTGAGAAGCACTTTTAAAATTCTACATTATACACTACGGCTGACACGTGCATCGCAACCGTGATATTGGAGAATACGTTTGGTAATACAACGATACATTCTATTATGGAACATTATAGTCTGGCAGTGCTTTCAATGATTATAACAGAAGTGAAGATGGAAGGCTAAGGCTTTAATGCAATTGGGACATATATCGATGGAGTGAAGTAACAGCATGGAACTTCGTTAATCGTCATTCTACAAAAGCGAGCATGTAGTGAACATCCAACTACACTCATGCATCGTGAATCCATCGCTGAATTATATCAAATGACAGTGAAAATATCATCATACTCCACGATTATGAATATTTCTGCGGAAATAACTGCAATAAACTTCATGGCGAATTACGACTGGAACTTCAGGGAACTTTCAAGAGAGGCCAGGGAGGACCCGGCTCACAAAGAAGAATTTTGCCAGAAGGATGTCTTTCGGATACATGGAGCAGTGCAATTTCCGGAGGAGGAAGCAGTTCGATTCTCCGAGGACGCTGATTCCAGGTTCAAGGTCGGAGCACATCTTCACGCTGGTGAAATGGAACCAACAGCAGTTTTCTTTGAAAACTTTCCTCTAGAACTTCAATCAACAGATAAGGTAGTCGTGAACGTTTCTTGTATTATTTGAGTCATGTAGCGATATCTGAGCAACCATTTTCCCATATTTTTTGTCCTATCTTTTGCCCCATTTTCTTGATTAACATTTCTGTACTCAGTACACTTCGATGATTTATGCCTTTTTCTACGATTTGTTGAGACATTGTTATGTCATTGGCATACTTAAATAATTTTGGATCAGTTGAGACTGATAATTAGATTCTTTCAGTAATTTGCATATTTTTGTAGTCACGATTTGACTGTAAAGTTAACGATTTTCTATGGCAAATTTGAAGTCAGACAGCGTGTCATTTTATTAAAGTAATTCTATTCAGTAAATTACTTTGACCAATTTTCTGTCAACCTCAAGAAAGAAGAATGATTAAATGATTTTAGAGCGTTAAAATCTATTACGTTATCGACGATCTTTGAAATACTAGTCGTCTTATGAACATGATTGCAACATAGACATTTATCATTGCATTATAGACAATTTTATGAAATATGAACTTTGATTACGATTTATTGAATACACTATAGTAATGAACTTTTGATAGGAGTTTTTCTCAATTCTAGATTGGAACAATAATGTTTGCATTCCACAGTCTAATTGTATTCTATTCGACTATTTATGCAGTTTAGATGAACTTTGATTGAAGATAGTATTTTTATACTGCGTTACTTTGAAGATATTAATCTCAATTTTGATAGACCAGTGAGGAGTGTCTAATCGTATTTGCTATTAAATTTATTTGTGATTGGCAAATTTTTACTTCATATCGATTCATGAATGAAACCCACGAAGGTTAAATAATAACAGACATTAATACAATTGATGAATATAAGAATTTTTGAAGAGGAACAATGGATGTATAATCGTTAGTTCAGTGGACCTGTAAAAGTCGCTGATGAGTAATGCCCTTGAATAATGAAGGAGGTTCCCACAGTAATAAATGAAGTTGTTGAATTTATGAGTGGAGGTTTTTGTATGTAATTTGGAAGATTTTGATGCCATATATATGAAGATATATGATTAATTCTGGGCCTATTGTTGAGCAATTTTGTGCGTTTTGAGCGAAGTATTTTTCCGCTGAATGTATTGTCCTGGTTCTTTGAAAGTTATTCATGTGAAGATACTGTTAAAGTTAACAAGAGTGTTAAATAATTTGAGATGAAGATTTTGAATGGAGGTTACCGTCACAAATATTAGTAATAATTATTAAACCTTATTAAACCTGAATTTGACATTTAAATATAACTAACCTTCATTGGTCGATTATATCACCATGATTTGAGTAATTATCAACCGGATAAACGTGTGGTTTAATGTATTTCTTGTATAAATATTATAAACAATATAATATTGTAAAATAATTTTGTAAATATCTTTGTTAAATAATATGAAATGAAAGGGATTAATAGAGGCGTGTATAAAATTTCAATTGTCGTTTGACATTGTTATAAACAATTTATTATTATTATAAATAATTAATGAACTTTTGTTATTAACATTAGGAGTTTTGTTTTTATACTCTAAACAACGCTAATCAAGCAAGTGGTTTGAACAATTAAACATGATTTGGGATTGTTGGAGTAATCCACTGGTGTTTGAATGGAGCATTTAAAAGATTTGCGTGCTAATATTTCAGTTGAGATATGGACATTTAACGTGTTTTGAAAGGAGAGCTAAACTCTGATGTAACTCGCTTATGCTAGGGTTGAACCGACAGGTGAGTCCACTTTGACGATGCAGGTGCATTGCAGCTGGCCCGGACAACTGTATGATAGAGGCCAAGGACGTTTACATAATAGCCTTGTGGCTATAAATAAAATGTGAAGTATATAAACACGCAAAACAATTGATATATGTGTCTCGTCCCAAATCCCGTTTCCATTCCAAGTGCATTATTATTTTTACGTTATTTTGAGCTTGAGAAAGCTGAAACATTGTATGTAGAGTATTCTAATCCTACAGGAGGACATGGTTATGTGGACGATGGCTCGTGATTGCCACGTGGATTTTGTTGTTTTATTTTTGTTAAATTCATTCTTTATGTGAAATAAATTATTGTGCAGTTTAAAGTTTCTCGTCTTCGTTGTGGTTCATTTTAAATATCATGGTGGAGGTTATTGTGTGGGCATACTTTAAGTGATCCAGTTGACAACCCAGTCCCCGAGATAAATTTAAGAGGTAAGTAAAGGTAAGTATGAACCCCCGTATATTTTGGTGTGTTCCACAATAATTTCTTGTTAACTATTGTGCTCTAATCTCGATAGTATCTGTCAGTGCCATTTTCATTGATGTAGCTGTGCCGGTGCGTTTGATTATTGGCAATCCGATTGAGGGGGCGGATATCTGACAGCCTACTATCCTGATAACGGGGACAGTAGGATTGGCGCAATCAACGTGTGGGGCTCGATTGGCTCGATTGGCACGATCAGCAAAACATTGGATTACCAAGTTATTGCAGTAGAATTGGCACCGCAATTTTGGAGTGTTCGAATAACATTGGATTACCAAGTTATCGATGTCAAAGGGATTGTGAAGACTCAAATAAAGAGGTTGATTCTTTGTTAGATGTCTTAGCCAATTGTAGAATTTGAGAGTGTGATTATATAGGAATAAAATGTTGTATTGTATTAGGAAAATTACACTCAGAAAAGATCAGATCTTATACAACTTGAGAGAGGTTAAATAGGCTGGAAACTTAGAAAAATCGCCTATGATCTGGAATCTTATTTTATTTGACCGGCTTATGACATGTGTAGTCATATTAAAGATAAAATTAAACTATTTGGATTGTAAATGTAAATTATTTGTGTTAGGATATTTTACAATGAACCAAAGAAATTTGAACATGTGCTTGAGTTTATTTCAACATGAAGTGTCTACGAAAGTTAATTATAAGGTAATTATAAGTTAGATTTAAGACAGGAAATTGCTCAATCTTATATATATGGTGAAAAATGTTGCTCAGATGTTGTTATTTTGCTCTGTTTGATGTATGTCCCTAAAGCAGTTTATTATTGAAATATTATTGAAATGGCAGATGAGAGTCTGAGAATGATGTTGGAGGAGATGTCTGCTAACTTGAAAGCTAGCATGAATGAAAGTGTGAGGGAGATGGAAGCTAGGAATACTAGTAGAATGGAGGAGAATATGAAAGTTCTTCAGACCAGTTCTGCAAACCTAGAAAATAATGTGTCGCGTTTACAGATCAGTACCCAGGGAATCGAGAATGCCGTGAGTGACATTCACAAAGATGTTTCTGATGTTAAAATTGATGTTTCTAAGGTACAGAAAGATCTTACTATGTTGAATCTTGATGTTGCCAATGTCCGGGGTGATATTTCATGTGCTAGAGCTGAAGTAATTGTTGTTAGGAATGATGTTGCTACTGTACAAGACAAAGTAGAGGAAATTCAAAGAGAGGTTAGAAATGCTCGAACTGATGTGTCAAATGTCCAAGTTGACATCAATAATATTCATTCAGATGTTAATGATATGCAAAGCGATATCAATAAAATACAAGTAGAAGTCAATACTGTTTTTGTAGACATTGCTTAAGTTCAGACTGATGTTAACAAAGTTAGGGAAGAAATTGAAACTTCAAAAACACTTTGTGATCGTAACATTAGTGCATTAACAACTCGGTTAGTTGACGAGTCTGTTAGGACAACAGCTTCTTTAGCTGGTTTAAAATACGATGTAGAGGTCATGAGAACCCAAGTATTAGATCACAATCGTTTACTTAAGGAAGACATTGAAGTAGATATCGCGGAAATGTTAACTGCAAATGTAACGGTTTGGAAAGATGAATGGAACAGGTCAAGTGGGGAACATGTAGATCAGATTCAGGAACGAATTGAAAGAAAACTTGCCAGTACACAAGTAGACATTAATAATGAAGTAGTTCAGATTAGGAAAGACTTGAATGTAAGGATGGATTCGCTATCCGAAAAGCAGGTAGAGGATAGAACTCAAATAGGTCAGGATGTGCAAGCATTAAAACTGCGTTAGAGGAACAAATTCATAAGGTTGTCTCTGATGTTAATGAAACTACGAGCAAACTGCAGAATTTGAAACTAGGAGAAGCTAGCATGATGGAAACCTATAAGGAAGAGTTGATTAGGAAAGTCATCACGGAAATCACAGACAAGGATATTGAAGGATTGACTGGTGAAGAGGATAGAAATTACGTGAGAAGATGTAACCTCGCTACAGAAGAGAGAGATATTAATCCTGAGGAACGTATATCCAGATTCAGGGAAGAAGAAGAGGATCGGAATATTGAACCTGAATGGAAGTATCGTGATAGTGGGAAACATTATATGGATTCATATCCGAGAAATGTGACAGTCATCCGGAATTTTGAAGTCAAACCTCAAAAATTTAGCAACACTGATAGTCTCACACCGATCGAATATATCAGGAATCTTAAAGACTATTTCATAGAAGCCCACATTCCTAGAGAGAGAGAGATGAGAATCGTAGAAAGATTTCTAGCTGGAGGACCTCTTGAGTGGTTTAGGGCATTTCGGTACACTTTCAGCAATTTTGACGAATTTGCAGAGGCACTGATAAAACGATTCTGGTCAATAGAAGCTCAGAATTCATTAAGAGCTGAGGTATACTCGAGGAAGTATTCAGGTACTCTTCCAACACGGTACGCTGATTTCTTCACGAGTCAGCTATCACGCTTGAGATTTTTGCAACCCCCATTGTCAACAGAGCAGTTGATAGATGCGATTTCACGTATGCTGCCTGTGGAGGTAAGAAGACTGATCATATCGTCAAATATCAGAGATTTGACCAGTATGGACGAATTATTGAGAAGGCTTGACTACACGAGTCCAATGCCAAATTTGGTACAAAAAGGTCAGAGGCACGAATTCAAAGACGTTAATACAGTCTACATGGATCAAGTGCAGCAAACTGATAAGCCTGATGAAAATAAAAACTGAAAATGTAGGTCCTCACAGGAATAATTATTTCCGCAACAACACATCGCAAGGTTACCGTCCATATCAGCAAAGACGAGGCTGGAATAATAATAGAGGGAATTACAACAACGGAAGAGGTAGATACTACAACAATGGTTATAATAGAAACTACAATAGAAATAACCAGAATCAGAATCAGAATTCTCAAGGTCAGGTTATGACACCCGACAAGTATCAAGAAAGAGAGAAAGAAAGTCAGCAGTATCTGAAGGAATTACGAGAAAAGGAAGCTGAAAACCAAAAGAAAAGACAGGATGTAGTGATCGATCCTGGTCCTTCTACAAGTCAGCAGGGGAACTTTGAGATTGGTAATACAAAAAAAACGCCGATTTCTCAACGACAGTGAGAAACTATGAATACATTGCCACACCACACCTAATTACCATTAATGAAATTTACGAAGTAACTGATGAGGATTTATTAGAAGAGAGGGGAATCGTCAAAGAGGAAAGACCATGTGCATTACCTATTATCTCTGTACTGATAGATGGCCAACAGTATAAAGCTCTTATGGATACTGGTGCAATTATTTCGATCATCTCTGATGAATGCTATCAAAGTCTATTAAAAGGAGAAAACATGACAGTTTTACCAGTTTCTACCGTCAAAGTGAGAGGAATTTTCCAAGACAAGGCAGTGAAATGCAAGATCCAAGTGCTGTTGAACTTTGAAATTAATGGAAGGAATTATGAACAGATCTTTATTGTGGTTAACAAGATCCATTTCGATATTGTGCTAGGAATCGATTTTATATCGAAGGTTGGAGCCATTATTGATATGAAGAATAGAAGTATTAGCTTTAATGATGGGTACATGATCACAGAAGAGATCGAAGAACAGGACGTGAAAAACAGTCTGGAGATAGACCTTAGGGAAGAAATTTTAAATACCATTATTAATGAAGTAGAGAATATAACAGAAATACCCAGTAGAAAAACTGAAGGATTTGAAGAAATTCAGGGGGAATTTGAGGATTTGATAAAGGAATTCCAAGATATTTTTGATGAAAAGCCTGGATTGATTAAAGACTATAAGTATAAGATAAGGCTAACCGATGAAACCCCTTACCAAAAGAGAATATACCCCATACCTGAGAAATACTATCAAGAAGTACGAGGGTTGATCAGAAAAATGGAGGTAGACGGGATTATTAAAAAACAGGCGTCGTCTTACATAAACCCCATCACTGTAGTCAAGAAAAGTAATGGTCAGATACGTCTTTGTCTCGATGCTCGGACCATCAACTTGAAGATTCTTCCAGAAAATGACCGACCACCTAAGATCAGAGATCTGCTTAGAAAGTTCAAAGGGAGAGCATGTTTCAGTGTTCTTGACTTGACATCTTCGTTTTACCAAGTTCAACTGGAAGAAGAAAGTATGCAGTACACTGGATTCCTATTTGACCAGACGTCATGGGTCTTTGTGAGAATGCCTTTTGGAATGGTCAACAGTGGACCAGCACTTATTCGAGCACTTGATAGCAAGCTCACTGACGAAGTAAAGGAGAATGTAATCTGCTACATTGACGATTTAATTGTATCTTCACCCAACGCCGCAGAACATTTAGTGCACTTGAGAAAGTTGTTTGAAAATTTAAGGGAGGCCAATATCAAGGTCAATTTTGGAAAATGTCAATTCTTGAAGAAGGAGATCAATTACTTGGGGCATACTATTGATAAGGATGGATATCATCCAAACATGCAGAAAGTAGATGCGATCACAAGATTCCCAAAACCAACTAAGGTGAAACAAGTCAGAGAATTTGTAGGCGCATGCCAATTCATTAGCAGCCACTGTCCGAGATACTCTGAAATTATGGCTCCTCTGTATGATTTACTCAAGAAAAATAATAGATGGAAATGGAGTACCGCAGCAGACGAGGCTTTTGAGAAAGCAAAGGAGATGCTCAGAAACAACGTCAAACTGGAGTACCCAGACTTTGAGAAGGTGTTCTATATAGAGTCTGATGCATCAAGAATAGGCATTAGTGCAGTCTTATACCAAAAAGACGAGGCAGGCAACAAGCACTACATTGCGTTCACTAGTCGAAAGTTAAAGAAACACGAGGAAAACTACTTTACGACAGAACTAGAAGCGTTAGCTTTTGTTACAGCTTTGCAAGCTTGGAAAAAATGTTGCTGGGACATAAGGTTATCATTATTACAGATCACAAAGCACTTCAGTTTATGCTGCAAACTGACATGTCTAGTGATAGATTGACACGTTGGGCTTTGTTCACCCAACAGTTTAACGCCACTATCGTCCATCAGCCTGGGAAAGATAACTTACTGGCTGATGCTTTATCACGTAACCCTATCAAAAATGTGCAGATACACCATGTACAATTGGAGCAGCAAGATCAAGAGACCGTTAGGAGGTTAGCCCGAATCGGTGTGTCACAGAAGAGACACGCTCCAATCAGGAAAATGTACAGGTTCCTTAAGGGTTACATGGACAATACTGATGTTGACTATGCAGCTACACAGAGAGATTCACGACACTTTGTCTTGAGTGGAGACATCGTATGTAAGTATGCTGACTCTGCGCATACAAAGCTTCGAATAGTCGTGCCACCTAAACTTGTTGTCAATTTAGTGTGGGTAGCTCATCACGCAACTGGACATGCGGGTTTAGATAAAACTCTTGATACTCTTAAAGAGAGGTTTATTTGGACTAACATGCGTTCCAGCATTGCAAATGTCATTCGTTCATGTGATAAATGTCAAAGAGCAAAGTATGCTTCCGCTCTATTAAAAGGAAAACCTAAGGCTATGATTCCTTCTAAACCAAATGAACTCATGGCGACAGACATATTTGGTCCTTGTCCGAAGGGATACCAGGGTAATCAGTATCTGTTGGTTACCGTGGATGTCTTCTCAAAATTTGTAACAATGAGTCCCATGCAAAAAGCTAACACGAGGAACGTTGTAAGCAGACTGGAACATGCTGTATTTCCAAAAGCTGGTAAACCAGAATATCTACTTTCGGATCATGGAGCTCAGTTTACATCCTTAGAATTTGCGGCAGATATGGAAAGGCTTGGTATTAAGCACATATTTTCAAGCGTGCGATATCCGGAATCGAATTCTTCAGAAAGATATATGGCTGAATTTTCGAAATTCTGTCGAATTTTCCGTCCGAATGATCATTCTGTTTGGGTGAGATTTGTACCCCTTATTGAGGAATGTCTAAATTCTACAGTGCAGGAGAGCACAGGAGAGGTGCCAATGAGACTTCATCTAGGAAGAAACCCAGAAAGGCCGTGGGACAATCTTTTTAACCACGTTCCTAGAGATCCCGACCTAGGAAGGCAGCAGAGAATAGACAGAGCGAAAGAACAACTCCAGAAAGCAGCAGAAAAACGACTGAAAAGAGTAGATGGAAAACGTTTTGGTGCTCCCTTAGAAATTGGAAATCTGGTATTATTACGCAGACCTGTCAAGGCTGACGTGAGTAAGAAAATCTATCCCAAGTTTGGAATAGTGTTCATGGGTCCGTTCAGAATTACGAATGCCTATGGAAACAACTGTTATGAACTCTACGATGATGAGAATAATGTCGTTTATGGCAAGTTCAATGCTGGGAACTTGAAGAAATATTATCCAAGAGTAAGCCAATAATAATTCAATTTCGTGTTCAAGTGAATTGAAATATTTATAACACAGAGTATAAAAACAATTTGCAACTGTTTTTAAAACGTGGTGAAGGGAGAATGCCCCCGTAAATTGAATTATATTGAGACCACGATGGCTGTATTGGCAAATATGAATAAAGTTATGGCTGTCATAGTTGTGACGTGTATATTCATCACGTAGGCACGGATGACGTAGAATTCATGCAAGTAGGCTGGTTGAGCTGAGATTCTTGGTGACGTCATGATTTTGTTCGAGAAAGATCTTAGATTTACGACGCAGTCGCAGGAAACATGGTATTGTGCTAAGGAAGAAGTTACGCCATTGGAGGAAAGGCTTGAACCAATGAACGATAGTTTGGAAGGAAGACGGAGATTGCTGAAACTATGATATTTGATTGCTTTTGGCATGCAGATTTGTGGAAAACTATTTTCAGTTATGGCATTGATTTGGAATTTTGAAGAAATTAATTTTGAGTTTTTGAAATTTGAAAATCCGTCAAGTATAGCCAAAGTTAAAACTTCTAGCAATGACGGAGGAACGAACCATGGAAGGGATGGATACGCCCCTTAAGAAGCTGATAAAAGGTCGTGCACAGGAGAGAGGAGCTCTCATATCTCTCATACCGCTGATACCGCATATATATTTCAGATGTTATATAGTCATTTTCGAGTGAATAAGTGAAGCAAGTTGTCTTTAGCGTGTGGTTAAAGCCCGGCGCATCGAACGAACACGGAGCAGTTCCATTTTACGCTGTTCGAAACTAGGGGAAGTTGTAACGCTCACATTAACGTTTCTACGAGATAAGATATAAAGAGTTAACTTCTGCCTTCATTATAATTCAATTGGGCAGTACAACATTGAGGTGTGTAGAACATTTGAACAATTTCACAGTTATACTTTGAAAGATATTGACATTTTAAGGCTGCAGACAAAAGTGATTTTCTCGCCACCTGAGAAGCACTTTTAAAATTCTACATTATACACTACGGCTGACACGTGCATCGCAACCGTGATATTGGAGAATACGTTTGGTAATACAACGATACATTCTATTATGGAACATTATAGTCTGGCAGTGCTTTCAATGATTATAACAGAAGTGAAGATGGAAGGCTAAGGCTTTAATGCAATTGGGACATATATCGATGGAGTGAAGTAACAGCATGGAACTTCGTTAATCGTCATTCTACAAAAGCGAGCATGTAGTGAACATCCAACTACACTCATGCATCGTGAATCCATCGCTGAATTATATCAAATGACAGTGGAAATATCATCATACTCCACGATTATGAATATTTCTGCGGAAATAACTGCAATAAACTTCATGGCGAATTACGACTGGAACTTCAGGGAACTTTCAAGAGAGGCCAGGGAGGACCCGGCTCACAAAGAAGAATTTTGCCAGAAGGATGTCTTTCGGATACATGGAGCAGTGCAATTTCCGGAGGAGGAAGCAGTTCGATTCTCCGAGGACGCTGATTCCAGGTTCAAGGTCGGAGCACATCTTCACGCTGGTGAAATGGAACCAACAGCAGTTTTCTTTGAAAACTTTCCTCTAGAACTTCAATCAACAGATAAGGTAGTCGTGAACGTTTCTTGTATTATTTGAGTCATGTAGCGATATCTGAGCAACCATTTTCCCATATTTTTTGTCCTATCTTTTGCCCCATTTTCTTGATTAACATTTCTGTACTCAGTACACTTCGATGATTTATGCCTTTTTCTACGATTTGTTGAGACATTGTTATGTCATTGGCATACTTAAATAATTTTGGATCAGTTGAGACTGATAATTAGATTCTTTCAGTAATTTGCATATTTTTGTAGTCACGATTTGACTGTAAAGTTAACGATTTTCTATGGCAAATTTGAAGTCAGACAGCGTGTCATTTTATTAAAGTAATTCTATTCAGTAAATTACTTTGACCAATTTTCTGTCAACCTCAAGAAAGAAGAATGATTAAATGATTTTAGAGCGTTAAAATCTATTACGTTATCGACGATCTTTGAAATACTAGTCGTCTTATGAACATGATTGCAACATAGACATTTATCATTGCATTATAGACAATTTTATGAAATATGAACTTTGATTACGATTTATTGAATACACTATAGTAATGAACTTTTGATAGGAGTTTTTCTCAATTCTAGATTGGAACAATAATGTTTGCATTCCACAGTCTAATTGTATTCTATTCGACTATTTATGCAGTTTAGATGAACTTTGATTGAAGATAGTATAGATAACAGTACAGTAAGTATGTAGTTAGTTTTAGTTGTAAGTAGGTAGTTAGTTTGTCTATTAGATATATGTCATAGTTCTATTAGACTGGGGTGTGTGAGTGTGTCTGGTAGCAGTTGCATTGTTTATTAGTTATAGTTCATTGTTTCAGTAGACTGTGATGTGTGAGGGTGCATGTGAGTGTGCCTGGTGACAGACTGTTTTAGTGGTAGTATTTGTTGTTGGTGGAACTTAAGTTTTTTTTTTTTTTTTTTTTTTTTGTTAGTAGAATTTTGGTATTTAATTGTTAGTACGGTAGAAGGTTAGTATTTTTGTTAGTAGAATTGCTCTTTACTTATTCTGAAAGGGAGTAGCAGCCTTTCAGAATAAATCAATTTTTTACTAGTCTTATAGACGGTTAAGATATTGATAATATAAACCAAATAATGGCTACACTGCGTCCTGCTGCACGGCTGAAAGCAACGGGAAACTACAGCCGTATGCTATTCCCGAGGATATGCACCTCTCTATGCATAATTACATGTGATGATGGCCTCCTCCCTTGTAAAATTTCAATCCGGAGGTAAACTAGTCCCCCGTTCGGATCTCCGGGTGGGGACTACTCGAGAGGGGGTTAACATCACAGAAGTGACAAAGAGGAAATCTGACATTCTACGGATCGGAGCGTGGAATGTTAGAAGTCTGCTAGGAAGTGGAAGGTTAGAAAACTTAGAAAGGGAAATGGATAGATTGAGGTTGGATTTGGTTGGGATTAGTGAAATGCGCTGGCAGGAAGAACAGGATTTTTGGTCAGGAGACTATAGGGTCATTAGCACTAAATCAAACAATGGCCAAGCAGGGGTTGGCCTCATATTGAGTAGGAAACTTGGACAGCGGGTGGAATATTATGAGCAATATAGTGAACGGATTATTGTAGCAAAAATCAGTACTAAACCTACCTACACCACAGTGGTACAAGTCTATATGCCTACCAGTCAAGCTGATGATGAGGATGTTGAAAAGGTCTATGAAGAAATAGACGAAATTCTGAGGTATATCAAGGGTGATGAAAATGTTATAGTAATGGGAGATTGGAATGCTGTGGTAGGAAAAGGGAGAGAAGGGAAGATAGTAGGAGATTTCGGATTAGGTGAAAGGAATGATCGAGGAAGCAGGCTGGTAGAATTCTGCACCGAGCATGAATTGGTCATAGCTAACACCTTATTCAATAACCACAATAGAAGAATATACACATGGATGAGACCAGGAGATACAGGGCTTTACCAAATCGACTTCATTATGGTCAAGCAGAGGTTTCGAAACCAGATTTTGGATTGTAAAACATATCCTGGCGCTGACATAAACTCTGATCACAATCTGGTTGTAATGAAATGCAGATTAAAGTTGAAGAAACTGAAGAAAAGTCAAAAGCCAAAAAGGTGGGCAATAGACAGACTGAAAGAGAAGGATGTAAACGAAAGATTCAAGAAGAGTATAAAGGAAGGACTAATGAAAAACCCTAAACAAACTTCAATTGCAGACGAATGGGCACTTTTGAAGAATGAAATAACAAAATCCGCAGAAGAAAACATTGGTAGGAAAGAAAGAATAGGTAGAAAACCGTGGATCACTCAGGATATACTAGAATTGATGGATGAAAGGCGGAAACACAAGAATCTAAGAGATGAAAAGGGGAAAGCAGAATACAGACGTCTGAGAAATGAGGTTAACAAGAAGTGCAAGGAAGCGAAAGAAGAATGGTTGAAAGAGAAATGTGCAGGTATAGAAAATTGTCTGAAATTAGGAAAAGTAGACACAGCTTATCGAAGGATTAAGAATACTTTTGGGGAAAAGAAGACTAAGTGCTGTAATATTAAGGACACAAATGGAAAGCCTCTAACAGATAGGGAAGAAAAGGTTGAGAGATGGAAAGCTTACATAGAGAGTTTGTATAAGGGAAAGGAGATTGAGAATCATGTAATGGAAAGGGAGGAGGAAATTGATGAGGATGCGAAAGGAGATTTAATATTGAGATCAGAATTTGATAGAGCTTTGGAAGACTTAAGCAGGAACAAAACACCAGGCATAGATGATATACCGATTGAGTTGCTACGCTGCATAGGAGATGAAGGTCTGATCAGGTTATTTCACTTGGTGTGTAGGATTTATGAGATCGGTGTGGTACCCCCTGATTTCAAGAAGAATGTAATCATCCCTATACCAAAGAAAGTGGAAGCTGACAGATGTGAAGATTACCGTACAATCAGCTTGATTACTCATGCTTCAAAGATCCTGTCTAGAATAATTTACAAGAGGATTGAAAGCCAGATAGAAACGGAGTTGGGTGAAGACCAGTTTGGTTTCAGGAGAAATGTAGGAACAAGGGAAGCTGTACTAAGTCTTAGGCTGATTTTGGAAGGTAGAATAAGGAAAGATAAGAGAACGTTCATGGCTTTTGTAGACTTAGAAAAGGCTTTTGATAACGTTGATTGGACTAAATTGTTTGACATTTTGAAATCTATTGGAATAAAGTACAGGGATAGGAGGGTGATATACAATCTGTACAGAAACCAGACAGCAGTCATTCGAGTTGAAGGACATGAGAGAGAAGCTGGTATTCAGAAAGGTGTAAGGCAAGGCTGCAACTTATCACCCATACTTTTCAATCTTTACATTGAACAAGCAATGAAGGAAATTAGAGAAAAATTTAAAGTGGGAGTGAAGATTCAAGGAGAAATAATTTCAACTCTGAGATTTGCTGATGACATCGTCATCTTGGCCGACAAGCCTGAGGATTTGAATGAGTTTTTGAATGGTATGGACTCCGTCTTACGGAAAGAATTCATGATGAAAATAAATAAATGTAAAACAAAAATACTGGAATGCAGCCGAGATAAATCAGAAACCTCTATGGAGATCAAATTGGCAGGTGAAAAGCTGAAGGAAGTAGGAGACTTCTGTTACTTAGGAAGCAGAATAACCAGTGATGGACGAAGCAAAGAGGATATTAAAAGTAGGTTGGCTCAGGCAAAGAAAGCATTTCTACAAAAAAGGAATCTGCTGACATCGAATATAGATTTAGGTATTAGGAAGTCATTTTTGAAAGCCTTTGTCTGGAGCGTGGCGCTCTATGGAAGTGAAACTTGGACTATTGGTGCAGCAGAAAAGAAGAGAATTGAAGCATTTGAAATGTGGTGTTACAGGAGAATGATGAAGATCAGATGGGTAGATAGGGTTACAAACAAAGAGGTATTAAGACGAGTGGGAGAGGAGAGATGTTTCTGGCGACTGCTAATGAAGAGAAGAGATAGGTTGGTAGGACACATACTAAGACACCCAGGAATAGCAAGCTTAGTTATGGAAGGAAGGGTCGAGGACAAAAACTGTAGGGGTAGACCAAGGTTAGAATATGTTAAACAAATTGCCTCGGATGTAGGGTGTCGGAGCTATGTAGAGATGAAACGATTAGCTCAGGACAGGGAGGCATGGAGAGCTGCATCAAACCAGTCAAAAGACTGAAGACTCAAACAAACAACAACAGTATTTTCATACTGCGTTACTTTGAAGATATTAATCTCAATTTTGATAGACCAGTGAGGAGTGTCTAATCGTATTTGCTATTAAATTTATTTGTGATTGGCAAATTTTTACTTCATATCGATTCATGAATGAAACCCACGAAGGTTAAATAATAACAGACATTAATACAATTGATGAATATAAGAATTTTTGAAGAGGAACAATGGATGTATAATCGTTAGTTCAGTGGACCTGTAAAAGTCGCTGATGAGTAATGCCCTTGAATAATGAAGGAGGTTCCCACAGTAATAAATGAAGTTGTTGAATTTATGAGTGGAGGTTTTTGTATGTAATTTGGAAGATTTTGATGCCATATATATGTTGTTGTTTGAGTCTTCAGTCTTTTGACTGGTTTGATGCAGCTCTCCATGCCTCCCTGTCCTGAGCCAATCGTTCCATCTCTACATAGCTACCACATCCTACATCAGAGGCTATCTGTTTAACATATTCTAACCTTGGTCTACCCCTACAGTTCTTGTCCTCGACCCTTCCTTCCATAACTAAGCTTGCTATTCCTGGGTGTCTTAGTATGTGTCCTACCAACCTATCTCTTCTCTTCATTAGCAGTCGCCAGAAACATCTCTCCTCTCCCACTCGCCTTAATACCTCTTCGTTTGTAACCCTATCTACCCATCTGATCTTCATCATTCTCCTGTAACACCACATTTCAAATGCTTCAATTCTCCTCTTTTCTGCTGCACCAATAGTCCAAGTTTCACTTCCATAGAGCGCCACGCTCCAGACAAAGGCTTTCAAAAGTGACTTCCTAATACCTAAATCTATATTCGATGTCAACAGATTCCTTTTTTGTAGAAAGGCTTTCCTTGCCTGAGCCAACCTACTTTTTATATCCTCTTTGCTTCGTCCATCACTGGTTATTCTGCTTCCAAAGTAACAGAAGTTTCCTACTTCCTTCAGCTTTTCACCTGCCAATTTGATCTCCATAGAGGTTTCTGATTTATTTCGGCTGCATTCCAGTATTTTTGTTTTACATTTATTAATTTTCATCATGAATTCCTTCCGTAAGACGGAATCCATACCATTCAAAAACTCATTCAAATCCTCAGGCTTGTCGGCCAAGATGACGATGTCATCAGCAAATCTCAGAGTTGAAATTATTTCTCCTTGAATCTTCACTCCCACTTTAAATTTTTCTCCAATTTCCTTCATTGCTCGTTCAATGTAAAGATTGAAAAGTATGGGTGATAAGTTGCAGCCTTGCCTTACACCTTTCTGAATACCAGCTTCTCTCTCATGTCCTTCAGCTCGAATGACTGCTGTCTGGTTTCTGTATAGATTGTATATCACCCTCCTATCCCTGTACTTTAGTCCAATAGATTTCAAAATGTCAAACAATTTAGTCCAATCAACGTTATCAAAAGCCTTTTCTAAGTCTACAAATGCCATGAACGTTCTCTTATCTTTCCTTATTCTACCTTCCAAAATCAGCCTAAGACTTAGTACAGCTTCCCTTGTTCCTACATTTCTCCTGAAACCAAACTGGTCTTCACCCAACTCCGTTTCTATCTGGCTTTCAATCCTCTTGTAAATTATTCTAGACAGGATCTTTGAAGCATGAGTAATCAAGCTGATTGTACGGTAATCTTCACATCTGTCAGCTCCCACTTTCTTTGGTATAGGGATGATAACATTCTTCTTGAAATCAGGGGGTACCTCACCTGTCTCATAAATCCTACACACGAAGTGAAATAACCTGATCAGACCTTCATCTCCTATGCAGCGTAGCAACTCAATCGGTATATCATCTATGCCTGGTGCTTTGTTCCGGCCTAAGTCCTCTAATGCTCTGTCAAATTCTGATCTCAATATTAAATCTCCTTTTGCATCCTCATCAATTTCCTCCTCCCTTTCCATTACATGATTCTCAATCTCCTTTCCCTTATACAAGCACTCTATGTAAGCTTTCCATCTCTCGATCTTTTCTTCCCTATCTGTTAGAGGCTTTCCATTTGTGTCCTTAATATTACAGCACTTAGTCTTCTTTTCCCCAAAAGTATTCTTAATCCTTCGATAAGCTGTGTCTACTTTTCCTAATTTCGGACAATTTTCTATACCTGCACATTTCTCTTTCAACCATTCTTCTTTCGCTTCCCTGCACTTCTTGTTAACCTCATTTCTCAAACGTCTGTATTCTGCTTTCCCCTTTTCATCTCTTAGATTCTTGTGTTTCCGCCTTTCATCCATCAATTCTAGTATATCCTGAGTGATCCACGGTTTTCTACCTATTCTTTCTTTCCTACCAATGTTTTCTTCTGCGGATTTTGTTATTTCATTCTTCAAAAGTGCCCATTCGTCTGCAATTGAAGTTTGTTTAGGGGTTTTGATTAGTCCTTCCTTTATACTTTTCTTGAATCTTTCGTTTACATCCTTCACTATCAGTCTGTCTATTGCCCACCTTTTTGGCTTTTGACTTTTCTTCAGTTTCTTCAACTTTAATCTGCATTTCATTACAACCAGATTGTGGTCAGAGTTTATGTCAGCACCAGGATATGTTTTACAATCCAAAATCTGGTTTCGAAACCTCTGCTTGACCATAATGAAGTCGATTTGGTAACGCCCTGTATCTCCTGGTCTCATCCATGTGTATATTCTTCTATTGTGGTTATTGAATAAGGTGTTAGCTATGACCAACTCATGTTCGGTGCAGAATTCCATCAGCCTGTTTCCTCGATCATTCCTTTCACCTAATCCAAAATCTCCTACTATCTTCCCTTCTCTCCCTTTTCCTACCACAGCATTCCAATCTCCCATTACTATAACATTTTCATCACCTTTGATATACCTCAGAATGTCATCTATTTCTTCGTAGACCTTTTCAACATCCTCATCATCAGCTTGACTGGTAGGCATATAGACTTGTACCACTGTGGTGAACGTAGGTTTAGTATTGATTTTTGCTACAATAATCCGTTCACTGTATTGCTCATAATATTCCACCCGCTGTCCAAGTTTCCTACTCAATATGAGGCCAACCCCTGCTTGGCCATTGTTAGATTTAGTGCTAATGACCCTGTAGTCTCCTGACCAAAAGTCCTGTTCTTCCTGCCAGCGCATTTCACTAATCCCAACCAAATCCAACCTCAACCTATCCATTTCCCGTTCTAAGTTTTCTAACTTTCCACTTCCTAGCAGACTTCTAACATTCCACGCTCCGATCCGTAGAATGTCAGATTTCCTTTTTGTCACTTCTGTGATGTTAACCCCCTCTCGAGTAGTCCCCACCCGGAGATCCGAACGGGGGACTAGTTTACCTCCGGATAGAAATTTTACAAGGGAGGAGGCCATCATCACATGTAATTATGCATAGAGAGGTGCATATCCTCGGGAATAGCATTACGGCTGTAGTTTCCCGTTGCTTTCAGCCGTGCAGCAGAACGCAGTGTAGCCATTAGTTGGCTTATATTATCAATATATATATGAAGATATATGATTAATTCTGGGCCTATTGTTGAGCAATTTTGTGCGTTTTGAGCGAAGTATTTTTCTGCTGAATGTATTGTCCTGGTTCTTTGAAAGTTATTCATGTGAAGATACTGTTAAAGTTAACAAGAGTGTTAAATAATTTGAGATGAAGATTTTGAATGGAGGTTACCGTCACAAATATTAGTAATAATTATTAAACCTTATTAAACCTGAATTTGACATTTAAATATAACTAACCTTCATTGGTCGATTATATCACCATGATTTGAGTAATTATCAACCGGATAAACGTGTGGTTTAATGTATTTCTTGTATAAATAATATAAACAATATAATATTGTAAAATAATTTTGTAAATATCTTTGTTAAATAATATGAAATGAAAGGGATTAATAGAGGCGTGTATAAAATTTCAATTGTCGTTTGACATTGTTATAAACAATTTATTATTGTTTTAAATAATTAATGAACTTTTGTTATTAACATTAGGAGTTTTGTTTTTATACTCTAAACAACGCTAATCAAGCAAGTGGTTTGAACAATTAAACATGATTTGGGATTGTTGGAGTAATCCACTGGTGTTTGAATGGAGCATTTAAAAGATTTGCGTGATAATATTTCAGTTGAGATGTGGACATTTAACGTGTTTTGAAAGGAGAGCTAAGCTCTGATGTAACTCGCTTATGCTAGGGTTGAACCGACAGGTGAGTCCACTTTGACGATGCAGGTGCATTGCAGCTGGCCCGGACAACTGTATGATAGAGGCCAAGGACGTTTACATAATAGCCTTGTGGCTATAAATAAAATGTGAAGTATATAAACACGCAAAACAATTGATATATGTGTCTCGTCCCAAATCCCGTTTCCATTCCAAGTGCATTATTATTTTTACGTTATTTTGAGCTTGAGAAAGCTGAAACATTGTATGTAGAGTATACTAGTCCTACAGGAGGACATGGTTATGTGGACGATGGCTTCTGATTGCCACGTGGATTTTGTTGTTTTATTTTTGTTAAATTCATTCTTTATGTGAAATAAATTATTGTGCAGTTTAAAGTTTCTCGTCTTCGTTGTGGTTCATTTTAAATATCATGGTGGAGGTTATTGTGTGGGCATACTTTAAGTGATCCAGTTGACAACCCAGTCCCCGAGATAAATTTAAGAGGTAAGTAAAGGTAAGTATGAACCCCCGTATATTTTGGTGTGTTCCACAATAATTTCTTGTTAACTATTGTGCTCTAATCTCGATAGTATCTGTCAGTGCCATTTTCATTGATGTAGCTGTGCCGGTGCGTTTGATTATTGGCAATCCGATTGAGGGGGCGGATATCTGACAGCCTACTATCCTGATAACGGGGACAGTACTTGGCTCATTTCTGATGAACGGCGAATCCTTAGGTGACCGTTAGTCAGGAATTCACAACATGGCGAAGATTTGAAAGTTAGTCTCTCGAGGTGAGGAGACGAGCTTTAGTAAAGCTCCGACTGACTAGGTTGACTTCCGAAGTACAAGTGAGATCCGCTCAACGGAGCTCGGAGGGACCAGGGAAGGGAAAAGAGTGGGGATAGGAGACAAAAGGAATACATATAAGAATAGCCAACATTGAAATATTAATTTCTCTTGATGAAATGATCTTCAAAGAGTTGATAGTAGGAGTCACTAGCGCAGCCTGGAGGGTGAAAAAGTAGACGAAGTTCTCTTGATCACGGAGATGATAGCTGATGATGGCGACGAGATCTGGTGGCTAGATTGATAAGGAAGTCCTCTTGTACAGGGAAGAATTGACGAACTTCAGAGATTCGCTGCTAGATGACGCTAGGTGGGTCATGGAAGATATATATCTAGAACAGACTTACAAGTAATATGAGAGACATAACCAACAAGGAGAAAACAGAAGATCACTGTTGGTGTTTGAGAAAAAAAGGAAGGGATGAACTAAAGCAAAGAGAAGCAAAAGCTTACTCTATCTTACCGTGTATTCCAAAGAATACACCAGCGGGACCAGTCCACGCTCAGGTGGCCTTATCTGCAAAGCGAACAGGGGGCCTCATGAGGTATGGGACGGGGTGGGAAGAATGGGAGGGATAGACAGCGCAGAAGGAAGGAGGTGGCCGTGGCCTGGCGGTAGGTACCAGCATTTGCCCGAAGATAAAGAGGGAAACCACGGAAAACCACTTCGAGGATGGCTGAGGTACGAGCTCCCCAATTGTCAATAAGGCAACACTGAACAAATGGTTTCAAATCTATCTGTTGTTTACTCTGACATTGCGTACCTTAGGGAGGACTTTTACCGATAACTTGATGTGTCACTTGACATTATCGGATAGGAAATGCGAGTTGATATGACCGCCGCTACATGTTGGCGGGAATATACCGCATACTGTATTGGATGCTATCGCAGTCCCATAAAACAGGCCGTATCGCATTCAAGACCGAGGGCACACATCACTGCCCAGAGCTCGCCATAAGCAGACACGGGTAACAACAGTTACTACCATATAGGGCATACTTAACTAACAGCTGGGACTATATATCCTGTTCAATGATATTGAAATTTTAGCGGTATTTCTCCAAAATGAATTATTCACACAACGCTGTGTTGCAGGAAGATGGATACCGTCTAGTGAACTGCAGGTATTATTCAAGAATTATGGTAGTCCCAGTACAAGATGGAGAAATACGATACCTCTACTACGGGATGATTGGTCGGGTCATGAAGATCAAAGATTTCGGTGAGGTAATCCAACAAAATGGACTAGAACAAGATGCCCTAGAAATGAGACTGGGCGCTCCATCTAACGAACAACAACTGAAGGTGTGAGGCATATTTATTTATTTATTTATTTATTTATTTATTTATTTATTTATTTTTTCATTCACTAGCAGTAGTACCCGGCTTCGCCCGGTAGAATGATGATAATATCTCATAGTCTCCTTAACACTCAACGTGATAAATTATATTTATTTATGTATTCATTTCTTACATTATCAAACCCAGTGACAATGTTTATACTTAAATCACTATGGGAAGGATCTGTAAAATAATAATCATTCTCAAGATATTTTTCTCTTCAGTCTGAGTTGAGATATGTCGATAGCGGTCCCAGAAATCGTGACATCTCAGTCGTAGAAGTCTATGTGGTGGTGATAAGAAATATAATGGATTTAAAATCTAGGTCATTTGCCCCCAATGACGTTGAGGGCGTAACATCTAGGTATGCCTTCCATCGGAGGGGAAGTAAAGCCGGCGGTCCCAAGTCATAGATTTATGGCATGTTAAAGAACCTTCCAATAATTATACCTGTGTGAAGCTAAATTAGGGTACAAATGTAAACAACGCTCAGGTTCCTACGTTCGTTGCCAGGAGCCGACTGCGGTGGCGTCTAGTAGTCAAGTTCTGAACTAGTAGTTGTTGACGGTGTGTTTGGCGGCAAAAGTAGGAACTACTTGAAAAATTCAAAGTATGCAGGCCTTACGTGAATTAAGAAACAGAAACACAAACTAATACAGTCATCACAATTAACACCGGTTATCAGACAGATTCTACACACACCTTAAGTACACGGGGCTACATGACCGCATTGTCGCAGCCCCTAAACTGTGGAACCAACCAACATCTAGGTAATTTGCCCTACTGATCAGGATGATATTGAAAATTACTACTGAACTGGCATATGAAACTTAGAAAATAATAGTAAAAGTTATTTTTAGGAATCATATTTCGGGAAAGACTTGATTATTTAGATCGCTATCTGGTTAAAAGTTTCGTCTTGTTATGGTTTCACCTATACGATAAACGTCCGAAGCAATTCCTCCAAGAGAAGCTTCCAGATTTCACAGTCGATATATCGTTAACGTTCTTGAGCATCCAGTTGTCTCTTCTTCTGACGCAAAACATCTTATACATAGTGATGATGAATACAGAAGCAACTACTGGCACATGTACCTTATCAACGAATAGGAAAAAAATATACGTTAAAGTAATGAGAGGAATAAAATAGAAAAGAGATGTACGATATACCATAACACTCGCTGTGAATTTTCTACGTGACCGGCTTACATGTTTCGGTACAGGTTCTCAAGAAGAGTAACCAGATCATTCGCATAAATGAATACAGTGACAGTAGATTAAATAGTATCCTAGACAGATGACACGCAAGATAACACGGCCTAATATACGATGTAATGGTTGAACTTCAGAAAAATATTTCATCTAACTTCGCAGATGTTATTTAATAAATACTAACATGTATGTAGCTAACATGGAAATTAATGGAGTGCGCTAGGATAAACGATAGGCTATTCCTTGTTTTTCCCTCTGGTGTAAAAATGAAGTGTGCCCACTCTTGAGCAAGCTACGTATAACTGACCATGAGAGAAGCATGGACTTTCCAGATTAAGGCCTGCTACCTTGAGTGACTGTCCTTGGGCCTTGTTTATGGTCATTGCAAATGCAATACGTACAGGGAATTGCAGTCGCTTGAAATCAAAAGGCATTTCAGTAGGGATCATAGGAATTCGGGGAATGAAGATATCTTCTCCTTTGGCATGGCCTGTCAATACTGTCGCTTGTATTACATTTGGCATGAGTTTTTTTTACACAGAGTCTCGTTCCATTACACAATTTTGGTGGATTCATTTATTTATTTATTTATTTATTGTGACGAAGTTGGTACTCGTTTTTTCCCGTGGAAGAATCGGGTGAGAAACCGAACTTAGGTCAGCGGCGAAATTCGAACCTCCAATCACCGGACTTTCTGAAGTTCTCCAACGTGGTCGTGGTGAGCAATTTAACGCGCATGGCTACGCTGCGAGTTGCAAACTAATTTAACTTACGGAGTGAGGAATGCAAATAATGTATTGACGGGACCTTATTAATATGAGTTCGTCACTTGCACACCACCAGTGCTTTGGTGACCACGCGACCCCAGCTGCGTCCATCATTGCTTCCACATACTTGCGGTGGGCTCCTTTCTGTCACCTATCCTGTCGACCTCCATTGGTCAACTCTTGTTCTCTTCCGACACCGACGGTATTAGGGTATGTGAGGCCTAGGGAGTCATTCACTTTCCTGCCTTAATTGGCCCTTGACTTATCTTTCGTGATCCCTCATTCTTCGAGGAATCAGACCTCTCCTTTCTCATTTAATGATTTCTCCGGTCTTCTGCTCAAGGCCCTTTGGAGGCAGGATGTCTGTAGCCCCACCTCTTATGGTATATGCTACACCCTCACGACTGGTGAGTTCAGGAGTTGGGAACCCTGACAGATTCCTGATCTAGGTACAGTTTTTCCCCTTTTTACAGTTTTCCCCTTTCGTGCTTGCCTACTTATTTCCAAGTCCCCAATTCTCATTCTTCGAGGGTTGAAGGCATTTCTTTCCCATGTCTTTAATTTTCCTTATACCTGTTTTGACCATTTCTTCTTCAAGCCCGTAAGTTAGTTGTAAGTTGTAGTTAATTTCAGTTCTAGTGTTCATTTCATAATTATATTTTATTCTCGCCCAAACCATTAGGGGCCGACCACCTAGATGTTAGGCCCCTTAAGGCAACTATCATCATTATCATGATCTTTGTTTGTCAGAGTAAATTCATTGTATGACGTTTGACTACTGAGAATTATGTTTGTTGTTGTTGATTAATTTAACGGCGTTGTGGTATCGTGTATCAGAATGATACTGCTTATCAGACAGATTTTATACACACCCAAGTATACGGGTTTACATGGACGCGAGGGACTCCTGAGCTGGGTCCGTTTTCTCTCTTTGCATTGAATTTGGAATGTGTCCTCTAAACCGGGTGATTTCAAGCCAGTGTCTATGAATCTTTGAACAGTTCAAGAGCAGACCATCAGTGATAAAAATCTTAGAACCCTTCTGCGTTAAATCCTGAAGAAAACTGGAACCAAGCAACGAAAATCAACCAAATAGTGTGACATTCTGCATCAGCAAGGCTTTTCAATCAGTGGAAATTCTAAAACAATATTTCACTGTTAGTTTCCTAACGGAATATGTAATTGCGTATTTTGGTCAATCATTAGAAAAAAATGCCACACATACACTTTTACTGCATTTTTAGCCTACTTTTCACATTTTGCAAAAATGAGGAAAAAGTAGACTTATGAGATCGGGCAAATGTCTGTCTGTCTGTCTGTCTGTCTGTCTGTCTGTCTGTCCTTCTGTCTGTCTGTCTGGCTGCGTGTGTGTCCCCCCCTGTCAACTCCTAAACGGCTGTAGCAATCGAAACAAAATTTGGTAGGAGTAAAGATCTATACCTGAATATCTCACGGCCATATTTGAAAATGATGTCAGTGCTACCAACTGCTAAAAAATCGCAATTGAAATTTGAGCTCCATGTTGGATATCTTGGAAAGTATGAATGGGAGCTATTTCAAAATTGGCACACGTACAGATCATAATATTTCAGTTTAATTTCCAGGAGGCTAAACATGGCAGTGTTGCCAAAATGATTATAAGCCTCCTGATAGGTCCAATTTTTAAATGCATATAACTTCTATACTATCAATTGGAATTCAACAAAATTTCGTATGTTGTATGTGTACATAACCAGATATGACTGAGCGTATTTTTCAGACCTACCAGGGCTGCCAACTGTTAATAAATGCTCCTAATTTATTTTATCCAAATACCAATATATCAGAAAGTATGCAAGCCGACAGCTTTAAACTATGCACACGTATAGTCCCTGACATTCTATATTAATTTGGAGTAACTTATATACGTCAGTGCTACCAACATGATTCTAAGCCTGCTGACAGGTCCAACTTTAAATACATGTAACTTCCATACTATCATTTGGATTTCAACCAAATTTCGTATGTGCTATGTGTACCATAACAGATATGACTATGCGTATTCTAAGGAGCAACCAGTGCTGCCATCTGTTAATATGTGCTGTCCCTATTTTTGTTACCCTAATATCAATATATCAGAAAGTATGCAAGCCAATAGCTCTAAACTTTGCACACGTATAGTACCTGGCATTCTAGACGAATTTGGAGTAACAAATATACGTCAGTGCTGCCAACATGATTCTAAGCCTGCTGATAGGTCCAATTTTAAAATGCATGTAACTTCTATACTAACTAATGGATTTCATTCAAAATTGGCACAACAATAGATCATATTATTTCAGATTATTTCTGACCAATACATGCATGACATTGTTGCCAACATGATTTTACGCGCGCTGTTAGATCCAATGTTTAACTGCATGTAACGTCCATGCTATTCATTGGACTTCAACCAAATTTTGTATTTTGTACCTTAAGAGACGGAACTAAGAATATATTCAGTCATCAGGGCTGCCAACTGTAGTGCTCTATTAGGATACATTATGCCAGGTATACAGCATTTCGAACTAATTGGAAATTTCGATATTAGCAACTTAATTTCGTCATTATTCTAGATAGGTTCATATTCAGTAGAATAATCATTGGCATGAAAAGTAGGCTGTATAGTTCTTCACGGAACTTCTTGTTAAGTCATAAAAAGGAAAAAGGAAATGTTGGAAAACTAGTCTAATAATTTGCACAATACTGTACACACACTACTGCAGTCACCAAAGAAACACAGGTTAGAAGGAAGGATGATGAAGATGATAATTGTTATTTTAAGGGGCCTAATATCTAGTTTATCTTCCCCTAATGGTGTGGGTGATAATGAAAATGATAAAGCAATGTAAACTATAACTTAGAAAATAACTACACACTTACAACAAAAACTAACTACGGGCTTACAAGACTACTAGAAGAAGAAATGGAAAACAAAAGAAGAATAAGGTAAATAAACGACAGGAGAATCGAAATGCCCTCAACCATTGAGGATTGAGGGACTTAGAAGGAAGGAGAGCCATGAAAGGCAGAAAGGGGGAAAGAGGAGAGAGTCCACCCCAAAGTCAGTGAAAAAAGGAGAAAACCCGGACCTATCTCAGGAAAACCTAGGAATCGCCAACTCCCGAACTCACCAGCCGTGAGCCCTTGACGGTGTAGCATATCCAGGTTGCACCAGAAGTGGTGGAGCTACATACACCCTGCCTCCTTGAAGGCCTTGTGCATAAGGGAGGAGTTAGCATGAAAACAAAAAGAAGGCTGACCCCTCGAAGAATGAGGGTATCAGGAAAGATGAGACAAGGGCCAATTAAGACGGGAAATGAAGAGACTCCCTAGGCCTCGGACACCCTAATACCGTCGGGGTCGGAAGAGAACAAGAGTTGAGCAAGAGAGGTCGTCAGAAAAGAAGACGGAGAGGAGCCCGGCATAAGTAAGTGGAAGCAATGTCAGATTCAGCTGGGGCCCTGTGGTCGCCAACCCACGTCTCACTAGATGTGAGCCCCTGGGGTGAGGTGGATCGACTCCATCAAAAATCCAATGAATATGAATATGAGAGGTTTTATGGTAAGTGGAAACATCTGGAGGCACCTGATTATGATTAAACTTATCTGACAGAGTTATACAGTGCTTATTTCTTACATAGAATGCCCGGGTTTGATTCCCGGCTCTACTGCCTTCAGAGATTTAAAATCAGTCGTGGTGGGGGCTACAACGGGTTTCACTGATTCTCGTGGCGATAATGGACTATCTACTTGATAAGAGAAGAAGAAGCCCATGGCCGAAAACAAAGACAATGCGGTGTCGTCGCACTCCTCACGCTTCACCCTTAATTGGAGGTGGACCTTGGTCTTTCCGACCCAAGGTTAGGTTTCATTTTAACGCATAAGTTATTATCACAAACTTATGTTGGAATATATCACTGTTTTTGTCATGCTCTCTCAAGAAGATGACATCTTGGTAGCAATGTAAAACACGAGAAGTTTCTCTTACCTTCATAGCATTGCACAGTGGTCGGAAATATGGGATGCAAGGTTACCGGACTCACCTGAAACAAAGCAGACAAGATTCCATGAGACCATCCCTACGTCTTTTCCATTCCAAATATTTAGTCTATTTCAGAAATATGGATGATATAATAGAGGAAATGGATTCAAAATTAAGTCAATCTTTTTAAATTTTCAGGGAATAGCTGAAACTGTGAGGAATTAACGGAACACTCAAACTATTTTAATTTTACTTTACTAATTACTAATGCATATACCATACCGTACAATTTGATATGTGATTATGTTGATTAATATTTGTACCTGGTTAAGTCTCAGAATTTTACTCGTATCTTACTAGAAAATTCAGTACAGGGATTCAGAATTGCCACCAAAGGCTCAGCATAATTTGTAACTCACAAATTCGAGTGAAGAAAATTAAGAGTTCCAAGCATGGAAACAGCTAACACATAAAGGTAAACGTGCGGGCTTCTTTAATGAGTGGCACATATTTAACAGTTGGATCTCAACAAAACAAGGGCATTCTTCGACACAAAAAAACTGTTAGGCTATGTGGTAGCATAGTTGTAGCAATTCCAGCATTTTTAGCCTACTTTACACATTTTGCAAAAATGAGGAAAAAGTAGACTTATGAGATCGATCCGGGAAAATGTGTGTCTGTCTCTCCGTCAGTCCTTCTGTCTGTCTGTCTCTCTGGGCTGTGTGTGTGTGTCCCCCTATCAACACCTAAACGGCTGCAGCAATCGAAACCAAATTTGGTTTGAGTCAAGATCTATACCGGAATATCTCAAGCCCATATTTGAAAATGATGTCAGTGCTACCAACTGCTGAAAAAACGCACTAGAAATTTGAGCTCCATGTTGGATATTCTGGAAGGTATGCATGGGTGCTATTCCAAAATTGGTACACATTTAGATAATACTATTTCAGTTTAATTTCCAGGAGGCCATACATGACAATGTTGCCAAAATAATTTAAAGCCTTCTGATAGGTCCAATTTTAAATACATATGACTTCTACACTATCAAGTAGATTTCAACCAAATTTTGTATGTAATATGTGTACACAAACAGATATGACTGAGTGTATTCTTAAGAGCAATCAGGGCTGCCAACTGTTAATAAATGCTGTCTATATTTGTTACCCTAATATCAATATATGAGAAAGTATGCAAGCCAACAGCTCTATACTTTGCACACGTATAGCACCTGACATTCTAGATTAATTTGGAGTAATTAATATAAGTCAGTGCTGCCAACATGATTCTTTGCCTGCTAATAGTTCCTATTTTAAAATACATGTAACTTCTATACTAACAAATGGATTTCATCCAAAATTGGCACAACAAGATATCATAATATTTTAGATTATTTCTGACCAGCGCACGTATGACATTGTTACCAACATGCTTTTACTCGTGCTGATAGTTCCAATGTCTAACTGCATGTAACGTCCTTTGGACTTCAACCAAATTTTGTATTCTGTACCCTAAGAGAAGGAACTAAGAATATATTCAGTCACCAGGGCTGCCAACTGTAGTGCTCTATTAGGCTACATTATACCAGGTATATTTCGAACTAATTAGACATTTCGATATTACCAACTTAATTTCGTCATTATTCTAGATAGGTTCATATACTGTAGATTAATCATTGGCATGTATCTTAATTTTAAGAAAAGTAGGCTCATTAGTTCGTCACGGAACTTCTTGTTTGATATTGTTAATGTTGTGATAATTCGTTCATTTAGAAATGAGGACCATGTAAGAACGGTACCGTAGACGATGGGCACCCATATGATGGCGGTCTATTTGGAGCATCTACAGATCCTACCAAAGTTTACGGACACCCGCAAATTGCATGATCATTGTTCCTGTCCTTATACTTTTGGTCACAGGCATGCGAATTTTTACAGGGACGTAGAACGTGTTCCGAGGATTATTTTGTGAATTTATTATTAAATCATCGCTGTTTGTTTTAAAGTTATGAATTTTGTTTTTTAAGATAAGTGTGAAAAGGAATTGTATTCTTTCATATTTGAAGAGATCTGGACACAACACTATGAGGTTTACATCCACAATTTTGGTTATGAAGAAACACAGATAGGCCTACCTGTAGAATATTTTTAGCCTACTTTCGATTTTTTTGCAAAAAATGAAAGTAGACTTATGAGATCAACACAGGGCCGAAAATAGTGTGTCTGTGTGTGTGTGTGTGTGCGTACTCTGAATGTCTGCCCCCCCCTATCAATTCTAACACGGTTCAACCGAATTGAACGAAATTTGGTAAAGAGGTAGCACTGGCAAACGGCACCTCAGTGTCATGTTTTATATTGCCGCCATCTTTACCAAAACTAAATGGCGGCCACTCAAATGGTAAAAACTTAATAATGCATTACGACCAAACTAATCATCGGATCTTTTTAAAATTTGTTAACAACATACGTTCATATGGGACGCGTCTTGTGCACAAACTACGAGGTCATCAACCGTACCATTTCAGGATGGCGGCCGTGTGAATTATGCAAATTTTATAATCCATAACATGGGACCCACCAGTTCCGATTATCAAACCAAGGATCGTTTAATATGTTATACACGACGTGGCCCGTTTGAAATTAAAAGCTTATATTGTAATATTATATTCTAAAAGTGATTTTAAGAAGCTGAGTCGTCTCGGTTATTTGACAAGATGGCAGCTGATCTCTCGTTCTGACCTATATTTTATTAATTTCAGTATGTTGCATGTAATATAGCCTAGTGATAAAAAATATATGAACATTAAATGGAATGAACTCGGTTTGATATATACTCCAGTGAAGATGATGATGATGATGATAATTGTTGTTTTAAGGGGCCTAACATCTAGGTTATCGGCCCCTGATGGTTTGGGTGATCGTGAAGATGAAAATGAAAAGCGAACTTAAAACTAAAACTAACTACTAACCTACATACTAGAAGAAGAAATGGAAAATTAAAGGAGAATAAGGCAAATAAAAGGACAGAAGGAAAATAAATGCCCTAAACCCTCGGAGAAGGCGGATTGAGGGACTTGGAAGGAAGGAGAGCCATGAAAGGCATATAGGAAAGTGAAAGAGGAGAGGGTCCGCCCCAAAGGTAAGGGAAAAAGGGGAAAACGGACCCAGCTCAGGAATCCCTCGGGATCGCCAACTCCCGAACTCACCAGCCGTGAGCCCCTGAGGGTGTAGCATTATCTAGGGTGCACCAGAAGTGGTGGGGCTACATACACCCTGCCTCCTTAAGGGCCTAGAGCACAAGGCAGGAGGTAAAAGGAAGAGAAACAGAAGGCTGACCCCTCGCAGAAGGAGGGTATCAGAAAAGATGAGACAAGGGCCAATTAAGGCGGGAAAGGAAGAGACTCCCTAGGCCTCGGATACCCTAATACCGTCGGGGTCGGAAGAGAACAAGAGTTGACCAAGTGAGGTCGACAGGAAAGAAGACAGAGAGGAGCCCGGCACAAGTAAGTGGAAGCAATGCCGGACTCAGCTGGGGCCCCGTGGTCGCCAACCCACGCCCACAAGATGTGAGCCCCTGGGGGCTCCAGTGAAGAAATCGTTTAGACCAAGTCATTCCTTGCTATAACGTTGTATATAAATTGGTTCCTAACGCTCAATTAGTGTGTGCACGATTGTCTGAGTGGTTAGGGCGTTGGTCTTTCATCGGGCTGTTCGTGGTTCAAATCCTATCAAAGTTGAACTTTTTTTGCTTGTTTTTTTTTTAATATTTATTGTTTCTTGAGTACTGATACGTTATAAAATAAAGCATTACATGGCGCTTTTTGCATTGGAAAATATATATTTAATCAAAACAACATTCTCCACCGGAGTGACATCTAATAGTTATTAGGTGTACTATGGATGAGCTAACCACAGCCTTCTAGATGCGAGCTGCGCTCTATACCGTCCAGTTAGTGAACTCATGCCTACAGTATAATTGAAAAGTTTCTTATTTTCCCAATAGAGCGCACACATCCCCATGATTAGGCGCAATTATCACGGCCAACGAGAATGACTGGCGCTGGTGCGTTTTCGTGACGTCAGCAATGTAGTTCTGTTGCACTATTGCCTGTAGTCTACTCTATGTACAACCAGTAGACCATTAATCGTTGTAGTTGTTCACAAGATAATACGTTTCAGGAGAATATACAAAATACACATAATGAATGTTATCTTTCCCTGGCGGCTGCTGGTTAATTATGTTGAATTACTTGACGGTTACATAGTGTTCAGGAAGGTTAAGAAAAGCTATGAATGACGCCGGACAATGTATGCATGTATAAGTCTTATAATTTAAAGATTTACCGTACATAAATGTATCAAACGTTTTATATTGAAATATATTCACGAACATAATATTCTATGGTCTTCGTTTTACTGCCGGTGTGGTACCTACTCGTCTTGTCTACATCATTGAACCTGTATAAATGTTGGTATTCATTTATCACTTGTCTTCAGAGAAGGTATTGATGATGATGATGACGATAATTGTTGTTTTAAGGGGCCTAACATCGAGGTTATCGGCCCCTAATGATCTGGGTGATAGCGACAATGATAATGAAACGGAAACTAGGACGAAAATTAAGTGATGATGATGATGATAATTGTTGTTTTAAGGGGCCTAACATCTAGGTTATCGGCCCCTGATGAAAATTAAGTGAGACGGAAAATACTTACAAAAAGGAACTCAGATTGAAACAACTCACAAAATGTTCTTACAAATGGGAATTTAGAACGAAAAGAATCACCAAAGGAATAGATTGCAAAATAAAAACCACAAAATGAAGACTAGGTTAAAAATACGTACAAAATGCAATGTAGCGTCGAAATACCTACAAAATGCAATTGAAATTCAAAATACTTACAAAATGCAAATGAGATCGAAATTACGTACAAAATGCAATTGAGGTTCAAAATACTTACAAAATGCAATTGAAATAACCCAGTTCAAATCCAAATTATTCACAAAGTGCAATTGAAATTCAAAATACTTACAAAATGCAATTGAAGTTGAAAATGCTTACAAAATGTACGGTAGATTCAAACGACTCTTGTGGATTGACAATACTTACTGTACCCGTTCGTCCTGGGGATGCGATGACCCATCTGCTATAACATCGCATTCCTGGATTTCCAGGACAGAGCGGAGTTAAATGAACACCTAGTCAAATAAGGAATGTGTCGGAAATTCAGTTGAAATATCTCAAAAGCAGAGGGTAACACGAGATAAAGTATCTCCAGGGTCGTTACGGGTTTAAATTTAATTTAAATAAGTACAAATATCAATGGGCGCCATCAACTGAATCCCTAGCAAACCACATCCTTCCCGCTTAAGCCTTAATTAAGACAAGGAAAGAAATAGGAAAATCACATCTTCATCAGATCACAACTAAGATAAAAACAAATTTATTCAACTTTGATAGTCAGACAGACATATTAAACCCTCATCCTACCTAAGAGCATGGTCGAATGCCAACGTTAAATTGTCATTGTCCAGAAAATCGAACCATCTCTATTCTACACAAAGTGTATATAATCCACATAAAATAGGAAAAATTTCTAAAGTTCTCTTGGGTTCTCAGGATCACCGTAGCACTATGTCTTTGCGTCACTGACATTCGTGATAACTGAGACCTAACTTCTCTTTAAATTAACATCATGAATGTGGATGTAAAAAATATTATTAATCTGTCTAAACACACATATTATAAACACATATTTTAAATATCACATAATTTATGGCCGATAGCCTCAACTGGGTATCGGGTACATTACAAAATGCAATTTAGATTGAAAATACTTTACAAAATGTAATTTAGATTCAAAATACCCACAAAATGCAATTAAGAATCAAGATATGTGCAAAATGCCCACCAAACAAAATGCAATTTAGATTCAAAATTCGTGCGAAATGTGGTTTTGGTTGAAAATACTTACAAAATGCAATTGAAATTCAAAATTCTCACTAAAAGGCCCGGCTACCTGCATTGAAAGACTTACCAAAACGCAAATTTAGATTGTAAATCTTTACAAAATGCAATTGAAGTTGAAAACAATCGCGAAATGTAATTTAGATTAAAAAAACTTACAAAGTGCAACGTAGATTAAAAATACCTTAAAAAAACGCTAAAAGGGAATTTAGATACACGGTGAACCAAGTAACAAAAACAGTGCGGGAATCTTAAAGAGAAAGGAAATATAATGATAAGAGGAGAGGAGAGGAGAGGGGAGAGAGGAGAGGGTCCGCCCCAAAGGTAAGGGACAAAAGGGGAAAACGGACCCAGCTCAGGAATCCCTCGGGGTCGCCAACTCCCGAACTCACCAGCCGTGAGCCCCTGAGGGTGTAGCATTATCTGGGGTGCACCAGAAGGGGTGGGGCTACATACACCCGGCCTCCTTAAGGGCCTTGAGCACAAGGCAGGAGGTAAAAGGAAAAGAGAAAGAAGGCTGACCCCTCACAGAAGGAGGGTATCAGGAAAGATGAGAGAAGGGCCAAAGAAGGCGGGAAAGTGAAAGACTCCCTAGGCCTCGGATACCCTAATACCGTCGGGGTCGGAAGAGAACAAGAGTTGACCAAGTGGGGTCGACAGGAAAGAAGACGGAGAGGAGCCCGGCACAAGTGGAAGCAATGCCGGACTCAGCTGGGGTCCCGTGGTCGCCAACCCACGTCCCACTAGATGTGAGCCCTTGAGGGTAGAAGGTATTGATACATGTCGTTAGTCGGTGGCGAGTGTATTCCGCAGATCTCTTCTATAAACGTATTAATTTATGTTCCGCCCCTTGTTACAACAATAAGTTAATGATATCAATTCTGTGCTGCAAGATTCCTTGATCTAATTATACTCATGTGCACATAATTTAACTCACAACGAAGGTCACAGACTCTACAACTCAACTTACTGTAGCCTATTCGTTGCAGCTATTAAAGACACAACGAACCCTTGAATCCTACTGTAGTTCGCGTGGATTTTTGTAACGAGTAACTTCAACAGGCGTAGTTTTGCAAACCTATACAGTATAATTTATCGTGTTTGAAAACATACGACATCTAAACTGCGTTCATTTTATGTGGATTGATATAAAATATTGCATTTCTGCTGCTTATGAATTGCTCTCGACTTAAACGTACAAGCACCATCAAGCAGTACATTGCCTACGTCACAGAAGGGTTTGGTTTACGCGCCATGGCCTGTCTTTCTAGTTAGCCGTGCGCGATTTCAAATTAGCTGTGTAATAGGTACCGGTATATTAAATATGTTTCTCCCAGTGATACGTTTAGAGCAACGAAATTTCAATTATTGTAAGTAGTCGGTGTTAATATACTGAATACCTACGTTGTTTGGAGTGTTTGCTAATGACATTGCAATATGCTGGTGTAAATTATAAACTATGGTTTGAACGCCACTCCTCAAATCCAGTGTGCCAATTTGCACTTCGAATTGTAAGAAACTAGGAAGTCATGAAAACAAAGAGTTATAACTATACCCATACATTTAGGAGAAAGTAGGCTATATGTTCTTTCCTGGACATCTTGTTTATAATTGCAATAGAACAGAAGAATGTCTTTTCATTAAGAAATATCACCAGTTGTATAGCCCGAAATAGGACCGCATAAAAAGTCAACAGTCATTCTTTGACCTGGGAGGAAGCTGTACTTGATCCAATACCGGTACAGTGCTGCAACTATAGGACTACAACGTGAAACATAAAGGATCTTTGTAGCGTGAAGGGTCTCCCGGCCAGCCAAGGCCAAAAAATGTCTGTCTGCTGACTTTTTCTGCGGTTCTATTTCGAGCTATAAAACTGGTGATATTTATTAATGGAAATGTGTTCTATTGCAATTATAAATATTCTACAGGTATCTGTGTTTCTTCATAATCAAAATTGTGCATGTAATCTTCAGTGTTCTGTTCAGATTGCTTCAAATATGAAAATATACACAACCTTTTTCACATTTATCTTAATCAAAAAAATTCGTCACTTCAAAACTAACAGTGATGTTTTCATAATAAATTCACAAAGTGTTTCTAGGAACACGTTATAGGTCCCTACAAAATAATGATCATGAAATTTGCGGGTGTCCGTAAACTTTTGGTAGGACCTGTATAGAGAATGTCCAGAAAAATCACATCGCAGAAAATCACAGAAACGTGGATTAAGCGATGTGTCAAATTGAAGGTGTCATATGATGCGTGTTGTTCTCTTTGTGTTAGGCATAAGCCATAATAGCACCAACCGTGATCCCTTGAGTATGAAGCACCATAAGTGGTGGCGCTACAGACAGTCTGCCTTCTTCGGGGGCAAGTGCAGAAGGCAGGAGACACCATGAAAACAAAAGAATAGGTTTGACCCCTCGAATAATGAAGGTATCAGGAAAGATGAGAGAGGGCAAAGTAAGGCATTGATGGAGACGGAAGATACACTAGGCCTCGGATACCCCAGTACCGTCGGGGTCGGAAGAGAACAATATTTGGCCATGGAGGTCGACAGGAAAAAAGAACAGAGTGGAACACGACACATGTAAGTGGAAGCAATGCCGGACTCAGCTGAGGCCCCGTAGTCGCCAACCCACGTCCCACTAGATGTGAGCCCCTGCACAGTGGGTCAAAATTGATGATGATGATGATGATGATAATTGTTGTTTTAAGGGGCCTAACATCTAGGCTATCGGCCCCTGATGGTTGGTCAAAATTGAAATCTAGGAGGCCAAAATTATTTATTTTCATAATCAAAAAATCAAAATGTATTACTTCTACAGCATTCTACAGCTCACTATTCTGGGATATAAACGCATCTTAGTGTAAATCTGTCACCACTGTTCGAGCAGTCTGAATTGGAGGGTGAATGTAAGTGGCTGTGGTTTGGTTGTCTTTGTGGTTAGTGTGATGCTTTCAGATGGAACATGCAGCTGAAGGTATGATCTTTGTAACGTGTTTCAGTTATTAATGGACGTAATTGTTACGTAATTTTAGCTATATTTGCATTATATAATATTTAACTATTATTTTTAAAATTATATTTATACTTAGATTTTTAGTAAGTCGCGTCACTCTGCGTCACTTTCTACTTAATGTTAAAATGTAGATAAGGTCTTGTAGTTTACGCCTGTATTAAGATTTTTGCATCTTTTTGCAACTTCCTTATTTATTTTACGTTTTAGAAGATGCCGCGCAACAAGTTCTCACACGTTTACAACTGTTTGAAGCACAGGGTCCGACGATTATGTCAAATGCGGAACTTTGTGACTTTGTTAAAAGTAAATTACGGGTAGAAAATTGTTCTGAAGAGATAACTGAATTCTCTATCCAACTCCTAGTCATAGACAATTTCTTGCATGTGTAGACGTAACTTACACAGGTCTTAACAGATGTTTATTATGAAGTAAACAAATTATATACGTAGCTTTCATTCTAAATTCATGATTAAAACGTAAAAATAATTTTGTCCCCCTAGATTTCGATTTTGACCCACTGTGCCCTGGAGGGAGATGTGGAATATGAGCAATAAATAACCTCTTCGTTGAGGGTTAATAGTGAGTAACATGAAACAAGAAGTGAGAAGCAGTCTGATGAATAATAAGCTACAATGTACAGTAGAGCCACATGACAAGACATATGGTTCTCACTCTGTCGGAGTCCCTTTCATCTCGGCCAGAGTTGTAGACATAAACCATAGTCGGACACGTCCCCAGCTGATTGATGACATTGCACATAGTTTAATTGCGAGAAATGCTTTAGAGCCGCTAATGGTTCGTTAACTTTTAATTATCTGTCATTGTAACGAGGCGGTGAGTGACGCTCGGGTAGTTTTTGTTTCATTAGGAATGTGCTGCATATGGCGGTGTTTGTTGGTTACCCGTAAGTAATTCTAAAACAAGAGGGATACATTTTTAAAATCTCTACCTCACGTTAATGGTGATATAAGTAGAACGTCAACCAAACTTCACTGTGGTAGCTTCAATTGTTTGGTTGTTGCAGTTTATTTATGCTTTTCCATTTACTACATTGACAAAAAAAAATGATTGCATACTTTATGATGTGATGATGAAGAAGCAAGAAAGAAATCAAATGTAGAATTTTACAAGCCAAATTAGCATTTCACAAAAAGATGATGATGATGATGATGATGATGATTGTTGTTTTAAGGGGCCTAACATCTAGGTTATCGGCCCCCGATGGTTTGGGTGATCGTGAAGATGAAAATGAAAAGCGAACTTAAAACTAAAACTAACTACTAACCTACATACTAGAAGAAGAAATGGAAAACTAAAGGAGAATAAGGCAAATAAAAGGACAGAAGGAAAAGAAATGCCCTCAACCCTCGGAGAAGGCGGATTGAGGGACTTGGAAGGAAGGAGATGATGATGATGATGATAATTGTTGTTTTAAGGGGCCTAACATCTAGGTTATCGGCCCCTGATGGTTTGGGTGATCATGAAGATGAAAATGAAAAGCGAACTTAAAACTAAAACTAACTACTAACCTACATACTAGAAGAAGAAATGGAAAACTAAAGGAGAAAAAGGCAAATAAAAGGACAGAAGGAAAAGAAATGCCCTCAACCCTCGGAGAAGGCGTATTGAGGGACTTGGAAGGAAGGAGAGCCATGAAAGGCATATAGGAAAGTGAAAGAGGAGAGGGTCCGCCCCAAAGGTAAGGGACAAAAGGGGAAAACGGACCCAGCTCAGGAATCCCTCGGGGTCGCCAACTCCCGAACTCACCAGCCGTGATCCCCTGAGGGTGTAGCATTATCTAGGGTGCACCAGAAGTGGTGGGGCTACATACACCCTGCCTCCTTAAGGGCCTAGAGCACAAGGCAGGAGGTAAAAGGAAGAGAAACAGAAGGCTGACCCCTCGCAGAAGGAGGGTATCAGAAAAGATGAGACAAGGGCCAATTAAGGCGGGAAAGGAAGAGACTCCCTAGGCCTCGGATACCCTAATACCGTCGGGGTCAGAAGAGAACAAGAGTTGACCAAGTGAGGTCGACAGGAAAGAAGACGGAGAGGAGCCTGGCACAAGTAAGTGGAAGCAATGCCGGACTCAGCTGGGGCCCCGTGGTCGCCAACCCACGCCCACAAGATGTGAGCCCCTGGGGGTGAAGGAAGGAGAGCCATGAAAGGCATATAGGAAAGTGAAAGTGGAGAGGGTCCGCCCCAAAGGTAAGGGACAAAAGGGGAAAACGGACCCAGCTCAGGAATCCCTCGGGGTCGCTAACTCCCGAACTCACCAGCCGTGAGCCCCTGAGGGTGTAGCATTATCTAGGGTGCACCAGAAGTGGTGGAACTACAGTACATACACCCTCCCTCATTGAGGGCCTTGAGCAGAAGGCTGGAGATAATATGAAAAGAAAAAGAAGGCTGACCCCTCGCAGAAGGAGGGTATCAGAAATGATGAGGTAAAGGCCAATTAAGGCGGAAAAGGAAGAGACTCCCTAGGCCTCGGATACCCTAATACCGTCGGGTTCGGAAGAGAACAAGTGTTGACCAATGGAGGCCGACAGGAAAGTTTACTAAAGGGAGCCAGGCACAAGTAAGTGGAAGCAATGCCGGACTCAGCTGGGGCCCCGCGGTCGCCAACCCACGCCCACAAGATGTGAGCCCCTGGGGGAATTTCACAAAAAGAAACGTTTATTCACTACAAATTCCATTAATCTTAAAACCAGAAAACGATTATTAAAAGCGTATGTTTGGAGTATTGCCCTTTATGGTTGCGAAACGTGGACAATTGGAAAAGAAGAAAAAAGGAGGATAAATTCTTTTGAACAATGGTGTAATAGAAGAATGCTAAAAATTAGCTGGACAGAAAAAATAACGAATGCTGAAGTATTTAAAAAGGTGGAGGAAAATTATACCTTATGGAAAAGCATAAAGAGGAGGAGGACTAGACTGATAGGACATATTTTGAGACACGATAGCTTGCTGAAAACGGTATTGGAGGGAATGGTTGAAGGCAAAATATATCAAGGAAGACCACGCCTACAATTTGTACAGCAAATCATGTCTGATATAGGATGCAGAAACTATGAAGAGATGAAGAGGAAAGCTATAAATAGAGCCGACTGGAGAACTGCCGCAGACTAATCCATGGATTGAATACTTAAGAAGAAGATGATAATGATAATTGTTTTATGTTCGACCCTGACTATTATGTATCTGAAAACTGTATCATAATGAGACTCATTATAACATTTTTTTCATTATGATACAGTTTCTCCCACCAATCAGAGCTCAAGAAACAGTCGTTTGACCAATTAGATAATTAGATGCGCTGAGTACCACGGCCTTCTAATGTAAATCACACTGCCTTGCCTAGTGTAATAGTAGAGTAATCGAGGTGGCCATGGTCAAATACAAGGCATTCCCTGCGTCTCATGCGCTCTGTTTAGTACATAAAACTGGCGAAATCTCGACAGATATTTATGAATATTTATCTTCGAACATAAAATAGTTATAATAATTATAGTCGAACATAAACAGTCGTATGCAACTCGCCTATAATGGTAATTAAGACACTCGTATGGAAATTATAAAACTCGCGTACTATTAACGAGTCTAACATTTGGTTACCTCGTAACCACGCATAATAAAGTTAATTGTAGGTAAATATTGAACAAATGGCAAATATAGGCTATAGCAGTTCAGTTTTTATTGCAGATTTGACTTTACTTCAACAATTCCCCCTCGTAGTTCTAAGTGCTCTCTAAAGAGACAGAAGATAACACATAATTAATCATTTACCTATCACCCGTAGATATAGTTCTTGCACATTCCTCGTTAACGTGCGGCTCGCCTTGAAATCTATCTGGGCGAACCTGTTAACATCCCAGTGCAAGGCACAGCGTTGTCAATTTTCCACCACAGCCACTGAGAGCAAGCAGCAAGTCTGGACAAAACTATGTGCAGATATGCAACACTGGACACCTGATACCTGCGTGACACGCTAGCAGGCCACCAGGTTGGAACTTTGGAGTCCACGTGGAGTGATAGATGAAGCATTCTATTGATCAACAACCGTCAGCTATTGGTCCGTAGCAAACGTCGGTTATTGTCGCCGCGTGATACTGCCTTACGTTGGAGTCGCCACTCGTTAACCAGGAAACTGAGGGAACTATGCTGCAAATTGTAATCGCAATACGAAGCTGAAGATAGGATTACAATTTCTAGCCTCATATTACTATTCGCAACATTCTGTGTCTATTTTATTATCACCATTAAATAGCTTGTTACATTCATATTACCTTTTATTAACACCGTAAGATGAGACCTCGCAAGTAATGGCGCAATAAATCGTCTGGCATATTGAAAGTTACTGGAAATTTACGATCAGAAAGAGATCTTCAGCAGCGCAATTTACATAGTCTCGAATTTCCTTCATATTAATCCAGTATTCGCATGCCAGCAATAATAATAATAATAATAATAATAATAATAATAATAATAATAATAATAATAACAATAATAATAATAATAATAATAATAAATACAACACATAGCATTTGGCTAGGTGGCGTAGTTGGTAGCATGCTGAGCTTCTATGCCCAAGATAGCGGGTTCAAACCCGGCCGAAGCCGTCGGATTTTTTAAGATGATGATGATAATTGTTGTTTTAAGGGGCCTAACATCTAGGCTATCGGCCCCTGATGGTTTGGGTGATCGTGAAGATGAAAATGAAAAGCGAACTTAAAACTAAAACTAACTAATAACCTACATACTAGAAGAAGAAATGGAAAACTAAAGGAGAATAAGGCAAATAAAAGGACAGAAGGAAAAGAAATGCCCTCAACCCTCGGAGAAGGTGGATTGAGGGACTTGGAAGGAAGGAGAGCCATGAAAGGCATAAAGGAAAGTGAAAGAGGAGAGGGGCCGCCCCAAAGGTAAGGGACAAAAGGGGAAAACGGACCCAGCTCAGGAATCCCTCGGGGTCGCCAACTCCCGAACTCACCAGCCGTGAGACCCTGAGGGTGTAGCATTATCAAGGGTGCACCAGATGTGGTGGGGCTACATACACCCTGCCTCCTTAAGGGCCTAGAGCACAAGGCAGGAGGTAAAAGGAAGAGAAAAAGAAGGCTGACCCCTAGCAGAAGGAGGTATCAGAAAAGATGAGACAAGGGCCAATTAAGGCGAGAAAGGAAGAGACTCCCTAGGCCTCGGATACCCTAATACCGTCGGGGTCAGAAGAGAACAAGAGTTGACCAAGTGAGGTCGACAGGAAAGAAGACAGAGAGGAGCCCGGCACAAGTAAGTGGAATCAATGCCGGACTCAGCTGGGGCCCCGTGGTTGGATTTTTTAAGAGCGTTAAAAAACCCTCAGTATGCCTTCCTTCGGAGGGGAAGTAAAGCCGGCGGTCCCATGTCATAGATTTATGGCATGTTAAAGATCTTTCCACTAATTACACCTGTGTGAAACTAAATTGGATAGGTTAAGAATGTAAACAACGCTCTTAGGTTGCTACGTTCGTTGCCAAGAGCCGACTGCGGTGGCGTCTAGTAGCTAGTTCTGAACTAGGCCTAGTAGTCGTTGACGGTGGCGTTTGGCGGCAAAAGTAGGAACTATTTGAAAATTCAAAGTTGCAGTCCCTACTTGAATTAAAAAAACAGATACACACACTAATACAGTCATCACAATTAACACCGGTTATCAGACAGATCCTACACCCACCCAAAGTACACGGGGCTACATGACCGCGTTGTCGCAGCCCCTAAACTAAGGAACCAACCAACCAACCATTTGGCTAGCAAACACAGATGGCACCCAAAGGCATAAGATGTCGCCAAAATTCTTTCACTGCAAACTAGCTCAGAAATATTGGTTGATAGATTCAAACGACACCCTATCATAATTATACACCAAGCACAGTTCTTGAAAGTGACACCCACACAATCTATTTGATGATGATCATGATGATGATGATGATAATTGTTGTTTTAAGGGGCCTAACATCTAGGTTATCGGCCCCTGGTGGTTTGGGTGATCGTGAAGATGAAAATGAAATGCAAACTTAAAACTAAAACTAACTACTAACCAACATATTAGAAGAAGAAATGGAAAACTAAAGGAGAATAAGTCAAATAAAGGACAGGAGGAAAAGAAATGCCCTCATCCCTCGAAGAATGCGGATTGAGGGACTTGGAAGGAAGGAGAGCCATGAAAGGCAGATAGGAAAGTGAAAGAGGAGAGTGTCCGCCCCAAAGGTAAGGAACAAAAGGGGAAAACGGACCAACCCAGGAATCCCTCGGGGTCGCCAACTCCCGAACTCACCAGCCGTGAGGCCCTGAGGGTGTAGCATTATCTAGGGTGCACCAAAGGTGGTGGGGCTACAAACACCCGGCCTCCTTCAGGGCTTTGAGCAGAAGGCAGGAGATAACATGAAAAGAAAAAGATGATAAATGATGATAAATGTTGTTTTAAGGGGCCTAACATCGAGGTTATCGGCCCCTGATGAAATGAAATGGCGTGAAATGAAAGAATGAAGATAAATAACAGCTCACTGCTATGAATGAAACGAAAATGGTTTAGATAAAATAGACAGTGAGCCCCAAGAACTATGCCATATGTAGCAGGGAAAATACTTACAAAAAGGAACTCAGATTGTAACTACTCACCAAATGGAGAGCGGTAATGCGTACATAAGGGAATTTGGAACGAAAAGACTCACAAAAATAATAGATTGAAAAAATACGCACAAAATGTAGGTTAAGTCCAAAATACGTACAAAATGCAACGTACAGTCGAAATACCTACAAAATGCAAGTGAAATCAAAATACTTACAAAATGCAAATGAGATTGAAAATACGCACGAAATGTAATGTAGATTCAAAATACCCACAAAATGCAATTGAGAATGAACTACTTGAACAAAGCGGGGTAGGTTGAAAGTACAAAATGCAATTGAAATTGCTTACAAAAGGTATGGTAGATTCAAACTTCTCATTTGGATGGACAATACTTACAAAATGCAAATTAGATTGAAAATAATTACAAAATGTAATTTAGATTCAAAATACCCACAAAATTGCAATTAAGACTTAACTACTTGAACAAAGCGGGGTAGGTTGAAAATACAAAATGCAATTTAAATTCAAAATACTCACTCAAGTCCCAGCCCCTATATTGAAAGACTTACTAAAAAGCAATTTAGATTGTCAATCCTTACAAAATGCAATTGAGATTGAAAAACACTCGCAAAATGCAATCTAGATCGAAAATAGGTACAAAATGCAACGTTGATTAAAAATACCTACAAAAAGAACGCTAGAAGGGGATTTAGATACACGGGGAACCAAGTAACAAAAACAGTGCGGGAATCTTAAAGAGAAAATGAAATATAAGGAAAAGAGGAGAGGAGAGGGGAGAGAGTCCGATCCAAAGTTAAGGGACAAAAGGGGAAAACGGACCCAGCTCAGGAATCACTCAGGGTCGCCAACTCCCGAACTCACCAGTCGTGAGCCCCTGAGGGTGCAGCATTATCTAGGGTGCACCAAAAGTGGTGGGGCTGCCTTCTTGAGGGGCTTGAGCAGAAGGCATGAGATAAAATGAAAAGAAAAAGAAGGCTGACCCCTCGCAGAAGGAGGGAACCAGAAAAGATAAGACAAGGGCCAATTAAGGCGGGAAAGGAAGAGACTCCCTAGGCCTCGGATACCCTAATACCGTCGGGGTCGGAAGAGAACAAGAGTTGACCAAGTGAGGTTGACAGGAAAGAAGACAGAGAGGAGCCCAGCACAAGTAAGTTGAAGCAATGCCGGACTCAGCTGGGGCCCCGTGGTCGCCAACCCACGTCCCACTAGATGTGAGCCCCTGGGGGAATATTAAAGTATTCTGTATCCTTGCCGTCACCTGTAAATTCTCACAGATTATAAAATTAAAATGCTACAAATCTCCGAGATGTACAAGTGAAGACATTGAAGGTGCGATGCAGGGATAAGATCAAGGTTGCAGTGTATTTACAAGTCAAGCTTGCCGCACGTCACGGTGTAACGAACGTGGACGGGAATTTAAATGGATAGATAATGCTTCAACTGCGGCAGAGAGTGGGGGGCTAGTTTTTCACGTTTGACTGACATCACCCTTCCCTCTCTCTATTATCACGACATATATTTACCGAGGTTAATGGAGGCTGAGCTTTTTCTTCGTGTTAAATGTTTACGATAATTGCAGGTGGGTTGCGAGGAACTGACAGTGGAGGTAGGCGAGTTGTTATCATTACATGCCAAGCACTCAACTCGCACCTACACGTGCAGACACTGCTGATCGAGTGCAGTAATTAATACCTAATATGGATATATTATCGTATCAATGACCTCAGCATCACAGAGAAGCTTTTAGGAGATGTGTAAATCGAAGTGATCCATGCTAATGAAGTCGGGTTCTTTCAGGGCGGAACAGATAAAAGACATGTGCTTGATGGCATCTTGGAAAGGATGAGGAGAAAAATAAAAAAGATCAAACATTACCAAACCACCCATGCTTACTAGCACAGATGAGGCAGGGTATTTACTAGTCAGGCGGTCAACAAAAGAGAGTAGCACTGGCCCTATAAATTCAATATGTGTATTTCACCGAAAATATACAGGGTGTTAAAGAAAAGCACAGTATTCAATATGTTAGGATGCGAAAGTATGTATCAAAACAAGTACACTTGTCCATACGAGGTGCCCAGTGCGATGTTCATTAATTGCAATGCCTATCTCTGCCCTTCAAATCAAAGTAAGTAAGAAACCACGGTACGTACCCTAAGGTAATGAACATTAACATGACTAATACCACACAATTGCAACCACACAACTGGCCCTGTTTGACAGAGCACCAATTTGATGACTCTGCTCTTATTCACAACCAGACTGAAAATGAAAATCCACAGCCTGCTTCCAGTCTTCGACCGGGTCAGGAATGGAATGAATGAAGCCCCCATCTTGCGGCGAGGATATGAACTGTACCGGCTGCCGAGGCCTGACGCACTCCCCTGGGGCAATGATTAAATGAATGACAGATGAAATGAAATGATAGTGGAGAGTGTTGCTGGAATGAAATGTTGACAGGGAAAACCGGAGTACCCGGAGAAAAACCTGTCTGCCTCCGTTTTGTCCAGCACAGATCTCACATGGAGTGACCGGGATTTGAACCACGGACCCAGCGGTGAGAGGCCGGCGTGCTGCCGCCTAAGCCACGGAGGCTTCTCACAACCAGACTATTGTTTTCATTATTCCTTGTAATATTCACACTTCTGCAATGGCACTGTGCTTTCTACTGCTGAATTTGCTTCCCCAGTCTGGTACAGGTCATCTCATACCAGACAGGTAGATACAGCTCTGAACGAAACCTGCAGGTTGATAACAGGTTTCTTAATGCCAACCCCAACAGATAAGCTCTACTACCAGGCTAGAATTGCACCACCTTGTGTACGCAGAGAGGTGGACATGCTTCATTGCCCTGTTTGCCCTTCATCTTGTTCAGAGGAAGATCTCCTGCTAGCCACACCGAGCGCCTTGGATGTTGCTCAGTATTGGGCTCGTGCTACATCCAGTAAATAGACAATTGTCCGGCTCCGTGGTTAAATGGTTAGCGCGCTAGGCTTTGGCCCGAAGTGTCCCGGGTTTGATTCCCGGCCGAGGCATCAGGGATTTTAATCTCCTGGGGTTAATCTCGTCGCTCGGGGACTGGGTGTATGTGACGCCTTCATCCTCACTTCATCCTCATTACGACGCGCAGGTCGCCTACGGGCGTCAACTAGAAAGACCTGCACTCGGCCTCTCCGGAGACCACACGATCATTGATATAATAGACAATTTTACCCTTATGTGTATAGCAGCTGTACAGTTGTAAGTTTCTGACACGAGATATAAAATAAATAAATAAATAAATACATTATTATTCCTTGTGACGTATTAGTATGCCATGCCTGGGATGTCAACTATGATTATTTAGTGAGCTCCCCCTCCTATAAACAATAGTTCAGACCTCAGAAAATATGCTCTGTAGGGCCCATGTTTATTAAAAATCTATAAGCTTCTTTTTTCTTTAAATAATGTGGCTTCAGTAATACCGAAGGGCTAGAGTAATGCTCTGAAGTGACATGGGTCATTGACATTTAAGCACTCTCAAATGCCAATTATTGATGATAGATTGCGATTATGATCTGAATGACGCGAACCCGAGAGCTTAGAGGGGAAAAGAGAAGAAGGAAGGTAGTGGAGGGCTTCCATCTACTGTGCTGCTCGGATATACACTAGCACACAATTCCAGGAGCCGGTGTGAACATTTCCGCGGGAACTAGCAAAGTGAGCGTTCCTTCCCTCTCAATCACGCTGCAGCATATGGACTCGCATACGAAACCCATTGTGTGCGCATGTGTCATCAGGTAATAAGCGCTCTCTAAGCGGATTCGTCCCCGCAACTTGGTCAGAAGAAGTGAGAAGATTGTTTATCTTCCCACACAATATTTACTTCAGAAAAGTAGCTTGATGAATGTTCTTTCACCTGATTTATTTTCTTCCCTCTGCCAAGTTTGTCAGCTGCAACTCAAGTGCAAATATCATAATACTGGATTCTCGCTCCATGGTGCATTCTTTGAATTTGTCATGTGTCTACATTCATTGCAAGAAGGCAGTCATGCGTTTAGTGCCAGCAGTGCTGGTTCTTCGTTCATGGATGAAAAAGGAACAGCCTACTCTTGCTAAGTAATTTCTCACCAGCACTGGACATAGCTTTCAGAGATAAGGCCGACACAACATGAACACGGGATTGAATGAGACGATAATGGCTGAAGACTATTGTTATGTGTCTGATTATGAAACCGGTTGCAATTAAATACGCCTGTAAAACATTGCAAGCATTGCGGAGCGGGAAGTTGAATATCCTGGACAGAACTGTTTAAACAAGAAACATGATGATGATGATGATGATGATAATTGTTGTTTTAAGGGGCCTAACATCGAGGTTATCGGCCCCTAATGGTTTGGGTGATCGTGAAGATGAAAATAAAATGCAAACTATAACTAAAAACTAACTACGAACTTATAAACTAGAAGGAGAAATGGAAAATAAAAGGAGAATAAGGCAAATAAAGAAAAGGAGGAAAAGAAATGTCCTCAACCCTCGAAGAATGCGGATTGAGGGACTTGGAAGGAAGGAGAGCCATGAAAGGCTGATAGGAAACTGAAAGAAGAGAGGGTCCGCCCCCCACAGGTAAGGGACAGAAGGGGGAAACCGGACCCAGTTCAGGAATCCCTCGGGGTCGCCAAATCCCGAACTCACCAGCCGTGAGCCCCTGAGGGTGTAGCAATATCCAGGGTGAAGCAGAAGTGGTGGGGCTACATACACCCTGCCTCCCTGAGGGCCTTGAGCAGAAGGCAGGAGATAACAGGAAAAGAAAAAGAAGGCTGACCCCTCGCAGAAGGAGGGTATCAGAAAAGATGAGACAAGGGCCAATTAAGGTGGGAAAGGAAGAGACTCCCTAGGCCTCGGATACCCTAATACCGTCGGGGTCGGGAGAGAACAAGAGTTGACCAAGTGAGGTCGACAGGAAAGAAGACAGAGAGGAGTCCTGCACATGTAAGTGGAAGCAATGCCGGACAAACAAGAAACATATCATCTTCCGTCTTTAAGTACGTTTTGGAACCTCGTCAACTGGACAGCGCGGTAGAGTAGGCTGTTAACATTGAGGTTGCCACTGCCAAATCAAAGAAACGAGGAAGAAGATGATGACAGATCGATCCTAGCTTATCTGAACTGAAGAACGGGAGACGTATTTCAGTACGCAGACGAACAGCGCAGAGATGACGATACTGACTTAGTTTAAATAGATGAACAAATAACACGTAACTAAGAGCTTGCGTTCTTATCTAACGCAGAGATGACGATACTGCCCTTGAATGCATGCATGAACAAACAAGAAGTAACTAAGAACTTGCGTTCTTATACAACGCAGATATGACGATACTGACCTCCTATGCAGAGATGAACAATCAATACGTTACAAAGAATTTACGTACCTATAACATCACACAGATGACAATACTGTCCTAGTATGCATAGACAAACAAATAACACGTAACTAAGAGCTTGCGTTTCTATAACAACGCAGATGTGACGATACTGACCTAGTATGCATAGATGATCAAATAACACGTAATTAAGAACTTGCGTTCTTATAAAAACGCAGAGATGTCGATTCATTAATTCATTTCCGTGTCCGGTCAACATTTCCAAACAACTGCAGCTGCGATGGCCTTGTTACTTCCTCTAAAAACATCTTCCATTGTGCATGGGTTGTCCAGGAGGGGGCAGATAAGTAGGTGGCTTGGATCTTGTTCAGCTCCACATTCACAAGAGGTTTCTGCGTCTGCTGGAAGGTTCCCCCATTTTTGCAGGTTGGTCTTGCATCGAGAGACACCCACTCTTAAGCATTTGAGCACAGGATAAGGTAGGTCGGCGTCAGGAGCTAGTTCTTCCTTTGGTGACATGTCTGTGGGCAGTGAGCTCCTCCATCTGTTGTCTCTGGTGTTCTCTCCAGCGGCAGAGTCCTAGAAAGGAAACTCTTGCGGGATCTGAGGCGAGACCTTGCTGCCTGGTGACCATACAGTGGATGTCGATGGTCATTCTCCTGCTTTGTTCTCTTGGCGTCCGCAGCAGTGGCCCTCCGGATGGGTGGGGCTATTCCAACAATAGGGTATAGTTTGTGCACTGGTGTTGGTTTCAGGCATCCCGAGATTATCCGTGCAGTGTCGTTAACGGCAGTATCAACCTGCTTAGCATGTGCTGAAGCGTTCCACACAGGAGCGGCATACTCAGCGGCTAACATAGTGCAAGTCCGGAAGTCCTCAGATGTGCGGGCTGGCTCCCCAGGTGCTGCCGATCAGCTTCTTGAGTATGCCATTGCGAGCACTGACCTTCTGTTTCGTGTTCAGACATTACTGTCTGTACGTTAGAGCACGGTCCAGTGTGACACCTAGGTAAACTGGTGTTGGGTAATGTTTCAGTCGCTCCCCTCGCCATGTGATGTCCAGCTGTCGCCGTGCTTCCCTGTTTCATAGATGGAACGCACACACTTGTGTCTTATTAGGGTTCGGCTTCAGATGGTTGGCATCGTAGTACTTGGGAGAGTTTGTCCATCGTTGAAGTCAGCTTTCCTTCCACTTCTTCAAAGGATAAGCCCTGAGTAGCTACTGCTGTGTCGTCGGCATATATGAAGAGCCTGGTACTTGCTGGAATTGACCGATCATTTGTGTAGATGTTGTACAGCGCTGGAGCCAGCACGCTACCCTGAGGGAGATCGTTCTTCTGGGTTTGCCATCTACTCCTTTTACCCTGTAGCGAGACTTCTGTTCTGAGGGAAGATGCTGATTAGGTGGTCCTTGGAAAGGTCATACACTTTCTGTGACAGCTTCCTGTGATTCACAGTGTCGTATGCAGCCGTTAAGTTAACGAAGGTGACTCCCGTTATTTCACCGCGCTCAAAACCATCCTCGATAGTTTGGGTGAGATTCACGATCTGACTACAACATGATTTGCCAGCACGAAGACCTGGTTGAGAGATGTCGATACTGACCTAGTATGCATGGACGAACAATCAACGCGTTACTCAGAGCTTGCATTCTTATATCAGCGCAGAGATGACGATACTGACCTAGTATACATAGATGAACAAATAACACGTAACTAAGAGCTTGCGTTTTATAACAACGCAGAGATGACTATACTGACCGAGTATACATAGATGAGCAAATAACACGTAACTAAGAGCTTGCGTTCTTATAGCAACGCATAGATGACGAACGATGGTTACCATGGTTACCAAGGTGCCGAGAAATGCATGACGCTAACTCCAGACAGACCCCCAGCCCCAATAAAATGTCTATGTTAAATGTTTGCGACAACCATGCAGAGTACACAATAGGAAATCCAGCGGGACAGTCTTGCGTGCCAGAGCAACTTGACTTATAGGACAGCATTATTATCGTCCAACCTTTAGACGACCTTGTTCTGCGCTCCGACCATTATCTCGACCAAAATTTATTTATGTCTGCTTTTTCAATTAAGAACCCCATTGCCAGAACATTCGCTTCAGTCTACTCGTGCATTACTTAATAAGATGTCGACTCAATTATGAAGTCAACTTATTTATCATCCTTCATTCCTTCTTGTAGACCAGACTATAATTTGATAGTATAGTATATATGTCATTAAGGTAGATTTATCACTATATAAACAGAATGGCACTGAAATGTGCTTCATCAACAAACTCGGTCATGCACCTTGTTTGTAATTATCATAAATCATGCTGAATAGCTCCTCTTTATTTGGAATGAGCATGCCTCAAGAATAAATGACAAAATTACAGGCAATGAGTAATAGGGAAACTCATCTAATTTCGTAATATCATGATGATGATTCTTGCTTTTAGGGGCCTAACATCCGGGTTATCGGTCCCTAAAGATATGGGTGATCAAGATATTATGATAATTATTGTTGTTTTAAGAGGCCTAACATCTAGGTTATCGGCCCCTAATGGTTTGGTTGATCGTGAAGATAATGAAATGTAAACTATAGCTAAAACTAACTACTAACTTATATACTAGAAGAAGAAATGGAAAACAAAAGGAGAATAAGGCAAATAAAGGACAGGAGGAAAAGAAATGCTCTCAACCCTCGAAGAATGCGAATTGACGCACCTGGAACGAAAGAGAGCCATTCCGCGTTCCTGTGGTTACGTATATATTGGACAGACATGTAGGAGAATCACAACAAGGGTCAATGAACATCGTAGGCATTTACGTCTTCGCAAACTAGAGAAGTCTGCGGTTGCTGAACATGCCATACAGAATGACCATCAAATTCTTTTTGATGAAACTTCTGCCATCTGTATGGAGAAACATTTCACAACTCTTATGATTCGGGAGGTGATTGAATTAAGTAAACAACCACCCAACTTTAATAGAGGTGATGGTTATCCCTTGAGTAAATCAGGGCTGCTCTCTAAAGTTCCATTACCAACATCCTCTCGGTCTCAAAAGGTCATGGAGTAACTATTTGTTTCTACATGGCTTCCTATCGTATACCATTTCTCTATGGAGGCTACATGCCACTGTTACCTCATTCCTCCTTTCTTGACAAACCTTGATAAAGGGAAAGGTAGTTTTCTCGAAACGTTGGTTTCTAAAGTTTCACTCGGCCGAATTGCCCCGAAGCTATATTGTGTATTAATTTCATTTTCTTCTTTCTTCTTTCTCCGTTCGGGTCTTCTGAGGACCACGAACCAATTTCAATGTTTAGTCCTTTGTTGTTCTTTCTTCTTCCTCCAGTGCTCCTTCATCTTTTCGCTGTGTGTCTTCTTTCTCTCTTCCGACCATTTTGAGCATGTTTTCTTATATTGCCTTCCTTGGAGTAATTCCATTCCCAATACCTTTTTTTTTTTGAAAATTTCTCTCTCTAGTACATCTTCTTCTCTTACATAGTTGTTTTTTTTTCTAAATCTTCCTTTACTTCTTGAAACCAGGCTGTTGTCTATTTCTTTTTCCAATTATATTTAAAAATCTGTGTGGTTAACCTTCTATCGTTCATTCTATATAAATGTCATTTTATTTATTTTTTATTTTTCAAGTGAAGGAATAGCTTGTGTGTTTAAGAATGTTTACAAATAAATGGTTAAATCATTGAAAGCTTTACTCTGACAAATAGGGCTATGTTAGTAGAAGGACCGCACAAGTTAGGATTCCAAGAATGGATTCCTCAATACAAAACGTCTACATAAATTTTGCACAGAGAAAAATACCATGAATATCAAAGGAGACATATTTTTTGTCAGGCTATGCTTGGAATGTGAAGCTCTTTCCGCAACGTGTACAATAAAAACTAGAATGAGTGAAAGAGGGTGGCATCATTTGAATTTCTAGCCAGGAGAAGAAGCGTTCACTGGAAGTTTTCTCAAACTGTCAACCACCGGGAACCATAGATCATGTTTAATTAGAATTTTTAAAAGCATTTTTGCATACTTATTATTTTCAAACTTCGCTAACAATTTATTTACGTTCCTCATAAGCTAAGAATAGCAAACCAGGTGAGAGGAATTTACGCAATGTTGGATGGCATACGGAAAACCTGAGAAATTGTTTTGAATCTCAAGCAGATATTACAAATGGTATTAATGCTATCAGCAAATGTTTTGTTCACTGTAACCGGTTATACCAAGCAAAACATAGAAAGATCACAAATTTTCAACTTAATGCCGTTCAAGTGAAAACGCTCAGTACTATAAGCTATACGAGTAAATAATTATTTCTCAGTTTTGTCTGTTTTGTGTACACATTTCCTATGTGTGCTCTACTCGAAGAACAGTATGTGCGGAGCAGAATTATCTAGAACTTATAACGTCATACGTAATAAACAAGTGCAGTAATAATGACGCCTGGCTTCTGGAGAGGCCGGGTACAGGTCCTTCGAGTTGCCGAGCATTGTCACCAGCACCCAATATTCGAGACAGAGGAATTAACCATACGAAGTTCGAAAACTAAGGAAGGAAGCTTGCAATTTTACATGACCGTGAATCCCACGATTACGCGCCACGGGACCTCCTTTCTACGTGGAATCCGAACCACAGGACATGGCATTTCACCTCGAAAATCTCACATGCATTGACCGGGAATCGAATCCAGTCCACCTTATTGAGAGGCCAACAGCTTGACTGCTGCGCCACCACGCCCCATATACGAAGTTAGAATACCATGACCCAGCCAGGAATGGAACTCAGAGCTTATATGACCAACTCTAGTAGAATATCTACATAGGGCTCTTCTGAAGGCCGGAAGGTAGGGAGTACACACACCCTCGTGAGTAAAACTGAGTAGCTGTTAGATCTGAGAGCCAGCGACTCTGTCAAGAAAGCCAAGATAAACAGTTAACGGGACCCGTCGTGCTGACCACGCGTCACCCCATAATCTGTAGGCCAAAATGGCTGACCAGCGGTAGCTTGGTAGGTCAAGGCTGTTAATGGGCTATACTACCACGGGTTGATTTGTTTTATTCACATAGGGCATAACTCCAAGCCACGCTCATTGAGCGAGGGTGCCCCGATCCGGCTCAGTACTCCGCTCCGAGTAGTCCCTACCAAATATGAGGCGTTCCATAAGAGAAGCACGAGCCAGTCACGAATCATTTTTTTTAAATTTACGCATCAGGTAGCAGACTTTTAGCTCTATAATGCAAGGGTGCCCAATGCTGGTAAGCTCGCCCTTATTGTTCGGAAAGTGAACATTATATTGAAGCTTGCAGCGACAAGGCGCCGGCTGAGGTGTCTTGTTCATTGAAATGATATGATGATGATGATGATAATTGTTGTTTTAAGGGGCCTAACATCTAGGTTATCGGCCCCTGATGGTTTGGGTGATTGTGAAGATGAAAAGGAAATGTAAACTTAAAACTAAAACTAACTACCAACCTACATACTAGAAGAAGAAATGGAAAACTTAAGGAGATTAAGGCAAATAAAGGACAGGAGGAAAATAAATGCCCTCAACCCTCGAAGAATGCGGATTGAGGGACTTGATGGAAGGAGAGCCATGAAAGGCAGATAGTAAAGTGAAAGAGGAGAGGGTCCGCCCCCACAGGTAAGTGGCAAAAGGGGAAAACGAACCCAGCTCAGGAATCCCTCGGGGTCGCCAACTCCTGAACTCACTAGCCGTGAGCCCCTGAGGGTGTAGCAGTATCTAGGGTGCACCAAAAGTGCTGGGGCTACATACACCCGGCCTCCTTGAGGGCCTTGAGCAGAAGGCAGGAGATAACATGAAAAGAAAAAGAAGGCTGACCCCTCGCAGAAGGAAGGTATCAGAAAATATGAGACAAGGGCCAATTAAGGCGGGAAATAAAGATACTCCCTAGGCATCGGATACCCTAATACCGTCGGGGTCGGAAGAGAACAAGAGTTGACCAAGTGAGGTCGACAGGACAGAAGACAAGAGGGGAACCCGGCACAAGTAAGTGGAAGCAATGCCGGACTCAGCTGGGGCCCCGTGGTCGCCAACCCACGTCCCACTAGATGTGAGCCCCAGGGGGGAAATGCACATGTGGCGGGCTCGCCCTTCTCTTACGGAGCGCCTCATATCTAGCCATTCTCTCTCTCGCTCGCCACTGGCATAGCTACACTGTGTGATTTGGACACATTGCATTCCAATTCAGTTGTTTATAAAACTTAGTGATACTGATACTACCTACTGTTGGTATGCACGGTAATATTCTTAAATAATGATTTCCCTTATTGTAAGGTGTATTACAATCGGTAAGATAGAAATTATGCTCTGATTTTGGGGGAATTATTATTTTACACTTTAAAAAGAATAATAATTAAGTTACTCTTATTTAAATGTTTAAAGTAATTTATTTTTCGAGGAGGCTTGTCTGAAGTTTTGCCCATTTTCCTCAATAAAATATTTCTTAAAATGTTTGCTTTAAAAATACCTCAATCCTTCCTCCTGCAAAACAATTGTCATTAGGTTTACCATATTTACTTTCTTCGGCTTTTCCCAATTATTTGGGGTCGCCGGAACCAACCAGGCTCATTTTGGTTTTGGCCGAGGATTTAAGGGAGGATGACCTTCCTGACGAAACGTGATTTTTTAGTTGAAAATTCAACCCCGTTGACACCGGGATTCGAACTCCGGCCATCCGGGTGAACGGCGATCAGCTAAGCCACTGCGCCATCACGCTCCACTAGGTTTACCATACTACCGTCTCTAAATAAAGATGCTGAGTAAAGAGCAAAACCACACCCACATCTGTGACAGACTAACGACATTATTCTGAAACTCTGCATAACTGTGCTGCTGAACACCATGCACGGCTTATGATGCTCAGATGTCTACTAGCTACTCAATATAACAACCAAATTCTTAATTAATTCTACATAGTACTAAACTTTCCTGTCACATTATTAGCCTAGTTTTCACATTTTGCAAAAATGAGGAAAAAGTAGACTTATGAGATCGGGCAAATGTGTGTCTGTCTGTCTGTCTGTCTGTCTGTCCTTCTGTCCGTCTGTCTGGCTGTGTGTGTGTGTCCCCCTATCAACTCCTAAACGGCAGGAGCAATCGAAACAAAATTTGGTAGGAGTAAAGATCTATACCTGAATATCTCACGGCCATATTTGAAAATGATGTCAGTGCTACCAACTGCTAAAAAATCGCAATTGAAATTTGAGCTCCGTGTTGGATATCTTGGAAGGTATGAATGGGAGCTATTTCAAAATTGACACACGTATAGATAATAATATTGCAGTTTAATTTCCTGGAGGCCATACAAGGCAGTGTTGCCAAAATGATTATAAGCCTGCTGATAGATCCAATTTTTAAATGCATATAACTTCTACACTATCAATTGGAATTCAACAAAATTTCGTAATTTGATGATGATGATGATGATAATTGTAGTTTTAAGGGGCCTAACATCGAGGTTATCGGCCCCTAATGATCTGGGTGATAGCGAAAATGATAATGAAATGGAAACCAGAACAAAGTTATCTGAGACGGAAAACACGTACAAAAAGGAACTCAGATGGAAACAACTCACAATATGGTCTTTCAAAAGGGAATTTAGAACGAAAAGTTGCACAAAAAGAATAGATTGAAAGAAGACCCACAAGACGTAGGCGAGATTCAAAATACGTACAAAATGCAATGTAGCGTCGAAATACTTACAAAATGCAACTGAAATTCAAAATACTTACAAAATGCAAATGAGATCGAAAATACGTACAAATGCAATTGAGGTTCAAAAAACTTACAAAATGCAATTGAAATTGAAAATACACAATGCAATTCAGATTGAAATAGGCCCTATCCCAGTTCCAATCCAAATTATTCACAAAGTGCAATCGAAATTCAAAATACTTACAAAATGCAATTGAAATTGAAAATGCTTACAAAATGTACGGTGATTCTAACGACTCATGTGGATTGACAATACTTACAAAATGCAATTTAGATTGAAAATACTTGACAAAGTGTAATTTAGATTCAAAACACCCACAAAATGCAATTGATAATCAAAATATGTGCAAAATGCCCACCAAACAAAATGCAATTTAGATTCAAAATTCGTGCGAAATGCGGCGTTGGTTGAAAATTCTTACAAAATGCAATTGAAATTCAAAATACTCACTAAAAGGGCCGGGCACATGCATTGAAAGACTAACTAAAAAGCAATTTAGATTGTCAATCTTTACAAAATGCAATTGAGGTTGAAAACAATCGCGAGATGTAATTTAGATCGAAAACACATACAAAAAGCAACATAGATTAAAAATGCCTTAAAAAATCGCCAGAAGGGAATTTACGAGTAGATACACGGTGAACCAAGTAACAAAAAGCAGTGCGGGAATCTTAAAGAGAAAAGTAAATATAATGAAAAGAGGAGAGGGGAGAGAGGAGAAGGTCTGCCCCAAAGGGAAGGGACAAAAGGGAAAACGGATCCAGCTCAGGAATCCCTCGGGGTCGCCAACTCCCGAACTCACCAGCCGTGAGCCCCTGAGGGTGTAGCATTATCTACGGTGCACCAGAAGTGGTGGGGCTACATACACCCGGCCTCCTTAAGGGCCTTGAGCACAAGGCAGGAGGTTAAAGGAAAAGAAAAAGAAGGCTGACCCCTCACAGAAGGAGGGTATCAGGATAGATGAGACAAGGGCCAATTAAGGCGGGAAAGTGAAAGACTCCCTAGGCCTCGGATAACCTAATACCGTCGGGGTCGGAAGAGAACAAGAGTTGACCAGGTGAGGTCGAAAGGAAAGAAGACAGAGAGGAGCCCGGCACAAGTAAGTGGAAGCAATGCCGGACTCAGCTGGGGTCCCGTGGTCGCCAACCCACGTCCCACTAGATGTGAGCCCCTGGGGGGATTTCGTAATTTGTATGCGTACATAACCAGATATGACTGAGCGTATTCTTTAGACCCACCAGGGCTGCCAACTGTTAATAAATGCTCCTAATTTATTTTATCCAAATACCAATATATCAGAAAGTATGCAAGCCGACAGCTTTAAACAATGCACACGTATAGTACCTGACATTCTATATTAATTTGGAGTAACTTATATACGTCAGTGCTACCAACATGATTCTAGGCCTGCTGATAGGTCCTACTTTAAATACATGTAACTTCCATACTATCATTTGGATTTCAACCAAATTTCGTATGTGCTATGTGTACCATAACAGATATGACTATGCGTATTCTTAAGAGCAACCAGGGCTGCCAACTGTTAATATGTGCTGTCCCTATTTTTGTTACCCTAATATCAATATATCAGAAAGTATGCAAGCCAATAGCTCTAAACTTTGCACACGTATAGTACCTGGCATTCTAGATGAATTTGGAGTAACTAATATAAGTCAGTGCTGCCAACATGTTTCTAAGCCTGCAGATAGGTCCAATTTTAAAACTTCTATACTAACTAATGGATTTCATTCAAAATTGTCACAACAATAGATCATATTATTTCAGATTATTTCTGACCAATACATGCATGACATTGTTGCCAACATGATTTTACGCGCGCTGTTAGATCCAATGTTTAACTGCATGTAACGTCCATGCTATTCATTGGACATCGCCCATATTTTGTATTCTGTACCTTAAGAGATGGAACTAATGAGCCCAACGGTGTTAGGCTGACTGGTGTCGAACCTGGATCTCTGAGATAAATGAGTACAGACTAGAGATACCAGCAAGAAACGAACACAAGATCTTTTGAGGGAGTTTAAGCTATAAAACCCCCTAGAGAAAGTACACATTAAATCACTCTTGTGATATAAACAAATTCTGACATTATTTGTTAATATAATGTAGAAAATATTAGCAGAATACGGCAGTATTGGGCTGTAAGATGCATACAATTCTGGACTTAGTGCAGAAAATTGGAACTCTTGACAGATTGTAAATGGGCCTGGAATAGATGCGTGGTTTCGTGGAGCCATGCCAGTCACTATGACCTACTTATGCTGTCTGAGACAAGGCACGACGGTAATATATGGGCAAGTGATTCCCCGTTACATAAGGAAAGGTCCAAGGGGATGAGAAGATGCCGGAATAATTTAATGATTACTCTTGAATGGAGTAACTCAGAGACATGAGGATTGCACCTATGTGAATGAATGGCCAGGAGGCTAATTATCAAGCCGTCAAACATTGAACTCGAGGCTGATTTAATGTAACGCGCATTGACACCGTAGAAATGAGGCCAGCGCCAGAATCTGACCATGTCTTCGGGGAATAACCAGTGACGCGGCGTGGGGACGCGCTGGCAAAGGCAATTAATATTAATTAATTGGCCGATCGATCCTCGAGCACACAGTCGGATATGTGATCAGGGAGGAAAAATAGACCAGGAAAACGTTATTTCAAGACCAGAAAGGTACGGAGAGAGGAGATGAAGCTCAAAGGAAATTTTAGACCTACTTTTTGTCTCCAAACGGATATAAGGTCAGTGGAGCGAACAGTCGGGGTCAGTTGAACCATAGTCTACTGTCGACCAAAGTATTATGTGTACTCGAGTTTGAAGGTTGTTTGTGAAGTAACCAATATACCTACATAAAATCCAATAACATCATCATTTTCGTCGTTCTATTATACGTTAGCTCATGTAGGTTTGGAATTTTTAATTTATATTTTAATATTTTTTGTCGCAGTTGGAACACAAAAAGTGCACGTTTTTAAGCGTGTTTCAACCATGCGTCACATTTAAGAATTATTATCTCAAAGACCCGTCATCAGATAGAATCTAAATTTTAACACAATATACATTGGAATGTTGTATACCTGGCTTATTAATTTCAAAATGTTGCGTGTCCAAGAAAAAAAAGTTGTTATCATTTTTGGAAGGTAACTTTTTCTCGGCTCGGGGTGGTTGGAAAATGTAGTTCATAGTTGCGATGTAATCCTTATACATCAAAACGTTATGCTGTATGACTGTGAAATACGTAAATTAACTCAATTATTTTATATCGGTTTGTATTTGTAGGCGGAAATAACACATCGTTCACCACCTATCCGCTCCCGGAAAAGCTGTACAGCGTTGCCGAAATAGAGCCCATCACGCATCATGGCGTGACTCGCTCGGAAGTGATGGGCTCCATCACAGCAACGCTGTACAACTTTCCCGGAGCGGGTAGGTGGTGAACGATGTGTTATTTCCGCCTACAAATACAAACCGATATAAAATAATTGAGTTAATTTACGTATTTCACAGTCATACAGCATAACGTTTTGATGTATAAGGATTACATCGCAACTATGAACTACATTTTCCAACCACCCCGAGCCGAGAAAAAGTTACCTTCCATAAATGATAACAACTTTTTTTTCTTGGACACGCAACATTTTGAAATTAATAAGCCAGGTATACAACATTCCAATGTATATTGTATTAAAATTTAGATTCTATCTGATGACGGGTCTTTGAGATAATAATTCTTAAATGTGACGCATGGTTGAAACACGCTTAAAAACGTGCACTTTTTGTGCTCCAAGTGCGACAAAAAATATTAAAATATAAATTAAAAATTCCAAACCTACATGAGCTAACGTGCAATAGAACGATGAAAATGATGATGTTATTGGAATTTATGTAGGTCTATTGGTTACTTCACAAACAACCTTCAAACTCGAGTGCACTTAATACTTTGGTCGACAGTAGTGCGAAGCGCACGTCGCCGGAGTCCAGGAAGGGGCGCGCGGACTTTAGTATGTTGAGTGCTCATCAACATATTAACCATGCAGTAAGGCACTAATTAAGAACAATTATTAAGGACAGTCGTGCCATACTTTTATAGTCGGCAGTACAAGTGATTACTATTGAGTACGCAGAAAATGTACCGTGTGATTTACAAGTTAAGAAAATGTCAGATTAGGCAAATCGTACCTCATGATGACGAGATATTATGTGGTATCATAATAATGTACGTGGAACTGGCCAATGTTTTGTTATAAGCAGATCATTAAGGGGGACTGTAAGTTCAGCCGAAGGACAATTGAAAGTAGTAATTGTACAAGTACAATGTACAATGGACGAGCGCAATATATAAGCTATTGGTTAGACATATAATAGGATGTCGAACGGCGCAGGTATAAACTTTGTTATGCGAGTGATGAAATTTCGCAGGGATACCACTGTAATTAATGCTCAGGACGATGTGGAAGCATATTTATGCGATATCAGGAAATTTATCAAAGGATAGAAATTGATAAGACAGATTGGGGACCGCTAGGAATCATTAGGCAGAGAATCGAGACTTTCGAACGAGATGCGGGATAATCGTGAAGGAAGATCTTCAACACCTGCATTTCTGAAATTTTGCAAGGAAGGGTCAACCATTAAGAAATGTACATAGTGATAGTGTGGTTTTAGTGATGGTCATTTAAATATATGTAAAATTAACAATGTAATAAGTGATATAACGTGTTTTGTGAAAAAGGAAGCGACAGCTTCGACATGGAGAAGCAAAGTGCAGTGTGGTTTGTAATGCAAAAATTATGTAAAATGTGTGTGAAAAGTGTGATAATGCCTTGCTAATTGACAAATGATGGCGGGCATTACAGGAGAAAATGTTTGGTCGGAGCCACCAGATTAACGAATGTGAGTACCCAAAACCATGATTTTGTAGTGAATGTAGTCCACAGTATGTTGAGTGATTTCAAAAAGTATAGAATATGCCAATAAGAGTCAATTTTGGGAGGTAGAACCTCGAGATATTAATGTTGTGATGATTTTAGTCAAGTTGAGATGTCTTTGTACTTCATTGAGTGGATAAATCGTGACCACTAATGTAAAAATGGCAACTGAGTTAAATAGAAAGTTAACGTAACGAACACGGATGTTCGGTTATTGATTATATAAATACGGTTACGTTGTGTCGGTATAGGGAAAAATTTATGTCAGTAATAATAATAATAATGAGAATAAATGAATACACATCAGGGAGAATGTTTGTAAGCAAAATATATATGCTAATTGGAATACTTGTGTATCCAAGCAGTACTATTATACGTGATGGGTTAAGCAAAGGAATTTAATATCAGAGTATATTATGATAATGGAAATAAATATGCAAGAATATAGGAACTGAAAGGGTTTAATAGTGAATTGATCGCAGCTTGATGAATAAGCTTATAAGAGTAATTGATAGAGATTATCATATTAATTAAAGGACGGGATCATATCGCAATGGTCATGGGAGCCAGGTAATCTAATCGACGTGTGAAATCTCGTATAGCCAAGGGCATACAGATATATTATTATTTGCCAGAGCGTATTTAGTGAAGGATGATGATGATGATAATTGTTGTTTTAAGGGGCCTAACATCGAGGTTATCGGCCCCTAATGATCTGGGTGATAGCGAAAATGATAATGAAATGGAAACCAGAAAAAAATTATCGAAGACGGAAAATACGTACAAAAAGGAACTCACATGGTAACAACTCACAATATGGTCTTACAAAAGGGAATTTAGAACGAAAAGTTGCAAAAAAAAAAAAATAGATTGAAAAAGACCCACAAAACGTAGGCTAGATTCAAAATACGTACAAAATGCAAAGTAGCGTCGAAATACTTACAAAATGCAACTGAAATTCAAAATACTTACAAAATGCAAATGAGATCGAAATTACGTACAAAATGCAATTGAGGTTCAAAATACTTACAAAAATGCAATTGAAATTGAAAATACACAATGCAATTCAGATTGAAATATCCCAGTTCCAATCCAAATTATTCACAAAGTGCAATTGAAATTCAAAATCCTTACAAAATGCAATTGAAATTGAAAATGCTTACAAAATGTACGGTAGATTCAAACGACTCATGTGGATTGACAATACTTACAAAAAGCAATTTAGATTGAAAATACTTGACAAATGTAATTTAGATTCAAAATACCCACAAAATGCAATTGAGAATCAAAATATGTGCAAAATGCCCACCAAACAAAATGCAATTTAGATTCAAAATTCGTGCGAAATGCGGTTTTGGTTGAAAATACTTACACAATGCAATTGAAATTCAAAATACTCACTAGAAAGCCCCGCAACCTGCATTGAAAGACGTACTAAAAAGCAATTTAGATTGTCAATCTTTACAAAATGCAATTGAGGTTGAAAACAATCGCGAGATGTAATTTAGATCGAAAAAACTTACAAAATGCAACATAGATCAAAAATGCCTGAAAAAATCGCTAAAAGGGAATTTAGATACACGGTGATTCGAGTAACAAAAACAGTGCGGGAATCTTAAGGAGAAAAGGAAATAGAAGGAAAAGAGGAGAGGAGAGGGGAGAGAGGAGAAGGTCCGCCCCAAAGGGAAGGGACAAAAGGGGAAAACGGACCCAGCTCAGGAATCCCTCGGGGTTGCCAACGCCCGAACTCACGAGCCGTGAGCCCCTGAGGGTGTAGCATTATCTAGGGTGCACCAGAAGTTGTGGGGCTACATACACCCTGCCTCCTTAAGAGCCTAGAGCACAAGGCTGGAGGTAAAAGGAAGAGAAAAAGAAGGCTGACCCCTCGCAGAAGGAGGGTATCAGAAAAGATGAGACAAGGGCCAATTAAGGCGGGAAAGGAAGATACTCCCTAGGCCTTGGATACCCTAATACCGTCGGGGTCTGAAGAGAACAAGAGTTGACCAAGTGAGGTCGACAGGAAAGAAGACGGAGAGAAGTCGGCATAAGTAAGTGGAAGCAATGCCGGACTCAGCTGGGGCCCCGTGGTCGCCAACCCACGTCCCACTAGATGTGAGCCCCTGGGGGGAACACGAAGTTCCTCATTTCTCTACTAGAAAGCGCTATAGTGTCAAGGAGCGTAGATATCTAACCTCCTTGGCTTTCATAGCGCTTCAAGGAGCAATAAAATTCGACATGCATGTTGCCCTCTGGGCATCAATTACAAAGCTTGCACCCCGCACCCGAGCCCATACGATATTATTATTATTATCACCTCTTGAATTGAGGAGTCGGGGGATTTTGTACGTTTTTTGTATTTGTCTTGACGTGTTATCTGCACTATTAAGAGGAAATAATATCCTAGAAGCAGTTGCAGACGTCCCAGAAAACGTAAACAAATATACAGAGTGTTTCAAAATTCCCATTACAAACTTTGAGGGCTTGTAGTGGGGATCAAGACGGTTACGTTTAGGATAGGAACTTGTGTTCGGAAACGTACCGTCTTCCCGCTACCCGCAGAAAACCACTACAGCACACGTTCACAGCTTCCGCATTTTCGGCGCTCTGTTCGACTCCTGCTACTTGTCATCTGGGTCAAATTATAGGTGGGGCTCGATGTGACGACCACTGACGTCAACACAGACATGGCACCTCAGTGGCCTACACGACCACCAATTCCTGATCCTCCAACATCCGCCGCAGACATAACCCGTGCAAGTGAGCCTTCCTCTGATTCCACAGGGGGCTCGTAAAACAAGGTTTTCATGTGACCCCACAGGCAGTAGTCTAGCGGTGTCAAGTCGGGTGAACGTGCAGGCCAAGCAATAGGGCCACCACGACCTATCCACTGTTGCCCAAATCTGTGGTGTAGATGATCTCGGATCGCAAGTGAAACAAGTAGTTCCATGAAGAACTATACAGCCTATTTTCATATATCCTACTTATGTTAACGGCCACTATCAACATAAAATTTCAGTTTGATTGCTGTAATAGATTCGTAGATATTGAGAACCGACTAAATATTTCGGATGGTCGCCATGTTGGATTTTATATATGTAGGTCCTAGAGTTATGTAGTCTACTGTTACATGAAGATTATTGTGTACGTGTAGCATTCAAATTTCTATCGCATGATTAGGACACAAGAAGTAACAAGGAGATTTTAAAATTTCGCTCAGCTGCCATCTTGTGGTTATGGAAACAATTGAAATAAATTAGATGCCAGTGGATTAACATTTCTATAAGGATTTACTGTACCATGTTTCACTGCACTCGGGTGGTTAAATTGCGAGAAACGTCCATGTGAATATTTGTACTTCGCGTCGCCGCCATTTTGGATTTGTGATCACCAGGTTATTTAAAGTCCTATAGGTGAACTTAAGTTCATAGTCCCTATGAACATTAAAAAATTCAGTTTGATTGCTATAATAGATTCGTAGATATTCAGAGGCGTCTAAATATTTCGGATGGTCGCCATATTGGATTGTTAAATGTATAGGCCATAGAGTCATGTATGATTAAAGACAAATTATTGCGTAGGTTCATTATTCAAACTTTCACTTCGATCGCATGATTACGACACAAGAAATTTAAACTTAATTTTAAAATTCGCACTGCCGCCATTTTGAGGTTATGTAAACAATTGAACTAAATTAGATACCAGTGCATTACAATGTGTAAAAACATTTCCTGTACCAGATTTCATTGCGTTTGGAACTTTAAATCGCGAGAAAGGTCTATTTAAAATTTTCAAATTCGCTTGGCCGCCATGTTTGTTTTGTAGTTAACCGGTTTTTGAAAGAATTATAGTAGTGCCCTTTATCTCCGTACAAAATTTTAGGATGATACCGCTAATAGTTTCAGAGATATAGAATGCCGGTGAAACATTTCGCACATCCGCTATCTTGAGGTTATGTAAACAATTGAACCAAGTTAGATGTCGGTGCATTACAATGTGTATAAATATATACTGTACCAAGTTTTATTGCGTTTGGTTGGTTAAATCGCGAGAAACGTTTATTTAAAAGTCGCAAATTCGCGTGGCCGCCATGTTGGTTTTGTAGTTGCCAGTTTTTCAAAAGTCACATAGGTGAACTTCTAGTAGTTCCCTTTATCACCGTAATAAATTCCAGGGTGATATCGGGAATAGTTTCGGAGATATTGAATGCTGGTGAAATATTTCGCACAGCCGCCATGTTGGATTGGTGAGACGTAACAAAATTTGATGGGCACGGTCGGGGTCGCCCGGAATAGTGCTATGAACTTACCTAGTTTCATTGAAATCGCTCGAGCCGTTTAGAAGTTATTAGGGGGACATACACACACACTCCTCACACACACACGGACATAAGGTGATCTCATAAGCCTATTTTTTCAAAATTGAAAATAGGCTAAAAATGTAGTGGTGCGCCATCATTCTGAAACCACATGTTTCGACGCACATGTAGTGGCACATCGTCTAAGAACTCAAGCAGTACGTCTTCCATGAATATCAAGTAGGTGAGATTTCGTGGAAGAAGGTATGGAATGCCAACAAACCTTTAGGGGATATGGGACATCATGTGATCGTTCAATAACGTACGTAATCTATTAAGTGCGCCGAAAATGAGGGAGATTTGAACGTGTGTAGTGGCCATTTTGCGAGTAGCGGGAAGACGGTACGTTTCCGGACACAAGTTCCTATACTAAACTTAACCATCTTGGTCTCCAATACCATCCCTCACAGTCTGTAATGGGAATTTAGAAACACCCTGTATTCTAGGAGATGATGATGATGATGATAATTGTTGTTTTAAGGGGCCTAACATCGAGGTTATCGGCCCCTGATGAAATGAAATGGCGTGAAATGAAAGGATGAAGACAAAAAAAAGCTCACTGCTATGGATGAAACGCAAATGGTTTAGATAAAATAGACAGTGAGCCCCAAGAACTATGCCTTATGTAGCAGGGAAAAAAACTTACAAAAAGGAACTCAGATTGAAACTACTCACCAAATGGAGAGCGGTAATACGTACATAAGGGAATTTGGAACGAAAAGACTCACAAAAATAATAGATTGAAAAATACGCACAAAATGTAGGTTAAGACCAAAATACGTACAAAATGCAACGTACAGTCGAAATACTTACAAAATGCAAGTGAAATCAAAATACTTACAAAATGCAAATGAGATTGAAAATACCCACAAAATGTAATGGAGATTCAAAATACCCACAAAATGCAATTGAGACTTAACTACTTGAACAAAGCGGGGTAGGTTGAAAACACAAAATGCAATCGAAATTGCTTACAAAAGGTATGGTAGATTCAAACTTCTCATTTGGATGGACAATACTTACAAAATGCAATTTAGATTGAAAATAATTACAAAATGTAATTTAGATTCAAAATACCCACAAAATTGCAATTGAGACTTAACTACTTGAACAAAGCGGGGTAGGTTGAAAATACAAAATGCAATTGAAATTCAAAATACTCACTAAAGTCCCAGCCCCTATATTGAAAGACTTACTAAAAAGCAATTTAGATTGTCAATCCTTACAAAATGCAATTGAGATTGAAAAACACTCACAAAATGCAATCTAGATCGAAAATACGTACAAAATGCAACGTAGATTAAAAATACCTACAAAAAAAAAAAAAAGAAACCGCTAGAAGGGGATTTAGATATACGGGGAACCAAGTAACAAAAACAGTGCGGGAATCTTAAAGAGAAAAGGAAATATAAGGAAAAGTGGAGAGGAGAGGAGAGGGGAGAGAGTCCGCCCCAAAGGTAAGGGACAAAAGGGGAAAACGGACCCAGCTCAGGAATCCCTCGGGGTCGCCAACTCCCGAACTCACCAGCCGTGAGCCCCTGAGGGTGTAGCATTATCTAGGGTGCACCAGAAGTGGTGGGGCTACATACACCCTGCCTCCTAAAGGGCCTTGAGCACAAGGCAGGAGGAAAGAGGAAAAGAAAAAGAAGGCTGACCCCTCACAGAAGGAGGGTATCAGGAAAGATGAGACAAGGGCCAATTAAGGCGGGAAAGTGAAAGACTCCCTAGGCCTCGGATAACCTAATACCGTCGGGGTCAGAAGAGAACAAGAGTTGACCAAGGGAGGTCGACAGGAAAGAAGACGGAGAGGAGCCCGGCACAAGTAAGTGGAAGCAATGCCGAACTCAGATTTGGCCCCGTGGTCGCCAACCCACAACCCACAAGATGTGAGCCCCTGGGGGTATTCTAGGAGAGAAATTCAAAACGGTTGTTTGAACGCAACAGATCAAATTTCAGTGAATACTTCAGTGGTAATTGAAAATGACATATCATATTTGTTCCTCTGCTGTAAATATTAGTGAGATTAAAGCTAGAATGCCTAATAACAATTGCCAATCCAGTACAGCACATGTAAATTACACTAGTCCATAGCAGTGTATGGGCATGGGTTGTAAAAGGGCCGTTATGTGGAAAATATATTATTGTAGGAAAAATTATGGTATTGTGTAAAGTTCACCTAGACTAGAAAACTCAAATTCGCACAGGCCTCCTTGTTAGTAGATATATGGAATTTGTCTCAACTTGAAATTCTGTTTTCTCATTATTATATTTTTCAGTATTTCCTCACATGCAAACTTACCCTTTCGACACAATTCGTATCCGATTCAAATGAAACTTTCAGTAAATCTTAGAGATTGTGTAAGAATTAAACATTCTTCTTCTTCTTTAAGTCTCGGTCCCCCGAACGTTGGCGATCATCATGGAATAGGCGTCTCTGCCCACCGCAAGCCGGAACAATTCTTCAACAGATCGAATCCGTGACCACTCCTTGATATTCTGAAGCCAGTCTTCTGCCACTCCCTCGTCTGCCATCTACTGTATTTTGCCTAGTAGTATTGGTAGAAGCAACTGATATTTTTGGCCTCTACGTACATGTCCCAAATAGGCACTTTTTCGATACTTAATGGTAGACAAAAGCTGAAGATGACATTTTGCTCTTCTAAGTACATCTCTGTTAGCAACTCTACAGAGACTTTCATATAAAGTAAGAACGGCGAGCGGCGGTTTTGTCATTCGCTGCTGAAGCCGGCTTGGCCGAGCTTGTGACGCACCACGGCCCCCTGCTGTAGTATTGAAAGCGCGCGCATGGTACAAACTTGACCTTGCAATAAGCGTGCAGGTGTTGTCAGTCGCCAGTCTGAACCTCAGCTGCTAACATGTTGAGACAGTTATCATTGCAACATCGTATTTTTGTATGTAAAATTTATTTTAATTAAGATTCGGCTCGGCGGGTACGTGATGCATTTGTTCAGCAATTTCCTGATGAAGTGCCACCTTCACTAGCACAGATTCACGTAATTGTAAATAACTTTGACACTACTGGTTCAGTGCTTAATAAAAAACAAAAAATAAAAAATCAGAAAAAATACAGTGGCATGACTCACTCGCGTCAGCCAAAATGTGGTTACCAGATACAATGCCTGTATAACCCAGGAAGGACGACACTTCCAGCAACTTTTATAAGGTAATATTTCATAGAGGATTGTACACACGCTTAGAGCAGGGGGCCACGGCTCGCTACAAGCTCGGTCAAGGCCATCACACTAGCGGATAACAAACCCGCCGCTTGGCGTTCTTACTTTATATGAAAGACCCTTCAGTCCAAGGTATTTTAAGCATTCATCTATAAATCCACATTTCAAAGGCCTCTAATCGTTTGATGGTGTTGACCTTCAAAGTCCAAACCTCCATACTATACAAGAGTGTAAACCAGACATAGGTGCGAGCCAATCTTTGCCGGAGCTTCAGATTTATGATGTCATTGTTGACGCACGAGGATATTTTCCTTTATTCACTGCGTGCCATTTCAATGCGACTTCTGATTTCATTCAACGTCGGGATTTAAATCGTCAGTGATGCACTGATGATACTCCCTAGATATTGAAAATGGTGATCACGCTCGACTGGAAGACCTCTGATGTTCAAAGCAGCCTGGTCATAAGTTTGACAACTAAAAACCTTAAATTCTGTCTTATTTACATTGATTTGAAGTCCAAATTTTACTGGAACTGGAACTCAAAGGCAAAATCAAGGGTGATTTAATTTTGCAGTAGTACAATATCACAGCTATCATTCTTTCCCAGGTCTGTACTAGTCAATTTATCTTGCCTATAATTTGTTCACGGTAAGACCATTCTTCTATAAGCAGCTGATGAACCAATGGATTATCTGAGCATTCTGTGTATGGTACAAATTGCCTTAATTACAGTCCACTTACTTGTGAAAGATAACGCGAAGTGAAACAGTCGAATCGCGCTGGCCTTGACACAGGCCATAATTCACCGCCCCTGCCCAGGCCTGTACGCTCCATGCATACGATTTACTTAGCTGGCAGGGGGACTTGTCTACCGTGCACCTACCTTATTTATGGCAGGCTTGTCTGAGCGTAAAATAATTCATATCGGCGGGTCCTCACATCCGGGCAAGACCTTCAGGCCACTCGGGCTGGTTTTCGATACTTGACCTCTCTCTCTGTCTCGGTCTTGGTGTATAAGAGAAAGCTTTGGAGAGACATAAAAACAAGAGAAGTTTGCAGACCACCACTGAGTCAACCACTATACCACGCATGGGGTCCTACGATCAAGTCTGCCTGCACGAAAGGAGAACAGCGAAGCTTGTATTTTAATACTGACTTTTCGGCGAAGTCTCCTCGTTATACAGGGTGTCTTTTATGTACCTTTGGGGAATGATAGGTCGTGTAGGGGACGGGTATAAAAGTAATTTGAGATAGGGAACTTGGGGTCTGAGCGGCCTCCTTAACCCCTGTAAGTTAGGCAACCGACTCAAATTTCTATTACCTTCTCAATCCTTTAACTCTTGGCAAGATTCATCTCACCATGTGGCGCTGGCGTAATGGTTAGCGTTGCGAAAGGTCGGTAGCCCCTGCCAGCGCCACATGGTGAAATGAATCTTGCCAAGAGTTAAAGGATTGAGAAAAACAAGATGTTCAGTAAAGAACATAGAGCCTACTTTCTCCTAAATGCATGGGTATTGTTATAACTCTTTGTCCTTTTCAAGGAGTATGATTGAATGTTGGTTGTAGTAGCTTGTTGAAATACAACGTGCTATAGGGATATTAAACATGAATATGAGGTGCCCTTTGCTAGTGCTACCTCTGTACCAAATTTCGTTCAATTCGGTTTCACCGTGTTTGAATTGATAGGGGGAATCGATTTGCACACATACTTGGCCACCATCTGCAAACTATTGGGCTGATGTTCTTGCAGTTTGGTCAGAATATGTTTCCCACATAAAGATATGGTGTTGCAAAATTTGGTAGAGAGTAGATTATTAGGTTAGTCGTAATTACATTTTAGCTTTTAACATTTGGGTGGCCGCGATTACGTTTCCGTCAAGATAGCGGTGATATAAAACATGACATTGAGGTGCCCTTTGCTAGTGCTACCTCTGTACAAAATTTCGTTCATTCGGTTCCACCGTGTTCGAATTAATAGGGGGAATCAATTTTGACATAAAGATGGCCGCCATCCGCAAACTATTAGGCTAATGACCTATTAGATTGGTCAAAGGATGCTCCCTCCATAAAGGTATGTTGTTGCAAAGTTTGGTAGAGATCGGATGGTTATGTTAGTCGTAATTTAACTTAAGCTTTGAACATTTGTGTGGCCGCCATTACGTTTCTGTCAATATGGCGGCGATATAAAACATGACACTGAGATGCCCTTTGCTAGTGCTACCTCTGTACCAAATTTCGTACCATTCGGTTTCACCGTGTTTGAATTAATAGGGGGTAATGATTTTCACACAAAGATGGCCGCCATCCGCAAATTATTAGGCTGATGAGCTATTCATTTGGTCAAAGGATGCTTCCTCTATAAGGGTATGTTGTTGCAAAATTTGGTAGAGATCGGATGATTAGGTTAATCGTAATTTGATTTAAGCTTTGAACATTTGTGTGGCCGCCATTACGTTTCCGTCAACATGACGGCGATATAAAACATGACACTGAGGTGCCTTTTGTTAGTACTACCTCTGTACTAAATTTCGTTCCATTCGGTTGCACCGTGTTCGAATTAATAGGGGGAATCGATTTTCACACAAAGATGGCCGCCATCCGCAAACTATTACGCTGATGACCTATTAGTTTGGTCAAAGGAAGCTCCCCCCATAAAGGTATGTTGTTGCAAAATTTGGTAGAGATCGGATGATTAGGTTAGTCGTAATTTGATTTAAGCTTTGAACATTTGTGTGGCCGCCATTACGTTTCCGTCAAGATGGCGGCGATATAAAACACGACACTGAGGTGCCTTTTGTTAGTACTACCTCTGTACCTAATTTCGTTCCATTCGGTTGCACCGTGTTCGAATTAATAGGGGGAATCGATTTTCACACAAAGATGGCCGCCATCCGCAAACTATTACGCTGATGACCTATTAGATTGGTCAAAGGATGCTCCCTCCATAAAGGTATGTAGTTGCAAAGTTTGGTAGAGATCGGATGATTAGGTTAATCGTAATTTGATTTAAGCTTTGAACATTCGTGTGGCCGCCATTACGTTTCAGTCAAGATGTCGGTGATATAAAACATGACACCGAGGTGCCCTTTGCTAGTGCTACCTCTGTACCAAATTTCGTTCCATTCGGTTCCACCGTGTTCGAATTAATAGGGGGAATCAATTTTGACATAAAGATGGCCGCCATCCGCAAACTATTAGGCTAATAACCTATCAGATTGGTCAGAGGATGCTCCCTCCATAAAGGTATGTTGTTGCAAAGTTTGGCAGAGATCGGATGGTTATGTTAGTCGTAATTTAACTTAAGCTTTGAACATTTGTGTGGCCGCCATTACGTTTCTGTCAATATGGCGGCGATATAAAACATGACCCTGAGATGCCCTTTGCTAGTGCTACCTCTGTACCAAATTTCGTTCCATTCGGTTTCACCGTGTTTGAATTAATAGGGGGAATTGATTTTCACACAAAGATGGCCGCCATCCGCAAACTATTAGGCTAATGATCTATTCATTTGGTCAAAGGATGCTTCCTCTATAAGGGTATGTTGTTGCAAAATTTGGTAGAGATCGGATGATTAGGTTAACCGTAATTTGATTTAAGCTTTGAACATTTGTGTGGCTTCCATTACGTTTCCGTCAAGAGGGCGGCGGTATAAAACATGACACTGAGGTGCCTTTTGTTAGTACTACCTCTGTACCAAATTTCGTTCCATTCGGTTGCACCGTTTTCGAATTAATAGGGGGAATCGATTTTCACACAAAGATGGTCGCCATCCGCAAACTATTACGCTTATGACCTACTAGTTTGGATAAAGGATGCTCCCCCCATAAAGGTATGTTGCTGCAAAATTTGGTAGAGATCGGATGATTAAGGTAGTCGTAATTTGATTTAAGCTTTGAACATTTGTGTGGCCGCCATTACGTTTCCGTCAAGATGGCGGCGATATAAAACATGACACTGAGGTGCCTTTTGTTAGTACTACCTCTGTACCAAATTTCGTTCCATTCGGTTGCACCGTGTTCGAATTAATAGGGGAAATCGATTTTCACACAAAGATGGCCGCCATCCGCAAACTATTACACTGATGACCTATTGGTTTGGTCAAAGGATGCTCCCCCCACAAAGGTATGTTGTTGCAAAATTTGGTAGAGATCGGATGATTAGGTTAGTCGTAATTTGATTTAAGCTTTGAACATTTGTGTGGCCGCCATTACGTTTCCGTCAAGATGGCGGCGGTATAAAACATGACACTGAGGTGTCCTTTGCTAGTGCTACCTTTGTACCAAATTTCGTTCAATTCGCATTCACCGTGTTCGAATTGATAGGGGGGGACAGACATTCAGAGTACACACACTCACACAGACTCACACACACACACACACACACACACACAGACTCACACACACACACACACACACAGACTCACACACACACATACACAGACAGACACACTTTTTTCGCCCTGTGTTGATCTCATAAGTCTACTTTCATTTTTTGCAAAAATCGAAAGTAGGCTAATAATAGAGGCTTGGGTCGGTTGCCAAACTGACAGGGTGGAGGGCCTGAATCAACCCTTATTTTAAGGGTTAAGGAGGCCGCCCTCACCCCAAGTTCCCTATCTCAAATTACTTCTATACCCGTCCCCTACACGACCTATCATTCTCCAAAGGTACATAAAAGACACCCTGTATAAATTAAAAATTGAAATAGAAATAAAAATTTGAATTGAAAAAAAAAATGAAATGAACCTTCAATTCAAAATTTATAGTTCAAAATAATATCTAAAATCTAAACAAATATCTAAAATTTAAAATTCAAATTTACTATTTAAAATCGAATAAAAAAATAGAAATAAAACGAAAACTAAAATATATTAACTGTACTAACCCGCTTTGGTATGACACTTCACAATGCAAACTCACTTTCCGAAGCTATTCTGCAGCTGCGAAACTCACGTGCACCTTCTTCAGAATAACCTCAACAATAATCGTAGCAAGTAAAATAGCATCACAGTAGCATAAGGTAGTTAAAAATAAAAATAATAAAGACTAATATTTTGCAGGTCTTCGACATCGTGGTGAACAGACTGTCTGCTTGGATGTGGGTAGAATTTGTCTGATAACCTGTGTTATTATGGACTGAAGAGGTATTTATATTTGTAATTGAGAATAGCAATGGGAATGAGGTGGCCTCTGGCTTTACGTCAGGTAGTTGAAGATGATGATGATGATGATAATGGATGATTTAAGGGGCCTAACATCTAGGTTATTGGCTCCTAATGCTCTGGGTGATAGCGAAAATGACAATGAAATTGAAACCATAACGAAAACTAAGTTAGACTGAAAATATTTACAAAATGGAACTTAGATTGAAACGATTCACAAAATGTAGAGTGGGAATACTTACAAAAGGTAATGTAGTCGGAACACACTCACAAAAGAAATTTAGATTGAAGAATACGCACAAAATGTAGTTTAGGTCCAAAATACTTACAAAATGTAATTTAGAGTGAAAATACTTACAAAATGTTAGTTAGTTAGTTTTTGTTGTTTTAAGGGGCGGAACTACGAGGTCATCTGCCCCAATTACAAAATGGAATTCAGATTGAAATTACTTACAAAATACAATGTAGATTGAAAATACTTACAAAATATGATTGGGATTCAAAATACTCACAGAAAGTAATTTATATAAATGGAGAATCAATTCTGAAAAACAGTGCGGGAATCTAAAAGAGGAAAGGAAATATAAAGAAAAGGAAAAGAAGGCTGATCCTTAGAAGATTGAGGGATCAGAAGAGATGAGAGAAGGGCAAATTAAGGCCTTAGATACCCTAATACCGTCGGTGTCAGAAGGGAACAAGAGTTGACCAAGAGAGGTCGACAGGAAAGGAGACGGTGAGGAGTCTGGCACAAGTAAGTGGCAGCAATGCCGGACTCAGCTGGGTCCCGTGGTCACCAATCCACGTCCCACAAGTTGTGAGCCCCTGGGGAACGTCAGGAAGTATCCCCGTATTAGCATAGAGCTGAAGCAATGGTGGTGGTGATTTTTGTTTTAAGGGATTCCGGAATGTCCCACAGTAATTTCCTTTGTTTTATTTACCATTTTTTCAGAAATTATTTGCTAACATGAACTAATAGATATTTTTTCAGCGCTGGTCTTCAAGACTCTCTCTCTTTCCTGTGACAATTTTTTTAAATATACAAGCATTTTTCAATTTTCATGATTAATTTAAAATTGCATAATTTAATAACACATTTACTTGCACTTTTGCAACTAGCAAAATTATACTAAAGTAAACTTTGAAGAAATGGACGTGTTAAAATATAACACATAATATAGAGAGGAATTACATCTAAATATTTCAGCTTTGTACGTTGACAAGTTCCATAAAGAAAGAGAGAAAGGTAATATCTAGAAAAATATTTTATCGAGAATTTGTTTTTTCCTGTGTTTAGAACATGGCATTATCATAGGATTCCTCTTCTTCCATTTCAAACACTAGCATCTATGTAGCTGTTGTTCCATGTCCCTTTGCCTTTGCTACTAACGCAGCCTCTTTCTTAGAATTTTTCCTTTTTTTATCTAGTGTACCCTCTAATAGAAATTTTAAAAAAATACTTTGCTGGTTTTACTAACACGACACACGATTGTTTAAGGAAAGTAGCCTCAGGGAATTAGTTCTCTTTTTTTTAGGTTTTGCTCCTTTTGTGTGATTCTTGTGTTAATTGGTTCGGGTTTTTGATTTTGGTTTCGTGTTTATTTTTTATATTCATTTTGTATTAGCTATTGTTTTTTGATTTACTTTTGGTTTTGTGTTAGTTGTTTTCTACTTTTGCTTTTGTATCAGATTTTTGCTCTGTGATTTTTAATTTTGGTTTTGTGTAAGTTGTTTTATGCTGATGTTTTTTATTTTTGCTTTTTTGTTTTTAAATTTTGGTTTTGTGCATGTTGTTTTATGCTTTTGTTATTGTTTTAGATTTTTGCCTGGTGTTTTCTTAAATTTTGGTTTTGTGTTAGTTGTTTTCGGCTCTTGGTACTGTTTTAGATTTTTGCATTGCATTTTTTAAAATATTGGTTTTGTGTTTTTTAATTTTGTTTTTGTGTTAATTGTCTTCTGCTTTTGTTATTGAATATTGATTTTTGCTGTGTTTCTTGTTTTTGGTTATGTGCTTCAATTTGCTTTTGTTTTTATTTTTTTGTTTTTAGGGGGAGAGGGGACAAAAAGGAGTTTATGCTTAAGCAATTGTTAAGGTTAGGTAACGATAAACTTATTACACGAGTAATCATAAATGTTCTCGAACTAGTAAGTATAAACGTAGATATGATGATGATGATAATTGTTGTTTTAAGGGGCCTAACATCTAGGTTATCGGCCCCTAATGATTTGGGTGATCGTGAAGATGAAAATGAAATGTAAACTTAAAACTAAAACTAACTACTAACATATATACTAGAAGATGAAATGGAAAACAAAAGGAGAATAAGGCAAATAAAGGATAGGAGGAAAAGAAATGCCCTCAACCCTCGAAGAATGCGGATTGAGGGACTTGGAAGGAAGGAGAGCCATGAAAGGCAGACAGGAAAGTGAAAGAGGAGAGGGTCCGTCCCACAGGTAAGGGACAAAAGGGGGAAACCGGACCCAGCTCAGGAATCCCTCGGGCTCGCCAACTCCCGAACTCACCAGCCGTGAGGCCCTGAGGGTGTAGCATTATCTAGGGTGCACCAAAAGTGGTGGGGCTACATACACCCGGCCTCCTTGAGGGCCTTGAGCAGAAGGCAGGAGATTACATGAAAAGAAAAACAAGGCTGACCCCTCGCAGAAGGAGGGAATTATAAAAGATGATACAAGGGCCAATTAAGGCGGGGAATGAAGTGACTCCCTAGGCCTCGGATACCGTAATACAGTCGGGGTCGGAAGAGAACAAGAGTTGACCAAGGGAGGTCGACAGGAAAGAAGACGGAGATGATGATGATGATAATTGTTGTTTTAAGGGGTCTAACATCTAGGTTATCGGGCCCTGATGGTTTGGGTGATCGTGAAGATGAAAAAGAAAAGCGAACTTAAAACTAAAACTAACTACTAACCTACATACTAGAAGAAGAAATGGAAATGATGATGATGATGATAATTGTTGTTTTAAGGGGCCTAACATCTAGGCTATCGGCCCCTGATGGTGTGGGTGATCGTGAAGATGAAAATGAAATTTAAACTTAAAACTAAAACTAACTAATAAGGAAAAGAGGAGAGGATTGGAGAGGAGAGGGGAGAGAGGAGAGGGTCCGCCCCAAAGGGAAGGGACAAAAGGGGAAAACGGACCCAGCTCAGGAATCCCTCGGGGGCGCCAACTCCCGAACTCACCAGCCGTGAGCCCCTGAGGGTGTAGCATTATCTAGGGTGCACCAGAAGTGGTGGGGCTACATACACCTTGCCTCCTTAAGGGCCTAGAGCACAAGGCAGGAGGTAAAAGGAAGAGAAAAAAAGGCTGACCCCTCACAGAAGGAGGGCATCAGAAAAGATGAGACAAGGGCCAATTAAGGCGGGAAAGGAAGAGACTCCCTAGGCCTCGGATACCCTAATACCGTCGGGGTCAGAAGAGAACAAGAGTTGACCAAGTGAGGTCGACAGGAAAGAAGACGGAGAGGAGCCCGGCACAAGTAAGTGGAAGCAATGCCGGACTCAGCTGGGTTCCCGTGGTCGCCAACCCACGTCCCACTAGATGTGAGCCCCTGGGGGATAAACGTAGATAATCCAGTAGTTTGTTATCAATCCCACGATTGGTATTACGTATTATTATTATTATTTGGCCCTGGAGGGGGGATTGATCCCCCTAGTCACCCCCCTCCCTAGTAGTTACGCCATTGCCCACTAGTGTTGAGGCCAAGGAGGGAGCACCTGACACTGTTCTAAGAACGAGTATTTCTACTAGTACTTTATACAAGACTTCCCTACTCTCACTAATCACTGTGGACCTGAATGCTAAACATATTAGGCGGCATGACTCAGGAACATACTCGTATGTACAAGCCACGATAAATATATGTTAGTGCGTCACCTCTTGCCAAACCTGATTAATTTTGGCTGTAATCCATCAGATGCTGTGTGCGTGCGTGTGTCTAGACCGGTTTGATTTAGCACGATAATTGAGGATGCTTCATACGACATGTAGGGCTCGTGACAAGTATCATAATGAGGAGAACAGGAGTGCGCCAGAACTGAGGACTTTGCACTCTGTTTTAGGACACTCACGTAATATTGGTCAAAGTATGATTGAGAGCATAACCGACATGAATCGTCATGATCTGGTATCTGTTCTATAATGATGATAATTGTTGTTTAAAGGGGCCTAACATCCTGGTTATCGGCCCCTAATGGTTTGGGTGAAAGTGAAAAAGGATCAAATGAAACCTACAACTATAACTACTGATGTCCATACAAACTAGAAGAGTAAATGGCAAATAGGAAAGGGAAAGAGGAGATGGTCCACCCCTAAGGTAATGGAAAAAGGGGAAAAACAGGACCCAACTCAGAAATCTCTCAGGGCCGCCAACTCACGGAATCACTTTCCGTGAGCCCTTGAGGGTGTAGCAATATCACGGGTGCACCAAAAGTGGTGGGGATACACAAACTATGCCCCCTTAACGGTTTTGAGCAGAAGGCAGGAGATATCATGAAGAGAACAGAATAGGTCTGATCCCTTGAAGAACGAGGGCTCAGGAAAGATGAGACAAGGGCCAATTATGGCGGGAAAGTAAAAGACCCTCTAGGCCTCGGATACCCTAATACTGTCGGGGATGGAAAAGAACAATAGTTGACCAAGAGAGGTCGACAGGAAATATAAGAGACAGGAGCTCGCCACAAGTAAGTGGAAGTAATGCCGGATTCAGCTGGGGTCCAGGCAGAAATGAGATGAGGTTGGTTTAGTTCCTCTTTCAGCGAAGGAGCAGATGACCTCATAGTTCCGCCCCTTAAAAAAAGAAGCTTGTAGTTTAACGTGATCGTTAATCTCGCGATCATAAGCCACGGGACCTCCGTTTTACGTGGAATCCGAACCACAGGACATGGCATTTCACATCGAAAATCTCACATGCAGTGACCGGGAATAGAACCCGGTCCGCCTTGGTGAGAGGCATACAGCTTGACCGCTGCGCCACCACGCCCCCTCCGCCCCTTAAAACAACAATAACTAACTAACTAACTAACCCTTTCAGCTATTCTAAGAGTGGTCTCCACTTCTTTAGAAGGCAAAGTCGGGATGGCAGCATCCTACCCTTTCCTACAGTGGTTTTCAAATTATTAGACTCAAATAAACAATTTAAATAAGTCACCATTTTTATTCAAAATCATATTATTTGATTTCTATTACCCTTCTTAGTAAGGCTTTTCCTCTGTGGACTTAAAACGTTTCTCATAAGGAATTTCATCTGGAAATGTTCGAAATTGGAGATTCTGAGGAACAACTAAGCTTGGTCCGGTTTATCTTCTTTTTCATTGACTTGCAATGTGTCCTCTAAATCATGTGATTTCAATCCATTGTCCACGAATCTTTGAATAGTTCAAGAGTGGACAATCAATAAGAAAAGACTTCCAATCTCTCTGGTCTAAATTCTCATGAAAACTAGAATAATGTAATCAAAACAAAACGTGTGGCATTCTGCTTTAACAAGGCTTCTCTTTTAGTGGAAACTGTACAAAATTAGTTTACTGTCAAATTCTTTGAAAAACGTTATAAAGGTATTGATTAAACATCTGAAATCAATTATGCGCCTAGCAAAATATTTCTAGTGTATTATGTCACGAAACCTACAAAGTAAATGTTGGAAAACTGCCATCGAGTCTAGTAATTTGCACACCTTTGTAGTCAAGCTAAAACCTGTAGGTTAGTTAGATAACGCTATATTAGTTTCAACGTTTGCCGCCAGGTGCTGACTACCTGAAAAAATTAATCGTCTGCAGTCCTTCTACTTGAATCACAGACAACACACACTAATACAGCCATCACAATTAACACGAGCGGCTTCGGTGGCGTAGTTGGTAGCATGCTGAGCTTCTATGCCCAAGATAGCGGGTTCAAACCCGGCCGAAGTCGTCGGATTTTTTAAGAACGTTAAAAATCCCTCAGTATGCCTTCCTTCGAAGGGGAAGTAAAGCCGGCGGTCCCATGTCATAGATTTATGGCATGTTAAAGAACCTTCCACTAATTAAACCTGTGTGAAGCTAAATTATATATAGGTTAAACATTTGACTAACGTTCTTAGGTTCCTACGTTCGTCGTCAAGAGCCGACTGCAGTGGCATCTGGTAACTAAGTTCTGAACTAGTTGGTCGTTGACGGTGGCGTTTGATGGCAAAAGTAGGAACTATTTGGAAAAATTGAATGTATGCAGTCCTTACTTCAATTAAAACAGATACACACACTAATACAGTCATCACAATTAACACCGGTTAACAGACAGATTCTACACACACCCAAAGTACACGGGGCTACATGACCGCATTGTCGCAGCCCCTAAACTAAGTAACCAACCAACCAACAATCATCACGATTATCAGACAAATTCTACACACAACCCAAAGTACACGGGGCTACATGACAGCGTTGTCGCAGCCCCTAAACTAAGGAACTAACCGACCAACCACCTCTGTAGTCCGCCAATTACAAATTCCCACACTGTTACAGCCATCACAATAACTCACGGAAAACCACTTCCAGGGTGGCTGAGATATGAATGGAACGCGCCCCTTCTGAGTTTTGCCTCACGAGGCTGAGAGTCCTCAAACCAGAATTAAATTTCTTAGCAGAGCCAGGGGTCAAACCCGTGCCTCCCAGGTGACAGCTGAGAATGCTAGTCACTACGCAACGAGGCGTGCTGGACGGGAAGAAAGAAAGCTATAGAAATTGACTCCTACTCACTCGGTCTGCCCCATGCTTTATGAACGTTCCTGTTGTTGTTACAGTCCTCAACAGAACACCATGAATGGATCATTAATGAGCTAACCCAGCCCTACCCATTCCTCTGTCAGCTGTACAGACTTTCATTCAGTGTCTGCACAACTACATAACTCGTTGTCAGTCTGATTTCCATAGTAGTCCTGGGTTATGAGATCATCTTCCAACCTGCCGTGCGTGTGTTACGTCCGGGGATTATTATTTCTTGGGCAAGGTGCGAACACTTAACGCTAAGGAACACAGAACGCGATCTGTCGCAGCGAAGTGTGATCGCGGCGACTGACACCGCCGGACACAGTGCGATATCTTTGCGAGTGATCCAGTATCGTGATTGCTTTCCGTTGAGCAGTTTCAGTACGTTTCGTTCATGTCTTTGCTGTAGATTATGAGAAACAATGAGTTGTTCTGACGAGGAGCAACTCCTTCTTTTAGCACAAGTCCGCATCCTTGCGTAGTGGCAAGGACTCTTGACTTTAACCACGAAGGCCCGGGTTCGATTCCCGGCTCAGGTAAGAAATGTAATTCTGGTCCGAGGGCTGGAACTGGGTTCTCATCTCAGCCTTATTGGATGTGGTTTTCCGTAGTTTCCAACTCTACTCCAGGAAAATGCCGGGATGGTTCCAAACTTAAGGCCATGGCCGCCATCTTCCCAAATCCTACCGCAATTACTTAATACACACAATAGTACAGACAACACAGTAAAACAGGTTATCAGACAAATTCCACGCACATCCAAGTACACGGGTCTACAATGTCGTTGAGCCCCTAAAAGATCAACAACAACGTATTTCTGGTGCGAGTTGGTACAGTAAAACTTGCAATGAACATAAATACAGGCTTTTGTTGGTTGACATCTCATTAAAAGCGAGCACTGGGAAAGGTTTGGCCAAAAGAAAACAGCCATACTCGTACACTTTAAGGTGTAAGTTGGAGGAAAAAAATAGGAAGACCTATTTGTAAATTTCCAACCGTCACAGCAGGTAGGCTTTCACAGGCTGTCTTAACTTGAAATATTCCGTTAAAATGCGTATTTTGACTTCCGTTGTCCGTGTACCACAGTTTCCGTTTAATGAAGGAAATTTTACACTTTATCATCCCTAAGATCACGGGACTGTCAAAAATTTTCGTTAACAAGTTTTCATTTAATGAAGGGTCCATGGAAGACAGGTTTAAGTGTAGTAGTAATAATAGTAGGTTAAAAATTATCTGTAAAACACAAGAACGCTGGTTCATTCGCTAGAAATTCCGACGGAATTCAAAGGTTAATATTAATGATGATAATTGTTGTAGTAAGGGGCTCAACATCAAGGCTATCGGCACCTACTGGTTGGGGTGAGTGATAATGAATGGTAATGCCATGAAACCTACAACTAGAACTACCTACGGACTTAACGTCTAACTTACATACTAGAAAAAGACATGAGTAGATAAAAAAAACGGGAAAAGAAAGAAATAGTCTAATGGACAGGAAAAAATAAATGCCCTCAATCCTCAAAGATAGAGGAATGAGGGACTTGGAAGGAAGGAGAGCCATGGAAGGCAGGCAGGAAAGAAAAAAGAGGAGAGGCCCCGCCCCAAAGTCAATGGAGAAATGAAAACAAAAATGGACCCTGCTCAGGAATCCCTCGGGGTCACCAAATCCCAAACTCATCAGCCATGAGCCCTTGAGTGTGTAGCACTATCCATGGTGCACCAGAAGTGGTGGGGCTACATACACCCTGCCTTCTTGAGGGCCTTGTGCAGAAGGTAGGAGATATCATGAAAAGAAAAAGAGAGCTGACCCCGAGAAGAATGATGATATCAGGAATGACGAGACAAAGGACAATTAAGGCGGAATAGTTAAAGACTCTCCTGACCTCGGATACATAAATATTGTCAGGATTGGAAGAGAACAAGTGTTGGCCAAGGAAGGAAAGATAATGGAGAGGAGCCCGGCACAAGTACTATAAGAGGAAGCAAAACCGGACTCGGCTGGGGTCCCGTGATTCCAACCCGCGTCGCACAAGTTGTGAGACCCTGGGGGATTAAGGGGTTGAACTTCTTGCTGATGGATTTACGAGCACGTTCTCTCCAGGATAAAATTCCAAATAATAATAATAATATCGTATGGCCTCAGGCGCCGGTTGCAAGCTTTGTTATTTGACACCCAAAGATGATGATGATGATAATTGTTGTTTTAAGGGGCCTAACATCTAGGTTATCGGCCCCTAATGGTTTGGGTGATCGTGAAGATGAAAATGAAATGCAAACTTAAAACTAAAACTATCTACCAACCTACACACTAGAAGAAGAAATGGAAAACTAAAGGAGAATAAGGCAAATAAAGGACAGGAGGAAAAGAAATGCCCTCAATCCTCGAAGAATGCGGATTGAGGGACTTGGAAGGAAGGAGAGCCATGAAAGGCTGATAGGAAAGTGAAAGAGGAGAGGGTCCGCCCCGAAGGTAAGGGACAAAAGGGGAAAACGGACCCAGCTCAGGAATCCCTCGGGGTCGCCAACTCCCGAACTCACCAGCCGTGAGCCCCTGAGGGTGTAGCATTATCTAGGGTGCACCAAAAGTGGTGGGGCTACATACACCCTGCCTCCTTGAGGTCCTTGAGCAGAAGGCAGGAGAGAACATGAAAAGAAAAAGAAGGCTGACCCCTCGCAGAAGGAGGGAATCAGAAAAGATGAGACAAGGGCCAATTAAGGCGGGAAAGGAAGAGACTCCCTAGGCCTCGGATACCCTAATACCGTCGGGGTCGGAAGAGAACAAGAGTTGACCAAGTGAGGTCGACAGGAAAGAAGACAGAGAGGAGCCCGGCACAAGTAAGTGGAAGCAATGCCGGACTCAGCTGGGGCCCCGTGGTCGCCAACCCACTTCCCACTAGATGTGAGCCTATGGGGGAGACACCCAAAGGGTAGCGTGCATGTCGAATTTCGTTGTTCCTTGAAGCACTATGAAAGTCAAGGAGGTTAGATATCTAAGCTCCTCAGAACACTATAGCGCTTTCTAGTAGAGAAATGAGGAACTTTGTGTTGGCGGAAACTCCCGAGATTAATTTTGTCATTATGAACAAGGTCTACTGATTTCAAATGGGTTCTTTGACATGCCAACATCGTATGACATGGTGTCGTAATTTTTGCCGCCTTTCAAAAAAAAACACACTTATCACGGCCAGGAGCGAACCTGCTATCTTGGTGTTAGTAGACCGATACGTTGACCACTCACCCACCTTGGTGTCTCAAAATTCCGAAACAGTTAAAAGGCACGAAACCAGTAACATTATTGTAGTAGCAGTAGTAAAGTAGTATTAGTAGTATCCTCATCACTAGAGTTTGATAATCAAACAACTAAGCCCCTTAAGACAACAATCATCATCATCATCATCAGCTACTACATTCATCATAATATTCAGAAAGTTTCGTATTCAGTTTCCCCTTCATTATCGCAGTGCCACGACATGGCCTGAAGTCCCACAACAACTCACCTGCCACCCATTATCCTACTTCCTCTCGGCAAAGTAGCGACAGTGATGAATCCTGTCTGACCCTCGAGGCTTTCCACAGACATCTTAATTGTAGAAACAACCGCTGTACTGCGTGTTCAAACTATGTCATTTCCTTTACCCGCCCATTCGCACCATTGCTTGAGGCCCAGATAGAGCCTTTTCTCACATCTATCATTAGGCCAAATCTCTCCTGCTCAGCTGACCACCAGTCGGCCATGAGTGAGCTCATTGACTGTCTAGTGCAAGGCGGAACACTGAAGTCATCAGCCGTTAATAATAATATAATGAGGATGATAATTGTTGTTATAAGGGGCTTAGCATCTAGGTTATCGGCCCCTATCGGTTTGGATGATAGTAATAATGAATAATAATGCCATGAAACCTACAACTAGAACCAACTACTGACTTAACAACTAACTAACATACTAAAAGATGATGATGATGATAATTGTTGTTTTAAGGGGCCTAACATCTAGGTTATCGGCCCCTGATGGTTTGGGTGATCGTGAAGATGAAAATGAAAAGCGAACTTAAAACTAAAACTAACTACTAACTTACATACTAGAAGAAGAAATGGAAAACTAAAGGAGAATAAGGCAAATAAAAGGACAGAAGGAAAAGAAATGCCCTCAACCCTCGTAGAAGGCGGATTGAGGGACTTGGAAGGAAGGAGAGCCATGAAAGGCATATAGGAAAGTGAAAGAGGAGAGGGTCCGCCCCAAAGGTAAGGGACAAAAGGGGAAAACGGACCCAGCCCAGGAATCCCTCGGGGTCGCTAACTCCCGAACTCACCAGCCGTGAGCCCCTGAGGGTGTAGCATTATCTAGGGAGCACCAGAAGTGGTGGTGCTACATACACCCTGCCTCCTTAAGGGCCTAGAGCACAAGGCAGGAGGTAAAAGGAAGAGAAAAAGAAGGCTGACCCCTCGCAGAAGGAGGGTATCAGAAAAGATGAGACAAGGGCCAATTAAGGCGGGAAAGGAAGAGACTCCCTAGGCCTCGGATACCCTAATACCATCGGGGTCAGAAGAGAACAAGAGTTGACCAAGTGAGGTCGACAGGAAAGAAGACAGAGAGGAGCCCGGCACAAGTAAGTGGAAGCAATGCCGGACTCAGCTGGGGCCCCGTGGTCGCCAACCCACGCCCACAAGATGTGAGCCCCTGGGGGACATACTAAAAGAAGAAAAGCGGCTTCGGTGGCGTAGTTGGTAGCATGCTAAGCTTCTATGCCCAAGATCGCTGGTTCAAAGCCAGCCGAAGTCGTCGAATTTATTAAGAGTGTTGAAAATCCCTCAGTATGCCTTCCTTCGGAGGGGAAGTAAAGCCGGCGGTCCCATGTCATCGATTTATGGCATGATAAAGAACCTTCCACTAATTACACCTGTGAGAAGCTAAATTATAGGTTATATTTAACTAACGCTCTTAGGTTCCAACGTTCGTCACCAGGAGCCGACAGCGGTGGCGTCTAGTAACTAAGTTCAGAACTAGTTGGTCGTTGACGGTGGCGTTTGGTAGTAAAAGTTTGAACTACTTGAAATTCGAATGTTTGCAGTCCTTACTTGAATTAGAGGAGTAACTTAATGCAATTTAGTGCAATTTATATGTATATATGTATGTGTTTTGGACCCGGATAAATAAATAAACTTGAATTAGAAACAGATAGCACACACTAATATGTATAGCCATCACAATTAACACCGGATATCAGACAGATTCTACACACACCCAAAGTACACGGGGCTACATGACCGCGTTGTCGCAGCCCCTAAACTGATGATGATGATAATATTGTTGTTTTAAGGTGCCTAACATCTAGGTTATCGGCCCCTAATGGTGTGGGTGATCGTGAAGATGAAAATGAAATGATAACTATAACTAAAACTAACTACTAACTTATATACTACCTGGGTAGAAGAAGATGATGATGATGATGATGATAATTGTTCTTTTAAGGGGCCTAACATCGAGGTTATCGGCCCCTAATGATCTGGGTGATAGCGAAAATGATAATGAAATGGAAACCAGAACAAAATTATCTGAGAAGGAAAACACGTACAAAAAGGAACTCAGATGGAAACAACTCACAATATGGTCTTTCAAAAGGGAATTTAGAACGAAAAGTTGCACAAAAAGAATAGATTGAAAAAAGACCCACAAGACGTAGGCGAGATTCGAAATACGTACAAAATGCAATGTAGCGTCGAAATACTTACAAAATGCAACTGAAATTCAAAATACTTACAAAATGCAAATGAGATCGATAATACGTACAAAATGCTATTGAGGTTCAAAAAACTTACAAAATGCAATTGAAATTGAAAATACACAATGCAATTCAGATTTAAATAGGCCCTATCCCAGTTCCAATCCAAATTATTCACAAAGTGCAATCGAAATTCAAAATACTTACAAAATGCAATTGAAATTGAAAATGCTTACAAAATGTAATTTAGATTCAAAACACCCACAAAATGCAATTGAGAATCAAAATATGTGCAAAATGCCCACCAAACAAAATGCAATTTAGATTCAAAATTCGTGCGAAATGCGGCGTTGGTTGAAAATTCTTACAAAAAGCAATTGAAATTCAAAATTCTCACTAAAAGGCCCGGCTACCTGCATTGAAAGACTTACTAAAAAGCAATTTAGATTGTCAATCTTTACAAAATGTAATTGAGATTGAAAACAATCGCAATATGTAATTTAAATCGAAAAAACATACAAAAAGCAACGTAGATTAAAAATGCCTTAAAAAAATCGCCAGAAGGGAATTTAGATACACGGTGAACCAAGTAACAAAAAGCAGTACGGGAATCTTAAAGAGAAAAGTAAATATAATGAAAAGAGGAGAGGAGAGGGGAGAGAGGAGAAGGTCCGCCCCAAAGGGAAGGGACAAAAGGGGAAAACGGACCCAGCTCAGGAATCCCTCGGGGTCGCCAACTCCCGAACTCACCAGCCGTGAGCCCCTGAGGGTGTAGCATTATCTACGGTGCACCAGAAGTGGTGGGGCTACATACACCCTGCCTCCTTAAGGGCCTTGAGCACAAGGCAGAATATAAAAGGAAAAGAAAAAGAAGGCTGACCCCTCACAGAAGGAGGGTATCAGGAAAGATGAGACAAGGGCCAATTAAGGCGGGAAAGTGAAAGACTCCCTAGGCCTCGGATACCCTAATACCGTCGGGGTCGGAAGAGAACAAGAGTTGACCAAGTGAGGTCGACAGGAAAGGAGACGGAGAGGAGCCCGGCACAAGTAAGTGGAAGCAATGCCGGACTCAGCTGGGGTCCCGTGGTCGCCAACCCACGTCCCACTAGATGTGAGCCCCTGGGGGGGGGGTAGAAGAAGAAATGGTAAACAAAAGGAGAATAAGGCAAATAAAGGACAGGAGGAAAAGAAATGCCCTCAACCCTCGAAGAATGCGGATTGAGGAACTTGGAAAGAAGGAGAGCCATGAAAGGCAGATAGGAAAGTGAAAGAGGAGAGGGTCCGCCCCGGAGGTAATGGATAAAAGGGGGAAAACTGGACCCAGCTCAGGAATCCCTCGGGGTCGCTAACTCCCGAACTCACCAGCCGTGAGCCCCTGAGGGTGTAGCATTATCTAGGGTGCACCAGAAGTGGTGGAACTACAGTACATACACCCTCCCTCATTGAGGGCCTTGAGCAGAAGGCTGGAGATAATATGAAAAGAAAAAGAAGGCTGACCCCTCGCAGAAGGAGGGTATCAGAAATGATGAGGTAAAGGCCAATTAAGGCGGAAAAGGAAGAGACTCCCTAGGCCTCGGATACCCTAATACCGTCGGGTTCGGAAGAGAACAAGTGTTGACCAATGGAGGCCGACAGGAAAGTTTACTAAAGGGAGCCAGGCACATGTTAAGTGGAAGCAATGCCGGACTGAGCAAGGTCTCGTTGTCGCCAACCAATCCCACAAACATTTAGCCCCTGGGGGGGGATTTATAAAAAGGGGTGGTGGTTGTTCCAGCTAGAGGGTTTCAATATCCTGATTATCATCCCTATGCTTTAGTGTGTGTGTTTGTAGAACTTGTTTGATAAACAGTGTTATTGTGTAGTCAATAGTAATGTGGGTATTCGTATTCTAGGCTAGGATTGGGAGGGTCTGATGACCAAGGTGTCCCAAGGCGCTAAATTGATTTAGTAACGGGTACAAATAGATGAGTTGGAGAGGACAGAATCAGGCCAGCAAGAACACGTCTGGGTGAAATCTAAACAGAAATGCCTTCAAACTAAATATTTATATCATGGTCCATTGTGTTCTGTGTCCCTGTCCAAATATACAGAGCTGGATTTATATCTTCAGCATTGCGTTAGTCATGCCATTGGTTCTCACAAAGAAAAGAAAATACCTGACTGTTAAAAATGTCTGTGTATTATTTTTAGGCGAGATGTGTATTGTGTGCAACTTTCGTTCTGCAGAATCAAGGTTCCTCTGTTATAGTTCGAGAAGCTAACAGTAGCGATGGTAATTTAATTGGAAATTTCTGTTTAGAGAGGCGAAACATCTAGGTCATCTTCTCGTAATCATAGAGTTGCAGGTCCTCAGAAAGGAGCGTGGTAACAGGAGAACTATAACAGAGTTGTGTGAAATAAAGCAATTTTTGAGTGTAATGCCTGAAGGTCCAGCGAAAAGAGAAATGATAAGGATGATTTGTAGGTTAATTGGGCTGTGTAAAAACAAAGCATTTAGATAAGTAGGAAAATAGTACTTTTGCCTACTTTTTGAGAAGGTTATGGGTGCAGCACACTTGATTAGAGAATGTAACGAAACCAAAATATTAAGAACAAAGTTTGTGTACAAGGGAGATATAATCTTAATAGAAATTGAAAATGAAAATCACACTTCAATACAATTACTAAATGGGGAAGCCAGGTATATTAGCAAAACGTTTTTTGTATTCAGGAGAATGTGGGATAGGAAAAAGCACAACAAGAACATGTGAAGTTGATAATTATTTATAATATTTAATGCCATGTACTGTATATTATTCGTAGGTTCAGTGACTTATTTTTTAAATCATGATGTGATTTATTATTCTTACTGAACAGTTTTTTTATTAGGCTATTGGGGAATCACTGTAACTAATAATCACATGTATCAGGTGATGGCTGTGATAATATTATTTTTAATTTTTATTTTTTATTTTTCTAGCGTATGGCTTTTAGTGCCGGGAGTGTCCGAGGACATGATCGGCTCGCCAGTTTGTAGCTGCTTCACCCATTGGGTGAGCTACAAGTACCGTCGCGTGTGGAGTATTGTCTGGGGAGGAAAGTTTTGAATGTAAGGACGAGAAGTTGGAAGGAAGCGGCTGTGGCCTATAGTTAGGGATCAACCCCCGGCATTCACCTGGAAGGAAGATGGGAAACCACAGAAGATCATCTTCAAGGTTGCCGGCGGGGGAAATCGAACCTCCTCGCCTCCCGGATGTGAGCGACTGCCAGCAGCCATGCCGTAACGACCACGGCTAACTCTCACCCGGTCTGTGATAAATAATAATCTAACCCCCATTCTCTGGCTCTCCGAGATTTAGAACACAAGGGATTCTATTCTATTCTGTTCTATTTATCTGCTCCTAATGATATAGTAGTAATGAAAAACAAGAATAAAATGAAAACTACTACTGCTACAACTACTACCAACGACTGACTTATAATTAACTTGCATACAGTACGAAGAAATTATGATGATTGTCGTTTAAAGGGGACTAACGTCTAGGTTATCTGCCTCTAATGGTTTGTGTGTTGAATGCAAAACTAGAACTAAAGCAAACTGCTGACTTACAATTAACGTTTTTAGGCCTACTGACAGTAGTAAAGGACGAAAGAAAGAAAAAAGAAAATAATAGACTGGGAAAAGTGCCCTGAATGAGTATCAAGGAACTTGGAAGGAAGTAGATGGATGATAGTCACAAGTTAAGTGGAAGCAATACCAGACTCAGCTGGGGTCCCGCGGTTGCCAGCGCATGCCTCATTACTCGGGTGGTAATTATTCTTTCAAGGTGTGAGACATCAAAGCCACCTGCACCTAAGGCGTGGATGAATCAGATGTTGTTGTTCATTCTCTTTAGGGGCTTTGCGACATCGTGGTCATGTAGCCCCGTGTACTTGGGCGTTTGTAGAATTTGTCAGATAACCTGTGTCATTGTAATGTCTGTACTATGATGATGATGATGATAATTGTTGTTTTAAGGGGCCTAACATCTAGGCTATCGGCCCCTGATGGTTTGGGTGACCGTGAAGATGAAAATGAAAAGCGAACTTAAAACTAAACCTAACTACTAACCTACATACTAGAAGAAGAAATGGTAAACTAAAGGAGAATAAGGCAAATAAAGGACAGGAGGGAAAGAAATGCCCTCAACCCTCGAAGAAGGCGGATTGAGGGACTTGGAAGGAAGGAGAGCCATGAAAGGCAGATAGGAAAGTGAAAGAGGAGAGGGTCCGCCCCAAAGGTAAGGGACATAAGGGGAAAACGGACCCAGCTCGGGAATCCCTCGGGGTCGCAAACTCCCGAACTCACCAGCCGTGAGCCCCTGAGGGTGTAGCATTATCTACGGTGCACCAGAAGTGGTGGGGCTACATACACCCTGCCTCCTTGAGGGCCTTGAGCACAAGGCAGGAGGTAAAAGGAAAAGAAAAAGAAGGCTGACCCCTCACAGAAGGAGGGCATCAGGAAAGATGAGACAAGAGCCAATTAAGGCGGGAAAGTGAAAGACTCCCTAGGCCTCGGATAACCTAATACCATCGGGGTTGGAAGAGAACAAGAGTTGACCAAGGGAGGTCGACAGGAAAGAAGAAAGAGAGGAGCCCGGCACAAGTAAGTGGAAGCAATGCCGGACTCAGCTGGGGCCCCGTGGTCGCCAACCCACAACTCACTAGATGTGAGCCCCTGGGGGTTGTCTGTACTAGCGTGTGTATTTTAATTGAGGTAGGATTTGAGTATGAAGCGGCCGTGACCTTATATTAGGAACCATCCTGACATTTGGCTGTAGTAGAAGTGGGGAAACCACTTCCAGGATGGCTGAGGTAGGAAGTGAACCCGCCTCTTCGGAGTTTTAAATCACAGGGATGAGTGTACCCTGATCCAGCCCTCAGATAAGAACTACATTTCTTTTCAGAGCTGGGAATCGAACCCGGACCTCCGCACTGAGCTAGCCTCTGAGCATCGAGGTGGTTGGATGATTACGAGGATATTGTTTCTGCTAATGTAAACACTAACCCTATATAGTAGTTGTAGGTCACTGAATTGTTAAACAGTAGATTCTGGATTATGTTATCCAAACTCGAAAACACCTGAAATGTGGACTGCATTTTTCTGCAAATTTGCATAGGCCTATCTAACCAGGGAAATCTGGTATATAGTGTCTACCCCCCGATCGGATTATAATTGGCAGAGGATGCTCTTGGAAGGTCACTCCATACGAAGGTGATAAAACCATCGGCTCAAATTAATATTAAGCCTCTATTTAAAGTGATTTAAAAGACGAGGAACAGGGAGTCAGCGCGTGGAAATGGAAGCCTGGCGGTTGCCTGGTCGCTTCGGCAAGGCAGCTTGCAGACGGCTGTAAAGGCCAATCAAAAAAGAAGACCCCCACCCCAAACTTCTTTCAGCTTGAAAATGCATTCACGATAATGTAATTTTCTCCCGATATGCTATGCCTGAGTAAGTAACGTTCTTTAGATGAAGAAAACGCATAGGAGATATTTCTTGAATATCGAAGAAAAGGTCGTGTTCTCGCAGACGATATCTGAGATTTCAACCCTCAAAATCTTGGGTTTTAGGAATGGTATTGCAGAGTAGTTCCCATAGGAGCTGTTGGAGTAATATTAAAAATGAGACTACAGAAGGATTCGAACCGGAATTTTGCCCTGAAGGAGATCTTTAACGTGTCAGTCAATCTACTGACACAGCTACCTCATATTTTCACACCCTCAATTGCCAACTGACTGTGCCAGGATTTGATCCAGCAACCTTGGAAACAGCAGATGAAAACGTTACCGCTGCGCTACAATGCCAGTTGACATCAAGATAATAGACTACAGGTTATCATACAAATCCCTTACGCACCCAAGTTCATGGGGCTTCATAACCTCGATGTAACAAAACCATCAACAAAAGTACAGGAGTAATGATCATTTCCATTTCCATCCTTATCATAAGAAGCAGATAACCTAAATGTTTCGCCTCATAAACTATTTTAACCACCAGCTAGGAGTATTTACATGATGATGATGATGATAATTGCTGCTTTAAGGGGCCCAACACCTAGGTTATCGGCCCCTGATGGTTTGGGTGATCGTGAAGATGAAAATGAAAAGCGACCTTACAAACTAAAACTAACTACTAACCTACATACTAGAAGAAGAAATGGAAAAATAAAGGAGAATAAGGCAAATAAAGGACAGGAGGAAAATAAATGCCCTCAACCCTCGAAGAAGGCGGATTGAGGGACTTGGAAGGAAGGAGAGCCATGAAAGGCAGATAGGAAAGTGAAAGAGGAGAGGGTCCGCCCCAAAGGTAAGAGACAAAAGGGGAAAACGGACCCAGCTCAGGAATCCCTCGGGGTCGCCAACTCCCGAACTCACCAGCCGTGAGCCCCTGAGGGTGTAGCATTATCTAGGGTGCACCAAAGTGGTGGGGCTACATACACCCGGCCTCCTTGAGGGCCTTGAGCACAAGGCAGGAGGTAAAAGGAAAAGAACAAGAAGGCTGACCCCTCGCAGAAGGAGGGAATCAGAAAAGATGAGACAAGGGCCAATTAAGGCGGGAAAGGAAAGGACTCCCTAGGCCTCGGATACCCTAATACCGTCGGGGTCGGAAGAGAACAAGAGTTGACCAAGTGAGGTCGACAGGAAAGAAGACAGAGAGGAGCCTGGCACAAGTAAGTGGAAGCAATGCCGGACTCAGCTGGGGCCCCGTGGTCGCCAACCCACGCCCACTAGAAGTGAGCCCCTGGGGGAGAGTATTTACACACATAATGCCAGACTAATTATAATTGGTGCATGATATTAATGCGACATAGTAAATTAATGATTATTGAAGGTAATCTAACTAATTATTTAATTGTAAATTAAGTTTACTTGGTAGTTATATCCACGTTACCCCAAGACAGATAACTTCCTCAGAAAGATAAACGTCAGGAGCATCCGGTGATAATTTTAACTCGGTAAAAGTGATTTATGCTGCGAATTTAATAGTTTTTGTATCCGGTTCTACATTATTTCTGGTTGTATAAGAGCTCTGCATTTATCATATTACTTCTCCAGGTTTTGCGGCGTTAGATGATGATGATAATTGTAGTTTTAAGAGGCTTAATATTTAGAATATCAGCCCTAATAATTGTTCGCGTGATGGTGAAAATGAAGACTACTGCTACAACTACTATTAATAATGTCCACCTCGTTGCGTAGTGGCTAGCACACTTGGCTGTTACCGCGGAGCCCGGGTTTGATTCCCGGCTCTGCCAAGAAATTTAATTCCGGTCTAAGAACTGAAGCGCGGTTCACTCAGCCTCGTTAGGCAAAACTGAGCAGAGGTGTGTTCAATTCCTACCTCAGTCATCCTGGAATTAGATTTCCGTGGTTTCCCACGTTCATCCAGGCGATTGCCGGAATTGTAACGAACTTAAAACCACGGCCACTTCCTACCCAAATCCTACCTCAATTAATTACAAATGAACACACTAGCACAGAAATCACAGTGACACAGGTCGTAATACAATGTCTACACATACCCAAGTACACGAGGCTACATGAACACGATGTCGCAAAGCCCCTAAAGAATCAACAACAACCATCACTAACTACAGACTTCTCACAAACTTGCAAATAATAAGAATACATAATAAAAAAGAAATTAAGGAAATAAAGGACAGGAGGAAAAGATATGCCCTCAACCCTCGAAGAAAGAGGATTGGGGGAAGTAAGGAGAGCAATGAAAGGAAGATAGGAAAGGGAACGACGAGAGAGTCCATCCTACAATCAGTGGAGAGTGGAGAAAGGGAAAACTGACCCAGCCCAGGAATTCCTAGGGATCGCCAAATCCAGAACCCACTATTTGTGAGCCCTTGAGGGTGATGATGATGATGATGATGATGATATTTGTTGCTTTAATGGGCCTAATATCTAGGTTATCGGCCCCTAACGGTTTGGGTGATCGTGAAGATGAAAATGAAATGCAAACTATAACCAAAAACTAACAACTAACATATATACTAGAAGAAGAAATGGAAAACAAAAGGAGAATACGGCAAATAAAGGACAGGAGGAAAAGAAATGCCCTCAACCCACGAAGAATGTGGATTGAGGGACTTGGAAGGAAGGAGAGCCATGAAAGACAGATAGGAAAGGGGAAGAGGAGAGGGTCCTCCCCACAGGTAAGGGAAAAAAGGGGAAAACTGGATCCAGCTCGGGAATCCCTCGGGGTCGCCAACTCCCGAACTCACCAGTCGTGAGCCCCTGAGATTGTAGCAATATCCAGGTTGCACCACAAGTGGTGGGGCTACATACACCCTGCCTCCTTGAGGGCCTTGTGCAGAAGGCAGGAGTTTTTTTTTTCGTGTGGTCTCCGCAGATACCCAGTGCAGGTCTTTCTATTCGACGCCCGTGGGCGACCTGCGCGTCGGGATGAGAGATGGAATTGATTAAGGTGAATGAAATTGGAGAAGGATGTTGAAGGAAGCGGCCGTGGCCTGTCAGAAGGTACCGTCCCAGCATTTGCCTGGTGTTGAAAATGGGAAACCAAGGAAAACCATTTCAAGGACGGCCGACGGTGGGGCTCGAACCCACGCGTCTACCGAGTCAGCAGAGAGCTTGGCCCCATGACCTAACACTGAGCTTTAGCCAGCGTAGCCACTACTGTCGGTAGGCAGGAGATAACATTAATGGATGATGATGATTGTTGTTTTAAGGGGCGAGAGGAAGAGACTCCCTAGGCCTCGGACACCCTAATACCGTCGGGGTAGAAAGAGAACAAGAGTTGACCAAGTGCGATCGATAGGAAAGAAGACGGAGAGGAGCCCGGCACAAGTAAGTGGAAGCAATGCCAGACTCAGCTGGGGCCCCGTGGTCGCCAACCCACGTCCCACTGGATGTGAGCCCCTGGGGGGGAAGGTGAAGCACTATCCAGGGTGCACAATAGGTGGTGGGGCTACACACACAATGCCTCATATAGGGCCTTTAGTAGAAAGCAGGAAACAGAAGATACTATGAAAAGAGAAACAAAAGGCTGACCCAGCGAAGAATGATGGTAGCAGGAAAGATGAGACAGAGGCCAAGTAAGGCGCGAAAGTGAAATACACCCTAGGCCTCAGATTCTCTAATACCGTCTGGGTCGGAAGGATAGGAACCCCCACAAGTAAGTTCAAGCAATGCCGATGTCAGCTGGGTCCCATGGTCGCCAACCCCTGTCCTTCCAGTTATATGAGACCCTGCGGGGAGCATTGTAAGAAGTTCTGTGACTGTGGTTTGTATTACATTGCCTTATTTATTTACGGTTGAACCTAAGGATTTACGACATAAAGATTCAGATGCCATTGCTTCGATACATTCAATCTAAATGCATGCAGAACCATGTGCAATCTCCCGCGACCAAACAACGCGGCAAAAACTTGTCTTACACTGTATTTCTACTAAAGAGAACAAATTGTAAAACACATTATTCTATGGTATATGTGTCATGTGGAATTATGTACATTTGTGTGAAGGACTTACATACAATCGTATATTAATTTGGAGGTGAGTGTACTTGGAGAAATATGTTCCCTTATTTAGAAGTACTGTTATATTTACAGTATGGTTTGCTTCTTGATTTGTCCACTTCCTAGTGTAGCGGCCAGCATTCTTGGCTAACTCCCGAAGGTCCGGGTTCGATTCCCCTCTCTGCCAAGAAATTTAATTCTAGTCTGCCTAGTGAGGCAAATTTGAGAAGAAGTGGGTCCAATTGCCACGTAAGCCATCTTGGAAGTGGTATTCCATGGTTTCCCACTTCTATTCTGGGTGAATGCTGGGATAGCTCCTAACTTACGCCCACGGCCGGCTCCTTTCCAAATCCTCACCTGCCGTACAAATACACACACTAATACATCCATCACAATAACACAGGTTATGAGACATATTCAAAACACACACACCGAAGTACACGGAGCTAAATGACCACAATGTCGCATAATCCATATTTTACCAAAGCTGATAATTCCAATATCGTCCGTCCTCCAAAACCACCAGCATAACAATTATTCAGATGACGAAATTTTATTTATAAATCAACAATTAATGCTTTTTAGTCGGTCAACACGATTGTACCCATTTGTAATGGGTGTTGCTCTAAATCTGAAAATAATTGACATGGGTTTAATAGATTCTCTCTTTTAATTAATTAATTAATTTAATTAATCTCATGTAACTATTCTTCAGGTTTAGAGAATAGTACATTATGCAACGAGCCCATATTGGCAATAATTAAGACACGAGTATGTTTATAAAACGAGCGTATGCGAGTTTTATAATTTCCATACGAGCGCCTTAATTACCACTATAGGCGATTTGCATAAGACTGTTTATGTTCGAACATAAATATTCATAAAAATCTGTCGAGATTTCGCCAGTTTTATGTACTGAAGAGAGCGCATGGGACGCACAGAATGCCATGTATTTGACCATGGCCTCCCCGATTGCCGCACTATGACACTAGACCAGGCAGTGAAATTTAAATTAGAAGGCCTTGGAACTCAGCGCAGATGCGTTGCTATCCTCACCTGATTGGTCAAACAACTGTTTCTTGAGCTCTGATTGGTGGGAGAAACTGTTTCATAATGAAAAATAGTGTTATAATGACCATCATTATGATACAGTTTTCTGACATATAATAGTCAGGGTCGAACATAAACACCTATTACAATTGCGTACAATCTTGTTGACCGTCCGAGAAACGTAACATTTCGATTACTAAGGTATCACTGAAAAATTGCTTCGGTGGCGTAGTCGGTAGCATGCTGAACTGCTATGACCAAGATTGCGGGTTCAAACCCGGCCGAAGTCTTCGAATTATTTCAGAGCGTTAAAAACCTTCATTATGCCTTCCTTTGGAGGGAAAGTAAAGCCGGCGGGCCCATGTCATAGATTCATGGCATGAAAAGGAACCTACCTCTACGATTACTGGTGTGCAGCCAAATTTGTAGGTTATATTTCGTTAGATGATGATGATAATTGTTGTTTTAAGGGGCCTAACATCTAGGTTATCGGCTCCTAATGGTTTGGGTGATCGTGAAGATAAAACGAAAAGCAAACTTAAAACTAAAACTAACTACTAACCTACATACTGGAAGAAGAAATGGAAAACTAAAGGAGAATAACGCAAATAAAGGATAGGAGGAAAAGAAATGCCCTCAACCCTCGAAGAAGGCGGATTGAGGGACTTGGAAGGAAGGAGGGCCATGAAAGGCATATAGGAAAGTGAAAGAGGAGAGGGTCCGCCCCAAAGGTAAGGGACAAAAGGGGAAAACGGACCCAGCTCAGGAATCCCTCGGGGTCGCCAATTCCCGAACTCACCAGCCGTGAGCCCCTGAGGGTGTAGCATTATCTAGTGTGCACCAGAAGTGGTGGGGCTACATACACCCTGCCTCCTTAAGGGCCTAGAGCACAAGGCAGGAGGTAAAAGGAAGAGAAAAAGAAGGCTGACCCCTCGCAGAAGGAGGGTATCAGAAAAGATGAGACAAGGGCCAATTAAGGCGGGAAAGGAAGAGACTCCCTAGGCCTCGGATACCCTAATACCGTCGGGGTCAGAAGAGAACAAGAGTTGACCAAGTGAGGTCGACAGGAAAGAAGACAGAGAGGAGCCCGGCACAAGTAAGTGGAAGCAATGCCGGACTCAGCTGGGGCCCCGTGGTCGCCAACCCACGCCCACAAGATGTGAGCCCCTGGGGGGTATTTCGTTAGAAACGCTCTATCAAGTTCTAACGTTCGCCGCTAGGTGTCAGTGGCATCTAGTAGCCAAAGTTGGAGCTACTTGAAATCGAACTTGCTCATTCATCTTCATTCGCATCTGTGGCGTAGTTGGTAGCATACTGAGCTTCTATGCCCGAGATAGCAGGTTCTAACCCGGCCGAAGCCGTCGGATTTTTTAAGAGCGATAAAAATCCCTCCGTATGCCTCTCTTCGGAGGGGAAGTAAAGCCGGCGATCCCATGTCATAGATTTATGGCCATTAATAATTACTATTTATGGCCATATCCACTAATTACACCTGTGTGAAGCTAAATTGTATAGGTTAAGAATGTAAACAACGCTCTTAGGTTGCTATGTTCGTTGCCAAGAGCCGACTGCGGTGGCGTCTAGTAGCTAAGTTCTGAACTAGGCCTAGTAGTCATTGACGGTGGCGCTTGGCGGCAAAAGTAGGAACTATTTGAAAAATTATAAGTTGCAGTACTTAAATTTAAAAAAAAATAACACACACTAATACAGTCATCACAATTAACACGGGTTATCAGACAGATTCTACACACACCCAAAGTACACGGGGCTACATGACCGCGTTGTCGCAGCCCCTAAACTGAGGAACCAACCAACCAACCATCTTCATTCATTTCGTCTCATCCACACACGACGGTACTTGAAGCTCACCCCATGGGTGTTCACATAGAAGCAGTTACAGCCACTGGCGAGCCGAACATGTCCTCAGACACTCCCGGCACTAACAGCCATACACTAAATAAATAAATAAATAAATAAATAAATAAATAAATAAATAAATAATAATACCTGAAAGATTGGCTTCCAACACGAAAATGTTATTTAGATACTTGTTGATACCTTATTCAGGAGTTAATTACTTAAGGTGAACTATGTTGGTAACACTGAAAGGCAGGTTATATTAGCGACAAATATAAATACGTCTCTCTAATAGGATAGGCGATAAATAATGAGCTTAGCAACATTCATTGCACTTGTGAGTAATCATGATTCATAAAGCATTCTCGAATAGTTCTCTCAGCTTTACACTCATTGTGGGCTGGATCATAAACAGTCTATAATAACTTGTTTTCGAATTAACATTAACAATATAAATGGCATTTTATTAAAGTTGCAATTCTTGTTTCTGTGACATGAAGTATTGGAATTATCATCCCACTGCCGTATCATTATACCAGTCTGCATTTGAAGGAAATTAATTCAGTGCAGTTGCTTCTAAATGCATTGCCCGAGGGTATTGTCAGTAAAACGTATTATTTCTGAATAATGTCACTTCAGTGAAAATTGTGATGTTAAATATGCTGGACTACGAAGACTGTCAAATAGTTAACAAAACGCTGAGATATATTTTCAAAGCAGTCTTGCCAAGCGTAGGGCCATCTCCCTAAACTTAGGAACTTGCGGTTGGTCCATACACAATGCAGGGACGTATGGACGGAACATCAAATGGTACTCAAAACGTATAGACACTTAAGCTTACTAATGCTTTTAGAAAAGATCATACGTGTAAATTTGTGAAAATTAGGAATTATAGCCCTTTCCCCTTTTCATATTGCAATATTTCTTAACAACCTCACCTGTGAAGAAACTATGTTTTGAAATAAAAATTGTTGTTGTTTCTTTAGAGAGTTTGCCAAATCGTGGTCATGTAGACCCGTGTACTTGGGTGTGCGTAGAATTTGTATGATGATGATGATGATGATTGTTGTTGTTTTAATGGCCTAACATCTAGGTTATCGGTTCCTATTGGTTTGGGTGATCGTGAAGATGAAAATGAAATGCAAACTATAATTACAAACTAACTACTAACTTATATACTAGAAGAAGAAATGGAAAAACAAAAGGAGAATAAGGCAAATAAAGGACAGTAGGAAATGAAATGCCCTCAACCCTTGAAGAATGGGGATTGAGGGACTTGGAAGGAAGGAGAGCCATGAAAGCCAGATAGGAAAGTGAAAGAGGAGAGGGTCCACCCCACAGGTAAGGGATAAAAGGGGGAAAACCGGACCCAGTTCAGGAATCCCTCGGGGTCGCCAACTCCCGAACTCACCAGCCGTGAGCCCCAGAGGGTGTAGCAATATCCAGGGTGCACCAGAAGTGGTGGGGCTACATACACCCTTCCTCCTGGAGGGCCTTGAGCAGTAGGCAGGAGGTAATATGAAAAGAAAAAGAAGGCTGACCCCTCGCAGAAGGAGGGTATCAGAAAAGATGAGACAAGGGCCAATTAAGTCGGGAAAGGAAGAGACTCCCTAGGCCTCGGATACCCTAATACCGTCGGGGTCGGAAGGGAACAAGAGTTGGCAAAGTGAGGTCGACAGGAAAGAAGACTGAGGAGCCCGGCACAAGTAAGTGGAAGCAATGCCGGACTCAACTGGGCCCCGTGGTCGCCAACCCACGTCTCACTAGATGTGAGCCCCTGGGGCCTTTACTATTGTGTGTACTTGTAATCGAGGTAGGATTTGATTAGGAAGCGGCCGTGGCCTTAACCTACCTACCATTCTGGCATTTGCCTGGAGTAGAAGTGGGAAGTTTATTATTAGTACATATAATTCCACCTAGTCGATACATAAGAAGGGCACAGGGAAAGAAAGGGCTAAGTCACAATTTTATTATGTTCAGTAAATTGCTTAAAAAAAGTTTAACTCTGTTTACCAAATTTATTTTTTAAACATATATAACACATTTGTTTTCTCTCGTACTAGCAACATAATTTTTAAACCGTTTTAACATATATTTGGAGAAAAAAAGAAAAATATATTATATGGTTAGGAAGATAAACTTATGACCCCTTCTTTTCCAATGCACTGTTTCGTGCTTTCCCCGTATACTTCGATCATTGTTTCCAAAACCACTTTTGGTATTGTTTAAGACCTGGAAGGAACCTCTCATTTACATAGAAATATACAAATCTAAACAAATGGACTTAGCTCTTTTCTCCCCTGTACCCTTTGTTGTGTTAAAAAATTCTCTCTGGTAGCTCATAAATGGAATTCCACATTTACTTATTTATGAAGTTTAATATCTTAAAACTAACTATATCTTAATTGTAATAAGGGAGGACAAACACAATAATATAAGACAAAGAGCTCATGAAGTCAAAGATATGGCATTATGATGATGATAATAATTGTTGTTGTTTTAAGGGGCCTAACATCTAGGTTATCGGCCCCTGATGGTTTGGGTGATCGTGAAGATGATAATGAAATGGAAACTATAACTAAAACTAACTACTAAGTCATATACTAGAAGAAGAAACGGAAAACAAAAGGAAAATAAGGCAAATAAAGGACAGGAGGAAAAGAAATGCCCTCAACCCTCGAAGAATGCGGATTGAGGGACTTGGAAGGAAGGAGAGCCATGAAGGGCAGATAGGGAAGTGAAAGAGGAGAGGGTCCGCCCCGAAGGTAGGGGACAAAAGGGGAAAACGGACCCAGCTCAGGAATCCCTCGGGGTCGCCAACTCCCGAACTCACCAGCCATGAGCCCCTGAGGGTGTAGCATTATCTAGGGTGCACCAGAAGTGGTGGGGCTACATACACCCTGCCTCCTTAAGGGCCTAGAGCACAAGGCAGGAGGAAAAAGGAAGAGAGAAAGAAGGCTGACCCCTCGCAGAAGGAGGGTATCAGAAAAGATGAGACAAGGGCCAATTAAGGCGGGAAAGGAAGAGACTCCCTAGGCCTCGGATACCCTAATACCGTCGGGGTCAGAAGAGAACAAGAGTTGACCAAGTGAGGTCGACAGGAACGAAGACAGAGAGGAGCCCGGCACAAGTAAGTGGAAGCAATGCCGGACTCAGCTGGGGCCCCGTGGTCGCCAACCCACTTCTCACTAGTCGTGAGCCCCTGGGGGGGATATGGCAATACACGAAATGCGCAAGATTCCCGACCGTGCTACGGGCGCTGCCGTACGTGGGCAGTGGGTGAACTACCGTTAATATAGGGAGCAGCACCGTACACTCTTCATAAAATTATTTTTTTAAACAGAGTACAATTGTTTCGAGTCATATTTATGAACTCATCTTCAGCACTTGTGACACATAGTAATAGTGTAAACATTTCTAAGATATCCTTATTTATAATTTATAAATTAATAAGAAAATGCATTAAGGTTTAATACTTTTTTCTCTTGTTCAGCTAGTCCATTATCTTCGTTGAGAAAGAAATGTATTTTCACACAACATACGGACCAATGGTGCTAAAATCGTTTGGACATTTAACCTCTTACTACTTTAATAGAAAAGGACATCAATTTTAATCGTTATAACTGATAAATTTTAGCACTGCTTCAAGGAATTGCTTGCAATATTTCTAAATACGTGAGGGCCTACTCTAACGTCAATTAAAATGGGGGAAAACCAACTCGTTTCAGAAACTCCTAGGAGTCATCAAATCCGAGCTTTCTAGAAGCGTGCCCTTCATGATGATGATGATGATGATGATAATTCTTGTTTTATGGGGTTATCATCCCCTAATGAAAAGAAAGGAAGATAATAGAAACAGCCCACTGCCGTAGATGAAAACAAAAGTGGTTTTTATACCGTAAAACTGACTGAGCCCCTCGAAATATGCTTTATTTGGATACAGGGGGTTAAAAAAGGGATGATATAAACAATATAACAAATAAGGCATATTGAACCACACAAACTACTGAATCATTTATTATGAAAATTCATCAAAATTTACCTTCATAAGATGAAATAGTTAAGTTATTGAAAAGGCAATATCATTTACACTGTTACCAACATTACAATCAATTCTTAAAAACAAAATATTAAGCAAACTATTGAAGTTGAAGATTTGAAACTAAATACATTTGAAAAGATTTTATGGTTTGCACTCCAACTTAGAATCATGGTTCTAAATCTTATTGTTTGTAAATTTTTCTTTGTTAAGTTTGAAAATCGCTCTGTTTGAAGCAATGCATAAACATTGCAGTCATTATTCTAGGTCAGATTATTGCACATGTGCACATAAAGATACTGTAGATATTTCAAGTAGATCGATTCAGTAAGTTCTGAGATAATGCACCTTATTTGTATATAAATAAAAGTTGTGAAGAATGGCTAACAAAGAAATGTCTGCAAATAAGTTAATAAAGAAATTGTTGTCAACTTTGGCAAACAATTAGGCTAACTTCAAACACGCTTATCTCGAAAATTGATCAACATTTTTGCTCCAAACTAATTTCCTCTGATATTTCAATATATTGACAACATAAACATTGAAAAATAGGAATTTTCACCCCACCAAAAAGTAAGTTAGCGCCATCTTAACCACTCCCCCCAATAAGTTCTCTTAAGTTAGAAAATCTATGGTACATTCCAGGGAAGTAGTTGTTGTAATGCTATTGCCCGAAAATGACATGAAAATTCAACTTGAGCATACATTAGTGCTGCTAGTCTCGCGTTCATATTCAAAGGTGTACAAATTTGCCCTCTCTATGGATGGTACAAATGGATCTGGGTATGAAACATCGTTACAGATCCATGATATAGCTTTGCGATTATTGGGTCGAGTAGAAATTCAAAATTATCGACGTTTCAAGTCAGCAGCTTGTCCATTTGTCAAGGTTATAAAGAAAGACGGAATGGGTTAACAATAGCATAAAGCCTTCATAGATAATAGGTATAAGATATGAAGCCTTATCTAAACAAATTTTATTCCATGACCTCCTGAGACCAAACAGGAGATGATAACGAAACTATGGAGGACAGCCATGTTCTGCTCAAGGGATAGCCATCACATTTATTAAAGTTCTTAGATTGTTTAGTAATGGCTATCGCCTCTCAAATGGTTCTTCTTAGTCTTGGAAATTATGGAGTAACTTGTTTCGACATGGCTTCCTATCTATTATCTGCCACTCGTACTACAGTTAAATATTTTCATTTTGATTAATTTACAAAAATTGAGTAGGATATCTGAATAAAAATCAGTCATTATATTGTGCCCAATCAGTCACGGCAGTCTGGCATCGAACTCAGGACTCATCAGAGAAGACCAGGCACATGGTTATGCCTAGAGTTGAACCATTGATCTCTGCGGGGGAGCGATTCAGGGAACCCAAAGAGCAATGAGAGGTATACTGACATATAATAAGGTAGCGTGATTTCACGATCTATAGGTGAATATCATAGCAATTTAAGGGAAGAACTGTAGTCAAATGCAAGAAAATATACATTTTCAGAGCATACGAAAATGAGAGGAGGCCAGTTTGAAGTTTTACAAATGACCCTTAGCAAGTGGGCGGAGAGCTTAGGCGCCGACCGCACTATTTACGTCTGGAGCAGGAAGACAGCTCAAAATTAATGACCCGGGTATCCACCGCTTGACAACGGTGAAACTGAGGGTAGGGATGATGGCTCACGGAAATTAATTAATTACAGCCAAGTGGAGCATTGAAATGCATTGAAATATACACCCAGGTGAATATATTCACGGAGAGGTAATTTAGGAGTGGTTTTTCACCTAAATTAAGGCCTATATCTCCAAATGAACGAATTACAACCTAGCCTACGCTCAAGAGCAGTGACTTTGTGACCAGTCAACGGGGAATTACCACGATGGCGTACCCACGCGCTGAACTAAGGCAATTAATTGTAATTAATTGGCCGAAGCGATCGCCGGCACGCGAATGTTTTTGAAACCTCCACACATAAATAAACAAGATGTAGATGTCATTTCGGCTGAAGAGGTATTATTTCAAGAAAGGAGTCGCTCTCATGTGTCCGGTGGACTATTTTGTACGAGAAACCTTTATATAGAGGGAGCAAGGCAAGCCAAGCCAGTTGTTCTACAGTTGCTCTACAGTTGTTCTCCAGTCTTCACCAGTTCGCCTAGAGTTATTCTACAGTATGCACGTAACTAAGACGCTGCCAGTAAGCACGCCAAATGTTAAAGTATCAACGCGCCGCCGTTGAAGAACAATAGAAGCAAGTCATAAAGCTTCATAAGTAATCATGAAGTGCGTCGAAAGTAAATTAATACAGATATTTACCTATTATCTGACGCAAATATGAATTCGCCACAGCGAAAAAGGAACTTATAATGTTTTTGAACAGTTCTTATACCGGGAGGTATTGTCAGAATTATATATGACATCATCATCAGGATCACTACAATGATGGGAGCTTGGAAATCATTGCCACCTAATCTGGATAGTGAGCTGAGCAAGATTGCAGGGAACGAGGATCGAACGTCCGTAAAACGCTGTTAGATTTTCACGGAGACCAGCGGTTGTCATAATTGCATCGCATCTCTGAGATCAGGCGTAGGAGAAGTCCAATTTAAGGATCAACATATGAAGTAGTGGATAAATGTATATACATTGTGAAATAGTGATTTTAAAGTGTTCATGTGTATAGTGATTAATATGCAGTGTGTAGCAGTGATAAAGGCCACTGATAAAAATATGTGTATCATGTGGAAAATGTGTGAATCTAAGTGTTGTGTAAAGGATAACATGATGGCTTAAGTCAAGCGTCATGGTAGCGCTAAAGCTGAAGCGCTGGCACTATCCAGCAAAGAGGAAAAAGTGAGTACCCATTTTTATAATGTCATTATAACTAAATAGTTCACCATGTAACGATTTATCACTTTGAGAATAAGATGTAATAGTCACTTACTGAACGAGTTTTCACCACTCGTCTTGAATAAGATATGGCTTGGAAGGTGATTTGTTTAAGGCCATTCAGGCAAAAATAGTGATGGATGTAACGGTAACGTTATATGAATGATAATAATAATAATAATAATATGGGGTCGGCAACAGTAAAGTAATAGGCATTTTTGGCCTAAATAATGTTCAAATAGTGTCATGTCTAATGTAATGATACTGTATTTGGTAAACAGTAAGAGTATAACGTGAAATATAGAGAAATACGAGAGCTTCTTCAGTGGCAGTGAAATATGAATGAATATTTGATATGGTCAATCCTTAGGATTATGTTTGAGGACCATTAAAGCCAGTAAATTTATTCCTTTTTTGTTAGGAGCTATGTAAAGCTTTGGCTTAAGAGGTATGACAGAGAGAACGCGGGTGCCTTAATAATTGAGTCATCTATGTGAAGTATTGTTTGAGCCGCATGTAAGCGTGCAGAATTAACGTAGAATCCAGTGATTTACGTAATAAATATTGCGGGGAACAAACTAGTATAGCTTGCGCGTTAGGTGAGAAGTTGGCTGAATCTACGAGTAGTATCGCCCTTGAGCATACTGTATTATTTCGCAGCGAATTGGACAGAGCCTGTCTGTATCCAACGCTTGCTTGAATTATGCCACTATTGACGTCCGTCGAGACGCAGTGAGCATGTGTGTATTAATGACCTACCCTGAGGTAAGGATCATATTCGTCATTTAGGAACGCAGATTTCCTTATATTTTATTGACAGCTGCTGGTGAAAGTCGTGGATTTTCACTATGATGCGCGTCTAAAAGCCACTAGTAGTCACCATAGAACGGCAAGGCTATCACTAGAATTCCACCCCAGCCATGAATGTTAATTAAGGAGCCAGTTGAGCCCAAGGCACTATAAGGATAGGTGTTAAATATTTAAATGACTCAATTACTTAGGAGCCACACTTAGCGTTACTCCAGTACTGCATTTTGTAAACAAACCTGACCTTGATCTTGACAGCAGAGAGAGGGGGATTGTAGACCACTTCTGCGGCCGCCATCTTGGCTAGCCAGCTGGAACGAATTTTATTGCCTGCTGAGGGGGAGGAAGGTCGTTCGACCGGTCCCTTGTAAGTTAGAGTCACAATAGGACACTGAGGAATCTCGATATTTCAAATATGCAATTAAGATGTGAGTGATTGATGATGCCAATTGAATTGAACGGTGGGTTGCAACTCACATACGTTGTTGGGTCATAGAAATCAGATAATATTAGGCTCAGTTATTCTCTGAGGAGGAAAGCTGAACCAAAAATAATGTAGGCATCTTCTTTAGAGTGCATTTTGCCAGTTCCTGCTAATTTATGCAGACGGGTATGTGTTTTCCCAGAACATGACACATTTGTAACGATGATAAGCCCGACAAGACCCAGAAAATCGTTATATGGTGAAACTATAATATATTCTATCCATGTTTATTTTGGAAGGGATAAGTACCACTTTTCTTAAAGCGTTCATATGGATGGAAAGAAGGAAGAAGATTCACATGTCACAACAAATATTTGTTAATGATTGCAGAAAATAATGAATTCATGTTAATCAAGGTAAATGCCATAAGAAATGGAGTAATGTTTTATTAATATAATTTTTATGTGATATGTGATTTTTGTGTTATGATACTACCATTAACTAAAATTGTGTCAGTTGATGAACGCTATGGAAACCCATGGAAGTCTGAAAATATCATTGACAGGATGCTAGAATTAGATTTGAGTGCAGTGTAACACTATTTTAAGAAGAAAGCTCACAGAATAATCCTATTTTATTTGTGGGAATTAAATATAATTTGTCTTTTATTTTGTATTTGTTGTATAGCCATGATTTTAGACCAGTACATTGTTCATTTTAGGAAAATGTTGTGTATTTCCTGTAGAGTAGTTACCTGGTAGACTCAAATCCTGAGCATGTGGTCGTATAGTGGGCAGGAACGTCCCATACCTCGAAAGACCGTGAGTTAGATGGGATACGAACACATGGTCCACATGATGACAATCGGGTACATGGAGGAGATGTCTCTGTACTAGGATTGAGTCACAGGTACTGCTAAAGTCGGCCAAGATATAAATGGTAGAAGCAAATACAGTATAGAAATTAGGACAGAATAGGAAAGGCCGCGTCCCATTTGTTAATAAGCCATCGCGTAAAATAAATATTGATAATCCTCCATAAAACATGCTTAAATGTAAATGTAACTTACACATAAACCCCTTTAATTATCATGGCCCAAGCAATGTGGGACGGTATTAATTCATGATGGAACCGCCTGCATCTGTGCAATATGAGCGATCTTGGCATTGCGCAAACTGGCCAGGGCAAACTACCACAAAGCATGGATAATGTTATTTTATCATTATCATGTCGCCCAGGTGTGTGGGGAAAAGCATGTCATTACCTTCTTCATTATCATGACGGCCCATACGTGGGGCATTCGGCAATAAAAACCATTCCTTGGACAGTTTTATTAATAATGCAGAATATGGCCGATGTCTTACAATGAGGATCAGAATGATAATGTTATTTCTTCATTATCATGGCGCCCAGTACGTGAATGGCTTATGGGATTCAGAAATCCCCATAATAATAGCATGGTTTTCATGGGGAAAACCATAAAAATAGTATTTTTCCTCAAACTTTGTTTGAGCGATTGTGAGTTTTTCTAGATGATATTCAGACATCAGACACTGTTGTCAGACGGGTACGAGGGTCTATACCCATTCCATAGTTAGTTTTGACATTTGGTAATATGTTGTTGTTGTTGTCGTGGGATCGGAATCCTTTTCTTTCTAATAGAACGCGCCAGCATATTCAGCTGCGGCCTACCTAAATCTCAAATTAAGAAGTACAGGATGGCTGGAACTGAAGACGTACTCAGGTGTATTGCTGAGTTAAAGGAACATTTTGATAATTCTAATGCTAAGAGAAAGGAAGAAATTAGAGAATTTAAAGATGAAATAGCGGGTAGATTGGATGCCAATCAAACCGAAATCAATACTAGATTGGAGGGTAATCAAGCCAAAAATAAACAATAGATTACAGGCTAATCAAGCTAATGTAAACACGCAGTTAGAATCAAACCTAATAGAGGTTAATAAGAAAATGGATGACGTTAAAGAGTCTGTCCAGCGTGAGGTAACTAAGAATATTGTTAGCGTGGACTCAGAAATGCAAGATGATAACGATAAACGCTTTGAGTCTATTGAGTTAAAACTAGAGAATAATCTGCAAGCGTGCAGAGAGTCACAGCGTGAAATTAACGATAGTTTAAGCAGTATGTCCATGGAGCTTAAAGACATTCAGAGTCAGAATGAAGCTAATACTAAACGTCAATTAGAGCAGTTTAATACGTTCACTCAGACCGTGGATCAAAGGTTTGAGGATAGCGATGTAAAATGGAATACGCGAATGGCAGGTTACGCCAAGGCGGTAGACGAAGCCTTAAGAAAACAGGATCAGAATATCCTTGACCAATGCAAGGAAATTCAGGAAATAAAAACTTCTGATCAAGAGAATAAGGAGATAATGTCAAATATGAAGAGACAAGTCGGGAAAGTGCAGAAAGTGTTGGAACAAACTCAGAGCGACTTAGCAGTTATCCATAAAAGACAGGACGAGGACCAGGGAGAAATCACGAAAATAAGGACTGAAATCTCTCATATACAAGGTCACATTCAAAAGGAAGTTACAGGCTTACGAGAAGAATTAGAACTTCGAGAAGGCTTAAAGACTGAAGCCAGCGATAAGACTCTTGCCGAAGTAAGAGAAAGTCTAGCAGGGGAAATTATCCACCTGAAGGAAAACCTTAAGGATGATAAGGAAAAGGTATTTTCTATGGCAGAAAGAAACCGAGATCGCCTAGAGAAAATAGAACGAGAGGTATTAGCTCGTTTGGAAAGGGCAGAAAACAGACACAGCCAAATCGAGAATAGAATGATCGCGCAGGAGGAATCTATGTTGCGGAATCCTAGGTCAAGCGAAGGAAGTATAGACGAGAATAGGAGAAACAAATGGGCAGAGATAGAAATACAGCCCACTCCAAAGAATGCAGCCATGCCAAGTGACAGTCCGTATACCACACCTGGTATGCCAATTGCCATGTCAACACCGCATGAAAATGCTGTTCAAAGTCAAATAGTCACAGTTATAAGGGCTAGTGATGAGAAACCAAAGAAATACTCTGGGAGTAATTCTAACATGACACCCAAGTACTGGCTTAAAGAAGTTTCCGAGTACTTGAATGACGCGAAAGTACCGCCAGAGCGCAGGTTGAGAGCGATTGAAAAACTAACCGAAGGGGAGTGTGCCCTATGGTTTAGGAGTTTTCGGTACACGTTCGACACCGTTGACGAATTTCGCCAAGCATTTTTAAGCAGATACTGGAACGCGAGCGTACAACAGAACCTCAGATTGGACTTGTATTCCAGGCGTTACAGTACTAGTAATCCGACTAAGTACGGAGAATTCTTTGTGAATCAATTGTGCCGTTTTCGAGAGCTTGATGAAGGGCTTAGAGAGTCAGATTTGTGCATAGCAATAGCCAAGCAGCTACCGTATGAAGTACAACGTCTGCTAATCCCAGCAAACGCCAAAACTGCAATCGATATGGAGGAAGTGCTGAGACAACTTGATCTAACCACAGTGCAGCACACAAGACAAAGTCGAAATGCGGAACAAGTCAACATGACGACTACACCGATTGAGCCAACCAAGGTGCAAACAAAAAGCAAATCTACAAGCACCGAAACAGAAAAATCCGACTGGCAACGCGAAGGACGCGAAAACCAAAATTGGAGGCCAGCATATCGAGGAGGATCGAACCGTGGAAACCGAGGAAGGAAAAACTGGAATCAGCGTGGTACCAGAGACCAGCAGCTTGATAACAGAAGGAATTACGGCCAAAATGGGAACAACCAAGGATGGAGATCCCAAGAGCAGAGTCGCGGGTTCGATGAAGAGGCGGAAGAACGTTATCACGCATCTTTAAGATACATGGAAGAGCGCGGAGATGATCCAAGACAATCGCGAGTTCATTGGGATGAAGCGATTAGGAATAGGTCACCCGACATATATAAAAATGATGACGGTGCCAAGAGTCTGGAACTTCAGCAGCATGAAGACAGACAGAAGAACTCCACAAAGAATGGAGCAATTGAAAAAAAAAACTAATTTAAATGACCAAAGAGAGATAAGTTCAGGATGGAATACAGTGAATGTTGTTAACTGGATTGCCAAACCTGAGGAGCTTATCGAAGACCTAGATGGAAGGACGGTCAATGTAAGAAGGGAACTACCCATTATTATTGTGAACATTGCGGGCATGAAGATAAGAAGTCTCATTGATACAGGGTCAACAGTGTGTTTGATAACCCAGGCATTATACAGTGAAATCCAGAGTAAAATTCACGTATTGAAAATACCTATTTCAAGCGTGAAAATAAAAGGTGTCATACCAGATAAAGTTATGATATGCAAATACCAAGTATTTTTAGATTTGCATATAGGGAACTCTACATTCTCACAGAGCTTCCTACTTGTAAATAAGCTGCCTTTTAATATCATTGTTGGGATGGATTTCATAAGAGAGTATAAAGTTATAATAGATCTCTCGCAAGACATTGTGATGTTTCGCGCAAGTGAGGGAAAGGAAGAGTTAGAACTCTCATTAAAGCATAATGAAACGAGACCAGAAGAATACGTATGGCATACATACGGAGATATGACTGGGGATGCAGTGTCGACAACAGAAGACATTGAGGAAGAGTTGGCAACACTGGCCGCAGACATCGAAAAGGATCTCGAACCAAAATTTGAAGAATGCTTGGAAGAGAAGATTGAGGAAGCTAAATTTGGTCCAGAATATAAGCAAATGCTAAGGGAACTGCTATTTGAGTATAAAGGAGTCTTCGATTCTAGACCTGGCCGGATCAAGAATTTCCAGTATGCGTTCCAAGTCAGCGATTGGACACCATTTAAACAGAAGCCGTATCCTGTAGCTGAGAAGCATTATTTAAAGGTCAAAGAAGCAATACAGGAAATGCTAGAAGCAGGCGTCATTGTAAAGACAGCCACACCCTATGTCAGCCCACTGGTAGTTGTACCTAAACAGGACGGAAGTGTGAGGATATGCCTAGACCTACGAAATTTGAATTCCAAGGTCATACCGGAATTTGATAAAGTGCCGCCCATTAAGGAGGCACTCAGAAGGTTCAAAGGAAAGACTGTGTTCTCAAATCTTGACCTGACGGCAAGTTTTCACCATCTTGCTCTGGAAGAGAAAACGAGTTTGTTAACTGGATTTTTATTTGACCAGCACACGTATTCATACGTGCGTCTTCCATTTGGATTAAAACAGCAGGTTCAGCGTTGATACGAGCGCTAGATCGGAACCTGTCCGAAGAAGTAAAAGCTACAACCATATGTTACGTTGATGATATACTACTGACATCTGAAACTGTCGAAGAGCATGTCAGAGATCTACGCAAGTTGTTATATGACCAAAGTCAGGCTAACTTTAAGGTCAATATAAAGAAGTCTAACTTTGCTCAGAGAGAAGTTAAATTTCTAGGCCACGTAATAGATGCACAAGGAGTCAGACCTAATCCGGGAAAATTGGAAGTCATTAAACATTTCCCGAGACCAACGAAGGTAAAGAACGTCAGGCAATATCTAGGCGTTATTGGATTCTTTTCAAACCATTGTCCGAAGTATACCGAGACCGTAGCACCACTCCAAGACTTACTTAAGAAGGGAGGAAGATGGCGCTGGACGGAACAATGCGAGGAAGCCTTCGTGAAATCTAAACAGATGCTGTTAGATTATGTAAAATTGGGATATCCTGACTACACTCAGAAATTTATTATCCAGACTGACGCATCATTTATAGGGATCGGAGCAATGTTATATCAGGAGAATGTGGACAGGCCAGAGGAGAAAACTTACATTGCATTTATCAGCAGAAGGTTGAAGCCTAATGAAAAGAATTATACGGTCACGGAGGTCGAATTACTCGCGATACTGTATGCCTTACAGTATTGGCGAAAGCTAGTTTATGGTTTTAGAATTAAATTGAGAACAGACCATAAAGCCCTAACGTTCCTGCTGAAAACTGACTTGTCGAGTCAAAGACTGACAAGGTGGTCCCTGTACATACAGCAATTTCAAGTGGAAATAGAGTATTGCCCGGGGAAGGACAATATCATACCTGACTTGCTGAGCAGATACCCTACAGCTGATGAAGAAGAAGTTCTAGCTATCGAGATAGAAGATAGAGATCAGAAGACCCTAGATGATCTGAGGAACATCACCGTTTTTCAACGTGAAGATCCCTGAATACGGTTGATGATTAATTACTTCAAGGGAAAGCTGGATAGAGGAACTCCGATGTATGTGGAAGCTGAAGCACTATCAACGGAATATCTATGGTTTAACCAGATGTTACATAAATGGAGCGACTCAGACCACACCAAACCCAGGATAGTCGTACCACCAGCATTACAGAGAAGGCTAGTATGGTTAGCACACCGAGCTTTTGGTCAATCCGGTGTAGATAAGACTGTTGCCCTGCGTAAAGAAGCATTTATTTGGCCAAAACTTAGAGAGACAGTCAGGAATACTATCAGGACATGTGATATGTGACAACGAGTAAAGCCTAACTCGTACTTAATGAGGCAGAAACCTATACCACTCTTACCAGAGAAGCCATGTCAGCTTCTGGCACTGGACAACTTTGGGCCGCTTCCTAGAGCTAGAAGAGGAAATAGACACATCCTAGTTGCACTAGACGTGTTTTCCAAAATGGTAATCCTGTGTCCAATTCAGAAAACCAGTACAAAACAGGTACTTAAGAGGCTGAAGGAAAGAATCATTCCTATATTAGGACAGCCGGAGAACATCTTATCGGATCATGGGAGCTGTTTTACCAGCGTAGAATTTCGCAGGGAGTTGGAAAATCTGGGCATAAGACAGATTGTGTCCACAGTTCGACACCCGTAGTCGAATTCCGCTGAGAGAGTTATGAGGGAACTGCAAAAATACATGAAGATATATTGCTCTACTGAGAACTGGAAATGGATTGACGTACTTGAGATTATTGAGTATTGTATGAACAATACCGTGCACGAAGCGACAGGAGAGGTGCCAGTGAGCCAACATCTCGATAGAAGACCAGAGAGGCCATGGAATAATGTCATTCGGACACCCATCGATGCACAACCTGGACGTGAGTTGAGGATCCAGAGAACGTTCGAGTATCTCAAGAAACAAGCAGATAGACGGCAGCGGAGAAACAGGAGGAAACGCTATCACAGACCGTTACTTGTAGGGGAATACGTCTTATTGAAGAAACCCGCCAGTTCAGATCCAGAGAGCAGGAAATATAAGAAATTTCAGCATGCTTATCACGGACCCTACCTCATTATAAGGGATCTGCAAAATAATGCATATCGGATCAAAGACGAAGCAACAGGTAGAGAAGTTGTTGTAAATGCAGCTAATTTGAAGTTATATAGTCCACCAGAAGACTATGATACAAGAGAGGAGCAAGCATTGCACACCCAAGTGGACGGGGAATCATTACGTATGCACGGAAAGAATCTTGAGAAAAGCTTGCAGTCTCAGGAAGGGACGGAGCGAAGCGACCAGCTCGCAGACCTAACGGATACGAAGGGAGAATGCAGCTGTCAATTGCAGGAACTTTATGACCAGTTGAGGGAGACCGCTACGGAGCTAGAGGGGATGAATGAACAATTGCGAAGGCAGAACGAGAGTCTACGAGACAGCAGGCAGTGGAATGGGGAACGAGAGATCCCATTGCCGAGAGCACTGACCGCTTAAAGTCAATACTGCACGGAGTCGATGCCATCTGAAAGGCCCGAAAAATTCACTTATGAAATGAATTTTCCGAGCTTAGCAGGGGAAAGATGTGCCCAATCAGTCACGGCAGTCTGGCATCGAACTCAGGTCTCATCAGAGAAGACCAGGCACATGGTTATGCCAAGAGTCGAACCATTGATCTCTGCGGGGGAGCGATTCAGGGAACCCAAAGAGCAATGAGAGGTATACTGACATATAATAAGGTAGCGTGATTTCACGATCTATAGGTGAATATCATAGCAATTTAAGGGAAGAACTGTAGCCAAATGCAAGAAAATATACATTTTCAGAGCATACGAAAATGAGAGGAGGCCAGTTTGAAGTTTTACAAATGACCCTTAGCAAGTGGGCGGAGAGCTCAGGCGCCGACCGCACTATTTACGTCTGGAGCAGGCAGACAGCTCAAAATTAATGACCCGGGTATCCACCGCTTGACAACGGTGAAACTGAGGGTAGGGATGATGGCTCACGGAAATTAATTAATTACAGCCAAGTGGAGCATTGAAATGCATTGAAATATACACCCAGGTGAATATATTCACGGAGAGGTAATTTAGGAGTGTTTTTTCACCTAAATTAAGGCCTATATCTCCAAATGAACGAATTACAACCTAGCCTACGCTCAAGAGCAGTGACTTTGTGACCAGTCAACGGGGAATTACCACGATGGCGTACCCACGCGCTGAACTAAGGCAATTAATTGTAATTAATTGGCCGAAGCGATCGCCGGCACGCGAATGTTTTTGAAACCTCCACACATAAATAAACAAGATGTAGATGTCATTTCGGCTGAAGAGGTATTATTTCAAGAAAGGAGTCGCTCTCATGTGTCCGGTGGACTATTTTGTACGAGAAACCCTTATATAGGGGGAGCAAGGCAAGCCAAGCCATTTGTTCTACAGTTGCTCTACAGTTGTTCTCCAGTCTTCACCAGTTCGCCTAGAGTTATTCTACAGTATGCACGTAACTAAGACGCTGCCAGTAAGCACGCCAAATGTTAAAGTATCAACGCGCCGCCGTTGAAGAACAATAGAAGCAAGTCATAAAGCTTCATAAGTAATCATGAAGTGCGTCGAAAGTAAATTAATACAGATATTTACCTATTATCTGACGCAAATATGAATTCGCCACAGCGAAAAAGGAACTTATAATGTTTTTGAACAGTTCTTATACCGGGAGGTATTGTCAGAATTATATATGACATCATCATCAGGATCACTGCAATGATGGGAGCTTGGAAATCATTGCCACCTAATCTGGATAGTGAGCTGAGCAAGATTGCAGGGAACGAGGATCGAACGTCCGTAAAACGCTGTTAGATTTTCACGGAGACCAGCGGTTGTCATAATTGCATCGCATCTCTGAGATCAGGCGTAGGAGAAGTCCAATTTAAGGATCAACATATGAAGTAGTGGATAAATGTATATACATTGTGAAATAGTGATTTTAAAGTGTTCATGTGTATAGTGATTAATATGCAGTGTGTAGCAGTGATAAAGGCCACTGATAAAAATATGTGTATCATGTGGAAAATGTGTGAATCTAAGTGTTGTGTAAAGGATAACATGATTGCTTAAGTCAAGCGTCATGGTAGCGCTAAAGCTGAAGCGCTGGCACTATCCAGCAAAGAGGAAAAAGTGAGTACCCATTTTTATAATGTCATTATAACTAAATAGTTCATCATGTAACGATTTATCACTTTGAGAATAAGATGTAATAGTCACTTACTGAACGAGTTTTCACCACTCGTCTTGAATAAGATATGGCTTGGAAGGTGATTTGTTTAAGGCCATTCAGGCAAAAATAGTGATGGATGTAACGGTAACGTTAATCCTACAGTGGTTATGTGGGGTGTTCACAACACCCCAGCATTATTATTTGTTATGTTGTAAAGTTACTAAGTTGGCTATGCAGGTGGCGGGCTCAGTAGCTTCTCACCGAACATTGTCATTTGAAATAAACTCATTGTTGGCCATAAGTAACAAACTGTTTGAATGCTATAAACGTTTATTGACACTGGGGTGCTGTATACACCCCACCTAACAACTTGCGTAATATCTTTGTTGGCTAAGTCATTTTTAGATTATACACCCACATCTGTGTAGAAGCTTTGTTTGCCTTACCATGTCTTCCGATAAGGAACAACAGCGTATAAGGAGAATGCTTGAATAAGAAACTGAAGATTCGTGTGGCGATTCAGATTTTCAGGAGTCAGATGATGGTGAGCGGGATGCTTGTGAACTTAGTGAGCATTTGACTGAAAATGAGCAATCGAATGGAAAGTGCGGCTGATGATGATGAAACGAGTTCATCTCCCGTTATTGGTTCTCTTCCTTTTTCAAACCCGGTTGCAACAGGAGTGACAAAATTTATGCTTGGAAAGGACAGAAAAAGTAAGAGGTTACGAAATATTAGAATGAACAATAACGTACCCACCAGGTCACAGAATATCATAACTCATTTACTAGTTACGGTACTAGATTGCAAGGTAAAGTTGCTAAAACACCACTCGATTGTTTCAGTGTGTTCATAAACGATGTTATAATCAGAGCAATCACTCAATGTACAAATATATACATTGAAAAAATTCGATATAGTTACGTTACAAACCAGAGTGCTTGTCGCAAAACAGATGAAATGGAAATTAGATCATTTATGGGATTACTGATCATAGCTGTGTCCTACCACGCTGCAAAGTTAAATTTGAAGGATGTATTTTCTACAAATGGCCTAGGAGTAGAAATATTCCACAGTACCATGTCACTGACAAGATTTGTATTTCTTTTGAGGTGTGTATGGTTTGATGACATAAATGATCGTGCACAGCGTAGAGAACTGGACAAATTAGCTCCGATCAGGGAATTGTTTACAGTGTTTACCGAGAACTGTCAAAAGTTTTACTTCCTAGGAGAATACACATGTATTGACGAACAGCTTGTACCATTTAGGGGGAAATGTCCCTTCTGGCAATACCTACCGAGCAAACCAGCCAAATATGGCATAAAGATACTAACACTGTGTGATGCGAGAACTTGGTATACATCTGTCATGGAAATTTACTGCGGAAAACAGCCCGATGGTCCTTTCAGCGTGTCTAATTCAGCAAAAGATGTCGTCCTCAGGCTCACAGAGCATATCTATGGTACTGGCAGGAATATCACGGCTGATAACTGGTTTACCAGCATACCACTAGCAGAAGAACTCCTAAAGAAAAGACTAACGCTTGTGGGCACCATGAAATAAAATAAACCTCAGTTGCCGAAGATATTGACTGATGTCAGGGGAAGAGAAATTTTCAGCACTGAATTTGCACACTGTAACGATATCACATGCTTATCATACGTTCCCAAGAAAGGCAAGAATGTTGTGATGATATCAAGCATGCACCCTCATTCGTCAGTTATTGGCCCATCCACAGGAAACCAGAAGAAGGCAGTAATAAACACATTTTACAACATCACAAAGGGCGGAGTAGATACGGTGGACAAGATGTCAGCTACTTACACTACAGGAAGGAAAACTCAGAGAAGGCCAATGGCTGTATTTTTCCGTATGATCGACCTAGCGTGCATCAATGCGCAGGTGATTCTTATGGCTAATAATCCTGATTATACCACTCAAAGGCGACATTTCCTTCGACAGTTAGGCCAAGAACTTGTGAAACCTCAAGTTGCGAAGAGAGCACTGTCAACCTCAGTTCCAAGGTACATTCGTCTGAAGGCAACCGAAGTATCCGACGCATGCTTGGCACCACCAGCTCCCGCAAATGAGAACCGTAGAAAAGGAAGATGCACTGTTTGTCCTAGGAAGTCAGACAAGAAAACCATACACTTCTGCAACAGATGTCAACAGTTCATGTGCCTGAATCATATGGAGAGTATATGCCGCACGTGCTGCAATGATTCTTCCTCTGATGACACTAATGACTGTTAAGATTTCAGTAATGGTTTTGTGACATAAGTGTATTAAAAATACAATGTAATCTTTACATTAGTGAGTGATTTTTATATGAACTTTGGTACTAAAGACAGAAACATTCCATTTTTTATTAATGATTATCAGTCTCATTCTCTTTCAAAATTTCTCATTGTAAAACAGAATATCGTTAATTATGTGTTGTTTTATGGACGTGTGTTATGTTTAGATTACTAAAACACAAAACTGAACTTTTCTAAGAAATGAGCCAACGCAAAATGCTTGAAATAGCAACATGTAGAATAAAGCAACGAAAAAATATAGGTATATCTTCCAAAGGCTTAATTTCTTTAGTGAATTAATTTACTGTTGAATGGTAATTAAAACTGGCTTAAAAGGATATGACTAGTACGCAAAATAAGTAAGAAATTTTCTGAAAAATGTATGTCAGAGATATCTCAGCAAAACTTTGGGGTGATCTCAGCACCCCACCTAACCACTTATGAAATTTTAAACCACCTAACTACTTAAAGGTTAAATGAATGATAATAATAATAATATTATGGGGTCGGCAACAGTAAAGTAATAGGCATTTTTGGCCTAAATAATGTTCAAATAGTGTCATGTCTAATGTAAAGATACTGTATTTGGTAAACAGTAAGAGTATAACGTGAAATATAGAGAAATACGAGAGCTTTTTCAGTGGCAGTGAAATATGAATGAATATTTGATATGGTCAATCCTTAGGATTATGTTTGAGGACCATTAAAGTAAAGTAAGCCAGTAAATTTATGCATTTTTGTTAGGAGCTATGTAAAGCTTTGGCTTAAGTGGTATGACAGAGAGAACGCGGGTGCCTTAATAATTGAGTCATCTATGTGAAGTATTGTTTGAGCCGCATGTAAGCGTGCAGAATTAACGTAGAATCCAGTGATTTACGTAATAAATATTGCGGGGAACAAACTAGTATAGCTTGCGCGTTAGGTGAGAAGTTGGCTGAATCTACGAGTAGTATCGCCCTTGAGCATACTGTATTATTTCGCAGCGAATTGGACAGAGCCTGTCTGTATCCAACGCTTGCTTGAATTATGCCACTATTGACGTCCGTCGAGACGCAGTGAGCATGTGTGTATTAATGACCTACCCTGAGGTAAGGATCATATTCGTCGTTTAGGAACGCAGATTTCCTTATATTTTATTGACAGCTGCTGGTGAAAGTCGTGGATTTTCACTATGATGCGCGTCTAAAAGCCACTAGTAGTCACCATAGAACGGCAAGGCTATCACTAGAATTCCACCCCAGCCATGAATGTTAATTAAGGAGCCAGTTGAGCCCAAGGCACTATAAGGATAGGTGTTAAATATTTAAATGACTCAATTACTTAGGAGCCACACTTAGCGTTACTCCAGTACTGCATTTTGTAAACAAACCTGACCTTGATCTTGACAGCAGAGAGAGGGGGGATTGTAGACCACTTCTGTGGCCGCCATCTTGGCTAGCCAGCTGGAACGAATTTTATTGCCTGCTGAGGGGGAGGAAGGTCGTTCGACCGGTCCCTTGTAAGTTAGAGTCACAATAGGACACTGAGGAATCTCGATATTTCAAATATGCAATTAAGATGTGAGTGATTGATGATGCCAATTGAATTGAACGGTGGGTTGCAACTCACATACGTTGTTGGGTCATAGAAATCAGATAATATTAGGCTCAGTTATTCTCTGAGGAGGAAAGCTGAACCAAAAATAATGTAGGCATCTTCTTTAGAGTGCATTTTGCCAGTTCCTGCTAATTTATGCAGACGGGTATGTGTTTTCCCAGAACATGACACATTTGTAACGATGATAAGCCCGACAAGACCCAGAAAATCGTTATATGGTGAAACTATAATATATTCTATCCATGTTTATTTTGGAAGGGATAAGTACCACTTTTCTTAAAGCGTTCATATGGATGGAAAGAAGGAAGATGATTCACATGACACAACAAATATTTGTTAATGATTGCAGAAAATAATGAATTCATGTTAATCAAGGTAAATGCCATAAGAAATGGAGTAATGTTTTATTAATATAATTTTTATGTGATATGTGATTTTTGTGTTATGATACTACCATTAACTAAAATTGTGTCAGTTGATGAACGCTATGGAAACCCATGGAAGTCTGAAAATATCATTGACAGGATGCTAGAATTAGATTTGAGTGCAGTGTAGCACTATTTTAAGAAGAAAGCTCACAGAATAACCCTATTTTATTTGTGGGAATTAAATATAATTTGTCTTTTATTTTGTATTTGTTGTATAGCCATGATTTTAGACCAGTACATTGTTCATTTTAGGAAAATGTTGTGTATTTCCTGTAGAGTAGTTACCTGGTAGACTCAAATCCTGAGCATGTGGTCGTATAGTGGGCAGGAACGTCCCATACCTCGAAAGACCGTGAGTTAGTTGGGATACGAACACATGGTCCACATGATGACAATCGGGTACAATATATATACATACAACTAATTATAATGACAAACAAAATTATTCGGAATACAAGAACTAAAATTTAAAATCAAAATAGAAGAAGTTCTCTGAGTTACATAACAAGTGGAAATTTAGCTTGCTGGCCCTAATTCACTCTCTCTTATAAAGCGGATGACGTGGTCAGCAGCCACCACGTTATCGGCTAATATAAGATTGCAGGCCAGGTTTCGACGTAAATCAGCATGTTCTATACACTCCGTTAAAATTTGGGCCACGGTGAATACGGCTCCAGAGGTACAAAGTGGTGGGTCATCCTTGTAGTTCTCTTGTAAGTTGTGCTAACTTAGGAGCCTTGAATTGAAGGAAGCAGATTCAAACTCTATTCATTCTCTCGAAAACTAACACTATACTGCACGGTAATTGAGCAAACTTCTGTGTCCTACTACATACAGTGGTCCAACATCTCAGCGGAATCGCCAAAAGCACTTTCGCGGATGACAGGGTTTAAATTCCCGAGGGAGGTCTTATTTGTCAACAATTATGCTTCCAAGAAATGACAACTTGTAACCAACAAGCAAAGCACATACCAAAGGCAGGTCGTTCTGGCGACACATATAAATACTTCTCTAATAAGCTAGGTGATAAATAATGAACTTGACAACATCCATTGCATCGGGAATAAGTAATCATGATTCATAAAGCATTCTCTAATAGTTCTCTCAGTTTTACACTCATTGTGGGCTGGATCATAAACAATTCTGTAATAACTTGTTTCTGAATTAACATTAACAATATAAATGATACATTATTGAAGTTCAAAAAAGCTGCAATTCTTGTTTCTGTCACATCAAGCATTGGAATTAACTTCCCACCTATATCGATATCCCGGTCTGTATTTGAAGGAAATTAAGTCAACGGAGTATCTCTTCAGGAAGCTTAATGGATGACCTGAAGGTAACGTCAGCACAACATATTATTTCAGGGTAATCCCTGCTGAGTGAAGAAAGTGTTGTATTGAATATACTTTAACTAGCAACCCACCCCCGCTTCCCCCGGGAACAGTTATGAATGGATTACGTGATAAGCGCTTTTTTAACTACGACCTATAACCTTTTTATGTCTTGGCATGATGGGTTAAAATCACTGACTGCACTATCAATTATAGTATCATGGAGATGCATGTGCAACAAGTTCTTGTCAGACGTAATTTAAGAATGGCGAGGTCCATGAAACACAAATCCCCCTTCCGTTCAATCTTAACTTGACTGTGTATTTTGCGGAACGAAATGTTCACAGGCGAAATGAAGAAAAGCCGAGTTGCACTTCCAGGGAAACTCCATACACAACCACACTTCTCAACACGACTCGACAGTTTGCTGCTGGCTCTAACTGGGGTTATAGGCTCGTCCCTCGCTAACTCGTAAACTGTCGCCACAGTAATTGAATGGAGATTGTTGGAAGAATGAAAACGTAAAAACACTTATAGTGGGCGATGTATTGAAGATAGAGATATGCTTTCACTGCCTTTTTTGTAGAACTTTTCAGGCTGAACAATTCTTACACACACAGTATATTGATATGTTAAACGGTTTGCCCAGCGCAAGCTCAAAAAGCGCACGGAGCTAGTTTCATTTCGACCTTTTCACTGATCATAAATAAATAATTTTCTACAGAACCTTTCTTCCAGATAAACTCTACAGAATGGTGAAAACCGCATCAAAATCCACCCAGTGGTTCTCGAGATTACCCGTGACATCCAAGAAACAGGGACTTAGTTTTATACTAAGTAGAGATGTTATAGGATGTCCATATACAGCACGTTAAGCGAGTACACTAACCTACTGTATTTGTCCGCCTCGTTGCGTAGTGGCTAGCATTCTCGGATGTAACCGCGGAAGCCGGGTTCGATTCCCGCTCTGTCTAGAAATTTAATTCTGGTTTGAAGTCTGGAACGGGGTACACACGCTTCATGAGGCAAAACTGAGAACAGGCGGATTCGATTCCAACCTCAAGCATTCTGGAAGTTGTTTTCCGTGGCTTCAAATTTCTGCTCCAGGTAAATGCCGGGATGGTCCCTAGCTTAAGGTCACGGCCACCTCCTTCCCAATCCTCACCTGAATTACAAATACACACACAGCTACAGACATCACAAATATACTGGTTATCCGATAAATTATATATATATGCACACACCCGAGTACACAGGGCTAAATGACCACGTTATCACAAAGCCACTAAATGAATTAACACCAAAAACATAAATGTTGCATTTTTTGTTGTTAGTACTTTTCATGTGTATGATTTTGAATAGTTAACGTCTGCCGTAGTGAGCTCTTGTATATTGTACCCGTTAGTTAATCAAAAATGTTATATACATATTCGCTGAACCTAAATTAAGCCCAAGTGAGGAGGATCTGATGATGTTTGCTTGACGAACGGAACTAGTCATCCAATTAACTGGGGGGGGGCAATTGTGTGAGAAGTGTTTTATTAAGTGTATGCTGTTTTGGGAGAGCGTGATGGCGAAGTGGCTTAGCTGCTCGTCTTTCATCCGGGAAGCCGGGGTTCGAATCCCGACGACAGCGGGGTGGAATTTTCAACTGAAAAGTGACGACAGTATGGGTATCCGGCCTTAAATCCCCGGCCAAAACCAAAATGAGCCTGGTTGGCTCCGAAGACCCCAATTTATTGGGAAAAGCCGAAGAAAGTTTAGTATGTATTTCAGGAACTAGGAAATAACTTGCAATTCCCCGCCTAATTAAATTAGGTACACTCGAGTTGACCTACTGAAAAGCTTCCAATAATACATTACTTAGACGACTTTGAAATATCGCTTCTAATATTTAAATTTCATCGAAGGATGGCAGCAGGCTTTGAACATAATCTATCACCGAAATAGTGACCACTTGTTCTGCGGACGTGGTTGCGCAACGTTCAAGCTGTTGGCCCCTCATCAGGGTGGACCGGGTTCGATTCCCGGTCAATGCATGTGAGATTTTCGAGATGAAATGCCATGTCCTTGTGGTTCAGATTCCACGTAAAAAGGAGGTCCCGAGGCTCATGATTAACGGTCACGTAAAACTAAAAGCTTCATTTTACTTGTTCTATTCTTTGTGACAGACTATAGAAACGTCATTTGGAAGGCAAATCTCCACCAGCATTAGGTGAGACGTTAGTCAGTAAATTCCACAGGCGTGTAAAATAATAATGTACCGTATACATCCCATCAACTTGAATCCATCTACGGTGTACTTCACTTACAAATTTCTTTTGTGTGTTCTCTGACCATGCTCTCTGACATTGAGCACATGTTAGGAATATAATATGCCATGTACAAGCCAAAGAAAAACTTGGCACAATATCTTTATAAATTAGCCCTAATTCCCAGACAAGCGCGTCATTCTCAATTTCACACCAAATTATTCCAATTTCTTTTAGCCATGCTCGTGGAGTGAATTTACGAGAACCATGAACCAAGTGCACGTTTTCTCTTCTTTTTTTGCAGGCAGATAACTTGACGCATCAGAATCTGCAGAGGTCAAATCTTTTGTTCATATTTCTCACACGTGAGGCAGGGCAAGCCAACACGCCGTGAACATTACGCTTATCTTTATTTTACGTCTGCCATCATGCAGAGTTTAAATGGGCAATATAGAGCACGTGCTTGGAATTGTTGACCAGATGATAATAATATTATTATGTGGAACAAAGGCACACGCCGACTTTTAGAAGAGAGGGACGAGGAACTGATCGGTTACTTCTTCTCAATGTATATCCCAAATATAGTTTGGCGGTAAATAAAATAGCCTATTTTAGAAATTGCATTGGAGTTCGCCGAACTGAATGGAGCTAGAAATATGATAATAATAATAATAATAATAATAATAATAATAATAACACAGGTAGATACATTCAAATACCTGGGTGAATGGATTGAGCCCAACATTCGTGAAAAGGAAGCTTTCGTGGCACGGATTAACAAAATGGAAATAGCTTACCATTTAACCAAAGACATTTACAAAACACGATCAATGTCCTTCTAGGCCAAACTGAGGCACTACGATACCGTTATTCGCCCGGAGGCGTTATATGCATCAGAATGCCTGGCGATGAATAAGAAAGGCCTGGCAGAACAATTCGAAACCAAAGAGGGGAAGATTCTGAGAAAGATCTTGGGCCGGTCAAGGAACGAGGAGAGTATAGAAGACGACACAACGATGACATTTATCTACATGTGGAGAAAATAACGGACACCATTCGCAAAAGAAGACTCTCCTTTTATGGCCATTTAACACGAATGAACTCTGGAAGATTGTCCAATCGAATCTGTGCCTACTTTGTGTGAAAGAAAACCAAAGGAATCTGGTTTACAGAGGTGGAAAAAGACCTACAAGAACTGGGGATATCACATGAGGACATCTTGGAACGTGACTCTCTCTTTGAAGAAGAAACTTGGGGAGATACAGAGTTTTCAGCCAAAACCTATATTGAAAACCGGCAAGAAATGGACCGAAGAACGGAAGGAAGCTCACCGAAGAAGAATGCGCGAATACTGGGCCAATGTGCAAGAAAGAGGGAAAAGGCAGTTGAAATAACGTGGTCCATAGACGACAGAAACTATTATAAAAATATGATGATGATAATTGTTGTTTTAAGGGGACTAACATCGAGGTTATCGGCCCCTGACGAAATGAAATGGCGTGAAATGAAAGGATGAAGATAAAAAATAGCTCACTGCTAGGGATGAAACGAAAATGGTTTAGATAAAATAGACAGTGAGCCCCAACAATAATGCCTTATGTAGCAGGAAAAATACTTACAAAAAGGAACTCAGATCGAAACTACTCACCAAATGGAGAGCGGTAATACGTACATTAGGGAATTACGAACGAAAATACTAACAAAAGGAATAGATTGAAAAATACGCACAAAAAGTAGGTTAAGTCCAAAATACGTACAAAATGCAACGTACAGTCGAAATACTTACAAAATGCAAGTGAAATCAAAATGCTTACAAAATGCAAATGAGATTGAAAATACGCACAAAATGTAATGTAGATTCAAAATACAAAATGCAAATGAGATTGAAAATACGCACAAAATGTAATGTAGATTCAAAATACCCACAAAATGCAATTGAGAATTAACTACTTGAACAAAGCGGGGTAGGTTGAAAATACAAAATGCAATTGAAATTCAAAATACTCACAAGAAGACCCCCCTATATCGAAAGACTTACTAAAGAGCAATTTTGATTGGCAATCCTTACAAAATGCAAGTGAGGTTGAAAAACACTCACAAGATGCCATTTAGATCGAAAAAACTTACAAAGTGCAACGTAGATTAAGAATACCTACAAAAAGGTGCGGGAATCTTAAGGAGAAAAGGAAATATAATGAAAGGCGTAGAGGAGAGGAGAGGGGAGAGAGGAGAGGGTCCGCCCCTAAGGTAAGGAACAAAAGAGGGAGACGGACCCAGCTCAGGAATCCCTCGGGGTCGCCAACTCCCGAACTCACCAGCCGTGAGGCCCTGAGGGTGTAGCATTATCTAGGGTGCACCAGAAGTGCTGGGGCTACATACACCCTGCCTCCTTAAGGGCCTTGAGCACAAGGCAGGAGGAAAAATGATGATGATGATGATAATTGTTGTTTTAAGGGGCCTAACATCTAGGTTATCGGCCCCTGATGGTTTGGGTGATCGTGAAGATGAAAATGAAAAGCGAACTTAAAACTAAAACTAACTACTAACCTACATACTAGAAGAAGAAATGGAAAACTAAAGGAGAATAAGGCAAATAAAGGACAGGAGGAAATGAAATGCCCTCAACCCTCGAAGAAGGCGGATTGAGGGACTTGGAAGGAAGGAGAGCCATGAAAGGCAGATAGGAAAGTGAAAGAGGAGAGGGTCCGCCCCAAAGGTAAGGGACAAAAAGGGAAAACGGACCCAGCTCAGGAATCCCTCGGGGTCGCCAACTAACGAAATCACCAGCCGTGAGCCCCTGAGGGTGTAGCATTATCTAGGGTGCACCAAAAGTGGTGGGGCTACATACACCCTGCCTCCTTAAGGGCCTTGAGCAGAAGGCAGGAAAGGAAGAGACTCCCTAGGCCTCGGATACCCTAATACCGTCGGGGTCAGAGGAGAACAAGAGTTGACCAAGTGAGGTCGACAGGAAAGAAGACAGAGAGGAGCCTGGCACAAGTAAGTGGAAGCAATGCCGGACTCAGCTGGGGCCCCGTGGTCGCCAACCCACGCCCACAAGATGTGAGCCCCTAGGGGACAGGAGGAAAAAGGAAAAGAACAAGAAGGCTGACCCCTCCCAGAAGGAGGGTATCAGAAAAGATGAGACAAGGGCCAAGTATGGCGGGAAAGGAAGAGACTCCCTAGGCCTCGGCTACCCCAATAGCGTCGGGGTCGGAAGAGAACAAGAGTTGACCAAGTGAGGTCGACAGGAAGGAAGATAGAGAGGAGCCCGGCACAAGTAAGTGGAAGCAATGCCGGACTCAGCTGGGGTCCCGTGGTCGCCAACCCACGTCCCACTAGATGTGAGCCCCTGGGGGGGATTATAAGAATAATTATAATAATAATAATAATAATTTCTTTGACTCCAAACCCAAAACCACAATGCCCTGGTTTATGAATACCAAAGACGACCTCAAAATACTGCATCTAAAACCCGACGACGCCTTCAATAGTGATCTCTTCCGCAAAAAGATACTGACTAGGGGCTAACCCGAGACGAGACATCGAACCCGAAAAGAAGACAAGGTACCACCTGGACAGCGGAGCGCAAGATGGCCCAATCACAGATAATGAGGGAATTCTGGGCTCAGAGGAAGGCGAAACAAATTGCCAAGTGTAGCAAGACTTAACGTGGTCCTAGATGGCCTCAACGAATTATATATATATATATATAAAATACTCCAAGAAATTGGCATTACAAGGAAAAATTTACAAAATCTACCCCTGTTCAGAAAATTAATCAAAAACCACAATCTCTCTGAGAAACTTACTGCCAGGGCCAAGAAATCATGGACGGAGGAATGGAGGAAGATTTTTATACCCAGATGAAGAGATTTGGGGAGAGAAAAATACATCATTAGAAGAAGTTCTATCGCGGTTCACAGAATGTAAAAAGAATATTAATAATAATATATACATATATTATTGGCATTCATTCGCGAGCGAGTATGAATTAGTCTTGCTACTGATGTTTCCTAAGATAACAGATCAAACCAATCCGTGAGTTACACACTCTACTGCAGTGTTGACCCACACAGCCAGCTGGCAAATGACCATTCCGCTTCAAGATCTCACGCTGTTTTCTCCTTGTGCGCAGTTCTGTTGCAGTGCTAAGTCTCTGCTCCTCCAAAACAACAATCCCTTGATGAATGGTGCTTCTCCATGTTGGACGATCCAGCGCGTGCATTTCCCAGTTGCCATCATTGATGTTACATTTATTCAGGGTGGATTTGAGGCAATGTGTATACTTCTTTCTCTGACCTCCATAGCCATCAAGAAGTTCAGAGCATAGTACTTGATTTCAAATACGATTATTTAGCATGTGGATCACGTGACCCACCCATAGGAGTTGCTGATGGGCTAGCATTGCTTCTGTGCTCATAATAGTGGCGTCATCCAGAACGCTAGTATTTGTGCGTTTATCTATCCAAGTGACTTTCAAGATATCAGAAGCTGAGAGAAAGGGCGAACCAACAATAATATTACATACAATATTCGCCCTTGAGCTGTAAGGAGAAAGGGCGCATATTGTATGTAATATTATTGCAGATTCGCTCTTTCACCCCTCAGCTCCTGATATGTCCGAGACACCTTTGGTGGAATTTCTCAAGCATTATTTTGTGACGCTTGTAGGTTGTGGAGGGCTAGGATTTTCCAAAGAGTTTCACTGTCTACAGAATCAAATGCCTTCACCAGATCTGCATTAATAATAATAATAATAATAATAATAATAATAATAATAGATTACATATCATCAATCAAAAGTATAACACCATGGATGAAAGAAGTACAAAAAGACATGAGAACTGCTAACATAACCGACACATCAGACAGAGACTCCTTCCGTAACAAAGTGAACAACTGGGAAGTCCAACCAGAGCAAGCAAAACCTACACCTTACAGACCTCAATGGTCTGACGAAAGAAAATTGGCATTCTCCAACAGAATGAAACAATACTGGCAAAATGAGAAGAACGTCAAGAATTGAGTCAATTTGCTTAACGCTTTCCAATATTGGGAAAATACGCTGTGAATAAATCAATAAATAATAATAATAATAATAATGGTAATAATAATCCCACAAATTTTCATTTCAGACTGTCTTGCCTTACAGTGTCCAGTCTAGTTGTTGTTGTTGTTGCTTATTTTAGGGCTTTGTGACATCGTGGACATGTAGCCCCGTGTACTTGTGTGTGTGTGTATTTGTGAATTGGGGGATATGATTGTGAAGGAGGTGGTCATGATGATGATGATGATGATGATAATTGTTGTTTTAAGGGGCCTAACATCGAGGTTATCGGCCCCTGATGAAATGAAATGGCGCGAAATGAAAGGATGAAGATAAAAAACAGCTCTCTGCTATGGATGAAACGAAAATGGTTTAGATAAAATAGACAGTGAGCCCCAACAACTATGCCTTATGTAGCAGGGAAAATACTTACAAAAAGGAACTCAGATTGAAACTACTCACCAAATGGAGAGCGGTAATACGTACATAAGGGAATTTTGAACGAAAATACGAGAGGAATAGATTGAAAAATACGCACAAAATGTAGGTTAAGTCCAAAATACGTACAAAATGCAACGTACAGTCGAAATACCTACAAAATGCAAGTGAAATCAAAATACTTACAAAATGCAAATGAGATTGAAAATACGCACAAAATGTAATGGAGATTCAAAATACCCACAAAATTGCAATTGAAACTTAACTACTTGAACAAAGCGGGGTAGGTTGAAAATACAAAATGCAATTGAAATTCAAAAAAACTCACAAAAGCCCCGGCCCGGATATTGAAAGACTTACTAAAAAGCAATTTAGATGGTTAATCCTTACAAAATGCAATTGAGATTGAAAAACACTCACAAAATGCAATCTAGATCGAAAAGACTTACAAAATGCAACGTAGATTAAAAATACCTACAAAAAAATTTGTTAAAAGGGAATTTAGATACACGGGAAACTAAGTAACGAAAACAGTGCGGGAATCTGAAAGAGAAAAGGAAATTATAAGGAAAAGAGGAGAGGATTGGTGAGAAGAGGTGAGGGGAGAGAGGAGAGGGTCCGCCCCAAAGGGAAGGGACAAAAGGGGAAAACGGACCCAGCTCAGGAATCCCTCGGGGTCGCCAACTCCCGAACTCACCAGCCGTGAGCCCCTGAGGGTGTAGCATTATCTAGGGTGCACCAGAAGTGGTGGGCCTACATACACGCTGCCTCCTTAAGGGCCTTGAGCACAAGGCAGGAGGTAAAAGGAAAATAAAAAGAAGGCTGACCCCTCACAGAAGGAGGGGGTCAGGAAAGATGAGACAAGGGCCAATTAAGGCGGGAAAGGAAGTGACTCCCTAGGCCTTGGATACCGTAATACCGTCGGGGTCGGAAGAGAACAAGAGTTGACCAAGTGAGGTCGACAGGAAAGAAGACGGAGAGGAGCCCGGCACAAGTAAGTGGAAGCAATGCCGGACTCAGCTGGGGCCCCGTGGTGAGGTGGTCATGGCCTTAAGTTAGGAGCTATCCCGGCATTTGCCTGGAGTGGAAGTTGGGAACCAGGGATAATTAATCACCTTCGGGATGGCTGAGGTGGGAATCGAACCCATCTCTTCACAGTTTTGCCTTACGAGGCTTAGTATACCACTTTCCAGAATTAAAATTTCTTGGCAGAGCCGGGCCTTCGGGTCCGGAGTATCAATACGTGCCTTCAGACCACAGGAGGTGGCGACTAGCGGTTCAGCTGAAGAACTATGGTGTAGCTGATGATAATTGTTGTTGTAAGAGGTCTAACATCGGGGTTATCGATTCCTAATGATTTGGGTCATAGTAAAAAAGAAAGATGACGACATGAAACCAACAACAAGAACTAACAACTGACGTCAAAACTAACTTCTTACAAAAAATACAAGTAGGAAAAAGATATGCCTTCGACCCTCGAAAAATGAGGACTGAGGGACTCGGAAATCAGGAGAGCCATGAATGGCAGATCAGAAAGGGGAGAAAGGAGAGGGTTCACCCTAAAGGAAATGAAAATAAAAAGAGTTGAACCGGACCGAGCTCAGGAACCCTCGGGGGTAGCCTACACTCGAGCTCACCAGCCGTAAACCCTTTACAGTGTAGCGCTATCCTTAGGGCCTTGTGCAGAAGGCAGGAGATATCATGAGTAGAAAATCAAGAGGTGTGACGCCTCGAAGAATGAGTGTGTCACGATAGATGAGACAAGGAAATGCAGGAAAGGAAAATACACCTTAGGTCTAGTTCTCGGATACCCTAATACCGTCGGGGTCGGAAGAGATTAAGATGATGATGATGATAATTGTTGTTTTAAGGGGCCTAACATCTAGGTTATCGGCCCCTGATGTTTTGGGTGATCGTGAAGATGAAAATGAAAAGGGAACTTAAAATTAAAACTAACGACTAACCTACATACTAGAAGAAGAAATGGAAAATTAAAGGAGAATAAGGCAAATAAAAGGACAGAAGGAAAAGAAATGCCCTCAACCCTCGGAGAAGGCGGATTGAGGGACTTGGAAGGAAGGAGAGCCATGAAAGGCATATAGGAAAGTGATAGAGGAGAGGGTCCGCCCCAAAGGTAAGGGACAAAAGGGGAAAACGGACCCAGCTCAGGAATCCCTCGGGGTCGCCAACTTCCGAACTCACCAGCCGTGAGCCCCTGAGGGTGTAGCATTATCTAGGGTGCACCAGAAGTGGTGGGGCTACATACACCCTGCCTCCTTAAGGGCCTAGAGCACAAGGCAGGAGGTAAAAGGAAGAGAAAAAGAAGGCTGACCCCTCGCAGAAGGAGGGTATCAGAAAAGATGAGACAAGGGCCAATTAAGGCGGGAAAGGAAGAGACTCCCTAGGCCTCGGATACCCTAATACCGTCGGGGTCAGAAGAGAACAAGAGTTGACCAAGTGAGGTCGACAGGAAAGAAGACAGAGAGGAGCCCGGCACAAGTAAGTGGAAGCAATGCCGGACTCAGCTGGGACCCCGTGGTCGCCTACCCACGCCCACAAGATGTGAGCCCCTGGGGGGAAGAGATTAAGAGTTCACAGGTCGACAGGAAAGATGACATAATGGAGTCCGGCACAAGTATATGGAAGTAATGCCGGTCTCAGTTGGGTCCCGTGGTCGCCAACCCTACGTTCCACTAGTCGTGAGCTCCTGGGGGGTTATACATTCATTTGGATTAATCACTTGTAAATTTATACTACAATTGGGTACAATCGTGTTGACCGACTGAAAAGCATTATATCTCAGGAATGTAATATTATGCTGAACAACAGTATTGAAGACAAGGAACCGTCCCGGCATTTGCCTGGTGGTGAAAATGGGAAACCACGAAGACCATTTTCAGGACGTCCGAGGTGGGATTTGAACCTACGCTCTCCCGAGGCTCGAAGTAGCGCGTTAACGCGCTCGTCCAACGTGGTCTGTATTGATGACATAATGATACATCTTTAAACAGTTTAGCCAGCGTAAGTTGAAAAAGCGCATGAACAATGTCTATTTTTTCTCGACTTGCTTCACTTAAATCGCTCTCTTCCACTGCCTTTGGTGTAATATGAATGTTTCTACTTCCACGAACCTTTATCGAGAAATACTTTACAGAAAGGTGAAACCGCATCAAAATCTCTCCATTAATTCTTGAGGTTAGCTAGGACAAACTGACACATATTTTATATATATAGATAAATGCGGATAATTCAGTCTTCCTCCTTAGATCTCAATCAAATCCTGAAGAGTTACACCGTAATTTTTCAACAGAATACGTGAGATGAGCGAAGGAAATAGTTCTTTTTTCATACGCTAGTTACTCTCCCACTGGCCCTACAACAGACGGAAACGTTCTTCAATGTCCAACTTGTTAAACTTTAATTATGTTTATTTTGAAGCCTAACATGCGAAGTCCGAAGGCAAATGAGGTTAGGTTTGGTATTCAAGAAGCGTCTGGTAACTCCTCTAAGTATGAAGGTTCGTTCATTAGACTCAACTCAGCTCTCCTGTCCAGCCTGAAGGCACTGTACAGCACCACGTCGCCCGGGGCAACGCTCTGACCTCTCCTCTCCTCCACATTCCACTCCTGCCAATATTATTTACATTGTTACCACACAATAAAAAATATATCATTTGCTCCTTTCCAGCATTTATGTGGTAATCCCAGAGAACGATTGAGAAAAGTATCAACTGTTTAGAAAATGAAAATCCACAGCCTGCTTCCAGTCGACTGACCAGGTCAGGGAATGGAATGAATGAAGCCCCCATCTAGTGGCGAGGATATGAACTGTGCTGGCTGCCGAAGCCTGTCGCACTTCCCTGGGGCAATGATTAAATCAATGACAGATGAAAGGAAATGACAGTGGAGAGTGTTGCTGGAATGAAATTTCTGACATGGAAAACCGGAGTACCCGGAGAAAAACCTGTCTGCCTCCGCTCTGTACAGCACAAATCTCACATGGAGTGACCGGGATTTGAACCACGGTCCCAGCGGTGAGAGGCCTGCGTGCTGTCACCTAAGCCACGGAGGCTTTTCAACAACTGTTTTGATGATGATAATTGTTGTTTTGAGTGGCCTAACATCCGGGTTATCGGCCCCTGATGGTTTGCATGAAAAATAAAAATGAAACTATAAGTAAATCTAACTGCCAACTTACAACTAAAACTAACTACAGCGTAAACACTAGAAGAAGAAGAAGAAGAAGAAGAAGAAGAAGAAGAAGAAGAAGAAGAAGAAGAAGAAGATGATGATGATGATGATGATGATGATGATGATGATGATGATGATGATGATGATGAAGAAGAAGAAGAAGAAAACAAAAGAAGAGTAAGGGAAATAAAAGAAAGGGAAAATACATGTCCTCAACCCTCGAAGAATGAGGATTGAGGGACTTAGAAAGAAGGAGAGCCATGAAAGGCAGATAGAGAAGGGGAAAGAGGAGAGGGCCCGGCCCAAAGCAATGGAAAAAAGAGAAAAACCAGATCCAGCTCACGAATCCCTCAGGGTCGCCAACTCCCAAACTCACCAGCCGTGAGTCCTTGAGGGTGTAGCACTATCCAGGTACACTAAGTGGTGGGGCTACACACACCCTGCATCCTTTAGCAGAAGACAGGAGATGAAAAGAGAAAGACAATGCCTGAACCCTCGAAGAATGAGGGATCAGGAAAGATGAGAAAACGGCCCATTAAGGCAGGAAGATGAAAGACTCCCTAGGCCTCGAATACCCTAATATCGCCGGGGTAGGAACAGAACAAGAGTTGACCAAGGAAGATAACAGAGAGGAGCCCAGCACAAGTATGTGGAAGCAATGCCGAACTCAGCTAAGTCCCATGGTCGCCACTCCACATTCCAGTCTACTTTCCGTAAGCCCCTGAGGGGAATGGCGCATACAATTCGGATTCCCATTCATAAACTTGATTACTGCCAAGATGGAGTGTCGTCACAGGAGACAATTATACCCACTGAAATTAAGGTGTGAATTTGAGGTAAGTGTGCGCTAAGCACAGAGGGCGTGGCTTCGTTCCTTATTAGGATCAAGCTTATTAAATAAGAGAACCTTCTGACGCTCTAAAGTGACATGCCTGCAGGGGGCTTCATTTAAGACTTGTAAATGTCATCCATGGCAGTTGGCATCGCTCGAGGGAATAAAACTAGTGTTGCGTCAACGAAATTATTGCGCAGAAGCTTATTCAAAGAACCTTTTAGTAATGAGCTATAAAAAGTTATGTTTTGTTTACCTGCTGTTAGATGCAAGCAAGCAGTCAGGCAGCCTTACTTGGTTCAAGACCTTCAACAAGACACACAGAACATAAATTGTCTTCTCAGTTGTTCCACAAATGGAACGTGCCTTTGCAAGACAAAGTGACAAGCTGCATCAACTTGGTCAACAACGGTACAGTAGTATGCCTGGCTAGACGTCACAAGGCTTGGGGTTCGAGTACCAGTGACGTTGAACACGCTCACCTAGCCTTAAGTTGCAACATACTTGTCAGCGCAATGTTGTTGTTGTTGTTAATTTATTTATGGGGCCTTGGATTTGTTAATATCAGCTCCGTAAACTTGGCAATATGTTATAATGATGATATTTGTTGTCCTAAGGGGCCTAACATCTAGGTTATCGGCCCCTAATTGTTTGGATGATAGGGAAAATGTAAATCAACGTAAACCTGTAACTACATACTTACATACTAGAAGAGGAAACGGAAAACAAAACTAAGAATGAGGGAAACATAAGACAGGACGAAAGGAAATGCCCTCAACCCTCGAAGAATGAGAATTAAGGGACTTGGAAGAAAGGAGAGCCAGGAAAGGCAGATGGGAAAGGAAAAGAGGAGAGGGACCGCCCCAAAGGCAATGGAAGAAGGAGAAAAACCGGAACCAGCTCAGGAAGCCCTTGAGTTCGCCAACTCCCGAACTCACCAGTCGTGAGCCCCTGAGGGTGTAGCAATATCCAGGGTGCACCAGAAGTGGTGGGGCTACATACACCCTGCCACCTTTAGGGTCTTCAGCAGAAGGCAGGAGATATAAAGAAAAGAAGAGTTCTGACCACTCGAAGAATGAGGGATCAGGAAAGATGAGACAAGGACCAATTAAGGCGGGAAAGTGAAAGACTCCCTAGGCCTAGGATACCCTAATACCGTCGGGGTCAGAAAAGAACAAGAGTTGACCAAGGGAGGTCGACAGGAAAGAAGACGGAGATGAGCCCGGCACAAGTAAGTGGACCCAATGCCGGACTCAACTGGGATCCCGTGGTCATCAACCCACGTCCCACTAGTCGTGAGTCCCTGGGGGAAATATGTTATAATAATACTATCAGACCACCTTGTGGTGTAGCGGCTAGCATTTTTGGATGTCATCCTGGAAGTCCACGTTGATTTTTTGCTCTGCCAAGAGGGTAGGAACGGGGTTCACTCAGCCTCGTGAGGTAAAACTGTGAAGAGATTGGTTCAATTCCCAAGTCAGCCATTCTATAATTGGTTTTATGTGCATTTACACTTCCACTGAATTAAGGTGACGCTAACTGAATAGTTGAACCAAACAGTTCAGTTTCTTAATATGATCCCACCACACAAAATACTGAATCAATTGTAATGAAAATGTATCAACATTTACCTATATATTACAAAATAGCTAACGTACTGAAAAGGCAATATCATTCACTGTTACCAACATTACAATTAATCAATTCTTAAAAACAAAATAATAAGCAAAAGGTACTTGGACCTTTCTATTGAAGTTAGGAGATTTGAAATTAAATACACTCCATGAAGACTTCAAGGCTTGCAATGCAACTTAGAATCACGGTTCTGGTTCTTCAAACTTATGGTTTGTAAATTTTTCTTTGGTAAGTTTCATATGAACTCTGTTTTTGATGCAATGCATAAATACTGCAGCCGTCATTCTATGTCAGATTATTGCACATATGCGTATAAAGATAGTGTGAAAACTCCAGGTAGATCGATACAGTGATTTCTGAGATCATGTACTGTACCTTATTTGCATAAAAATAAACGCGTGGTTGGTTGGTTCTTAAGTTTAGGGGCTGCGACAACGCGGTCATGTAGCCCCGTGTACATTGGGTGTGTGTAGAATCTGTCTGATAACCGGTGTTAAATGTGATGACTGTATTCGTGTGTGTTATCTGTTTTTTAATTCAAGTAAGGACTGCAGACTTTTGAATTTTTCAGATAGTTCCTACTTTTGCTACCAAACGCCACCGTCAACGACTACTAGTTCAGAACTTAGCTACCAGACGCCACCGCAGTCGGCTAATCCCATATCTCGGATATGGATTAACATTTTTGCTCCGAACAAACTTCCTATGATATTTCAATATGATAACAATCCCAAAAATATCAAAAGATGAAATTGATTTTTTTTTCACCAAAACCTGAAGGCCACCTTCCCTACCCCCACCTCAGTTGCAAGTACTAGGAATGGTACTCTACTTTTAATCGATTAATTTCAGATTTCAATTAATCGATTAATCCAAACAGAAAAAACGATCAATTGCAAAAATAAAACGATTAATCGATTACTAAATTATTTCATTATTCGATTAATCGGTTGGTTAATTAATCGATTAATTGTTTTGTCAATTAAGCAATGTACATGGCACTTTTCACCACGTTTTCACAGAAGCAAGAAACTAAGACACAACGTGGTGCCTTAATGCGATCACTGGCCATGGTTAAGCCCGAATGATACGACACTCGTTGGCATGGAAGCTTCTACCAGAACGGGTGAGAAACTGTATGCTGGTATAGACGCGTCTAGTACCGTGCGATTTGTACCTTCCATGCTAGGATCTGCTTTCTACGTATAGCTTCCATACAACTCACGAAATTGAATAGATGCCATTTTTCCCGGCAGTTTACATGGAAGATTGACTACAAGAACTAATTGGATTGCTTTTCTCGTTCTAGTAGATTATGATGATGATGATAATTGTGGTTTTAAGGGGCCTAACATCTAGGTTATCGGCCCCTGATGGTTTGGGTGATCGTGAAGATGAATATGAAATGCAAACTTAAAACTAAAACTAACTACCAACCTACATACTAGAAGAAGAAATGGAAAACTAAAGGAGAATAAGGCAAATAAAGGACAGAAGGAAAAGAAATGCCCTCAACCCTCGAAGAATGCGGATTGAGGAACTTGGAAGGAAGGAGAGCCATGAAAGGCAGATAGGAAAGTGAAAGAAGAGAGGGTCCGCCCCGAAGGTAAGGGACAAAAGGGGGAAACGGACCCAGCTCAGGAATCCCTCGGGGTTGCCAACTCCCGAACTCACCAGCCGTGAGCCCCTGAGGGTGTAGCATTATCTAGGGTGCACCAGAAGTGGTGGGGCTACATACACCCTGCCTCCTTAAGGGCCTAGAGCACAAGGCAGGAGGTAAAAGGAAAGAGAAAAAGAAGGCTGACCCCTCGCAGAAGGAGGGTATCAGAAAAGATGAGACAAGGGCCAATTAAGGCGGGAAAGGAAGAGACTCCCTAGGCCTCGGATACCCTAATACCGTCGGGGTCAGAAGAGAACAAGAGTTGACCAAGTGAGGTCGACAGGAAAGAAGACAGAGAGGAGCCAGGCACAAGTAAGTGGAAGCAATGCCGGACTCAGCTGGGGCCCCGTGGTCGCCAACCCACGCCCACAAGACGTGAGCCCCTGGGGGAAAAAGGGAGAATAAGGCAAATAAAGGACAGGGGGGAAAGAAATACACTCAACCCTCGAAGAATGTGGATTGTGTGACTTGGAAGGAAGGAGGGCCATAAAAGGCAGATAGGAAAGTTAAAGAGGAGAGGGTCCGCCCCCAGGTAATGGATAAAAGGGGGAAAACCGGACCCAGCTCAGGAATCCCTCGGGGTCGCCAACTCCCGAACTCACCAGCCGTGAGCCCCTGAGGGTGTAGCAATTTGAAGGGTGCACCAGAAGTGGTGGTGCTACATACACCCTGCCTCCTTGAGGGCCTTGAACAGAAGGCAGGAGATAAGTTGAAGAGAAAAAGAAGGCTGACCCCTCGCAGAAGGTCAGAAAAGATGAGACAAGGGCCAATTAAGGCGGGAAAGGAAGAGACTCCCTAGGCCTTGGATACCCTAATACCGTCGGGGTCGGAAGAGAACAAGAGTTGACCAAGTGAGGTCGACAGGAAAGAAGACGGAGAGAAGCCTGGCACAAGTAAGTGGAAGCAATGCCGGACTCAGCTGGGGCCCCGTGGTCGCCAACCCACGTCCCACTAGATGTGAGCCCCTGGGGGAACAATGTTCTCATACTAGGGCAGTTATAAACTACAATAAAAAGCGTCATAAAGGAAAATCTTGTAGCGTAAATATAAATATTACTTGTAGTACCTCCGAAAGTCATCGTACAATTATCAATCGGACCGGAATGGGGTGAATTGGGCCAGTTTGACACTCCCGGTAGGTGCATTATTTTACTGAAAAAGAGGGTACAAACTCTTATTCTAGAGTCGTGGGGTATGACAGAGTAGCATTTTCCTGGAGGGAGTGTGGAAAAAACCCGGGGATAACCACATCCGGGATAGCCGCTGTCAGCGCCGCAATTCAAACCTCCGATCCCCAAACTTATTGCAGCTGCCCTTACGGCCATGGTGCATGATTTAACGAGAATAATTGTTAATTGTTGTCTAATTCTCCGTACTTATAGATATACAGTGCACCTATTTTCTAATAAAATTCGATCAGTTTGAATCGTGGTAATTAACGAATCGAAGTCGCACTCGCGGGCAGCAAGTATTCTGGAATTGACTTTATTCGAAAGAAAACGTTGTTGTTGTTGCATCATTTGTGTGGCCTGGACATCATGGTTATTTAGCCCCGTGTACTTGGGTGAGTATATAAGTTTTGTCTGATAACCTGTGTTATAGTGATGGCTGTATTAGTGTGTGTATTTGTAAATCAAGTGAGGATTGGGATGGAGATGACCGTGGCGTTCTGTTAGAACCGTACGAGCATTCACCTGGAGTCGAAGTGTTACACCATGGAAAGTCACTTCCAGGATGGATGAGACGGAAATCGAATTCACCTCTTTTTATTTTGCCTCACGCGGCTGAGTTTACCCCCGCCCCAGCTCTCAGATCAGAATAAAATATTTTGGCAGAGTCGGGAATAGAACCAGACTTCCGAGGTGGCAGCCAATAATGCTAGCCACTACAGCACGAGGTGATAAAAAGAAAACTTATTATAGGTCGTAAGTAGTAACAACGTGTATTTATTCCAATTCAGTCGTTCCGGCAAAGAATCTGGCTACGATGATGATGATGATGATGATAATTGTTGTTTTAAGGGGCCTAACATCTAGGTTATCGGCCCCTGGTGGTTTGGGTGATCGAGAAGATGAAAATGAAAAGCGAACTTAAAACTAAAACTAACTACTAACCTACATACTAGAAGAAGAAATGGAAAATTAAGGAGAATAATGCAAATAAAAGGACAGAAGGAAAAGAAATGCCCTCAACCCTCGGAGAAGGCGGATTGAGGGACTTGGAAGGAAGGAGAGCCATGAAAGGCAGATAGGAAAGTGAAAGAGGAGAGGGACCGCACCAAAGGTAAGGGACAAAAGGGGAAAACGGACCCAGCTCAGGAATCCCTCGGGGTCGCCAACTCCCGAACTCACCAGCCGTGAGCCCCTGAGGGTGTAGCATTATCTAGGGTGCACCAGAAGTGGTGGGGCTACATACACCCTGCCTCCTTAAGGGCCTAGAGCACAAGGCAGGAGGTAAAAGGAAGAGAAAAAGAAGGCTGACCCCTCGCAGAAGGAGGGAATCCGAAAAGATGAGACAAGGGCCAATTAAGGCGGGAAAGGAAAAGACTCCCTAGGCCTCGGATACCCTAATACCGTCGGGGTCAGAAGAGAACAAGAGTTGACCAAGTGAGGTCGACAGGAAAGAAGACAGAGAGGAGCCCGGCACAAGTAAGTGGAAGCAATGCCGGACTCAGCTGGGGCCCCGTGGTCGCCAACCCACGCCCACAAGATGTGAGCCCCTGGGGGATGGCTACGATGATGGCAGTGTCAATGCATCTACCCAGTCATCGTTGCATGAATCTTTTGTCCATTCATCGCCATCGACGTCTGCCAGTGCCTCTGCAGAGACAAACACACAGAGGGGTCCAGAACAGAGAGATGAACGATGGAGGAATATGATTAGTCGCCCTATTATTAAAGAACGCTCTGAATGGATTTCACAGGCATTGGCCGACATGATCGTGATGAACATGCTTCCAGTAGCCTTTGGTGATCATGAGGGCTTCAAGCGCTTTATGGCAGAAGTAGAACCGGAATACCAGATCCTATCCCGACAAACGATTCAATAGAGGGTAGAAAAAAGATGTGATAATCTGCGGCACAAAATGGAGCAGGAATTGCAGAAATGTTCTTCGGTCGCGCTGGCCTTCCGAGGCATGGACTTCACTATCCCAAGAAAGCTACCTCCCGGTCACGGCGCACTTCTTAAATGATGATTGGGAAGCTCACCGTTTAACACTTATAACGAGCTCGATGGATCTCAGCCATGCGGGGGAAGACCTAGCAAACGAAATTTATGACGCTGTTGCAAGCTATAATATACAAGATAAAATATACGGAGTACTGCGTGACAACGCTAGCAACATAAAGAGAACCGCGCCTTGTCTAGACTACCAAAACAACATCAAGGGGCATGTAGCAAGTGCAGCGCACTCTATTCAATTATGTATAAATTGCGGGCTTGAGCTGTATCAGTCTACAATGCAAAGAGCCAGTCAGGTGGTGAGCCATTTCAAACACTCTTCAAAGAAAAGAAAAGAAAAGAAAAGCGTTACAGTTGAAACAAGTTCAAATTAATCTTCCTGAAGAGCGTCTCATTCAGAGTTGTCCTACACGATGGAACTCAACCTACTACAGGGAGTCCGGGAATGTTCTCCGCAGTGCCGCAAGCTGCTGCGGGAGATTACGTCACCAGTTACGTTGGCAGCATGGCTGTCGCTTGTATCATAAAACACAAACGGTTAACTTTATACTCACCACAGCCATTCATAACATACTGTTTGCTGCACTCTTCCAATAATCTAACTATACGCACTGACGAATTCGACAGCCCAACCCACACACGTTGCCTTCACCCTATCAAGGACACTGTGCTGCCAACTAAACTGGTGACGCAACCACTCGCAGCTGCACGTAGCCACTGCGGATAACATTCCTGGACTCCCTGTATATGCTATCTCGGCTAATAGATCTGCGGACGGCGATTGCAGCTATTCTTACCGATCGGACTTTAACTCAGCATAAGGTCCGGTTACGGATAGAGATGAATGAGGAAGAATGGTGCGCGATCGAATAACTTGTAGAATATTTAAAGCCGTTGGAAATGGCGACAACTGAGTTGTGTTCGGAAACGGAAGCAACTCTGTCCGTAGTGCGCCCACTAATGGACAGTCTGGTAAGAAATTATCTTACGCCACCAGCCGACCCAATAAGCACTATCAATGAAGTGCTCAAACATTTCAAAGAAATCGTTTCAGCCAACATCGTCAAACGATTCGAACTTGAACGAGACACGTCGGATCCTGTATCACCATCCCAGTTAGTCAGTCTTCTTGATCCTCGGCACATCACTCAAACGTCTGAAAGCTCCAAAGAAGTCAAAATTAAAATTCGAGAATACCTGAGAGAAGAGAGGCAACGTGTGGAGCTGCCAGATGGTCAAAGTCAAAACACCAATCAACGCAACGCAATTCAGGAACCCATCACCTTCTTGTTCCAGCCACAGAACATTGCAATAGACGAGTTGAATGCCTATCTCGGGAATTCACCGGCTGACTTGCACATGCATTCTTTCCCATGGAGAAAAATAAACCGAACTATTTATCCAAGGCTCGCTAAATTGGCGAAGAAATACATAATCATCCCCGCGACCACCAGCAGCGCTGAAAGAGTGTTTTCAAGTGCAGGAAACATTTAAACTGCAAAGCGGAGCTGCCTCAACCCTGTAAATGTTGATTTGATGGTATTGTTACGGCTGCGAGTTTGTGTCATCGCTCGCCGCATGAGTCACAACTGTCCCAGGGCTGGGCTGTGCCCTGCCTCGTGTATTGCGTACGCCTTATGCAACAGGGCTACTAGGACAAAGGGATGGTCCAGAATATTCGTGACTGAGCCAGCGATGGAAACCTCGGGAAGCCGTGACACCCTGGATGGATCTAGAAGCATTTATTGAGTCACCGGCCTGCTATATAAGTGCGACCTGTCAAGCAGTGGTTGTTGTTGTGTTTTACGAGTGAGTGCGAGCGCTTATCCTGAGAGACAGAAGTGTGATGACTTGCGAAACCCCTAGTGAAGCTGATTCTCTTGACAGCGAAGGGAGTGAGGAGCTTACAGGGGACTGCCTGTGTTTTGAGCGAGTGTGCTTACTCAGTGCGAGAGAGGTCATTGTGGTGAGTTGCAAAACAGTGAGTGACAGACCTAGTGCAGCTATTTCTAGCCAGCGTACGGGACCGGACTCATTAGCGAAAGGATTAACTGTGGTCTGTTGACAAGTGAAAGGAGAAGTATTCTCGACGTGAGGAAACTGGAGTAAGGTAATAATTGCTAGTATTTGCTGTTGAGGAGTGTATCTTTCTGGCCACAATAAAGTTAATTATTTCTTTAAGCAGTAATTGGTGTTGTGCCTTCTTCCCACCGTAATTCAGTTAACAAAAGTGCCACTAGGGGGATGGCACGTAACAGTATTTGTGCACCAAAGCAGACATTTGATTGATTAAAAGATATTGTAACATTTTTTTACATAATGTACTTTACCTTCTTTGAAAAAACTATGCTGAAATAAAGCATAACAAAAGATGTTCCTGACCAACATTGTTAACAGCCTTCATGACAAAAAATTAACTAGAAAACCAAAATCTTGGCTGAAAACGCCTAGTTTTCTTTTTTCGAAAAGCTTCCCAAATTGATTGATGTTTGTCCTTCCACTGACACTGACTCTTATTTGATTATTGTTAACATAAACAAAGAACGACACTTTGTTGTAGGAGGCTTCGGTGGCGTAAATGGTAGCATGCTGAGCTTCTCTGCCCAGGATCGCGGGTTCAAACCCGGTCGAAGTTGTCAGATTTTTAAGAGCGTTAAAAATCTCTCAGTATGCCTTCCTTCGGAGGGAAAGTAAAGCCGGACTCAGATCATGAATCTTTCGGAGTTGCCAACTCCCGAACTCACTAGCCGTGAGCCATTGAGGGTGTAGCACGATAATATTATAACTGTAAATCAGGCATTTATGGTAAAAATGATGATGATGATGATGATGATAATTGTTGTTTTAAGGGGCCTAACATCTAGGCTATCGGCGCCTGATGGTTTGGGTGATCGTGAAGATGAAAATGAAATGTAAACTTAAAACTAAAACTAACTACCAACCTACATACTAGAAGAAGAAATGGAAAACTAAAGGAGAATAAGGCAAATAAAGGACAGTAGGAAAAGAATTGCCCTCAACCCTCGAAAAATGTGGATTGAGGGACTTGGAAGGAAGGAGAGCCATGAAAGGCAGATAGGAAAGTGAAAGAGGAGAGGGTCCGCCCCGAAGGTAAGGGACAAAAGGGGAAAACGGACCCAGCTCAGGAATCCCTCGGGGTCGCCAACTCCCGAACTCACCAGCCGTGAGCCCCTGAGGGTGTAGCATTATCTAGGGTGCACCAGAAGTGGTGGGGCTACATACACCCTGCCTCCTTAAGGGCCTAGAGCACAAGGCAGGAGGTAAAAGGAAGAGAAAAAGAAGGCTGACCCCTCGCAGAAGGAGGGTATCAGAAAAGATGAGACAAGGGCCAATTAAGGCGGGAAAGGAAGAGACTCCCTAGGCCTCGGATACCCTAATACCGTCGGGGTCAGAAGAGAACAAGAGTTGACCAAGTGAGGTCGACAGGAAAGAAGACAGAGAGGAGCCCGGCACAAGTAAGTGGAAGCAATGCCGGACCCAGCTGGGGCCCCGTGGTCGCCAATCCACGCCCACAAGATGTGAGCCCCTGGGGGATGGTAAAAATTAATTTATTGTGGAAATAATGTGTGATAAATTCCCGATGTTACATATATGTAAAAAGGAACATTAAAGGTCATTTTAATTTAAAATAATAATTATAATAATATGGCAATGCCGCAGAAATTAAGGAATTGGTAATAGGCCTAACCTTGAAACCCGCCTTTATGGAAAAGTGTTTGGCGAACCCCTTGAAATATTTTGCGAGCCCCCAGGGGTTCGCGAACCACAGGTTGAAAAACGATGTTCCAGAACACACCATACTTGGTGGGTCTACACACACCCTGCTACCTTTAGGGCCTTTTACAGAATACAGGAGATACAATAAAAAGAAAAGAAGACGTCTGACCCCTCGAAGAATGAGAGCATCAGGAAAGAAAAGATATGGACCAATTAAAGCGGATAATTGAAAGACACCATAGGCCTTGGATACTCTAATACCAACGGGGTCGGAAGAGAGCAAGACTTGACCAAGGGAGGTCGAGAAGAAGGATGAAATACAGTAGATCAGCACAAGTAATTAGAACCTGTTGCTGTTATTAATTCGTTTTAGGGGCTTGGGACATCTTGATCATCAGCTCCGTTGCCTTGGGTGTGTATTCAATTTGTCTGAGAGCATGTGTTTCTCTGGCGACTGTAGCTGTGTGTGAAACTATAATCGTTAGATTCGGGAATTGGGCGTGCTCCTGGACCTGAAATAAGGTAATATCCCGGCATTCGCCTGGAGGGAGTATGGAAAAACTGGGGAAAACCACACTCGGGATAGCCACTGTCAGTGCCGAGATTTGAACTTCTTATCTGATGATGATGATGATAAGTGTAGTTTTAAGGGGCCTAAGCACAAGGTTATCGGCCCCTAATGGTGTGGGTGAACATGAAGATGAAAATGAAAATGAAATGTAAACTATAACTAATACTAACTACTAACTTATATCCTAGTAGAAGAAATGGAAAACAAAAGGAGAATAAGGCAAATAAAGGACAGAAGGAAAAGAAATGCCCTCCCTTTGATGAACGCAGATTGAGGGACTTGGGAAGGAGGGAGAGCCATGAAAGGCAGATAGGAAAGGGGAAGAGGAGAGGGTCCGCCCCACAGGTAATGGTCAAAAGGGGGACACCAGACCCAGCTCAGGAATCCCTCGGGGTCGCCAACTCCCGAACTCACCAGCCGTGAGCCCCTGAGGGTGTAGCATTATCCAGGGTGCCTCAGACGTGGTGGGGCTACATACACCCTGCCTCCTTGAGGGCCTTGAGCAGAAGGCAGGAGAGAACATGAAAAGAAAAAGAAAGCTGACCCCTCGCAGAAGGAGGGTGAGATGAGACAAGGGCCAATTAAGGCGGGAAAGGAAGAGACTCCCTAGGCCTCAGATACCCTAATACCGTCGGGGTCGGAAGAGAACAAGAGTTGACCAAGTGAGGTCGACAGGAAAGAAGACGGAGAGGAGCCCGGCACAAGTAAGTGGAAGGAATGCCTGACTCAGCTGGGGCCCCATGGTCGCCAACCCACGTCCCACTAGATGTGAGCCCCTGGGGGGGGGGGGGGTGAACTTCTTATCTCCAGACTTGCTACAGCTGTCAATCGCAGTCAGATTGAACGATTTTAAGTGCAGGGCTACATCACGGGGGGTAATTAGAAGCAATGCCAGACTCATCCATAGCCCCATGGTCTTCAAACTACGTCATAACTTTTCTGATCGACTGGTGAAGGGACGGAGGAGGAAGATAACTCGATATAGCGTTGCCGAGGGGACGCAAGGGTGGTTGAAATGTGCACCCCTTGTGTAGGTTCCTTCCTCGTTCGTCAGTTTTTATTTCAGCAAGTAACTCACAAATTTATAGTGTATTTCTTAGAACTCTTTTCCTAGTTCTATTTGAAAACCTGTTTTTCAGTCCTGTACATATTCACCTCCTCCAAGTTATTCACTTACTTTCTATTGTGACATAGTGGCCCGCGAGGTCTATTAGTCAGCACCTCCCACGGCTCAAAAGAAAATAAGCAGGTCTGCCAACATTAAACGTAACAAATATTCAGTGTCTTTGTTCCAGATCTGTTTCTAAACCTTGACGCTGTTGAGTGAGAGAGTGATGATGATGATGATAATTGTTGTTTTAAGGGGCCTAACATCTAGGCTATCGGCCCCTGATGGTTTGGGTGATCGTGAAGATGAAAATGAAAAGCGAACTTAAAACTAAAACTAATTACTAACCTACATACTAGAAGAAGAAATGGAAAACTAAAGGAGAATAAGGCAAATAAAAGGACAGTAGGAAAAGAAATGCCCTCAACCCTCGGAGAAGGCGGATTGAGGGACTTGGAAGGAAGGAGAGCCATGAAAGGCAGATAGGAAAGTGAAAGAGGAGAGGGTCCGCCCCAAAGGTAAGGGACAAAAGGGGAAAACGGACCCAGCTCAGGAATCCCTCGGGGTCGCCAACTCCCGAACTCACCAGCCGTGAGCCCCTGAGGGTGTAGCATTATCTAGGGTGCACCAGAAGAGGTGGGGCTACATACACCCTGCCTCCTTAAGGGCCTAGAGCACAAGGCAGGAGGTAAAAGGAAGAGAAAAAGAAGGCTGACCCCTCGCAGAGGAGGGTATCAGAAAAGATGAGACAAGGGCCAATTAAGGCGGGAAAGGAAGAGATCCCCTAGGCCTCGGATACCCTAATACCGTCGGGGTCAGAAGAGAACAAGAGTTGACCAAGTGAGGTCGACAGGAAAGAAGACAGAGAGGAGCCCGGCACAAGTAAGTGGAAGCAATGCCGGACTCAGCTGGGGCCCCGTGGTCGCCAACCCACGCCCACAAGATGTGAGCCCCTGGGGGAGAGTGAGAGAGTACGTGAGTTTCAACTTATTCATATGTCATTTACAGAAGGACCTCTCAAACGCGTATAAACCGAGGCGCAGATGTTCTGTGCATCGGAGCAGGGTTTAGGCTTGGCGAGATACGGCAAAGCTCGGCTCCTGTCGGTTGGGATGGTATAGCGCGCTGCAGACCAACGAGGCTTTATCTTTTATCAGTAAAATAAATACGCGAAGGGAGTAAAGAACCCCGAAAATCCATTTAAATCGAAGTGGGAACATTCTTCCTTTATGCCATTCGTGAAGATATTATCATTAATGAAAATGAAAATCGGCAAGCCCCACATATATTTTATGTTTCACTGGTACAACGTACATCTACATTTCGTTGTTACTATATTCCCTTGTTTTACGAAGATATTTACAGCATTTACATATTTAGAATATGAATAATAAGAAATAATATACGGTAGTTAATGTTATCCTGTTAACTCACTCTCTCAAGTACGCACTTAATCACCTCAAACACTCGATTAATTTATTCATTCATTCATTCCTTCGGATACTCTCTCATCCAGCGAGAGAATCAATCACTCTTACATAAGCTTATTTACCCACTGACCATTTTTATGAACGACTTGAATCACAAAAGGCATTCCCTGGTACTGTGCTTCATAACCGCGCAGAGCGGTCGTATATAGATAACAGTCAGGTAGACAATGCTATGAGTGAAGTGCGGAAGGGGAGTTGCGCCTTATCCTCTTTGAACTGACCGATTTGTCAATGACAGTCGGCAAAAGGGGTCAATAGCAACGGAACCTGTGAGGGCTTTTTATTTTGCGGAAAATCAAATCAGTTTGTTTGGCTGTTGCCTCTACAGAAGTAAATATTGACAAATGTGAAAGTTCATTAGTTAGTTATTAAAACTCAGCAATTTTTCTAGGATTATGCCGTGTCTTGTGTGGAGTTTCGCCTAGGAACACCAAGCTGGATCATGTGGGAGGTAGAGTTCGCTACTCCTGTGTGGGTCAAGGCACGGACACCAAGAGCCTACTGATGAGCCAGCTTGGTGTTCCTAGGCAAAACCCCACACAAGACACGGCATAAACCAAGAAAAGTTGCTTAGTTTTAATTGACTGGCCGTGAAAGCCAATATACCATCTTTTTATTTAGTTATTGCTGTTTTAAGGTGTGGAACAGTGAGGTCATCTGCCCCTCGAAGGGCAAGGGGACCAACGAACCATTAGCCTCTCTGCGCGACGCTATACACACTGTAACCTGTTCAAGTTTTTCGGTGTAGTGGGATGCCATTAGGTAAGCCGTACATTATTATCGGACGGACCATGCATACTGTAGGTAATCTGTGGTACAATAAATACCTGCGTTATAAAATCATATATTGAGGGACAGTACAAAAGAGTAATCTAAATTCAGAAAATAATATGTTGATATTATAGAGGACGCCATAGACGAAGAAACAAGTAAGTTGACAATTCTTGAAGAAGAGACTTCTTTATTTACAAACGAATTGATACCAGAATTTTGATGAAGATGATGATACGATGATAATTGCTGTTTAAAGGGGCCTAATATCTAGGTTATCGGCCCCTAATGATCTGTGTGATAGCGTAAATGGGAATGAAATGGAAACCAGAACGAAAATTATCTGAGACGGAAAATAAGTACAAAGAGAAACTCAGATGGAAACAACTCACAATATGGTCTTACAAAAGGGAATTTAGAACGAAAAGATTCACAAAAAGAATAGATTGAAAAAGACCCACAATACGTAGGCAATAATCAAAATACGTACAAAATGCAATGTAGCGTCGAAATACTCACAAAATGCAACTGAAATTCAAAATACTTACAAAATGCAAATGAGATCGAAATACGTACAAAATGCAATTGAGGTTCAATTTACTTACAAAATGCAATTGAAACTGAAAATACACAATGCAATTCAGATTGAAATAGGCCCTATCCCAGTTCCAATCCAAATTATTCACAAAGTGCAATTGAAATTCAAAATACTTACAAAATGCAATTGAAATTGAAAATGCTTACAAAATGTACGGTAGATTCAAACGACTCGTGGATTGACAATACTTACAAAATGCAATTTAGATTGAAAATACTTGACAAAATGTAATTTAGATTCAAAACACCCACAAAATGCAATTGAGAATCAAAATATGTGCAAAATGCCCACCAAAAAAAATGCAATTTAGATTCAAAAAAAGTCCTCTCGGCACGCCGGAAGGCTAAGCTTGCTGATAGGACCAATTTCTAAATACATGTAACTTCTATACTGTCACTTGGATTTCAACCAAATTTCGTATGTGCTATGTGTAACATAACAGATATGACTATAAGTATTCTTAAGAGCAATCAGGGCTGCCAACTGTTAATAAATGGTGTCTATATTTTTTACCCTAATATCAATATATCAGAAAGTATGCAGGCCAACAGTTCTATACTTTGCACACGTATAGCACCTGACATTATAGATTAATTTGAAGTAATTAATTTAAGCCAGTGTTGCCAGCATGATTCTATGCCTGATGATAGCCCCAATTTTAAAATACATGTAACTTCTATTCCAACAAATGGATTTCATCCAAAATTGGCACAAAAAGATATCATAATATTTCAGATTATTTCTGACCAGCACTCGCATGACATTGTTGCCAACATGATTTTATGTGTACTGTACCCATGTGAGTAATCTCGTTGGATAATATGCATCTGCCTCCAACTAGCATCAGCTCTCAGGCGTGTACGGTAACCCCAATTTTGCAGTGCATATTTTGGATTTGAGGCTAAAAGGTATCAACTCTACAATGATAAGGCACAACTCTATTCTAAAACTTTAATCCAGTAAAATAAATCATGGCTTCAAACACAAAACAATACCCAAAAAAAGCATAAAATAAAGCAAACAAAATTTTTACTTCCACAATCCACAAATAAACAAATATGAAATCACAACAAAGTCATACCTAGCCATAATGCTTTACCCTTCTGTGAACTTCACAAGGATATACTAGTGCGCTGATGCACCTACGACTTCAAAACACACTGTCCATTAACATAACAGTCATACAATGTGACTTCTTTAATATTACAACAAGGATTATTCCTTAAATCTCTTTACGTTAAACAATTATGTGTGCCGTGCGTGTTTTAATATTTTTCTTCTCACCAATGAAATGCTTTGCATGCATTTACCTATTTGGACGTTGCACCAAAATCAACGTGCAACTCCATAATTATGTAAGCTACCCCCTACACATCCTTCAATTATATGGTTTCACTGCGTGCTGTCTGTGATTCCTAGATAAAACGTTACGTTATAGCTTATGTCGGATTGTACGATAGACTGCCTCGCGCTCATGGCGATTGGCATCTAGTAACCAACTACATGACTTGGTTCCAGTGACAGTACAAATATATCATGTAACTATTCGTCAGATAGCTAAATTAATGAACCATCAGGATTAACTACAATTATCCATGTGTTCACAAACCACATGGCTATAATACTCAACATAACAATCTTGCATTATATGTCATTTTAACAAGGTCTAGAATTTCTTCCCTCTTTTACTTGCCTGAGCGGTCCGGGTGGTTGGCATCGACCCTCAGCTAAGGAAATCGCTACACAATAGAAAGTGGGATGGGTCGTTCCACCAATTATCTCGACCTTTCTAAAAGTTTGAAAGCTTCCCTCTCTCTAAGCAGTGGAGATTTACAAGACAAATACTGTGTCCTGACCGACACATATGTTCCCAAAGGATCTTAATTGACTATTATGCCAACAGGTATTGAATGAGCTTTTGTAATTATTCCTACGTCGAGGATAACGATTAATTAATGGCCTCACATGGGTCCATTCAACATGAAGGTTCGGGGTTCGTAATGCATGAGCCTGGCGGTGACCGATGTCTCAAGTATAATATAGGCGCACAAAACCACTGTCGCCATGAGTTTTCGCTGCCCACGAGCGTAAATAACTCATCATAAGTTCTCGGGAAATCATAGAGCTGCGAGGTGTCCTTGTTTCCTCGACTCTTATAAAGATTCCAATCCGGAACACATTTCAATCCTTTCTTCAGAGTTAGGGTCCTTCACTAAAACTCCGGAATAAATAATATCTCCAACAATGTCCACGACATAGGAGAATTCATACGTAGAATAGACTATCTGGCCCCTAATGCTCCATGCTACGACATTCCGACCTCTAATATTAAGAGAAATCTAACATTTACTCTATAAGCTTCTCAATTAAGCTGCAAATTCAATTCAATAAAAGCTCTTTCATTACTGGTATCATTACCGAATATATGCAATATTCTGATATAAAACTTCTTTCCATAATTACTGAAATGTAACCTCACTGTAACATCCTCCTGCTTAGATTGATAAGTCTTGCACTTAGCGTTAATAATTCTCGCTTACAACATTTATTTGTTTCCTGATGTGTTCATTCATACTCTTAATAACCATTATTATTATTATCATCATTTCTCACTGACATAAATGACCAAAATCATCCTTTATTATTATTATTGAAAATCTCATTGACATAAATGACCAAATCATTATTTATTATTATTCTCACATAAATTACCAAAATTTCCGACATAGCTAAACGTTTTAAACTCGAACAATCGCGTTCGTTACATTTACATAACTGATTGCCATTCTTAATTCATAGTGGGAATAATTACTCCACTTAATGATGCAAATCATCATTTCAACTCTATAAAAATCAACTCAATACTGATTAAACATGGAGGATCAGCCTCCTAACTGATTTTTACTGGCATCTATAAGGAATTCACAATATCTTTACGGAATCACAGACATGCATCGGTCCATACTTCTACATAATTATAACCATAATTTGTGGGGTACTTACATCTCTATAGGCATCTAAGGTGGCTCCGACCAATCATATTCTTCCATGTCGCCCGCCATAATGGGTTTAACGCGACATATTTCTCTTGTTTACACACATTTGATTACACCTAATTTCTATCACCAACACGACACGTTGCATACCTTTCAGGAAGTTATCACTCCCCAAACATGTAAAACACTTCATCAAACACTACTTTAAATGATATTTTTACATATACATTACACTGAACACTCGTCACTTTATACACACTTCAATGCTGAAATTCCCTAGCAGAGATCGAAATTGCAGGTGTCGACGGCATCTGACGTTACCAACTCCTGATTGAAAGTCTGGTTATCTGCTCTCGGAACTCTCCAACAGTTTTATGACGATCATTACTCCTACAGTAAGCGTCCTGCGTTACATCAATACGCTTGCTCCTAAACATGAGCGTTAATATCTGGTACTCTCATGGCAATACCAAACACTTAGTAAGGTTTCTTTAGCGCATTCTATCGTTGTTACACACATATACGATTAGTTAATACTATACACACTGCGCTTAATAAAGTTCAACACTTTCACAAATAATTATATACAATATTTCTACCGTTAGTCTATACGGTGCTTCGTAACTGAACACGTCAATACAAGCATGTTTACTGTTTCTTTTACACATACCAGTCCTTGTTCGGCGTCTCGATGAATAGATCCGTCATGCGTTTTGCCTTGACGAACTTGCTTCAACCTGGCTGTAGCTGACTGAAGTTTCACTCGAAGACTGCACGTAGCTTATTTGAAGACTTCTGTCTGCGGCTTACACGCTGTCTCGTACTGCTGCATATTTGCTGCATACTGATTGCAACTTATTTCCATTGTGCTACAATTGACAATTGAGTAAAACTGTAACTGGCTGTAACTGCGCTTGGCGGCATGTAGACTGAGCTTGACTGCGTCTCGACTGAGCTTCAAGTGAGTTAGAACAGAGTAACACTGAGAACAGAGGGCTCCTCCTGGGGTCTACTCCCTTATATCGGATTTCCACAGAAAGTAGAGCAACATCTTCCCGCGTAATCTTCGCTCCTCTCACAGCATGATTCAGGTCTTCAAACCATGATCATTGTGTTCCTCTCTCTTCACAGGTCCCAAAACTATCTGTGTGCAAAGGAATCGCTCGTTCAATTAATTAATATTAATTCCTTTCTCCATGGCGTGGGACGCTACCTAGTCGGGAACTCCCCGTCAACATCTTCACATCCATCCGCGAACAATGGTCGTTTTACAGTCCTTACGCACATCACTAAATATGCACCAATTTCGCAGGTAAAAGACTCTAAAATTATCTTCTTGCCAAGATATTCACCTGTGTGCAACTCTCATCTCTATTCGTTACTCCAATCACGAGTAATCAATGATTTTTCTGGGCATTTCTCCGCCCCTCCTCTAAATCTATTCTCCGTCGGGGAATAACTGTGTCATTATTCAGGCCTCTCCCCTGCTCCAGACGACATAATGGGGTGACAGAGATGGACGTGGCTCCACTGGGACCAACCCACAATTCTGGGCCGATTAGTAAATGTCAGCTCTGCCCTCCTCTGTGCTTCAAACCTCCAATAGCTTACACCAAATCGTCTTATAATGATATAATCTGCTCATTATTTCCTACATTATTTTAATAAATAATGCCATTTCATCAAAAATCACACCAGTGATTAAATATACATTTCTTTCGAGGGTTTTTTTTTACCAAGAAACTCCCTGTATAGATCTCTGGTTCGCTCCCTGGTGGAACCTTTTTACTGAGATCACAGTCTCTGAGAACCATGTTCGATTCCAGTCAGCATAACCCCATCGGGTTCATGTTCCCCTTGCAAAACTTATAAAAGTCCAATGCAAGTGGCTTATATAAGTAACCAGCTGACTGTCGACCACCGTCTGTGTTTACGTCTGGGGTCCTTCACCTTGTCTGGCTACGAGTGGGTTAGTAGTGTTCCCCCTTCCACACTCGGCCTTGTTTCTGAGCTGTCTATTCTCCCTGCGAAGGGTCGCGTTTACAGCCTCAACCTCTCTAGCCATTCTGACCATTTCTTCATAGAATTCTTGCAAACACTGGCATTCTTTCTGCTCTCCGCTTACACTGGGTAAACTGTCTGCTTCTCGTCCCGTCTCGCCGTTCCAACATTCAGGTCTGCCTGCTTGGCTGCCTCCGCTCTCCACGTTGAGTTGGGTGTGCGTTACTAATTCTTCTTCTGGTTCATCGAATTCTTCTGGCGAGTAATACATTTTTAAGTTGGCTATGTTCATAACGACCTCGTTTCCATTCTCTAAATGCCTTAACCTGTATGCATTGTTCTGGAGGTCTCTTATCACCTCGAACGGGCCGTGGTAAGAAAAATTAAACTTTTTATACTTCCGTGCCTCTGGATCTGAACTGGCGGGTTTCTTAATTAAAACTTTCTGTCCCACGAGAAGCGGTTTATGATACCTCTTCGCACGATTCCTTCTCTGACGTCTCTCCGCCTGTGCTTTGAGATATTCAAAGGTTCGTTGGATCCTCAATTTTCTACCGGGCTGTGCGTCTACAGGTAATGGAATAACACCATTCCACGGTCTCTCAGGTCTCTGATCCAGATGTAGAGTAACGGGAACCTGACCTGTCGCCTCATGTACAGTATTATTTATACAGTATTCAATGACTTCTAGAAATTCAATCCAACGCCAATTCGCTTCAGAACAGTAGATCTTCATGTATTTCTGGATCTCTCTCATTACTCTTTCAACGGGACTTGCCTCAGGATGGCGAATGGTAGATAAAATCTGCCTAATTCCTAGAGTTTCCAGTTCTCGACGAAATTCTGCACTAGTAAAGCAACTTCCGTGGTCCGAGAGAATGTTATCCGGCTTCCCAAGAATCGGAATAACTCTCTCTTTCAGGCGCTTCAAGACCTGTTTTGAACTTGTCTTTTGAATGGGGCACAACACCACCATTTTCGAAAATACATCCATGGCTACAAAAATGTGTCTATTGCCTCTACGTGCTCTAGGCAATGGTCCAAAGTTGTCGATACTCAATAGCTGCCTTGGCTTCTCTGGTAATAACGGGATAGGTCGTTGCCTCATTAAAAAGGGATTCGGCTTTACCCTTTGGCAAAGATCACATGTTCTAATAGCATTTCTCACCGTTTCTCTCAATTTCGGCCAAGTAAATGCTTCCTTCAACAGAGCACAGATTTTATCAATCCCCGGATGACCAAATGCTCTGTGGGCTAGCCATACTAACCTCCTCTGCAAAGATGCAGGAATTACAATCCTTTGACGTGTGTGATCCACATCGTCCCACTTGTGTAATATCTGATTATACCATACATAATCTGTTGCCAATGCCTCCGCCTCTCTGTATATCGCAGTTCCCCTTGCTAAGCGCCCCTCAAAGTAATCGATTATCATCTTCAACCATGGGTCTTCGCGTTGTAGGTTGGTAATGTTCCTTAAGTCATCCAACGTCTTCTGATCTCGATTCTCAATCTGGACCGCTAGTACTTCTTCTTCTCTAGGGTAACGACTTAATATGTCCGGTATTACATTCTCTTTCCCTGGACAGTATTCTATTTCCACATTAAATTGCTGGATATACAGGGACCATCTTGTCAATCTCTGACTAGACAAATCTGTCTTTAACAAAAATGTTAAAGCTTTATGGTCTGTTCTCAGAACTATTCGGAAGCCGTACACGAGTTTGTGCCACGATTGCAACGCGTACAAAATTGCGAGCAATTCTATCTCTGTGATCGTGTAATTTTTCTCATGGGCTCTCAGTCTTCTGCTGATAAAGGCGATAAAAACTTTCTTCTCAGGCTGGTCAACATTTTCCTGGAATAGCATCGCTCCAATCCCAATAAGTGATGCATCCGTCTGTATGATGAACTTCTGGGTATAATCTGGGTATCCCAGTTTCACATATTCCAAAAGCATTTGTTTTGACCTCACGAATGCTTCCTGACATTGCTCCGTCCAATTCCATCTGCCGCCTTTCTTCAATAGGTCCTGCAGTGGTGCTACTGTCGCAGTATAGTTTGGGCAGTGGTTCGAAAAGAATCCAATTACTCCCAAATACTGTCGGACGTGCTTAACTTTCGTGGGTCGAGGGAAATTCCGAATTATCTCCAATTTATCTGGATTGGGCTTCACTCCATTTGCATCAATAACATGCCCTAGGAATTTAACTTCCCTCTGACAGAAGTGCGATTTCTTGATATTGACCTTAAAGTTAGCCTCTCGAAGGTCATCTAGCAACTTCTTCAGGTCTCTCATGTGCTCCTCCAGAGATTCTGATGTGAGTAGAATGTCGTCTACATATCTGATGGTACTCTCTTTAACCTCATCTGATAGATTGCGATCTAACGCTCTTATCAGGGCTGAACCAGCTGTTTTCAACCCAAAAGGTAGCCTTAAAAATGTGAATGTATGTTGATCAAACATAAATCCTGTCAACAGACTAGTTTTCTTCTCTAATTCAAGATGGTGGAAACTGGATGTGATATCCAAGTTTGAGAATATAGTTTTTCCTTTAAACTTCCTGAGGATCTCTTTAATAGGTGGCACTTGGTCAAATTCCGGAATAACTCTCAAATTTAAGCGTCTCAGGTCCAAGCAGACTCTGACAGATCCGTCTGTCTTTGGTACAATTACCAATGGACTTACATAAGGCGTAGGTGTTTTCTCAATAACACCGGCCTCCAACATCTCCTGAATTGCCTCTTTCACTTTAGCATAATGCTTTTCAGCTATAGGGTAGGGTTTCTGCCTAAATGGTGTCCAATCACTGACTTGAAAAGCATAAGTGAAGTTCTTTATCCGACCAGGTCTCGAATCAAAGACTTCCTTCTGTTCCAGCAATAACTGCTTTAAATTTTCCTTCTCTTTTAGCCCAATTTTCGCTTCTTCTAGCTTCTCCGAAATGTAGTCTTCCAATTTGGGTTCCAGATCTTTTTCCAAGTCTGTGGCTAGTGTTTTGAGCTCCGCTTCTAACTGCTCAATAGCTAACACTTCTTCATCAGCCACATCTCTGTATGTATGCCATACTTGTTCACTGGATCCTGGTTCAATTTCATTGAGTGCGACCTCTAAGCCTTCAGCTTCTTCATTCACATGGAACATAACCCTGTCCTGTGCTAGGTCAATTATCACTCTGTATTCCCTTATAAACTCTGCCCCAATAAGTAGGTTATAAGGTAGTTTGTTTACTAACAGAAAACTCTGTGAGAAAATAGAGCCTCCTATCTGTAAATCTAGGAATACCTGGTATTTACATATCATTGTTCTGTCTGGAATTACCCCTTTAATTTTGACACTGGAGATCGGTATCTTCAAAATGTTCTCTCTCCGGGCTATTTCATTATATAGAGCTTGTGTCATCAGGCTCACTGTTGATCCTGTGTCTAGCAGACTTCTGACTTTTAATCCTGCCACTCTCACAATTATAATAGGCAATTCTCTCTTGACCATGACCTGTGGTCCTCCTGTATCCTCAATCAATTCTTCTGGTTTGGCTATCCAATTGACGATGTTAATAGACTTCCATCCATCAGTCTCGAGCTCTTCTAATTTTGGCGTTTTTTTTTTCTTCAGCGCCCGCCCCTTTGGAGTTCCTTCTCTCCTGTTCGCTGCGCTGTAGTTCCAAACTCTTAGCTCCATCTCCATATCTGTCTGGCGATGTCCTGTTCTGCATGACTTCTTGCCAGCGGACTTGTGATTTCTGGGGCTCATCTCCCCTTTCTTCGAGGTATCGCAAAGAAGCATGATATCGCTCTTCTGCCTCGTCATCGAAGTTATTTCTTCTCTCTTGGGGTCTCCAATTTCTATTATTGCCTTCCTGGCCATTATTACCTCCATTGTTATGGTACGGTTTGCCCCTGTTATTGTGTTTATTCCACGAACTTCGACCTCTTCCTGCTTTATTAGCATTTCCTTTGTACCTTGACTGCCATTTTCTGGGTTCCTGTTCCCATTGCCGTCCATAGGAATCTAAAGTTTCTGTGCTCGTGGCCTTGTTGTTCCTTGGAGCTTGCTGTTGGTCAGTCTGTGTGTTGGTCACGTGGACTTGTTCCACGGTTCGACTCTGACGCATAGTATTTGCTGTGGTGAGGTCCAGTTGCCTTAGAACTGTCTCCATTTCCATAGCCGTTTTCGCATTAGCCGAGATTAGTAGCCTTTGGATCTCGTATGGAAGCTGTTTGGCGATAGCAATGCATAGCTCCAGTTCACTAGGTTTTTGATCCAGCTCTTTAAAACGACACATCTGCGATATGAAGAATTCTGCGTACTTCGTCGGGTTGTTCGTGCTGTACTTTTTGGCATACAAATCCAGCCGTAAATTCTGCTGAGTCGCGGCGTCCCAATACCTCTTCAAGAATGCCTCGCGGAATTCCTCAACAGTATCAAAAGTGTAACGGAAGCTGCGAAACCATAATGCGCACTCCCCCTCTGTTAACTTCTCTATAGCACGTAGCCTACGCTCCTGCGGTATTCGTGCATCATTGAGATATTCAGTCACTTCCTTTAACCAATATTTTGGTGTCATACTACAGTGACTACCTGAAAACTTCCTAGGTTTTTCTTCGCTTGCCCTAATGACGTTTATCACCTGGGTGTGCATCGCATTTTCATGTGGCGTCGATGCCGCAATTGGTACACCTGGCGTCATGTAAGGACTTTCTCCTGCGCCTGCAGCATTCCTGCTTATAGGTTGGGTTTCTAGGTCTGCCCACCTTGTTTTTCTTATATCCTCTATGCTGCCTTCATTTGACTTAGGATATTTCAGAAGTGTCTCCTCCTGTGCTATTATCCTAGTCTCCATTTGGTTATGGCGCATTTCTGCTCTTTCTAGGCGAGTGATGACTTCTTTTTCTATCCTCGTAAGCCTATCTCGGTTTTCCTCGGCTACTTGAAAGATTTTCACCTTGTCTTCTTTCAGACTTTGTTTGATATGGGATATTTCATCCTCTACGTCCTCTTTAATTTGAGCAAGGGTCTTGTCGCTTGCCTCTGTTTTCCGGCCTTCTCTTATTTCGAGTTCTTCTCTCAGACCTTTAATTTCATCTTGAATGTGTCCATTGACTTTAGACAATTCATTCCGGACCTTGGTGATCTCGCCTCTATTTTCCTCTTGTCTTTTATTGACTATGACAATATCACTCTGAACTTGGTCCAGTTCTTTATGAACTTTACCCATCTGACCTTTTACGTTGCCTACCAGCTCCTTACTTTCCTGCGCGATAGCCTTAACTTCGCCTATTTCCTGGCATTGACCTAATATATTCTGGTCCTGTTTCTTGAGGTCACCGTTAATTGCTCTAGCGTAGCTTTTCAATTTCTGGTCCCATTTGGAGTCGTTCTCCTCTAATCTCTGGTCTACTGTTTTCGTAAACTCTGCGAACTGTTTCGCTTGGCGTTCGAGATTCGCCTCATTTTGGATCTGAATATCCTTAATATCGTTAGACAACGCCTCTAATTTACTGTTGGTTTGCTCCTGAGCATGCCTACACGCTTGCAAATTACCCTCAAGTTTGGCTTCTATGGCCTCGAAACGTTTATCAGTATTTACCTGCATTTCCGATACAATGCTTACAACAGTATCTGTTACTTCGGTCTTAATGACTTCTTGCATTTGACCTAACTTATTGTTTAATTCATCTTTATATTCAACTTTATTTGCATCTAACCGACTGTTTATTTCAGTTTTATTTGCATCTAAACGGTTGTTTATTTCAACCTGAGTTGCATTAATTGCCTCCTGATTGGCATCTAACCTGTTATTTAACTCTCTCTGGTTCTCATCTAACCGAGTGTTTATACTATCCTGGAACGCTTTGGTTTCCAGTTTACTCTGCTCATGAGCAGCATCAAAATGTTGTTTCAGTCCTGCAATAACTTGCAAGATCTCCTCCGTACCTGACATTTTACAATAACACACTTAAATATGCAGGCAGGCTTCCTGGAAAAATATGTGGATACGTTTCGAAGAGAAACATCAAACACTGCACACATATTGTGAAGTCGTACAAAACCTGATAATATTATGGTAGATTGTGGATTGGGTATGTAACGCTAGTACCCTTAGGCCATTCTCTTCTCAATAGAGAGATTCTGCGTTACCTCAAAAAGCCTACTGAATTCAACAATCACTCAAACACAGTTTGAGGCAAAACAATTACTATGGTTTTCCCCATGAAATACCATAAAAAATCTATGGGTTTTCCCTAAATCCCATACGCTCCACGTATTCTGGGCGCCATGATAAATTAATAGAGCTTTTACTACCATAGACTCCACAGATGGGCGTCATGATAAATGATAGTGATACACAATCTATCAAAATTTATATATACGTATCGGAACTTAGCTATGGATTAGGAGCGGTCACACCCTACTTCGTTAATTCTTACTTTAATAGAGTTGTGTGCATTAAATCTGACCGACTTTAGTCGTACCTTTAGCTCAAATCACAGTATAGGACATCAAATCCCATGTACCCATGTGAGTAATCTCGTTGGATAATATGCATCTGCCTCCAACTAGCATCAGCTCTCAGGCGTGTACGGTAACCCCAATTTTGCAGTGCATATTTTGGATTTGAGGCTAAAAGGTATCAACTCTACAATGATAAGGCACAACTCTATTCTAAAACTTTAATCCAGTAAAATAAATCATGGCTTCAAACACAAAACAATACCCAAAAAAAGCATAAAATAAAGCAAACAAAATTTTTACTTCCACAATCCACAAATAAACAAATATGAAATCACAACAAAGTCATACCTAGCCATAATGCTTTACCCTTCTGTGAACTTCACAAGGATATACTAGTGCGCTGATGCACCTACGACTTCAAAACACACTGTCCATTAACATAACAGTCATACAATGTGACTTCTTTAATATTACAACAAGGATTATTCCTTAAACCTCTTTACGTTAAACAATTATGTGTGCCGTGCGTGTTTTAATATTTTTCTTCTCACCAATGAAATGCTTTGCATGCATTTACCTATTTGGACGTTGCACCAAAATCAACGTGCAACTCCATAATTATGTAAGCTACCCCCTACACATCCTTCAATTATATGGTTTCACTGCGTGCTGTCTGTGATTCCTAGATAAAACGTTACGTTATAGCTTATGTCGGATTGTACGATAGACTGCCTCGCGCTCATGGCGATTGGCATCTAGTAACCAACTACATGACTTGGTTCCAGTGACAGTACAAATATATCATGTAACTATTCGTCAGATAGCTAAATTAATGAACCATCAGGATTAACTACAATTATCCATGTGTTCACAAACCACATGGCTATAATACTCAACATAACAATCTTGCATTATATGTCATTTTAACAAGGTCTAGAATTTCTTCCCTCTTTTACTTGCCTGAGCGGTCCGGGTGGTTGGCATCGACCCTCAGCTAAGGAAATCGCTACACAATAGAAAGTGGGATGGGTCGTTCCACCAATTATCTCGACCTTTCTAAAAGTTTGAAAGCTTCCCTCTCTCTAAGCAGTGGAGATTTACAAGACAAATACTGTGTCCTGACCGACACATATGTTCCCAAAGGATCTTAATTGACTATTATGCCAACAGGTATTGAATGAGCTTTTGTAATTATTCCTACGTCGAGGATAACGATTAATTAATGGCCTCACATGGGTCCATTCAACATGAAGGTTCGGGGTTCGTAATGCATGAGCCTGGCGGTGACCGATGTCTCAAGTATAATATAGGCGCACAAAACCACTGTCGCCATGAGTTTTCGCTGCCCACGAGCGTAAATAACTCATCATAAGTTCTCGGGAAATCATAGAGCTGCGAGGTGTCCTTGTTTCCTCGACTCTTATAAAGATTCCAATCCGGAACACATTTCAATCCTTTCTTCAGAGTTAGGGTCCTTCACTAAAACTCCGGAATAAATAATATCTCCAACAATGTCCACGACATAGGAGAATTCATACGTAGAATAGACTATCTGGCCCCTAATGCTCCATGCTACGACATTCCGACCTCTAATATTAAGAGAAATCTAACATTTACTCTATAAGCTTCTCAATTAAGCTGCAAATTCAATTCAATAAAAGCTCTTTCATTACTGGTATCATTACCGAATATATGCAATATTCTGATATAAAACTTCTTTCCATAATTACTGAAATGTAACCTCACTGTAACATCCTCCTGCTTAGATTGATAAGTCTTGCACTTAGCGTTAATAATTCTCGCTTACAACATTTATTTGTTTCCTGATGTGTTCATTCATACTCTTAATAACCATTATTATTATTATCATCATTTCTCACTGACATAAATGACCAAAATCATCCTATTATTATTATTATTGAAAATCTCATTGACATAAATGACCAAATCATTATTTATTATTATTCTCACATAAATTACCAAAATTTCCGACATAGCTAAACGTTTTAAACTCGAACAATCGCGTTCGTTACATTTACATAACTGATTGCCATTCTTAATTCATAGTGGGAATAATTACTCCACTTAATGATGCAAATCATCATTTCAACTCTATAAAAATCAACTCAATACTGATTAAACATGGAGGATCAGCCTCCTAACTGATTTTTACTGGCATCTATAAGGAATTCACAATATCTTTACGGAATCACAGACATGCATCGGTCCATACTTCTACATAATTATAACCATAATTTGTGGGGTACTTACATCTCTATAGGCATCTAAGGTGGCTCCGACCAATCATATTCTTCCATGTCGCCCGCCATAATGGGTTTAACGCGACATATTTCTCTTGTTTACACACATTTGATTACACCTAATTTCTATCACCAACACGACACGTTGCATACCTTTCAGGAAGTTATCACTCCCCAAACATGTAAAACACTTCATCAAACACTACTTTAAATGATATTTTTACATATACATTACACTGAACACTCGTCACTTTATACACACTTCAATGCTGAAATTCCCTAGCAGAGATCGAAATTGCAGGTGTCGACGGCATCTGACGTTACCAACTCCTGATTGAAAGTCTGGTTATCTGCTCTCGGAACTCTCCAACAGTTTTATGACGATCATTACTCCTACAGTAAGCGTCCTGCGTTACATCAATACGCTTGCTCCTAAACATGAGCGTTAACATCTGGTACTCTCATGGCAATACCAAACACTTAGTAAGGTTTCTTTAGCGCATTCTATCGTTGTTACACACATATACGATTAGTTAATACTATACACACTGCGCTTAATAAAGTTCAACACTTTCACAAATAATTATATACAATATTTCTACCGTTAGTCTATACGGTGCTTCGTAACTGAACACGTCATAGTTCGTGCTGCTAATTATGCCTGTATCACGACTATTATTCATACAAGCATGTTTACTGTTTCTTTTACACATACCAGTCCTTGTTCGGCGTCTCGATGAATAGATCCGTCATGCGTTTTGCCTTGACGAACTTGCTTCAACCTGGCTGTAGCTGACTGAAGTTTCACTCGAAGACTGCACGTAGCTTATTTGAAGACTTCTGTCTGCGGCTTACACGCTGTCTCGTACTGCTGCATATTTGCTGCATACTGATTGCAACTTATTTCCATTGTGCTACTATTGACAATTGAGTAAAACTGTAACTGGCTGTAACTGCGCTTGGCGGCATGTAGACTGAGCTTGACTGCGTCTCGACTGAGCTTCAAGTGAGTTAGAACAGAGTAACACTGAGAACAGAGGGCTCCTCCTGGGGTCTACTCCCTTATATCGGATTTCCACAGAAAGTAGAGCAACATCTTCCCGCGTAATCTTCGCTCCTCTCACAGCATGATTCAGGTCTTCAAACCATGATCATTGTGTTCCTCTCTCTTCACAGGTCCCAAAACTATCTGTGTGCAAAGGAATCGCTCGTTCAATTAATTAATATTAATTCCTTTCTCCATGGCGTGGGACGCTACCTAGTCGGGAACTCCCCGTCAACATCTTCACATCCATCCGCGAACAATGGTCGTTTTACAGTCCTTACGCACATCACTAAATATGCACCAATTTCGCAGGTAAAAGACTCTAAAATTATCTTCTTGCCAAGATATTCACCTGTGTGCAACTCTCATCTCGATTCGTTACTCCAATCACGAGTAATCAATGATTTTTCTGGGCATTTCTCCGCCCCTCCTCTAAATCTATTCTCCGTCGGGGAATAACTGTGTCATTATTCAGGCCTCTCCCCTGCTCCAGACGACATAATGGGGTGACAGAGATGGACGTGGCTCCACTGGGACCAACCCACAATTCTGGGCCGATTAGTAAATGTCAGCTCTGCCCTCCTCTGTGCTTCAAACCTCCAATAGCTTACACCAAATCGTCTTATAATGATATAATCTGCTCATTATTTCCTACATTATTTTAATAAATAATGCCATTTCATCAAAAATCACACCAGTGATTAAATATACATTTCTTTCGAGGGTTTTTTTTTACCAAGAAACTCCCTGTATAGATCTCTGGTTCGCTCCCTGGTGGAACCTTTTTACTGAGATCACAGTCTCTGAGAACCATGTTCGATTCCAGTCAGCATAACCCCATCGGGTTCAGTACTAATAGATCCAATGTCTAACTCCATATAACGTCCTTTGGACTTCCACATTTTGTATTATGTACCTTAAGAGATGGAATTAAGAATATATTCAGTCACCAGGGCTGCCAACTGTATTGCTCTATTAGGCTACATTATGCCTAGTATACAGTATTTCGAACTAATTAAGAAATTTCAATATTACCAACTTAATTTCGTCATTATTCTAGATAGGTACATTTACTGTAGATTAATAATTGGCATGAATCTTAATTTTAAGAAAAGTAGGCTCTTTAGTTCTTCACGGAACTTCTTGTTCCATCTGACTATGAGGGAAGCGGCTAACTGTTAGCATGCTGAACTTCTATGCCCAAGGTCGCTGGTCCAAGGCCGGCCAAAGTCGCCGGATTTTCTAAGAGCGCTAAAAATCCCTCAGCATGCTTTCCTTCGGAGGGGAAGTTACAACGTTCGTTGCAAGTTGCTGGTTGCAGTGGCATCTAGCAGCCCAGTTCACAGCTAGGTGTCGTTGACGGTAGTATTTGGTACAAAATTAGGAACTACTACTTAAAATTGACTGTCTGCAGACCTTACCTGAATTACAGACTAATACAGTCATCACAATTAACACCGTTTATCAGACAGATTCTACACACACCCAATGTACACGGGGCTACATGACCACGTTGTCGCAGCCCCTAAACTGAGGAACCAACCAACATCTCTGCGGGAGATAAAATTTTGCATGAAGAAGTAACAGACTGTTAGATAGTTACACATTAGTTCCAAACCTTGCATAAGGACAGTGTGATCACAAGTATAAAACAAGATGTTCAGTAAAGTATAAAACAAGATGTTCAGTAAAGAACATATAGCCTACTTTCTCCTAAATGTATGAGTACAGTTAAAACTCCTTATTATCAAAGAGTATAATAGAACTATTCTTTGTTGAAGACCTTAGAAACGATTTACCTCTACCAAACGCCACAACCTAGATAAAAACTGCTACCATCATTGAAGAAAGAAAGAAAGAAAGAAAGATAAGAAAGATAAGAAGTATATCAAGAATGTTATGGATCTGGAGACATAATCGACCGGACTGGCTGCGTGGCTCAGTGGTAACGTTCTCGCTTGCTGGGCCCTAGGTTGCAGGTTCGTATCCTGGCGCAGTCAGCTGGCATTTGAGGGTGCACAAATGCGAGGGAGCCGTGTCAGTACATTTACTGGCACGTTAAAGATCCCCTTCGGGCCAAAATTCCGGCACCCCGGTGTCTCTAAAAGCAGCAGTAGTTAAAAGGGATGTAAAACCAATAACATTATTATTATTATTATTATTATTATTATTATTATTATTACATATACGACCTGCCGTCGGCAACATCCAACTTTGAGTTGAGGCATGTCTTTACACGTCTGGTTGTGCATGGCTTTCACAACCCTAATTGAAAAAAAAAGGAAGGAAGTTTGTAGTTTTACGTGACCGTGAATCTTGTGATTATGAGCCACGGGACCTCCTTTTTACGTGGAATCCGAACCACAGGACATGGCATTTCACTTCGAAAATCTCACACGCTTTGACCGGGAATCTAAAACCCTAATTGAATTAACAAATCTTTCCATGACCCTACAGAGACGTGTGTATACAAACTACTATGTGAAATCGTTTTGTTCCTTACTTCAAATAACATTTTCAAGTAACGCAAAATAGGCTGTTACAAACCCTTTAAAATAAAAAGTAAAAATGTATCGTAGTATCACCTTGTCATTCTTCAAATTCGATGCGCATAGAATGCCAATTGTATAGTAATCAATGGAGCCCCCACGTAGACTAGTCGTGACATCTATTGGTGAAATATCGAACAATATAATCCTAACAGAGCGAGTGCATTCTAGCGGCCAGAAGAAGAAACTTTTCAATAAAATCTGGAAGTTAATAAGTAGGTCGACGTGCAGTTACCTTTTTGGCAGCTAGATGTCTCGAGTAAATCTGCTGGCGAATTATGTTTTAATTTAATATATATTTTACACCATAATATGCACAATATAACGCTTAATTTTAAAACATCTGAGTCATTACAAAACAATAAACATATAACATTTCAAGCAAAAAACGTAGCTCTGCCCGGGTTTGAACCATAGGCATTTGAGCGATAGGCTAACGCTCTACCACTGAGCTAATTGTGTCAACGAATATCGTTCTATATAAAATGACTTACATAGAACTTGTTAGCAAATAATGATTTATACTAAACGATTTCATCACTGGAGTATATTATTTATATATAAAGCATTTCATACAAAGTTTATTTATTTCGTATCAGTACGCTATATTGCATGCAATACTCAAATTAGTGAAATATAAGTCAGGCACAAGATATCCGCTGCCATCTTGTCTTATTACTGAATCAGCTCAGCTTTTTAAAATCACGTCTGCACTATAGTATTACAAAATAAACTTTTAATTTCGAACGTGCCTCTTCCTTTAGAACAGTTAAAACGATTCTCGGCTCGATAATCGGAACTGGTGGGTCCCATGATATGGATTATAAAGTTTGCATAATTCGCACGGCCGCCATCCTGAAATGGTTTGGCGGACGACTTTGTAGTATGGTCACAAGACGCATCCTATACGAAGGTATGTTGTTACCAAATTTGGTAGAGATCGGATGATTTGGTTAGTCGTTATTTGATTTTACGTTTTGAACGTTTGAGTGGCCGCCATTCAGTTTTAGTAAAGAAGGCGGCGATATAAAACATGACACTGAGGTGTCCTTTGCTAGTGCTACCTTTGTACCAAATTTCGTTCAATTCGCATTCACCGTGTTCGAATTGATAGGGGGGGACAGACATTCAGAGTACACACACTCACACACACACAGACACACACACACACACACAGACTCATACACACACATACACACACACACAGACTCAGACAGACAGACACACTTTTTTCGCCCTGTGTTGATCTCATAAGTCTACTTTCATTTTTTGCAAAAATCGAAAGTAGGCTAAAAATGAACCCCAAATGACAAGAAGGTTACCATCCCCATAAGACAATAAAATGTTAAATAATGCATAGAAAGACGGAAAAAATAGTTAATTAACCTCCAATTGTAAAACACTTTCTCGCAATTAATGAGGTCTGATCCTCCTACGAAAACCTGCATATTTTGCCTATTATAGCCTATCCCCAAGTTTGCCCGGTGAAATCTACCTCCGCCTTCCGGCGTGCCGAGAGGAATTTTTTAAATTTAAGTACAGACTGCAACTTAGAATTGTTCATATAGTTCCTACTTTTGCCACCAAGCACCACCGTCAAGGACTACTAGGCCAAGTTCAGAACGTAGCTACTAGACGCCACCGCAGTCGGCTCTTGGCAACGAACGTAGAAAGCTAAGAGCGTTGTTTACATTCTTAACCTAACCAATTTAGCTCCACACAGGTATAATTAGTTGAAGGTTCTTTAACATGCCATAAATCTATGACATGGGACCGCCGGCTTTACTTCACCTCCGAAGGAAGGCATACTGAGGGATTTTTAATGCTCTTAAAAAAAGAGATAGCAGTTGAAAATGTAGTCTGTAGGCAATCCTTGAAAAACATGTGTCATTACAAGGGCGGTTCTAGGGGTGATGCCGCCGTGCCATGGCACTGCCCTCTCAGAGAAAAGGAAATGATCAATAATCCTGAATTAATAATTGTTGAACGCCTACAGTTCAATATCTAATTAATTTTCAAATTACTTAGTGCTATAAACATTCCTTCCGTAGAGTGTAATTATTGATTCTATCTTTTCCACAGTGATATATAATATTAGTGCCTAGGTATATCTGACTCGGTTAACACATGCGCAGAATCCAAATTACAATATATTTCGCAGCCTCGTTCGGCACTGGCAACGTGGAAATAAGCCAGCAAAGTGTCTGGGTCAGTATGGCTGAAGGAAGCACAGGAAGTGAAAGGCAATGCATCTATCGGTCATTATAACGTACTGTTTCGTGAGCGTAAGTTAACTCGCGATAGAGGGAGATGCCGATAATTGTTGTTTTAAGGGGCCGAACATCTAGGGTTTCGGCCCCAAACGGTTTGGGTGATCGTGAAAGCGAAAGGTGATCTAATGAAACCTACAACTAAAACTAAGTACTTATGATGATGATGATTGTTGTTTTAAGGGGCCTAACATCGAGGTTATCGGCCCCTAATGATCTGGGTGATAGCGAAAATGATAATGAAATGGAAACCAGAACAAAATTATCGAAGACTGAAAATACGTACAAAAAGGAACTCACATGGAAACAACTCACAATATGGTCCTACAAAAGGGAATTTAGAACGAAAAGTTGCACAAAAAGAATAGATTGAAAAAGACCCACAAAACGTAGGCTAGATTCAAAATACGTACAAAATGCAAAGTAGCGCCGAAATACTTACAAAATGCAACTGAAATTCAAAATACTTACCAAATGCAAATGAGATCGAAAGTACGTACAAAATGCAATTGAGGTTCAAAATACTTACAAAATGCAATTGAAATTGAAAATACACAATGCAATTCAGATTGAAATATCCCAGTTCCAATCCAAATTATTCACAAAGTGCAATTGAAATTCAAAATACTTACAAAATGCAATTGAAATTGAAAATGCTTACAAAATGTACGGTAGATTCAAACGACTCATGTGGATTGACAATACTTACAAAAAGCAATTTAGATTGAAAATACTTGACAAATGTAATTTAGATTCAAAATACCCACAAAATGCAATTGAGAATCAAAATATGTGCAAAATGCCCACCAAACAAAATGCAATTTAGATTCAAAATTCGTGCGAAATGCGGTTTTGGTTGAAAATACTTACAAAATGCAATGGAAATTCAAAATACTCACTAAAATGCCCTGACGCCTGCATTGAAAGACTTACTAAAAAGCAATTTAGATTGTCAATCTTTACAAAATGCAATTGAGGTTGAAAAACAATCGCGAGATGTAATTTAGATCGAAGAGACTTACAAAATGCAACATAGATCAAAAATGCCTTTAAAAAAGTGGTAAAAGGGAATTTAGATACACGGTGATTCGAGTAACAAAAACAGTGCGGGAATCTTAAAGAGAAAAGGAAATAGAAGGAAAAGAGGAGAGGAGAGGGGAGAGAGGAGAAGGTCCGCCCCAAAGGGAAGGGACAAAAAGGGGAAAACGGACCCAGCTCAGGAATCCCTCGGGGTCGCCAACGCCCGAACTCACCAGCCGTGAGCCCCTGAGGGTGTAGCATTATCGACGGTGCACCAGAAGTGGTGGGGCTACATACACCCTGCCTCCTTAAGGGCCTTGAGCACAAGGCAGGAGGTAAAAGGAAAAGAAAAAGAAGGCTGACCCCTCGCAGAAGGAGGGAATCAGAAAAGATGAGACAAGGGCCAATGAAGGCGGGAAAGGAAGAGACTCCCTAGGCCTCGGATGCCCTAATACCGTCGGGGTCGGAAGAGAACAAGAGTTGACCAAGGGAGGTCGACAGGAAAGAAGAAAGAGAGGAGCCGGCACAAGTAAGTGGAAGCAATGCCGGACTCACTAAGTACTTACAAACTAGAAGAGGAAATAGGAAACAAAAAGGAGAAGAATGTAAATAAAAGACAGGAGAAAAGAAAATGCCCTCAACCCTGGAAGAATGATGATGATGATGATGATAATTGTTGTTTTAAGGGGCCTAACATCGAGGTTATCGGCCCCTAATGAAATGAAATGGCGTGAAATGAAAGGATGTAGATAAAAACAACTCACTGCCATGGATGAAGCAAAAATGGTGTTTATAAAACAGACAGTGAGCCCCAAAAATTATGCCTTATTTGAATAAAAAGAATAAAAGGCGGATGGTAAAAAGGATAAAACAAATAAGGCATAGTGAACAATACAATACATAACACAATAAAAAACATAAAACAGATTTAACCAGAATTAAAAGTCGTAACTACACATTAAAACTTAAAAAAGTAACCACTCTCCCTCATGAACCGGATGACGAGGTCAGCTGACGGCCCGTCATCACGGAGAATAAGGGAGAGGGTATTAGGCAGTTTAAGAGTCCCTTGCAGATCGGCCAGATCCACACACTCCAAGAGAAGATGTGCCACGGTTAGGTGGGCGCCGCAAGTACACACAGGAGGATCTTCTCTCTTTAGCAAGTGGGAGTGCGTGGCAATCCCATGGCCGATCCGGAGTCGACAGAGTACCACAGCTTCCTTCCGGAGAGATCGGAAGGAAGATTTCCACACCTTCGTTGTCTCCTTGATGCCTCTCAGTTTGTTGGGTGGAGGCGTGGCACGCCATGCCTCCTCCCAATGCGACAGGATCGAATGCCGCAACTGAGAGCGCACATCACTAGCAGGCACCTTATACGGTAGCGAGGGCAGTGCGACTGCCTCTCTCGCCACCTGATCAGCAAGCTCGTTTCCCGCAATACCCATGTGGCTAGGAAGCCACACAAAGGTCACCCCGGTTCCAGCGTTACCCGAACTGACGAGCTGGTCGTGCACACGCTGGACCAACGGGAGCTTCGGGAAACACACATCGATCGCCTGCAGCGCACTCAGAGAGTCAGTACACACAAGAAAGTGCTGGTGATCGTCTGATAACGTGTACCGCAGAGCCTCTAAGATGGCATAGAGCTCCGCAGTGTACACGCTACAGGCCTCGGGAAGTGAAAAAAGAAACCGACGATCCTCAACCACAAATGCACAGCCTACGTTCTCGTTTACCCTCGAACCGTCCGTGAATACAAGCCCTGATCCCGGATACCGTGTCACCACGGACTGGAACAGCCTCCGATGGACGGAGGAGTCCGTGTCAGACTTGGGGCCGGTGTGCAGATCCAGGATGATATCAGGGCGAGAGACCATCCACGGAGGGGCCTTGCTAGGTACTCGGACGATACAGGAGACAGAAGGAAATCGGAACTGACGGTATAAGTCAGCCAAGCGAATCCCCGCCGGCCGAGTGGCTCGGACGAGCACATCATACAGCCGGCGATTCGGATTGGAAAACAAACATGGATAGCTTGGATGAAGTGGCATCTGTCGAATAGTTGCAGCATAGGCCAACAGTACTTGTTGGCGCCTCAGGTATAAAGGAGGTACGCCAGCCTCGGCGAGCAAGCTGACGACTGGGCTTGTCCGAAAAGCACCCGTCGCCAGCCTCACACCGCCGTGGTGGACACTGTCCAGTTTAACAAGCACTGACTTACGGGCCGAACCATATGCTACACTGCCATAATCTAACCTAGATAAAATCAGTGACTGATAAAAACGCAGGAGCACCGCGCGGTCCGCCCCCCCCCCCCCCCCCCCCCCCATGATGTGCCGCTAAGAAACCGCAACATGTTGAGTTTCTTAGCGCAGGCAGTTTTCAAACACCGCACGTGTGGTTCCCACGTCAATTTCTGATCGAAAAGGAGCCCAAGGAACCGGTACGCAGCAACAACAGGCAAAGCTACATTGCCCAGATAAAGCTCAGGGTGCGCTTTCGGCAGAAATGGACAACCGAGGACTTAGCGGTTGAGAATCGAAAGCCATGCTCCAGTGTCCAGCGTTCCACTCTCCGAATAGCTTGTTGTAGCTGTCGTTCAGCGACCGCCATATTTTGCGCACTATAATGTAGAGCGAAGTCGTCTACATATAGTGACGGTACCACTGCTGGACCAGCAGCAGCGACTAGACCGTTTATGGCAATCGCAAATAATGTTACGCTAAGCACCGATCCCTGTGGGACTCCGTTTTCCTGTATATGATATTGCGAATATGTCCCCCCTATTCGGACACGGAACAGGCGAAGGGACAGAAAATTCGCAATAAAAACCGGCAAGTTACCTCGGAATTTCCATTGATGCAGGGTAGAGAGGATGCCGTAACGCCAAGTGGTGTCATAGGCCTTCTCGAGGTCAAAGAAAACAGCGACTAGGTGCTGTCTCCGGAGAAAAGCGTCCTGTATGGCAGTCTCCAGGCGTACCAGATGGTCGTTGGTACACCGAGACGCCCTGAAACCACACTGGTATTCAGACAGGAGTCCCCGTTTCTCCAGGACCCACACTAGGCGCCGATTGACCATCCTCTCAAAGAGCTTGCACAAACCGTTAGTGAGACAAATAAGTCTGTAACTCCCTGTAAATTTGGGATCCTTATCGGGCTTCAGGTTAGGTATAATGATACCTTCCTGCCATTGCGCTGGAAACACACCTTCCAACCAGATACGATTAAACACCCTGAGCAAATAGCGAATGCTCTCATCGTTAAGGTGTTTAAGCATCTGGTTGTGAATATTATCCGGGCCAGGAGACGTGTCCCTGCAGAGCGCCAGCGCTCCGCGGAGTTCCCACTCCGTAAAGGGCACGTTGTACTCCTCCGAAGCGCGGGAAGCAAAACTAAGATGGAAACGTTCCGCTTCGCGCTTCAGGGCCACGAAGGCAGGGTCATAGTTATCGGAACCGGATATATCCGCAAAATGCGAGGCGAGATGGTTTGCAACGCGATAAGGATCTGTAACCAGTTCATTAGCAATGGAAATTCCCGGTACAGTAGAAGATGTCTGAATTCCCGAAATGCGTCGTAGTTTAGTCCACACTTGAGAGGCGGGGGTATGTGCCGTAATAGAAGACACATACCGTTCCCAGGATTGTTTCTTACTCTGGCGAATAAGAATCCGTGCCTTGGCACGAAATTTCTTAAACGCCACCAAATTGGCCATGGTTGGACGCCGACGGTAGTGCTTGTGAGCTCGACGACGGTCTCTTATTGCCGCTGCAATATCCTCTGTCCACCAAGGGACGAGTTTGCGACGAGGAGTCCCAGAAAAGGATGGAATGGACTCTTCGGCGGCAGCAAGAAGCACATCGGTGATGTGCTGTACCTCGTCATCGACGCTCCGGCAACCAAGATCAACGAACACAGCTCGTTCTTGAAACGAGGGCCAATTTGCCCGCTTAAGAACCCAACGACTGGGGAACTCCACGGGCGTCTGGGTCAGAAGGGTAAGAACGATCGGGAAATGGTCACTGTCACAGAGGTCGTCGTGTACATACCAACCAAATAGGGGGACCAGCGCACGGCTACACACACTCAAGTCAATGTGTGAGTACGTGCCGTGCGCTAAGCTAAAATGTGTAGCTTCCCCTGTATTTAATATAGATAAAGCCAACCCTTGAATTAAGCCCTCCACGTCCCTTGCTCTGGGGCAGGAAGATGGTGATCCCCATTGGGGGTGATGAGAGTTGAAATCACCCACGATTAGGAAAGGGACTGGAAGTTGATCAACAAGATCAAAGACGTCATTAATATCAAGGGGCTGGTTCGGTGGAAGGTACACGTTACAAACAGTTGTCATAGCAGGCAAGGACACGCGAACTGCAATAGCTTCCAGAGGAGTGGCGAGTGGAAACTCCTCACTATAGCAGTCAGAACGAACGAAGGTACAAACGCCCCCGGAAGCCCGGGCGGCGTCTTGTCGCTCTTTAGAGTATAGTCGGAAACCTCTCAGAACAGTCTCGTGATCAGGTCTGAGGTTTGTTTCCTGTAGGCAGACTATACTCGCTGCGTATTGGGCAATAAGCTGACGGAGTTCTGTCAAATGCCTGTCATAACTGTTACAATTCCACTGCAACAGTGCCATTGTGTGAACTTAGGGAATAACGTGGAGCAGCAAGCTACTCCAACTTTGACTGTGGAGGATCTACAGTCACTACGTCGACTATAATCTCCATGTCCTCAGGCGAGGTCATGGAGTGAATCGACTCGGTGGAAGATTTCATAGACGCAGTTCGGCGGCGGGGGGATCTCCGTGGGGAGCGCGCAGATCTGGGGACCGAAACGTCCCCAGGCGCAGAAGCATCCGCAGGTGTTGGCGCGGATGGCTTCCCCTTTTTGGGAGAAAGGGAATGCGTAGTGCGGGGTCCCTTCTTACCCTTACCCGCCTCTTTAAGATATATAGACTGGTCAGGAGCCGAATTCCTGACCCTGGTCGACGATGCCGCCTCCGCCGGCTTCTGCGCGGCTTTCGCCGACCGTTTGGGTGGGGAGAAAGTCTTCGACTTCCTCCCGAGTGGGGAGTAAGTCTTCAACTTCCTCCCCTGCTGTGCGGGCGGAGCAGCCTTCGCTCGCACAGCCTCCTTTGGGGCCGAAGGTGGGGTTGAAGTCACCTTCGGGCTCTCTCTCTGATTCTGGGGAGTAGCTAGAGATGTTGATGGCAGTGGTAAATTGGAAGGTTTCACAGTTGAGACAAAAGATGATGTAGCCGGGACCAAATTTGGTATTATGGCTCTATAATCAATCGTTGGAGAAGGCGAAATAGTGGTATGGTACTTCTTGCGGGCCTCCTGGTAGGTGAGACCATCCAGGGTTTTAATCTCCTGGATTTTCTTCTCACGTAGGACGACAGGCCAGTTCCTGTCTCGAGGAGAATGAAATCCAGGGCAATTAGTGCACTGATATGGTGTTGTGCGCTCTTCCGCTTCGTGGGGTACCTTACCGCATGTTCCACAGACGTCAGGGCTCGAGCATCGGGATAACATATGCCCGAATTTCTGGCACTTATAACACCTCATTGGTGGAGGGATATAAGGCCGAACGTCGCAACGGTAACTTGTTACCTTGACTTTCTCCGGGAGCACCGAGAGCTCAAAGGAAATAATGAATGCACCAGTATCCACGATTTGACCATTGTCCTTGCGCGTAATGCGCCGGACATCAGTCACGTGACGGTGCTGCATATCCTCCTTGAGCTCCTCGTCAGTGTTCAGAATCAGGTCCCGGTGGAAAATGACTCCCCGGACCAGATTCAAAGACGTGTGCTTCTCCACATTGACAGGGATATCGCCAAAGTGGTCACATTTCAGAAGGTGTTCAACCTGCTCACCAGTCCTAGTCTTGAGCAACAAGCTACCGTTTCTCATCTTTTGTACCTTCTCCAGCTCGCCATAGACCCCTTCTATGTGCCGAGAAAACAAAATAGACTTTACCATCTTGAAATCACCCCCATCCGTTCTGGTTGCGACCAGAAACTTGGGAGTGTTAGCACCCAGATTCTCAAGAACAGACTGTTCCCAGGGGGTTGATCCCCGTAGGGAATCAAAAGTTAAAGACTTGGGTGGCGGACCACCCTGGTGGGAGATATTCCTTTTCTGTCCCATGGCCGTTTCATCCTCCCTGAATGCCACCGACTCCAATCACGGGCTGTCTCTGTAGGCGCTACCCAGCCAAGGCAAGGCCTGCCTAGCTTGGAAGGCATTGCCCGGGGGTCCGATGTTGGACATGCCATTCAGGCATGTACCCCTTGGCATATACTAGAGAGTTTTCCAGCACAGGCATGCAGCTGTGCGGGGACCTGCGTTGTCAGGCGGATACTACTGCAGAGTACATGGCGCACCCACCTGTCGGTGTGGCCAGACCGAACAGGCTCTCGAGCGTAGTCGCACATTTAGGTGGCCCTTCCCCTGACAGCACGCACATGTAATTTTGAGTGCCAGACCTCAACAACATGAACGGAAAAAGGCGTGCGATATAAACTAATGAGAGTTATATCGCACAAAGTGGGGCGTTTAGAGCTGGCTGTCAAACCCGGAAAGCGGACCTGGGCCAAGAAACCCTTTACGTCGCCTTCTACGACTGGCAGGGTATACCTGTGAGTGTATTCCATCCCTCCCACCCACGGGAGGTCCAATTCGCAAGACAAGCCGGAAACCTAAAAGGATAGCCAAGGTCGCCCCTTTAGGCGCCTCGTACGACAGGCAGGGGATACCGTGGGTGTATTCTAAACCCCCCACCCACAGGGGGAGTGGAAGAATGAGAATTGAGGGACTTGGAAGGAAGGAGAACCAAGAAATGATGATGATAATTGTTGTTTTAAGGGGCCTAACATCTAGGTTATCGGCCCCTAATGATCTGGGTGATAGCGAAAATGATAATGAAACGGAAACCAGAACGAAAATTAAGTGAGACGGAAAATACTTACAAAAAGGAACTCAGATTGAAACAACTCACAAAATGTTCTTACAAAAGGGAATTTAGAACGAAAAGATTCACAAAAGGAATAGATTGAAAAAAAAAACACAAAATGAAGGCTAGGTTCAAAATACGTACAAAATGCAATGTAGCGTCGAAATACTTACAAAATGCAATGGAAATTCAAAATACTTACAAAATGGAAATGAGATCGAAAATACGTACAAAATGCAATTGAGGTTCAAAATACTTATAAAATGCAATTCAAATTGAAAATACACAATGCGAGTTGGATTGAAAAAGCCGGTTCCAATCCAAATTACTCACAAAGTGCAATTGGAATTCAAAATACTTACAAAATGCAATTGAAATTGAAAATGCTTACAAAATGTACGGTAGATTCAAACGACTCATGGGGATTGACAATGCTTACAAAATGCAATTTAGATTGAAAATACTTGATAAAATGTAATTTAGATTCAAAATACCCACAAAATGCAATTGAGAATCAAAATATGTGCAAAATGCCCACCAAACAAAATGCAATTTAGATTCAAAATTTGCGCTAAATGCGGCGTTGGTTGAAAATTCTTACAAAATGCAATTTAAATTCAAAATACTCACTAAAAGGCCCGGGCACATGCATTGAAAGACTTACTAAAAAGCAATTTAGATTGCCAATCTTTACAAAATGCAATTGAAGTTGAAAACAATCGTGACATGTAATTTAGATCGAAAAAACATACAAAAAGCAACGTAGATTAAAAATGCCTTAAAAATCGCTAGAAGGGAATGTTGATACACGGTAAACCAAGGAACAAAAACAGTGCATTAATCTTAAAGAGAAAAGTAAATATAATGAAAAGAAGAGAGGGGGAGAGGAGAAGGTCCGCCCCAAAGGGAAGGGACAAAAGGGGAAAACGGACCCAGCTCAGGAATGCCTCGGGGTCGCCAACTCCCGAACTCACCAGCCGTGAGCCCCTGAGGGTGTAGCATTATCGACGGTGCACCAGAAGTGGTGGGGCTACATACACCCTGCCTCCTTAAGGGCCTTGAGCACAAGGCAGGAGGTAAAAGGAAAAGAAAAAGAAGGCTGACCCCTCACAGAAGGAGGGCATCAGGAAAAATGAGACAAGGGCCAGTTAAGGCGGGAAAGTGAAATACACCCTAGGCCTCGGATAACCTAATACCGTCGGGGTCGGAAGAGAACAAGAGTTGACCAAGGGAGGTCGACAGGAAAGAAGATGATGATGATAATTGTTGTTTTAAGGGGCCTAACATCTAGGTTATCGGCCCCTGATGGTTTGGGTGATCGTGAAGATGAAAATGAAATGCAAACTTAAGACTAAAACTAACTACCAACCTACATACTAGAAGAAGAAATGGAAAACTAAAGGAGAATAAGGCAAATAAAGGACAGGAGAAAAAGAAATGCCCTCAACCCTCGAAGAATGCGGATTGAGGGACTTGGAAGGAAGGAAGGAGAGCCATGAAAGGCAGATAGGACAGTGAAAGAGGAGAGGGTCCGCCCCAAAGGCAAGGGACAAAAGGGGAAAACGGACCCAGCTCAGGAATCCCTCGGGGTCGCCAACTCCCGAACTCACCAGCCGTGAGCCCTTGAGGGTGTAGCATTATCTAGGGTGCACCAGAAGTGGTGGGGCTACATACACCCGGCCTCCTTAAGGGCCTAGAGCACAAGGCAGGAGGTAAAAGGAAGAGAAAAAGAAGGCTGATCCCTCGCAGAAGGAGGGTATCAGAAAAGATGAGACAAGGGCCAATTAAGGCGGGAAAGGAAGAGACTCCCTAGGCCTCGGATACCCTAATACCGTCGGGGTCGGAAGAGAACAAGAGTTGACCAAGTGAGGTCGACAGGAAAGAAGAAAGAGAGGAGCCCGGCACAAGTAAGTGGAAGCAATGCCGGACTCAGCTGGGGCCCCGTGGTCGCCAACCCACAACCCACTAGATGTGAGTCCCTGGGGGGAGAACCAAGAAAGACAGAGCGGAAAGGGAAAGAGGAGAGAGTCCGTCCCAAAGGGGAGGAACTTGACCCAGCTTAGGAATCCCTCGGGGTCGCCAAATCCCGAGCTCACAAGGCGTGAGCACTTGAGGGTGTAACACTATCCAGGGTGCACCAGAAGTGGTGGGGATACACACACCCTGCCTCCTTTAGGGCCTTGTGCAGAAGGCAGGAGATATCAGGAAAATAAAAAAAAATCATGTCTGATCCCTCGAAGAATGAATAATAATAATAATAATAATGTTATTGGTTTTACGTCCCTTTTAACTACTGTGGCTTTTAGAGACGCCGGGGTGCCAGAATTTTGCCCCGAAGGGTATCTATAACATGCCAGTAAATCTACTTTCACGGCTCCCTCACATTTGTGCACCCTCAAATGCCAGCTGACTGCGCCAGGATACGAACCTGCAACCTAGGGCCCAGCAAGCGAGAACGTTACCGCTGAGCCACGCAGCCAGTCCCCTCGAAGAACGAGGGATCAGGAAAGATGAGAAGGGTCAATTAAGGCGGGAAAGTGAAATACTCCCTTGGCCTCGGATACCCAAATACCGTCGGGGTAGGAAGAGATCAACAGTTGGTCAAGGGAGGCCGAATGAAATGTTGACAGTGAGGAGCCCGACACAAGTAAGAGGAAGCAATGTCGGACTCAGTTGGGATCCCATGGTTACCAATCTACATCCCTCTAGTCGTCAGCCTCTGGGGAGGGTGGGGGAGGGGAGAAAGAGAGAGAGAGAGAGTTAATTTCCGTACCTACAGCAGTCAACTGCACAAATTGTACCATTCCCAACGTTGGATGAATATAGAAATTAACGTTGGATGAATATAGAAATTTTATCTATGCAAATTTACACATGGAAAATCGAACCATTGGAGATAAGTGAGCAAGTAAAACAGTTCTGATATCATGTTACGCGAAAATCTGTATTTTCAGATTTTGTACTTGGCACTACCTCTTGTACTGGCCTGGAGCAGCCATACGGTAGAAACCAGGTTTTTAGCATCTTCTTCCCACGTACATTCAACACTTGTTGCTAAAGAGGCCCAACCTTGACAAAAACAGTAATAGTGTTGTATAAAGCTATCAGAGCAGCATACTGGACCAATTAGCTATTTACTCCCACTTGCGAACTTGGAAGAAACATAATTTATAATACGAGATCAATCGGGCAGATAGAGGAGGCTATAATATATAACCAGACAGGAGAATAAATCCAGCGCTTGCAAGCAATTTGCTGGAAAGACTGCAGAAGTTGGCATCACTCGTCATAGTCGCGCTGATATGACCATTCATTAAGAGGCTGCCATGCGGGCATAACGACTATTGTGTCACTGTGTGCCACGTCCCTCTTGCCTAGGTAGTCTTCTATGGTGTCGGGGTATGTTTTGAGACGCCGAAATCTACGGTTCGGTTCCAAGAAATATATGAAGATGATGATGAAAATTGTTGTTTTAAGGGGTCATCATCTAGGTTATCGGCCCCTAATGTTTGGGTGATACTGAAGGATGAGATGAGAATGAAAACTATAACTAATAACTTACTAACTACAGACTTACATACTAAAAGAAGAAATGGTAAACAAATAAAGGATAAGGCGTATAAAGGACAGGAAGAAAAGAAATGCCCTCAACCCTCGAAGAATGAGGATTGAGGGACTTGGAAGGAAGGAGAGCCATGAAAGGCAGATAGGAAAGGGGAAAGAGGAAAGGTTGATGATGATAATTGTTGTTTTAAGGGGCCTAACATCGAGGTTATCGGCCCCTGATGGTTTTTGTGATCGTGAAGATGAAAAAGAAAAGCGAACTTAAAACTAAAACTAACTACCAACCTACATACTAGCAGAAGAAATGGAAAACTAAAGGAGAATAAGGCAAATAAAGGACAGGAGGAAAAGAAATGCCCTCAACCCTCGAAGAATACGGATTGAAGGACTTTGAAGGAAGGAGAGCCATGAAAGGCAGATAGGAAAGTGAAAGAGGAGAGGGTCCGCCCCGAAGGTAAGGGACAAATGGGGAAAACGGACCCAGCTCAGGAATCCTTCGGGGTCGCCAACTCCCAAACTCACCAGCCGTGAGCCCCTGAGGGTGTAGCATTATCTAGGGTGCACCAGAAGTGGTGGGGCTACATACACCCTGCCTCCTTAATGGCCTAGAGCACAAGGCAGGAGGTAAAAGGAAGAGAAAAAGAAGGCTGACCCCTCGCAGAAGGAGGGTATCAGAAAAGATGATGATGATGATGATGATAATTGTTGTTTTAAGGGGCCTAACATCTAGGTTATCGGCCCCTGATGGTTTGGGTGATCGTGAAGATGAAAATGAGAAGCGAACTTAAAACTAAAACTAAAACTAACTACTAACCTACATACTAGATGATGATGATAATTGTTGTTTTAAGGGGCCTAACATCTAGGTTATCGGCCCCGGATGGTTTGGGTGATCGTGCAGATGAAAATGAAAAGCGAACTTAAAACTAAAACTAACTACTAACCTACATACTAGAAGAAGAAATGGAAAATTAAAGGAGAATAAGGCAAATAAAAGGACAGAAGGAAAAGAAATGCCCTCAACCCTCGGAGAAGGCGGATTGAGGGACTTGGAAGGAAGGAGAGCCATGAAAGGCATATAGGAAAGTGAAAGAGGAGAGGGTCCGCCCCAAAGGTAAGGGACAAAAGGGGAAAACGGACGCAGCTCAGGAATCCCTCGGGGTCGCCAACTCCCGAACTCACCAGCCGTGAGCCCCTGAAGGTGTAGCATTGTCTAGGGTGCACCAGAAGTGGTGGGGCTACATACACCCTGCCTCCTTAAGGGCCTAGAGCACAAGGCAGGAGGTAAAAGGAAGAGAAAAAGAAGGCTGACCCCTCGCAGAAGGAGGGTATCAGAAAAGATGAGACAAGGGCCAATTAAGGCGGGAAAGGAAGAGACTCCTTAGGTCTCGGATACCCTAATACCGTCGGGGTCGGAAAGAACAAGAGTTGACCAAGTGAGGTCGACAGGAAAGAAGACAGAGAGGAGCCCGGCACAAGTAAGTGGAAGCAATGCCGGACTCAGCTGGGGCCCCGTGGTCGCCAACCCACGCCCAAAAGATGTGAGCCCCTGGGGGGTACATACTAGAAGAAGAAATGGAAAACTAAAGGAGAATAAGGCAAATAAAGGATAGGAGGAAAAGAAATGCCCTCAACCCTCGAAGAAGACGGATTGAGGGACTTGGAAGGAAGGAGAGCCACGAAAGGCAGATAGGAAAGTGAAAGAGGAGAGGGTCCGCCCCAAAGGTAAGGGACAAAAGGATGATGATGATGATAATTGTTGTTTTAAGGGGCCTAACATCTAGGTTATCGGCCCCTGATGGTTTGGGTGATCGTGAAGATGAAAATGAAAAGCGAACTTAAAAACTAAAACTAACTACTAACCTACATACTAGAAGAAGACATGAAAAAAAGGAGAATAAGGCAAATAAAAGGACAGAAGGAAAAGAAATGCCCTCAACCCTCGAAGAAGGCGGATTGAGGGACTTGGAAGGAAGGAGAGCCATGAAAGGCAGATAGGAAAGTGAAAGAGGAGTGGGTCCGCCCCAAAGGTAAGGGACAAAAGGGGAAAACGGACCCAGCTCAGGAATCCCTCGGGGTCGCCAACTCCCGAACTCACCAGCCGTGAGCCCCTGAGGGTGTAGCATTATCTATGGTGCACCAGAAGTGGTGGGGCTACATACACCCTGCCTCCTTAAGGACCTTGAGCACAAGGCAGGAGGTAAAAAGAAAAGAAAAAGAAGGCTGACCCCTCACAGAAGGAGGGAATCAGGAAAGATGAGACAAGGGCCAATTAAGGCGGGAAAGGAAGAGACTCCCTAGGCCTCGGATACCCTAATACCGTCGGGGTCGGAAGAGAACAAGAGTTGACCAAGTGAGGTCGACAGGAAAGAAGACAGAGAGGAGCCCGGCACAAGTAAGTGGAAGGGGACAAAAGGGGAAAACGGACCCAGCTCAGGAATCCCTCGGGGTCGCCAACTCCCGAACTCACCAACCGTGAGCCCCAGAGGGTGTAGCATTATCTAGGGTGCACCAGAAATGGTGGGGCTACATACACCCGGCCTCCTTAAGGGCCTTGAGCACAAGGCAGGAGGTAAAAGGAAGAGAAAAAGAAGGTGATGATGATGATGATGATAATTGTTGTTTTAAGGGGTCTAACATCTAGGCTATCGGCCCCTGATGCTTTGGGTGATCGTGAAGATGAAAATGAAATGTAAACTTAAAACTAAAACTAACTACCAACCTACATACTAGAAGAAGAAATGGTAAACCAAAGGAGAATAAGGCAAATAGAGGACATGAGGAAAAGAAATGCCCTCAACCCTCGAAGAATGCGGATTGAGGGACTTGGAAGGAAGGAGAGCCATGAAAGGCAGATAGGAAAGTGAAAGAGGAGAGGGTCCGCCCCGAAGGTAAGGGACAAAAGGGGAAAACGGACCCAGCTCAGGAATCCCTCGGGGTCGCCAACTCCCGAACTCACCAGCCGTGAGCCCCTGAGGGTGTAGCATTATCTAGGGTGCACCAGAAGTGGTGGGGCTACATACACCCTGTCTCCTTAAGGGCCTTGAGCACAAGACAGGAGGTAAAAGGAAAAGAAAAAGAAGGCTGACCCCTTCCAGAAGGAAGGGATCAGGAAAGATGAGACAAGGGCCAATTAAGGCGGGAAAGGAAGAGACTCCCTAGGCCTCGGATACCCAAATACCGTCGGGGTCAGAAGAGAACAAGAGTTGACCAAGTGAGGTCGACAGGAAAGAAGACGGAGAGGAGCCCGGCACAAGTAAGTGGAAGCAATGCCGGACTCAGCTGGGGCCCCGTGGTCGCCAACCCACGCCCACAAGATGTGAGCCCCTGGGGGAAGAAAAAGAAGGCTGACCCCTCGCAGAAGGAGGGTATCAGAAAAGATGAGACAAGGGCCAATTAAGGCGGGAAAGGAAGAGACTCCCTAGGCCTCGGATACCCTAATACCGTCGGGGTCGGAAGAGAACAAGAGTTGACCAAGTGAGGTCGACAGGAAAGAAGACGGAGAGGAGCCCGGCACAAGTAAGTGGAAGCTATGCCGGACTCAGCTGGGGCCCCGTGGTCGCCAACCCACGCCCACAAGATGTGAGCCCCTGGGGGCTGAAAAGATGAGACAAGGGCCAATTAAGGCGGGAAAGGAAGAGACTCCCTAGGCCTCGGATACCCTAATACCGTCGGGGTCAGAAGAGAACAAGAGTTGACCAAGTGAGGTCGACAGGAAAGAAGACAGAGAGGAGCCCGGCACAAGTAAGTGGAAGCAATGCCGGACTCAGCTGGGGCCCCGTGGTCGCCAACCCACGCCCACAAGATGTGAGCCCCTGGGGGGCTGTACAATTTAGCTTCACACAGGTGTAATTAGTGGAAGGTTCTTTAACATGCCATAAATCTATGACATGGGACCACCGGCTTTACTTCCCCTCCGAAGGAAGGCATACTGAGGGATCGTCGAGAGAGGAATTATCCACATTAAGTTAGCGTTGTTTCCAGGGAACGATTGGCGCAGCAGAATAGTCCAATACGGGAATCCGAGGGTCGTGGAGTCGAGTCCCTATGCGGAACTTGTTTTTGATTAATTTTCCATATTTACGTTACTTACACTGCAAATAAACCGAAATAATGTGCAATATATTGTATGCATTCATATTTTCAGATAAGGCATGAAGGCAAAGGAACATTTGGGATTGTAAATAAATATACAAAACGAAGGATTGTACTTACACCGTCCACGAAGCTCATGCCTCGCCCAAATCCACGCCAAAAATGCTATCTTTTCTAAACGCTTGGTCATCTGGAGCTCTTACTTCCGTCACTTTCATATCTGATCAAGGACTGCATATACCATGAATTTGGACAAAAGCGGTCCCCTTGTCAGCCAAATGAAGCGAAACTGGGAAGAAGCGAGTTCGAATCCCACCTAAGCCATCCTAGAAATGGTTCGCGAGTGTATTTACTTTTCCTAACTTAAGCTCACAATAGTTTCCTTTCAAATTCGAGCCTGGTTTGTTGTTTCCAAAGGTGTTTTATTTATCTTGCCAAGTCCATATATTTGCTGCTCTTTTCGTGGGTCTTAGTTCTGATGTTGTGGGAGTTTGGTACTGCAATGTCTATGAGCCATATGCTCTTGTACACTTTGTCTGTGATAATGAGTTCCAGCTCATTGGCAGCTATTGTCTTGTTGATGATGACAGGGGAATTCCAATGTGTTATAAATGTGTCATTTTCTACCACGGGTTGTGGTTAAGTCTGAAGTATGTCTCTGAATCTATTGGTAGTTTACACTGCTTACATAGTTCCTTGTAGATCTTAGCTACATTGTCATGTCAGCGTACGTAATTCCTTTGTGCTAGTACTGGGTATTCTATTTGTATGTGCTCGATGGTTTCAGTTTTGTTTCGGCACTTGATGATGATGATGATGATGATGATCATGATCATGATGATAATTGTTGTTTTAAGGGGCTTAACATCTAGGTTATCGGCTCCTAATAATCTGGGTGATAGCGAAAATGATAATGAAACGGAAACCAGAACGAAAATTAAGTGAGGCAGAAAATACTTACAAAAAGGAACTCAGATTGAAACAACTCACAAAATGTTCTTACAGAAGGGAATTTAGAACGAAAATATTTACAAAAGGAATAGATTGAAAAATACCCACAAAGTGAAGGATAGGTTCAAAATACGTACAAAATGCAATGTAGCGTCGAAATACCTACAAAATGCAATTGAAATTCAAAATACTTACAAAATGCAAATGAGATCGAAATTGCGTACCAAATGCAATTGAGGTTCAAAATACTTACAAAATGCAATTGAAATTGAAAATACACAATGCAATTCAGATTGAAATATCCCAGTTCCAATCCAAATTATTCACAAAGTGCAATTGAAATTCAAAATACTTACAAAATGCAATTGAAGTTGAAAATGCTTACAAAATGTACGGTTGATTCAAACGACTCATGTGGATTGACAATACTTACAAAATGCAATTTAGATTGAAAATACTTGACAAAATTTAATTTAGATTCAAAATACCCACAAAATGCAATTAAGAAACAAAATATGTGCAAAATGCCCTCCAAACAAAATGCAATTTAGATTCAAAATTCGTGCGAAATGCGGTTTTGGTTGAAAATACTTACAAAATGCAATTGAAATTCAAAATTCTCACTAAAAGGCCCGGCTACCTGCATTAAAAGACTTACCAAAAAGCAATTTAGATTGTCAATCTTTACAAAATGCAATTGAGGTTAAAAACAATCGCGAGATGTAATGTAAATCGGAAAAACGCAACGTAGATTAAAATACCTTTAAAAAATCGCTAAAAGGGAATTTAGATACACGGTGAGCCAAGTAACAAAAACAGTGCGGGAATCTTAAAGAGAAAGGAAATATAATGAAAAGAGGAGTGGAGCGGAGAGGGGAGAGAGGAGAGGGTCCGCCCGAAAGGTAAGGGACAAAAGGGGAAAACAGACCCAGCTCAGGAATCCCTCGGGGTCGCCAACTCCCGAACTCACCAGCCGTGAGCCCCTGAGGGTGTAGCATTATCTAGGGCCTTTAGCACAAGGCAGGAGGTAAAAGGAAAGGAAAAAGAAGGCTGACCCCTCACAGAAGGAGGGTATCAGGAATGATGAGACAAGGGCCAATTAAGGCGGGAAAGTGAAAGACTCCCTAGGCCTCGGATACCCTAATACCGTCGGGGTCGGAAGAGAACAAGAGTTGACCAAGTGAGGTCGACAGGAAAGAAGACGGAGAGGAGCCCGGCACAAGTAAGTGGAAGCAATGCCGGCCTCAGCTGGGGTCCCGTGGCCGCCAACCCACGTCCCACTAGATTTTAGCCCCTGAGGGTGATCGCCTTTTCTTGAAGGTGTCAGTGAACATTTCAGCATGCTGATAACGATCCTCAGACTTCCATTATTTTCATCCAGATTCATTCGGAGCAGATTGAACGTAGGATTTTCCTCAATATTTTCCTTTCTTGTCTCTCTACGTCTTTATTGAGTGATCTACCTCCAATGATCAACGTTTCCGGGGCGTATAGTGCTTCAGGTTTGATTACTGTGGTGTAATGTCTAAATCTTGCGTTATTATTATTATTATTATTATTATTATTATCATTGTTCTTCTTCTTTCGATTCGGCCATCTAAGGACCACGTCATCTCAACTGTTTCTTGTTGCATCGAGCTTTAACATCCTCCCAGTACTTTCGCATTAGTTCTCGATGCTGTTGTTTCCTTTCTGCAGTCCACTTCTTGCCAGTTGGAAGCTTTGGTTTTTCTTGGAAACATCGATGTGCTGTTAGTTTTTGTTTAAGGGTGGCACGTTCACAAATATCGTTGCCTGTAATTCCCACTTCTTGTAAATCTTTGTCCACCTCAGTGAACCAAGCTCCCTTGGTTGTTTTTTGAGGAAGTATGTGAACATTCTATTTGTCAATCGTGCTGGGTTCATTCTTGTTATATGACAGTAAAAGGCAATTCTCCGATTCCTCGTGGTATCAGTTATTTTTTCCACATGGGTGTAAAGTATTATTATTGTTATTATTGTTATTATTGTTATTATTATTATTATTATTATTATTATTATTATTATTATTATTATTATTATTATTATTATTATTATTGTAAGCCTCCGTGGCTTAGGCGGCAGCACGCCGGCCTCTCACCGCTGAGTCCGTGGTTCAAATCCCGGTCACTCCATGTGAGATCTGTGCTGGACAAAACGGAGGCAGACAGGTTTTTCTCCGGGTACTCCGGTTTTCCCTGTCAAAATTTCATTCCAGCAACACTCTCCACTATCATTTCATCTGTCATTCATTTAATCATTGCCCCAGGGGAGTGCGTCAGGCCTCGGCAGCCGGCACAGTCCATATCCTCGCCGCTAGATGGGGGCTTCATTCATTCCATTCCTGACCCGGTCGGAGACTGGAAGCAGGCTGTGGATTTTCATTTTCATTATTATTATTAAGTCGTGACATGGAAAACCTGTCTTGAAGTCGATGGCGTGTTACATTGCATTAAAGCAAAAACAGGAAGAAAGCAAATGCATGTATTATTTACATTAAAAACTTACAGCGAGCAAGGAAAAGGTCGTATTGAGCAATAATTTAAATTTAACACGTTTGAATTAGACACATTGCACAGTAGTTGGTTATTGTTTATTCATAGAAATTCCATTGCATGTGTTAAGGAGTGTATGTGTGCACAGCACGATAGAAGAAGACTTGCATGCGAAGTAAATCTTATACTAGTCACTATAATTTAAATCTCATACCAGCACCACTTGTGATTTCATAAACCTACTTTAGTAGTCTTCATTTTCATGATGTGCAAGCTTCAGTAATGTATGTATGAGGCAGGTCTTGAAATGGGCAGCAGAGACAATTTGAGATCTCCTCGAGTTTGCTGTATCCATTTCACGATTCGCTACACAAGAGCACAAGAAAGGTGATGCCGACAGCTCCGTCATTCAGGCCATGCAAAATATAGGGATTAAAGAAAGATCTTGTAATGGCGGGGGAGGATTGTTTCGTGCAGCCACTGACTCATTCCTCAATTCGTTCCGCATGAGAGGTTCGGTGCATCGTCCGCCTTGGAACACACAAATCAGACAAGACTAGACTAACGACATTCAATGGCGATTATAGTCTCCAATAACGCCTATCTTCACAAAAATAATTTATAGTTACACTCGAGACTCGCCACGGCTTCGAATGGAAACACTTTACGGGATACACGCTTTTCAGCCTACAGTATTTTCATCTTATGAAATTACCTTTTGTCCGTGTGTGTGTGTGTGTGTGTACCAAATAAAATCTAAACGGCCGAAGCGATTTGAATAAAACTCAGTAAGGACATACCACTACTTTTTCCAAAATCGACCGTCCCTTTCAATAAGTTTCACAAATCCAACATGCCGACCGTGCGAAATGTTTCACCAGCATTCTATATCTTCGACACTATTACTGATATCACCCTCAAATCTTGTACGCTAATAAAGGTTACAAACTTACTAGAAGTTCACCTATGTGACTTTCAAAGACCAGTTAAGTACAAAACCAACATTGCGGTGAAACGAAATTTAAATATTTTCTCACGATTTCATCATTCTAGCGCAGTGAAACCTGGTAAGACAAATGTTAATACATAGTTTAATCTACTGGCATCTAATTTAGTGCAATTGTTTTCATTACCTGAAGATGGTGGCTGTGCGAAATTTTAAAATTAAGTTTTTAATTTTTGTGTGCTAATCATGTGATTGAAGTGAACGTTTGAATAATGAACCTACGGAATAATCTTATTCCCATGGTTCTTAACTCTATGACCTATATATAAAACGATACATCATGGTGACCCTCCGAAATATTTAGACGGTTCTCATGAATGTACAGGGAGATTCTTTTGCTGGAGCGGGACCGGCGGCCAGCTGCCGGGCGCGCGCCTTCCGCCAGCCAACCGAGCTCAGGGCGTGGATTGTGCACAGGTGGAAACCGTAACCAAGTACATTAATTAATGGTAAATTCACCAGCAAAGCTTGATTACAGAACTTACCTTTTCACCGAAGAAGCTCGGAGTGTTCTCCTTCAGTTGACAGACAGGCGTTGTTGATGATGATGATTGTTGTTTTAAGGGGCCTAACATCTAGGTTATCGGCCCCTAATGATTTGAGTGATCGTGAAGATGATAATGAAAAGCAAACTATAACTAAAAACTAACTACTAACTTATACACTAGAAGAAGAAATGGAAAACAAAAGGAGAATAAGGCAAATGAAGGACAGGAGGAAAAGAAATGCCCTCAACCCTCGAAGAATGCGGATTGAGGGACTTGGAAGGATGGAGAGCCATAAAATGCAGATAGAAAATTGAAAGAGGAGAGGGTCCGCCCCACAGGTAATGGATCAAAGGGGAAAAAACCGGACCCAGCTCAGGAATCCCTCGGGGTCGCCAACTCCCGAACTCACCAGCCGTGAGCCCCTGAGGGTGTAGCAATTTCTAGGGTACACCAGAAGTGGTGGGGCTACATACACCCTGTCTCCTTGAGGCCCTTGAGCAGAAGGCAGGATATTACATGAAAAGAAAAAGAAGGCTGACCCCTCGCAGAAGGAGGGCATCAGAAAAGATCAGACAAGCGCCAATTAAGGCGAGAAAGGAAGAGACTCCCTTGGCCTCGGATACCCTAATACCGTCGGGGTCGGAAGAGAACAATAGTTGACAAAGTGAGGTCGATAGGAAAGAAGACGGAGAGGAGCCCAGCACAAGTAAGTGAAAGCAATGCCGGACTCAGCTGGGGCCCCGTGGTCGCCAATCCACGTCAGGCAGGCGTGATACCGTGTAACCGAAATAAATTAGCGTTTGCACGTTGTAATCTCCTTCTGTTGTAAGGGATATCTGCTGCCGTATATTGTTCTCCAACTCCACTAGAGTACGGGTGATTGATATGTACACTTTGTATTTTAAATCACCCCACAATTAAGCATCAAACGGGGTTAGGTCCGTGCTTTGATTAATTACAGAAACCACGCAGGGGGGTACAGGAGAAGCTACATAATGTAACTTGCAATGTTACTGTCTGTCAGCTGAAGGAGAACATTTTCAGCATAGTTTGTGAAAATGTAAGTTCTAACCTTTAACTGGTGACGTGAGGTCATCCATATTACCAAGAAATGAAATGAAACATCTGTGCTTCTTTAATTAAATCTTGCAAGAAGCTGGTGTTTATGTTACATTTTTGTCTGTCCACTGACTTTTCACACCCTTGTTGATGAAAGTTTAATGACTTGACTTTAATGACCCTGGTTAGCTCGTCTCCGCGCAACCCTGCGGCCCGAGCTCGGTTGGCTGGCGGAAGGCGCGCGCGCCTGGCAGCCCGCCACCGTCCCCGCTCCATCAAAAGAATCTCACTTTACTGTATTACAGGAACCAAAGAAAAAGGAAGATTGTAGTTTTACGTGACCGTTAATCTCGAGATCGTAAGCCACGGGACCTCCTTTTTACGTGGAATTTGAACCACAGGACATGGCATTTCACTCTGAAAATCTCACATGCATTGACCGGGAATCGAACCGGGTCCGCCGTGGTGAGAGGCCAACAGCTTGACCGCTGCGCCAGGCGGAGGAACCAAAGAAATGTATCGTATGTTGATAGAGGCTATTAACATAAGTTCACCTCTGGGACTTTCAATAACCTGGTGAGCACAAAACCAACATGGCTGCGACGCTAAATGTTAATAAACAAATGGATTTTTCTCGTGAATTACTCATTCGAGCACTGTGAAACTTGGCACGGCATAGCTTCACACAACCCTTAATACACTGACGTTTAATATTCAAAATACCAAGGGATAAGCAAAATGTTCTCGATGAAGATAATTAGTTGATGAGGGAAGAGCTAAGCCGAAGATAGGTATCACAAATTATTGCTGACTATATTACGGATATCATCAAAGCAATATTGTTGTATTCAGCTGTATCTTTGTCACATGGCATTATGTACTAGGTGCACCCAGAAAGTAACTGAAGTATCCTGTGGGAGTCCGGGCGCGGACACAAAGAGCCGGCTGATGAGCCATCTTGGTGTTCCTAGGTGAAACTCACATAAGACACGGCATGAACCTAGAAAAATTGCTGAGTTTTGAGAACATAGTTATGTGCAAAACTTTATTGGCAACAAGTACAGCAATGTGTCAGCTATTTTTCAACCCAGGCACCAAATTAATTGAGACACTTGTCATAGCGTGGTATCGACTTTTGTAGTCCTGTGTTATAGAAGTCTGCGCCTGGAAATGGAACCAGCTTTTTGTCAGTGTGAAAATGCTGACCGAAGAACAGAAATTTCTTGAGGTGCAGTAAAAGGTGGAAATCGCTGGGAGCAAGATGAGGACAGCTCCGTACCAAACTTCTGCAGAACAGTTGCTGTCTTGATGTTGCTCCCAGCGATTTCCACTTTTAATGCACCTCAAGAAATTTCTGTTCTTCGGTCAGCATTTTCACACTGACAAAAAGCTGGTTCCATTTCCAGGCGGCAGACTTCTAAAACACAGGACTACAAAAGTCGATACCACGCTATGACAAGTGTCTCAATTAATTTGGTGCCTGGGTTGAAAAATAGCTGACACATTGCTGTACTTGTTGCCAATAAAGTTATGCATATAACTACAGAGTCTTTCATATAAAGTAAGAACGGAGAGCGGCGGCTTTGTTATCCGCTGCTGCAGTGGGCTTGGCCGAGCTTGTGGCGTGCCACGGCTCCTGTTGTAGTATTGAAAGTGCGCGCATAGTATATACTGTACTGTACTCTACCTTGCAATAAACGTGCAGGTGTTCAGTCGCCAGATGAATCTTAGATGTTAACATGAGACAGTTATCATTACAACATCGTATTTTTGTATGTAAAACTTATTTTAAGTACGAGTCGGCTCGGTGGGTACGTGATGCATTTGTTCAACAATTTCCTGATGAAGTGTCACCTTCAATAGCACAGATTCACGTAATTGTAAATAAGTTTGACACTACTGACTCAGTGCTCAATAAACAGCATAAAATTAATTATCAGAAACATTACAGTGGCAACACCCTTCGCGTCAGCCAGAATGTGATTACCAGATACAATGCCTGTATAACCCAGGAAGGACGACACTTCCAGCATCTTTTATAAGGAAATATTTCATACAGGATTGTACACACGCTTAGAGCAGGGGCCGTGGCGCGCCACACGCTCGACCAAGGCCACCGCAGCAGCGAATAACAAAACTGCCGCTAGCCGTTCTTACTTTATATGAAAGACCCTGTATGTTCTCTTTTCTTTTTATATTGGGAAACTTACTTCATGGATGCGTCTCGTATATCTAAAAGAAATTTTCGATTCTACGTTTTATCAAAGCACATGACTTTTAATAATAATAATAATAATAATATTTACTGAACTAATTTGTGCTAAACTTTGCCGGTACTGTAATGGTCTTGACTCATTTATATGGTCCTCTTACTTGGCTAAATGCGAGCATCTCGCCAGGTGTGGAGGAGGTTTTCCTATTGGCTTATGAACCATGAAAAGATTAAGTTTGCATGGGAATAAGAGCTTGTATTTCTGCAAACCTTTGTTTTATTCATCGCGCCCGAGGTGGACAGATTTGCATAGGATGAGATGGGAGGAATACTAATGCACTAATGTATGCTGGATTTGGTCAACGTACATTTAACTGAGTATCCCTTAGGCTAACAACTTAATAAAATGTAATCAAAGATTGTCATCTTGGAATGAAAATTCTGATGCTACTGTAAACATTAACACATTACTCTGCTCAATGAATACATGTAAGTTTTCAAGGCTAAATGCAAATAATACGATCGATACAAGCATTCAAGACATGGACGCTGAATTTAAGAACAAAATCAATGATCAAGTTCGAAAAAGATTATCTCTCCACATAATATGAACGACAAGCTCAGAAGCATTGTACTGCTGTTGGAGCCTTGTATTGAGGCCATCAGACCTGTAAGATTTATTACGTGACTAATATACTGTGTTACCAATCGCGGTCGCCGAGAGCGTAAACGCGCTACCTCGTGTCTCACTGGCATCTGGAGAGCGTGGGTTCGAATCCCACCTTGGCCGTCCTGAAAATGGTTTTCGTGTTTTCCCATTTTCTCCACCAGGCAAATGGTTCCTTTCAATAGGTCCACGGCCTGTTTCCTTTCAACATTCCTTTCCTGACCCGTCCCAAAAAGATAATAAATGATGTTTGGCTGCATTAGTAAAATTAATATACTGTGTTGCTAGAATGAATTTTTCTAGTTCATTTTAAGTTTTGAGTGGGGATTTACATGGAAGATCCTCACAAGCAGTGCATTACTTTAATTGATTTAAAAAGTAAGGAAGGAAGGAAGCTATCGAGTGAGTGGGTGAGTAAGTAAAATATAAATAAAGAAGCAAGAGGAGGTAGAGGCTTCCACATATTCAGACACCGGCGCTAGATGGGCTGAAGATGTCAGCTCAATGCCCGTCCGCCTTTCCTCCAAGGAATTACTCTGGTATTCATTTCTGTGGTACGCAGGGCCATTTGCGTCACTCGAAGTGGTGGTTTTGTTTCTTAATTTCACTATTTGGTTGGACATCGAACCCACTCCCTTAGAGTTAGAAGCACAGCGCTTCTACCGACTGCGCTACGCTTTATAACCAAATCTTACCTCAATTACAAATCCACACACTGGTACAGACATCACAGTGATACAGGTTATCAGACAAATTCTACACGCACCCAAGTACACGGGGTACATGACCTCGATGTTACATAGCCACTAAGGAATCAATAACAAAATCAACTGTCTGCCATCCCGTGAAGAAATATAGCTGTGTTGGTGGTCATTATGGGAGGAGACATGTTGATGATGTCAGCACCAGTTGGCTGGAGGTTATCAGACAGGTGAGTTAGTGCAAGTCGATGCTCTAAATCGATAGCCAGTTCACTCCATATTTACATCATAACCTGGTTGTGATGTAACCAGACGGTCTCCACAGCGAATACCATGAAACTCAACGCAACACATCACGAATGGCTGAGTGAATACAGTTACTGATTCATTTTAGGAACGTCCGCCTCGTTGCATTATTGACGATCACCGCGGGACACGGGTTCGATACCTTACTCTGTCAAGAAATTACATTCTGGTCTGAGGGCTGGAACGGGGTACACTCAGCCTAGTGAGTCAAAACTGATATGAGGTGATATCTGTTCCTTTCTCTACCATCCTGGAAGTGGTTTGCCGTGGTTTCCTACTTCTACTCCAGGCTAATGCCGTGATGGTACATAACTTAAAACTAGCAATACCAACGGGGAGGGGGGGGGGATATTTCAACCCCAGGAGTTCCATTTTTTAAGGTTTATGTATGGTATTCCTCTTCAAAGCTGACTGTACAGAAAGTTATTGTCTATTTTAAATCCGGTTACCTAACCACACATTTACTTTTTTTAAATTTGTATTCTTTCATAAGATATTTACAATTTTCTTTTGGTGGGCACGGAAACCCCCCTCCCCGTTGGTAGTTCGTGTGCCTCGTCATACTGTGCACTGAGGTTAGGGCAAAAGGACAACAAAGTGAACAAAACCACCATAATGTATTCTGATTGAAAGAGTACACACGAGGAAAACACAGTAAAGAACAGTCGTATGTTCCACGTGTATTAAAGATGGTGAAGAGTATGATCAGTAAATAATTTACATTCTGAACTTCCTTTCTCAATTTTTATTTTATTTTGTTTGCAACTGTTGGTTGGTTGGTTCCTCAGTTTAGGGGACTGCGACAACGCGGTCATGTAGCCCCGTGTACTTTGGGTGTGGGTAGAATCTGTCTGATAACCAGTGTTAATTGTGATGACTGTATTAGTGTGTGTTTCTGTTTCTTAATTCAAGTAAGGACTGCATACTTTGAATTTTTCAAGTAGTTCCTACTTTTGCCGCCAAACGCCACCGTCAACAGCTACTAGTTCAGAACATGGCTACTAGACGCCCCGCAGTCGGCTCTTGACGACGAACGTAGGAACCTAAGCGTTGTTTACATTCTTAACCTAATTTAACTTCACTCAGGTGTAATTAGTGGAAGGTTCTTTAACATGCCATAAATCTATGACATGGGACCGCCACCGGCTTTACTTCCCCTCCGAAGGAAGGCATACTGAGGGATTTTTAACGCTCTTAAAAAATCCGACGACTTCGGCCGGGTTTGAACCCGCGATCTTGGGCATAGAAGCTCAGCATGCTACCTACTACGCCACCGAATCCGCCGTTTGCAACTGTTGTTAATTAAGTTATATTGTTGCCATTTAACGTTCAAAATACAAGATTATGGTCGTCACAAAATACACCCCCCTCCGTTAGTAGCCCGTGGTTTGAAAAATAGCATGGTACTGATGCTAGGGTTCTAGGGTTAAGGGGCCGCTATCTACCTGAATTACAAATTCACAGTTATTGGACGAATTATACACATACCCAAGTACACAGGGCTACATGACCATGACGTCGCACAACAACTCATTTTAGGAGGGCTGATTACTTAGATGTTAGGCCTCTTAAGTAAACAATAACAGACTGGCTGCGACGTGCAGTGGCAACGTTCTCGCCAGCTGTTCCCAAGGTAGCAAGATCGAACCTGGTACAGTCGGTTGGCCCTTGAGGGAGCGCAATTGCGAGAGAGTCGTGTCAATAGTCTTACACTTCGAAAAATAAGGGTATGAGGAAAGATGAGACAAGGGGCAATTTAGGCCGAATTGGGAAAGACTCCCTAGGCCACGTATGCCCTAATACCGTCGGGGTCAGAAGAGAACAACAGATGACCAAGGGAGGTTGACAGGAAAGATGGTCTTCCTCATTGCGTAGTGGCTAGGGCTCTTGGATTTCACCGCTGAGGTCCGGGTTCGATTCCCAGTTCTGCCAAGAAATGTAATTCTGGTATGAGGGCTGGGACTGGGTACACTCAGCCTCGTGGGTTCGATTCCCACCTCAGCCATCCAGGAAGAGGTCTTCCGTGGTTTCCCGCTTCTACTCCAGGTGAATGCCAGGATGATTGCTAACTTAAGGCCACGGCCACCTCTTTCCTAATCCTCATCTGAATTACAAATACACACACTAGTACAGCCATCTCAATAACACAGGCTATTATACAAATTCCACACGCACCCAAGTACACGGGGCTCTATGACCACGATGTCACAAAGTCGCTAAAAGAATCATCAATAACAGTAAGGATGACAGGAGCCCAGCACAAGTACTATAAGTGGAGCAATGCCGACTCAGCTGGGGTTCCGTGGTCGCCAACCCACATCCCATTAGTCGTGAGCCCCTGGGGTGGGGGTTGAGAATAAGTAGACATGGAATAGAACTGATCCAGGATTGAACATACAATCCTGGGGTTTTAATGATGATGATTGTTGTTTTAAGGGGCCTAACATCTAGGTTATCGGCCCCTGATGGTTTGGGTGATCGTGAAGATGAAAATGAAAAGCGAACTTAAAACTAAAACTAACTACTAACCTACAAACTAGAAGAAGAAATGGAAAACTAAAGGAGAAGAAGGCAAATAAAGGACAGGAGGAAATTAAACGCCCTCAACCCTCGAAGAAGGCGGATTGAGGGACTTGGAAGTAAGGAGAGCCATGAAAGGCAGATAGGAAAGCGAAAGAGGAGAGGGTCCGCCCCAAAGGTAAGGGACAAAAGGGGAAAACGGACCCAGCTCAGGAATCCCTCGGGGTCGCCAACTCCCGAACTCACCAGCCATGAGCCCCTGAGGGTGTAGCATTATCTAGGGTGCACCAAAGTGGTGGGGCTACATACACCCGGCCTCCTTGAGGGCCTTAAGCAGAAGGCAGGAGGTAACATGAAAAGAAAAAGAAGGCTGACCCCTCGCAGAAGGAGGGAATCAGAAAAGATGAGACAAGGGCCAATTAAGGCGGGAAAGGAAAAGACTCCCTAGGCCTCGGATATCCTAATACCGTCGGGGTCGGAAGAGAACAAGAGTTGACCAAGTGAGGTCGACAGGAAAGAAGACAGAAAGGAGCCCGGCACAAGTAAGTGGAAGCAATGCCGGACTCGGCTGGGGCCCCGTGGTCGCCAACCCACGCCCACTAGATGTGAGCCCCTGGGGGGAGTGGGGTTTTAAAGCTCATACACCTGTAAATAGGAAGTTTTTCGATTGTTTGTTTTTGATCTCGAATGAAAGAATAAACATTTCTTTACCTAAACCTGAAATTTTAGAGCGAAATTTTTGATTTTGACTCAGATATTTCGATTTAAATGTAGTTTTATGTGTAAGTGAAAACGTATATAGGTTACCATGTATAGAGTCATTTCACCAAAAGTTTGATTTTTCACACACACAAAAAAAAAACAGAATAACTCAAGAACTAATGCTCCAAATTGCATGAAATTTTAAATTATCCTTGTTGGAACTAGGTTATAGAGGTTAAATCCCAATTATTGAATTGAAAAATATGCTCAGTGCACCTAAAACATCATGTGAAATTTTTAATTATTTTCCAATATTCAAATGAATACCTATAAAAGAGTAACTTATTCTTCCACTAAGTTTATAGAAGTCAACCCTGGGTAATTTAGTGTTGTCTTTGAGGCAAGAAATAGTTTATGCTAATCACATTGATAGTTTTAAAGGCATTTTGTTCTTCGTAACATTCTAAAAAAAAAAAAAAATGTTTTAATATTTTAATATGCGAATTTTATTACGCTTGTATATATTGAAATTTAAAACTTTATACATCTTATGAAAGCCCAGCAATTGTACTAGAAGTGCACAAAGTTTAATTCAAATCACTGTTATGGTTCCATAGATATCCAGAGTAATTTACAAAATGCATGCGTTCCATGTGTATCTAGTCAGCCCGACAAGTCTTGTATGTTGAGTACGCTGCAAGACCCTGTACGAAGTGGTTAGCTAGCCACGTCGGACGGGAACGCGCTGTTCAACACCATGTCTGGATCGGTAATGAGCGGGCTCTGTGTCCCCTGTCAGCACTACATCGACCATCAATCACACACGCAATATGGCTTTACTTTACATAACAAGTTTCGCTACCATCACTAATTCAAATGGATTAGTTTAGAAGCGCCATGTAAACTTAAGAGCATGATTTAACGTGGTATCCTAGGTTGTTAATTCTTTTGGTGGCTTGTGTCATCGTGGACATGTAGCCCCGTATACTTGGGTGTGTGTGGAATCTTTCTGAAAACTTGTGTCGTTATGATAGGTGTAGTTGTGTGTGAACTTGTAACTGAGGCTAGGATTTGGAAGGAGAGCACAATAAGTGGTGGGGCTACACACACACAGCCTCCTTTAGGGTCTTGTGCAGAAGGCTGGGAGATACCTTGAAAATATAAATAGAGGTCTGACCCACTCCTCGAAGAACGAGGGCAACAAGAAAGAGGAAACAAAGCCCAATTAAAGTGAGATAATGAAAGACACCCTAGGCCGCAAATACCGTCAGGGACAGAAGAGAAGAAGAGTTGACCAAGGGAAGTTGACCGGAAATATGCAAGTCACAAATTCGGTACAAGTAAGTATAAACAATGTCGTGGTCCCAACCAACGTTCCTCTAGTTATGAGCCCCGGTTAGGTGGGAAGCGTAATGAAACACATTTCAAACATTTTGCATTTGCGTTACAGCACCTGCTTGCATTTCGAAGTTTGGGGCTGTGGAATCTCAGCATATGGGTCATACAATATTAAAGTGGACAGCCATGCTCGTTAAACTCGCTCCATGACCATGATGTAGGACTATAATAATAATAATGGTTTTACAACCTTTTTAACTGCTGCAGCTTTTGGAGAAGCCAGGATGACGGACTTTTGCCCCGAAGGGGTTCCTTTAACGTGCCAGTAAATCTACTGACACGGTTCCCTCGCATTTACGCACCCCCAAACGCCAGCTGACTACGCCAGGATTCTATCCTACAGTTATGGAGGACTGCAGCAAGTCCGGAGATCTGTGTTTGGATTTCCGGCGCTCCTACAGTAAGCGAAGTATTTCTCGGTGTCAACCACACTCCATTCAGGCAACTACTACGATAATACCTTATTCCAAGTCCCATGGCACCTTATCCATCCTTGTCCCTAATACAGCTACACCCACTACTATAAAAATCGCTGTAACACAGATGATCAGACAAGTTCAACACACACCAAAGAACACGGAGCTTATGACAAAGTTGTCCCAATGTCCTCGAAAGCAGCTCGCTGTGAGCGACGTAACGCGTACGACTACGCCGCTGGGTTTAATCGTTGTTACCAGGGGCAAATGTTCAAGACCCTTGAGAAATGCCTGAAAGGTTTCTATTAATCACTTTTTAAAAATGTCGGCCCGGTGCGGTGGTCCGGATTCGAATCCCAGTTCTGCCAAGAAATGTAATTCGGGTCTGAGGGCTGGAACGGGGAACACTCAGCCTCGTGAGGCAAAACTGAGGTGGGTTGAGATTCCCATCTCGGCCATATTCCCCACTTCTCCAGAAAAATGCCGGGATGGTTCCTAGCTTAAAGCCATGGCTGCCTCCTTCCGATCCTCACATGCATTACAAATACACACATTAGTACTGACAGCACAAAATACACACGTTATCAGACAAATCCTACACACACTCACGTACACAGGAATACATAATCACGATGTCCCAAAGCCCCTAAATGAATTACCAACAACAAAGCTTTAAAATAGAATGATGATGATGATGATGATAATTGTTTTCAGGGGCCTAACATCTAGGTTATCGGCCCCTGATGGTTTGGGTGATCGTGAAGGATATGATGATGATAATTGTTGTTTTAAGGGGCCTAACATCTAGGTTATCGGCCCCTGATGGTTTGGGTGATCGTGAAGATGAAAATGATATGATGATGATAATTGTTGTTTTAAGGGGCCTAACATCTAGGTTATCGGCCCCTGATGGTTTGGGTGATCGTGAAGATGAAAAAGAAAAGCGAACTTAAAACTAAAACTAACTACTAACCTACATACTAGAAGAAGAAATGGAAAAATAAAGGAGAGGAAAGCAAATAAAAGGACAGAAGGAAAAGAAATGCCCTCAACCCTCGGAGAAGGCGGATTGAAGGACTTGGAAGGAAGGAGAGCCATGAAAGGCATATAGGAAAGTGAAACAGGAGAGGGTCCTCCCCAAAGGTAAGGGACAAAAGGGGAAAACAGGCCCAGCTCAGGAATCCCTCGGGGTCGCCAACTCCCGAACTCACCAGCCGTGAGCCCCTGAGGGTGTAGCATTATCTAGGGTGCACCAGAAGTGGTGGGGCTACATACACCCTGCCTCCTTAAGGGCCTAGAGCACAAGGCAGGAGGTAAAAGGAAGAGAAAAAGAAGGCTGACCCCTCGCAGAAGGAGGGTATCAGAAAAGATGAGACAAGGGCCAATTAAGGCGGGAAAGGAAGAGACTCCCTAGGCCTCGGATACCCTAATACCGTTGGGGTCAGAAGAGAACAAGAGTTGACCAAGTGAGGTCGACAGGAAAGAAGACAGAGAGGAGCCCGGCACAAGTAAGTGGAAGCAATGCCGGACTCAGCTGGGGCCCCGTGGTCGCCAACCCACGCCCACAAGATGTGAGCCCCTGGGGGAAGATGAAAATGAAAAAAGAACTTAAAACTAAAACTAACTACTAACCTACATACTAGAAGAAATGGAAAACTGAAGGAGAATAAGGCAAATAAAAGGACAGAAGGAAAAGAAATGCCCTCAACCCTCGGAGAAGGCGGATTGAGGGACTTGGAAGGAAGGAGAGACATGAAAGGCATATAGGAAAGTGAAAGAGGAGAGAGTCCGCCCCCAAAGGTAAGGGACAAAAGGGGAAAACGGACCCAGCTCAGGAATCCCTCGGGGTCGCCAACTCCCGAACTCACCAGCCGTGAGCCCCTGAGGGTGTAGAATTTTCTAGGGTGCACCAGACGTGGTGGGGCTACATACACCCTGCCTCCTTAAGGGCCTAGAGCACATGATGATGATGATGATGATAATTGTTGTTTTAAGGGGCCTAACATCTAGGCTATCGGCCCCTGATGGTGTGGGTGATCGTGAAGATGAAAATGAAATTTAAACTTAAAACTAAAACTAACTAATAAGGAAAAGAGGAGAGGATTGGAGAGGAGAGGGGAGGGGAGAGAGGAGAGGGTCCGCCCCAAAGGGAAGGGACAAAAGGGGGAAAACGGACCCAGCTCAGGAATCCCTCGGGGTCGCCAACTCCCGAACTCACCAGCCGTGAGCCCCTGAGGGTGTAGCATTATCTAGGGTGCACCAGAAGTGGTGGGGCTACATACACCCTGCCTCCTTAAGGGCCTTGAGCACAAGGCAGGAAGTAAAAGGAAAAGAAAAAGAAGGCTGACCCCTCACAGAAGGAGGGTGTCAGAAAAGATGAGACAAGGGCCAATTAAGGCGGGAAAGGAAGAGACTCCCTAGGCCTCGGATACCCTAATACCGTCGGGGTCGGAAGAGAACAAGAGTTGACCAAGTGAGGTCGACAGGAAAGAAGACGGAGAGGAGCCCGGCACAAGTAAGTGGAAGCAATGCCGGACTCAGCTGGGGCCCCGTGGTCGCCAACCCACGCCCACTAGAAGTGAGCCCCTGGGGGGTAAAGAGAAAAGGAAATAGAAGGAAAAGAGGAGAGGAGAGGGGAGAGAGGAGAAGGTCCGCCCCAAAGGGAAGGGACAAAAAGGGGAAAACGGACCCAGCTCAGGAATCCCTCGGGGTCGCCAACGCCCGAACTCACCAGCCGTGAGCCCCTGAGGGTGTAGCATTATCGACGGTGCACCAGAAGTGGTGGGGCTACATACACCCTGCCTCCTTAAGGGCCTTGAGCACAAGGCAGGAGGTAAAAGGAAAAGAAAAAGAAGGCTGACCCCTCGCAGAAGGAGGGAATCAGAAAAGATGAGACAAGGGCCAATGAAGGCGGGAAAGGAAGAGACTCCCTAGGCCTCGGATACCCTAATACCGTCGGGGTCGGAAGAGAACAAGAGTTGACCAAGGGAGGTCGACAGGAAAGAAGAAAGAGAGGAGCCGGCACAAGTAAGTGGAAGCAATGCCGGACTCAGCTGGGGCCCCGTGGTCGCCAACCCACAACCCACTAGATGTGAGCCCCTGGGGGGCCTAGAGCACAAGGCAGGAGGTAAAAGGAAGAGAAAAAGAAGGCTGACCCCTCGCAGAAGGAGGGTATCAGAAAAGATGAGACAAGGGCCAATTAAGGCGGGAAAGGAAGAGACTCCCTAGGCCTCGGATACCCTAATACCGTCGGGGTCGGAAGAGAACAAGAGTTGACCAAGTGAGGTCGACAGGAAAGAAGACAGAGAGGAGCCCGGCACAAGTAAGTGGAAGCAATGCCGGACTCAGCTGGGGCCCCGTGGTCGCCAACCCACGCCCACAAGATGTGAGCCCCTGGGGGATCCAGCCGTGAGCCCCTGAGGGTGTAGCATTATCTAGGGTGCACCAAAAGTGGTGGGGCTACATACACCCGCCTCCTTGAGGGCCTTGAGCAGAAGGCAGGAGATAACAGGAAAAGAAAAAGATGCCTGACCCCTCGCAGAAGGAGGGTATCAGAAAAGATGATGATGATGATGATGATAATTGTTGTTTTAAGGGGCCTAACATCAAGGTTATCGGCCCCTGATGGCTTGGGTGATCGTGAAGATGAAGATGAAAAGCGAACGTAAAACTAAAACTAACTACTAACCTACATACTAGAAGAAGAAAATGAAAACTAAAGGAGAATAAGGCAAATAAAGGACAGGAGGAAAAGAAATGCCCTCAACCCTCGAAGAAGGCGGATTGAGGGACTTGGAAGGAAGGAGAGCCATGAAAAGCAGATACGAAAGTGAAAGAGGAGAGGGTCCGCCCCCAAGGGTAAGGGACAAAAGGGAAAAACGGACCCAGCTCAGGAATCCCCCGGGGTCGCCAACTCCCGAACTCACCAGCCGTGAGCCCCTGAGGGTGTAGCATTATCTAGGGTGCACCAGAAGTGGTGGGGCTACATACACCCTGCCTCCTTAAGGTGATGATGATGATGATGATAATTGTTGTTTTAAGGGGCCTAACATCGAGGTTATCGGCCCCTAATGATCTGGGTGATAGCGAAAATGATAATGAAATGGAAACCAGAACAAAATTATCGAAGACTGAAAATACGTACAAAAAGGAACTCACATGGAAACAACTCACAATATGGTCCTACAAAAGGGAATTTAGAACGAAAAGTTGCACAAAAAGAATAGATTGAAAAAGACCCACAAAACGTAGGCTAGATTCAAAATACGTACAAAATGCAAAGTAGCGCCGAAATACTTACAAAATGCAACTGAAATTCAAAATACTTACAAAATGCAAATGAGATCGAAAGTACGTACAAAATGCAATTGAGGTTCAAAATACTTACAAAATGCAATTGAAATTGAAAATACACAATGCAATTCAGATTGAAATATCCCAGTTCCAATCCAAATTATTCACAAAGTGCAATTGAAATTCAAAATACTTACAAAATGCAATTGAAATTGAAAATGCTTACAAAATGTACAGTAGATTCAAACGACTCATGTGGATTGACAATACTTACAAAAAGCAATTTAGATTGAAAATACTTGACAAATGTAATTTAGATGCAAAATACCCACAAAATGCAATTGAGAATCAAAATATGTGCAAAATGCCCACCAAACAAAATGCAATTTAGATTCAAAATTCGTGCGAAATGCGGTTTGGTTGAAAATACTTACAAAATGCAATTGAAATTCAAAATACTCACTAAAATGCCCTGACGCCTGCATTGAAAGACTTACTAAAAAGCAATTTAGATTGTCAATCTTTACAAAATGCAATTGAGGTTGAAAACAATCGCGAGATGTAATTTAGATCAAAGAGACTTACAAAATGCAACATAGATCAAAAATGCCTTTAAAAAAATGGTAAAAGGGAATTTAGATACACGGTGATTCGAGTAACAAAAACAGTGCGGGAATCTTAAAGAGAAAAGGAAATAGAAGGAAAAGAGGAGAGGAGAGGGGAGAGAGGAGAAGGTCCGCCCCAAAGGGAAGGGACAAAAAGGGGAAAACGGACCCAGCTCAGGAATCCCTCGGGGTCGCCAACGCCCGAACTCACCAGCCGTGAGCCCCTGAGGGTGTAGCATTATCTAGGGTGCACCAGAAGTGGTGGGGCTACATACACCCTGCCTCCTTAAGGGCCTAGAGCACAAGGCAGGAGGTAAAAGGAAGAGAAAAAGAAGGCTGACCCCTCGCAGAAGGAGGGTATCATAAAAGATGAGACAAGGGCCAATTAAGGCGGGAAAGGAAGAGACTCCCTAGGTCTCGGATACCCTAATCCCGTCGGGGTCGGAAGAGAACAAGAGTTGACCAAGTGAGGTCGACAGGAAAGAAGACAGAGAGGAGCCCGGCACAAGTAAGTGGAAGCAATGCCGGACTCAGCTGGGGCCCCGTGGTCGCCAACCCACGCCCACAAGATGTGAGCCCCTGGGGGAAAGAAAAGATGAGACAAGGGCCAATTAAGGAGGGAAAGGAAGAGACTCCCTAGGTCTCGGATACCCTAATCCCGTCGGGGTCGGAAGAGAACAAGAGTTGACCAAGTGAGGTCGACAGGAAAGAAGACGGAGAGGAGCCCGGCACAAGTAAGTGGAAGCAATGCCGGACTCAGCTGGGGCCCCGTGGTCGCCAACCCACGTCCCACTAGATGTGAGCCCCTGGGAGGAAAATAGAATGAAACATATTTCAAAATAATAGACTCAATACGTATAACCTAAAAAAAACCGATACCCTTCAGACCTAAGCTAAAACATTAGTACAACGATAATTAAACCTAAGAAGAGATGGTTGGATAGTGTGAATGCAGACCTCGTCGCAATGGGAGTGAGAGGATGGAGGAGCAAGGCGATGGATAGATCAACATGGAGAGCCGTTGTTCAAGAGGCCAAAAACCACTCCGGGTTGTAGCGCCATGGAGTGAGTAAGTAAGTAATTAAACCTGAAGCACTTTACAAATACGAATGCCTGATTCTCAACAACAGCAACAACAACAACAACAACAACAACAACAACAACAACAAAGGAGAGTTAGAGGAGTTAGAAAAGCTAGAACTAAGAATTCTAAGGGGAATATTGGGGCCATAAAAGAGAGCAGACGGTTTATGGAGGAAAATGGGTTGAAGAAACAATGAAGTATCTCCAAGAAGTTGGAATTAACCCAGAATATTTGAATTAGTTTTTGAATGGTATGGACTCCATCTTACGGAATGAATTCATGATGAAAATTAATAAATGTAAAACAAAAATTCTGGAATGCAGCCGAAATAAATCAGAAATCTCTATGGACATCAAATTGGCAGATGAAAAACTGAAGGAAGTAGGAGACATGTTACTTAGGAAGCAAAATAACCAGTGATGGACGAAGCAAAGAGGATATAAAAAGTAGGTTGGCTCAGGCAAGGAAAGCTGATGATGATGATGATGATAATTGTTATTTTAAGGGGCCTAACTTCTAGGCTATCGGCCCCTGATGGTTTGGGTGATCGTGAAGATGAAATGCAAACTTTAAACTAAAACTAACTACCAACCTACATACTAGAAGAAGAAATGGAAAAATAAAGGAGAATAAGGCAAATAAAGGACAGGAGGAAAAGAAATGCCCTCAACCCTCGAAGAACGCGGATTGAGGGACTTGGAAGGAAGGAGAGCCATGAAAGGCAGATAGGAAAGTGAAAGAGGAGAGGGTCCGCCCCGAAGGTAAGGGACAAAAGGGGAAAACGGACCCAGCTCAGGAATCCCTCGGGGTCGCCAACTCCCGAACTCACCAGCCGTGAGCCCCTGAGGGTGTAGCATTATCTAGGGTGCACCAAAAGTGGTGGGGCTACATACACCCTACCTCCTTGAGGGCCTTGAGCAGAAGGCAGGAGAGAACATGAAAAGAAAAAGAAGGCTGACCCCTCGCAGAAGGAGGGAATCAGAAAAGATGAGACAAGGGCCAATTAAGGCGGGAAAGGAAGAGACTCCCTAGGCCTCGGATACCCTAATACCGTCGGGGTCGGAAGAGAACAAGAGTTGACCAAGTGAGGTCGACAGGAAAGAAGACAGAGAGGAGCCCGGCACAAGTAAGTGGAAGCAATGCCGGACTCAGCTGGAGCCCCGTGGTCGCCAACCCACTTCCCACAAGATGTGAGCCCCTGGGGGAGGCAAAGAAAGCATTTCTACAAAAAAAGGTATCTGTTGACATCGAATATAGATTTAGGTATTAGGAAGTCATTTTTGAAAGCCTTTGTCTGGAGCGTGGCACTATGGAAGTGAAACTTGGACTATTGGTGCACCAGAAAAGAAGAGAATTGAAGCATTTGAAATGTGGTGTTACAGGAGAATGATGAAGATCAGATGGGTAGATAGGGTTACAAACGAAGAGGTATTAAGACGAGTGGGAGAGGAGAGATGTTTCTGGCGACTGCTAATGAAGAGAAGAGATATGTTAGTAGGACACATACTAAGACGCCCAGGAATAGCAAGCTTAGCTATGGAAGGAAGGTTTGAGGACAAGAACTGTAGGGGTAGACCAAGGTTTGAATATGTTAAACAGATTGCCTCGGATGTAGGGTATGGTAGCTATGTAGAGATGAAACGATTAGCTCAGGACAGAGAGGCATGGAGTGCTGCATCAAACCAGTCAAAAGACTGAAGACTCAAACAACAACATTTGCTAACAGAACAAGGTTTCGAGGAAAGGTTGATAAATGGAAAGGGTTTCAGGAAAATCTTAGCTCAAAATACCGGGTGAGTTAGCCGTGGTCGTTACGGCGTGGCTGCAGGCAATCGCTCACATCCGGGAGGCGAGGATGTTCGAATATCTCCACCGGCAACCTTGAAGATGGTCTTGTGTGGTTTCCCATCTTCCTTCCAGGCAAATGCCGGGGTTGATCCCTAACTACGGGCCACAGTCGCTATCTTCCAATTCCTCGTCCTGTAATGGGTTTGTTAGCCCTCACGTTGAGCGGCAATTGTAATGGTTTTTATCGCTCCACGTTGGTAGCGAACAAATGTAATGGTTCTTACGCCCCAAGTTTGTCGTTAAAGGTAATGTGCTTACTGCTCCTTGCGTTTAGCGTACAAATGTAATGTTTTCTACCTGGGCGGACTATTCGCCAGAAAATACTACTGCTAAGTTTGATCTATGTTTGGCGCCAAGCTGGATACACTGTGTTCCAAGCTAAATTTATATACACACATCAAAAAAAGTTTTGCATCACCTCGGTTCCAAGAGTTCCGGAACCGTTAAATACAAAGGGAATAGAGATCAACACAAACAACATTTCAGCTCGTTTTATTGCTCATGAGACCCACACATTGCATGTTGTACCATCATACAGCTAGACTTTCAGCATTTGTGGTCCAGATTGCAGTACACACCACTACCTCTAATACCCAGTAGCACGTCCTCTTGCATTGATGCATGCCTGTATTCGCCGTGGCATACTATCCACAAGTTCATCAAGACACTGTTGGTCCAAATTGTCCCACTCCTCAACGACAATTCGGCGTAAATCTCTCAGAGTGGTTGGTGGGTCAAGACGTCCATAAACAGCCCTTTTCAACATATCCCAGGCATGTTCGATAGGGTTCATGTCTGGCGAACATGCTGGCCACTGTAGTCGAGCGATGTCGTTATCTTGAAGGAACGCATTCACAAGATGTGCACGATGAGGTCGAGAATTGTCGTCCATGAAGACAAATGCCTCTCCAATATTCTGCCGATATGGTTGCACTATGGGTCGGAGGATGTCATTCAGGTATCGTAAAGCCGTTTCGGAACCTTCCATGACCACCAGTGGCGTACGTCGGCCCCACATAATGCCACCCCAAAACATCAGGGAACCACCACCTTGCAGCACTCGCTGGACAGTGTGTCTAAGACGTTCAGCCTGACCAGGGTGCCTCCAAACACGTCTCCGACGATTGTCTGGTTGAAGGCATATGCGACACTCATCGGTGAAGAGAACGTGATGCCAATTCCGTGGGGTCCATTCAGCATGTTGTTGGGCCCATCTGTACCGCGCTGCATGGTGTCGGGGTTGCAAAGCTGGACCTCGCCATGGACGTCGGGAGTGAAGTTGCGCATCATGCAGCCTATTGCGCACAGTTTGAGTTGAAACACGACGTCCTGTGGCTGAACGAAACGCATTATTCAACATGGTGGCATTGCTGTCAGGGTTCCTCCGAGCGGCAATCCGTAAGTAGCGGTCATCCACTACAGTAGTAGCCCTTGGGCGGCCTGAGCGAGGCCTGTCATCGACAGTTCCTGTATCTCTGTACCTCCTCCATGTCCGAACAACATCGCTTTGGTTCACTCTGAGACGCCTGGAAACTTCCCTTGTTGAGAGCCCTTCTTGACACAAAGTAACAATGCGGACGCGATCGAACTGCGGTATTGACCTTCTAGGCATGGTAGAACTACAGACAACATGAGCAGCGTACCTTCGTCCTGGTGGAATGACTGGAACTGATCGGCTGTCGTACCCCCTCCGTCTAATAGGCCCTGCTCATGCATGGTTGTTTACATCTTTGAGCAGTTTTAGTGACATCTATGAACAGTCAAAGGGACTGTATCTTGGATACAATATACACAGTCAACGTCTATATGCCGGAGATCTGGGAACCGAGGTGATGCAAAACTTTTTTTGATGTGTGTATTTAATATCGACCCCTAGCGTGAGTAGAACATATGAGAAACTCTTAATGACTAGACCGTGGGATGATTGAATCATCAACCCAGACAACATTTGATTGTGGAGATGGATGTGGTATTATAACTATTGCTACCTACTGGAATTAAAGAATCTACTTTGTAATAATTGAATTTAATACACTTAGAAAATATGATGGCAACATGAATAAAATTAACACTGTTAACGGAGCATACAACTTTAACCATTGCCACGAACAAAATTACTTAATACGCCGGTCGGGAGAATAACGTGAATTTTACTTATTTCCAAATTAATGCTTAAAGAATTTATACTGGCCCTATCGAAAAACAGAGAGTGTGTGTCGTAGATTACTTATGCTTACCAACGGAAACATTGTCTCCACGTGGTTGAAGTCTCGTAGCGTCTGATGTGCTGCATTGGTGTTGACGGCGTCAGGTCCTTCCTCGTGGATCAAAAGTAATCGTTACAGCTTGTGGTGGAGTCTATTCCATGAACCACAACACGTCGCTTGCCTAATCACTGCAAGACGCGTGGAACCCATGATCTGATGTGATCAGCGGAGTTAGCGTGAATAAATTCTCCCACTTGGGACTAACGAACAAAGTACGCCTTACTGTACCAAGCATAATGTCTTAATGAATGTCTTCTCTCACCCAGCGTCCACTATATGCTTCAATCTTCTCCCACCAGGGTCTAGCTTAACACCGCGGCTTCGCTGCTTCGACCAATCCGCGTGCGTCACGTATCTCGCCATGCCCCTGCTACGTTGCTTCTTCTTCCTTGATTGGCTGGTCACCTCACGTGGCTCTTCCCGCCATGAGACTCCTTCCCCGTATTTATATTTTCCGTTTCCGGGAAAGACGTAAATCATACACGTTTTCTTGCTTTGAAGTGTTCCCTCGGATTTCGTAATTCCATTGTACTCCAATCTATTCTTGTATTGAAATACCCAGTGAGTCACACACCACTCTCTCTTACCCCTAATGAATAAAATCCCGACTTTACGTATGAAATGATTTGCCGTGCAATATTATATATTGGAATCATCCAATATAGATACGGATTTCTACTGTAATCTTCCAAATTTAAAAGCTCCGAAAAATGACGTAATAAATATTAATAATAATAATAATAATATGAAATATGAAATTGAATAAACTGAAATAATATAACTTGGCCGGATTATTGCCGCGTTTAACAAATATGATATAGTCCAACTAACTTGTGTTGGTGGCATAAAACCCCCTAGAAAAACATGTTACAGTCCTAACATTCACACTTTCCTCCCCAGACAACACCCCACACGAGACGGTACCTGTAGCTCACCCCATGGATGTCCGCATAGAAGCAGCTATAAACTCTGGTGAGCCGAACACGTCCTCGGACAGTCCCGGCACTAAATCATCATCATCAACTAGAGCAGTTTCCAACCGCAGTTTGGGTCTACTTGGAGCACAAGCCTCTCCATCGTTTTCTGTCCATCCACCTCTTCTGTCACTGTTGTCCAATTAACTCCTTTTCTCTCGATACTTTTCTTCACCCCCTTTATCCACATATCCCTTTGTCTTCCTCTAGGTCTCTTTCTTCCACTCCATTTCCAATATTTTCCGTGGTATTCTCCCTTCTCCCATTCTTTTCACGTGAACATACCACTGTAGCCTTGATTTTTCAATCCTATCCTGTTGGGTTTCTTCCTTTAATATTTCTCTGACTGTCATTTCTGACTCTGTCCATTCTAGTTACACCTTTACGACTCCTCTGAAACTTCATTTCCACTGCTTGTATTCTGCTTTCATCTCTCTCCCTCATCACCCAAGTTTCTGATCCATACGTTAGGATCGGCACAAAGTAAGTCTTGTACATTATCCCTTTAAATTTCTGTGGCACATCCTTGCTCTATATCAGGCCTCTAACGCTCTTTAAGAATCCATCAGCACACCTTCTTCTTTCATCTAATTCCAAGGCATTTCCCCTGGTACTTGAAGCTCTGCACTCTCTTCAGCTGCTCTCCGCCTAACTTTATCCCAGTGTATACTCTGTCCTTCTCACGTGTCGTTGTCGTACGCTAAATAGAACAGCTCAAAATACAAGGTCATCTGGTCTGAAGACAGAAGGAGGAGAATTAAGATGATGATGATAATTGTTGGTTAAAGGGGCATAACATCTAGGTTATCGGCCCCTAATGATCTGGGTGATAGCGAAAATGATAGTGAAACGGAAACCACAACGAAAATTAAGTGAGACGGAAAATACTTACAAAAAGGAACTCAGATTGAAACTACTCACCAAATGGAGAGCGGTAATACGTACATAAGGGAATTTGGAACGAAAAGACTCACAAAAATAATAGATTGAAAAATACGCACAAAATGTAGGTTAAGTCCAAAATACGTACAAAATGCAACGTACAGTCGAAACACCTACAAAATGCAAGTGAAATCAAAATACTTACAAAATGCAAATGAGATTGAAAATACTCACAAAATGTAATGGAGATTCAAAATACCCACAAAATGCAATTGAGACTTAACTACTTGAACAAAGCGGGGTAGGTTGAAAACACAAAATGCAATTGAAATTGCTTACAAAAGGTATGGTAGATTCAAACTTCTCATTTGGATGGACAATACTTACAAAATGCAATTTAGATTGAAAATAATTACAAAATGTAATTTAGATTCAAAATACCCACAAAATTGCAATTGAGACTTAACTACTTGAACAAAGCGGGGTAGGTTGAAAATACAAAATGCAATTGAAATTCAAAATACTCACTAAAGTCCCAGCCCCTATATTGAAAGACTTACTGAAAAGCAATTTAGATTGTCAATCCTTACAAAATGCAATTGAGATTGAAAAACACTCACAAAATGCAATCTAGATCGAAAATACGTACACAATGCAACGTAGATTAAAAATACCTACAAAAAAACAAAAGAAACCGCTAGAAGGGGATTTAGATACACGGGGAACCAAGTAACAAAAACAGTGCGGGAATCTTAAAGAGAAAAGGAAATATAAGGAAAAGAGGAGAGGAGGGGAGAGGAGAGGGGAGAGAGGAGAGGGGAGAGAGTCCGCCCCAAAGGTAAGGAACAAAAGGGGAAAACGGACCCAGCTCAGGAATCCCTCGGGGTCGCCAACTCCCGAACTCACCAGCCGTGAGCCCCTGAGGGTGTAGCATTACCTAGGGTGCACCATAAGTGGTGGGGCTACATTCACCCTGCCTCTTTAAGGGCCAAGAGCACAAGGCAGGAGGTAAAAGGAAGAGAAAAAGAAGGCTGACCCCTCGCAGAAGGAGGGTATCAGAAAAGATGAGATAAGGGCCAATTAAGGCGGGAAAGGAAGAGACACCCTAGGCCTCGGATACCCTAATACCGTCGGGGTCAGAAGAGAACAAGAGTTGACCAAGTGAGGTCGACAGGAAAGAAGACGGAGAGGAGCCCGGCACAAGTAAGTGGAAGCAATGCCGGACTCAGCTGGGGCCCCGTGGTCGCCAAACCACGCCCACAAGATGTGAGCCCCTGGGGGAGAGGAAGAAAGAGAAGACCCAACAAAACTCAGATTGTATCTCAGTTTATTTATTACATTTACTGTTCAATTAAAGTTGCTTCCTTCCTACCCGTTACCCAGTTAAACTCATCATCATTGATTTCATCTCTCATAAACCCCCCTGATGAGGTTAGCCTCAGGTGGGACATCCCATCTCTAAAATATTTGTTCTAAATAAGGAGCAACATACTCACTTGATGTGAGCCTACCTTTTCAGATGCATGTTGTAATACATGGAGAAAGACGTGAAGTTTGAGCTCAAAGCCACCAAGCTGATCCTGTGTAGCACACACTTCCCAGGCATTAATGAATGCTGTGTCTTACCTACGAACAAAAAGAAACATCATAATTACATAACGTTATTGTACCAGACAATTTTAGAAGACATTAATACACAAGAAAGAAATGATGACTACTTATTTTCTTTCACCGCCAATAATTAGCCTATACTTCAGAAATCTTATGAAATCAAGATGGAGACTGCGCGAAATTTTAAATTACTACAATCTGAACAGGTTATTTTCAACTTTGATCAGTTGATTAAGACACAAAAAATAAAAACATGTATTCAACTCTGAAGCTAGTCCATTTTAGGAAGATATATCACAAAGAATACATTGTAGTGGACAAAGTGCGTTCTGTAGCAGAACATTTTGAGGAAATACTATTTATTTGTAAAACAAGTAGTTCCGAGACAAATTAAAGAGAGTACCTACTTTTCTTAAAAATTAAATTCATTCCAATGATTCATCGATATATCAGAAATTAATTGCTACATTGGATTTATCAGCGCGTAAAATCATGTTGGCAACAATGTCATGTATAGTTTTCTTAGAATAAGTATGAAATATTATTTATTTATTTATTTATTTATTTATTTATTTATTTATTTATCAATATGAAGGAACACAGGCACCAGCCCAAATACATTCCTTCTTGACATTATCTGATTAAATAACAACATGTATCAGTGGAAAATAGAGAAAACAGATTACACAAATTACACAAATGAAGAACAGAACATAAATACTACAAAGGAGATCGTGAAAATATAAACCATAAAATGAAAACAAAACTGTACAAAGTAGAAAAAAAGAATATAAAAAATAAAGGAGAAAAGAGTACCCAGTATTCAAGGAACAGCTGCTTTTACTTGTTTATTGAATAAGTTAGCGCCAGCGAATAAATCTACTTGAACATCAATTGAATTATAAAATGATAATATTTTAACTAAAGGCGAATTAGAATGGTGAACACTTTTCGATCTTGGGATGTGAAAGAGTGCTTGCTGTCGAGATCTTACTTGTGGTACATGAAAAGTGATGAATTGAAATAATTCTTGGCAGTCAACTTTTCCAGTTAAAATTTTCCTCAGCAGTTGCAAAGAACTTAAAGACCTTCTACTTTTCAAGGACTTGAAATTGAACAAATTTCGTAAAAACTGAGTCGAAGTATCAAATGGACAAAATACATTGAACGTCTTATAATACATGTATCTTAGAAATTTATTTTGCACAATCTCAATGTGATGAATTTGATCTTTATAAAAGGGATCCCAGATTACTGCTGAATATTCTAACTTGCTTCGAACTAAACTTTCATATAACTTAACAATTACTCCAGTTTTAGTAAATAATTTGGAGTTTCTAATCACAAAACCAAGCATCTTGTTGGCCGAACTAATTATATTTGCAATATGGTTATTAAAGGTTAATTTGCTGTCATAAATAATTCCTGAATCATTTGTCGACGGTACAATTTCGAGTGCTGTTTCTCCAATACAATATTTAGGATTTATATACTCCTTCTTCCTTGTAAATACCATGACTTTACATTTTTTTACATTAAGGACTAAATTATTACTAACACACCAAGCTACAATATTATTAACATCCCTCTGAAGGTCATTCTCGTCTCTCAAGTTGTATATGGTCTTATATAGCTTTACATCGTCAGCAAACAATAAGCAGTCAGAGTAACATAGAATATTAGGCAAATCATTAACCAAAATTAGAAATAGAAGAGGCCCAAGATTAGATCCTTGTGGGACACCAGAAGAACTAACAATATTACCTGAAATTTCACTTCTGAAACAAACAAATTGCTGTCTAAATTTTAAGTAGGAGCATAACAATTGAAGTAATGGTTTAGCAACACCAAACTGGTACAGCTTTGTCACCAGAATTTTATGGTCTACTTTGTCGAAGGCCTTTTCTAAGTCCATGTATATCACGTCAGTTCTTCTATTGGTATCTAATGCATTGTAAACCTTTTGAGTAAAACCCAGCAAATTTGTAATAACTGATCTGCCGGGCATAAAGCCATGCTGATATTGTGAGAGCTCAACCTTAATATGATTGTAAATCTTAGAATATAAAATGTGCTCAAATACTTTTGCTATAGCATTTATCACTGAGACAGGGCGGTAGTTCGATATCATTTCAGAGTTGCCTCCCTTTAGGATTGGAATAATTCTAGACATTTTCCACTTTCCAGAAAAGCTTGACGTCTTTAAAGAAAGATTAAAGATGAAGGCCAACTGAGAAACCAATAAGTCCACACAGCCCTTGATTATGTAAGGTGGTATGCCATCAGGCCAACAGGATTTCTTAGGCTTTAATTTTCTATTTATAGTTGTTCTTACTTCATCCACCGTTATGTGAGTCACGTTCAGCATATCAACCCTGGGCAAAACAGGAAATTCATTCAAAGACAAATGATCCACGTTATAAGTAAAATTCGTTTTGATATATACTGAAGAGAAATACTCAGCAAACCCATCTGCAATACTTCCAGCTGTATAATGATTTCCGTTTAGTATAAATGTGTAGTCGCGTGTACGTGATTCCCGCTTGCTTTTAACATACGTCCAAAACTGATTAATGTTATTCTTAACTCCATTTTCCAGACTATGAATGTAAACAGCATAAGCCATTCGTAATTTTGTTTTTAGTTCCGATCTAAGCTGTCTAAATCTTTCATCATAATATTTCGAAAAACGTCTTTTTGCAGCACACTTTTTCTTAATTTTTATGGTTTGGATAATATCTCGTGAGAACCATACTGGATATTTGGATTTTCGAATGAATTTCTGCTTAGGTACACAATTTTCAAAACATTTGTAGAATGAAGAATAAAAGAAATTAACAGCATGATCAACAACATCCTTAAATGTGTACAGTAAACTCCAGTCTAAATCTCGTATGTTTCAATAGAGTCTCAAAAAATCAGCCTTTTTGAAGTTGTAATATTCACGATTAATTCTAGGAAGCAATGGAACCTTTTTAATGGGTGGTATTGCTAAATAAAGTGCAGGGTGATGTAAGTCTTCAGGTAACAACGGGAATTCTTCGTGCTTTAAATCTATTTGAATATTACCTAAAACCAAATCCAATGTCTTGAAATTAGAATTTTGAATATTGTTGTGCGATGTTAATCCAAGATACGAGATGAACTGGAATAAACGACGACAGACCATGGACCCTTCATTAAAATTATAACCGGCGTTGCTAATTTCAGGTACGTTGAAATCGCCCACAATCAGGCAGTCAGATGTTATAAGACTATCAACGTTTTCAATGTAATTAAAGTATCCTTCATATACAGAGAGTTTAGAGGAGGGGGTAATGTAAACAACATTTATGAATAATTTACGAGTATGACCCTGAATATAAAGAGTTAAGGATTCGCAGTGTTGTTCATTATAGATAGAACATAATTTGGATTTATACCCCTTTTTGACTGCTACGGCTACTCCTCCACCTCTAGACTTCCCAGATATAAACATATCCCTATCATTTCTGAACATTACATAACGATCATCGCATAACTCACTATCCATAATATCCTGACCCAAGAAACTCTCTGTTAATACAATTATATCATAGTCACAACAAAGTAGATTTTTAAGAAACACGTCAGTTTTTGTCCTTTGGCCCCAAACATTTTGATAATAAATGGACAATTCATTTACAGACATCAGTATACAATAAAAAATATAGTGAATAAAAAACTGATATAACTAAATATAAATCAATAATGCATACCAAAGTATTAAGAGGAGCCAACGGACTATTAAATACATTTCTGTGCCAGTACATCGAAATCACAACTTACTCAGGTCCTCGTTAGTACTGATGACATGAATTGGACTCCCTTCTAATTTCCTAATCATGATCTTTCCACTTCTACTAACCCAAAGGTATTTATAGCTCTTTTCCCGCTGCAGTTGCTTAGCCTTTGCAAATAAAACTCTTCTAGCTGGGGCAAGTGATTGATTAATATATATTGGGCTGGAAGTTGACATACCAAGGTGTGTTGTAGAAAGGGTCCGCTTAACCTTTCGTTTGGCAAGAAATTGCTCCTTGTGGGTCCTTCTAACAAATTTAACAATAATTCCTGAAGTGGGACGATTGTGAGCCTTTTTCAGACGATGACAGGCATCAATCATGTCCTCCTTCAAATCTAAATCTAAAGCCTTGCCTATATTAATGACAGTCTGTACGACATCTTCATTAGGGGACTCTGGAACACCAAATAGTTCCACAGTGTTTGACCTTGAATATTGCTCAAGGTCATCACACCTCGATGCAAGATTATTTGCTACATTCGTCAGACGTCTGTTTTCGGATACTAAATTGTCTATGATTGTTTGTTGTCTATCAATAATTTCCTGCTGTTTACTGATAAGTTTGCTACTTTCATCCAATCTGTCATGACAGACATCAATAGATTTCCCCAGTTGCCTCTCAATGTCAGTAGTAGACTTGTTTACACTGTCCAATTTCTCCTGCATAGATAGTAATAGTTTGTATATTTCACCAACAGATGGCACCACGGACGCGGGCTGGTTTTCACTATGTAAACTCTCACGCCTCTTACTATAGCACTGTTTACACCTCCATAATTGGCTCTGCGATCGCATATACTCTACATCCGCTTCTTTGAGATTCACACATTTACTGTGAAACCAATTATTACATTCACTGCACTGAATTTTGGCTGTTACGTCTTGTCTTGGCACTGCCTTTGAACATTCCAAGCAGGTACTCATCGCTACACTCTTTGGATATACAGTATCGACTTGAAAGGCAAAGATGTGACAGTGAGGATACCCCTATACTTCAGTTGAATTAGGTTGGTAATACTGGTGTTCTAGTGTTTACATGCACATAACGACTATAAAAACTGCTCAATTTGGCAATTATGTGAATATCTACCGGTTTACATTATATATTAAATATTCCTGAGTAACTTACTGCACTCGTAGACACATGTTTAAGTCGTTCCACTTAAAAATTCACCAGAAACAACTCTATTTACACGGAGCACAAACTGACCCGACCGCCTTACGCCATTGCCAACATTTATCTATGATCTATTATTGTGCTAATTTTGGATGAAGTACATTTGATAGTATAGAAGTTACATGTATTTAAAAATTGAACCCATCAGCAGGCTAAGAATCATGTTGGCAGGACTGACGTACATCAGTTACTCCAAAATCTAGAATGTTAGGTACTATACGTATGCAACACATGTTGGGAACACTGATATATATCGGCTCCTGAAAATTAATCTGGAATGATATCTTCGTGCGTGCCAATTTTGGAAGAATTTGCATGCATAACTTCTGAGATATCCAATATACAGTAGAGCTCAAATTTCATTGTGATTTTTCAACAGTTGTTAGCACTGATGCAATTGAAATAGAAAATACGCAATGCAAGTTAGATTGAAAAAGGCCGGTTCACATTCAAAATGCTCACAAAGTGCAATTGGAATCCAAAATACTTATAAAATGCAATTGAAATCGAAAATGCTTACAAAATGTTTGGTAGATATAAAATACCCACAATTTGTGGAAGCCTGCGATTCAAAATTATATATTGACAAAATGCAATTGAGATTGAAAATAGTTATAAAATGGAGTTTGGATCGAAAATACTTACAAACTGCCATGCAGATTAAAAATACTTATAAAATGTGGATGAGATTCAAAATAACCACTAAATCTAATTTAGAGACACGGGGGCCCAATTCAGAAAAACAGGGCGGGAATCTTATAGAGAAAAGGATCTATAATGAAAAGAAAAAGAAGAATCAGGAAAGATGAGAGAAGGACCAATGGAGGTGGGAAAAGAAGAGACTCCCTAGGCCTCGGATACCCTAATACCGTCGGGGTCAAAAGAAAAGAAGAGTTGACCAAGAGAGGTCGACAGGAAAGAAGACGGAGAGGAGCCCGTCACAAGTAAGTGGAAGCAATGCCAGACTCAGCTGGGATACCGTGGTCGCCAATCCAGGTCCCACTAGATGTGAGCTCCTGGAGGACAATCAAACTGCAATTTTGTATGTTGACCGAGGCAGTTAATATTAGTATATATGAAAATAGGCTATTTAGTTCTTCACGGAACTACTTAATACAATATGTGAAAAATAGGCTAAAAATTGCAACACATTTCCCAACTAAGCTATCGTGTAGATCATTGTACATAATAGGTACTCAATGACTTTCAAAAACCTGATAAGCACAACAATAACAAGACGGCCAACATGGTCAATTTATCATAGAACCCTTTATCACCATACAGAATATCACGTTGATATTAATAATAGTTTCGGAGATACTGAATGTCGGTGAAATATTTCGCGTGACTGCCATGTCGGATTGGTGAAAGTTTTTAAACTTTGAAAGGAACGGTCGTGGTCAGACTACATAGAAGCCTCCATGGCTTAGGCGACAGCACGCCGGCCTCTCACCGCTGGGTCTTTGGTTCAAATACCGGTCACTCCATTTGAGATTTGTGCTGGACAAAGCGGAGGCAGGCAGGTTTTCTCTCCGGGTACTGCGCTTTTCCCTGTCACAATCTCATTCCAGCAACATGCTCCACTATTATTTCATTTCATCTGTCATCCATTTAATCATTGCCCCAAGTGAGTGCGACAGCCTTCAGCAACCGGTACGGTTCATATCCTCGCCACTAGATGGGGGCTTCAATCATTCCATTCCCTGACCCGGTTGGTCGACTGGAAACAGGCTGTGGATTTCGTGATTTAGACAAATTTAGACAAATTAGAGAAGACTGAAAGGCGAATTCTGAGAAAAAATACTGGGAGTTAAACGAAATAATAACGCAGAATATAGGTTACGACCAAATGGAGAGTTATATTCGAAATGTGAAAAACTAACTGATGTAATGAGAAAGAGAAGATTACAGTTTTTCGGGCACATTTATAGAATGGAAAATAGTAGACTAACTAAACAGATCTTCAACTTACTGACTAGTTACAAATCCAAACCCACATGGTTCATTGAAATTGACAAAGATTTGACAAAAACGCCAGAATTCAGACAGACACAATAGCAAACAGATCACTCTTCAGTGAAGCTATTCAAAAGGCAGAATTTTAAGAATGGAAGAAACAAACAACTCGCAGAAAGTGGACTCAGGAGAAAGATTGACACTCTAGAAGGATGAAGGAAATTTGGAAACAAAGGAAATTGAACACAATGGACAATAGACAACGTCGATTCATCGTACCCTCCAAATGGGTTATTCGAAAGGAAAAGAAGAAGACAGGAGCCTAGCAAAAGTAAGTGGAAGCAATGCCAGGCTCAGCTGGTGTCACGTCGTCGCGAAAGGACGTCCCACAACTATTGAGCACCGGGGAATAATTTTATTGTTTCCTTTTCTTGGCTTACGAAATATCGTTTCATCAAAACTGTTCAAGAAATACCAGCAGATTTTTAAGGGGTAATTAAGTACGCTTCCATAAGCATCATAGAAACTTGTCTTCCAATACTTATGCTGAGCTCACTGTCAATAAGTTTACCTTCACGGTCCTCACAGACTTGTCATCTATCAAAATGCCTTGAAGAATGTTTGAAATAAGATATACAGTAATTTAAGAAGATAATGAGCGGAATGAATGTGGCTTGTAATATATTTTTAGTGTTTACGCTCCATGTGTCAAGTCAGAGAACATCAAGATACCTACAGGGTCTGCGCCTTAACTAGACTGGACAGACAGTGAGTTTCTCGTTCGGCCTACATGGGCTGTTCACTTTCAAGTCGACAAGCCTTCCTCTGCTACACGATACTATGTAGAGAGCACCGGAGCGAGCCTGTCCCTTGATATGACAGTCAAGTAACTCCTTATTTCCTTCCAAGTTTAAGGATATACATGACTCAATTGTTTTTTTGTATCATTTCAAATGATCTTGTCGACTTCATCGTTATGCTTGAGTCAAAAGTTATGCGTTACGGAGACGGAGACGGTGACGTCATGCAGCCGCGTGTTAAGCCTAAGTTAATGGGTAATGGACGGCGAGTGCGTGACGTCATGCAGCCACGCGGAAAGCCTAAGTTAATGGTTAATGGAGTCTGTTGAAAGAGTCCTGGGGCGTCGAACGACCTGGGGCTTCGAGCGAAGCGAAACGAATACAGGTTGACTCCTAAAGAGGTGTACAAGATGGCAGAGAAGAATACAGGATGACTCCTAAAGAGGTGCACAAGATGTCGAACAATAATACAGGATGACTCCTAAAGAGGTGCACAAGATGTCACACAAGAATACAGGGTGACTCCTAAAGAGATATACAAGATTCCAGATAAGAATACAGGATGCCTCCTAAAGAGGTGTGCAGGATGTCAGAGAAAAATACAGGGTGACACTTAACGAGGTGTACAGTATGTTAGATTCAATTCAAATACAGGGTGACCCTTAAAGAGGTTTGCAAGATATCAGATTCAAATAATGGGTGACCCTTAAAGAGTTGTAAAAGATGTTAGACTCAAACACAAGGTGACCCTTAAAGAGGTGGCCGCACGGGAAGTCTAAGTTAATGGGTAATGGAGTCTGTTGAAAGAGTCTTGGGGCTTCGAGCGAAGCGAGAAGCCCTCCTGAGCCTTTCTAACATGTGTATCATTTGTAGCATGCGTCATTTGAAATTATATAACGTCTAGTCTTTTAGACTGACTGTATTTTTTTTGATGTTGTTGTTGATTCGTTTGAGGGGCTTGGACATCGGTGGTCATTTAGCCCCGTGTACTTACATTAGGTTAGTGTGTGAAATTTTGTCTGATAACCTATGTTTGCCTGCTTACCATCTAAATTAAAGATGATACCTATGAATAGGTAAACTGAATGATCCACCTTAATAGTCAAATGTATTGGAAAAAGTAATATTACAACAATACCAGTTTCGTTTGTCCTACCACCCTAGGGATTTTTGGTCGATACTAATGGTACTTGGGCTAAATCTGCGGTACCTTGTCTAAATCTACAATATGGTAAGTATAATAATACGCTTCATCACTACCACTACTACATAAATAAATCATTGAAACACATCTAATTTTATAAATACTCACACAAACAAAACACAACACAGGTTTGCATGATTTTACCACCAGGTGGTAGCATCTGACTTTTCGAAATTCATAGCCAAGAGAAATTAAACAGTTTTTTTAGCGTATGGCTTTTAGTGCCGGGAGTGTCTGAGGACATGTTCGTAGCTGCTTCGAGGCGGACACCCAATGGGTGAGCTACATGTGCCGTCGCGTGTGGAGTGTTGTCTGGGGGGGGGGGGGGAATGTTTGAATGTAAGGACTAGGATTTGGAAGGTAGCGGCTGTGGCCTATAGTTAGGGACCAACCCCGGCATTTGCCTGGAAGGAAGATGGGAAACCACAGAAGACCATCTTCAAGGTTGCCGGCGGGGGGATTCGAACCTCCTCGCCTCCCGGATGTGAGCGACTGCCAGCAGTCATGCCGTAACGACCACGGCTAACTCACCCGGTATTAAATAGTTAACTCTACACAACTGATGAGTTGAACTCTTCTGTTGCGCTGGGTTATCTCTGTAGAAAGAGTACAGTTCAAGTAGTGTGGAATTAGCAAAGTCTCCCCTAAGTAAGTTTCAATTGGCATTGACTTCACGTTTGAATGGGAATACCACACGAATGGCTCACATCCCTGTGATACACGTCTCTCTTACATACAATGGGTGTTCATATCTGCCCTTCAAAGTGTACGATATCTTCTTCGCTGGCAGGATTGTGATAGAACTCAACAAGCGGCCAGCACTGATTAACCCTCACACCATATCACGTGACCTCGCCTAATTAACCAGCTCAGTCACGTGACCACGTGTGAACACACCTCTCGTTGTGTATAATTTACAGCCAGGTTCACCGGGCTGTGTCCCGCCCCGATCAGCGCTGTGGAGCAAGCAGGAAGGCCGGCATGTTCCTACTCGATACACTTCTATTATGTTGTTGTTTCATTTGAGAGGCTTCGACATCGGGGTCATTTAGCCCCGTGTACTTGTGTGAGCGTGAAATAATGTCTGATTATTGATGTGTAACATCTTTCCACTCGGTAGCTGGACATTTTTGTGGGAGTGATTTTGGAAAAGGGACGGAAATGGATTGAACGGAAATGGATGGGACGGAAGTGCATGGGACGGAAGTGCATGGGACGGAAACAATGAGCGCGCGTGATGGCGGAGATCGGTACAACGACGTACTATAGGCCATGTGGCTATGGCGAATGTATATCGCATACAGTTTAGTTCAAGGTTTGGAGACCCCATTTAAGATATTCCTACAATAAATCATCTTCAAGTTGTCGTACTTTGGTGTGAAAATATTCATTTTATCATATTTTCTGAAAACAATTACGATTTATTAAATCTTCATACTTCTGCTTTATTCTTATTTAATGTAAGCACTCTATGTACTGTCTGCCATGTGGCTATGTGGAATCTATATCACATCAACAAACACTCCAAACAACGTAGGAATTCAGTATATTAACGCCGACTACTAACATTAATTGAAACTTCGTTGGTCTAAACATATCACTGGGAGAAACACATTTAATATACCTTCCGCAGTGCGCTGTTCGACAAAACAAGGCCATTTTCAATAACATCGCTGGCATGGGTTCACTAACTGGCCGGTATAGAGCGCAGCTCTCATCAAGTAGGCAGTGGATTGCTTCCGCCACGGCAAATAACAATTATGATTCATTACGGTCAGGATTTGGCAGCGGAGTTTTACAAGTAGTTATTTCAATGACCAACAGATTTCACTGTCAACACGGGATTTGCGCTCCCGGGACACACATAGCAGGATAACATATCACATGTTACACATCATATGCGATTGCTGTAAGGCTCGTATAATTTTTTATTTAGCGCATGGCTACAAATATCACTATAATATAAAAAAGATTGCAAAATTACAAATTAATGTCCAGACCACGAATATAGTCTATTGATCCCTCCGTCATCACCAGGAACTCTGATGGATCGCCAGGGAAGGCTCTGAGGGGACATTCCTGAACCACACGCTGAATTGTCTGCTTTTCAGCGCCGCAATCACAACTTGGAGAATCTTTTATCTTCCACTTGTGCAGAGAATCAGCACACCTGCCAGTGTGTTATTGCGACGGCTGTAGGCTATTAGTTTGTTTAGTGTATTTGCAATTCAGATGAGGATTACAAAGGAGGTGGTCGTGGTCGTAAATTAGGAGCCATTGCCTCATTCGGCTGGACTAAATGTGGTCAACGACGGAAAACACTTCAAAGATGGCTGAGATGAAATAGAGCCCACCTCTTCTCAGGTTTGCCTCACGAAACTCAGTGTACCCCGTTCCAGCCCTGGAACCAGAATTAAATTTCTTGGCAGAGCCTGAATGATGATCATGAAGATAATTGTTGTTTGAAGGGGCCTAACATCTAGGTTATCGGCCCCTGATGGTTTGGGTGATCGTGAAGATGAAAATGAAAAGCGAACTTAAAACTAAAACTTAACTACTAACCTACATACTAGAAGAAGAAATGGAAAACAAAAGGAGAATAAGGCAAATAAAAGGACAGAAGGAAAAGAAATGCCCTCAACCCTCGGAGAAGGCGGATTGAGGGACTAGGAAGAAAGGAGAGCCATGAAAGGCATATAGGAAAGTGAAAGAGGAGAGGGTCCGCCCCAAAGGTAAGGGACAAAAGGGGAAAACGGACCCAGCTCAGGAATCCCTCGGGGTCGCCAACTCCCGAACTCGTCAGCCGTGAGCCCCTGAGGGTGTAGCATTATCTAGGGTGCACCAGAAGAGGTGGGGCTACATACACCCTGCCTCCTTAAGGGCCTAGAGCACAAGGCAGGAGGTAAAAGGAAGAGAAAAAGAAGGCTGACCCCTCACAGAAGAAGGGTATCAGAAAAGATGAGACAAGGGCCAATTAAGGCGGGAAAGGAAGAGACTCCCTAGGCCTCGGATACCCTAATACCGTCGGGGTCGGAAGAGAACAAGAGTTGACCTAGTGAGGTCGACAGGAAAGAAGACGGAGAGGAGCCCGGCACAAGTAAGTGGAAGCAATGCCGGACTCAGCTGGGGCCCCATGGTCGCCAACCCACGCCCACTAGAAGTGAGCCCCTGGGGGATGTTGTAAGAGAATATGAGTTGACCAAGGAAGGTTGACAGGAAAGATGAAAGGAGCCCGGCACAAGTGGTGGAAGCAATGCCGGACTCAGCTGTGGTTCAGTGGTCACTAACCCATGTCCCACAAGTTTTGAGCTCCTGGGGTGACTGAATAAAGGCATGCATTCGTATTGGCAAGCTGAACGTTACCAGTTAATCGTTGTTAAGGTGGCGCTAACTTAGGTTTTGCTGAAATAAATCAATTTCCCCTATTTTGTTGTTTTGGGTTGTCAGCTCATTGAAATAACACAGGAAGTTTGTTTGGAGCAAAACTGTTAATCTATTTTCAAGAAATGGGCTTTTGAAAAAGGCCAACTTTGACGCAAACATCTACCATTTCTTTGACAAACATTCTTTACAACCATTATGGATGATGATGATGATGATGATGATGATGATGATGATAATTGTTGTTTTAAGGGGCATAACATCTAGGTTATCGGCCCCTAATGGTTTGGGTGATGAGATGAGAATGAAAACTATAATACTAGTACAAACTTACCTACTAGAAGAAGAAATGGTCAACAAATAAAGGATGAGGCAAATAAAGGACAGTAAGAAAAAAATGCCCTCCACCCTCGAAGAATGAGGATTGAGGGACTTGGAAGGATGGAGAGCCATGAAAGGCAGATAGGAAAGGGGAAAGAGGAGAGAGCCCGCCCAAAGTCAGTGGAAAAAGGGGAAACAAACTGACCCAGATCAGGAATGCCCCGGGATTGCCTACTCCCGAACTCACCAGCCGTGAGCCCCTGAGGATATAACAAAATCCAGGGTGCGCCAGAAGTGATGAGGCTACATACACCCGGCCTCCTTGAGAGCCTTGAGCAGAAGGCAGGAGATAACATGAAAAGAAAAAGAAGGCTGACCCCTCGGAGAAGGAGGGTATCAGGAAAGATGAGACAAGGGTCAATTAAGGCGGGAGAGGAAGAGACTCCCTAGGCCTCAGATACCCTAGTACCGTCGGGGTCGGAAGAGAACAAGAGTTGACCAAGAGAGGTCGACAGGAAAGAAGACGGAGAGGAGCCCAGCATAAGTGGAAGCAATGCCGGACCCAGCTGGGGTCCCGTCGTCGTCAACCCACGGCCCAATAGATGTGAGCCCCTGGGGGGTTACACTTTTATTTTTATGCAAATAAGGTACATTATCTCATAACTTACTGCATCGATCGTTATATTTACATCTGCAATAATCTGACCAAGAATAATGGCTGCAGTGTTTATGCATTGTTTCAAGAACAAAGCTGTTTTTAAACTTATCAAAGAAAACCTTACAAACAATAAGTTTGAAGAACTAGAACCATGATTCTAATTTGGATTGGAAGCCATGAAATACTCTTCAAGTGTATTTAGTTTCAAATCTTTAATTTCTAACCCCCAGGGGATCACAACTTGTGGGACGTGGGTTGTCGACCGCGGGACCCCAGCTGACTCCGGCATTGCTTCTACTTACTTGTGCCGGGCTCCTCTCCGTCTTCTTTCCAATCGACCTCTCTTGGTCAACACTTGTTATCTTCCGGCCCCGACGGTATTAGGTTATACAAGGCCTAGGGAGTCTCTTCCTTTCCCGTTTTAATTGGCCCTTCTCTCATCTTTCCCGATCTCTCATTCTCTCTCTTTATATTTCCTTTTCTCTTTAAGATTCCCGCACTGTTTTAGTGACTTGGCTTATCGTGTACCGGTATCTAAATTGCATTTTGTGGGCATTTTGAATCTCAACTACATTTTGTAAGTATTCTCAATCTAACTTGCATTTTGTGAGTATTGTCGATCTAACTCAATTTTGTAAGTATTTTAAATCGCAGGAGACGAATTGAGAGTATTTTCAATTTCAATTGCATTTTGTAAGTAATTTGAATTTCAATTGCATTTTGTGAGTATTGAGAATCTACATTGCATTTTGTAAGTATTTTGAACCTAACCTACATTTTGTGCGTATTTTACAGTCTAAATTACTTTTGTGACTATGTTCCATCTAAATTACCTTTTGTCTCTCCACTCTACATTTTGTTAGTTTTTTCAATCTAAGTTCTTTTTTTTTGGTAGGAATTTTCAATCTATGTTAGTTTTCGTTATGGCTTCCATTTCGTTGTCATTTTCACGATCACCCAGATCATTAGGGGCCGATAACCTAGATGTTAGGCCCCTTAAAACAACAACTATCATCATCAACTATTTAATTTCAATAGTAAGGTTATAAATGTAACTTTTACTTAATTTGTTTTTAGAAATTGATTAATTGTAATGTTGGTAACAGTGAATGATATTGTCTTTTAACTAATCTTATTAAGGTAAATGTTGTTAAATGTTCATAACAATTGATTCAGGAGTTTGTGTGGTATAATCTAATTATGAAACGATACTGTTTTGTTCAAGTATTCAGTTAGCGCCACATTTAGGCAACACCGAAATGCCTCCAAAGTTTACTATAACGTAGAAGAAATCTAAGAAGATAATCAATACAGGCCCGACGAGAGGGGGGGGGGGGGGGGGGGTCAGGCAGGGCTGGTGCCCCGGGGCCAGACCCTCCCAGGGGGGCCCGGCGTCCTAGGAGGGTGGGCCCGATTTGGCATTGATTTATTATTACCTTTATGTGACTTGAATGTCCTACTGACAATCATTTAGTGAATGCAATGAACTGTCTGTGAAAAAAGTTACAAGGATTGAAATTCGCTATGTATTGTCCTCAGATTCTAAATTCAGCTTATTCGGCTTATGCACCAATCCTTCAAATAACTTTCTCATCCCTTCATTTATTTCGCCAAGGCCACGAGAATCTGGGCTGCCCTAGTCTGTTTGGTCAGCTAGCTCAAGAGATTGAAGTTTGGTGCGTCACGTCGAGCTTAGATACTTAGAGGTGATAGTATCTGAAATGAATATATTGTCATGCTGGACGTATCGTATGATTGAGGGATTTATTGAAAACCTACTTTGCTATTAGTACTAGAGATGCGAAATGTATCCAAAGGCTGAAACTAAGGTAACATTCGAGTAATTATCTGGACTGAGTGTTTAATTAACCAGGAGAAAATGACGTCAGTGGTACGGACAGATGACCTATCTGTTCTGCCCCTCAAAACAACAATACGTAACGTCAGTGGTGTGCATGGCTATGGATAATTTAATATATTACATGTAGGCAACCGCGCAGATTTTCTTTAGACCAAATATTTGAGCTCTGCTTAATTTAGAAGATAATTCAGATGAAGTAATGTCAAATATTAATATAAATACAATTTTGTTTTGAGCTGATGCAGTGGCTATTATTATAATTGGACATTTCTACGCCGTTTATTACAAAGAGCAGAATCGATCTGCAAAGCATTTTTTTTTTTTCAGGACGCGAAGAGATACTTTCCCTTGCGAATCAAGCCCTTTCGTGATACGCTTTAACGTCTCAGTACCGTTAAACATGAAATGAGTTGCTCTCTCTACCTACGACTTAAAAAAATGCTCCGGATCCTGACGAAGCCGCGGCAGGAATGCAGGATTCGGCTTCCCGACTGCGGTGGCATTCGTAGTTTTACTCTTAGTCTTAATAACAGGCCTATTTGTCGTTACAGTTGTTAATTCATTTAGGGGTTTACGACATTCAACCCGTGCCCTTGGTAACTAGTAGGTCTAGTATCACTGGCGGGTAATTAACCATTGTCGCTCGGATTGGGATCGTTTGCATCAACTAGTACCGGTAGTGTAGATATAATTAAGTATTTGCTGACGCGTTAATTTTTCGATTTGTTTCTGAAGGCCTCCACGTTATTGAATGAACATTGTGGTGTTTGAAGCCATATTTTCAGTGTTGCCTTAGTAAACAAGAGTTTAGTGCTTTTCAGTCGGTCAACACGAATGTACCCAAAAGAGATGGGTTATGCCCTAATCCTGAAATAAATTACATGAGATTAATAAAACACTAGGATGACCAGTTTCGATCGTCAAGCGATCATCATCAGATCCAATACACTTAGGCTATAAAATCTATGTTTGAAATACAGGTGAAAATATTTACAATATGTACAATTATTTAGTTGCAGTATTGGTACTGCAACTGTCAGTGTATGCTAAATGCAGTATATATGTTAGGTGAAATGCTAAATGGTGATGGCTATCCGGAGATTGTACTTTAGAGAGATTATATGGTTGTAAACTATGGTTAAACTATACAATTTTAGGCTAACTACTTATCTGATTGTCTTCCGTACTACAGCTATTCGCAGTTTCCGTGCTCACTTGAACTCGCTGTGCGGCCGACTGCGGTGGTTATCTTAACGACTGGTTTTTCCCTGCCTTCCCCCCCTGTCCCTACGTGCTGTGGGGAGTGATCGCGATGTGTTTATGTGAGGTGTTGACCGACTGAAAAGCACTAAACTCTTGTTATTGAATGAAGTTGACTGTAAAGCAGCAGATTTCACAAATATTAATGAAGTAAATTACAAGATTCTCATACAGCGAACAGAATCGCAAACCAAGAAAACGTGCGAATTGTGTAGACTGAAGGGGAGGCTAGTGGTTGTTGTATAACAAGAGAGGTGTATATGTAACATTGTTGTAACTATTTGTCTTGGAGAGTAGAAACTTAGACCCTCTTAAAACCACCCACTGCTGGACGAAAAACATGGTATACACTGTGCTATGGCCTCTGTGACACGATCAATCGCATGCCGTATTCTTAGTTGCCGATTGGGAAAGCGTTAGCCGTCACGACTATTACTGTAATTATTAAGGTTAAGAATGGGGTAGGTGTCCCTGGACTTGAAATAAGGTACTATCCCGGCATTTGTCTGGAGGGAGTGTGAAAAACCACACTCAGGATAGCCATTGTCAGCACCGGGATTCGAACGTCCGATCTGCAGACTTGCTGTAGACCCCCATCACGGTCATTGGTGGGCTACACCGCTAGGTCTTTCTTGAATGTGCGAGAGATTTTACTTCAATATCGGAGAGTCTTTCCTATAGCCACAAAATTTTAATGGTCACCAAATTTTACTCCAAAATATCACAAAACTATCACCCAAATGGCCTAAAACTCAATAATTTGGACCTAATTTTTGCAAACTTTTCCGGAGAAGGACCCCCGGACCCCACTCGGAGCTTGGTGATATCCCATCTCCAAGATCCCCTGTGTGTCCACTCCCCCATAATCTTGGCTTAAATCCGCCTCTGATGGTCTCCAGTCATAGATAGGGTTGGGGATTTATAGGAGAACCTGTCACTAGTTTTGTTTACTGCAAAGCAATATTAAACTATAAGAAAACCACTGACTGCAAATTACAAAATATAGTTCATAATAATAATAATAATGTTATTGGTTTTACGTCCCTTTTAACTACACTGGCTTTTAGAGACGCCGGGGTGCCGGAATTTTGCCCCGAAGGGGATCTTTAACGTGCCAGTAAATGTACTGACACGGCTCCCTCGCATTTGCGCACCCTCAAATGCCAGCTGACTGCGCCAGGTTTCGAACCTGCAACCTTGGGCTCAGCAAGCGAGAAAATATAGTTCAAATTTACATTTTCTTCTTTTGTGAAAACAAATCACTGATCAGCTGCAATCTACTGATAGCACATAATAACTTGACTTACGTATGAATACTGTATACCTGTGGTTAATTATGAAAATATATTTTGCTTCCTTTAATGTACAAAGATGTGTGATCGCCGTTCAACCAAAACACTTACCAGTGTTTAGGTTTAGACCCAGGGGTGTGACTCTTCAAAGGCAGCAAATTTTAAGAATGTCTACATAAAAACACTATATGTAAAACGTATTTTAAAATAAGTCTTGACTTTGTGTAAAAATCATGTTTTCATTATGAAAAGAGATTACGTCATATGTCACAGAGGCCGTAGTACTGAACAGTATACAGTATACCCTTTCCACCTCTTTTAACGCTTTTAAAAATCCGACGACTTCGGTCGGGTTTAAACTCGCGATCTTGGGCATATCAGTTTATCATGCTTCAATTATTATTATTATTATTATTATTATTATTATTATTATTATTATTATTGGTGGCTGGTTTTTTATGTTCTTGTAATTGATTTCATGATGATCACTTTGTGCACAAAAAAAAATGCGCAAAATCAGTTTCTGCAAATTTACGAGGAGTATAATTTAAATTTACAGAATTTGGTTATAAAGGGGGGCCCGTGAGATTCCATCCCCAGGGCCCGTCGCCGCTCTCCACGGCCCTGAATCAATCCCAGTGCCTCACAGGAAGCAGAGCAAGCCTGCTAATTGCACGCTAACAGCCCACCGCTGTTTATGATCGCCAAGTCGCCCTCCAACCTACAATTTGCACGTGTCCCCGGTATCTGAGAGGACTGGCTAAGTAATGGTGCTGATAGGAATCTGCCGAACAAACCTTAATTACAAGGCTTGGGAGCTACCGCCAACTTCTAGCTGAGGACCGAAGTCACCGAGTGCGTGGTGGTTCTTCAGATTATTTACAATACTCAAGATGAAGCCCGGGGCGCGTACATTCACCATGCTCCCACTAGCCATGCATGTCTTCAGCTAGTTAATACGAGAAGCTGTTATTCTTAAATGGTGCCTCCCTCAGTAATCTTCCATCATTTGCTAAATTATTGGATGAAATGATAGTTATTTAAAAGAATTTTATCCCCTAACTAGAATGTAATGTTGCGGAAAGAATATGGTTGACGTCCACTTAGACCATTTCACTTTAAAAAGTAACAATCAAGGAAATTTTAAAAAATATCTAAGAGGATGCTTCCAAGATACAGTATACTCCCGGTTAACCGTGCGCAGATGGAGGTGGCGGATTAATCATGCACTTTTTCACCTAATTAAAAATAATTGAAAATACGGTATACAGTACAAAAATGTATCCGTAATTGATAATGTACTGTAAATTGAATACGTTTGAATTTATTTTTCGTACATATATTTGCAGTGTAGTGTGAGCCTCCGTGCCTTAGGCGGCAGCGCGCCGGCCTCTCACCGCTGGGTCCGTGGTTCAAATCCCGGTCACTCCATGTGAGATCTGTGCTGGACAAAACGGAGGCAGACAGGTTTTTCCCAGGTACTCCGGTTTTCCCTGTCAATATTTCATTCGAGCAACACTCTCCATTATCATTTCTTTTCATCTGTCATTCATTTAATCATTTCCCCAGAGGAGTGCGACAGGCTTCGGCAGCCGGCACAGTTCATATCCTCGCCGCTAGATGGGGGCTTCATTCATTCCCTTCCTGACCCGGTCAGACGACTGGTAGCAGGCTGTGGTTTTGTCATTTGCAATGTAGTCACAGTATTTTTCGTGCATATTTTTGCAGTGTAGTCCCGGTGTCGGTAAGCTATTTTTAGTACGGTAATTTGTGACAGGTCGATGACTTCTTGCTTTGTCCAGTTTTTTTGTAATAGCGAAGTTGAAGTTATGTATGGAGGTGGCGGTAGGCTTATTTCAAGGTTGATGGAAAGCAAGTGCTGTCCGCATTCCATCGAGGGATCCGCTTTAATGGTCAACAGCTGTTAACAAATTGTCACACAGTAAGGGTACGTTCCGGTATGAAAAATGTCTGGTGTAAAACGTCAACGAGTAGTACTAACAATCAAACAAAAATTAAATATCATCATATATATTATTTCAGTAGTATGCATCCCTCCTGCGGCGCTCACAAGCGACCGATCGTGACAAATGAGCATTCAATTAAAAGAGAATAGACATTAGCAGTGACTTATTGCACTATAATTTCATAAATATCTATAATTTCTTTAAAAAATGTCTTTAAAAAATTGTACGAAGTGTGCGATTTGCAAACACCGTTGATGTAGGAAAATACACTCCATTATTGCTGTCCACGGGCCGCTGTGACGCCTGTTTCATGTCATATTAACATTCTGAGGTCCTTCCTTTATCCTGAAATGTAAATAGTCTTCTATAATCATTTGGTTGAAATAAAAACATAACCTTTCTCCTTAAGTGTCTCATTATAAACCTATTGGGGAAAGAGTGGTTTATGAACATGCGAGATTTCTCGCACGGGTCCGCTAATCGTTCAAAAATTAGACAGTAATGGAGTCTCTGCAAGCAAGGAAGCAGATGAACAACCAAAGGCAGATAACCATTAGAGACTTCTTCAGAGCACAATAATGTGGGTGAGTTATCAGTATAAATGTATTAGGCTATAGCCTACTTTATATGCTACAGTATTTTAATAAATTATAGAAGGCATTCTTCTTGCAATAAACACATGATATTGGAACATCCGTGTTTTCCGTTTATCCGTGCCATTCACCCCAGTCATTAGCCTGGATAATCGAGAGTATACTCTATAGATAACATGATTGCCGAAATGTACGTGTTAATATTTCAACAATTCTGTTTCACTTGTAGTAAAGTAAAGAGATTTGCGAATGTAATAATAGGAAAACTATAGTAATGGGAAATGCCACACAATTTCGACATCTCCAAAGGCTCATGACTAGTGGGACGTGGGTTGGAGATCACGGGTCCCCATTCCAGCTTTCTCGACCTACCTTGGTCAACTCTCGTTCTCTTCTGACCCCTGCGGCTTTAGGGTATCCGAAGCCGAAGGAGTCTTTCATTGGTCCTTGTGTCCTGAAAGCCTCATTTACGAAGGACAAACACTCTTCTCTTCTTATCTTACCAAGGTATCTGCTGCCCGCAAAAAGACGGAGGCAGGGTGTGTGTAACTTTGTTTACTGCTACAATCTCAAGGGCTTACGGCTGGTAAGTTCGGAAATTTGATAACTCTGGGGGATTCTAGAGCAGGGAACGTACTTTCCCGTCCATCCATTGACAACTGGGTGGTAACCTTTCTCTTTCCCCTTCCCTATTTGCCTTTCATGGCTCTACTTCTTTCCAAATCCTTCAATCCTCATTCTCTGAGGATTGAGGAAATGTTTTCCCTATCTTTCATTTCTCTTATTCCTCTTTTTCTGTTTTCTACTGTGGGACAGATGACCTTAATGTTCCGGCCCTTAAAACAACAACAACAACAACAACCATTATCATAATCACCACCATCAACAGCATCGTCATCGTCTAGTCGTTATGTTAACTAAAATTCAGCAGTTAGGTCGTGTTGTGTACATGAAGTACAAGCCTTGCACGCAACACGGTCGAATAGCAGCAAAACCACATTTGGCATTTAAACGGTTGTTAAAATACCAAGTTTTCATGTTATTCTCATCTATTATTTTAGTAATAATAATAATAATAATAATAATAATAATAATAATAATAATAATAATAATAATAATAATAATAATAATAATAAGAAAAGCAAAACAAATGGCTAAAAGAAATCAGTGATGACATAAATGAAATATTGGCTGTCAAGAAGAAACCATTCAAGACATGATGATGATGATGATGATGATGATGATGATGATGATGATGATGATGATTGTTTCTTTAAGGGGCCTAACATCTAGGTTATCGACCCCTGACGGTTTGGGTGATCGTGAAGATGAAAATGAAATGCAAACTTAAAAACTAACACTAGGCCTAACTACTAACCTACATACTAGAAGAAGAAATGGAAAACTAAAGGAGAATAAGGCAAATAAACGACAGGAGGACAAGAAATGCCCTCAACCCTCGAAGAATGCGGATTGAGTGACTTGGAAGGAAGGAGAGCCATGAATGGCAGATAGGAAAGTGAAAGAGGTGAGGGTCCGCCCCACAGGTAAGGGACAAAATGGGGCTAGCTCAGGAATCCCTCGGGGTCGTCAACTCCCGAACTCACCAGCCGTGAGCCCCTGATGGTGTAGCATTATCTAGGGTGCACCAAAAGTGGTGGGGCTACATACACCCGGCCTCCTTGAGGGCCTTGAGCAGAAGGCAGGAGAGAACATAAAGGAAAAAGAAGGCTGACCCCTCTCAGAAGGAGGGAATCAGAAAAGATGAGACAAGTACCAATTAAGGCGGGAAAGGAAGAGACCCCCTAGGCCCCGGATACCCTAATACCGTTGGGGTCGGAAGAGAACAAGAGTTGACCAAGTGAGGTCGACAGAAAAGAAGACAGAGAAGAGCCCGGCACAAGTAAGTGTAAGCAATGCCGGACTCAGATGGGGCCCCCCGGTCGCCAACCCACGTCCCACAAGATGTGAGCTTGTGGGGGACATTCAAGACAGAACAAAATTCAGAACTTAAATTCACAAACACAGATTTTCGGAGAAGCAATAGACACAATAAGCTAGTGAATCGAGCACATGCAGATGCTTATCATTATTGCGTTGAGCTAAACAGACCACTCTATGTGTGTCATGTCGTGAGCTCGACACTGGACTTGACTCAGACATTTGGGATCGTAATACAAGTTACATAATTATGTGGAGCGAGCGAGAAATATGAAACAAGAATTAATCGCATGACGCAACACAAAGTGTTTTATTCTCACTCCTATGTTATTACCCAACTCGTCAACCATGGCCTCATAAAACTGTTTCTCATATATTATTGGAACCATGTAATTTTATTTCTCAATAAAAATATTAACCATTAAAATAAGATAAATATCTTACAGATCTGTATAGAGTAGCATGGTTGCGATGGTGGGGTGATTTAATGAGCGAAGCAAAGCAGCCGTAGGCCCTTGAGGGTTTAGAACTACCGGAGGTTTATCAGAAGTAGGAGCCTTCATACACTCTGCCTACTTTAGGGCCTCGATCAGAGGAGAGGATATAAAGTAAAGAATAATACTGTTATTGGTTTTACGTCCCATTTAACTACTGTGGCTTTTAGAGAAAACGGGGTGCCGGAATTTTGCCCCGAAGGGGAACTTTAACGTGCCAGTAAATCTACTGCACGGCTTCCTCGTATTTGCGCACCCTCAAACGCCAGCTGACTGCGCCAGTATACGAACCTGCAACCTTGGGCCCAGCCAGGCGCCGATTCAAGGGGAGGGGGGCATGACCCCCCCCCTCCCCCCAAACGGGAGACCATTTTTTTTTGCAAACTCAAAAAAACGAAAACACAAGAACCAGACAAATAAAACTTAACGAATTTTAACTGAAAAACAGTTTTTTTTTTCATTTCATTTTATTCAATACTGAAAATATCTTTATTCAATTATTATGTTCTGTTACAAGTGTACATATTTACAGCTTCATACCTGTTATATAAAAACGAATATTTATGTAACAAAATCAACGCGTCTATTTTGTTTAGCAAACCTTGTGATTACCGAAACGATGTTTACAGTGATGTCACGATGAATGTGCAGCAATACTCGATTAGGAATTTGGGGCTTTTTTTTTTTCGCACCAAAAAAATTTGCCGACGACCAAACTGCAAGCCTGGTTGGCAATTTAAGCTGTGACTTTCCCCCTTTGTCGGTGCCAACTCGACTTGCCGAAACTGTAACGTACCTTGATACTTTTCTCGAAGCTTGATGTATAAGTCCCAAAACACGCCGTTGCAATTTGTACGAATATTTTCGGTGCGCTAAACGCATCAAATTTCTATCCATGTAGCTTGCAAAAAAATTGGTCCGGTTTTGTGCATTTGGTTATTTTATGATTGCGATTTTAGTGATACCATTTTTCTTAACAATTTCGATTCCCTGACCCCCCCCCCCTCAAAGCCAAACTCTAGATCCGCGCCTGGCCCAGCAAGCGAGAACGTTGCCGCTGAGCCACGCAGCCAGTCATAAAGTAAAGAGAAAATGAGAGGTCTGACCCCACGAAGAATGAGGGCAACAGGACAGACGTGACAAGGACGAATTAAGGTGAATTAAGGCGAGAAAGTGATAAGAGATGATGATGAGTATGATGATAATTCTTGCTTTTAGGGGCCTAACATTTAGGTTATCAGCCACTAATGGTTTGGGTGATCGTGAATATCAAAGATGACCAAATGAAACCTACAACTAGAACTAACTACTGACTTCAAACAAGAAGAGGAAATGGGAAACAAAAAGGAGAAGAATGGAAATAAAAGACAGGAAGAAAGGAAATGCCCTTAACCCTCGTAGAATGAGAATTGAAGGACTTAGGGGGAAGGAAAGCCAAGAAAGGTAGAGGGGAAAGGGAAAGAGGAGAGGGTCCGCCCCAAAGGCAATGAAAAAAAGGAGGTGGACTTGACCCAGCTCAGGAGTCTCTCGGGGTCACCAAATCTTGAGCTCACCAGCCGTGAGTATTTGAGGGTGTAGCACAATCCACGGTGCACCAGATGTGCCTCTTCTAGAGCCTTCAGCGGAAGGCAGGAGATATCATGAAAAGAAAAACAAGAGGTCAGACCCCTCCAAGAATTAGGTTTCAGGAAAGATAAGGGAAGGGTCAATTAAGGTGGGAAAGTGAAAGACTCCTTAGGCCTCAGATACACTAATACCGTCGGGGTCGAAATAGAACAAAAGTTGACCAAGGGAGGCCGAAAAAAAGTGACAATGAAGAGCCCGGAACAAGTAATTGGAAGCAAAGCAGGACTCCGCTGGGGTCCTGTGGTCGCCAACCCACGTCTCACTACTCGTGAGCCCCTGGGGGGAGTGAAAGAATCCCTATGTCTCGGATACCATAATACCATCGGGGTCGGAAGATGATGATGATGATAATTGTTGTTTAAAGGGGCCTAACGTCTAGGTTATCGGCCCCTAATGGTTTGGGTGATAGTGAAAGATGAGATGAGAATGAAAACTGTAATTAATACTAACTACAGACTTACATACTAGAAGAAGAAATGGTAAACAAATAAAGGATAAGGCAAATAAAGGACAGGAAGAAAAGAAATGCCCTGAACCCTCGAAGAATGAGGATTGAAGGACTTGGAAGGAAGGAGAGCCATGAAAAGCAGATAGGAAAGGGATAGAGGAGAGGGCCTACGCCAAAGTCAGAGGAAAAAGGGAGCAAAATGGACCCAGCTCAGGAATCCTTCAAGATCGCCAACTCCCAAACTCACCAGCCACGAGCCCTTGAGGGTGTAACACTATCCAGGGTGCACCAGAAGTGGTGGGGCAACATACACACTGCCTCCTTGAGGGCCTTGTGCAGGAGGCAGGAGATAATATGAAAAGAAGGAGGGTATCAGGAAAGATGAGACAAGGGCCAATTACGGCGGTAAAGTGAAAGACTCCCTAGGCGTCGGATACCCTAATACCGTCGGGGCGGAAGAGAACACGTGTTGAGCAAGGAGGGTCGACAGGAAAGATGACAAGAGAGGAGCCCGGTACAAGTGGAAGCAGTGCCGGCGGCCGAGGCCTTATGTTAAGTGCCAACCTGACATCTGCAAGGAGCAGAAGTGAAAAACCACTTCCAGGATGGCTGAGGTGGGAGCCACTACGCAACGAGGCAAACGGTTAATAATTAGTGTAATGTACTGTACCCGATACCTATTTTAGGCTATCGGCTACGCCAGCTGACATTAAGCTGTAGTTGAGGTTTTGGAAAGCAAGCAGACAAGATAGCGCATCGATCGCGTCAAGAAGAAAGCCAAGATGACGTAGGAGGTCGAGAATCAAGGAGGCATTGAAATCTGTAAGAAGATAGAATTATTAATAAAGATGTGAAGCTTTATTGAAATATATATGGGATTATAATAAGTTAAAACAACTTAGGAGAGTATATATGACATGCATTATATGTGGAAATAATTTTATGGAAATAAGTTATTGTATAACAGAACAGCCGAGAGGAGTCGGGTTCGAGACTATCTTCGTGACGTAGGAGCACCGTGGTGGGGAGAATTAGCCACGTGCCGCACGGAGCTCATAAGCTGGAACACAGCGCTAAGCAGGTCAGTTGAGCTCAATGAGAGGAGCAGTACAGAGCAGCTCTATAGCACAGCGAGACGGGCATTGAAGGTCACGCAACACACGTAAACCGTCACGGCAAGTGTAGGCGACATTTCTCGCATCACCGAGCAACAGAGGCCGAGCGGGTCGTTGATACAGCCGGGCTAGCCGAGAAGACAATTGTAGATAGCCGGGGTATTTCAAAACCACACTGATCGCATATGAAGACTTTGTTTCAAGCTTCATTTCGACGTTGTTCGAACACAGGCTTTCACATATAACCTTATAACCATGCTGTTATATAATACATTCAAACGACTTTTTACTATTTCAAGTAAACTGAATGTTTAGCATAGGCTCTGATGAACATTACAGCGTGCATATATAAGAATTTTATCTTATGCCATTTTCATGGATTACAAATTATAGACAGATACAGGGTGTATCGTAATCATGAACACTATCTAGTAAAATTTTTATTTTACTCAAGTAGAACTTTGCAGTAAGTTGAGAGAGGACTTACAATTCTCAAACGGAACATTTATCGGAACAGTGGCGTATATTAGAAGAAGAGTAGGGGGTCCGCTGTTACCATGAACTTTTCGAGAAGGAGTTGGACGACATCCGCTATGGGTAATTCGAGGTTCAACATGATCGAGTAAACGTGAATAGAGACAAGATGGCACCACAGAGCGATGGATTCGGTTCCTGACGAGAGGAGTCCAACAGCTGATTCGCTTGGGATTTCGAAGGAAATCGTCATTTCATGGATGAAATGATATTCACGCCGATCTTACGAGAAATCTTTAGGTAGGGAAAAACGACGATCTTGGAAATTATATTACAACTGATAATGAAAGGTATTGTAAGAGTTCTATCTACCTGATACGATTATTTTCATGAATACTGGGCACACATGTATATTTTTCTAATAGGAGTGATTTGATTATTAAGACATGGTTTGAATTTATATACTTCGAATTTGCTAGAATATGGAGTGACCATATGATATGGCAGGCATCATTATTCGATATTCTCACCGTTGTTAGGCTTTATTAAGAAGATGTTTGGTCTTATAGACATTTTTCCAGCTAGGATATTTTTCATGGATAGTTTTTTTTTGAGTAACGAGTATTTCGAGCTCGTGATCTGCAATTGATTATCAGAAACTACTTCGTCAGTTCATTGCATACTAGCGAGTGTGTATTATTCATCAGTAGGGATTTTTTTTTCCATTGGATTGTTTGGAGATATTAAGAAGTTTTTCACTTTAGTGAATGAACGTCGCTTTTATATGACAACTAGAAACTTGTTGATTCCTTTCTAGTACATTCACTCATATAGCCTACGAGGTGGGGTCCTTCGTATTTATACGATTGTATGGTGGCTACTCACCTTACCCACCGTTTAGGGAACTATCATCCAAGTCGACGGGGCGAGGTCCTTCGTATTTATACGATTGTACGGTGGTTACACATCTTACTCGCCATTGAGGTACTCATTTTATCATCCGAATGTACACGAGATGTAAGTGAATTAAACAAGGAACTACTAGTCACATATCAGTCGAAATTTTGTTAAATAAAGTAACGATAAATGTCAACAGGATTGCATTTAGTAATTCTTGTTTGCCAATCCAATATTTTGTTGCTATACTCTTTTGAGAGTAATTTCAGTTTAACAGCTATCACAGCTGATGCTTTGATGATTTTTATAATTGTGTTTGATACCTTTGAGAAGGATTTAAAGTAATTTAATCTTGTAAGATTAATCATTAATGGTCATAATTATTTTAAGGCAGATCAGTATTGCAGATTTTGATGTGAGAGATTATAGCACATTGGTGTTTTTCTACGATGTGAATTTTGAAACTTGTGAAAGAGAATTTATGCTATTTGAAAGCAAATATTAAATTACTGAAGTAATGTTTTTCCAATTGTTTAAGAAGTTGTCTAGATATGATCAGAGTAATTACAGTCATTGGAGATTATGTGCGTTAATAATTTGAAGCCATTTATATATTTTTGTAGATCATGCAACGTGGTTAAATGAAGTTTGTGATAGGCATTTTGTGGAATTTGCCATTTGATAGTTGCAACGTTGATAATGTATTTTGAAGCGGACATGAGGTTGTTGTACCCAGTCTAGCGTATTTGTTGAGATTCATGCTGTATGTGCTGAATATTTATGGAGTTTTGTAGCAATTCTTATATTCAAATGTGATATTTGGAATATTGAAGAAATATAATGTCGTTGTGGATAGTTAGATCCAACGTGATGTCGTGGAGACAATAATATTTTTGGCATGATAATTAAATACGAGATATAACTTGGAAGTAATAAAACTGTAAGACAACGTTCTATAAACCTTATTAAACAATTTGTTAGGAAATTAAACAAATAAATGAAGTTTATAATACAAGATTTTCTGAAAATAATAATTAATGAAATAATAATCTGAGATTTAAGCATATTAACGATCTGACCTAATGAAATAAAAATCAGAATGACTAGATGAAATAATAATCTAAATAACCAGATGATTGAAATTTAAATAAGTTGATAAATTAAATTTTGAAATAAATCGATGAATTAAAGAAGTGGATGAATTAAAGATTGAATTAATTAAACTGATTGAAATAAATTATTAGACGATTGTAATGATGATGAATAACTGAATTAGAAGGTGATGATTAATTAAAGAAGCTGATGATTAATGAATTTTTATGGAATTAAATAAATTTGATTGAGAGATAATTCGAAGGAATTGCAACTTGAAATGTGAATTTAAATGATGTAATGGTGATGAATTAACGATTCTGACAGGAATATTTGGAATTTTGAAGTGAGAATTAATGTGAGAAATATTTAATTTTGATAATAATGATGAGGATGACCAATGAGAATTTGAATTTTCTGTAATTCACAGATAAGAGATTAATGACGATGTAAATAATGTAAATTAATTAGTAAATGTTTAGGAACATTTGATTAACATGTTCTACGTTCAAATTATACCATGCAAACCATAATTTATGTGATATTTAACATGAGTGATTACTATATGTGTATGTTTAGACAGCTTAATAACTTAATTAAATCCACATTGATGTTAAATTAAAGAGAATTAGGTCTCAGGTTTCACAAATGTCAGTGATGAAAGACATAGTGATACAGTGATCCTGAGAACCCAAGAGAACCTTATACATTTTTCTTGATAAGTGGATTGAAATCATTTTGCATTAGAAAGGAGATGGTTCGATTTTTGGACAATGACAATTTAACTTTGCATTCGACCATACTCTTAGGTAGGAATTATATTTAAAATGTCTGTCTGACTATCAAAGTAAAATAAATTTGTTTTTATCTTAGTTGTGATCTGATGATGGTGTGATGTTCCTTTTTCTTTCCTTGTCTTGAGTAAGGCTTATCCGGAAAGGAAGTGGTTTTGCTAGGAATTCAGTTGATGGCGCCCATTTATATTTGAATTATTTTTATTAACTTAAGCCCGTAACGACCCTAGAGATACTTTGTCTCGTGAAACCCACTGCTTTTTCAAGAATTCAACTGAATTTCCGACACATTCCTTATTTGACTAGAGGTTCATTTAACTCCGCTCTGTCCTGGAACTCCAGGGATGTGATGTTATAGCAGATGGGTCATCGCATCCCCAGGACGAACGGGTACAGAGAGAGAGGGAGAATTGGCTTTATCCAACTAGTGGGGCTTTTCGACTTTGTTAATTCTATGGAATCACATCAGATTTAGATTACTGAGAGATTGATCTCAAGTTCATTTAAGTGTGTTACAAAATTTATTATACTTAGTCAGACAATGTACTTGTGTGCCCAATCCAGTGTTCATGTTAATCGTATTAGTAATATCATGTTAGTTATAAGATATTTTTCCCTATACCCAAGTGAATGCAGGAATTGAGACATTGTGATGTGTTGTTGTCTAACGTCTCTATATAATTCTATATTGAAATATAATTATGTTGCCAGAGGATTTAGCGAAGGTGTTAGGAGAGTTACAGACGGGTATGTCTGGAATTGCAGAAACCATTTCTAAGATGGAAACTGAAGTTAAAGAACAAATTAATAATTCAGAAGCTAGATTAGAAGCTAAATGTAAAGAGAATGTACAAGCATTTCAAACTAGTAGTGAAGATAATTTAAAATCGTTAGAGACTAGGCTACAATCTAGTACTGAAGAAAACTTAAAATTATTGCAGTCAAATAGCAAAGATGAGTTGATGTTATTAGAGACTAGGCTACAGTCAAATAGTGAAGCTAACTTGAAGGATAATTTTAAGTTATTAGAAGAAAGGTTACAGTCAAATACTGAAAGTCATTTAAAAGCTAGTGAAGCTAACTTGAAAGATAACTTTAAATCGTTAGAAGAGAAATTACAGTCTCGTAGTGAAGAAACTAATACTGAATTAGAAAATAAGTTAACCAGATTAGAGAATAGTTTAACTTTGAAGAACAATGAGATGTTGAAAACTTTACAATTAGACATAATTGCAGTAAACATGAAAGGAGAGGAAAATGTTCAAATATTAAGGAAAAATATTATCGAGTTGGAAAGTAGAGGAGAAGAAAATATTTTTACTTTAAGAACAGACGTTATGACCATACAGAAAGACATTAAGTCAGATGTATCGAAGTTGAGATTCGACATCGATGGTTTAGTGGCAGATGTAGGAAAAATTCAAGATTGGTCTACCGAAGTATCTTTCGAGACTAAGATTAAGGGTCTAGAAACGAATCTAGGTAACGAAATAAAAGATTTGAAGACAGTAATTGGGACCATTAAAGATGAAGTCTTGGGAGAGGTCAATTCTAATATAAAGTCGTTAGAAAATCAATTGCAGAAGGATATTAGAAAGATAGACGACGATATAGAGCAAAAGGTTAACGAAAACTTAACTTTATTTAAAAATAGAGTCGGAGCAATTGTTGAGGAACGATATAATGAGGTCGATGCCGAAGCAAAAGAGAAACGTGACGGGTTAGATGAAAAATTAATCGCAGGTATGGCAAACTTAGAAGTTAGGTTTACGGAAAGCAAGGAAGCGATGAAATTAGATTCAACACTATTTAGAACAGATGTTGATCTGTTGAAAGAACAAGTCGCGTTAGTGAAGAACACGTGCGAAGGAAAGATTGACAAGTTGAGGAACGATCTAGACGAAAGTAACAAGACGCAGGACGTTACATCGTTGGATGAGTTGAAGACTCAGGTCAAGAGATTAGCAGAAGACAGGATGACTAAACTAGAATCCATAGTTAACAGTTTTACCAGTCATAATGTGACATCAGGGGAAACATTGATGAATCAAACAGCGATAGACCGCAGTATGACGAATCAAGACACGAGCATGGTAGAAGACCGTCAAATGCAACCGAATGTGACATTCGAAAGGGTCAGTTCAACCCCGCAGGAGAATCCAAGTTCGAGTAGGAGTACGTCGGGTCCAAGTGAACGATACTCAGGTCCAGTCACAATTATAAGGAACCTAGATGACAAACCGAGAAAGTTTTCGGGAAATACAGGAGTTACACCAGTAGAATTTCTGCGAGATATTCGAGACTACATGGCGGAACACAGGGTAGCCAAAGAAAGAGAGCTAAGGATAGTAGAACGCGCCTTAGATGGATCTGCACTTACGTGGTTTAGAGCGTTCAGAAGCAACTTTGCGAACATGGAGCAATTCGCCATGGCTTTCTTGAGGAGATTCTGGAGTGCCGAGGATCAACTCAACGTAAGAGCGGAGATGTACTCTAAACGCTATTCTACGTCACATCCGACGCATTACGCCAACTACTTCACGTCACAGCTGGCTAAATTACAGTTCCTTATTCCTCCATTGCCAGAAGAAGAGCTTTTGCAAGCTATAGCGCGACAGTTACCGATAGAGGTACAGCGATCTTTGATAGCATCGGGAGCCAATACGCTGGAACATTATGATGACATATTGAGGCGATTGGATTATACGAGCGCACAGGTTACACCGAGAAGTAATAGGAACGACAACAGAAACACGCAAGAAGTAAATGCGGTAGTCGTGGACAATGCAGCTCAAACGGACAGAAGGGATTCCTGGGAAAACCGACGGAACGATGGGAATCGAGGAAACATCCGTAATGCAAGAGGAAATGATCGATATAGAGGACCATATGAAAGGCCATACGATCAAGAAGCGAGAGATAGCCGGTATAGGAATTATAACCAAAATTCCAGGTATCAGGACAGGAATCGGTATAATAACAGATATCGGGGAAGGAATAACTGGAACCAAGGGCAACAGTTTAATGGAAACGACCGACAGGAAGGCCGAAGAAACGATCCTGACGACAGAAGGGATAATCGTGGACATGAAAGGTCAAGACAAGAGGATAGACAGCCTAGTGCACCACTCGAGGAGACAATGAGAGATGTCAATCGAGCCAGCACGAGTGGCGAAAGAAAAAAAAAACGTCAAATTAACTCCAGAGGAAAATGAAAATCATTGGGAATCAATCGTCATCGTAGAAACATATCAGGTCAAGGACGAGGATTTAATCGAGGAAGAAGACATAGTACAACGGGAAAATAGACATGAATTGCCAGTTATTAGTGTGGAAGTCATGGGAAAAGAAATAAAGACACTTGTAGACACAGGAGCTATGGTGAGCTTGATATCCATAGGTTGCCTGGATGAATTAAAATTATTAGGAAGAATTACCATGTTGCCAACTGTTGTTAGCAAAATTCAAGGGGTGATTCCAGACAAGAGTATGAAATGTAAAAGTCAGGTACTTTTAGATGTTGGGATTGGAACCAGAAGTTTTGAACAGATGTTCCTAGTAGTGGGTCAACTACATTTTGACATGATCCTAGGAGTGGATTTCCTAAGTGAGAGTGGCCTGATCATAGATATGCAGAGTAGGCGCATGTACTTTCAAGAAGGGGTTATGGAAAATCAAGAATCGGAGATGACATTCTTTAGAGAGGATATATTGGATGAAATTGTATGCAGCGTTGAAAGGTCTATAGAAGATAAAATTGGCATAACTAGTAAAATAAATCCAGAAATTAAGGGGCGGTTTGATCAAGTAATTTCAGAATATGAGGATATATTCAATGACAAACCAGGTCTCATAGAAAATTTTACATACAGCATCAAGTTGATGGATGACAAACCATACCATAAAAATTTATATCCCATTCCGGATAAATGGAAGGAGGAAGTTAGCATAATGATAAGCGACATGGAAACAGATGGAATAATTAAGAAAATGCCAACTGCTTATTTGAATCCTTTAGCTGTTGTCAAGAAACCTAACGGTAAGCTGAGGATATGTTTAGATGCCAGATCCCTTAACGAAAGAGTTCTTCCTGAACACGATAGACCACCTGTTATTCGTGAATTGTTACGCCGATTTAGAGGAAAGAGTGTCTTCTCGACAATCGATCTGACTAGTTCATATTATCATGTTGAGCTAGCAGAAGAGTGCAAACAGTACACAGGGTTCTTGTTTAACCATAAAACATATGTATTCAATAGGTTACCTTTTGGTGTGAAAAATAGTGGTCCGGTGATGATCCGAGCACTAGATCAAAATTTGTCAGATGCAGTTAAAGAGCATGTTGTAAGCTATATTGATGACCTGATTATAGCGTCTGAGACAGCGGAAGAACATATCAGACACCTTCAAATGCTTTTTGAAGATCTTAGAAGAACGAACTTCAAGGTGAACTTCAATAAATGTCAATTCTTTCATGAAGAAATTGAATTTCTTGGACATAGAATCGATGGAGATGGTTATAGGCCCAATCCAAAGAAGATAATGGCAATTTCAGAGTTTCCAACACCACGAAAGATTAAAGAGGTACGGCAGTTTTTAGGCATGTGTCAGTTCTTTTCAACACATTGTCCTGAATATACTGAGACAATGGCACCTCTTCAGGATTTATTAAGGAAGGGAAATCGATGGAAATGGGACGATAGATGCAATCAAGCGTTTTTAGCGGCCAAGAAAATGCTAATCCAAAATGTCAAGCTTGAGTATCCTGATTTTACAAGACGATTTTTTGTAGAGACAGACGCATCCAAAATAGGCATTAGTGGAATCCTATATCAGCTGGATGATGACAAGAAACATACATATTTAGCTTTCACCAGTCGCAAGCTTAGGAATTGTGAGAAGAATTACTATGCAACTGAGTTAGAGGCATTAGCAGTGGTTCATGCTCTCAAAACGTGGAAGAAGGTGTTGTTTGGACATGACATAACAGTGATCACAGATCATAAAGCCCTCCAATTTATTATGAAGACAGACTTAGCGAGTGACCGCATCACCAGATGGGCTCTGTTCTTACAGCAATTTAACCCAACTGTTGTACATAGACCGGGGAAGTTAAATCTGTTAGCAGATGTGCTGAGCAGAAACCCTTGTGAAGAAGTAATAGTCAACCATATAAATTTGATTCAAGAGGATAGTGGTACTCTAGAAAAATTGAAGTTGTTATCGCAAACTCAGAAGAGATATGCACCTTTACGAAGAATTTACCGTTTTCTGACACGTAGGATGGATAACACTGATCCAGATTTTCAAAGAACTGAGATAGAGGCTAGAAGACATCATATTATGGGAGGTGTTATATGCCAATATATTGACCAGGATCATACTAGACTTAGAGTAGTGATCCCACCCAAGCTTGTCAAACCAGTTATTTGGATGATACACCGAACTGCAGCTCATGTAGGTGTAGACAAGACTTTGGCTCTCGCTCAAGAAACTTTTGTTTGGAAACAAATGGGACAAACGATTCGCGACGTCATAAAGACCTGTGACAGTTGTCAGCGAAGTAAATACTCATCTAAGTTAATGAAAGAAATTCCCAGATCAATATTACCCAGCAAGCCAAGAGAACTTTTCGCGACGGACATTTTTGGTCCGATTCCTCGTTCGACGAAAGGCAATCAATTCGTTTTAGTAACAGTCGATGTATTTTCGAAGTACGTATCTCTATGCCCTATACAGAAAGCTACGTCCAAGTACGTAATAAATCGACTTGAGAAAACAGTCATTCCGAGCATGGGGAAACCTGAAGTTTTGTTGAGTGACCATGGATCGCAATTTACTAGCATGGAATTTTCTACTGCTATGGAACGTTTAGGAGTCAGGCATGTGTTTAATTCTGTACGGTATCCAGAGGGAAATCCCGCCGAAAGAATTATGCCGGAGATAAGTAAGCTGTGTCGCTTATATGTGTCAAGGCAACACCATAGATGGATGGAAGTGATACCCATCATTAGCCAATGCTTGAATTCCACAGTACATGAAAGCACAGGACAGATTCCGTCCATGCTTCATCATGGATTGAAACCGGATAGACCATGGGATAGAGTCGTGAGGGCACCAGTAGATCCTCAACCCACACAAGAAAGAAGAGTCGAGATGGCAGGAGAGAGGCTCAGAAGACAGGCGGAGAAGAGAGCCAGGAGACAGGCAGGAAGGAGGTTCCACGAGCCATTTCAAGAAAATGATGAGGTGCTGATTAGGAAGCCAGTCACTTCGAACCTACAGCTGAAGATCTACCATAAATTCGCTCCATTGTACGCTGGACCGTTCCGTATTGAACAAACATACCAGAATAATAGCTATAAGATTGTCAGAATGGATACTGATGAAGTTGTAGGAACTTTTAATGCAGCTAGCATCAGGAAATACCATCATGCTGAGTAAAGGAAATTGTAGAGCTATCGTGTACATGTATAAAATGTTGAATGCCTGAGAGTGTATTTTTTTTTCTCAATCCTGATAAAAAAAAGGAGATGTACGGGAGAGATGTACCCGATACCTATTTTAGGCTATCGGCTACGCCAGCTGACATTAAGCTGTAGTTGAGGTTTTGGAAAGCAAGCAGACAAGATAGCGCATCGATCGCGTCAAGAAGAAAGCCAAGATGACGTAGGAGGTCGAGAATCAAGGAGGCATTGAAATCTGTAAGAAGATAGAATTATTAATAAAGATGTGAAGCTTTATTGAAATATATATGGGATTATAATAAGTTAAAACAACTTAGGAGAGTATATATGACATGCATTATATGTGGAAATAATTTTATGGAAATAAGTTATTGTATAACAGAACAGCCGAGAGGAGTCGGGTTCGAGACTATCTTCGTGACGTAGGAGCACCGTGGTGGGGAGAATTAGCCACGTGCCGCACGGAGCTCATAAGCTGGAACACAGCGCTAAGCAGGTCAGTTGAGCTCAATGAGAGGAGCAGTACAGAGCAGCTCTATAGCACAGCGAGACGGGCATTGAAGGTCACGCAACACACGTAAACCGTCACGGCAAGTGTAGGCGACATTTCTCGCATCACCGAGCAACAGAGGCCGAGCGGGTCGTTGATACAGCCGGGCTAGCCGAGAAGACAATTGTAGATAGCCGGGGTATTTCAAAACCACACTGATCGCATATGAAGACTTTGTTTCAAGCTTCATTTCGACGTTGTTCGAACACAGGCTTTCACATATAACCTTATAACCATGCTGTTATATAATACATTCAAACGACTTTTTACTATTTCAAGTAAACTGAATGTTTAGCATAGGCTCTGATGAACATTACAGCGTGCATATATAAGAATTTTATCTTATGCCATTTTCATGGATTACAAATTATAGACAGATACAGGGTGTATCGTAATCATGAACACTATCTAGTAAAATTTTTATTTTACTCAAGTAGAACTTTGCAGTAAGTTGAGAGAGGACTTACAATTCTCAAACGGAACATTTATCGGAACAGTGGCGTATATTAGAAGAAGAGTAGGGGGTCCGCTGTTACCATGAACTTTTCGAGAAGGAGTTGGACGACATCCGCTATGGGTAATTCGAGGTTCAACATGATCGAGTAAACGTGAATAGAGACAAGATGGCACCACAGAGCGATGGATTCGGTTCCTGACGAGAGGAGTCCAACAGCTGATTCGCTTGGGATTTCGAAGGAAATCGTCATTTCATGGATGAAATGATATTCACGCCGATCTTACGAGAAATCTTTAGGTAGGGAAAAACGACGATCTTGGAAATTATATTACAACTGATAATGAAAGGTATTGTAAGAGTTCTATCTACCTGATACGATTATTTTCATGAATACTGGGCACACATGTATATTTTTCTAATAGGAGTGATTTGATTATTAAGACATGGTTTGAATTTATATACTTCGAATTTGCTAGAATATGGAGTGACCATATGATATGGCAGGCATCATTATTCGATATTCTCACCGTTGTTAGGCTTTATTAAGAAGATGTTTGGTCTTATAGACATTTTTCCAGCTAGGATATTTTTCATGGATAGTTTTTTTTTGAGTAACGAGTATTTCGAGCTCGTGATCTGCAATTGATTATCAGAAACTACTTCGTCAGTTCATTGCATACTAGCGAGTGTGTATTATTCATCAGTAGGGATTTTTTTTTCCATTGGATTGTTTGGAGATATTAAGAAGTTTTTCACTTTAGTGAATGAACGTCGCTTTTATATGACAACTAGAAACTTGTTGATTCCTTTCTAGTACATTCACTCATATAGCCTACGAGGTGGGGTCCTTCGTATTTATACGATTGTATGGTGGCTACTCACCTTACCCACCGTTTAGGGAACTATCATCCAAGTCGACGGGGCGAGGTCCTTCGTATTTATACGATTGTACGGTGGTTACACATCTTACTCGCCATTGAGGTACTCATTTTATCATCCGAATGTACACGAGATGTAAGTGAATTAAACAAGGAACTACTAGTCACATATCAGTCGAAATTTTGTTAAATAAAGTAACGATAAATGTCAACAGGATTGCATTTAGTAATTCTTGTTTGCCAATCCAATATTTTGTTGCTATACTCTTTTGAGAGTAATTTCAGTTTAACAGCTATCACAGCTGATGCTTTGATGATTTTTATAATTGTGTTTGATACCTTTGAGAAGGATTTAAAGTAATTTAATCTTGTAAGATTAATCATTAATGGTCATAATTATTTTAAGGCAGATCAGTATTGCAGATTTTGATGTGAGAGATTATAGCACACTGGTGTTTTTCTACGATGTGAATTATGAAACTTGTGAAAGAGAATTTATGCTATTTGAAAGCAAATATTAAATTACTGAAGTAATGTTTTTCCAATTGTTTAAGAAGTTGTCTAGATATGATCAGAGTAATTACAGTCATTGGAGATTATGTGCGTTAATAATTTGAAGCCATTTATATATTTTTATAGATCATGCAACGTGGTTAAATGAAGTTTGTGATAGGCATTTTGTGGAATTTGCCATTTGATAGTTGCAACGTTGATAATGTATTTTGAAGCGGACATGAGGTTGTTGTACCCAGTCTAGCGTATTTGTTGAGATTCATGCTGTATGTGCTGAATATTTATGGAGTTTTGTAGCAATTCTTATATTCAAATGTGATATTTGGAATATTGAAGAAATATAATGTCGTTGTGGATAGTTAGATCCAACGTGATGTCGTGGAGACAATAATATTTTTGGCATGATAATTAAATACGAGATATAACTTGGAAGTAATAAAACTGTAAGACAACGTTCTATAAACCTTATTAAACAATTTGTTAGGAAATTAAACAAATAAATGAAGTTTATAATACAAGATTTTCTGAAAATAATAATTAATGAAATAATAATCTGAGATTTAAGCATATTAACGATCTGACCTAATGAAATAAAAATCAGAATGACTAGATGAAATAATAATCTAAATAACCAGATGATTGAAATTTAAATAAGTTGATAAATTAAATTTTGAAATAAATCGATGAATTAAAGAAGTGGATGAATTAAAGATTGAATTAATTAAACTGATTGAAATAAATTATTAGACGATTGTAATGATGATGAATAACTGAATTAGAAGGTGATGATTAATTAAAGAAGCTGATGATTAATGAATTTTTATGGAATTAAATAAATTTGATTGAGAGATAATTCGAAGGAATTGCAACTTGAAATGTGAATTTAAATGATGTAATGGTGATGAATTAACGATTCTGACAGGAATATTTGGAATTTTGAAGTGAGAATTAATGTGAGAAATATTTAATTTTGATAATAATGATGAGGATGACCAATGAGAATTTGAATTTTCTGTAATTCACAGATAAGAGATTAATGACGATGTAAATAATGTAAATTAATTAGTAAATGTTTAGGAACATTTGATTAACATGTTCTACGTTCAAATTATACCATGCAAACCATAATTTATGTGATATTTAACATGAGTGATTATTATATGTGTATGTTTAGACAGCTTAATAACTTAATTAAATCCACATTGATGTTAAATTAAAGAGAATTAGGTCTCAGGTTTCACAAATGTCAGTGACGAAAGACATAGTGATACAGTGATCCTGAGAACCCAAGAGAACTTTATACATTTTTCTTGATAAGTGGATTGAAATCATTTTGCATTAGAAAGGAGATGGTTCGATTTTTGGACAATGACAATTTAACTTTGCATTCGACCATACTCTTAGGTAGGAATTATATTTAAAATGTCTGTCTGACTATCAAAGTAAAATAAATTTGTTTTTATCTTAGTTGTGATCTGATGATGGTGTGATGTTCCTTTTTCTTTCCTTGTCTTGAGTAAGGCTTATCCGGAAAGGAAGTGGTTTTGCTAGGAATTCAGTTGATGGCGCCCATTTATATTTGAATTATTTTTATTAACTTAAGCCCGTAACGACCCTAGAGATACTTTGTCTCGTGAAACCCACTGCTTTTTCAAGAATTCAACTGAATTTCCGACACATTCCTTATTTGACTAGAGGTTCATTTAACTCCGCTCTGTCCTGGAACTCCAGGGATGTGATGTTATAGCAGATGGGTCATCGCATCCCCAGGACGAACGGGTACAGTACACTCCTATGTAGTCCGCTTCGTTGCATAGTGGCTAGCATTGTTGGCTGTCTCCTCGGCGGCCCTGATTCGTTACCCAACTCTGCCAACATATTATATTCGGGCGTGAGGGCGTACACTTAGCGACGTGAGGCAAAACTAAAAAATAGTTTTCCGTGGTTTCCCACATCTACTCCAGACAAATGCCGGGATGGCACTTAACTTAAGGTCACGGTAGTTTCCTATTCAAGTCCTACCTCAATCACAAATATACACTCTAGTACAGACATCACAGTGACACAGATTATCAGACAAATCCAACACACACCCAAGTACACGGGGCTACATGACCACGAAGTCGCAAAACCCCTAAGAATCCAACCGCGGTAGCCGAGAGCGTTAAGGCGCTATCTGGTGCCTCGTTGAGCATCGGGAGGGCGTGGGTTCGAATCCCATCTCAGCCATCCCGAAAATGGTTTTCGCGTTTTCCCATTTTCACCGCCAGGCAAATTCCAGGACGGTTTATTTCAATAGGTCCACGGTCCATTTCTTTCCAAAATCCCTTCCCTAACCCGTCTTGAAAACAAAATAATTGGCCATTGGTTCCATTAATTTAAAAAATAGTCCTCTAAAAGAACCAACAACAACAATGCCTTTTGTTAATGCACCAGATTATATTTATTTGTTACCGGCCCCATGGTGTTGGGGTAGTGCGCCTGCCTCTCACCCGGAGGCCCCGGGTTCGATTCCCGGCTCCATCAGGGATTTTAGAAACTGACGTGAGGGTTGGATCAGGGTGTACTCGGCCTCGTGAGGTCAATTGAGTAGCTGTCTGACAGTGAGGCAGTGCCCCAGTCACGAAAACCGAGATTAACGGCCGAGGGGACCCGATGCGCTGACCACGTATCACCCCAATATCTGCGGGGCCAAATGATAGATGATGATGATAATTGTTGTTTTAAGGGGCCTAACATCTAGGTTATCGGCCTCTGATGGTTTGGGTGATCGTGAAGATGAAAATGAAAAGCGAACTTAAAACTAAAACTAACTAATAACCTACATACTAGAAGAAGAAATGGAAAACTAAAGGAGAATAAGGCAAATAAAAGGACAGAAGGAAAAGAAATGCCCTCAACCCTCGGAGAAGGCGGATTGAGGGACTTGGAAGGAAGGAGAGCCATAAAAGGCATATAGGAAAGTGAAAGAGGAGAGGGTCCGCCCCAAAGGAAAGGGACAAAAGGGGAAAACGGACCCAGCTCAGGAATCCCTCGGGGTCGCCAACTCCCGAACTCACCAGCCGTAAGCCCCTGAGGGTGTAGCATTATCTAGGGTGCACCAGAAGTGGTGGGGCTACATACACTCTGCCTCCTTAAGGGCCTAGAGCACAAGGCAGGAGGTAAAAGGAAGAGAAAAAGAAGGCTGACCCCTCGCAGAAGGAGGGTATCAGAAAAGATGAGACAAGGGCCAATTAAGGCGGGAAAGGAAGAGACTCCCTAGGCCTCGGATACCCTAATACCGTCGGGGTCAGAAGAGAACAAGAGTTGACCAAGTGAGGTCGACAGGAAAGAAGACGGAGAGGAGCCCGACGGGGCCAAATGGCTGGGCAGCGGTCGCTTGGTAGGCCTAGGTCCTTCATCGGCTGTAGCGCCAGGAGTTGTTATTATACTGTATTTATTTGTTAGAACATAGATAGATGGAATATCTTCCTGTGTAGTAGTCACATCTTTGTGATAGGGTTTCACGAGTGCAGGTTCGCATACGTTTTGAAACCACTGTAGCAATCCTTCAACAGTCTTCAAATTGGCAACACTGTCCGAATGTCAAGAACCTCCCCCTGCCACGAGTGACCTACAAACGTATCCGCTAATAACTTAATGACACACCCAGACTTTACATGCATGAGCATTCATATTTTGAAACAATGCCCGCCTTCAGAAATAAATGTCTCTCTCCTACATTATAATTACCGGTAGCCAATACTAATTAATGGTTGTGTTGTGCAAATTAAGCAGCGGAACCTTTTATTTAAAGGTGAGAGATGATGCGGATTGGCAATGCAATATAATGTGGAACAATTTGTCCTGCTATTATATAGAACCAGTAGTTGCACGCGAACTACACGCAGATATGAATACATTACAATTACCGTACCATTATTATCTGAACTGATAACTCACTGTGGTTTACAGGGAGGCATGTTGTTACTAAGCCTGGGCATTGTGGTTATCCACACTGTGTACTTGAGTTTTCAAATTTTCGTTGTTGTTTCAATTGCAGGGGTTCCCAACATGGGGGGCGCGCCCCCCCTAGGGGGTCGTGGGGCATTATCAAGGGGGTCGTGAAGTGATTTCCATTTTTTTCTTTTAAACTCGACTATTACATATTTGAATAATAACCATTTTCCAAATCTCTCCAAGTGATTGTCGCGCCAAGTCAATCGTTCAAAAGCACTCGTAATTGCCAACTGCCGGCACAAACCTCTGCGGAGGCGCGAGGTTGGAAGTGAAATAAGGAATTTGCGGAATTTGCTGTGTTGTAAGGAGCAAAATCAATGGACCTACCTGCGTGAAAGTAAACTATGACAATACGCGACATGTTTCAACTCATGAACGATGTAGTAGTTGCTTTCGTTTTCCAGTATAACAGTTACATGCAAGATTTAATAATGTTTCCATTATGTAGTGTTATTAGTTTAGGTCTATATCCTCCACGTCAATTTATGGAAGAAGTTATAGAAGCGATGGGGAGGGGGCGCGATTATCACCCTTATCTGAAAAGGGGGGCTTCAGCTGGCAAAGGTTGGGAACCACTGAATTAGAGGATTAGCGATTTTGCTTTTCAGTCTGTCAACAATATTGTACTCAATTGTATTGAGTGTTATGCCCTTATATCAAATTTAGAATTAGCCTTTAAATTATATTACATTTACACATCTGTGTGAACTTCCTAGTGACAAGATTTACACTTAGATATTACTGCATAATAATGTAGAAATACCTGGAACTGTATTTTACCGCATAGGTGCACTGTAATTCAGGCGCACACTGAGACCTGTTGTGTACAATAAATACATAAATATGTAAATAACTAAACAAGTAAATAACTAACTAACTAAATAAATAATAATAATAAATAAATAATACCATTGTGCGTTAATTAGGTTGATTTTACCTGTTTTAGGACAGCACTATCTTTTCAACTGTTCTGTTATGCTTTGATTCGGTTGTGATGTGCGTTGTGTGTTTTCCATTATGTTTTGTACTTTCCTATTTTCCGTGTTTCGTGTTTTGAGACTAGTTTTGTTTTTACTTTCTTTTTCTTTCTTCTTTTTTCTGTTTTCTTTTAGGTAGATTTCATTAGAAAGCTAACTATTGCAATGGGTCCCATGTTTCGACTTCCGGAAAATTTCGCCATATCTTCGCGTTTCACATCCCCCAGACCCCAAAACCACCGTCAGTTCAAAAGTTTATATATAATTTATGTATGTATATCAGTTTCTTGTGGACACGATAACTGCCGTAATTTTGCACCAATCACTTTGAATTTTTTACCGAATATGTATACCTATAAAATCGCGGTCGAGTTCGTTACTGGGCTAAATCAGTCGAAGGGGGTGAAAATGGGGGGCTTTTTTTTTCGAAAAAGTGAAATATTGCTATAACTCTCTTAATATGTGAAATATCGAATCCGTTCAAAGTTCATACTATGTGTCGGATAAATCCCAAAAATGTATGTTTGAAGAGTTTTTTTATAGCACCAACCATTGTCCAAAGGGGTGGGAAAAAGTGTTTTCTTCGGGAAACATTAATCATATCTCTCTTAATAGGCACAATATCAAAACCGTACACAATGGACAATATTCCCCTAATAATTACCTAAAACTTTTGTCTGAAAGAATTTTTGATATGACCCACCATTACGCCAAGGAACTTGAAAAATGATTTCGGAATTATAAGAAAATGCCAAGAGCTATCAGTGGTTGCCATGGCAACACTACTAAATTGATGAGGCATGAGCCATCAGACGTTGCCATGACAACGCACTTGCACGAGATCAGATTCAGTATTTCCATCTGACTAAGTGGTTGGTTGGTTCTTAAGTTTAGGGGCTGCGACAACGCGGTCATGTAGACCCGTGTACTTTGGGTGTGTGTAGAATCTGTCTGATAACCGGTGTTAATTGTGATGACTGTATTAGTGAGTGTTATCTGTTTGTTAATTTAAGTACTGCAACTAACAATTTTTCAGATAGTTCCTACTTTTGCCGCCAAGCGCCACTGTCAACGACTACGAGGCCAAGTTCAGAACTGAGCTACTAGACGCCGCCGCAGTCGGCTCTTGGCAACGAACATAGAAACCTAAGAGCGTTGTATACATTCTTAACCTATCCAATTTAGCTTCACACAGGTGCAATTAGTGGAAGGATCTTTAACATGCCATAAATCTATGACATGGGACCGCCGGCTTTACTTCCCCTCCGAAGGAATGCATACTGAGGGATTTTTAACGCTCTTAAAAAATTCGACGGCTTCGGCCGGGTTTGAACCCGTTATCTTGGGCATAGAAGCTCAGCATGCTACCGACTACGCCACCGAAGCCACCTGACAAAGTGGGAAGCGGCTTCGGTGACGTAACTGGTAGCATGCTGAACTTCTATGCCCAATGTCGCGGTTTAAAAGCCGGCCGAAGTCGTCGGATTTTCTAAGAGCGCTAGAATCCCTCAGTATGCTTTCCTTTGGAGGGGAAGTTCCAACGTTCGTTGCGAGTTGCTGGTTGGGGTGGCATCTAGTAGCCAAGTTCACAGCTAGGTGTCGTTGACGGTAGTACCTGGTAGCAACATTAGGAACTACTGCTTGAAATTGACCGTCTGCAGACCTTACCTGAATTAAGACTAATACAGCCATTACAATTCACACCGTGTATCAGACAGATTCTACACTCACCCAAAGTACACGGGGTTAGATGACCGCGTTGTCGCAGCCCCTAAACTGAGGAACCAACGAGAGGTAGATTTCATTAGTAAGCTAACTATTGCAATGGGTACCATGTTTCGACTTCCGGAAAATTTCGACATATCTTCGCGTTTCACATCCCCCAGACCCCAAAACCACCGTCAGTTCAAAAGTTATATCTAATTTATGTATGTATATGTATATCAGTTTATTGTGGACACGATAACTGCCGTAATTTTGCACCAATCACTTTGAATTTTTTACCGAATATGTATACCTGTAAAATCTCGGTCGAGTTCGTTATTGGGCTAAATCGGTCGAAGGGGGTGAAAATGGGGGGCTTTTTTTCGAAAAAGTGAAATATTACTATAACTCTCTTAATATGTGAAATATCGAATCCGTTCAACGTTCATACTATGTGTCGGATAAAGCCCAAAAATTTATGTTTGAAGAGTTTTTTTATATCACCAACCATTGACCAAAGGGGTGAGAAAAAGTGGGTTTTTCGGGAAACATTAATCATATCTCTCTTAATAGGCACAATATCAAAACCGTACAAAATGACAATATTCCCCTAATAATTACCTAAAACTTGTGTCTGATTTTTTTTTTTTATATAACCCACCATTATGCCAAAGGATGAGAAAAATAATTTCGGAATTATAAGAAAATGCCAAGACCTATCAGTGGTTGCCATGGCAACACTACTAAATTGATGAGGGATGAGCCATCAGACGTTGCCAAGATAACGCACTTGCACGAGATCAGATTCAGATTTCCATCTAAGTGTGAAGCGGCTTCGGTGACGTAACTGGTAGCATGCTGAATGTCTATGCCCAAGGTCACGAGTTCAAAGCCGGCCGAAGTCGTCAGATTTTCTAAGAGCGCTAAAAATCCCTCAGTATGCTTTCCTTTGGAGGGGAAGTTCCAACGTTCGTTGCGAGTTGCTGGTTGCGGTGGCATCTAGTAGCCAAGTTCACAGCTAGGAGTCGTTGACGGTAGTACCTGGTAGCAACATTAGGAACTACTGCTTGAAATTGACCGTCTGCAGTCCTTACCTGAAGTACAGACTAATACAGCCATCCCAAAGTACACGGGGTTACATGACCGCGTTGTTGCAGCCCCTAAACTGAGGAACCAACCAAAATCTCTGCGGGAGATATAATTTTGCGTGAAGAAGTAACAGACCGTTACATAGTTACACATCAGTGTCGAAACCTTGCATAAGGATAGTGTGACCACAGGTATAAAAATGGACCCCAAATGACAAGAAGGTTACCGTTCCCATAAGACAATAAAATGTTTAAAATAAGCATAATATGACGAAAAACAAAGTTAATTAAGCTCCAATTATAAAATACTTTCTCGCAATAAATGAGGTCTGATCCTTCTACGAAAATCTGCATATTCTGCCTATTTTCACCTATCCCCAAGTTTGTCCGGTTAAATCTACCTCCGCCTTCCGGCGTGCCGAGAGGACTTTTTTTTAAATCTTTTGAGTTGTTTTTGTTTCGGTTTTTTATTTTGTTTTATTTTGGTTTGAATTCTTGCTTATTTTCTGTTTTGTGTTTAGTTTACTTTTTGTTTTATTTTGTACTAATTAAGTTTAGTTTCTTCGTTCTGTCTTTTTTTTTCATTTGTTTTGTGTTTAATGCGCTTATAGGGTTATTTGTGTTCGGTTTTGCTTCCTCTTTAATATTCAGTTTCTTTTTAGGATATCGAAGAAATATATTTGATTTTCAGAAATATGAACACTGAAACAAGCAAGAAAATTCGTCAAAATGAGGATAAATGATTAGCATCTTTGATGACATATCGTGTCAATAAATTTTCGTATACAAATCACTATCATCTGAAGACTTAAAGGGCCAGGAGGAGCAAAGCCTAAGCTTGAAACCATTGATTGATTGTTGTTGCAAAGTACGGTTGCCATTTGAAGTTTAAAATATCTAATCGATTCTTCTCAACCATTTCACACGCCACCATTGTTTTTACCGCAGTAACTGTCAGACTCTCAATTTGATCAGCACCAAGTGTTGTGCATCAGACCAAAAGGTCACAAGAAATGCTAATGATAATAAGAGCAAGTGCAAAAAGAAAGCTATTCTGCTGTCGATGCAGGATAGAGCCGTCACCACGGTCGGTCGGGTCCCGTGCTTAATTAAAGACTGTTAATTATGTTATATGACCTCTTGGTCATGCCGTGTTCTGTAGTTAGCGCGATATTAATGATGGTCTGGCACAAGCACGCACAACTATTGTAACCGATAAGCCACACGTCTATTCACGACCTTAACAAGGACATAATTGCCAAAAGGATAGAGCTTAACACAGTGGGAGGTAAATTATACAATAGGATTTTGAAACAGGGAGAAAAACGTAGTGTTATAAACATTTTTCCCGTCTGTCAACACAAATTGCTGCGCAATCGCATCAGGTGGGAAAACATGATGATGATGATGATGATGATGATTGTTGTTTAAGGGGCCTAACATCTAGGTTATCGGCCCCTAATGGTTTGGGTGATCGTGAAGATGATAATGAAATGTAAACTATTAACTAAACCTAAATACTAACATATATATACTACCGGTAGAAGAAGAAATGGAAAACAAAAGGAGAATAAGGCAAATAAAGGACAGGAGGAAGAGAAATGCCCTCAACCCTCGAAGAATGCGGGTTGAGGGACTCTGAAGGAAGGAGAGCCATAAAAGGCAGATAGGAAAGGGAAAGAGGAGAGGGTCTGCTCCACAGGTAATGGATAAAAGGGGGAAAACTGACCCAGCTCTGGAATCCCTCGGGGTCGCCAAACCCGAACTCACTAGCCGTGAGCCCCTGAGGGTGTAGCATTATCTAGGTTGCACCAAAAGTGGTGGAGCTACATGCACCCTGCCTCCTTGAGGGCCTTGAGCAGAAGGCAGGAGATAACAGGAAAAGAAAAAGAAGGCTGACCCCTCGCAGAAGGAGGGAATCAGAAAAGATGAGACAAGGGCCAATTAAGGTGGGAAAGGAAGAGACTCCCTAGGCCTCGGATACCCTATAACCGCCGAGGTCGGAAGAGAATAAGAGTTGACCAAGTTAGGTCGACAGCTATCTTAATATTACGCTTATTTTCAATTGAATGGGTGGTTTAGCTGGTATAGTTTCCGGCTTGTATGTATTTAAGCCATTAGGCAAACTATAATGGTTTCTATACTGAGGAGCTTTCTCTTATGCTCACAGCAATTACAGCTTTTGATCACTTCTATATTGCATTCTCTAGTGCTGAATCTGCAAATTTCCAGGCCTGAGCTTTCGTCAGAGTGCTTTACGAAGTCAATCTGCTCAGCCGTTCTCTCAATCTCGCGGTAAAAATTATCAACTTAGTTTTTAAAATGTATGGAAACTTCCACAATCCTTTATACATTGGTCCATGTTTATTTTCATCGACTACGTATTTCACTCCATATTCCACCGCCGTATAACTCCAACATTCATACTTATTGTCGTGCAAAAATTCCAGTGTCCACGCATAAGACAGGTCGCCGCTTCATTCCTCCTTGGGATCTCATTTACTGAACCTTAAATCAAGTTATTGGCTGTTATTCAAAGTGACTGTACGAAAATCTGAGCTGGAGCTGCATTAACATCAAAGGATTTCGTTCATTATCTTCTTGCTTGAATACATAATGTTATTTTAAAATGTTTACATACTCGCAGCTAGTTATGTAGATGCGGACGTGGTGTGTGTACATAAGTAATTGTACTTAACCCAGAAGGAATATTCCGTTCTGAAGAGAAGATTGAACCCCTCTATTTAGCAATCCTGCTCTCGTGTGTATTAACATTAAATTACTAAGCAACTCATTAATACGAGAGATATTCAGAATATGATGATTATAATTGTTGTTTTAAGGGGCTTAACATCGAAGTTATAGCCCCAAATGGTTTGGGTCTGTCTGTTAGGTAGTCAGCCCGAAGGCTGGTTGGATCCTCAAAAAGCACCGCTGTTAAGTTATGTGGGTAGATGCCCACAAAAACCCAAGGCAGCGCTATATTGAGGCGTACTAGGCAAGAAGAGGAGTGAGGTAGTTTGCCATTGCTTTCCTCACTGAGTCAGTATAGCAGTAATAACCCTATGAGTAGAACCTTTCACAGAATCCACAGGCACTGACTGTGACCTGAATGTTATTACTAAGCACCACCCATACCTCAGTAGCTTCCATATAATCACAGTCATGAGTGAGACTGAGACATCGGTGAAAAGCCACATTTTACTCTATCCTGTGCCAACAGACAAATGCAAATGTACTGCATTCATCAAGACATGGCAAACAGGCAAGAAACTTTCATGCACCGCATCACCCCCAAGGCAGTGTCTCTCAAAGTGGCTCCAACAACGATTCCAGTCGATCTTCAAATTGCGCTTTCACATCAAAGGAAGAAGATTATTCAAGACTTCTCTGCATCATTCCCCGGGTTTGTTCCTCCACCTTGTTATCTGGGATAGTTAAGAGCGTTCACTGGCTTACAGCCTCTCCAGACCTTGATCTTCCACTCCCTCCCACAATCATTATTTTACACTGGTGTCTTATTACTTTTGCTCGTACTGCTGGGCTTCGCGTTGTATTGCTTTTATAACTTTTCCTCCTTGAATGAATGCATTTGTTCTATAGAAACCGCTTCAATCTCTCCTCGACGACAACAACAACGTTCATATAGCAAAATACACAGTGTAACGAGAAATTGGTAAATTTTACATATTTACTTTCTCTAAGAGAAAGTCTGAATATTACCAGTACACAGTGCACAAAATGCAGTAAACAGAACTGGCTGTCACTTCCCCACTCTACACTTTATTCTCACACAAGCAGTTTGTAACACCAATTACCACCAGAACAGAGTTTTGAATTTGTTCTCAACTTGTAACAAGTAAGAAAGACAGAACTATTCTTTGGAATGGTCAACGAAATACATACTCAAAATATGGAAGTTCCGCCTCAGTGTGCACAGACTATTTAATCTCTATTTTCAGTACAATATGATATGTTAAGCAGCCACACCTCTACAGAGCTATGATGGAAGCAGGGTGATGATAAGCAATGTCACTATTTTGTGGAAGATGGGGTAATATGAATGGCGTCCCTGCAAGCTTGACCCAACACGTTCGCGACGTACTCTCCTAATTCACGAGCAGGCTACTTCAAATGAACGTAATGCCACTTGTTCACTATGGGTTCCACGGGCTGAGGTGGCTCTGGCTGCGGGCTCTTCAGGATAATCTCCTCAGCATCCTTCTGGTCGATCTTGAAGGGACTGTCAACGTTCGTCACGTTGGCGCAGGATATCCCACCAGCCTGTGCCTCCTTCTTGACCAGACACTGCCAGAATTTATGCACCTCCTCGATGACATGGAGAGCAAAGTCACTGTTCTTGGCTTCTCCGTTGAAGGCGAACTGGTTCTCTGGCTTCCCGTCAGGGATCTTGTAGATCTTAAACCACTCGATGGTGGCCTTGAGTAGTCCAGGGTAGTGCTTTTCCACATCTGAAACATCTTTCATCTGGTCAGCGAGAGGGTCCTGGACATCGATGGCGATGACCTTCCAGTCCGTCTCACCTTCGTCAATGAGGGCGACCGTGCCCAATACTTTCACCTGTATCACCTCACCTCGCTTCGCCACCCTGTAGCCGATCTCTAGGACGTCGATGGGGTCATTGTCTCCCTTGCAGCCCGTCGACTCGTCCAGGTTTTCCGGGTTCTCCCACGTCTGCGGGAGAGCTCCGTAGTTCCAGATGTATCCATGGTGGGGGAAGCAGTTGGCCACAAACCTCAACTTGCCCTTCTTTTGGGTGATAAAGATAATGAAGGATGCCGACAAGAAACTTGCAACTATAACAGATTTAACAACTAACTTACATACAAGAAGAAAGACAATGCAAAAAAAATATCGGACTATAGTTGGAAGAAGTTAATTCTGTGAGGAGAATTGTCTTATACCGAGCATAATCCGACTGTAATCACAGTTCAATAGGTTAAAATAAGGCCATATAATAATTTGTAAACATATAGTAAGTAATCCAAATACGAAGTGCAGTGGAAGTGAAGTAATTGTGTTTTAATTGCTTATTTTGGCGAGTTTGCAAAGATATTATAGACATAGACTCTTCATACCAGTATAAAAGGAATATTCACGGAATTAATAGGCCTAGCTTTTGCAACGAATGCTCTGTGTTACCATATTATACACATACTAGAAGAAGAAAATAAGAAGTAGAAGAAGGAGAAGAAAGGACAAAAAGGATTATGAAAAAAAAACATACAGAGAAAAGACGATGATGCTGATGAAGATTATTGTTTTAAGGGGCCTAACATCTAGGTTATCAGCCCACAGGGTAAAGAAACACCTTCGGCCCTCGAAGAATGAGGACTGAGGGCCTCTGAAATATGATGATGATGATAATTGTTGTTTTAAGGGGTCTAACATCTAGGTTATCGGCCCCTAATGATCTGGGTGATAGCGAAAATGAGAATGAAATGGAAACCAGAACGAAAATTATGTGAGACGGAAAATAAGTACAAAGAGAAACTCAGATGGAAACAACTCACAATATGGTCTTACAAAAGGGAATTTAGAACGAAAAGATTCACAAAAAGCATAGATTGGAAAAGACCCACAAAACGTAGGCTAGATTCAAAATACGTACAAAATGCAATGTAGCGTCGAAATACTTACAAAATGCAACTGAAATTCAAAATACTTACAAAATGCAAATGAGATCAAAAATACGTACAAAATGCAATTGAAATTCAAAATACTTACAAAATGCAATTGAAATTGAAAATGCTTACAAAATATACGGTAGATTCAAACGACTCATGTTGATTGACAATACTTACAAAATGCAATTTAGATTGAAAATACTTGACAAAATGTAATTTAGATTCAAAATACCCACAAAATGCAATTGAGAATCAAAGTATGTGCAAAATGCCCACCAAACAAAATGCAATTTAGATTCAAAATTCGTGCGAAATGCGGTTTTGGTTGAAAAAACTTACATAATGCAATTGAAATTCAAAAGACTCACTAAAAGGCCCGGCTACCTGCATTGAAAGACTTACTAAAAAGCAATTTAGATTGTCAATCTTTACAAAATGCAATTGAGGTTGAAAACAATCGTAAGATGTAATTTAGATCGAAAAAACTTACAAAATGCAACGTAGACGAAAAATGCCTTTAAAAATCGCTAAAAGGGAATTTAGATACACGGTGAACCAAGTAACAAAAACAGTGCGGGAATCTTAAAGAGAAAAGGAAATATAGCCTAAGGAAAAGAGGAGAGGAAAGGAGTGGAGAGGGGAGAGAGGAGAGGGTCCGCCCCAAAGGGAAGGGACAAAAGGGGAAAACCGACCCAGCTCAGGAATCCCTCGGGGTCGCCAACTCCCGAACTCACCAGCCGTGAGCCCCTGAGGGTGAAGCATTATCTAGGGTGCACCAGAATTGGTGGGGCTACATACACCCTGCCTCCTTAAGGGCCTTGTGCAGAAGGCAGGAGGTAAAAGGAAAAGAAAAATAAGGCTGACCCCTCAGAGAAGGAGGGTATCAGGAAAGATGAGACAAGGGCCAATTAAGGCGGGAAAGTGAAAGACTCCCTAGGCCTCGGATAACCTAATACCGTCGGGGTCGGAAGAGAACAAGAGGTGACCAAGGGAGGTCGACAGGAATGAAGATGGAGAGGAGCCCGGCACAAGTAAGCCTCTGAAATAATTAGAGCCATAAAAGATAGATAGGTAAGGCAATAATAATGTCATTGGTATTACGTCCCTTTTTACTACTGCGTCTTTAAGAGACGCCGCGGTGCCAGAATTTTGCCCCGAAGGGGATCTTTATCATGCCAGTAAATCTACTTTCACGGCTCCCTTACAATTGTGCACCCTCTAATACCAGCTGACTGCGCCAGGATTCAATCCTGCAAACTTGGGTCCAGCAGGCGAGAATGTTACCGTTGAGCCACGCAGTCACCTACTGTACGTAGGTGTGAAAGGGAAAGATGATGATGATGATGATAATTGTTGTTTTAAGGGGCCTAACATCTAGGCTATCGGCCCCTGATGGTTTCGGTGATCGTGAAGATGAAAATGAAATGTAAACCTAAAACTAAAACTAACTACTAACCTACATACTAGAAGAAGAAATGGAAAACTAAAGGAGAATAAGGCAAATAAAGGACAGGAGGAAAAAGAAATGCCCTCAATCCTCGAAGAAGGCGGATTGAGGGACTTGGAAGGAAGGAGAGCCATGAAAGGCAGATAGGAAAGTGAAAGAGGAGAGGGTCCGCCCCGAAGTTAAGGGACAAAAGGGGAAAACTGACCCAGCTCAGGAATCCCTCGGGGTCGCCACTCCCGAACTCACCAGCCGTGAGCCCCTGAGGGTGCAGCATTTTCTAGGGTGCACCGAAAGTGGAGGGGCTACATACACCCGGCCTCCTCGAGGGCCTTGAGCAGAAGGCAGGAGATAACAGGAAAAGAAAAAGAAGGCTGACCCCTCGCAGAAGGAGGGAATCAGAAAAGATAAGACAAGGGCCAATTAAGGCGGGAAAGGAAGAGTCTCCCTAGGCCTCGGATACCCTAATACCGTCGGGGTCGGAAGAGAACAAGAGTTGACCAAGTGAGGTCGACAGGAAAGAAGACAGAGAGGAGGCCGGCACAAGTAAGTGGAAGCAATGCCGGACTCAGCTGGGGCCCCGTGGTCGCCAACCCACGTCCCACTAGTTGTGAGCCCCTGGGGGAGAAAGGGAAAGAGGTGATGGTTCTTCTCAAAGGCAATGGAAAAGGGGGAGAAATTGGACCTAGTTCAGAATTCCCTCTGGGTCACCAACTCCCCAACTAATGAAAAGAAAAACAAGAGGTCAGGCCCATCGAAGAATGAGGGATAGGGAAAAATAAGACAAGGGCCAATTAAAGTGGGAAAGTATTAGAAACCCAAGGCCAGTACCCAAATACCACCGAGTCCAGCACAAGTACGTGGAAGCAATATCAGACTCAGTTGGGGTCCCGTGGTCGCTAACCCACGTCCCACTATTTGTGAGACACTGGGAGGTTTTCTTACGTTCCTCTGATTTTTAAATCAGTTTTCTTCTTGGGTTTCTGTAAATATATTATTATTATTATTATTATTATTATTATTATTATTATTCACCAGTGATAGATTCACAAAGAGTTTATAGGCCAAGAAAAATTAATCTTATTTCGACCTCGCATAACTGGATATTCATAGCGAGAATCTTTCGTCACGCATTGTGCTCACACAATGATTTTCTAAACGCCCTAAGGCGTCTTTGTTCTAAAGCTTAATCTTAAAACGTTCCCTCAACTCCTTCGCTAATTGAGACCATTCAGAAACAGGTGGTCGGACTCTTAACGTGAAGGATTTATCTGCTGCCTTGACGACCTTGAGAAATTGGTAATGAGGCCGATGAATGCACTCAGTTACTCAACCGTGTTTACGAGCTGGTAACGGACATTACCAAGCTTTTAACGGTAAAACTCACGTATGACCTCAAAATAATTACGAGTTCAAATAAATTGTAATAGCGTCATTGTTTTATTCGAGTACGATAATCGATAGACGAGGTTAGTTTAAGATTTGGCCATTTGGTACGTCATTTCAATTACTAATTGAATAAATTAAACAAAATATTGTATTTGGCAAAATTAAAATACCTTGAGAATAATTCATGATGATGATGATAATTGTTGTTTTAAAGGGCCTAACATCTAGGTTATCGGCCCCTAATGGTTTGGGTGATCGTGAAGATGAAAATGAAATGCCAACTATAACTAAAGATGAAAAAAGGAAGCTTGTAGTTTAACGTGACCGTTAATCTTGAGATCATGAGCCACGGGACCTCCTTTTTACGTGGAATCCGAACCACAGGACATGGCATTTCACTTCGAAAATCTCACATGCATTGACCGGGAAACGAACAACTAAAGATGAAAATGAAATGCAAACTATAACTGAAACTAACTACTAACTTATAGACGAGAAGAAGAAATGGAAAACAAAAGGAGATTAAGGCAAATAAAGGACAGGAGGAAAAGAAATGCCCTCAACCCTTGAAGAATGCGGATTGAGGGACTTGGAAGGAAGGAGAGCCATGAAAGGCAGATAGGAAAGTGAAAGAGGAGAGGGTCCACCCCAAAGGAAATGGAACAAGCGAAAATAGCAGACCCAGCTCAGGAATTCCTTGGAGTTGCCATGAGCCCTGAGGGCGTAAAACTATCACGGGCACACCATAAAGGCGGGTACACACTTGCGAGCGACTGGCGAGGAAAAAGTAAATGCCCGAGCCTTCTATGAGCATTATTTGAGCCATACTGCTCGCGAGCAGAATCATTGTGTGTTGTTTCCACGTGCAAAACGGATGTCTTCCGAACAAGAAACTCTGCTTGCTGTGATGGTTGCGATTGGCGCTGCTATGATGATGGCCAATTTAAATGAAAATGAAAAGAAACCCCGTCGGTGTTGGCGCAATGAACTGTACAAAAGACTAAGTGGGTCGGAATTATTGTTGGGCATAAGTTCCAGATCGTTAGTTTAACAGTATAACATTTTCACACGGATGTCGCCTACTGACTTAGAGACTTTACTAAGCAGAATAGGTCACTAAATCTCGAAACGGGAAACATATCTTCGCTCTCCGATTTCGGCTCAAGACAGGCTCACAGAAGCTGGTACAGACTTGCGAGCACCTATCTCTGCCGTCCACTCTGACACTGAGGATTCCTTTGAGCTCGCTGTAAAAACCGACTTCAGCCGGCTCAGATTGAGTGGCTCATGGGCGGCTCCAACTAGGCTCAGAAGCCCGTACACACTGACGAGGCTGGTAGTGTGAGCGGCTCATGGAGCCGCTCAGCTCGCAAGTGTGTACCCGCCTTAAGACGTGGGACTACATAGGCTACATTCAGCCTCCTATTCCATCTGAGAACCAACTATGTAGGTTAGAAGGTCCAACGTAACCTGGAGATGCACGAATTACAGCCTTATATACCCAAAAATGTCCGGCTCCGTTGCTAAGTGGATAACGCGCTAGGCTTTGGGCCGAGCGCCCCGGGTTTGATTCCCGGTCGAGCCATCAGGGAATTTAATCTCCTGGGGTTAATTCCCGTGGCTCAGGGACAGGGTGTATGTGACGTCTTCGTCATCACGTCATCCTCATTACGACGTGCAGGTCGCCCACGAGCGTCAACTAGCCTCTCTGGAGGCCACTTGATTATTATTATTATTATTATTATTATTACCCGAAAATATCGTGGAGCTAGACTGTCAGGACATAAAGCAGAGGATATGTGTCAGAAACAACATTGTTCTGAAACTCAGCAACACAGTGCCACGTGGAGAGTAAAGCCAATATGCCGGGTTCGATTCCCACCTCAGCCATCCTGGAAGTGGTTTTCATGGTAACCCAAATACTCCAGGCAAATTCTGCGATGGATTATGACCGAAGGCCATGGCAACCTCCTTCCCAATTCAATACTCAATTTACAAATACACACACTAATAGGCCTACAAGCCATCACGATTACACAAGTTCTAAAACAAATTACTCACCGAGGTAAACGGGGCTAATTGACCACGACGTCGTAGCACCTGAAATAAGCCACAACAAAAACACCCTACTTCAGTCCTTACATAATAATAATGTATGTCTATCCCTTATTATTCCCGTTTTCCAACGGGGTCGGGGATGAGATGCGATGGAAGTCTTTATGGCGATGTGTTTTACGGCCGGATGCCCTTCCTGACGCCAACCTCATGATAGGAGTTTATGAGAGATGAAATGAATGATGGTGAATGAAATTGGGCAAGGACGTGGAAGGAAGCGGCCGTGGCCTGTCAGAAGGTACCGTCCCAGCATTTGCCTGGTGTTGAAAATGGGAAACCACGGAAAACCATTTCAAGGACGGCCGACGGTGGGGCTCGAACCCACGCGTCTACCGAGTCAGCAGAGAGCTTGGCCCCATGACCTAATGCTGCGCTTTAGCCAGCGTAGCCACTACTGTCGGTTTACATAATAATAATAATAATAATAATAATAATAATACATTCGAGCCTCCGTGGCTTAGGTGGCAGCACGCCGGCCTCTCATCGCTGGGTCCTTGGTTCAAATCCCGGTCACTCCATGTGAAATTTGTGCTGGACAAAGCGGAGGCACACAGGTTTTTCTCCGGGTACTCCGGTTTTCCCTGACCCAAATTTCATTCCAGCAACACTCTCCACTGTCATTTCATTTCATCTGTCATTCATTTAATCATTGCCCCAGGGGAGTGCGACAGGCTTCGGCAGCCGGCACAGTTCATATCCTCGCCGCTAGATGGGGGCTTCATTCATTCCATTCCCTGACCCGGTCGGTCGACTGGAAGCAGGCTGTGGATTTTCATTTTCATTAATAATAATCAAATTAATAGCACTAACGATTTTATTGTATTTACGTTTCTTTTAACTACTATGGCTTTCACAGACGCCGGGGTGCCAGAAATTTGCCCAGAAGGGGATCTTTAACGTGGCAGTAAGACAACTGAAACGGCTCACTCGTATTTGCGCACCCTCAAATGCCAACTGACTGTGCCAGGATTCGATCCTGCAACCGTGGGAGTAGCAGGCGAGAACGTTACGGCTGCGCCACGCAACCAGTCACACCCTACTTACGTCGCTACACAAACACAGGTTATCAGAGATGATGATAATGATGATATTAATTGTTCTCTTAAGGGGCCTAATGGTTTGGGTGATAGTGAAACATAAGAACGTAATGTAAACTATAACTTCATACTAACTGCACACTTACACTAGAAGAAGAAATGGGAAACAATAGGAGAATAAGGCAAATAAAGGACAGGAGGAAAAGAAACGCCCTAAACCCTCGAAGAATGCGGATAGAGGGACTTGGAAGGAAGGAGGGCTATGACAGACAGATAGGAAAGGGAAAGAGGAGAGGCTCCACCCCAGAGCCAATGGAAAAAGGAAAAAAAGAAACTGACCCAGCTCCGGAATCTCTCGGGGTTGCCAACTTCCGAACTCAACAGACGTGCGCTCTTGAAGGTGTAGCACAATCCAGGGTGCACAAGAAGTGGTGGGGCTACACACACCCGTCCTCCTTAAGTGCCTTGAGCAGAAGGCGGGAGATACAATGAAGAAAAAATCATGAGGTCTGACCCTTCGATGAATGAGGGATCAGAAGGGTCAATTAAGGCGGGAAAGTAAACTACTCCCTAGGCTTCGGATACCCTAATACCGTCGGGGTCGGAAAAGAACAAGAGTAGACCAAGAGAGGTCAAGAGGAAATATAAAAAGTAAGTGGAAGCAATGCCGGACTCAGCTGAGGTCCCGTGGTCGCTAACCACGTTCCACAAGTTGTGAGCCCCTGGGAAGGGGGGGGGGGGTATCAGAGAAATAGAGACCAAACGCAAGTACACGGGGTTGATAACCACGATGTCCTAAGCTCTTAAAACTAACTAAAAACAATAAGAATAACCAATGTAATATTTATTCATCACCAGGTTTGAATCAGCAACCTTCCGACCGGGAGTCTAGCTGCAAGTAGCAGACAGCTTTCAGAGCTCACTTAATCACTATAAAATATTGTTATAGGCAAATGTTGTCGCACTTATTTACTATCATGTCGGCTTAGATGGCAATAAATTTCCTGCTATCTGCAAAGGAAAGTCTGAACCCGGGTCTCCGAGTTGCACGCCGGTAGCACACTTAGTACATATGCATGAATGTAGGAGGTGGAGGGGTTTTAATTTCTCATTTACATCACTAATAGCTTCATTATACTAGGCTAATGTCTCCCACATTACCTGTGCCGTATGGGGAACGCAATAACACTTGATTACTATGTCTTGCATTGCGATTAAAGGGCAATTTGATCCTCCACAATCAGTTAAACATTACACACGAACCACAATTGAAAGAGATTGCCATAGCCAATCATAATCCACTGTTAACATGAAAAACTTCTGGGTGTACTAGAAAGCAATATCTGTTATTAAGATAGCTTTGCATGTTAGAGGGAATAGTACTCAAGGATTTGTATTTGGGTGGTAGATTCAGTAATTAGAGGTTATTTGGTTCTCTAATAATAAGAGCAATTAGTGTGATCCTTTAAGAGACGAAACATTTACCTCGTGCTCTTGCATTTAAGGCCAAGATTCCTTTTAACTGTTCATTAGTCTACTCTCAGATGGCAGCACTTATCAGCTTGAATTGTGGTGAAGACCAGTGCTTGCAACTTAGTTTTTGTCACGTCCCTGAGAAACTTTTGAAATTAGCCTGGATTTTACTTAAATGTGTCTAAACAATTGAGGAGATACATTGTAGATCACTCTTAATAAACAAAAAACAAAAAAGAAATGGAACCAACATCACAAAGGCTTGGTGAAGAAATTATGATGATGATGATGATGATGATAACTGTTGTTTTAAGGGCCCTAACATCTAGGTTATCGGCCCCTAATGGTTTGGGTGATAGTGAAAAATGAAAATGAAAATGAACCATAATAAATTAAAACTAACAACAGCTTACAACTTGGAAGAAAAGGTGATGATGATGACGATAATTGTTGTTTCAAGGGGCCTAACATCTAGGTTATCGGCCCCTGATGGTTGGGGTGATCGTGAAGATGAAAATGAAAAGCGAACTTAAAACTAAAACTAACTACAAACCTACATACTAGAAGAAGAAATGGAAAACTAAAGGAGAATAAGGCAAATAAAGGACAGGAGGAAAATAAATACCCTCAACCCTCGAAGAAGGCGGATTGAGGGACTTGAAAGGAAGGAGAACCATGAAAGGCAGATAGTAAAGTGAAAGAGGAGAGGGTCCGCCCCGAAGGTAAGGGACAAAAGGGGAAAACAGACCCAGCTCAGGAATCCCTCGGGGTCGCCAACTCCCGAACTCACCAGCCGTGAGCCCCTGAGGGTGTAGCATTATCTAGGGTGCACCAAAAGTGGTGGGGCTACATACACCCTGCCTCCTTAAGGGCCTAGAGCACAAGGCAGGAGGTAAAAGGAAGAGAAAAAGAAGGCTGACCCCTCGCAGAAGGAGGGTATCAGAAAAGATGAGACAAGGGCCAAATAAGGCGGGAAAGGAAGAGACTCCCTAGGCCTCGGATACCCTAATACCGTCGGGGTCAGAAGAGAACAAGAGTTGACCAAGTGAGGTCGACAGGAAAGAAGACAGAGAGGAGCCCGGCACAAGTAAGTGGAAGCAATGCCGGACTCAGCTGGGGCCCCGTGGTCGCCAACCCACGCCCACAAGATGTGAGCCCCTGGGGGGCCCTGATGGTTTGGGTGATCGTGAAGATGAAAATGAAAAGCGAACTTTAAACTAAAACGAACTACTAACCTACATACTAGAAGAAGAAATGGATAACTAAAGGAGAATAAGGCAAATAAAAGGACAGAAGGAAAAGAAATGCCCCCAACCCTCGGAGAAGGCGGATTGAGGGACTTGGAAGGAAGGAGAGCCATGAAAGGCATATAGGAAAGTGAAAGAGGAGAGGGTCCGCCCCTAAGGAAAGGGACAAAAGGGGAAAACGGACCTAGCTCAGGAATCCCTCGGGGTCGCCAACTCCCGAACTCACCAGCCGTAAGCCCCTGAAGGTGTAGCATTATCTAGGGTGCACCAGAAGTGGTGGGGCTACATACACCCTGCCTCCTTAAGGGCCTAGGGCACAAGGCAGGACGTAAAAGGAAGAGAAAAAGAAGGCTGACCCCTCGCAGAAGGAGGGTATCAGAAAAGATGAGACAAGGGCCAATTAAGCGGGAAAGGAAGAGACTCCCAAGGCCTCGGATACCCTAATACCGTCTGGGTCAGAAGAGAACAAGAGTTGACCAAGTGAGGTCGACAGAAAAGAAGACAGAGAGGAGCCCGGCACAAGTAAGTGGAAGCAATGCCGGACTCAGCTGGGGCCCCGTGGTCGCCAACCCACGCCCACAAGATGTGAGCCCCTGGGGGTCCCACTAGATGTGAGCCCCTGAGTGGGAAGGTGCAGGAGGCTGATTGGCGAGGCCAAAGACCGACTCCGGTTTGTGTGGCCAACCTAGTAAGTAAGTAGGTAAGAAGCGCTTACGACTATTTCATAGTCGATGCTCTCTTCCGGTCCCAATATCTCTTAAGCCTCTCTCTTCTGCAAGAGGAGGCGGGGACCAAGAGTTAACCATAACAGCAAATTTGTAACGATGTTGGACATCAAGGTCAGATATCCCAGTGGAATCCAAGTCTTTTGGACTTCAATGATCTACAAGCTTCCAGTCTTGTAGCTTTTAATCAAGAAGATCCACTTGGTAAGCCTGCCGTTGTTCATTCATAGAATGTGCCCGTAGAACTTCAGTCACCTATGTCGTACGCCGGTATTGGCAGTTTCCAACCGTGGATGCAGTTTGGAGTTTGCTTTCAGTCTGTAGGTTCCATCTGGAAACAATCTCGGCGCATGCATTTTCTTGAGGATACGTCTTTCGCGCTTCTCCAGATAATCCATGGTACGTTTCCTGTTCGTCAGGAGAGTCTCTGGGGCGTAGAAAAACTGTGGCCTGACAACAGTTTTGCAATGACAAATCTTGGCATTCTTCGAAATGCACTTCTCGTTGTAACGGTTGCGAGACAGTTGGTAGGCTGTGTTGAATCTTGTTGCATATTCCTAAGATGGAGGTGCCATCTCTATTATTGGACTGGATACTTTCAGCGAGATAACGGAAGCGATCTACTCTCCCGATCGTTCTACGTATAGTCGTCAAAAGGATTTTTCCGAGTTGCCAGTTCTGGAAGTACTTGGTCTTGTCGTACGATATCTGTAATTCTGAATTCACTGGTATTTCATGCAAGGCTTGGACAGTAATCCTTAGATTTGTTGGTTAAGATCTCAATGTCATCTGCGAAAGCTAGGCTCTAGATCTCAATCTTTCAGATCTCGACTCCAATGGTAACTCGTTTGTTTCCCAGATTTCTTAAATTCTATAAATTTAGATGACAAGCAGAGGAGGCCACACTGCTAACTGCTAATAAGGGATCATGGAGGCGACTTGTTCGAAAATAGTGGCTATACTGGACGCTAAAAGGCAAAACTGTCTCAAATGAAAATGTGTGAATGCTTAAATGACAAAATGAACTAAAAGGCATAATACATGGTCTAACAATAATCTAATGAAGCAATGTTAAACAACCTCACTCCTCTCCTTGTCTGGTATGCCCAATAAAAGTACTGTCATGCGTTTTAAGTACCGAACCGCATAACCAAAGGTGGTGCTTCTGGAGGAACCAAGCAGACTTCAGGACAACTTCTACCAATCACACACATTCACACATTGATCTCAGAAATACTATTTCTTTCATATTTTAAATGAGAGGCGCTGCCTAAAATCAATTCCATACAAGATTTTAAGAATAGTTGTAATTCATTAGATGTTCATTCATGTATTCATTCATTTGTTTTTATTTAGGTTTCATATTGTTAGGATGTTTTAACGGTTGAAATCAGGGTTATATATCCTTTGATAAGTTTTTGTTTATTTGTTTGCTGAAGGATAAAAAGTCACGATAACAGTATATTCTTGCTGGGTCAAAATCACTGTGAAATGATATGACTTACTTGACTTAATTCCTGTTACTCCGATGTGGAGCATAGGGCACACACTAGAGTTCGCCATCTGACCCTGTTCCCTTGATATTTGTCCAGGACCTCCCCACGGCTACCACCACAGTTTCATTGTTTCTATTCCAGGTTGATCTTGGTCTCCTCCTTTGCCTTTTTCCTTGTGGATTCCAGTCCAGTACCTGCTTTGGGATGCGCTGTGGACCTCCTCTGAGGGTATGGCTAATCCATCTCCATTCCCTCACCTTTATAACCACATCAGCCTCCTGTTGTTGAGTTCTTCATTGGAGATAACCTTTGCCCACGATGCACCCAGTATAGATCTCAAACATTAAATTGATGAATGTCTGGACCTTCCGTGTAATCTCTTTTGTCACCCTCCACGTCTCACACACGAAGAAGATGATGATGATGATGATGATGATAATTGTTGTTTTAAGGGGCCTAACATCTAGGTTATCGGCCCCTGATGGTTTGGGTGATCGTGAAGATGAAAATGAAAAGCGAACTTAAAACTAAAACTAACTACTAACCTACAAACTAGAAGAAGAAATGGAAAACTAAAGGAGAATAAAGCAAATAAAAGGACAGAAGGAAAAGAAATGCCCTCAACCCTCGGAGAAGGCGGATTGAGGGACTTGGAAGGAAGGAGAGCCATGAAAGGCATATAGGAAAGTGAAAGAGGAGAGGGTCCGCCCCAAAGGTAAGGGACAAAAGGGGAAAACGGACCCAGCTCAGGAATCCCTCGGGGTCGCCAACTCCCGAACTCACCAGCCGTGAGCCCCTGAGGGTGTAGCATTATCTAGGGTGCACCAGAAGTGGTGGGGCTACATACACCCTGCCTCCTTAAGGGCCTAGAGCACAAGGCAGGAGGTAAAAGGAAGAGAAAAAGAAGGCTGACCCCTCGCAGAAGGAGGGTATCAGAAAAGATGAGACAAGGGCCAATTAAGGCGGGAAAGGAAGAGACTCCCTAGGCCTCGGATACCCTAATACCGTCGGGGTCAGAAGAGAACAAGAGTTGACCAAGTGAGGTCGACAGGAAAGAAGACAGAGAGGAGCCCGGCACAAGTAAGTGGAAGCAATGCCGGACTCAGCTGGGGCCCCGTGGTCGCCAACCCACGCTCACAAGATGTGAGCCCCTGGGGGAACACGAAGAAGAGGACAGACTTCACGTTTGATAATGATGATGATGATGAGGAGGAGGATGGTGATGATAAGTGTTGTTTTAAGGGGCCTAACACCTAGGTTATCAGCCCCTAATAGGTTGGGTGATAGTGAAAGATGAGAATGTAACGTAAACTATAACTAAAATTATCTACACCATTACAACTAAAACTATCTACGGACATAGATACTAGAAGAAGAAATGGAAAACATAAGTAGAAGAAGAAGAGGGCAAATAAAGGACAGGAGGAAAATAAAAGCCCTCAGCCCTCGAAGAATGAGGATTGAGGGACTTGGAAGGAAGGAGAACTATGATAGGTAGGGAGAGGGTCCGCCCCAGAGGCAATGGAAAAAACCGTACCCATCTTGGGAATCCTTCGGGATCGCCAACTCCCGAACTCACCAGCCGGGAGCCCTTCAGAATGTAGCACTATCGAGGGTGCACTAGAAGTGGCGGGGCTACGTACAGTAGATCCTGCCTCCTTAAGGGCCTTGAGGAGAAGGCAGGAGATATCATGAAGAGAACAAAAGAGATCTGACACCTCGAAGAATGCGGGATCAGGAAAGATGAGACAAGGGTCAATTAAGGCGATAAAGTAAAAGACTCCCTAGGCTTCGGATACCCTAATACCGTCGGAGTCGGAAAAGAACGAGATTTGACCAAGGGAGGTCGACAGGAAATATGGCAGAGAGGATCCCAACACAAGTAAATGGAAGTACTGCCGAACTTTCACGTTTGAGTCAGAGACCTTTAGCTTTGAACTCGGCAACAATTTATTCACGGGACTTCCATACTGGTCGCAGCTGAGCGAAGGGCTATTTTGCCTGTTTTTGATCCTGTTTTCGACATACTCTCCTGCTCACTGAGGAATTAGGGTATCAGGGAAAGAAAACATAAGATCCAATTACGGCAAGGTCAGAAGAGCACAATATTTTGCCAAGAAAGATCGAAAGGAATGATGAAAGAGAAGAGCCCGTCACCAGTAAATGGAAGCAATGCCAGACCCAGCTGAAATATCGTGATTCCCAACCCACATCCCACTTATGATGATGATGATAATTGTTGTTTTAAGGGGCCTAACATCGAGGTTATCGGCCCCTATTGATCTGGGTGATAGCGAAAATGATAATGAAATGGAAACCAGAACAAAATTATCTGAGACGTACAAAAAGGAACTCACAATATGGTCTTACAAAAGGGAATTTAGAACGAAAAGAGTCACAAAAAGAATACATGGAAAAATACCCACAAAACGTAGGCTAGATTCAAAATACGTACAAAATGCAATGTAGCGTCGAAATACTTACAAAATGCAACTGAAATTCAAAATACTTACAAAATGCAAATTAGATCGAAAACACGTACAAAATGCAATTGAAATTCAAAATACTTACAAAATGCAATTGAAATTGAAAATACACAATGCAATTCAGATTGAAATAGGCCCTATCCCAGTTCAAATCCAAATTATTCACAAAGTGCAATTGAAATTCAAAATACTTACAAAATGCAATTGAAATTGAAAATGCTTACAAAATGTACGGTGATTCTAACGACTCATGTGGATTGACAATACTTACAAAATGCAATTTAGATTGAAAATACTTGACAAAATGTAATTTAGATTCAAAATACCCACAAAATGCAATTGAGAATAAAAATATGTGCAAAATGCCCACCATACAAAATGCAATTCAGATTCAAAATTCGTGCGAAATGCGGCGTTGGTTGAAAATTCTTACAAAATGCAATTGAAATTCAAAATACTCACTAAAAGGCCCGGGCACATGCATTGAAAGACTTACTAAAAAGCAATTTAGATTGTCAATCTTTACAAAATGCAATTGAGGTTGAAAACAATCGCGAGATGTAATTTAGATCGAAAAAACATCCCACTTATGAGGTTCTGGGTGTCAGTATTCTGAAATTTAAACGTACAAACCTTGTAATAATGCTGCGAACCACCGCACAAATCTAACTTCGTATCCTTATTCATTCCATTTTCTTCTGCGATTCTTGAACGCTTATTAGTGAAACAAGACACGCATCGCCTCCAGTCGATCAGCGTTCAAACGTACGATACCACCTACATGTTTCATGCATGAAGATCACGATACAGATCAACCCCAAAGATTATATTAGTGAAGAGATGTGTATCATAGTGTTTCCAATGTTTAAGTGGATCATGTCTGACATAATGCCAGGCTTCTCGACTGTCCTCACTAATCATAGGTATTGAGCGTCTTTTAGGATTACTAATGAACCTTCATTATACGCCCTAATATCTATTAATTTGTTTGTTAGTCCATTTAGTTTAATAATCATGGCAGTACTTACTGGCAGTTGTTCACTCACACGATATCCACTGTAACTCGCCCTTCGCATCATTCGTTTGTTAATTTTCAGACCTATTGAGACTCAGGATCCAAATTCCTCGGTTCAATTCTCAGCTGTGCCAAAAAACGTAATTTTAATCCAAAGGTTGGAACGGAGTACTCTCAATCACATGAGGCAAAACTGGCAGGTGTTTGGTTTGATTCCTACGTCAATTGTTCTGCAAGTTATTATGTTGGAAGCCATTTTTAGCCTACCATTCACATTTTGTAAAACTGAGGAAAAAGTAGACTTAAAGATCGATCGGGGCAAATGTGTGTCTGACTGTCCTTCTGTCTGTCCCCTATGAACTCCTAAACAGCTGCAGCTATCAACTAAATTTGGTATCACTAAACATCTATCCCTGAATATCTCAGGGCCATATTTCAAAATGACATCAATGAAATAAACTGCTAACAAGTAGTTCCGTGAAGAACTATACAGCCTATTTTCATATATCCTACTTATGTTAATTGCCACTATCAACATACACAATTTCTGTTTGATTGCTGTAATAGATTCGTAGATATTAAGAACCGACTAAATATTTCGGATGGTCGCCATGTTGGATTTTATATATGTAGGTCCTAGTGTTATGTACTGTTACATGCAGATTATTGTGAACGAGTAGTATTCAAACTTCAATCGCATAATTAGGACACAAGAAAAAACAAGGAGATTTTAAAATTTTTCACAGCTGCCATCTTGAGGTTATGGAAACAATTGAAATAAATTAGATGCCAGTGGATTAACATTCGTATAAGGATTTACTGTAGCAAGTTTCACTGCACTCGGATGGTTAAATTGTGAGAAACGTCCATGTGAAAATTTATAATTCGCGTCACCTCCATGTTGGATTCGTGATCACCAGGTTATTTAAAGTCCTATAGGTGAACTTAAGTTCATAGCCCCTATGAACATTAAAAAATGCAGTTTGATTGCTAAAATAGATTCGTAGATATTCAGTATCGTCTAAATATTTCGGATGGTCGCCATGTTGGATTGTTAAATGTATAGGCCATAGAGTCATGTACCATTAAAGGAAAATTATTGCGTAGGTTCATTATTCAAACTTTCACTTCGATCGCATGACTACATCACAAGAAATAAAAACTTAATTTTAAAATTCGCACTGCCGCCATCTTGAGGTTATGTAAACAATTGAACTAAATTATATACCGATGATGATGATGATAATTGTTGTTTTAAGGGGCCTAACATCTAGGTTATCGGCCCCTGATGGTTTGGGTGATCGTGAAGATGAAAATGAAAAGTGAACTTAAAACTAAAACTAACTACTAACCTACATACTAGAAGAAGAAATGGAAAACGAATGGAGAATAAGGCAAATAAAGGACAGGAGGAAAAGAAATGCCCTCAACCCTCGAAGGAGGATTGAGGGACTTGGAAGGAAGGAGAGCCATGAAAGGCAGATAGGAAAGTGAAAGAGGAGAGGGTCCGCCCCAAAGGGAAGGGACAAAAAGGGAAAACGGACCCAGCTCAGGAATCCCTCGGGGTCGCCAACTCCCGAACTCACCAGCCGTGAGCCCCTGAGGGTGTAGCATTATCGACGGTGCACCAGAAGTGGTGGGGCTACATACACCCTGCCTCCTGAAGGGCCTAGAGCACAAGGCAGGAGGGAAAAGGAAGAGAGAAAGAAGGCTGACCCCTCGCAGAAGGAGGGTATCAGAAAAGATGAGACAAGGGCCAATTAAGGCGGGAAAGGAAGAGACTCCCTAGGCCTCGGATACCCTAATACCGTCGGGGTCAGAAGAGAACAAGAGTTGACCAAGTGAGGTCGACAGGAAAGAAGACAGAGAGGAGCCCGGCACAAGTAAGTGGAAGCAATGCCGGATTCAGCTGGGGCCCCGTGGTCGCCAACCCACGCCCACAAGATGTGAGCCCCTGGGGGGAAATTATATACCAGTGGATTACAATGTGTATGAATATTTCCTGTACCAGGTTTCAGCGAGCTTGGAACATTAAATCGCGAGAAAGGTCTATTTAAAATTTTCAAATTCGCTTGGCCGCCATGTTCGTTTTGTAGTTAACCGGTTTTTTAAAGTCTTATAGATGGACTTCCAGTAGTGCCCTTTATATCCGTACAAAATTTTAGGGAGATACCGGTAATAGTTTCAGAGATATAGAATGCCGGCGAAATATTTCGCACATCCGCCATCTTGTGATTATGTAAACAATTGAACGAAGTTAGATGTCGGTGCATTACAATGTATATAAACATATACTGTACCAAGTTTCATTGCGTTTGGTTGGTCAAATCGCGAGAAACGTCTATTTAAAAGTCGCAAATTCGCTTGGCCTCCATGTTGGTTTTGTAGTTACCAGGTTTTCAAAAGTCACATAAGTGAACTTATAGTAGTTCCCTCTATCACCATAGAAAATGTCAGGGTAATATCGGTAATAGTTTCGGAGATATTGAATGCTGGTGAAATATTTCGCACTGCCGCCATGTTGGATTGGTGAGTCGTAACAAAATTTGAAGGGCACGGTCGAGGTCGCCGGGAATAATGCTTTGAACTTTCCGAATTTCATTGTAATCGCTCCTGCCGTTTAGATTTTATTAGGGACACACACACACACACGAATCACACACACACACACACGCACACACACACGGACAAAAGGTGATTTCGTAAGCCTATTTTTTCAAAATTGAAAATAGGCTAAAAATCGCAATTGAAATTTGAGCTCCATCTTGGATATCTAGGAAGGTATGCATGGGAGCTATTCCAAAGTTAATACATATATAGATAATCGTAATTCAGTTTAATTTCCAGGAGGCCATTCATAACAGTGTTGCCAACATAATTATACGGCTGCTAATAGGCCATATCGTCATATGGATGTAACTTCCATACTATCTATTCAATTTCAATCAAATTTCGTATGTAACTTAGTATGTAACAGATATGACTATTCTTCAGAGCAGCCAGGGCTGCCAACTTATGATAAATGTTCTCTTGATTTTTTATCCTCATACCAATATATCAGATAATATGCAAGCCAACAGCTGTAAACTTTGCATACGTATAGTACCTAACATTCTAAATTAATTTGGAGCATGTAATATACGTCAGTGCTGCCAACATGATTTAAGCCTGCTGATAGGTCCAATTTTTAAATACGGTAACTTCTATACTAACGAATGGATTTCATCCAAAACTGGGACAATAAGAATTCATAATATTTCAGATTAATTCTAAGCAAAACATACATGGCATTGTTGCCAACATGATTTTACGTGCGCTGATAGATCCAATATCTAACTTGCATGTAACGTCCATATTATCCACTGAACTTCAACCAAATTTTGTATGTGCATTCTGTACCGTAAGAGATGGATCTAAGAATATACTCAGTCACAAGGACTGCCAACTGTAGCGCTCTATGAGGCTACACTATTTCAGATATACTAATTAGAAATGTCAGTATTACCAACTTAATTTCGTCATTATTCTACACTAAATCATTGGCATGAATCTTAATTTTTAAGAAAAGCAGACTCTTTAGTTCGTCATGGAACTACTTGTTTATTGTTGCTTTAGTAATCGAAATTTAATGTTTTTCAGTTGGTCAACACTATTGTAACCAACAGCAATGAGTTGTCTCCTAATCCTAAAAAACAAGTAGTTCCATGACGAACTAATGAGCCTGCTTTTCTTAAAATTTAACATTCATGCCAATAATTAATCTATAAAGACCTGTCTTGAAACATGACGAAATTAAGTTTGTAATACTAACATTTCTAATTGCCACAGGGCAAGGCATTTCACTTTGAAAATCTCCATGCAATGACCGGGAATCGAACCCTGTCCATCGCGGTGAGAGGCCAACAGCTTGACCGATGCGCCGCCACGCCCTCACTTACAACTAGAAGGGGAAATGGAAAACAAAAGAATAAGGTAAATAAAAGACAGGAGGAAAGGAAATGTCTACAGGTCCATGGCAAGAGCAGAGAGGAAGGTGGCTCGTTCCCATGGACCACCCGCTAGGCCCTGCCTCGGCAGGCGAGGCGCCCCTCCCACTCACCGGTGACGGAGGCTCGGTACCAGGGACCCCATGGAGACCGGGTTATGGCGCGAGTGTTTGTTGAGGCACTTGCGTCCCTGCTCGGTAGTAGCAAGGCCCGCGCTAGACCCAGCAGTGCCGAGTTCTAACGGATTTCCCGAAGACGAATTGGCGAGAAGACGGACATGGATCTGGTGCATGATACCTTCTCCCACTAACAACAACAACCTACTCATTTCCATAACCACATTATCCTTGCATGTGGCAATAACCAAGCCGCCAGCTTTTACGTGTAGGCAATCTTTCCTTTCTGTCTATGCGGCTTTCCCTGGCCCTACAACTCCAACCCTATAATATACCTATGTTAATATATACTCATGATGCCTGGTAAATCGCGATCGCGATCGGACAGGCACTAAGTCTTAAAAGACATATCCTATCCAAACCCCATTTGCTTTCTCTTCTACTATCGTAGACTAACTGCATGTCGGAGGCACCAGTAGTAAGGTCGGATGTCAGGCGGGGGGTGTGGGTACTCTTTGTCCCCCTCCCCCGGCACCGTCGAAAAGAAAAAAGGAAATGTCCTCAACCCGAGTAGTACTTAAGCGAGTGCGCCCGGGGGCACACGCAGACACCACAGCAGCCTTCCGTTCGGTATGTGCCGCACGACGCACCGTTATCGGAGGACGGCATTCCATGGGCGCCGACCCATGAGCGGTCTCAAACTCCGAGTCAGCAGTTCATCCTGTACCCGACTGCGACGCACCTTCAATCAGCATTACGAGACTTCTGGCAAGAATATCATCCTGATGAGCCATAGCCTACACCACGAGATGTGGTCTTAACACGAATACAGTATTATCTCTCAACATATTCAGGACCTGAACTGGTTCAGGTGGAGGAGCGCCCCTTGGGACATCATCTCGGATGACGAGGACCGAGAACTGGATGAACGGACCTTGTCCGCAGCGGGGTCTATCAACGTGGGCACCCCCGCGCGGCCAACCTTAGATGACCAGCAGTATCGGTATCCTGACGATGAGGAACCGGAGTGGATATATGATCCGGAATACCCCTGGCGGCCTCCAGTACGCAGCATTGATGATGATGATGATGATAATTGTTGTTTTAAGGGGCCTAACATCGAGGTTATCGGCCCCTAATGAAATAATGACGTGAAATGAAAGGATGTAGATAAAAAACAACTCACTGCCATGGATGAAGCGAAAATGGTGTTTATAAAACAGACAGTGAGCCCCAAAAAATTATGCCTTATTTGAATAAAAAGAATAAAAGGCGGATGGTAAAAAAGGATAAAACAAATAAGGCACAGTGAGCAATACAATACATAACACAATAGAAAACATAAAACAGATTTAACCACAATTTAACCACGAGGTCAGCTGACGGCCCGTCATCACGGAGATTAAGGGAGAGGGTATTAGGCAGTTTAAGAGTCCTGCGCAGATCGGGCAGATCCACACACTCCAAGAGAAGGTGTGCCACGGTTAAGTGGGCGCCGCAAGTACACACAGGGGGATCTTCTCTCCTTAGCAAGTGGAAGTGCGTAGCAATCAGATGCCGATCCGGAGTCGACAGAGTACCACAGCTTCCTTCCGGAGAGATCGGAAGGAAGATTTCCACACCTTCGTTGTCTCCTTGATGCCTCTCAGTTTGTTGGGTGGAGGCGTGGCACGCCATGCCTCCTCCCAATGCGACAGGATCGAATGCCGCAACTGAGAGCGCACATCACTAGCAGGCACCTTATACGGTAGCGAGGGCAGTGCGACTGCCTCTCTCGCCGCCTGATCAGCAAGCTCGTTTCTCGCAATACCCATGTGGCTAGGAAGCCACACAAAGGTCACCCCGGTTCCAGCGTTACGCGAACTGACGAGCTGGTCGTGCACACGCTGGACCAACGGGTGCTTCGGGAAACACACATCGATCGCCTGCAGCGCACTCAGAGAGTCAGTACACACAAGAAAGTGCTGGTGATCGTCTGATAACGTGTACCGCAGAGCCTCTAAGATGGCATAGAGCTCCGCAGTGTACACGCTACAGGCCTCGGGAAGTGAAAAGAGAAACCGACGATCCTCAACCACAAATGCACAGCCTACTTTCTCGTTTACCCTCGAACCGTCCGTGAATACAAGCCTTGATCCCGGATACCGTGTCACCACGGACTGGAACAGCCTCCGATGGATGGAGGAGTCCTTGTCCGACTTGGGGCCGGTGTGCAGATCCAGGATGATATCAGGGCGAGAGACCATCCACGGAGGGGCCTTGCTAGGTACTCGGACGATACAGGAGACAGAAGGAAATCGGAACTGACGGTATAAGTCAGCCAAGCGAATCCCCGCCGGCCGAGTGGCTCGGGCGAGCACATCATACAGCCGGCGATTCGGATTGTAAAACAAACATGGATAGCTTGGATGAAGTGGCATCTGTCGAATAGTTGCAGCATAGGTCAGCAGTACTTGTTGGCGCCTCAGGTGTAAAGGAGGTACGCCAGCCTCGGCGAGCAAGCTGACGACTGGGCTTGTCCGAAAGGCACCCGTCGCCAGCCTCACACCGCCGTGGTGGACACTGTCCAGTTTAACAAGCACTGAATTACGGGCCGAACCATATGCTACACTGCCATAATCTAACCTAGATAAAATCAGTGACTTGTAAAAACGCACGAGCACCGCGCGGTCCGCCCCCCATGATGTGCCGCTAAGAAATCGCAACATGTTGAGTTTCTTAGCGCAGGCAGTTTTCAAACACCGCACGTGTGGTTCCCACGTCAATTTCTGATCGAAAAGGAGCCCAAGGAACCGGTACGCAGCAACAACAGGCAAAGCTACATTGCCCAGATAAAGCTCAGGATCTGGATGGAGGGTGCGCTTTCGGCAGAAATGGACAACCGAGGACTTAGCGGTTGAGAATCGAAAGCCATGCTCCAGTGTCCAGCGTTCCACTCTCCGAATAGCTTGTTGTAGCTGTCGTTCAGCGACCGCCATATTTTGCGCACTATAATGTAGAGCGAAGTCGTCTACATTTAGCGACGGGACCACTGCTGGACCAGCAGCAGCGACTATACCGTTTATGGCAATCGCAAATAATGTTACGCTAAGCACCGATCCCTGTGGGACTCCGTTTTCCTGTATATGATATTCCGAATATGTCCCCCCTATTCGGACACGGAACAGGCGAAGGGACAGAAAATTCGCAATAAAAACCGGCAAGTTACCTCGGAATTTCCATTGATGCAGGGTAGAGAGGATGCCGTAACGCCAACTGGTGTCATAGGCCTTCTCGAGGTCAAAGAAAACAGCGACTAGGTGCTGTCTCTGGAGAAAAGCGTCCTGTATGGCGGTCTCCAGGCGTACCAGATGGTCGTTGGTACACCGAGACGCCCTGAAACCACACTGGTATTCAGACAGGAGTCCCCGTTTCTCCAGGACCCACACTAGGCGCCGATTGACCATCCTCTCAAAGAGCTTGCACAAACCGTTAGTGAGAGAAATAGGTCTGTAATTCCCTGTCAATTTGGGATCCTTATCGGGCTTCAGGATAGGTATAATGATACCTTCCTGCCATTGCGCTGGAAACACACCTTCCAACCAGATACGATTAAACACCCTGAGCAAATAGCGAATGCTCTCATCGTTAAGGTGTTTAAGCATCTGGTTGTGAATATTATCCGGGCCAGGAGACGTGTCCCTGCAGAGCGCCAGCGCTCCGCGGAGTTCCCACTCCGTAAAGGGCACGTTGTACTCCTCCGAAGCGCGGGAAGCAAAACTAAGCTGGAAACGTTCCGCTTCGCGCTTCAGGGCCACGAAGGCAGGGTCATAGTTATCGGAACCGGATATATCCGCAAAATACGAGGCGAGATGGTTTTCAACGCGATAAGGATCTGTAACCAGTTCATTAGCAATGGAAATTCCCTGTACAGTAGAAGATGTCTGAATTCCCGAAATGCGTCGTTGTTTAGTCCACACTTGAGATGAGGGGGTATGTGCCGTAATAGAAGACACATACCGTTCCCAGGATTGTTTCTTACTCTGGCGAATAAGAATCCGTGCCTTGGCACGAAATTTCTTAAACGCCACCAAATTGGCCATGGTTGGACGCCGACGGTAGTGCTTGTGAGCTCGACGACGGTCTCTTATTGCCGCTGCAATATCCTCTGTCCACCAAGGGACGAGTTTGGGACGAGGAGTCCCAGAAAAGGATGGGATGGACTCTTCGGCGGCAGCAAGAAGCACATCGGTGATGTGCTGTACCTCGTCATCGACGCTCTGGCAACCAAGATCAACGAACACAGCTCGTTCTTGAAACGAGGGCCAATTTGCCCGCTTAAGAACCCAACGACTGGGGAACTCTACGGGCGTCTGGGTCAGAAGGGTAAGAACGATCGGGAAATGGTCACTGTCACAGAGGTCGTCGTGTACATACCAACCAAATAGGGGGACCAGCGCACGGCTACACACACTCAAGTCAATGTGTGAGTACGTGCCGTGCGCTAAGCTAAAATGTGTAGCTTCCCCTGTATTTAATAGAGATAAATCCAACCCTTGAATTAAGCCCTCCACGTCCCTTCATCTGGGGCAGGAAGATGGTGATCCCCATTGGGGGTGATGAGCGTTGAAATCACCCACGATTAGGAAAGGGACTGGAAGTTGATCAACAAGATCAAAGACGTCATTAATATCAAAGGGCTGGTTCGGTGGAAGGTACACGTTACAAACAGTTGTCATAGCAGGCAAGGACACGCGAACTGCAATAGCTTCCAGAGGAGTGGCGAGTGGAAACTCCTCACTATAGCAGTCAGAGCGAACGAAGGTACAAACGCCCCCGGAAGCCCGGGCGGCGTCTTGTCGCTCTTTAGAGTACAGTCGGAAACCTCTCAGAACAGTCACGTGATCAGGTCTGAGGTTTGTTTCCTGTAGGCAGACTATACTCCCTGCGTATTGGGCAATAAGCTGACGGAGTTCTGTCAAATGCCTGTCATAACTGTTACAATTCCACTGTAACAGTGCCATTGTGTGAACTTAGGCAATTACGTGGAGCAGCAAGCTACTCCAACTTTGACTCTGGAGGATCTACAGTCACTACGTCGACTATAATCTCCATGTCCTCAGGCGAGGTCGTGGAGTGAATCGACTCGGTGGAAGATTTCATAGACGCAGTTCGGCGGCGGGGGGATCTCCGTGGGGAGCGCGCAGATCTGGGGACCGAAACGTCCCCAGGCGCAGAAGCATCCGCAGGTGTTGGCGCGGATGGCCTCCCCTTTTCGGGAGAAAGGGAATGCGTAGTTCGGGGTCCCTTCTTACCCGCCCCCGCCTCTTTAAGATATATAGACGGGTCAGGAGCCGAATTCCTGACCCTGGTCGACGATGCCGCCTCCGCCGGCTTCGGCGCGGCTTTCGCCGACCGTTTGGGTGGGGAGAAAGTCTTCGACTTCCTCCCGAGTTGAGAGTAAGTCTTCAACTTCCTCCCCTGCTGTGCGGGCGGAGCTGCCTTCGCTCGCACAGCCTTCGTGCTGGCCGAAGGTGGAGTTGAAGTCACCTTCGGGCTTTCCGTTATTATCATAGGTGCTGGCTTCATAACAGGTAACTCAGTTGAAGGTTTCACAGCTGGTACGAAAGATGAGGTAGCCGGGACCAAATTTGGTATTATGGCTCTATAATCAATCGCTGGAGAAGGCGAAATCGTGGTATGGTACTTCTTGCGGGCTTCCTGGTAAATGAGACCATCCAGGGTTTTGATCTCCTGGATTTTCTTCTCACGCAAGAAGACAGGGCAGTTCCTGTACCGAGGAGAATGAAATCCAGGGCAATTAGTGCACTGATAAGGTGTTGTGCACTCTTCCGCTTCGTGTGGTACCTTACCGCATGTTCCACAGATGTCGGGGCTCGAGCATCGGGATAACATGTGGCCGAACTTCTGGCACTTATAACACCTCATTGGTGGAGGGATATAAGGCCGTACGTCACAACGGTAACTTGTAACCTTGACTTTCTCTGGGAGCACCGAAAGCTCAAAGGAAATAATGAAAGCACCAGTATCCACGATTTGACCATTGACCTTGCGCGTAATGCGCCGGACATCAGTCACGTGACGGTGCTGCATATCCTCCTTGAGCTCGTCGTCAGTGTTCAGAATCAGGTCCCGGTGGAAAATAACTCCTCGGACCAGATTCAGGGACGTGTGCTTTTCCACTTTGACGGGAATGTCGCCAAAGTGGTCACATTGCAAAAGTCGTTCAACTTGCTCACCAGTCCTAGTCTTGAGCAACAAGCTACCGTTCCTCATCTTTTGTACTTTCTCAAGCTCACCATAGACACCTTCTATGTGGCGAGAAAACAAAATACTCTTTACCAGCTTGAAATCACCCCCATCTGTTCTGGTAGCTACCAGAAACTTGGGTGGTGTTAGCACCCAGATTTTCACGCACAGATTGTTCCCAGGGGGTTGATCCCCGTAGGGAATCAAATGTTAAAGACTTGGGTGTAGGACCACCCTGTTTGGGTGTAGGTCCACCCTGGTTGGGGATTTTTCTTTTAGAACCCATGGCCAGATCATCCTCCCCGAATGCCACCGACATCCGATCACGGGCCGTCACAGTAGGCGCTACCCAGCCAGGGCAAGGCCCGCCTAGCTTGGAAGGCATTGCCCGGGGGTCCGATATTTTACAATGCCGTATCGGCATGTACCCCTTGGCATATACTGGATTTTACAGCTCAGACATTCGGTTGTGCGGGGACCTGCGTAGTCAGGCGGATACTACTGAACGGGTACATGGCACACCCACCTGTCGGCGCGGCCAAGACCGGAACAGGCTTTCGAGCGTAGTCGCTAGCGTAAGTGGCCCATCGCCTAACAGCACGCACATATAGAAATTTTGGTTGCCAGACCCTGAACGCAGTGACGGAAAGAAGTGCGATATAACCTAATGAGAGTTATACCGCACGGGTGTATGTCTTTTAGAGCTGACTGTCAAACCCTCGAAAGGGGACCGTTCCGAGGAGCCCTTTTAGTCGCCTTTTACGACTGGCAGGGAGTACCGTGGATGTATTCGCTTCCTCCCACCCACTGGGGGTCCAATTCACAAAACAACGCGGAGTCCTTAAAGTATAGCCAAGGTCGCCCCTTTTAGTCGCCTCTTACGACAGGCAGGGGATACCGTGGGTGTATTCTAAACCCCCCACCCACAGGGGGGACGCAGCATTGGGGACCGTACGGACGACACCCAATAGACCATCACTCCTCCCAGCTCCAAGACCTCCACCTCCAGTGGCATACACATCGGGTGCAGTCCCGGCGGCACACCCCGTGCCATACGGCGACTCGCCTAACGGCCGATACATCACCCGCATTCTTCAGGAGGGTGTACATATTCCACGACCTCAAGGCGCTCCAGCAGTGCTCAGAAAGACTCGAGTTATCCCGATAATGACAGAGGTCATACAAGATCTTCGCACCCACGGACTCATTTTCCATTCAAGGGACACTATTCGTTCCCGCTTTTTCTGGTTCCCGAAGCCAATGGTGATGATTATGGTTCGGATGTTAAGGAAAAGTCATTTTTCCTGAGCTCATTTTAACCGAAATCAGAAAAATAAGTTTGAATGACGGGTCCTTGACCACGTTTAAAGCAATTTGATGTTGCCTATAAATGCTTATATCGGCCATTTTTATTGTTTTGGTCATATTTGGTTATAATTTGAGCATTTTTGTTTAAATTGAGGCGTCGTTAACAAGGTACGTGTTATCTGCGTCGAGTTTCAAACACAGAATTTTAATGTACTGTAGCTCTCTGTCAGTTTGTATGCATAAATGTGTCTGGTGTATTATCGCTGATCACGTTTTGGCACTTAAGACGTTTACTGTACGTTAGTGATACTCTACCTATCCCAAAAAATCATGTCATATTTTATAGTTTTAGGTCATATTTAGCTAGTTTTTAGGGCATATTTGCTTGCATATTTTGTACTTCTTTAGGTCTTAAACTTCCGAACCCTACTGATGATGATAATTGTTGGTTTAAGGGGCCTAACATCTAGGTTATCGGCCCCTAATGGTATGGGTGATAGTGAAGATGAAAATGAAAATGAAATGTAAACTATAACTAAAACTAACTTCTAACTTATATACTAGAAGAAGAAATGGAAAACAAAATGAGAATAAGGCAAATAAAGGACAGGAGAAAAAGAAATGCCTTCAACCCTCGAAGAATGAGGATTGTGGGACTTGGAAGAAAGGTGAGGCATGAAAGGCAGATAGGAAAGCGGAAAGAGGAGAGGGTCAGCCCAAGAGGAAATGGAAAAAGGGGGAAAACACTGACCCAGCTCAGGAATCCCTCGGTGTCGCCAACTCCAGAACCCACCAGCCGTGAGCCCTTGAGGTTGTAGCACTATCGAGGGTGCACCAGAAGTGGTGTGGCTACATACACCCGGCCTCCTTGAGGGCCTTGAACACAAGGCAGGAGATAACATGAAAAGAAAAAGAAGGCTGACCCCTCGCAGAAGGAGGGTTTCAGAAAAGATGAGACAAGGGCCAATTAAGGCGGGAAAGGAAGAGACTCCCAGGCCTCGGATACCCTAATACCGTCGGGGTCGGAAGAGAACAAGAGTTGACCAAGTGAGGTCGACAGGAAAGAAGACGGAGAGGAGCCTGGCACAAGTAAGTGGAAGCAATGCCGGACTCCGCTGAGGCCCCGTGGTCACCAACCCACGTCCCACAAGATGTGAGCCCCTGGGGGGAAAAGCCAATGGAGAGACACGTGTGATTTACGACTTAAGTGAGTGGACCGAGTATATGGACCGACCGAGGTTTTGCATCGAGAGTGCAGCTCAGGCCCCCACCGGCATCCCGTCGCACCACCTGGCAATTAAACTGGATCTTCGCTCGGGATTTTATCAGATCCCCTTATGTTCGAGTTCCCAAATGTTCTATGGCATCTACTATGCCGGACGGCACTACTGTACGTCTGGACCCGACCGTCATACTGAGATGGGCCGAGGCGGTGAAAGAAATACTGGAACGGGAGTTCCCCATCACGATGATATCATGTCTGGACGATTGGCTCATCCACGGACCGGACATCCCGATCGATGAAATTATCCTGTACCTGGAAGTGGTCCTGGGGATCACCCTCAACAATTCCAAATGCATCCTGGAGCCGATGCAACTCATTACGTATGTGGGTGTCGTTATTAACATCTTCAATTCCTGTGTCGGCCTGTACGACTACACGCAACGCAGGTTACACCAGACGCTGCGCGACTTGCCGGCCTACACCCCGAAGCAGCTCCAACAGACGGCGGGCTTCCTGAGCTGGACGTACTGGGTCATGAACTGGCCTATATTCTTCCCCCGGCACGTCCTCTCAGGGGAGTTCTTCTGGCCCAGACGCCTCCTGACTCCAGAGTTCACCAGTGCAACCTGCGACTGGCAGAGAGATCCACATATACTCGGACGCTACCCCCCTCAGCATTGCGGCCGTCTACCCTCCAGAGCACCAGGCTTGGGCACAGTGGTTGGAACGACCAGGAACAATCAACGAAGCGGAAATGACCGCTGCTATTATGGCACCTATTTTGGCCTTGGAAGACCTGGCCAAGATTGATCAGACTATCAGGACAATAGTGATTTACACAGATTCTAATGTAGCTCAATATAACTTTTGTTCCGGCAGGGGCCCCTTATTGTATCGTGTTTTCTATATTATCTACTTGTTTGTTTCTATGGTTAATAAAGCAGCACAGCGGCGCATACGCCTCGCGTGGCAACACGTGGCCTCGACGGAGAATCCGGCTGACGCGCCCTCCCGGGCCGTACTTCGCGAAGTACACGCCTCGCTCGAGTAGTACTTAAGCGGGTGCGCCCGGGGGGATGCGTCAGTTGGCAATCTCGAAGAATGAGAATGAAGGGACTTGGAAAAAAGGTGAGCCATGAAATGATGATGATGATAATTGTTGTTTTAAGGGGCCTAACATCTAGGTTATCGGCCCCTGATGGTGTGGGTGATCGTGAAGATGAAAATGAAATGCAAACTTAAAAACTAAAACCAACTACTAACCTACATACTAGAAGAAGAAATGGAAAACTAAAGGAGAATTAGGCAAATGAAGGACAGGAGGAAAAGAAATGCCCTCAACCCTCGAAGAATGCGGATTGAGGGACTTGGAAGGAAAGAGAGCCATGAAAGGCAGATAGGACAGTGAAAGAGGAGAGGGTCCGCCCCAAAGGTAAGGGACAAAGTGGAAACCGGAACCAGCTCAGGAGTCCCTCGGGGTCGCCAAATCCCGAACACACCAGCCGTGAGCCCCTGAGGGTGTAGCATTATCTAGGGTGCACCAAAAGTGGTGGGGCTACATACACCCGGCCTCCTTGAGGGCCTTGAGCAGAAGGCAGGAGATAATAGGAAAAGAAAAAGATGGCTGCCCCCTCGAAGAACGAGGGTATCAGAAAAGATATGACAAGGGCCAATTAAGGCGGGAAATGAAGAGACTCCCTAGGCCTCGGATACCCTAATACCGTCGGGGTTGGAAGAGAACAAGAGTTGACTAAGTGAGGTCGACAGGAAAGAAGACAGAGAGGAGCCCGGCACAAGTAAGTGGAAGCAATGCCGGACTCAGCTGGGGTCCCGGGGGGTGAGCCATGAAAGGCAGATATTAAAGGGAAAGAGGAGAGGGACCACTCCAATGGCAATTGAAAAAGGGGGAAACCGGATCCAGCTCAGGACTCACTCAGGGTCGCCAACTCCCTAAATCAACAGCCGTGAGCCCTTGAGGGTGTAGCACTGTACGTGGCGAACCTACACCCTGCCTCCTTGAGGGCCTTGAGCAGGCAGGAGATAACATGAAACGAAAAACAAGAGATCTGACCCCTCGAAGAATGAGAAGTCAGGAAAAATGAGACAAGGGCTAACTAAGGCGGGAAAGTGAATGACACCCTAGGCCTAGGATGCCCTAATAGTAATACCGTCGGGGTCGGAAGAGAACAAGAGTCGTAAATGGAAGGTCGACAGAAATGATGATGATGATGATAATTGTTGTTTTAAGGGGCCTAACATCTAGGTTATCGGCCCCTGATGGTTTGGGTGATCGTGAAGATGAAAATCGAACTTAAAAATAAAACTAACTACTAACCTACATACTAGAAGAACAAATGGAAAACTAAAGGAGAATAAGGCAAATAAAAGGACAGAAGGAAAAGAAATGCCCTCAACCCTCGGAGAAGGCGGATTGAGGGACTTGGAAGGAAGGAGAGCCAGGCAGGAGAGAACATGAAAAGAAAAAGATGGCTGACACCTCGCAAAAGGAGGGTATCAGAAAAGATGATGATGATGATGATAATTGTTGTTTTAAGGGGCCTAACATCTAGGTTATCGGCCCCTGATGGTTTGGGTGATCGTGAAGATGAAAATGAAAAGCGAACTTAAAACTAAAACTAACTACTAACCTACATACTAGAAGAAGAAATGGAAAATTAAAGGAGAATACGGCAAATAAAAGGACAGAAGGAAAAGAAATGCCCTCAACCCTCGAAGAATGCGGATTGAGGGACTTGGAAGGAAGGAGAGCCATGAAAGGCAGATAGAAAAGTGAAAGAGGAGAGGGTCCGCCCCGAAGGTAAGGGACAAAAGGGGAAAACGGACCCAGCTCAGGAATCCCTCGGGGTCGCCAACTCCCGAACTCACCAGCCGTGAGCCCCTGAGGGTGTAGCATTATCTATGGTGCACCAGAGGTGGTGGGGCTACATACACCCTGCCTCCTTAAGGGCCTTGAGCACAAGGCAGGAGGTAAAAGGAAAAGAAAAAGAAGGCTGACCCCTCACAGAAGGAGGGTGTCAGGAAAGAGGAGACAAGGGCCAATTAAGGCGGGAAAGGAAGAGACTCCCTAGGCCTCGGATACCCTAATACCGTCGGGGTCGGAAGAGAACAAGAGTTGACCAAGTGAGGTCGACAGGAAAGAATACAGAGAGGAGCCCGGCACAAGTAAGTGGAAGCAATGCCGGACTCAGCTGGGGCCCCGTGGTCGCCAACCCACGCCCACTAGATGTGAGCCCCTGGGGGAGGTCGACAGAAAAGATGATAAAGAGGAGCCCGGTACAAGTAAGTGGAAGCAATGCCGGACTCAGCTGGGCTCCCATGGTCACCAACACACGACCACAAGTTGTGAGCTCTTGGGAGCGAATTATTTTGATATAAAGTACCTAAATCAAAGAGTAACAACTAAAGCTTCAGTACGTATAACCATGTGTCATTAGTAGAGTTCAACACATTTGCGAGGCAAGTTTCTCATAGGTGTGGCTTTGATACTGGTCAAATCCACCTCAGTGATATATCTTCCATCCCGTATGTTAGCGCTGTATCAACACATACTTCAGTGGAAGCATAAATCAGCGGGATTCCCATTGCATTGTTTCCTCATTTTATAGTCGAAACTCTCTGGTATTGTGAATTGTAAACAGGCCCCTGAAATAGCTCGGTTGTTCATCCCGTGCGTCACGACTCGGTATACATCGCAATACAAGGGAACAGACAACGAAGATCGAAATAGGTGTTCATCTTCTGAGAAATTTTTATCATCAGCTACAAAGTTACGGTTTAGTTTTTGGCATGCTTAACCCTGTCAAACAATCTGTCTTCATCACTCCACACGCTGACAGAAGTTATGAACAAGTCAAGATAGAAGCCAACCGCAATGCTATAAACGAAGCAGACTCAAATAAACCCACCCTCAAATATTTATATGTAGTTAATTCATCTGATGGGCATAGAACTTCTTGGTCATCAGCCCCGTGTATTTGGGTGTGATGATGATTATTGCTTTAAGGGGCCTAAAATCTAGGTAATCGGCACCTGATGATTTGGGTGATCGTGAAGATGAAAGAGAAATGCAAACTTAAAACTAAAACTAACTACTAACCTACATACTGGAAGATGGAATGGAAAACAAAAGGAGAATAATGCAAATAAAGGACAGGAGGAAAAGAAATGCCTTCAACCCTCGAAGAATGAGGATTGTGGGACTTGGAAGAAAGGTGAGGCATGAAAGGCAGATAGGAAAGCGGAAAGAGGAGAGGGTCCGCCCAAGAGGCAATGGAAAAAGGGGGAAAACACGGACCCAGCTCAGGAATCCCTCGGTGTCGCCAACTCCAGAACCCACCAGCCGTGAGCCCTTGAGGTTGTAGCACTATCGAGGGTGCACCAGAAGTGGTGTGGCTACATACACCCGGCCTCCTTGAGGGTCTTGAGCACAAGGCAGGAGATAACAAGAAAAGAAAAAGAAGACTGACCCCTCGCAGAAAGAGGGTTTCAGAAAAGATGAGACAAGGGCCAATTAAGGCGGGAAAGGAAGATACTCCCTAGGCCTCGGATACCCTAATACCGTCGGAGTCGGAAGAGAACAAGTGTTGACCAAGTGAGGTCGACAGGAAAGAAGATGAAGAGGAGCCCGACACAAGTGGAAGCAATGCCAGACTCAGCTGGGGTCCCGTGGTCGCCAACTCACGTCCCATTACTCGTGAGCCCCTGGGGGGAAGAATGTAATTATTTGTCTCCTCAAATTCTTATTCAAGGAGATGGTAAAGGTTTGAGTACAGAGGAGATGAGAGGACTTGAGTGAGGAAGGTTGGTGTTATTTATTGATTATGTTAATGACAAAGGGTATCCTTGCCATGGCTTGATTACCATTAGCATAATAGGAGCGCAGTAGCCGCTGTACTGCCCACACTATTACATTCTGCTTTATTGCTTCGTCACGGTTCGTAACTCTCCCTGCGAAACGAGTACACCTCATTGCGAGCGAGCTGCTTGACATTTCCAAAATTACTGCCTGAACTCGTTCCTCTTTATAAACAATGACAAAAGTGATTAAAGTGCGTTGAAATGCGGGGAGAGTTGATTCGTCATCTGACTGGTGCACCACACCCTTCGAAGGGAAGCTAGAAGGAAAGAGGAGTCGAGGAAGACCAAGGATTCAATTTATAGATAGCATTAATGATGATGATGATAATTGTTGTTCTAAGGGGCCTAACATCTAGGTTATCGGCCCCTGAAGGTTTGGGTGATCGTGAAGATGAAAATGAAATCGAACTTAAAACTAAAACTAACTACTAACCTACATACTAGAAGAAGAAATGGAAAACTAAAGGAGAATAAGGCAAATAAAAGTACAGAAGGAAAAGAAATGCCCTCAACCCTCGGAGAAGGCGGATTGAGGGACTTGGAAGGAAGGAGAGCCATGAAAGGCATATAGGAAAGTGAAAGAGGAGAGGGTCGGCCCCAAAGGTAAGGGACAAAAGGGGAAAACGGACCCAGCTCAGGAATCCCTCGGGGTCGCCAACTCCCGAACTCACCAGCCGTGAGCCCCTGAGGGTGTAGCATTATCTAGGGTGCACCAGAAGTGGTGGGGCTACATACACCCTGCCTCCTTAAGGGCCTAGAGCAGAAGGCAGGAGGTAAGAGGAAGAGAAAAAGAAGGCTGACCCCTCGCAGAAGGAGGGAATCAGAAAAGATGAGACAAAGGCCAATTAAGGCGGAAAAGGAAGAGACTCCCTAGGCCTCGGATACCCTAATACCGTCGGGGTCAGGAGGAGGAGAAGAAGAAGAAGTAGTACTAAGGTGCAAATTGGTCTGCAAATATGTTGTCACTTATTCGTAAAATATCGAATGAAGTTAAAGAGTTATAATTATCAGTCGATGTTGAGAACCTACCGGTATCAAAATGCCCCACTATTGGACGTAAAGGCCACTCCAAAAGGAATATTATTTTCTAAATACAGGGTCATTATCTATGCGCGCCCCGTTAAACACGGCAAGTTAAGCCGGCTATGACTGGCGCAGATCACGGGTGCGTACACGGTTCAGTCGGTGTTTGGCGTGCTCCGCTGACTCATATCATTAGTTCACTCGTGTTTTGTCATTCATATGGACGTGTATCTGCAAAGCTTAGACGTAAGTGTTGCACGTTTAGTGAGTATTGTGATTACTGTGATTACTGTGATAGTTGGTTATGCCTAGACACCAATTCACATTGTGCGAACGTGTGTATATCAATAATTCGTATATGAGAAGCAGAAAGTCTTGTTCTGAATCAAGACGAAAATTTTGAATCATGTTTCCAGGAAGACCTGTGCCTAATGCCACTACAAATAGGAGGCACGCTAAACGATTCAAGAAATGATGATGATAATTGTTGTTTTAAGGGGCCTCACATCTAGATTATCGGCCTCTAATGGTCTGGGTGATCGTGAAGATGAAAATGAAATGCAAACTATAACTAAAAACTAACTAAGAACTTATATACTAGAAGATGATAATTGTTGTTTTAAGGGGCCTAACATCTAGGTTATCGGCCCCTAATGATCTGGGTGATAGCGAAAATGATAATGAAACTGAAACCAGAACGAAAATTAAGTGAGACGGAAAATACTTACAAAAAGGAACTCCGATTGAAACAACTCACAAAATGTCCTTACAAAAGGGAATTTAGAACGAAAAGATTCACAAAAGGAATAGATTGAAAAATACCAACAAAATGATGGCTAGGTTCAAAATACGTACAAAATGCAATGTAGCGTCGAAATACCTACAAAATGCAATTGAAATTCAAAATACTTACAAAATGCAAATGAGATCGAAATTACGTACAAAATGCAATTGAGGTTCAAAATACATACAAAATGCAATTGAAATTGAAAAATACACGATGCAATTCAGATTGAAATATCCCAGTTCCAATCCAAATTATTCACAAAGTGCAATTGAAATTCAAAATACTTACAAAATGCAATTGAAGTTGAAAATGCTTACAAAATGTACGGTAGATTCAAACGACTCATGTGGATTGACAATACTTACAAAATGCAATTTAGATTGAAAATACTTGACAACATGTAATTTAGATTCAAAATACCCACAAAATGCAATTAAGAATCAAAATATGTGCAAAATGCCCACCAAACAAAATGCAATTTAGATTCAAAATTCGTGCGAAATGCGGTTTTGGTTGAAAATACTTACAAAATGCAATTGAAATTCAAAATTCTCACTAAAAGGCCCGGCTACCTGCATTGAAAGACTTACCAAAAAGCAATTTAGATTGTCAATCTTTACAAAATGCAATTGAAGTTGAAACCAATCGCGAGATGTAATTTATATCGAAAAAACTTACAAAATGCAACGTAGATTAAAAATGCCTTAAAAATCGCTAGAAGGGAATTTAGACACTCGGTGAACCAAGTAACAAAAACAGTGCGGGAATCTTAAAGAGAAAAGTAAATATAAGGAAAATAGGAGTGGTGAGGAGAGGAGAGGAGAGGAGAGGGGAGGGGAGGGGAGTGGAGAGGGGTGGGGAGGGGAGAGGGGAGGGGAGGGGAGAGAGGAGAAGGTCCGCCCCAAAGGGAAGGGACAAAAGGGGAAAACGGACCCAGCTCAGGAATCCCTAGGGGGCGCCAACTCCCGAACTCACCAGCCGTGAGCCCCTGAGGGTGTAGCATTATCGACGGTGCACCAGAAGTGATGGGGCTACATGCACCCTGCCTCCTTAAGGGCCTTGATCACAAGGCAGGAAAGTACAAGGAAAAGAAAAAGAAGGCTGACCCCTCACAGAAGGAGGGTATCAGAAAAGATGAGACGAGGGCCAATTAAGGCGGGAAAGTGAAAGACTCCATAGGCCTCGGATAACCTAATACCGTCGGGGTCGGAAGAGAACAAGAGTTGACCAAGCGAGGTCGACAGGAAAGAAGAAAGAGAGGAGCCCGGCACAAGTAAGTGGAAGCAATGCCGGACTCAGCTGGGGCCCCGTGATCGCCAACCCACGTCCCACTAGATGTGAGACCCTGGGAGTCGATTCAAGAAAACAGGCTCCGTAAATAATAAACAAGTTAACAGACAATGTTGTGTTCTTCAGAACAAATAATAGATGAGATTTTTGTCCATTCTATCATCAGAGGATGTCAGGTGTGTGTTACAAGAGAGGGAGGACATATTCAGCATCAACTATGAGCACTGTAAGTAGCCTACCCATTATTGAACATGTTTGGTAAAAGTGTAAAAAGTGCGTGCCACCACCGGCTGAACCATGTACGCGCACCCATGATCTGTGCCAGTCAAAGCCAGCTTAGCTTGCCATGTTAATTGGGGGGCACATATATAATGACCCTGTACCTATACAATAGAGAGTAGCCTATATTGCCAATAAAGTCCAAAGAGTATCATGGGGTAGTGCTTTCTAATGTTCTCCTTTTTAAAATACAGTAATTCAGACAGTGACTGTAACATCAAAAATAAGAAGTTAGCGAGGATTCTAGAATGTACTGTTACCGGCAGTTAGCTCTGCACTTACCCATCCCACTCCCCCGGTATATTACTGCAGCGTAAAACACATGCCGCGCTGAGCGTATCTGAGATTGTGAGAACTTGTTAAGCGCGTCAATTTTCTCAGATAGAGAAGTATTCAACACGCTCCCCGCACCACTCTACACCCCTCTCCTACCGCAGAACTCTCAAGGTCAAGTTTTCTGCTAAACGCCAGTATCTGTACCATATGTGGATCCCTGTGATTCGTTAAGCAAAGTCTATACTACATGAAGAATACAAGTTTGGTGGCGGCGGCTTTATCCAAATATTTTATCAAGCATTTATAAATACGGTGATAGATTTAAATATCTAATACTTACAATGTAGGTCCTTGACCACCTGCCTCCATTCATCTCGGTCCTCGCCTTTCCTCCTCAGCATTTAACACCCAGCTTTCTCAAATCATCAACAACATCGTCGAGCCATCATTTCCTGGGTCTACCTCTTCTCCTTCTCCCATCAGGTTTTCTATTTTGTCTGCGCTGATTCCTAACATCCATTGTAAATGACCATCCCACCTGATTCTCCATTGGTTAATTTTCACTCCAATACCTGGCTGACCAAACATCCCCTTAAACTCCACATTATTGTCATTATCATCCATCCATCCTGATCTCTTACTGCTACAAATATATTTCTTCCTTTTACATCGTAACAGCCAATGTTCTTCTCTTGTAGTTATCACTCAGCATTCTGAGCCATAGGCTAACTATAGGACTGAAGGAAGGAAGCGTTTAATTTTACGTGACCGTTAATCATACGATCATGAGCCACGGGACCTCCCTTTGACGTAGAATCCGAACCACAGAACATGGCATTTCACTTCGAAAATCTCACATGCATTGACCAGGAATCAAACCCGGCCCACCTTGGTGAGAGGCCAACAGCTTGACCACTGCGCCACAACGCCCCCTTTGTATAGGCCTTAGTACTGTTGTGTATAATATTATCTTCGAAAATTTTTAAAATGAGATATTTAATCTGTCGACCCTAACGGCAACGTACAATCCATCAGACTAATAATTGCCACATTCCTGTTGTAATTTAGTGAATCGGATGGCAATTACACCCGAAAGTGGGTTATTTTTGTAGATTCACAAAATGTTTGAAAATGATCTCTTAAATTTCATTCGATATTTCAACATAGCCTATTACAAATCAAATAAACCACAAAATGTTTGCAGGCCATCCTTTATCACAAATATAGACGAGGAGTTAATTAACTCATGTTTGCTGGAGGCCATAAACTTTTCTTTAGTTACTGTAAGTCGTTGATCAAGATTAAGCAATGTGATTTTTGTAGAAATAACCCAGGACTCTTTCAACAGACCCCATTACGAACTTAGAACAAAATATTTCAACAATTAGTTCCTACCAATAAGGGGTTAAAGGTTTCAATGTGACATCTTGCCCACCTCTTTAAGGGTCACCCTGTATTTGAGTCTGACATCTTTTACAACTCTTTAAGGGTCACCCATTATTTGAATCTGATATCTTGCAAACCTCTTTAAGGGTCACCCTGTATTTGAATTGAATCTAACATACTGTACACCTGGTGAAGTGTCACCCTGTATTTTGCTCTGACATCCTGCACACCTCTTTAGGAGGCCCCCTGTATTCTTATCTGGCATCTTGTTATCTCTTTTGAAGTCACCCTGTATTCTTGTGTGACATCTTGTACACCTCTTTAGGAGTCACCCTGTATTCTTGTCTGACATCTTGTGCACCTCTTTAGGAGACAACCTGTTTTCTTCTCTGCCATCATGTACACCTCTTTAAGAGTCACCTTGTATTCTTATCTGGCGTCTTGTATATCTCTTTAGGAGTCACCCTGAATTCTTTTCGCTTCGCTCGAAGCCCCAGGTCGCTCGACGCCCCAAGACTCTTTCAACAGATTCCATTAACCATTAACTTAGGCTTCCCACGTGGCTGCATGACGTCACGCACTCGCTTCCCGCGCGGCTGCTTGACATCTCCGTCTCCGTAACGCAACCGTCTCCGTCTCGCATAACGTTAGACCCAAAGCATAACGACGAAGTCGACAAGATCAATTGAAATGATAAGATGTTCAGTAAAGAACATATAGCCTACTTTCTCCTAAATGTATGTGTCTAGTTATAACTCGTTATTATCAAAGAGTATAATAGAATCATTTCTTGGTTGAAGACCTTAGAAACTATTTACCTCTACCAAACGCCACAACCAAGAAAAAAACTACTAACATCATTGAAGAAAGATAGATAAGAAGTATCTCAAGAATGTTATGGATCTGGAGACATAATCGACCGGACTGGCTGCGTGGCTCTGCGGTAACGTTCTCGCTTGCTGGGCCCTAGGTTGCAGGTTCGTATCCTGGCGCAGTCAGCTGGCATTTGAGGGTGCACAAATGCGAGGGAGCCGTGTCAGTAGATTTACTGGCACATTAAAGATCCCCTTCGGGCCAAAATTCCGGCACCCCGGCGTATCTAGAAGCAGCAGTAGGTAAAAGGGTCGTAAAACAAATAACATTATTATTATTGTTATTATTACATAATCGACCTGCCGTGGGCATCATCCAACTTTGAGTTGAGGCATGTCTTTACACGTCTGGTTGTGCATGGCTTTCACAACCCTAATTGAATTAACAAATCTTTCCGTATCCCTACAGAGACGTGTGTATACAAACTATGTGGATATTTTCGATTGCTATTTGCCTGAAATTAAAGTATTAATAACCTGAACTAGTACCAGCGGCTAGAATTCAGTTACTATGTGAAATCGTTTTGTTCTTTACTTCAAATAACATTTTCAAATAACGCACAATAGGCTGTTACAAACCCTTTAAAATAAAAAGTAAAAATGTATCATAGTATCATCCTGTCATTCTTCAAATTCGATGCGCATAGAATGCCAATGGTATTCTATCAATGGAGTCCGATGTAGACCAGTCGTGAAATCTAGTGGAGAAATATCGAACAATATAATCCTAACAGGGCGAGTGCATTCTAGCGGCCATAAGAAGAAACTTTTCAATAAAATCTGGAAGTTAATAAGTAGGCCGGCGTGCAGTTACCTTTTTGGCTGCTAGATGTCTCGAGCAAATCTGCTGGCGAATTATGTTTTAATTAAATATATGTTTTGCACCGTAATATGCACAATATAAGGCATAATTTTAAAATGTCTGAGTCATTACAAAGCAACAAATATGTAAAATTTCAAGTAAAAAACCAAACTCTGATGGGGTTTGAACCATAGGCATATGAATGACAGACTAACGCTTTACCACGGAGCCATTTGTGCCAACGAACATTGATCTATATAAAATGACTTACATAGAACTTGTTAGCAAATAATGATTTAGACCTAACGATTTCATCAGTAGAGTATATTATTTATGTATAAAGCATTTCATACAAAGTTTATTTATTTTGTATCAGTGCGCTATATTGCATGCAATACTCAAATTAGTGAAATATAAGTCAGGCACAAGATATCCGCTGCCATCTTGTCTTCTTACCGAGACGGCTCAGCTTTTTAAAATCACTTCTGCACTATAGTATTACAAAATAAACTTTTAATTTCGAACGTGCCTCTTCCTTTAGAACAGTTAAATCGATTCTCGGCTCGATAATCGGAACTGGTGGGTCCCATGATATGGATTATAAAGTTCGCATAATTCGCACGGCCGCCATCCTGAAACGGTATGGCGGATGACCTTGTAGTTTGGTCACAAGACGCGTCCTATATGAAGGTATGTTATTACCAAATTTGGTAGAGATCGGATAATTTGGTTAGTCGCTATTAGATTTTACGTTTAGAACGTTTGAGTGGCCGCCATTCAGATTTGGTAAAGATGGCGGCGATATAAAACATGACACTGAGGTGCCCTTTGCTTGTTCTACCTCTGTACCAAATTTCGTTCAATTCGGTTTCACCGTGTTCGAATTGATAGGGGGGGGGGGACAGACATTCAGAGTACACACACACACACACACACACACACACACATACATACACACACAGACAGACACACAATTTTTGGCCTTGTAGTGATCTCATAATAGAAAGTAGGCTAAAAATGTGAAATGTCTGATAACCTGTGTTAGTGTGATGTCTATAGTAGTGTGAGTATTTGTAATTGAGGTGAGGATGGGAAAAGAGGTGGTCGTGTCCTTCAGTTACGAATGTTGCTGTTGTTAATTCATTTAGGAGGTTTGCGACAACGTGGTCATGTAGCCCCGTGTGCTTGAGTGTTTGTAGAATTTGTCTGATAACCTGTGTCACTGTGATGTCTGTACTAGTGTGTGTATTGGTAATTGAGAATTTGGGTAGGAAGCGGCTGTGTACTTAAGTTCGGTGCCATTCCCGTATTTGCATGGTGTAGGAGTGGAAAACCACGGAAAACCACTTCCAGGATGGCTGAGGTAGAAATCGAACCCACCTCAATTTTTTTCCTCACGAGGCTGATTGTACACAGTTCCAGTCCTCAGACCAGTTTTTTTTTATGGCAGAGTCTGGAATGAAACCTGGTTCTCCACGGTGAAAACAAAGAATGTTAGTCACTAGGCCACGAGGTCGACTGAGACCAGAGTCATTCAATAAAGATTATAATAATTCTTTTGCGAAGAAAAAGAATGCCTCAGTCTCAATCAAGTGAAGATAAATGACGTGAAGTTTCTATTGCCTTAGGTGCCACCCAGGGGCAAAAATTTGGACATTGCTGTTCTAACTAATCATACGAAACAAGTGAGATCTCAGGTGGCATAAATCACTCCTAAAGACAGCTCCGCGTTTCTCTAACTGCGTTATTATACAGAGAAAAAAAAGCGCGAAGGCCGCTCTTTCGTAATGTTGAAGTGAAACGCGTAAGAGGAGTTCCCTCACTTGGAGTGATAGTGGGGCGGGCGGTGGAGCAGTTACTGTCGAGCCTAAGCGACTGGCCGACCTGCCACCACGGACCAATCCCTGTTGTGTGTGTGTGTCGATAAAAAGCAGACCAGCAGGTAGTTTCCTTCAGGCCAAGGTTACCACCTACAAGAATATTCCGCGCCTTCTAACCCAGATGAATAAGATCCTAGTCGGTATAACGAACCACTCCTCAATGGAACTGTGTCAATCTAAAGGACAGTCGCTCTACTTCTATTGTGGTTCACGGATTGCTTTAAGGATACTGTGCACTCTTAGTGTGTGATGATGATAATTATTGCTTTACGGGGTCTAACATCTAGGTTATCGGCCCCTAATGGTTTGGGTGATAGTGAAAATGAAAGATGATCAAATGAAACCAACAACTAAAACTAACTATTGACTTACAAACTGGAAGAGGAAATGGGAAACAAAAAGGAGAAGAATCTAAATAAAAGAGAGCGGGAAAGAAAATGAGTTTTTGTGAGTATCTACCAAACTAATCTGTGGCGGTACGCTTAAAGAATTCAACTAGCCTCTGGGCTGACTACCTAACAGATAGACATACATACAGGTGGGACTACATAAAGGAGATAGCACCAAGTGCAACTGTGGAGAAGATCCGTCAGCAGAAAACATGCTCTATTGTCGACTGTGTCCAACATCCTGTGCGGAGGATGATCTGCGTCAGCCATCGGTGAAGTGGCCAAGTTTTGGTCCAATGTAATATAATATTTGTAACTGTGTGTACATGTATGTTTCTGACATAATAAGATTAATATTATTAATATTATCGTGGTGGGTGCCATTTTTCGGTGTTGCTTTCGTCATTTATTTCGTGTTGACCGAATGAAAAGCAGAAATTTCCAATAATAATAATAACAACAATAACAATAATAATAATAATAATAATAACAATAATTACTCACATTTAGATAGAATGTGCTATTTCCCATTTAATATCATTGGACCCTATATTTGTAGTTTTTTTGTTTCATTTGAGGGGCTTGGATATCATGGTTATTTAGTCCCGTGTACTTGGGTGTGTGCAGAATTTGGGTGATAAGCTGTTTTATTGTAGTATATGTAGTAGTGTGTGCAGGCTCTTCGTAATTCAAATGAGGTTTGGGAAGGAGGCAACAGTGACCATCCCTGCATTTACCTTCAACATGAGATCACCAGTTCTAAACTGGAAATGGTACCTTTTCATATTCATGCATACATATATTTTAAGGTGGTGGTGATCAAAAACAACAAGTTTCATGGTAGTGGGAACCTTCAACAAATTCGAAGTCTCTAATTATTTTTCATGTTAGTGAAGCTACGTAGGATTGCTAATGGTAAATAAGTTCATTTAGATATAAATTATATTTGTCGATAACATTGTTCTGCAGTCTACCTTGTTGCCTCATTAGGTGCGATCAGATTACGTAGTAAATATGATGTGTATGGTCCACGTCATGCGATCAGAAGAACTGCGAGACTTTAAACAATGAAAGTTTGCTAGGAGTTATTAACCATTAAGCAACACTGGAGAGTGACTGGGATTGGTGCTAAGACCTTGCACATGTTACCACATTAGCAGATCGCACACAGTGAAAATGCCCAAGGAAATATCCGCTCTTAAAAGCATCCAGCAGCGTAGTTAATAACTCTTATAGACGCTACACGAGTGCAATGGGAAATCGTTGTCATAGTTTTGGTGACCCGTTCTGAAGGACCACACGCTGCTTCAAGAGCAGATGACGTATATATTTCATAACTTAAAACCAAAAATCACCAACACCTACTAGTTTGCAAATCTTGGGGTGTGTGAGTATGCAGTCTTTTGACTGGTTTGATGCAGCTTTCCTCGCCATCCTCTCTTGAGGTAATATTTTCTACATAGCTACCACACCTTAAATCCGAGGCAATCTGCTTAACATAATCAAACCTTGGTCTACCCTTACAGTTCTTGTCCTCGACCCTTCCTTTCATAACTACGTTTTCTATTCCTAGGTGTCTTAGTATGTGCCCTGCCAACCTATCTTTTCTCTTCAATAGCAGTCAGCAGAAACATCTCTCTTTTCCCACTCGTCTAAATACCTCTTCATTTATTACTCTTTCCACCCATCTGATCTTCATAATTCTCCAGTAACACCACATTTCAAACGCTTCTATTCTTTAGAAGATTCCAACTCAAATTATTACAACTACACAGTATTACAACCAAGTCATCAAACACAATGCATTCATAAGCACAGTGGGTTAATCACCAAAAATATTCTCATGCCCAAATTGAAGCAACAACAATAGGTACCTATTTAGCATACCGTTTGAAGGTTGAAAACTCTAAACATATTGCGTTTGAGTTAAGAAGACTTTACATACGTGAACTTTGTTTCTGCTTCTAAAGTGTCTGTAAATCACCCTTCAATGCCATCAGACTGAGCCCTTATAATACTCGCATTATTGGTTTTAGAAGGTGAATGCTTAAACAAATGCCTAGGATTGCTTGAAAGTTCAAGGACTTACAAAATGTATGATAATTGTTGTAGTAAGGGCCCCTAACATCTAGGTTATCGACCCCTAATGATATGGTGGTACCGTGACAAAATGGTAATATGAAGACTACCTACTATCTACACTCTCACATCTTCAGTAACTTATATACTAGAAGAAGCAATGGACATAACAGGAATACGAGAAATAAAATACAAGGGAATAAAAGCCCACAACCCTCGTAGAATAAGGATTGAGGAGATGATGATGATGATAATTGTTGTTTTAAGGGGCCTAACATCTAGGTTATCGGCCCCTAATGGTTTGGCTGAACGTGAAGATGATAATGAAATGGAAACTATAACTAAAACTAACTACTAACTTATATACTAGAAGAAGAAATGGAAAACAAAAGGAGAATAAGGCAAATAAAGGACAGGAGGAAAAGAAACGCCCTCAACTCTTGAAGAATGCGGATTGAGGGACTTGGAAGGAAGGAGAGCCAAGAAAGCCACATAGGAAAGTGAAAGAGGAGAGGGTCCTCCCCACAGGGAAGGGACAAAAGGGGGAAACCGGTCCCAGCTCAGGAATCCCTCGGGGTCGCCGACTCCCGATCTCACTAGCCGTGAGCCCCCGAGGGTGTAGCATTATCTAGGGTGCACGAAAAGTGGAGGGGCTACATACACCCTGCCTCCTTGAGGGCCTTGAGCAGAAGGCAGGAGATAATATGAAAAGAAAAAGGAGGCTGACCCCTCGCAGAAGGAGGGAATCAGAAAAGATGAGACAAGGGCCAATTAAGGCGGGAAAGGAAGAGACTCCCTAGGCCTCGGATACCCTAATACCATCGGGGTCGGAAGAGAACAAGGGTTGACCAAGTGAGGCCGACATGAATGAAGACGGAGAGGAGCCCGGCACAAGTAAGTGGAAGCAATGCCGGACTCAGCTGGGGCCCCGTGGTCGCCAATCCACGTCCCAATAGATGTGAGCCCCTGGGGGTAAGGATTGAGGGACTTGGAAGGAAAAAGGGCCTTTGAAGGCAGTTAGGAAAGGGAAAGAGGAGTGGATGCGTCCCAAAGGCAATGGAAGTAAATTACGCAGTAAATATGATTGTGTATGTTCCACGTCATGTGATCAGATGAACTACGAGACTTCAAACAATGAAAGCAGTTTGCTAGGAGTTATGAACCATTAAGCACGGCCCAGCGTAGGTATTCCTCAGGGTAACCAACTCCGAAATGACCAACCCTTACCCGTTGAGGGTGTAGCACAATCTTTGGTGCACCATAAGTAGTGGGGCTACACACACCCTGCCTCCTTTAGGGCCTTAAGTAGAAGACAGAAGATACCATGAACACAAAAAAAAAAAAAAAAAAAGGTTTGGTATCTCAAAGAATAAGGGTATCAGTAAAGATGAGACAAGGGCCAATTAAGGTGGGAAATAGACTCCCCAGTCCTCAGATACCCTACTACTGTCAGGGTCAGAAGAGAACACGAGTTGATCAACGGGGGTTGACAGAAAAGGTGACAGAGAGGAGCCTGGCGCAAGTAAGTGGAACCAATGCCGGACTCAACTGGGTTCTCATGTTCGTGAACTGATTGTCGGAAAATCACAGGAATAAACCACACTCAGATGGCCACTGGCACACTGGAATTAGGCTATATACTCAAATCTTACACCAGATAGCCAGTCAAATCGTGAAACGTGGCTTACATCGCTCAGCTACGTTGGTGGCAGGCCCACGTACAAACTAACAAGTTAACAGGTGTAATCTATGTACTGTCGATGAAACAATGAATGAGCGCATACTCGGTAACTGCATTATTTAAAAAAATGGAGGGTCTATATTGGCTTTCACGGCCAGTGAATTAAAAAACAGCAAGTTTTCTAGGTGTATGCCGTGTCTTCTTTGGGGTTTCGCCTAGGAACACCTAGCTAGCTCATCAGCGGGCTCTTGGTGTCTGTACCCGGACCTCCACAGGAGTAGCAAACTGCACGCTACCTCCCTTCTTATGAAGCGTACCTGCGCTTTTTTACTGCGAGAGCTAAATGCTCAAGCAGCTTTTCACCTCCCTATGGAGGCTTCCAAAATTACGACAGACCTATATTAGCTTTCACGGCCAGTGAATTAAAACCCAGAAATGTGTATAGTCATTTGCTGAACCAAGTTTCACTGCGTTCGGATGGTTAAATGGCGAGAAAAGTCTATTTAAATGTTTCAACTTCGCTTGGCCGCCATGTTCGTTTCGTAGTTAACAGGTTTTGAAAGTTACGTATATGAACATTTCCAGTATTGCCCTTTATCACCGTACAAAATTTCAGGGTGATACGAGTAATAGTTTTCAAGATATAGAATTCCAGTGAAATATTTCGTACAGCTGCCATGGTGGATTGGTGAGACGTAATAAAATTTGAAGGGAACGATCGGGGTTTTAGCAGAGGATTTTCGGCTGTGCATCTAATTTTCTAAAGCTCCTATAACAGTAGGCAGCCCAACTTACTAAGTTGTATGCATCATAGTATACCCTGTACAAAATCTTGAATGCATATTATGATGTTGAGGGGCTGAATATAGCGATTGTCAGTTTCATGTAACATACAAGTGTAACTTTGGAAAGAAAGGTTTAGTTCCAACCACAGAAAAATCTGGGTATAAGGAAAAGCAAACAGAAAATCAAACTTGTAGTTTTGCGTGACTTTCAACCTTGCAATCATAAGCCTCGAGACCTACAGGACTTGACTTCGAAACTTTAAAATTCTCACCTGCATTAACCAATAATAATTGAACCAATTACACCTCTGTGCCGCCTTGAATGGTCTCAAGGTGTGAATTGAGACTCCGGTTCTAAAGGTCCTGGGTTCTATTTTACGTCTCTAAAAAAATCATTCGTTATCAGAGGTACACTCAGCCGTACGATGGTAAACTGGGAAATATGGATTCGATTCCTATCTCGGCGTCCTACAGGTGGTTTTCCATGGTTTCCTAGTTCTATCTAGTACTCTAGGTGAATGCCGGAATGATTCCTCACGTAAAGCCACGGTCGCCTTCTTCAAAATCCTAGCCTCTTCTCAGCTTTGCCTCACAAGCTAGAACGTACCCCATTCCAACCAAAGTTAAATAACTTGGCACTTGTAATTAAGAGGTAAAGGTCAGGAATGTTAGCCACTACACCATGATTCATTACTTCTAATGCTACGCCTCCCATAAAACGTTAGGTCTAAATGGTCAACGTTTACCAACAGCTTCCAGAGTTACATCCACTGCATCATTGAGTAGGAAAGTCAGTCAAGTAGCATATTGAATGAACTGCTCCAGTCGAAGCGTCACTACTAAATTCCAACAGTGGACAGCTGAATTGAAACGTCCTAGTCTAACGACTTCAGTAACAATGGTTTTTAAAAATAAACAGAAAATTGGCTTTCAGATCAGGACCATCTTATTCAACATAAGAGTCGTTTGTCGCATTGTTACAAGGCTCTCCGCTGTAATTGCTTCATTCAATGAGGAGTCGTTATGCAATCGTTGTACAGGCAAGAAGGAAGAAATAATTAAGGATGAAGCCCTCATGAATAGTTAGGCTTGCTATACACGAATGCCAAGCGGAGTATAGAGGAATAATGAAAATTGGATGCTGTCAATGAACTTATAATAAATCCACATTTAGCAGCACAAAGAGCAGCACAGGAGAAAAAGAAATGCCCTCAACCCTGGAGGATTGAGCGACTTGGGAAAAATGGGGAGCCATGAAAGGCAGGTAGGAAAGGAAAAGAGGAGAGGGTCCGCCCCCAGAGGAAATGGAAAAAGGTTGTAGCATTATCGAGGATGCATCAGAAGTGGTGGGGCTACATACACCCTGCCACCTTAACGTCCTTGAGCAGAAGAAAGGAGATATCATGAAGAGAACAGAAGAGATCTGACCCCTCGAAGAATGAGGGTGTCAGGAAAGACGAGACAAGGGCCAATTAAGGCGTGAATGTAAAAGACTCACTAGCCCTGGGATACCCTAATACCGTCGAGGATGGAAAAGAACAAGAGTTGACCAAGGGAGGTCGACATAAAAGATAACAGAGAGGAGTCCGGCACAATTAAGTGGGTGTAAAATCGAACTCAGCTTGGGTCCCTTGGCCGCCAACCCACGTCCCACCAGTTGTAAGTCCCTGGGGGTTTATTGAAATATCAATGGTGTTAAGTGACATAATAAAGAAACAGAGTTATTTAAAGAAAACTCTTTAGTGGACGTGTGTAACCTAAAAAGCGTTAATACATTCTGCTGAACTTACAAATACAGCACTTCTCACACTAATAGATAGCTATTAACATAAATATAACTTTTTGTTCCAGAAGCACGCATACACAATAGAAGGTGGTGGTGTTGTTCGAGTCGTCAGTCTTTTTAATGGTTTGATGCAGATTTCCATGACCCTCTGTCCTTGTTGTATCTATACTAATATAATAAAGCTGAAGAGTTTGTGTGTTTGTGTGTTTATGTGTTGAAACGCGCTAATCTCTGGAACTACCAGTCCGATTCAAAAAATTATTTTTTCATATTATAGCCAGATTCAAGAGAATTAGTTTAGGCTGTGTAGCATTAGGCTACACCTCTCAGGTAACCTTAAAGATTAATTTTCGTTCAGTAAGTCGGTAGAACAAGCGCTCCCAAACAGGTCTATCCGCATGCGCTGGCGTTAAGGTTAGTGATACGTACACCGTTTTACCTATCTGAACCAAAATTTGTATACTTACTCTTTGGAACCCTGATGGTAACACTGTTCACTTGATATTTTGGACTTGATATTTTGGACAACGCTCTCCATTCCCTACATTTAGAACAACAGACACAATGAACTTGAAAACCACGTATTAAGGCCCTAGAACCATTCATGTACGTAGTAGTGTAACTGTAAGAGTATTTTAGTCTATTGTTGACGGGCAGCTGCATCACGTCACCCGTACCAGTCTTCTGGTGCAGAATTGCGAAAATAGTTGCATCTTGTGCTGTTTATAAATTGCAGTCACGGGGGGGGGGGGGGGGGTAATTAGTGCAAAAAAAAATAGGTCGCTTTAAACAGTTATTATCATGAAAATATTATGCCTCCATATAAGTGCAATGGTGTTGGTGCAGTACATTGAGTTTATCAGCTGCAATAAGTGTTGGTGCTTTCAAATCTACCTTCATTTATTCCGAAACATATCGTTAAGCGCTTTGTGGCGATAAATGTTACTATTGCTACCCCAGTAGCTCGGGACAGTCGAAGTTTTCCAAAGAGTTCTGATTATTTTCCTACGGCGCTATGCGACTAAGACGACACAATTGGTCTCTACATTTCTAACAGCCAATGAGATATAGGCCCTAGGTAGTGTCTTTTCTTTCACTTATTCCTCTTTCTAATATTTTGGTGTAAATTTGTTTGTAAATTACATGTGTCAGTGCTGTAGTTAGTAAATAGCTGTTTCCCTATTCATAAATATCATTACGGGACAATAACCTGAATAGTACGTCCATTATACTGTACTACTTATCACCCCCACTACAACCACCACCACCACCACCACAAAGAGATATATTTTTAAAATATTATTTTCTGTTAGTTTAAGTATCATGTGCCAGTTCTGTAGTAGTATTCATTATAAAACAAATAAATCCCCTGGGCGAAGCCGGGCACTATTGCTAGTGTTGTTATATTCCTTAGACACCCATACCTCCAATGCTACGCTTTCCATAAAACGTTAGGTTTAATCTCTACATACTGTAGTTATCACATCTTACATCCGAGGCAATCTGTTTTACATATTCTAACCTTGGTCTACCCCTAAAGTTCTTGTCCTCGACCTTCCCTTTCATAACATACTTTGCTACTCCTGCGTGTCTTAATATGTGTCGTACCAACCTATCTCTTCTCTTCATTAGCAGATGTCAGAAGCATCTTTCCTCACCCACTCGTCTTAATACCTCTTCATTTGTTACTTTATATATCCATCTGATCAACATTCTCCTGTAACACCTCAATTCAAACACTTCTACTCTCCCCTTTTCTGCTGTGCGAACAGTCCACGTTCAATACAAAGACGATCAAAAATGACTTCCTAATACCTAATCTTTGTCAAGAGATTTCTTTTCTTTAGAAATGCTTTCCTTGCCTGATTCAATCTATTTTTAATAATAATAATGATGATAATTGTTGTTTTAAGGGGCCTAACATCTAGGTTATCGGCCCCTGATGGTTTGGGTGATCGTGAAGACGAAAATGAAAAGCGAACTTAAAACTAAAACTAACTACTAACCTACATACTAGAAGAAGAAATGGAAAACTAAAGGAGAATAGGGCAAATAAAGGACAGGAGGAAAAGAAATGCCCTCAACCCTCGAAGAAGGCGGATTGAGGGACTTGGAAGGAAGGAGAGCCATGAAAAGCAGATAGGAAAGTGAAAGAGGAGAGGGTCCGCCCCCAAAGGTAAGGGACAAAAGGGGGAAAACGGACCCAGCTCAGGAATCCCTCGGGGTCGCCAACTCCCGAACTCACCAGCCGTGAGCCCCTGAGGGTGTAGCATTATCTAGGGTGCACCAAAAGTGGTGGGGCTACATACACCCGGCCTCCTTGAGGGCCTTAAGCAGAAGGCAGGAGATAACATGAAAAGAAAAAAAGTCCTCTCGGCACGCCGGAAGGCGGAGGTAGATTTCACCGGACAAACTTGGGGATAGGCGAAAATAGGCAGAATATGCAGGTTTTCGTAGAAGGATCAGACCTCATTTATTGCGAGAAGGTATTTTATAATTGGAGCTTAATTAAATTTGTTTTTCGTCATTTTATGCTTATTTTAAACATTTTATTGTCTTATGGGAACGGTAACCTTCTTGTCATTTGTGGTCCATTTTCATACTTGTGGTCACACTGTCCTTATGCAAGGTTTCGACACTGATGTGTAACTATGTAACGGTCTGTTACTTCACGCAAAATTATATCTCCCGCAGAGATTTTGGTTGGTTCCTCAGTTTAGGGGCTGCGACAACGTGGTCATGTAACCCCGTGTACTTAGGGATGGCTGTATTAGTCTGTAATTCAGGTAAGGACTGCAGACGGTCAATTTCAAGCAGTAGTTCCTAATGTTGCTACCAGGTACTACCGTCAACGACACCTACCTGTGAACTTGGCTACTAGATGCCACCGCAGCCAGCAACTCGCAACGAACGTTGGTACTTCCCCTCCAAAGGAAAGCATACTGAGGGATTTTTAGCGCTCTTAGAAAATCCGACGACTTCGGCCGGCTTTGAACTCGCGACCTTGGGCATAGACATTCAGCATGCTTGCTACCAGTTACGTCACCGAAGCCGCTTCACACTTAGTCAGATGGAATTCTGAATATGATCTCGTGCAAGTGCGTTATCTTGGCAACGTCTGATGGCTCATCCCTCATCAATTTAGTAGTATTGCCATGGCAACCACTGATAGCTCTTGGCATTTTCTTATAATTCCGAAATCATTTTTCTCATCCCTTGGCATAATGGTGGGTCATATCAAAAATTCTTTCAGACAAAATTTTAGGTAATTATTAGGGGAATATTATCCATTTTGTACGGTTTTGATATAGTGCCTATTAAGAGAGATATGATTAATGTTTCCCGAAAAACCAATTTTTTCCCGCCCCTTTGGTCAATGTTTGGGCTTTATCCGACACATAGTATGAACGTTGAACGGATTCGATATTTCACATATTAAGAGAGTTATAGCAATATTTCACTTTTTCGAAAAAAAGCCCCCCATTTTCACCCCCTTCGACCGATTTAGCCCAGTAACGAACTCGACCGCGATTTTATAGGTATACATATTCGGTAAAATATTCAAAGTGATTGGTGCAAAATTACGGCAGTTATCGTGTCCACAAGAAACTGATATGCATATATATATACACATATACATACATAAATTATATATAAACTTTTGAACTGACGGTGTTTTTGGGGTCTGGGGGATGTGAAACGCGAAGATATGTCGAAATTTTCCGGAAGTCGAAACATGGTACCCATTGCAATAGTTAGCTTTCTAATGAAATCTACCTCTGGTTGGTTCCTCAGTTTAGGGGCTGCGACAACGCGGTCATCTAACCCCGTGTACTTTGGGTGATTGTAGAATCTGTCTGATAAACGGTGTGAATTGTAATGGCTGTAGTAGTCTATATTCAGGTAAGGACTGCAGACGGTCAATTTCAAGCAGTAGTTCCTAATGTTGCTACCAGGTACTACCGTCAACGACACCTAGCTGTGAACTTGGCTACTAGATGCCACCCCAACCAGCAACTCGCAACGAACGTTGGAACTTCCCCTCCAAAGAAAAGCATACTGAGGGATTTTAGCTCTCTTAGAAAATCCGACGACTTCGGCCGGCTTTGAAACCGCGACCTTGGGCATAGACATTCTGCATGTTACCAGTTACGTCACCGAAGCAGCTTCCCACTTAGTCAGATGTCAAAGTCAACCCCTGGCACCATCCAGCCCATGACGGGCTAAGGCCGAGCAAGCGACCGCTGCCCAGCCATTTGGCCTGCAGATATTGGGGTTACGCGTGATCAGCGCGTCGGGTCCCCTCGGCCGTTAATATTGGTATTCGTGATCGGGGTGCTGTCTCACTGTCAGACAGCTACTCAATTGTCCTCACGAGGCTGAGTGCACCCCGTTCCAACCCTCACGTCAGTTTTAAAATCCCTGACGGAGCCGGGGATCGAACCCGGGGCCTCCGGGTGAGAGGCAGGCGCGCTACCCCAACACCACGGGGCCGGCTTAGTCAGATGGAAATACTGAATCTGATCTCGTGCAAGTGCGTTGTCATGGCAACGGCTCATCCCTCATCAATTTAGTAGTGTTGCCATGGCAACCTCTGATAGCTCTTGGCATTTTCTTATAATTCCGAAATCATTTTTCGCATCCCTTGGCGTAATGGTGGGTCATATCAAAAATTCTTTCAGACAAAAGTTTTAGGTAATTATTAGAGGAATATTGTCCATTTTGTACGGTTTTGATATTGTGCCTATTAAGAGAGATATGATTAATGTTTCCCGAAAAACCCACTTTTTTCCACCCCTTTGGTCAATGGTTGGTGCTATCAAAAAACTTATTTGACATAAATTGTTGGCACTTATCCGACACATATTATGAACTTTGAATGGATTTGATATTTCACGTATTAAGAGAGTGATAGCGAAATTTCAATTTTTCGAAAAAAGCCCGCCAATTTCACCCCCTTCGACTGATTTTGCCCATTAACGAACTCGACCGAGATTTTATTGGGATACATATTATGTAAAAAAATCAAAGTGATTGGTGCAAAATTACGGCAGTTATCGTGTCCACAAGAAACTGATATACATATATATATACATATATATATATACATAAATTATATATAAACTTTTGAACTGACGGTGGTTTTGGGGTGTAGGGGATGTGAAACGCGAAGATATGTCGAAATTTTCCGGAAGTCGAAACATGGGACCCATTGCAATAGTTAGCTTTCTAATGAAATCTACCTAAAAGAAGGCTGACCCCTCGCAGAAGGAGGGAATCAGAAAAGATGAGACAAGGGCCAATTAAGGCGGGAAAGGAAGAGACTCCCTAGGCCTCGGATACCCTAATACCATCGGGGTCGGAAGAGAACAAGAGTTGACCAAGTGAGGTCGACAGGAAAGAAGACAGAGAGGAGCCCGGCACAAGTAAGTGGAAGCAATGCCGGACTCAGCTGGGGCCCCGTGGTCGCCAACCCACAACCCACTAGATGTGAGCCCCTGGGGGAAATCTATTTTAGCCTACTTTCAATTTTTGAAATAAATGAAAGTAGACTTAAGAGATCAACACAGGGCGAAAAATTGTGTGTCTGTGAGTCCGTCCGAGTGTGTACTCTGAATGTATGCACCTCCCCCCCCCCCCTATCAATTCGAACACGGTGAAACCGAATTGAACGAAATTTGGTACAGAGGTTGCACTAGCAAAGGGCACCTCAGTGTCATGTTTTATATCGCCGCTATCTTGACGGAAACGTAATGGCGGCCACCCAAATGTTCAAAGCTTAAATCAAATTACGACTAACCTCATCATCCGATCTCTACCAAATTTTGCAACATATATTAATACGGGGAGCGTCTTTTGACTAAACTACAAGGTCATCAGGCCAATAGTTTGCAGATGGCGGCCATGTGTGTGTGCAAATCGATTCCCCCTATTGAACGTGGACTGTTCGCACAGCAGAAAAGGGGAGAGTAGAAGTGTTTGAATTGAGGTGTTACAGGAGAATGTATTCAAACATGGTGAAACCGAATTGAACAAAATTTCGTACAGAGGTAGCACTCGCAAAAGGCAACTCACTGTCATGTTTTATATCGCCGCCATCTTGACGGAAACGTAATGGCGGCTACCCAAATGTAAAAAGCTTAAATCAAATTACGACCAACATAATCATCTGATCTCTACTAAATTTTGCAACAACATACCTTTATGTGATAAGCATATTTTGGCCAAACTACAAGGTGATCAGCCGAATAAATTGCAGAATGCGGCCGTGTATGTGTGCAAATCGATTCCCCCTATCAATTCAAACACGATGAAACCGAATTGAACGACATTTGGTACGGAGGTAGCACTCGTAAAAGGCAACTCAGTGTCATGTTTTATATCACCGCCATCTTGACCGAAACGTAATGGCGGCCACCCAAATGTCAAAAGCTTACATCAAATTACGACCAACCTAATCATCTGAGCTCTACTAAATTTTGCAACAACATACCTTTATGTGAGATGCGTTCTTTGACCAAACTACAAGGTCATCAGTCTAATAGTTTGCATGTGGCGGCCATGCATGTGTGCAAATCGATCCCCCCCCCTATCAATTTAAACACGGTAAATCCGAATTGAACGAAATTTGGTTCAGAGGTAGCACTAGCAAAGGGCACCTCATATTCATGTTTAATATCCTTGTAACACGTTGTATTTCAACAAGCTACTACAACCAACATTCAATTATACTCCTTGAAAAGGACAAAGAGTTTTAACAATACCCATGCATTTAGGAGAAAGTAGGCTATATGTTCTTAACTGAGTATCTTGTTTTATTTATATCCTCAATGCTTCGTCCGTCAGTGGTTATTTTGTTTCCTAAGTAGCAGAAGTCTACCTACTTTAGCTTTCCACCTGCCAATTTGACGTCATTAGGGGTTTCTGATTTCGATGATGATGATAATTGCTGTTTTAAGGGGCCTAACATCTAGATTACCGGCCCCTAATGGTTTGGGTGATCGTGAAGATGAAAATGACATGTAAACTAAAACTAAAACTAACTACTAACTTATATACTAGAAGAAGAAATGGAAAACAAAGGGGAATAAGGAACATAAAGGACAGGAGGAAAAGAAATGCCCTCGAATAATGCGGATTGAGGGACTTGGAAGGAAGGAGAGCCATGAAAGGCAGATAGGAAAGTGAAAGAGGAGAGGGTCCCCACAAGTAAGGGACAAAAGGGGGAAACCGAACCTAGCTCAGGAATCCCTCGGGGTTGCCAACTCCCGAACTCACCAGCCGTGAGCCCCTGAGGGTGTAGCATTATCCAGGGTGCACCAGACGTGGTGGGGCTCCTTGAGGGCCTTGAGCAGAAGGCATGAGATAACATGAAAAGAAAAAAATCCTCTCGGCACGCCGGAAGGCGGAGGTAGATTTCACCGGGCAAACTAGGGGATTGGCTATAATAGGCAAAACATGCAGGTTTTCGTAGGAGGATCAGACCTCATTGATTGCAAGAAAGTATTTTACATTTAGAGGTTAAAAATCAACTTATTTTTCGTTTTTGTATGCATGTTTTTATCATTTTATTGTCTTATGGGGATGGTAACCTTCTTGTCATTCGGGGTTCATTTTTATACTTGTGATCACACTGTCCTTATGCAAGGTTTGGAACTGATGTGTAACTCTCTGACAGTCTGTTACTTCTTCTCGCAAAATTTTATCTCCCGCAGAGATTTTTGTTGGTTCCTCAGTTTAGGGGCTGCGACAACGTGGTCATGTAACCCCGGGTGTGTAGAATCTGATAAACGGTGTTAATTGTGATGACTGTATTAGTCTGTAATTCAGGTAAGGTCTGCAGACGGTCAATTTTAAGTAGTAGTTCCTAATTTTGTACCACAAACTAACGTGAACGACACCTAGCTGTGAACTTGGCTACTAGATGCCACCGCAACCAGCAACTTGCAACGAACGTTGGAACTTCTCCTCCAAAGGAAAGCATGCTGAGGGATTTTTAGCGCTCTTAGAAAATCCGACGACTTTGGCCGGCTTTGAACCAGCGACCTTGGCCATATAAGTTCAGCATGCTACCAGTTAGCCGCTCCCACAGTCAGATGGAAAAATGAATGTGATCTCGTGCAATGGCGTGGTCTTGGCAACCTCTGATAGCTCATCCCTCATCAATTTAGAAGCGTTGTCACGGTAACCTCTGATGGCACTTGGCATGTTCTTTAATTCTGTGAATAATTTAAATATAAATGTACAAAAATGAAAATACATAAGAATAACCAGGTCACAAAAACCCATTGTGAATGAATACAAAATTATGAACAGTGTCATCCCACAGTGCACAAACTTAAAGCTATTAGGGGTAACAATCTCCGACACCCTGAATTGGAACATTCAAAGTGAAGTGGCAAGATGTAAGGCCACCAAAGTTCTGGGTTTCTTGTACAGAAACATGAGAGGTTGTAAACCTAGAGCCTTCAGGATGGCTTACACATGCATGGTCCGTCCAATATTAACGTACGGCTTACCCGCCTGGCATCCCACTACAGCGGAAAACATGAACAAGCTCCAGCGTGTACAGCGCCGCGCAGAAAAGCTAATAGATCGTTATTCCCCTTCCCCTTTGTCAAAATTTCCATCTATAGAGGCAACAGCCAAACAAATTGATCTAATTTTTCTTAAAAAATCCCTTACAAGTTCCATTAATATTGACCCTTTTTGCCGACTGTCATTGGCATATCGCTCAGTTCGGAGAGGACGAGGTGTAACCCTCGTTCCGCCCTTCGCACGTAGCAATGCTTACCTGACAGGTTTCTACGGCCGCTCTGCGCGGTTATGGAACGCGCTGCCAGGGGATGCCAAGATCTTGCCTCTTCGGAAATTCAAGCCGTACGTAAAAAGGTACATTGTATAAATAAACGTATGTATGAGTGATTGATTGTCTCGCTGAATGAATGAATGAATATCTGAATGGAATGAATGAATGAATGTATTGAGTGATTGAGGTTATGAAAGTGCGTGCGTGAGAGAGTGAGTGAACAGGAAAATGTACTATGTCAATATTCTAAATATGTAAATACTGCAAATATCTTTGTAAAACTTGTAAATATTGTTAAAACAAATGTAGATGTAAGCTGTGCCTGTGGAGCATGAAATATGTATGTGGGGCTTGCCCTTTTTCACTAGGCCTTCCATACTTCGTGTACGATTTATGGTAAATAAATAATAATAATAATAATAAATTCCGAAATCATTTTTCTCATCCCTTGGCGTAATGGTAGGTCAGATCGAAAATTCTTTCAGACAAAGTTTTAGGTAATTATAAGGGGAATATTTTCCATTTTGTACGGGTTGATATTGTGCCTATTAAGAGAGATATGATTAATGTTTCCCGAAAAAAAAAAAACTTTTTTCCACCCCTTTGGTCAATGGTTGGTGCTATCAAAAAACCTATTTGACATAATTTTTTGCCTTTATCCGACAAATATTATGAACTTTGAATTGATTCGATATTTCACGTATTAAGAGAGTTATAGCGACATTTCACTTTTTCGAAAAAAAGCCCCCCCCCCATTTTCACCCCCTTTAACCGATTTTGCCCATTAACGAACTCGACCGATTTTTTAAGGGGTTACATATTATGTAAAACATTAAAGTGATTGGTGCAAAATTACGGCAGTTATCATGTCCACAAGAAACTGATATATATGCATATATATACACACACATATATATAAACTTTTGAACTGACGGTGGTTTGGGGTCTGGGGGATGTGAAACGCGAAGATATGTCGAAATTTTCCGGAAGTCGAAACATGGCACCCATTGCAATAGTTAGCTTTCTGATGAAATCTACCTAAAATAGGCTACATAATTTAAAATACTACCATCAACGACACCTATCTGTGAACTTGGCTACTAGATGCCACCGGAACCATCAACTCGCAACGAACGTTGGAACTTCCCCTCCGAAGGTAAGCATACTCACGGTTTTTTGGCGCTCTTAGTAAATCCGACGACTTCAGCCGGGTTTGAACCCGCGACCTTGGGCATAGAAGTTCAGCATGCTACCAGTTCCGATACCGAAGTCGCTTCCCAGAGACATATGAAAACAGAATGTGATCTCGTGCTGTGGCGTTGTCATAGCAACTGCTGATGACTCATCCCTTATCAATTAAAAGTAAAGTTGTCATGGCAACCACTCTTGGCACTTGGCATTTTCTTATAATTTAAATCATTTTGCTCACCCCGTGGCTTAATGGTGGGTCATATCGAAAATTCTTTCAGACAAAAGTTTTAGGTAATTATTGGAGGAATATTGTCCATTTTGTACGGTTTTGATATTGTGCCTATTAAGAGAGATATGATTAATGTTTCCCGAAAAACCCACTTTTTTCCACCCCATTGGTCAATGGTTGGTGCTATCAAAAACTTATTTGACATAAATTTTTGGCACTTATCCGACACATATTATGAACTTTGAATGGATTCGATATTTCACGTATTAAGAGAGTTATAGCGAAATTTCACTTTTTCGAAAAAAGCCCCCCATTTTCACCCCCTTCGACCGATTTTGCCCATTAACGAACTCGACCGAGATTTTATAGGGATACATGTTATGTAAAAAATTCAAGGTGATTGGTGCAAAATTACGGCAGTTATCGTGTCCACAAGAAACTGATATATATATATATATATATATAGATAGATACATATATACATAAATTATATATAAACTTTTGAACTGACGGTGGTTTTGGGGTCTGGGGGATGTGAAACGCGAAGATATGTCAAAATTTTCCGGAAGTCGAAACATGGTACCCATTGCAATAGTTAGCTTTCTAATGAAATCTACCTAAAACAAGGCTGACCCCTCGCTGAAGGAGGGTATCAGAAAAGATGAGACAAGGGCCAATTAAGGCGGTTAAGGAAGAGACTCCCTAGGCCTCGGATACCCTAATACCGTCGGGGTCGGAAGAGAACAAGAGTTGACCAAGTGAGGTCGACAGGAAAGAAGACGGAGAGGAGCCCAGCACAAGTAAGTGGAAGCAATGCCAGACTCAGCTGGGGTCCCGTGGTCGCCAACCCGCGTCCTACTAAATGTCATCTTGACAGCCCCTGGGGGAGTTTCTGATTTCCTTCGGCTGCATTCTGTTATGTAGAAGGTGCTATTGCCACAGTGTTAGTACACTAAACATTTGACAAGGAACATAGTAAATAATATATTGTGAAAATGTGATAGAACCAGCCTTAATGCAAACATTTAAGTGTGCTTATGACCAAATAGTTTGGTAAAAGAGTCTTTCCTTTTTATAAGAAAGATAATATCTGGTGACTGGATAATGACAGCTTTGTTAACTCAGCAGGTCCTAGATATTTCACTGCTACCATTTTTGGAGAATTGCCAACTCAGCAGGACCTAGATATAGCACTGCTACAATTTTTAAAGTATTGTAAATTCAGCAGGTCTTAGACTTAGCACTGCAGCCATTTTTAGAGTACAGTATTATAAACTCAGCAGGTCCTAGACATAGCACTGCAACCATTTTTAGAGTATTATGAACTCAGCAGGTCCTAATCATAGCACTGCAACCATTTTAGAGTATTGTAAACTCAGCAGGCCCTAGACTTAGCACTGCAACAATTTTTGGAGTTTTGCCAACTCAGCAGGTCCTAGACTTAGCACTGCTACCATTTTTGGAGTTTTGCCAACCCAGCAGGTCCTAGACTTAGCACTGCAACCATTTTTAGAGTACTGTAAACTCAGCAGGTCTTAGACTTAGCACTGCAACCATTTTTAGAGTATTGTAAACTCAGCAGGTCTTAGACATAGCACTGCAACCATTTTTGGAGTTTTGCCAACTCAGCAGCTCCTAGACTTAGCACTGCAACCATTTTTAGAGTATTGTAAACTCAGCAGGTCTTAGACTTAGCACTGCAACCATTTTTGGAGTTTTGCCAACTCAGCAGGTCCTAGACTTAGTACTGCAACCATTTTTGGAGTTTTGCCAACTCAGCAGGTCCTAGACTTAGCACTGCAACCATTTTTAGAGTAATGTAAACTCAGCAGGTCTTAGACTTAGCACTGCAACCATTTTTGGAGTTTTGCCAACTCAGCAGCTCCTAGACTTAGCACTGCAACCATTTTTAGAGTATTGTAAACTCAGCAGGTCTTAGACTTAGCACTGCTACCATTTTTGGAGTTTTGCCAACTCAGCAGGTCGTAGACTTAGCACTGCAACCATTTTTGGAGTTTTGACAACTCAGCAGGTCCTAGACTTAGCACTGCAACCATTTTTGGAGTTTTGCCAACTCAGCAGGTCATAGACTTAACAATGCTCCAAAAATGTTAGCAGTGCTAACTCAGCAGATCCTAGACATAGCATTGCAACCATTTTGTAGTATTGTAAACCGCCCCTTAATTTAAGAATCACGGTGGCATTTTGGCCCCATTTATAGAATCACTGAGTAGGAAATCAAACTCACCTCTTCTTAGTTTTGGACCAGTAATAAATTTCTTAGTATCTCTGGGAATCGAATCCAGGACCTTTGTAACCTGAGTCACAATATCTACCCTAAGACCACAGAAGTAAGACACGAGGTGATCTTATACGACTACTTTCATTTCTATTTTCCAATGAAGAAAGTGGACTAAAAACAGGCCAAGGAGACAGAATGATCAGTTTATGGGCTGTTGGGATGTCAGCCGTTCGTTCTTGTAATTGTCACTAAGAACCAGTAGAGGCCGGGTTGTGTTGAGTGTCATATTACAGGTCAATAAAGAACATAAAATAGACTCCATCCTACTCAATGTAAGGCACTGAACTACATTCCTTTGCTTTCCATACTCTCCTGTGTATTATAAACAGGCCAGTTCATCGCTCCTTACCGTGACGTCACCTTGGGCAGTCTCCTCCTGGAGCAACTTCCCGTCAAACACCTTCTTCTCCGACATCATCGTCTACGCTACGGAACGATTTTGTTTTTATCTTGGGCACGATATTTGCATTCCGGTTGGGCGTAGCCTGGACAACGTTCACTTCTCCAGCCACTGAAGTTACCGTGGTTCCCTCCAGCTAGTTCGTGTCACTGATATAGACTGCGGTACTACATTATGTGGGCCACACTGCTGGGGCGGGGGTCAAATGTTCTCTTACGTAGAGGCCGCTGGGGTGCGGGGATCAGTTGAGTTGCCAGACGTTCAGTTTTACCAGAACAAATACGTTTTTTCTTGTATTATTCCGAGTTTCGTTTTAATCTCTAACGGAATGCCAAATATTCAGCTTTTTTGTTTGTTAATTTGGTTGGTTGGTTCCTCAGTTTAGGGGCTGCGACAACGCGGTCATGTAGCCCCGTGTACTTTGGGTGTGTGTAGAATCTGTCATAACCGGTGTTGATGATGATAATTGTTGTTTTAAGGGGCCTAACATCTAGGTTATCGGCCCCTGATGGTTTGGGTGATCGTGAAGATGAAAATGAAATGCAAACTTAAAACTAAAACTAATTACTAACCTACATACTAGAGGAAGAAATGGAAAACATAAGGAGAATAAGGCAAATAAAGGACAGGAGGAAAAGAAATGCCCTCAACCCTCGAAGAATGTGGATTGAGGGACTTGGAAGGAAGGAGAGCCATGAAAGGCAGATAGGAAAGTGAAAGAGGAGCGAGTTCACCCCACTGGTAAGGGACAAAAGGGAGAAACCAGACCCAGCTCAGGAATCCCTCGGGGTCGCCAACTCCCGAACGCACCAGCCGTGAGCCCCTGAGGGTGTAGCAATATCTAGGGTGCAACAGAAGTGGTTGGGCTACATACACCCGGCCTCCTTGAGGGCCTTGAGCAGAAGGCAGGAGATAACATCAAAAGAAAAGAAGGCTGACCCCTCACAGAAGGAGGGAATCAGAAAAGATGAGACAAGGGCCAATTAAGGCGGGAAAGGAAGACACTCCCTAGGCCTCGGATACCCTAATACCGTCGGGGTCGAAAGAGAACAAGAGTTGACCAAGTGAGGTCGACAGGAAAGAAGAAAGAGAGGGGTCCGGCACAAGTAAGTGGAAGCAATGCCATACTCAGCTGGGGCCCCGTGGTCACCAACCCACGTCCCACTAGATGTGAGCCAATGGGGAAAGTTCAGAACTTAGCTACAAGACGCCACCGCAGTCGGCTCCTGGCAACGAACGTAGGAACCTAAGAGCGTTGATTACATTCGTAACCTAGCCTATTTAATTTAAGCTTCACACAGGTGTAATTAGTGGAAGGTTCTTTAACATGCCATACATCTATGGCATGGGACCGCCGGCTTTACTTCCCCTCCAAAGGAAGGCATACTGAGGGATGTTTAACGCTCTTAAAAATCCGACGACTTCGGCCGGGTTTGAACCCGCGATCTTGGGCCTAGAAATTCAGCACGCTACCAACTACGCCACCGAAGCCGCAGTTAATGAGAATGAAGATCATTTAAGAAGAATCGGGCAAGTATCTTTATTAGAAGGAGGCGGCCGTGGCCTACTAGAAAGTGTAATCCTGGATTTTACCTGAATTTTAAAAAAATAGGAAGCCTCAGAAAACAATATTTCAAGTGGAGCACTCTTGGCAGTCACTACGGAGGCCCGGGTTCGATTCACCGCTCTGCTGTCCAGGATGTGGTTTTCCGTCGATTCCATTTCTACTCCAGACGAATGTTCGGGTGGTTCCTAAATTAAGGCCATGTCCGCCTTCTTCCTAATCCTCGTCTGAATTACAACTACACACACTAATACAGCACATTCATCACAGTAACGCAGGTTATCAGAAAAATTCCACACACACACACACACACACACACACACACACACACACGAGGCTACATGATGATGATGATAATTGTTGTTTTAAGGAGCCTAACATCTAGGTTATCGGCCCCTGATGGTTTGGGTGATCGTGAAGATGAAAATGAAAAGCGAACTTAAAACTAAAACTAACTACTAACCTACATACTAGAAGAAGAAATGGAAAACTAAAGGAGAATAAGGCAAATAAAAGGACAGAAGGAAAAGAAATGCCCTCAACCCTCGGAGAAGGCGGATTGAGGGACTTGGAAGGAAGGAGAGCCATGAAATGCATATAGGAAAGTGAAAGAGGAGAGGGTCCGCCCCAGAGGTAATGATAAAAGGGGGAAAACGGACCCAGCTCAGGAATCCCTCGGGGTCGCCAACTCCCGAACTGACCAGCCATGAGCCCCTGAGGGTGTAGCATTATCTAGGGTGTACCAGAAGTGGTGGGGCTACATACACCCTGCCTCCTTAAGGGCCTAGAGCACAAGGCAGGAGGTAAAAGGAAGAGAAAAAGAAGGCCGACCCCTCGCAGAAGGAGATGAGACAAGGGCCAATTAAGGCGGGAAAGGAAGAGAATCCCTAGGCCTCGGATACCCTAATACCGTCGGGGTCAGAAGAGAACAAGAGTTTACCAAGTGAGGTCGACAGGAAAGAAGACAGAGAGGAGCCCGGCACAAGTAAGTGGAAGCAATGCCGGACTCAGCTGGGGCCCCGTGGTCGCCAACCCACGCCCACAAGATGTGAGCCCCTGGGGAACGAGGCTACATGACCACGATGTCGCAAATACCCTAAATTAATCAATAACAACAAAACAATTTCATGATTAAGGTGGCCATATACACTATTTTTCTGAAATTTCATTTTTTTAATATCCATTTTTAGCCTTCCTTCGATTTCTGCAAAAAATGAAAGTAGACATATGAGATCAACACAGGGCGAAAAAAGTGTGTCTGTGTATGTGTGTGTGAGTCTGTATGTGTGCGAGTCTGTGTGTCTGTGTGTGTGTGAGTGTGTGTACTCTGAATGTCTGTCCCCCCCCCCCCCTATCAATTCGAACACGGTGAATGCGAATTGAACGAAATTTGGTACAAAGGTAGCACTAGCGAAGGACACCTCAGTGTCATGTTTTATATCGCCGCCATCTTGACGGAAACGTAATGGCGGCCACACAAATGTTCAAAGCTTAAATCAAATTACGACTAACCTAATCATCCGATATCTACCAAATTTTGCAACAACATACCTTTATGGGGGTGCATCCTTTGACCAAACCAATAGGCCATCAGCGTAATAGTTTGAGGATGGCGGCCATCTTTGTGTGAAAATTGATTCCCCCTATTAATTCGAACACGGTGGAACCGAATAGAACGAAATTTGGTACAGAGGTAGCACTAGCAAAGGGCACCTCAGTGTCATGTTTTATATCGCCGCCATCTTGACTGAAACGTAATGGCGGCCACACGAATGTTCAAAGCTTAAATCAAATTACGATTAACCTAATCATCCGATCTCTACCAAATTTTGCAACTACATACCTTTATGGAGGGAGCATCCTTTGACCAATCTAATAGGTTATTAGCCTAATAGTTTGCGGATGGCGGCCATCTTTGTGTGAAAATCAATTCCCCCTATTAATTCAAACACGGTGAAACCGAATGAACGAAATTTGGTACAGAGGTAGTACTAGCAAAGGGCACCTCAGTGTCATGTTTTATATCGCCGCCATCTTGACTGAAACGTAATGGCGGCCACACAAATGTTCAAAGCTTAAATCAAATTACGATTAACCTAATCATCCGATCTCTACCAAATTTTGCAACAACATACCTTTATAGAGGAAGCATCCTTTGACCTAATGAATAGGTCATTAGCCTAATAGTTTGCGGATGGCGGCCATCTTTATGTCAAAATTGATTCCCCCTATTAATTCGAACACGGTGGAACCGAATGAACGAAATTTGGTACAGAGGTAGCACTAGCAAAGGGCACCTCAGTGTCATGTTTTATATCGCCGCCATCTTGACAGAAACGTAATGGCGGCCACACAAATGTTCAAAGCTTAAGTTAAATTACGACTAACATAACCATCCGATCTCTACCAAACTTTGCAACAACATTCCTTTATGGAGGGAGCATCCTTTGACCAATCTAATAGGTTATTAGCCTAATAGTTTGCGGGTGGCGGCCATCTTTATGTCAAAATTGATTCCCCCTATTAATTTGAACACGGAGGAACCGAATGGAACGAAATTTGGTACAGAGGTAGCACTAGCAAAGGGCACCTCAGTGTCATGTTTTATATCACCACCATCTCTACTGAAACGTAATGGCGGCCACACGAATGTTCAAAGCTTAAATCAAATTACGATTAACCTAATCATCCGATCTCTAGCAAATTTAGCAACAACATACCTTTATGGAGGGAGCATCCTTTGACTAAACTAATAGGTCATCAGCCTAATATTTTGCGGATGGCGGCCATCTTTGTGTGAAAATCGATTCCCCTTATCAATTCGAACACGGTGAAACCGAATGGAACGAAATTTGGTACAGGTAGCACTAGCAAAGGTCACCTCAGTGTCATGTTTTATATCACCGCTATCTTGACGGAAACGTAATCGCGGCCACCCAAATGTTAAAAGCTAAAATGTAATTACGACCAACCTAATAATCTAGTCTCTACCAAATTTTGCAACACCATATCTTTATGTGGGAAACATATTCAGACCAAACTGCAAGAACATCAGCCCAATAGTTTGCAGATGGTGGCCAAGTATGTGTGCAAATCGATTCCCCCTATCAATTCAAACATGGTGAAACCGAATTGAACGAAATTTGGTACAGAGGTACCACTAGCAAAGGGCACCTCATATTCATGTTTAACATCCCTATAGCACGTTGTATTTCAACAAGCTACTACAACCAACATCAATCATACTCCTTGAAAAGGACAAAGAGTTATAACAATACCCATGCATTTAGGAGAAAGTAGGCTATATGTTCTTTACTGAACATCTTGTTTAGGAAATTTCTTCTAGTTTTAGAAAATGTATGGTTCATAAATATACCATTAATCTTTCATGTCAAAATAAATTATTTACTGTAAGAGGGCGCAACCGTTCTGACCGACAGCTGTCATGTCTGGCGAATCAGCAGATCTATAAAATTCCTTTCGAGCCTAAATTGACTTTTTCTTTCTCTATCCCACTGGTTTCGCTCCTGGCCGTGGAAAGTGATTTTTGATAGGCGACAAAAATCACGGCACGCATGTGATTCGTTGTTGGCATGTTAATGAACCCATTTGAATTCAGTAGGCCGTGTTCATGGTGGAAAAATTGACTTTCTCTTTCTCTTTCCCACTGGTTTCACTCCTGGCCGTGGTAAGTGATTTTGATAGGTAAAAAAATCACGGCACGCATGTCATTCGTTGTTGTCATGTTAATGAACCCAATGAATTCAGTAGGCCGTGTTCATAGTGGTAAAACAATCTCGGGATTTTCCGCCAACACAAAGTTCCTCGTTTCTCTACTAGAAAGCGCTATAGTGTCAAGGAGCTTAGATATCTAACTTCCTTGACTTTCATAGCGTTCCAAGGAACGACAAGATTCGATATGCAAGCTGCCCTCTGGGCGTCAAATAACAAGATGAAGGAGGACCATACAGCTTTCAAGGAAGGATCGGTGTATGTCCCAGGAGGTTTCTGATGTGATCAAAACAGAATGTGAGTGAAGACATACTAAGTCAACTTTAAATGCGATTTACTCATTAATTCGTTTCCTGACATTTGAAGTCATTCAAAATGCTTTAACTTTTGTCACCGAAATGGTAACTGCTTGATTTTTATTTCAAATTAAAGCTAATACATGTATCTATGTTCCCTACCACTAACAAAATGATATTCATAAAAATGTAATTTTAAGAACTTTTTAAACAATGTTGTTAAACAAAATTTCAAGAAACTTAAATTGTAATATAATTTTAAAACCCTTACTTGTGACTAATTCAGACAAGAGTGATAGGGAACATTCCCCCATGTAACTTAGATTGTTTTTGTTCAAGGTTCAAGGATTTTGGTTAAAATATGTGAGAGGTAGAGGACTTTAAGTACCCCTGTGTAAATAGCAACAAATAATTTTTTCATAAACAATTAACATAAAATTTGTGTAAAATGAACTTCAAAATCTCTTAGTTTGATCATGATAAAACAACAGAAAAATTTAACATTGCTAGAGATTATTCTTTAAAAAAAATTATTCCTAGTGTATATGACCACCAGTCTGCTGCAATGACAGCCGAAACGTCGGGAAACATTCACCAACACTCGGCGTGGCTCCATCCCGAAATCCTAGATAGTAAACTAGACACCGGCCGTGAAAGCCTACGATCTAAATATATTAGCCTAGTTTCGATTTTTGCAAAACATGAAAGTAGACATGAGATCAACACAGGGCGAAAAAAGTGTGTCTGTGTGTGTGTGTGTGTGTGTGTGTGTGTGTGTGTGTGTGTGTGTGTGAGAGAGAGAGAGTCTGTGTGTGTGTGTGTGTGTGTGTGTGTACTCTGAATGTCTGTCCCCCACTATCAATTCGAACACGGTGAAACCGAATTGAACGAAATTTGGTACAAAGTTAGCACTAGCAAAGGACACCTCTGTCATGTTTTATATCGCCGCCATCTTGACGGAAACGTAATGGCGGCCACACAAATGTTAAAAGCTAATATGTAATTACGACCAACATAATAATCTAGTCTCTACCAAATTTTTCAACAAAATATCTTTATGTGGGAAGCATATTCTGACCAAACTGCAAGATCATCAGCCCAATAGTTTGCAGATGGTGGCCAAGTATGAGTGCAAATCGATTCCCCCTATCAATTCAAACACGGTGAAACCGAATTGAACGAAATTTGGAACAGAGGTAGCACTAGCAAAGGGCACCTCAGTGTCATGTTTTATATCGCCGCCATCTTGACGGAAACGTAATGGCGGCCACACAAATGTTCAAAGCTTAAGTTAAATTACGACTAACATAACCATCCGATCTCTACCAAACTTTTCAACAACATACCTTTATGGAGGGAGCATCCTTTGACCAATCTAATAGGTTATTAGCCTAATAGTTTGCGGTTGGCGGCCATCTTTATGTCAAAATTGATTCCCCCTATTAATTCGAACACGGTGGAACCGAATAGAACGAAATTTGGTACAGAGGTAGCACTAGCAAAGGGCACCTCAGTGTCATGTTTTATATCGCCGCCATCTTGACTGAAACGTAATGGCGGCCACACGAATGTTCAAAGCTTAAATCAAATTACGATTAACCTAATCATCCGATCTCTACCAAATTTTGCAACTACATACCTTTATGGAGGGAGCATCCGTTGACCAATCTAATAGGTCATTAGCCTAATAGTTTGCGGATGGCGTCCATCTTTGTGTCAAAATCGATTCCCCCTATTAATTCGAACACGGTGAAACCGAATGGAACGAAATTTGGTACAGAGGTAGCACTAGCAAAGGGCACCTCATATTCATGTTTAATATCCCTATAGCACGTTGTATTTCAACAAGCTACTACAACCAACATTCAATTATACTCTTAGAAAAGAACAGAGTTATAACAATGCCCATGCATTTAGGAGAAAGTAGGCTATATGATATTTACTGAACATCTTGTTTATAGTTGTGAGTCCTTGGGGGAAACTATAACAAAATTTGTATTGCGTGCCCCTATCCCCCTCGTATATATATTCCTGAATTCATGCCCGAACAGGGCTGTCTAATCGTTCCATCTAGGGCAGTGGTTCTGAACCCGTAGAAGTCCGCGGACCCTTCAGCCTGAAATTGAATCATGTACGGACCCCGCCCCCAATACACCCTATCATTTGTAACCCTTCCTCAATAACACTTATTTTATAGTACTGTACATTATGCAACGAGCCTATAATGGCAATAATTAATACACGAGTATGTTTATAAAACGAGCGTATGCGAGTTTTATAATTTCCATTATAACTATTTTATGTTCGAACATAAATATTCATAAATATCTCTCCAGATTTCACCTGTTTTATGTACTGAACAGAGCGCATGGGACGCAGAGAATGCCTTGTATTTGACCATGGCCTCCTCGATTACCCCACTCTGGCACTAGGCAACGCAGTGAAATTTAAATTAGAAGGCCTTGGAACTCAGCGCAGGTGCGATGCTATCCTTATCTAATTGGTCAAACTACTGTTTCTTGAGCTGTGATTGGTGGGAGAAACTGTTTCATAATGAAAAATAGTGTTATAATCACCATCATTATGATACAGTTTTCTGACATATAATAGTCAGGGTCGAACATAAAAGATATTTCAATTCAAAACCTGATAGTCATCGCCGCGAATACATTCGGACGATTCTCTTTCCCGCACATCGTTTTCAAAATCCCCATTTATTGGCCAATGTTTTTTTATACGTGCTGGTGCACCCTTCCTCCCGCGGACCACTCCCGAGGCACTCGCGGACTACCGGTTAAGAACCACTCATCTAGGGGATACAAATGAACTTGTAATCTGGCAACTTCCACCACTAGAACTGATGGACAATTCTTCTCGCCTCAGTAGTCATGTTAATAAAATCGGTCTACCGAAAAGAAACGTGTCTGAGGGATTGAATTACAGTGTGGTGGAAGCTATGATGTATGGTAAGTAAGTCGTTTTGTGAGGAGTTTCATGCTCGCCTGTAGCTGTCCTAACCACAGCTCTCAGACACACACGAGGGATCACTTTAATACTCCACCGATACTTTTATAGAAATATTGGGCTAGGAATGGAAAGAGGACTTCAAATGAAATATTTGATTTATAAGCAAATTCTTGGATATCTTCCCCGAATATTTTATACGTAATTATACAAATAATAAGACTTAGGAAACAATCGCGAGATGTAATTTAGATCGAAAAAACTTACAAAATGCAACGCAGATGAAAAATACCTACAAAAAAATCGCTAAAGGGAATTTAGATACACGGGGAACCAAGTAACGAAAACAGTGCGGGAAACTTAAAGACAAAAGGAAGTATAAAGAAAAGAGGAGAGGGGAGGAGAGGAGAGAGAGGAGAGGGTCCGCTCCAAAGGTAAGGGACAAAAGGGGAAAACGGACCCAGCTCACGAATCCCTCGGGGTCGCCAACTCCCGAACTCACCAGCCGTGAGCCCCTGAGGGTGTAGCATTATCTAGGGTGCTCCAAATGTGGTGGGGCTACATACACCCGGTCTCCTTAAGGGCTTGAGAACAAGGCAGGAGGTAAAAGGAAAAGAAAAAGAAGGCTGACCCCTCGCAGAACGAGGGTATCAGAAAAGACGAGACAAGGGCCAATTAAGGCGGGGAAGGAAGAGACTCCCTAGGCCTCGGATACCCTAATACCGTCGGGGTCGGAAGAGAACAAGAGTTGACCAAGTGAGGTCGACAGGAAAGAAGACGGAGAGGAGCCCGGCACAAGTAAGTGGAAGCAATGCCGGACTCAGCTTGGGTCGCCAACCCACGTCCCACTAGATGTGAGCCCCTGGGGGAATCTAAGGATGAAGAGATTTTGGGAAGGGAAGAGGAAGAAGGGAGAGAAGTGATAATTGTGTCATCATGAAAAGTTCAAATACTGTCCGTAACGGCAAAAATGATATAATAGTCTAATAATAATACTGTAAGATGTACACAGTCACGAATAGCACACTAAAAATCAATTGGGTAAAGGAAACCGTGGGAGACCTCAAGAAACTAAACATCTCTACAGAAGACATTGCAGACAGGAGCACATACAGAGAGAAATTTACGACAAAAGAAATGTGAGCAAACTCCCAAAGACAGACAACCAGGAAAGAAGAGGATGGAGGAGAGAAAGAGGAAGCATAGTGTGTATATGAGAGGTTTTTTGGGAAAAAAGAAGAAAGGGGCAGAATAAAACACGAACATTGATTGTGTTGTAACGCACTCCTTATGAGAAACTAACGAAAAAATAATAATATAAGATATACACAGACAAGAAAGAAAAATCTCGAGGAAGATTTTTGGCCCAGTTTATACTGAGGGAATTTGAATGAAAAGAAAATCCCAGGAGCTTTATCAACATTTGGATGAAATATGACACATTCAGGAAAAGGCGTTTGGAATGTTAAGGGCATAATCTCAGAATGATTGTTCGCAGGCTCACAAAAAACAATTCTAAATCTTATTCTCTCAAAAAAAAAAAATGCTCAGAAGCTGCTTGAAATTGAAAAAGACCTTCAGGAAATAAACCACTCAAGTGATATGGTATTGGGCAGATCTAAATTTAGAGAACTAATGTTAACAATCCTATTTTTAGACAACCCAAACATTGCATCCAAAACAACCAGCACGGAGAAGCCCAGAAAGAGCCATAGTGAGAAGATACAGAGAATTTGGGAAGACAAGAAAGCAAGCTCAGCTGGATAGGTTCAATCGCGCTCCTTAGACGGGCATAACTATGTAAATAACTATAATAATAATAATAATAATAATAATAATAATAATAATAATAATGATAATAATGATAATAAATACGCGGAATTCTCGGTCCATTAAGAACTACTGAGTTTTGGAAATTAAGAAGTAACGAGAAATATATTGGAACATTGAAAACATAACCGAGACACTAAAGAAGAGGCGATTGTGATTTTTCGGACATTTATATGGAATGAATGATAGCAGGTTAACCAAACAGATTTTTAAATATCTTTGGAAAAAGAAATCGACAACAGCCTGGTCTCAAGAAGTAAACAAAGATTTAGAGAGAAATAATGTAAGTGAAGAAGATGCACTAGAGAGAGAAATTTTCCAAGAAACGGTATTGGGAATGGAAGGACTCCACGGAAGGCAATACAAGAAAGCAAGCTCAAAATGGTCGGAAGAGAGAAAGAAGAGACACAACGAAAAGATGACGGAGCACTGGAGGAAGAAGAATGAGCAACAAAGGACTAAACATTGAAATTGGTTCGTGGTCCTCAGAAAACCCTAACGGAGAAATAATAATAATAATAATAATAATAATAATAATAATGAGGAGGAGGAGAAGAAGAAGAAACAAGGAAAATATTGAGGAAAGTCCTTGGTTCAGTCTGCTCGGGAAAAATCTGGATGAAACGGAAGTCTCATGAGATTTATCAGCATGCTGAAGCGATTCTACGGCCACATTATCAGAATGTTTAATGGCAGGCTCGCGAATAGGATTAGCAGCCTTGCTCTCTCAATGAAAGTCAAGAACAACTGATAGTGACATAGGCAAAGACCTTCAAGAATTTGACACAGAGTAAATTATACAAGATCGACTCCAGTTCAGAGCATAAATCAACAACTATCGTTTCTTGAAAAAAAAAAAAAACTACTAGGACCAAGAAATCACGGACTGAAGAATGGAAGAAAATTTTCAGAGCCCAGATAAAGAGATTTTGGGAGAAGAAAAACATCATCATTAGCTAAATACGTTCCATCGCGTTCTACAGATGGGCATAACGACGGCATGGACTAGTCTTTCCGTGAACATTATTCTTTTTTTGGTGCTTTTGCAATTGATTTTCGTTGTTTCACCACTTTTCCAAACGTGAAAGACACACAAAAAGAGGTGCCGGCATGATGACACGTGGTACATTGAGGAGGATTTCGTGCAATTCGAATTACTTTGAAAGATGAATATTAGTCTAATAATTAATAATGTATAACTTTTATTTTAATTAAAATAATTTTTGGAGGAGAACTTTTTAGTTTGATGAATGTTCACCGGAAACTCAACCATATCTGGTTGATTAGATTACCAGTGTGCCTTTTCTACCACTACGAGCGCTAGTCTGAGTCAATACAGAGTTTCACTTGAGCCCTTATAGCTACTTCCGGTGTGAAGATTTTTCAAATAAATAACAAGTAGTTCCGTGAAGAACTATAGTTCCGTGAAGAACTATACAGCCTATTTTCATACATCCTACTCATGATAATTGCCTCTATCAACTTACACAATTTCAGTTTGATTGATGTGATAGATTCGTAGATATTGAGAACCTTCTAAATATTTCAGATGGTCACCAGGTTGGATTTTATTTATGTACTATTACCTGAAGATTATTGTGTACGTGTGGTATTCTAACTTCAATCGTATGATTATGACACAAGAAGTAAAAACGAGATTTCAAAATTTCGCACAGCTGCCAACTTATGGTTATGAAAACAATTGAAATAAATTAGATGCCAGTGGATTAACATTTGTATAAGCATTTAGCGTGCAAAGTTTCACTGCATTCGGATGGTTAAATCGCGAGAAACGTCCATTTAAATATTTATAGTTCGCATCGCCGCCATGTTGGATTTGTGCTCACCAGGTTACTGAAAGTCCTATAGCTGAACTTATGTTCATAGCCTCTATGAACATTAAAAGATCAGTTTGATTGCTGTAAAAGATTCGTAGATATTCAGAACTGTCAAAATATTTCGGATGCTCGCCATTTTGGATTGTTATATGTATAGGCCATAGAGTTATGTACCATTAAAGGAGAATTATTGCGTAGGTTCATTATTCAAACTTTCACTTCGATCGCATGATTACGACACAAGAATTAAAAACTTAATTTTAAAATTTCGCACAGCCTCCATCTTGAGGTTATGTAAACAATTGATCTAAATTAGACGCCTGTGCATTACAATGTGTAGGCTATAAACAATTGCTGTACCAAGATTCATTACGTTTGGATGGTTAAATCACGAGAAAAGTCTATTAAAAGTCTGAAATTCGCTTGGCCGCCATGTTGGTTTTGTTGTTACCAGGTTTTTGAAAGTCTCATAGGTGAACATTTAGTAGTGCCTCTATCACCGTACAAAATTTCAGGGTGATATCTGTAATAGTTTCGGAGATACTGAATGCTGGTGAAATAGTTCTCACAGCTGCTATGTTGGATTGGAGAGACACAATACAATTTGAAGAGCACGGTCGGGGTCGGCCAGGATGGTGCTATGATCTTACCGACTTTTATTGAATTAGCTCCATCCCTTTAGAAGTTATTAGGGGGACACACACACATACACACGAATCACACACGCACACACAGACACACGGACAAAAGGTGATGTCATAAGCCTATTTTTTCATAAAATGAAAATAGGCTAAAAATCTCCTGAGGGTATTGAACCATTAAAGAAAGAATTATAGATAAGTTAAATTGGCCAGGATTTGATTCAAAAAGAAAACGAGTAAAGAAACAAGCGATTTTCGGCTGATTTTCTGGAACTGCATGTAGGTCGGAAGTGATTTTCAATTTTTTTGTTACATAGAACTCTTGATGATGATGATGATGATGATGATGATAATTGTTGTTTTATGGGGCCTAACATCTAGGTTATCGGCCCCTAATGGTCTGGGTGATGGCGAAAATGAGAATGAAATGGAAACCAGAACGAAAATTATGTGAGATGGAAAATACGTACAGAGAGAAACTCAGAGGGAAACAACTCACAATATGGTCTTACAAAAGGGAATTTAGAACGAAAAGATTCACAAAAAGAATAGATTGAAAAAGACCCACAAAACTAAGGCTAGATTCAAAATACCCACAAAATGAAATGTAGCGTCGAAATACTTACAAAATGCAACTGAAATTCAAAATACTTACAAAATGCAAATGAGATCGAAAATACGTACAATATGCAATTGAGGTTCAAAATACTTACAAAATGCAATTGAAATTGAAAATACACAATGCAATTGAGATTGAAATATCCCAGTTCCAATCCAAATTATTCACAAAGTGCAATTGAAATTCAAAATACTTACAAAATGCAATTGAAATTGAAAATGCTTACAGAATGTACGGTAGATTCAAACGACTCATGTGGATTGACAATACTTACAAAATGCAATTTTGATTGAAAATACTTGACAAAATGTAATTTAGATTCAAAATACCCACACAATGCAATTGAGAATCAAAATATGTGCAAAATGCCCACCAAACAAAATGCAATTTAGATTCAAAATTCTTGCGAAATGCGGTTTAGGTTGAAAATACAAAATGCACTTGAAATTCAATAAGCTCACTAAAATGTACTGCGCCTACGTTGAAAGATTTACTAAAAAGCAATTTAGATTGTCAATCTTTACGAAATGCAATTGAGGTTGAAAACAATCGCGAGATGTAATTTAGATCGAAAAAACTTACAAAGTGCAACGTAGATTAAAAATGCCTTAAAAATCGCTAAAAGGGAATTTAGATACACGGTGAACCAAGTAACAAAAACAGTGCGGGAATCTTAAAGAGAAAAGGAAATACAGTATAAGGAAAAGAGGAGAGGAGAGGGGAGAGAGGAGAGGGTCCGCCCAAAAGGTAAGAGACAAAAGGGGGAAAACGGACCCAGCGCTGGAATCCCCCGGGGTCGCCAACTCCCGAACTCACCAGCCGTGAGCCCCTGAGGGTGTAGCATTATCTATGGTGCACCAGAAGGGGTGGGGCTACATACACCCTGCCTCCTTAAGGGCCTTGAGCACAATGATGATGATGATAATTGTTGTTTTAAGGGGCCTAACATCTAGGTTATCGGCCCCTGATGGTTTGGGTGATCGTGAAGATGAAAAAAAAGAAGCGAACTTAAAACTAAAACCATCCACCAACCCACATACTAGAAGAAGAAATGGAAAACTAAAGGAGAATAAGGCAAATAAAGGACAGGAGGAAAAGAAATGCCCTCAACCCTCGAAGAAGGCGGACTGAGGGACCTGGAAGGAAGGAGAGCCACGAAAGGCAGACAGGAAAGTGAACGAGGAGAGGGTCCGCCCCAAAGGCAAGGGACAAAAGGGGGAAAACGGACCCAGCTCAGGAATCCCTCGGGGTCGCCAACTCCTGAACTCACCAGCCGTGAGCCCCTGAGGGTGTAGCATTATCTAGGGTGCACCAGAAGTGGTGGGGCTACATACACCCGACCTCCTTAAGGGCCTTGAGCACAAGGCAGGAGGTAAAAGGAAGAGAAAAAGAAGGCTGACCCCTCACAGAAGGAGGGTGTCAGGAAAGATGAGACAAGGGCCAATTAAGGCGGGAAAGGAAGAGACTCCCTAGGCCTCAGATACCCTAATACCGTCGGGGTCGGAAGAGAACAAGAGTTGACCAAGTGAGGTCGACAGGAAAGTAGACGGAGAGGAGCCCGGCACAAGTAAGTGGAAGCAATGCCGGACTCAGCTGGGGCCCCGTGGTCGCCAACCCACGCCCACTAGAAGTGAGCCCCTGGGGGCCCAAGAAATTTAAGTGGGTTTAATTCCCACCTGAGCCATCGTAGAAGTGGTTTACCCATTTCAACTCCAGGCAAATACTGGGATGGTTCCTAACTTAAGGCATGGCTGCCTCCTTCCCAGTCAGAGACTGTATTACAAATACACACACTAGACACCAAAATAACACATGTCATAAACCCACGAACACAGGATCCATAACCATGATGCCCAATTCCCTATGTGAAATGGGAACAAATACACTTCAGTCATGCTGTTTTGCTTATCTATTTTTAGTTCGAAATCTTAAATATTATTTATTTTAGCAGTCACAAATTCATCGTTAGCAGGCACTGTCATTATGTAACACTTCCCCAATGTCTGAGCAATGTCAGGGTATGCATTCTCATAGGCCTAAGGATTGGTGAAGGCAAAATCCTTAATTACACATCATATGAGAATAGGCTTCATTGCTTCATTTTTAAAATCATATTTCAGTGTATGGGCAAACACCTGTATACTTTATTGGCAAGTTTTTGCATTGTTTTCCACTAACTCTGGTAGTATTTTACCAACACAACATTATTTTTTTTACCACTGATTTCTCGGTGACCAACCTACTGCAATTTTATGAACTTTGTGCCCACTATTATCCTTCTCTTGATCACTCTGGTTACCTACTAGCTAAAGCTCTATATTTCTGTCCCCTTCAGAACTGCAGGATGCACTTTGAAATATTTCACTAACCTATTTGCTGTTCAAAACTTAGATGGGAAATTTGTCAGTCAGGAAAAGCTGAGTAAAACAGCTGGTATAGCCTATTTAATTAATACATTTCCTATTGGTGCAGAGATCCCACATTGATTGAAAAGTATAAACAAGTACATCATGCTTATTAAGGTTATTTCTTGAGCCTCCACCATGTTAAGAGGTCCCACAGTGTCTCTGTTCTGAAATTTTAAAATTATAACTTTATAAGAGTTATAGATAACTATGAGTTGTTTTTCTAATGGATCCTTATTATATAAAAGGGTGCTATTTTTGCTTTCCATGAAGCTTAGTAGGCCTATGTACCTCAAAAAGGTGGAAAAAGTATTCATATTACTTTTCACCAGTATTGCAAAATGTTCTAATTTATTTTCCTTCGATATTGGTACCTCTGCAATATAATTGAGGAACATGGGCAGTTGAAATTCTGTGAACACCTTTATTCTGTACTTCCATTCAGTTGAAAAAAATCCCAAAACTGTAATTATGTGATAGGTTGATAGCATTAGGATGAGGACTGTGTGTATTTGGCTTGAGATGACTAATACTTGGGTATGAGTATAACCACTAAGACAGTTTTTTATGATTTTAAGGTATGTGAACTCCACTTCAATGAAGAATATATTCTTCTACACAGTTAATGGTACGACAGCAAAAATGGGAAAAAGTATTTTATGTCTCTTGACAAACCTCATCTAAAGCAAGAGGCTGTACCATCAATTCTTCCTAACTGTCCTGCCTAACTTTCTTCAGCTTCTGCTTCAAGAGTGTGTGGTGATGAAAGACTAGAAGACCTTGAAAACAGACTGTTTTACTAAGTTACTGTAGTTTTGTCATTGTAAATACAGTATGATTGTTAAGATATGTTGTTTTATGATGGTAATTTTTCACTGTTTTTTTTTGTTTTTTGTTTTTTTTTTTGTTTTTGATTAATTTTGGAAAACACATTGATAGAAAATATAAGTTAGGTTACATTTTTAATTTTTCTCGAATATGTAGCCTATATGAATTTTTCTATTTTTGCACTTCCCATAAAATGTGCATATGCTAGGGTGTCTGCTATTCTGCAAATCAATAGAATTTCTTTTTTCAAAAACTTGGGGGAAAATTGAGAGATATCGACGGCATTGATCCTTTGTTTTCCAGGTTGCAAACTATTCATTCAATGTGTGTAGATAGAAGACATTCTTATTGATCTTTGTATTTAACTGTTCCTAAAGTGACTGAATATGTGACACAGTTGTAAGCACAATGCACTTAGGCCTATCACTATGCAAAATATTATGCACAACATAGGCTTGTTTAATATATTTAAGTTCATCATGCATATAATTTTTTGAGTAAGTTTTGATTTTATTCCTATAGTATATTTTTTAACTTCTTTGCTTCATTGTTAGAATTAATATCAATGTGAACCTCTTCTGACTATAATTTTCGAAATTATTTTTCTAGTTTAGTATTTCCTTACAGTTCTACATTTTATTATACTACATACATACACACTGCCTCCTTGAGGGCCTTGAGCAGAAGGCAGGAGATGACATGAAAAGAAAAAGAATGCTGACCCCTCGCAGAAGGAGGGTATCAGGAAAGATGAGACAAGGACCAATTAAGGCGGGAAACGAAGAGACTCCCTAGGCCTCAGATACCCTAATACCGTCGGAGTCGGAAGAGAACAAGAGTTGACCAAGTAAGGTCGACAGCAAAGAAGACGGAGAGGAGCTCGGCACAAGTAACTGGAAGCAATGCCGGACATAGCCGGGGTCCCGTGGTCGCCAACCCACGTCCCACTAGATGTGAGACCCTGGGGGGTGATACAATTGACCTTCCTTGCAATGTCATAGATGTATTTCAACAAAATATTATATATGATGATGATGATAATTGTTGTTTTAAGGGGCCTAACATCTAGGTTATCGGCCCCTAATGATCTGGGTGATAGCGAAGATGATAATGAAACGGAAACCAGAACGAAAATTAAGTGAGACGGAAAATACTTACAAAAAGGAACTCGGATTGAAACGACTCACAAAATGTTCTTACAAAAGGGAATTTAGAACGAAAAGATTCACAAAAGGAATAGATTGAAAAATACCCACAAAATGAAGGCTAGGTTCAAAATACGTACAAAAGGCAATGTAGCGTCGAAATACTTACAAAATGCAACTGAAATTCAAAATACTTACAAAATGCAAATGAGATCGAAAATACGTACAAAATGCAATTGAGGTTCAAAATACTTACAAAATGCAATTGAAATTGAAAATACACAATGCAATTCAGATTGAAATAGGCCTTATCCCAGTTCCAATCCAAATTATTCACAAAGTGCAATCGAAATTCAAAATACTTACAAAATGCAATTGAAATTGAAAATGCTTACAAAATGTACGGTGAAAAATATTATATAGTGTTCTAATTCTCTAGGAAATGTTGCTTCTGATTATGCAACGTGTTTCGAAAGCTAGCCTTGTGGGCTGGCAATTAGATTGCGATAGAGTGGGTTGCAGAGGGCGGGAGGCGGGGGAGGGGGAGGGGGAGTGGGACGCCCAACCCCCCAGAGGCTCGGATAAAAAGCCAAATCATTCTCAAGTGCCACAGCTATAATCTACTGGTATAACAGGTGCATGCCCAAGGCCCCCTTCCTCTCGGTCTACCATTGTCCTCAAGAGGTCCAATCTGTTCTTGCCTGTAGCCATGATCTAACTAGCAGAGGAATAACGAGATTATCTGATACTGTCTTGCATTCATCGTCATTTGCCACCTAATATCCCTGGAGTTTCGCAGATAATTATAATTAGGATATTCCATCCACGCCGTAATTTATTGTGCCGTTTCCAAGAACTGCATTCTCATGACAGCGTTCATGGTAAGTGTACGTTTTTAGCAATTGGGTCCTGTATTTTACAAGTAGTTCAATACATTTGTGGTGATGATTTTGTTGTTTTAGAGGCGTTACATCTAGACTATCGGGACCCTAATTATTGGAATGATGATTAAAATGACGATAAAATGAAAATCAGAACTAAAACTAACTATTGACTTACAACTAACACACGGACTAGAAGTAGACATAGAGGGATGTGGGAAAAAGGAATAGGTTGTTGATGATGATGATGATGATGATAATTGTTGTTTTAAGGGGCCTAACATCTAGGTTATCGGCCCCTAATGGTTTGGGAGATCGTGAAGATGATAATGAAGTGTAAACTATGATAATGAAATGTAAACTATAACTAAAACTAACTACTTACTTATATACTAGAAGAAGAAATGGAAAACAAAAGGAGAATTAGGCAAATAAAGGACAGGAGGAAAAGAAATGCCCTCAAACCTCTAAGAATGCGGATTGAGGGTCTTGGAAGGAAGGAGAGCCATGAAAGGCAGATAGGAAAGTGAATGAGGAGAGTGTCCGCTCCACAGGTAAGGGAATAAAGGGGGAAACCGGACCCAGCTCAGGAATCCCTCGGGGTCGCCAACTCCCGAACTCACCAGCCGTGAGCCCCTGAGGGTGTAGCAATAGCCAGGGTGCACCAGAAGTGGTGGGGCTACATACACCCGAGCTCCTTGAGGGCCTTGAGCAGAAGGCAGAAGATAACAGGAAAAAAATAGAAGGCTGACCACTCGCACAAGGAGGGTATCAGAAAAGATGAGACAAGGGCCAATTAAGGCGGGAAAGGAAGAGACTCCCTAGGCCTCGGGTACCCTAATACCGTCGGGGTCGGAAGATACAAGAGTTGACCAAATTAGGTCGACAGGAAAGAAGACGGAGAGGAGCCCGGCACAAGTAAGTGGAAGCAATGCCGGACTCGGCTGGGGTCCCGTGGTCGCCAACCCACGTCCCAATAGATGTGAGCCTCTGGGGGACGGAAGGGAGGAAAAGAAACCACAGCGAAAATATGAAGAAGTTCTGGGAAAAGAAATTAGGACTAACCAGCAAGTCAATTGTTTACCGTGGTCTAAAGTAGACCAAACTCGAAGAAAGAAGAAATGAATTAGATAACAGGGTCTAGAGTAATGAATGAATTAATTAATGAACGAAAAATAAACAATTTTAACATTTCGTGTAGAAAGAAGACGTGCACATTATTCGACTTAATAACACAAACGAAACAGTTTCATTGATATCTCTGTTCAGTGACTGAAGTTCTGTCAGTTGTATCACAACTCAGCACGAACATCAATAAGAAATGAAGTGGCCTTGACATGTTTGTAAAGGTATTTGCATGTGCACATTTAGAAGCCAATAATTACGAGGTGTCAGGTGAACTGAAGTGTATATTTCACAAGAAAGCCATGCACCGTACAGTATTTTATAATTCAGTTAATCTGGTATCTGTGAAAGTTCCTAGCCTCCAGTCTACTGTGCTATAGAAATGGGTTGGACTTGAGTCTTTAATTGCCTGTCAAGATAGAACATGTTTATGTAAGGGCGTTTAGGAATGCATACACGCCAAAATGCTGCATGTATAATAATGGCAGACAGGTCATGACTAGGTCATGAACACACTATAGGAGATATTGGCAAAACCATTGTTTGTGGCAGCTGTAGTGGTCCTGATTGAATTATAATTAGCATATTAAATATGTAGAAATAAAATTACTTTATTTAAGTACCGAGTTGCTGTTTATTGATCATATGTTCATATAATTTCAGCAACACAACAGCGTAGCCATGTTCCTAATGTCACAACTGCTATAAGAAGCTGTAGGACGGTGAACCGAGACTTGAATCCCTGCACGGAAATTGGCTATCATGAAGGTGTGGTTTCTTCAAACTTACTCGAGATAAATATCAGGGACAGCAATTTTTTTGTGTAATGTCCTAACTGGGGATGAGGGAGATTTATTTAATTGGATAATCATCTAGGTCATGTACACCTATTGAATTGGGTGATGGCGAAAGTGATGAAATCAAAACCTTAAACTACTAACGCATATCCAACTTACGTAATAGAAGAGATCACCCAGCAGTGTAGTGGCTAGCATTCTTGACGAGATGGTTCGTAACTTAGGGACAGGCTGTCTCATTCTCAATCCTCGCCTAAATTGCAAATACACACACTAATACAGCCATCACAATAACACAGATTATCAGACAAACTTCCGCGAACACACCCAAGTAAACGGGGCTGAATGACCACGATGATCACCCCCCCCCCCCCCCGCAATGAAATAACAAACAATGATCATACTAGAAGAAATGGGAGAAAACATAAAAATAAGAGAACTAAAGCGAGGAAAAGGAAATATCATCAACTATCAAGGAATGATGGTTGAGGAACGGGTAATGATGTAGGGCCATGAAAAGCAGGAGGGGGGGGGGGGAGGAGATAATGATGATAATTACAATTTTTGTTTCAAGGGGCCTAACATCAAGGTTATCAACCCCTAATGGTGTGGCTGATATTGAAAATTAAAGATGATGACTCGAAATCTAGGCTACAACTAAAACTACTCACTTAAGAACTAACTTATTCTAGCAGAAGAGAAAGATGATACGAAGATGACGACGATGCAGATGGTGTGGAAATGAAATGGCAACTGAAACGAACTATCGACTTACAAAATAGATAAACAAATGGAAAACAAATAAAGAACAAGTAGTTCCGTGAAGAACTATACAGCCTATTTTCATATATCCTACTGTACTTATGTTAACTGCCACTATCAACATACAAAATTTCAGTTTGATTGCTGTAATAGATTCGTAGATATTGAGAACCGACTAAATATTTCGGATGGTCGCCATGTTGGATTTTATATATGTAGATCCTAGAGTTATGTACTGTTACATGAAGATTATTGTGTACGTGTAGCATTCAAACTTCAATCGCATGATTAGGACACAAGAAGTAACAAGGAGATTTAAAAATTCGCACAGCTGCCATCTTGTGGTTATGGAAACAATTGAAATAAATTAGATGCCAATGGATTAACATTCGTATAAGGATTTACTTTACCATGTTTCACTGCACTCGGATTGTTAAATTGCGAGAAACGTCCACGTGAATATTTATACTTCGTGACGCCGCCATGTTGTATTTGTGATCACCAGGTTTTTGAAAGTCCTATAGGTGAACTTAAGTTCATAGCCCCTATGAACAGAAGAAAATTCAGTTTGATTGCCGTAATAGATTCGTAGATATTCAGAGCCGTCTAAATATTTCGGATGGTCGCCATGTTGGATTGTTAAATGTATAGGCCATAGAGTCATGTACCATTAAAGGAAAATTATTGCGTAGATTCATTATTCAAACTTTCACTTCGATCGCATGATTACGACAGAAGAAATAAAAACTTAATTTTAAAATTCGCACAGCCGCCATCTTGAGGTTATGTAAACAATTGAACTAAATTAGATACCAGTGCATTACAATGTGTATAAACATTTCCTGTACCAGATTTCATTGCGTTTGGAACATTAAATCGCGAGAAAGGTCTATTTAAAATTTTCAAATTCGCTTAGCCGCCATGCTCGTTTTGTAGTTAACCGGTTTTTGAAAGTCTTATAGATGAACTTTCAGTAGTGCCCTTTATCTCCATACAAAATTTCAGGGTGATACCACTAATAGTTTCAGAGATATAGAATGCCGGTGAAATATTTCGAACATCCGCCATCTTGTGGTTATGTAAACAATTGAACCAAGTTAGATGTCAGTGCATTACAATGTGCATACTCATATACGGTAGCAAGTTTTATTGCGTTTGGTTGGTTAAATCGCAAATTCGCGTGGCCGCCATGTTGGTTTTGTAGTTACCAGTTTTTCAAAAGTCACATAGGTGAACTTCTAGTAGTTCCCTTTATCACCGTAAAAAAATTCCAGGGTGATATTGGGAATAGCTTCGGATATATTGAATGCTGGTGAAATATTTCGCACAGCCATGGCGGCTGTGCGAATTGGATTGGTGAGACGTAACAAAGGGCACGATCGGGGTCGTCCAGAATAGTGCTATGCACTTACCGAGATTCATTGAAATCACTCCAGCCGTTTAGAAATTATTAGGACACACACACACACACACCCACCTCTCACACACACATACGGACAAAAGGTGATCTCATAAGCCTATTTTTTCAAAATTGAAAATAGACTATAAAGGATAATAAAAGACAGGAGACTACCTCCAACCCTCGAAGAATGAGACTTGAGGGACTTGGAAAGGTGATGACGATGACGATAATTGTTGTTTAAGGGGCCTAACACCTAGATTATCGGCCCCTAATAGTTTGAGTGATCGTGATAATGAATTAAAATGTCATGAAACCTACAACTGGAACTAACTACGGACTTCACTAACTCACATACTAAAACAAGAAATGAGGAAATAAATGATGATGATGATGATAATTGTTGTTTTAAGGGGCCTAACATCTAGGTTATCGGCCCCTGATGGTTTGGGTGATCGTGAAGATGAAAATGAAAAGCGAACTTAAAACTAAAACTAACTACTAACCTACATACTAGAAGAAGAAATGGAAAACTAAAGTAGAATAAGGCAAATAAAAGGACGGAAAAGAAATGCCCTCAACCCTCGGAGAAGGCGGATTGAGGGACTTGGAAGGAGAGCCATGAAAGGCACATAGGAAAGTGAAAGAGGAGAGGGTCCGCCCCAAAGCTAAGGGACAAAAGGGGAAAACAGACCCAGCTCAGGAATCCCTCGGGGTCGCCAACTCCCGAACTCACCAGCCGTGAGCCCCTGAGGGTGTAGCATTATCTAGGATGCACCAGACGTGGTGGGGCTACATACACCCTGCCTCCTTAAGGGCCTTGAGCACAAGGCAGGAGGTAAAAGGAAAAGAAAAAGAAGTCTGACCCCTCACAGAAGGAGGGTGTCAGGAAAGATGAGACAAGGGCCAATTAAGGCGGGAAAGGAAGAGACTCCCTAGGCCTCGGATACCCTAATACCGTCGGGGTCAGAAGAGAACAAGAGTTGACCAAGTGAGGTCGACAGGAAAGAAGACAGAGAGGAGCCCGGCACAAGTAAGTGGAAGCAATGCCGGACTCAGCTGGGGCCCCGTGGTCGCCAACCCACGCCCACAAGATGTGAACCCCTGGGGGAGAGGAAATAAAAAAGGATATTATAAGAAGTAGTGCAGAGGAGGAAAAGGAATGCCCTCTACCCTCGAAGAATGAGGTATGCGAGAATTGGAAGCAAAGATATCCATGAAAGGCAGATAGGAAAGAAAAGGAGGATTGGGCTCGCCCTAAAGTCAATGGAAAAAGGGGAATAAACGGACTCTGCTCAGGAATCCCTCAGGGTAGTCAAATCCAAACTTACCAGCCGTGAGCCCTTGAGGATAAGCACTATCCAGGGTGCTCCTAAAGTGGTGGGGGGTACACACCCAGCCTCCTTGAGCGCTTTGTGGAGAAGGCAATAGATATCATGAAAAGAAAAAGAAGACTGACCCCTCAAAGCATGAGAGTATGGGGAAGGATGAGAGAAGCGCCAATTCAGGCAGGAAAAAGAAAGTCACCCTAGACCTCGGATACTATGGACCTAAAACGGTCGAGGTTGGAAGAGAACAAGAGTTGACCAATTGGAGATTAACAGGAGAGATGAAAGAAAGGAACCTGGCAAAAGTAAGTTGAAGCAAAGTTGAGGTCCCGTGGTCGCCAACCCTCCTCCCACTAGTCGTAAGCCCCTGGGGGAAGTCTGCCCCAAAGTCAGTGAAAAGATGGGAAAACCTTAGGCATCGCCAACAGGAGCCTGCCACAAGTAAGTGGAAACACATTTGAGGTCCCGTGGTCACCATTCAACATCCTACTGGTCGTGAGTCCCTGGTGACTAAGCAGGTCCCCAGAGGTGATGATGATGATAATTGTTGTTTTAAGGGGCCTAACATCTAGGTTATCGGCCCCTGATGGTTTGGGTGATCGTGAAGATGAAAATGAAAATGAATAGCGAACTTAAAACTAAAACTAACTAAAAACCTACATACTAGAAGAAGAAGTGGAAAAATAAAGGAGAATAAGGCAAATAAAAGGACAGAAGGAAAAGAAATGCCCTCAACCCTCGGAGAAGGCGGATTGAGGGACTTGGAAGGAAGGAGAGCCATGAAAGGCATATAGGAAAGTGAAAGAGGAGAGGGTCCGCCCCAAAGGTAAGGGACAAAAGGGGAAAACGGACCCAGCTCAGGAATCCCTCGGGGTCGCCAACTCCCGAACTCACCAGCCGTGAGCCCCTGAGGGTGTAGCATTATCTAGGGTGCACCAGAAGTGGTGGGGCTACATACACCCTGCCTCCTTAGGGGCCTAGAGCACAAGGCAGGAGGTAAAAGGAAGAGAAAAAGAAGGCTGACCCCTCGCAGAAGGAGGGTATCAGAAAAGATGAGACAAGGGCCAATTAAGGCGGGAAAGGAAGAGACACCCTAGGCCTTGGATACCCTAATACCGTCGGGGTCGGAAGAGAACAAGAGTTGACCAAGTGAGGTCGACAGGAAAGAAGACGGAGAGGAGCCCGGCACAAGTAAGTGGAAGCAATGCCGGACTCAGCTGGGGCCCCGTGGTCGCCAACCCACGGTCCCCAGAGGCTCACAACTAGTGGGACGTGGGTTGGCGACCACGGGGCCACAGCTGAGTCCGGCATTGCTTCCACTTACTTGTCCCGGGCTCCTCTCCGTCCTCTTTCCTGTCGACCTCACTTGGTCAACTCTTGTTCTCTTCCGACCCCGACGGTATTAGAGTATCCGAGGCCTAGGGAGTCTCTTCCTTTCCCGCCTTAATTGGCCCTTGTCTCATCTTTTCTGATACCCTCCTTCTGCTAGGGGTCAGCCTTCTTTTTTCTTTTCATGTTATCTCCTGCCTTCTGCTAAGGCCCTCAAGGAGGCAGGGTGTATGTAGCCCTACCAAGTCTGGTGCACCCTGGATATTGCTATACCCTCAGGGGATCACGGCTGGTGAGTTCGGGAGTTGGCGACCCCGAGGGATTCCTGAGCTGGGTCTGGTTTCCCCCCTTTTATCCATTACCTCTGGGCGGACCCTCTCTTCTTTCACTTTCCTATCTGCCTTTCATGGCTCTCCTTCCTTCCAAATCCCTCAATCGGCATTCTTCGAGGGTTGAGGGAATTTCCTTTCCTCCTACCCTTTTTTCTTCCTTATTCTCCTTTTGTTTTCCATTTCTTCTTCTATTATATAAGTTAGTTTTACTTACAGTTTACATTTCATTTTCATCTTCACGATCACCCAAACCATTAGGGGCCGATAACCTAGATGTTAAGCCCCTTAAAACAACAATTATCATCACCATGACTACGCAGGCTGACACTGTGGATATGAGAACAGTTAAGAAGACAACCTCGAATATGAAATGTGGAAACCAGTTCCTCAGACTTGTAGCCTACATTGATGCTTATGTATGTTCACAAAAGTAAGTGTGTTCTGATCTGTGGCGGCAGATACTACTGTAAGCTGACTTTTATCTCCCTGATGATTAAAGTGTGTTGGAACAGCGGGGTGGCCAACAATACCGGACTATCATAACACGGTCGTGTTCACAAAGCTACTCCAGCTGTCCGTTTAGCGGGCCACTGTGATTCAGCAGAACAAAGAAGTTATTGTGCTGACGAATCTCAATAACTGACACAATTGTTCCCTGATACATCTGGATTATATCGCTGCTGAATCTCATGCTCGTTAATATCTACTCTACTCCATACCACCGCGTGGTGTAGTGGCTAGCGATATTCGTAATGTAAAGTTTTGAAGTTTTGGGAAGAAACGGAGGGATAAAATCAGAAATGTGGACATTAGGGAGAGAACTGGGTTCCCAAAACAGCAAGACAAGATGGAAACCAGTAAGCTGAAGTGGTACGGACATATAATGAGTAGGGCTCGGATTGTTAGGTAAAAAAATATTTTTGTATAATACATATTTTAAGCACTTTTCCTATAAATATATAAATTCCTGCTTTTCACGTATTAAGCACATAAATAGCCATAATATTAACATTTTTAAAAATCAGTATGCTAGATCTTTCAGTTTATTTCATTTTTGTATTGTAATGTAATTTAGATCGAAAAAAAAACATACAAAAAGCAACGTAGATTAAAAATGCCTTAAAAATCGCTAGAAGGGAATTTAGATACACGGTGAACCAAGTAACAAAAACAGTGCGGGAATCTTAAAGAGAAAAGTAAATATAATGAAAAGAGGAGAGGAGAGGAGAGGAGAGGAGAGAGAGGAGAAGGTCCGCCCCAAAGGTAAGGGACAAAAGGGAAAAACGGACCCAGCTCAGGAATCCCTCGGGGTCGCCAACTCCCGAACTCACCAGCCGTGAGCCCTTGAGGGTGTAGCATTATCTAGGGTGCACCAGAAGTGGTGGGGCTACATACACCCTGCCTCCTTAAGGGCCTTGAGCACAAGGCAGGAGGTAAAAGGAAATGAAAAAGAAGGCTGACCCCTCACAGAAGGAGGGTATCAGGAAAGATGAAACAAGGGCCAATTAAGGCGGGAATGTGAAATACTCCCTAGGCCTCGGATAACCTAATACCGTCGGGGTCGGAAGAGAACAAGAGGTGACCAAGGGAGGTCGACAGGAAAGAAGACGGAGAGGAGCCCGGCACAAGTAAGTGGAAGCAATGCTGGACTCAGCTGGGGTCCCGTGGTCGCCAATCCACGTCCCACTAGATGTGAGCCCCTGGGGGTCACACAAGAATACAGGGTGACTTCTAAAGAGATATGATGATGATGATAATTGTTGTTTTAAGGGGCCTAATATCTAGGCTATCGGCCCCTAATGGTTTGGGTGATCGTGAAGATGAAAATGAAATGTTAACTTACAACTAAAACTAACTACCAACCTACATACTAGAAGAAGAAATGGAAAACTAAAGGAGAATAAGGCAAATAAAGGACAGGAGGAAAAGAAATGCCCTCAACCCTCGAAGAAAGCGGATTGAGGGACTTGGAAGGAAGGAGAGCCACGAAAGGCAGATAGGAAAGTGAAAGAGGAGAGGGTCCGCCCCGAAGGTAAGGGACAAAAGGGGAAAACGGACCCAGCTCAGGAATCCCTCGGGGTCGCCAACTCCCGAACTCACCAGCCGTGAGCCCCTGAGGGTGTAGCATTATCTAGGGTGCACCAAAAGTGGTGGGGCTACATACACCCGGCATCCTTGAGGGCCTTGAGCAGAAGGCAGGAGATGACATGAAAACAAAAAGAAGGCTGACCCCTCGCAAAAGGAGGGAATCAGAAAAGATGAGACAAGGGCCAATTAAGGCGGGAAAGGAAGAGACTCCCTAGGCCTCGGATACCCTAATACCGTCGGGGTCGGAAGAGAACAAGAGTTCACCAAGTGAGGTCGACAGGAAAGAAGACGGAGAGGAGCCCGGCACAAGTAAGTGGAAGCAATGCCGGACTCAGCTGGGGCCCCGTGGTCGTCTAAAGAGATATACAAGATGCCAGATAAGAATACAGGGTGCCTCCTAAAGAGGTATGCAGGATGGCAGAGCAAATTACAGGGTCACACTTAACGAGGTGTACAGTATGTTAGATTCAATTCAAATACAGGGTGACCCTTAAAGACGTTTGCGAGATATCAGGTTCAAATAATGGGAGACTCTTTAAGAGTTGTAAAAGATGGTCAGACTCAAATACAGGGTGACCCTTAAGGAGGGGCCCGTGCGGGATGCCTAAGTTAATGGGTAATGGAGTCTGTTGAAAGAGTCCTGGGGCTTCGAGCGAAGCGAGAAGCCCTCCTGAGCCTTTCAAAAATGTGTAGCATTTGTAGCATGCGTCATTTGTAATGATATAACGTCTAGTCTTCCAGACTGACTGTAATTTTTTTTATCCGGGTACTCCTGTTTTCCCTGTCAAAATTTCATTCCAGCAACATTCTCCACTATCATTTCATTTCATCTGTCATTCATTTAATCATTGCCCCAGAGGAGTGCGTCAGGCCTCGGCAGCCCGCACAGTTCATATCCTCACCGCTAGATAGGGGCTTCATTCATTCCATTCCTGACCCGGCCGGAGACTGGAAGCAGGCAGTAGATTTTCATTTTCAGTACTGTATATACGAAATTTGGTTGAAATCCAATTGATAGTGTAGAAGTTATATGCATTTAATAATTGGACCTATCAGCAGGCTTAGAATCATTTTGGCAACACTGCCATGTATGGCCTCCAGGAAATTAAACTGAAATATTATATCTATATGTGTGCCAATTTTTGAATAACTCTCATACATACCTTCCGAGATATCCAACATGGAGCTCAAATTTCAATTGAGGTTTTTCAGCAGTTGGTAGCACTGACATCATTTTCAAATATGGGCTTGACATATTCAGGTATAGATCTTTACTCATACCAAATTTGGTTCAGCAATTTATGAGATGGTAGGAGAGGGGAGGGGGGGGGGGGGGCACAGACAGACAGACAGACTCACATTTGCCCAGATCGATCTCATAAGTCTACTTTTCCTCTTTTTTGCAAAATGTGAAAAGTAGGCTAAAAATATTACATGTAGTTATTGTTGTTTTAAGGGTCGGAACTACGAGGTCATCTGCCCATAATATTACATGTATTAATTATGTTCACTATCACTGGTGGGGTAAATTACTCCATATTATTGCTAATTTATTTATTTATTTAGCTTATGGCTAGAAATACAGTAGAACTTATACAGGTATAACCAAATTCTGAATATAGTCAATCGTCTCGGGGGTCACGAGAGCAAAGTCACTAGCACTGCCACTGTACTTTCTTTTGCTGCACGCGGTAATGATGTGTTGGATCGTCTGTTCTGTAGCACCAAAGTCACACTTAGGCGTTGAAATTCTGTTCCACTTTTAGTGGAAGGCTGCACAGTTCCCATAGTTGGTTCGTATCCTGTTCAATGTGGACCATAGTCTCCGAGGAAGGTTGAAACCAGGTGGCAGAGTCTTCTTCACTGGAGGCATTGTTGGACAACATTTGTTGTTGAATCTCTTCTGCCACTCAACGAAAGTTTGGTAGTTGCTGTTCCTCAAGTTCATGGCATCTCTTGTTGACGGTTGGCATCTCTTGTTGATGGTTTTCTGGAACGCTGGCGACCAGTATTTGCATCGCTGATGTCATGTATCGGCAGTCCTGGATTGTTCATTATTTTATTGAATTATCTTAGAAGAACATCTTTACGTCTGGGATCTGGAGGGGGAATATGACTTAGCACTGGTACCCAATGTGTGAGAGTAGATTTGATTGTGCCAATGATGAGACGCATTGTGCTGTTCAGTTCGGTTTCTACAATACTTCCGTGAGCACTATTGAGCCAGACAGGAGCACAGTATTCGGCAGTCGAGTAAACCAAACCTAGAGCTGAGCATCGCAGAGTTGCAGCTAAGGATCCACACAGCTTATAAATTGTGTTGTTGCGGGTTCCTATTTTTGCAGCAACATTCTGGATAAATTGTTTGTAAGACAGCATTTTATCCAATGTGACTCAGATACTTAGGGTATTATGAGTAGGCCTAGCCATTACCGATGACCTACTGGTTTAATGTCGCTCCCTAGTTCATCGTTAGCCGACACTAGCCCTAATTAGTTAGGTTAAGTAAAACAAGAACAGATCGCTGGCCTCGTCATTCATGGCTGTAACAGTAGAGGTCCAGGTTCGATTCCCGACTCTGCCAAGAAATTTAATTCTAGTCTGAGGGCTGGAACAGGATACACTCAACGTCGTGAGGCAAAACTGAGTAGAATCCTACCTAAGTCATCCTGAAAGTGGTTTTCCGAGGTTTCCCACTTCCACTCCAGTTAGTTGGAAATCCATAGGTACGGTATAGTAGCGGGTTTTTCTTCATGTCATTTTCATGTTTCACTCTCATCCAAAGCCATTAGGGGCATATGACCTAGATGTTTCACGCATTTAAACAAAGATCACTACCTATATCACTTCATGATGGTGATAATGATAATTGTTGTTTTGAGGGGTCTAACATCTGGGTTATCGGCCCCTAATGGCTTGGGTGATCGTGAAAATTATAATGTAATGTAAACTGTAACTACACACATACAACTACAACTCACTACTGTATTACACACTAGAAGAAGAAAAGGAAAACAAAAGAAGAATGAGGTAAATAAGGGACGGGAGAAAAATTAATGCCCTCAACCCTCGAGGATTGACGGACTTGGTAGGAAGGAGAGCCATGAAAGGCAGATAGAAAAGAGAAATAAGAGTGAGCCCACTCCAAAGGCAATGGGAAAAGGGTAAAAACACGGACCCAGCTCAGGAATCCCTCAGGGTCAATAACTCCCGTACTAACCAGCCCTGAGCCCTTGAGGGTGTAGCACTATCCAGGGTGCACCGGAAGTGTTGGGTTACACACACCCTGCTTCCTTGAGGACCTTGAGCGAAAAGGAAAAGAAGGTTGACCCCTCGGAAGAATGAGGTATCAGGAAAGAGAAGACAAGGGCCAATTGGGAAACTGAAAGACTCCCTAGGCCTCGGATACCCTATCACCGTCAGAGGCGGAAAAGAACAAGAGTTGACTAAGGAAGGCCGACAGGAAAGATAACTGAAAGGAGTATGGCACCAGTAAGTGGAAGCAAATGACGGACTCAGCTGGGGTCCCGTGAACGCCAACCTACGTCCCACAATTTGTGAGCCCATGGGGGGAAATATTTGAATTATTTGTGGATGATAAGTATCCGAAAATTAAGGTAATTTGAGTAAGGAAACATGCCCACCCCAGCGGACGAGTTGTTCGAACTAGGGGTAAATCCAATGGCTCAGATGGGAGTCAACCCCTTCCCCATTCAGGTTGATAGATCCTTATTATTCAAAAAAAGTATCATTTATTATCTCTTTCGTTCTTTCTTTATTTCTTTATGCCTTTTCTATTTGTTTATGTTTATTAAAATTATTTGAATATCTGAATAATCCAACTCTTTCGATAAATGACTTAATAGTAAGGTTATTTTACTAATGCAAATATTTTGAAATTGGAATATTTGCATAATTCAAATAATTGGAAGTTGAAATATGTACAACCCTCCTATAAATAATGCAATATGTTTCATACTCTAAATATAAAAAGCATAAAGAGAAAAGATGAACAAATTTAGAGGCGCCTAGAATCAAAACCCGCCAAATCCATATTTTATGAAAATTGAGATGAGCATTGTTTCCTATAGCTTTTGCTGCAATGATTTCATTAAAACTGTTGTTTTGTCACAAAACACGCTACATCCTACTGTACCGAAGTCAAAGTTGTGGCTTAGTTGCAATATCCACCAAGTCCAAAGAGAGTTTCGCCATTTTTGGTTACAAAACCCGCCACATCCACATCAGCCAATAGGAGCACCCAGTTCCGCCATCTTGTCTTCCATGATGATTTGCGAAGTGGTAACTCTTTACCTACCAGCATTAGTCAGAGAACGAACCTCTGCCTGACGTGATTAGAATGGTTTATGTTGATATAGCCTACTCTTCGATAATAATAATAATTTGTTTTGGATAATATTCACAAAGAACAAGAAGAACAATAGCATTTTGTTCCAGGGTGAAGTGTTCCACAGAACTGACATTTTCGAACCTAAACGTGTCACGAAACCTGATTTTGATACGACTCACGTACAGCCAGAAGACATAAACAGAGGGGTCGTCCTTCAGGCACAACAAGTGAAAGATGTTTCGAGACTGCTTTCAAAGCATTCTGGAGAAATATGGTGTTTTATTGCAATCTGGAAAGTCGTGAAGAACACCAAGGGAATGATGCATATTGTGAAACTACTATTGAGGATGAGGTAGAAACAGACATTGTGAAGCAAGAACATTCCAGTAGAGAATGTGATTTAATAGGTGAATGACGAAAGTTCTGTCTCTGAGAACCTGGACCATATGAATTGAACATTAATTTAATTTGACGTGATTCCTTATTATTATTATTCAGTACTGTGCAAGTATTATTAGTTTTATTCTTTTTATGTTTATTCTTACTAGCCAATAATCTTTGTGCTAATAGAACACAAAAATGTTACTCATGATTTTTTATTTTATAACCTAAATTTAGTAACTTTCATTCAAAATATTAATTTCTTAGTAAAGCTTACGCGATATCTACAATCTCTTCGCAACTTCAAATTCATTAAGGCTCTTTGGTATCAAAACCTGCCAAATCCAAATCTTAGTAACAAACTCAAACAAATCCGAATTATTGCTGTATATTTTTCTACAAAAATTTTAAACTGTCTCGGGGATCAGATTCATACTTAGTCACTGTTTTAAAAGATAATTAATTCATTTTTAGTGAAAAAAGTATTTCTTTTTGGGTATTGGTAAGTTTGTGGTATTTTTTGCCACTTTGCCAAAAAAGTGAAGGAATGGATTTGGAGGGTTTGGATTCTAGGCACGTTTTCTTTCCAGTCTCCAGAGCAGCACCAGAAGGAATATGTTTATTCATGCATTGCGTCGACTGTTTACGAAATTGTTTTATGGGACCTAACATCTAGATAATTGGCCCCAGATGACTTAGGTGACATTGAAAAATTATGACATGAAAAGTACAACTAAGACTAACTACAGACCTATAACTAACTTATGCACTAGAAGAAGAAGAAGAAGAAAATAACAGGGAAACGGCATGCTCTCAACCCTCGTGGGTTGGAAAGAGAAAAGGAGAGGGTATGAGCCAAAGGTAATGAAAACAGAAGAAAAACGGACTTAGCTCATGAATCCTTCGGGAACAAACTCTTGAGCTTACCAGATGGTAGGGTGTAGCACTACCCAGGGTGCACCATGCAGGGTGGGGCTGTACAAACTCTGACCCCTTAAGGTCCTTGTGCAAGAGGCAGGAGATATTGTGAAGAGAAAAGTAGTAGTCTGAACTTCTCGAAGAATGAGGGTATCAGGAAGGATGAGAGAAGGGCCAATTACTGTAAGGCGGGAAAATGATTGACTCACTAGGCCTCGTATACATTAATACCATCGGGGTCAGAAGAGGACGCGAGTTAACCAAGAGAGATCGACAAGAAAGAGCGCAGCTAGGCTCAAGTGGCAGTAATTCAGGACTCAGCTGGAGTCCCGCGGTCGCCAACTCAGGTTCCACTAGTTATGATACCCTGGGAGGTGATGTAGGCCTCGATTGAGGTGAAAGGTAGCGATATAGGTATCACTGTGCAAATATAGTATGACTGTGCACATGTTGAGCAAGAATCACGTAAGGATATGTAATTTCAGATTTATCCACTTAAAACCATTTTAGTTACGGGGCTATTAACAACCGAAGAAGGCAATATGTAAACCAACATCTTTAGCAATTTGTTATGGAAATAGAGGAACACACACATTAATCACACGGATCTTCCTAGAAGACAACCTACCGTCAAACTTGTAGCCTATTTACTGTATTTAGCGTTTCACTACGGTGGTACCACGTTACAAACACAATATCTTGACACTCTGCTACTGACTTCCGAAGCGAGGATATGGTTATGCAGTAGCCCGTTTCTTTCTTCGTAAGGCCATTAAACCCAGTTCATTAATTTGAAACAGCTGGGTTATGTGGCGTAGTTGGTAGCATGCTGAGCTTCTATGCCCAAGATCGCGAGTTCAAACCCGGTCGAAGTCGACGGATTTTCTAAGAGCGTTAAAAATCCCTCAGTATGCCCTCCTTCGGAGGGAAAGTAAATCCGGCAGGCCCATATCATAGATTTATGGTATGTAAAAGAACCTTCCACTAACTAAAATTGTGTGAGGCCTAATTTGTAGGTTAGATTTGATTAATACTCTATTAAGTTCCAAAGTTCACCGCTAGGTGATGGTTACGGTGACATCTAGTACCCAAGTTCGTGGCTAGGTGTAGTTTTCGGTAGCATTTGGTAGCAAAAGTAGGAACTACTTGAAATTGATCGTCGTCTGCAGTTCTTCCCTGAATTACAGATAACAGACACTAATACAGCCATCACAATTTACACCGGTTATCAGACAGATTCTACACACACCCAAAGTACACGGGGCTACATGACTGCGTTGTCGCAGCCCCTAAACTGAGGAACCAACCAAGCAACCTAATTTTAAACGTTACATTTAAAAATGAGACCGCCATGGGGACTCAAAATCAAATCCTCTGCATTCAGGGTAACCCTGGTATAGCTTTTCTATCTGAGGTGTTTTCTCTTATTATTCTTGAAGAATGAGGTCATCATGAATAGTGAGACAAGGACCAATTAGGATGGGAAATTGACGCACACCCTATCCCTTGTATACCCTAATTCTAACGGGTCGGAAGCGAACTGGAGTTGACCAAGGTAGATCGAACGAAAAGAAGACAGAGAAGCCTTGCATAAGTACTGTAAGTGGAAGCAATGCCGGACTCAACTGGAGTCCCGTGTTGGTCAACCCACGTACTACTAGTTGTTAGATGATGATAATTGTTGTTTTAAGGGGCCTAACATCTAGGTTATCGGCCCCTGCTGGTTTGGGTGATCGTGAAGATACTACTGACCAACATACTTAAAGAAGAAATGGAAACCTAGAGGAGAATAAGGCAAATCAAGGACTGGAGGAAAAGAAATGCCCTCAAACCTCGAAGAATGCGGATTGAGGGACTTGGAAGGAAGGAGAGCCATGAAAGGCAGATAGGAAAGTGAAAGAGGAGAGGGTCCGCCCCACAGGTAAGGGACAAAGGGGGGAAACCGGACCCAGCTCAGGAATCCCTCGGGGTCGCCAACTCCCGAACTCACCAGCCGTGAGCCCCTGAGGGTGTACCATTATCTAGGGTGCACCAGAAGTGGTGGGGCTACATACACCCGGCCTCCTTGAGGGCCTTGAGCAGATCGCAGGAGATAACATGAAAAGAAAAAGAAGGATGACCCCTCGCAGAAGGAGGGAATCAGAAAAGATGAGACAAGGGCCAATTAAGGCGGGAAAGGAAGAGACTCCCTAGGCCTCGGATACCCTAATACCGTTGGGGTCGGAAGAGAACAAGAGTTGACCAAGTAAGGTCGACAGGAAAGAAGACTGAGAGGAGCCCGGCACAAGTAAGTGGAAGCAATGCAGCACTCAGCTGGGGCCCCGTGGTCGCCAACCCACGTCCCACTAGATGTGAGCCCCTGGGGGGACTAGTTGTTAGCCCCAAGGGGAATTTCAAATATATTAGTGGCGGCTTTGTGAAAAAAAAATAGCGAAAGGTTGGTCTCTTGTTACAACAATGTGCTTTATCACTTTGTAATAACCCGACAGAGGTGGCTACGCTCGCTAAAGCGCAGCGTTAGGTAATGGGTCTCTGTTGACTAGGTAGACGCCTGGGTTCGAGTCCCACCGTTGTCCGGCCTTGCAATGGTTTTCCGTGGTTTCCTCATTTTCAACTCCAGGCAAATGCTGGGACGGTACCTTACAACAGACACGGCCACTTCCTTCTACATTCTTGCCCAATTTTATTCAACTTCATCCATTCCATCTCTCATCCCGGCATGGAGGTCGCCCACGGGCGTCGACTTGAAAGAAAGACCTGAACTCGGCCTTTCTAGAGGCCACACGACAAAACAAAATCAAACTTTGTAATAAAATAACGGCACATATTTGGAACCACCACCAGTGTGCAATGTCCTCGTACAAGGCTGCGTGCAGCGTCGTGCGCTTCAAGGGCGATGGGTTCCTCCCATTTTCACCTGCTCATTATAGCGATGAAATTCCTTCTCACGTTCTCCCGACTCCATGACACAAGATGTATAGACCGTCTTAAGTTATGATGCTGACTGCATCTGGCATGCTGCTTTCGTTTTCCAGACTTAAATCAGAGATAAACAGCTCAACCCAATGCGGTATTTGGTGGAGAGGGGGAACGAACCTTGGCAGACATTAAGTGAGTTTAAAATGAGATACTAAATAGAAGATGATGAGAAAATAAGTTTTTGATTCAGTACTTTTATACGAGCAGCCATTATTTACTCTTGTAGCTGTCTGTCTTACGCACTCATCCACTGACAAGTGACAGATTGGCTTGGCAGAATTGTCCTTAATTTAGAGGGAAGAACATTAAGGATATGTACTTTTTGTTGGTTGGTTCCTTAGTTTAGGGGCTGCGACATTGCGGTCATGTAGCCCCGTGTACTTTGGGTGTGTGTAGAATCTGTCTTATAACCGGTGTTAATTGTGATGGCTGTATTAGTGTGTGTTATCTGTTTTTAATTCAAGTAATGACTAGGGGAGGGTCGGCTGGTATCGGACGTCGGCTGGTATCGGACAATCACATTTGTCTTTGTTAGAAGCATGTGGCAGAACCTGTTTTGTTACACACGGGATACCTGCTTATTTGAAGGGTGGGCACACCCTATTCAGTCGAGAGGCAAAGCCATTTATGAGCGGTGGTGTATTTCTGTTCTTTGTGTAATTCTCGGCCGGCACGGATTTATTTTTACCCAGACGTAGCAGCTACAAGTGTATGCTGTATTTAATTTTAAGAACATTAGCAGAATCAGTATTCATTTCTCTGTAATATCGTGAGTTTATAATCAATTTATTTCCGAACGTTTTCATTCAGTTCCTGTTTTTTCTTAAGGGAGTCATTCGGGTGGTACCGGACACGAAACTGGCGTGCGGTATCGGACAACATAGGTTGCAGTTTCGTCCAGGTTACTGATGGTACTATCCTTTGTTTTAGGTAAACATGGGGAAGATACGAGGACAATGGGAAGAAGGCAATATGATATTAGCCGTGAATAGTCTCAGGGACAATAAAATGAGAATTAGAGAGGCCAGTCGACGTTTCTCTGTTCCAAAAAGCACGTTAGGTGATATAATTAAAGCTCTTGGTGCTGGTAAAGGGATTCCAATCAAAGTGTGAACGGCAAACAGAGGGACGTATCAGAGAACGTTCTCAGATGACGAAGAGAATGACCTGTACATGCATATAAAGACCCTAGGCAGCCAGCACATGTCGCTCAACAAACCCGAATTTTTAAATGATGATGATGATAATTGGTGTTTTAAGGGGCCTAACATCTAGGTTATCGGCCCCTGATGGTTTGGGTGATCGTGAAGATGAAAATGAAAAGCGAACTTAAAACTAAAACGAACTACTAACCTACACACTAGAAGAAGAAATGGAAAACTAAAGGAGAATAACGCAAATAAAGGACAGGAGGAAAAGAAATGCCCTCAACCCTCGAAGAAGGTGGATTGAGGGACTTGGAAGGAAGGAGAGCCATGAAAGGCAGATAGGATGATGATGATGATAATTGTTGTTTTAAGGGGCCTAACATCTAGGCTATCGGCCCCTGATGGTGTGGGTGATCGTGAAGATGAAAATGAAATTTAAACTTAAAACTAAAACTAACTAATAAGGAAAAGAGGAGAGGATTGGAGAGGGGAGGGGAGAGAGAGGAGAGGGTCCGCTCCAAAGGGAAGGGACAAAAGGGGAAAACGGACCCAGCTCAGGAATCCCTCGGGGTCGCCAACTCCCGAACTCACCAGCCGTGAGCCCCTGAGGGTGTAGCATTATCTAGGGTGCACCAGAAGTGGTGGGGCTACATACACCCTGCCTCCTTAAGGGCGAAAGGCAGATAGGAAAGTGAAAGAGGAGAGGGTCCACCCCAAAGGTAAGGGACAAAAAGGGAAAACTGACCCAGCTCAGGAATCCCTCGGGGTCGCCAACTCCCGAACTCACCAGCCGTGAGCCCCTGAGGGTGTAGCATTATCTAGGGTGCACCAGAAGAGGTGGGGCTACATACACCCTGCCTCCTTAAGGGCCTAGAGCACAAGGCAGGAGGTAAAAGGAAGAGAAAAAGAAGGCTGACCCCTCGCAGAAGGAGGGTATCAGAAAAGATGAGACAAGGGCCAATTAAGGCGGGAAAGGAAGTGACTCCCTAGGCCTCGGATACCCTAATACCGTCGGGGTCGGAAGAGAACAAGAGTTGACCAAGGGAGGTCGACAGGAAAGAAGACGAGAGGAGCCCGGCACAAGTAAGTGGAAGCAATGCCGGACTCAGCTGGGGTCCCGTGGTCGCCAACCCACGTCCCACTAGATGTGAGCCCCTGAGGGGCCGAATTTTTAAAACTTGTGTATCAATTTGCTGAGGAATTGAAAGTTGAACATAGGTTTAATAAAACTAAAATGATGGCAGGAAAGGACTTTTATTATGAAATCCTTGAAAATTGCGAAAAGAACCCTTGCATTCACTGAAGACAATGCAGGAAATTATGAGAAAACTGACTGCATCATTTGTGGAGAGAGCTTCAATGAAGATTGGATTCAGTGTACTGTTTGTAGAGGTTGGGCTCATGAAAACTGTGCAAACCTTGAAGGAGAAGCATTATTTTATAAGTGTGATATTTGCAGAATGGCTAAAGTTAAATTGTTTGTATAATGAATGTGATAAATCTCTATTTGTTAAAAAGATTCACTCTCCGATACCATGCTCCAGTTTTCCAAACATGCGAGAGTGTAATGACCTCAAAATTTGTTAATATTGTCCGTGGTTTTCATTATAATTTAATATAGTCAAGTGAGTGCGTTAATATACGAATATAGATGCCTATAAAGTGGATTATATGATTTATTTCCTATTCAATAAAAAAATATGGCAAAAAGGTTGAACTGTCCGATACCTCCCGACATTCCCCTACATACATTGAATTTTCAAGTAGTTCCTACTTTTGCCACCAAACGCCACCGTCAACGACTACTAGTTCAGAACTTGGTTACTAGATGCCACCGCAGTCGGCTCCTGGTGACGAACGTTGGAACCTAAGAGCGTTACTCAAATTTAACCTATAATTTAACTTAACACAGGTGTAATTAGTTGAAGGTTCTTAAACATGCCATAAATTTATGGCATGGGACTGCCGGCTTTTCTTCCCTCCGAAGGAAGGCATACTGAGGGATTTTTAACGCTCTTAAAAATCCGACGACTTTGGCCGGGTTTGAACCCGCAACCTTGGGCATAGAAGCTGAGCATGCTACCAACTACGCCACCGAAGCCGACGTACTTTATGTAACATCGTTAAAAGAGAAATGCCTCTCATTATAATATTTAGGGGGATATCCAAATAAGGAAACTACTACTTCCTCTGGTTCCTATCAGAGACGGATGTTGGCTACCGTCTTGACTGTGCAGTTCCTGTCACTTACAGCACGGAATAATTCACTAAATGTTTTTGAGGTCCAGGCTGTGAGATTTTTTAACCAGGATATTCTTCTCCGTCCTACACTTCTCTTCCCTGGTATTTTTCCTTGAAGAATAGACTGCTGGAGTTGGTACTTGTCGGTATTCCTCATGATGTGTCCTAGGTATGGGATTGTCCTTATTTTCACGGTGGTTAATTTTTCCGTGGGTTTTCTGATTTTTTTGGAGAACCTCTACATTTGTGACATGGTTAGAGCCCTGCGCGGATGCGGATAACAGTCGTGTGGATGCGGACGAATGCGGATAACCATTTATTTATCCGCGCAGGGCTCTAGACACGGTCTGTCCATGGTATACGCCATATCCTTCTAACCGTTTACACGAATACTCTGTCAGGGTCCATGTCTCAGCACCGTAAATAGAGTAGAGAACACATAACAACTTGAAAGGATTTGCTTGGTGGTAAGAATGGTTGATGATGATGATGATAATTGTTGCTTTAAGGGGCCTAACATCTAGGTTATCGGCCCCTGATGGTTTGGGTGATCGTGAAGATGAAAATGAAAAGCCAACTAAAAACTAAAACTAACTAATAACCTACATACTAGAAGAAGAAATGTAAAACTAAAGGAGAATAAGGCAAATAAAAGGACAGGAGGAAAAGAAATGCCCTCAACCCTCAGAGAAGGCGGATTGAGGGACTTGGAAGGAAGGAGAGCCATGAAAGGCATATAGGAAAGTGAAAGAGGAGAGGGTCCGCCCCAAAGGTAAGGGACAAAAGGGGAAAAACGGACCCAGCTCAGGAATCCCTCGGGGTCGCCAACTCCCGAACTCACCAGCCGTGAGCCCCTGAGGGTGTAGCATTATCTAGGGTGCACCCGAAGTGGTGGAGCTACATACACTCTGCCTCCTTAAGGGCCTAGAGCACAAGGCAGGAGGTAAAAGGAAGAGAAAAAGAAGGCTGACCCCTCGCAGAAGGAGGGTATCAGAAAAGATGAGACAAGGGCCAATTAAGGCGGGAAAGGAAGAGACTCCCTAGGCCTCGGATACCCTAATACCGTCGGGGTCAGAAGAGAACAAGAGTTGACCAAGTGAGGTCGACAGGAAAGAAGACAGAGAGGAGCCCGGCACAAGTAAGTGGAAACAATGCCGGACTCAGCTGGGGCCCCGTGGTCGCCAACCCACGCCCACAAGATGTGAGCCCCTGGGGGAGGTAAGAATGGGAAACCACGAAAACCATCTTCAGAACGGCCGAGGAGGGATTTGAACCCACGCTCTCCCGATGCCAGCAAGGTCAAGGTAGCGTGTTGGCGTTCTCGGCCACTGTGGTTGATGTATGGATCTTATTGACCTATTAGTTTTTCTCTCAAGCTTCGTAAATTGCTTTGTATGTACATGCTCATTTGTATTTAGCCTACTCTGTGTTTATCTTCCCCTGGATATGTAAATAGTTTATAAGTTGTTTTCATCATACGCTCAATAAATAAATAAATTGACCTACAGAGAAATCTTGGACTGCACGATACGCTCAATCTCATACCAACCGATGATTCAGTGGCTTCTGATCGCCTCACCCGCTTTATAGGATAGAGTGAGATAGAACCAGCAATCTAAATTGACAAGTACGAGTAATATATTATTTAATGTTATGTAAAGGGGTGGAACAGCCAGGTCATCTGCTTTGAAAATAATATGTGACTCAAACAATATGTTCCTTTTCAATTCAAATTATAACTTTTGTATTCCACACAATTTTTGTTTGTTATTATAATTATGTATTTTATTTTAAAATGATGGTAATTAGTAAAAACAATGTCTCTTCAGGCAAATTAAATACAGACCAGAATCCCATTGAACAAGTAACTTACATAAGTATATATACTTTTGCACTAACATAAATGACCCAATGGGATCCTTCTGATGAGGTGAGGCCCCGAATTAGAAAAGCCAGGGACATTATTAACTAAGATGCGTTTTTTGTTCAAAGAATGACTTCGAAAATCAGGCTTAATCCCTTCCCTCGCCTGTTCTCAAAATGTCGACCCACACACTCTGTTAAAAGATGGGACCACGTTAATACGGTTTCACAGGTACAAAGTGGTGGTTGGGGTCTTCCCTTCTCACCAGGTACGAGTCAGCAGACTCAGATTGGCGAAGCTGGGTTGATGATGATAGTTGTTGTTTAAGGGGCCTAACATCTAGGTTATCGGCCCCGTATGGTTTGGGTGACGCTGAAAATGGTAGATGATCAAATGAAACCTACAACTAGAACTAACTACTGACTTACAAACTACAAGAGGAAATGGGAAACAAAAAAGAGAAGAATGTAAATAAAAGACAAGGGGAGAGAAAATGCCCTCAACCGTCAAAGAATGAGCATTGAGGTACTTGGAAGTGAGGAGAGCCATGAAAGGCAGAGAGGAAAGGGGAAAAGAGGAGATGGTCCACCCCAAAGGCAATAGAAAAAGTGGGGGGGGGGGGGACTTGACCCAGCTCAGGAATCCCTGGGAGTCAACAACACCCCTGCTCACGAGCCGTGAGGGCTTGAGGGTGTTGCACTATCCAGAATGCACCATACATGGTCGGGCTACATACACCATGCCTCCTTTAGGGTATTGTGCACAAGGCAGGAGATACCGTTAAATGAAAAGGTCTGACCCCTCTTAAGTGAGAGTATCGTAAAACTAAAGGCAAGGGACAATTAGGCGGGGAACTTGAAACACATCCCTAGATCTCGGATACCCAAATACCGTCGGAGTTGGAAGAGAACAAAGGTTGACCAAGGGAGATTGACAGGAACTATGTGTGACAGAGTCCTTCATAAGTAAGTGGTGGCAATACTAAACTCAGCTGGGATCCCGTGATCGCCTACACATGTCACATTAGTGTTGCGCCCCTTGGAGGGCTTTCAGAGAAAGAACGTTTCATTCCAAGTAAGGATATCGTGATCATCAGGTTCGTGTGTTTACTGAAGAAACCAAGGCCAACGATGAAATCACTGAAATTGAGTCATTTCATAGTTCCAATATTAATACTCCCTTCCACGGAGGAATGTCCAGAAACTACTGTAGTCGACAGCAAAATACCTGATGCTCCCGGAGGTTTGTTTAGTAAAATAGAACCTTCCGCTAGGCATTAATTTATTCTGATGGTCAAGGATCTCTCGCTGAACATAACGAGATGATTATGTTAATTATAGCTCAAGTACTGATCACTGCCATCTACATAAAAAACACATCTACTTTTATTTATCATATCCTCAGTTGTGAGTCTAGAAGCGTGCATCTAATCTATTAAGAAATTACGGCGAACTTCTACTGTAATTGTGGTTCCACAGGAAGCCAAACAAAGCGCTTTGACTTAATCAATCATCCCGAGTCATAAGAAGTAAGGTAGCATCTGTCGTCCCCGAGTGATGGGATGCGCAAGGAGAATGATAAAAACAAGCGAGTAGTCGCCATAATGAAGGCAGATCTCACAATTGAGACAACTCACGAACAGGCGCTATCCTTTGAGTTATCTCACGACAATCATTTATCAGACAGGCACTTTCAAAGCTTTCCCCTTACATTGGGATATGATGATGATGATGATGATCATTGTTGTTATCTAGGTTATCGGCCCCTAATGATCTGGGAGATAGCGAAATGAGAATGAAATGGAAACCAGAACGAAAATTATGTGAGACGGAAAATACGTACAAAGAGAAACTCAGATGGCAAACAACTCACAATATGGTCTTACAAAAGGGAATTTAGAACGAAAAGATTCACCAAAAGAATAGATTGAAAAAGACCCACAAAACGTAGGCGAGATTCAAAATACGTACAAAATGCAATGTAGCGTCGAAATAATTACAAAATGCAACTGAAATTCAAAATACTTACAAAATGCAAATGAGATCGAAAATACGTACAAAATGCAATTCAGATTGAAATATCCCAGTTCCAATCCAAATTATTCACAAAGTGCAATTGAAATTCAAAATACTTACAAAATGCAATTGAAATTGAAAATGCTTACAAAATGTACGGTAGATTCAAACGACTCATGTGGACTGACAATACTTACAAAATGCAATTTAGATTGAAAATACTTGACAAAATGTAATTTAGATTCAAAATACCCACAAAATGCAATTAAGAATCAAAATATGTGCAAAATGCCCACCAAACAAAATGCAATTTAGATTCAAAATTCGTGCGAAATGCGGTTTTGGTTGAAAATACCACAAAATGCAAATAAAATTCAAAATACTCACTAAAAGGCCCGGCCACCTGCATTGAAAGACTTACTAAAAAGCTATTTAGATTGTCAATCTTTACAAAATGCAATTGAGGTTGAAAACAATCGCGAGATGTAATTTAGATAGAAAAAACACAACAAAATGCAACGTAGATTAAAAATGCCTCAAAAATCGCTAAAAGGGAATTTAGATACACGGTGAACCAAGTAACAAAAACAGTGCGGGAATCTTCAAGAGGAAAGGAAATATAAGGAAAAGAGACCGGGTGAGTTAGCCGTGGTGGTTACGGCATGACTGATGGCAGTCGCTCACATCCGGGAGGCGTGGAGGTTCGAATCCCTCCGCCGGCAACCTTGAAGATGGTCTTCTGTGGATTCCCATCTTCCTTCCAGGCAAATGCCGGGGTTGGTCCCTAACTATAGGCCACAGCCGCTACCTTCCAACTCCTCGTCCTTACATTCCAACTTCCCTCCTTCCCTCCCCAACGGTACTTGTAGCTCACCCATTGGGTGTCCGTCTCGAAGCAGCTACAAAACTGGCGAGCCGAACATGTCCTCGGACACTCCCGGCACTAAAAGCCATACGCTAAAAAAAAAAAAAGGAAAGGAGGAGAGGAGAGGGTCCGCCCCAAAAGTAAGGGACAAAAGGGGAAAACGGACCCAGCTCAGGAATCCCTCGGGGTCGCCAACTCCAGAGCTCACCAGCCGTGAGCCCCTGAGGGTGTAGCATTATCTAGGGTGCACCAGAAGTGGTGGGGCTACATACACCCTGCCTCCTTAAGGGCCTTGAGCAGAAGGCAGGAGGTAAAAGGAAAATAAAATGAAGGCTGACCCCTCACAGAAGGAGGGTATCAGGAAAGATGAGACAAGGGCCAATTAAGGCGGGAAAGTGAAAGAATCCCTAGGCCTCGGATAACCTAATACCGTCGGGGTCGGAAGAGAACAAGAGGTGACCAAGGGAGGTCGACAGGAAAGAAGACTGAGAGAAGCCCGGCACAAGTAAGTGGAAGCAATGCCGGACTCAGCTGGGGTCCCATGGTCGCCAACCCACGTCCCACTAGATGTGAGCCCCTGGGGGACATTGTTGTTTTAAGGGGCCTAACATCTAGGTTATCGGCCCCTAATGGTTTGGGTGATAGTGAAAGATGAGATGAGAATGAAAACTATAACTAACTATACACTTACATACTAGAAGAAGAAATGGTAAACAAATAAAGGATGAAGCAAATAAAGGACAGGAAGAAAAGAAATTCCCTCAACCCTCGAAGTATGACGATTGTGGGACTTGGAAGGAAGGAGAGCCATGAAAGGCAGATAGGAAAGTGGAAAGAGAAGAGGGCCCGCTCCAAGTTCAGAGGTAAAAGGGGGCAAAACGGACCCATCTCAGGAAACCCTTGGGGTCGCCCACTCCCAAACTCACCAGCCATGAGCCCTTGAGGGTATATAGCACTATCCAGGTTGCACCAGAAATGATGGGGCTACATACACCCTACCTCCTTGAGGACCTTGTGAAGAAGGCAGGAGATAACATGAAGAGAAAAAGAAGGCTGACCCCTCGAAGAAAGAGGGTATCAGGAAAGATGAAACAGGGGCCAAGTTAGGTGGGAAAGTTAGACTCCCTGGGCCTTGGATACCCTAATACCGTCGGGGCGGAAAAAAACAAGAGTTGACCAAAGGTGGTCGATATGAGAGATGACAGCGAGGTGCCCGGCACAAGTAAGTGGAAGCAATGCCGAACTCAGCTGGGGCCCCGTGGTCGCCAACCCTGGAGGATATTTATGGATAAAATGAGTGGTTGGTTAACATAAACTTGTATAAATTAAGATGCTCCAACTGATATCCTGAAGCACCATTTTTATGCAGAAAGAAAAAAGAAAAGAAAAATATATAATGGAAATCGTCTGTTCCACTGATTTAGTATTGTGCGGACCGGTTTCGGCTATTGAGCTACCGTCTACACCAATGACACAATTTAATAACATGGACACACAGGTTATAACACAAACACACTGGCGAGATTCAGCGCTTCAAAACAACAGAAATAGTGAATATACTAACTTTAAGTTCATGAAGGAACAGCATATACTGGGATATCTTCATTTAAATAGTCCATTCCTATAAGTGTTTTAAATGTTGAAGTATTCTAATATTTAATATTATCAGTACAGAAACGACAATGCAAACATGATGATATATTTCTATCATATTTATTTGTCTTCTTTATCATATAAGCCAGTCAAGGGAAACGAGCTATTTAAATTATTGCTAAAACAATAACACTATTTTATTGACACTTGTAGCTTTTCAGTCAGTCAACAGGATTGTGCCCAATGAATGGTTGTGGTACTAGATACAAATATACAAATACACTTCTCGAAAAAATTACATGTGTTGGTTAATATTCATAACTAAATGTGGCAATAGTAACTAATACATGTAATTCTTCCCAGAAGTGTATTATTATTATTATTATTATTATTATTATTATTATTATTTATTTATTTATTTATTTATTTATTTATTTATTTATTTATTTATTTATTTATTTATTTATTTATTTATTAAGTTTCGACCCATACAGGATCACATAAATCAAGTTATGATCTGTTGATGTAATTTTTCTTGTTCTTCCAGAATTTTGTCATCATGTCGCTATGTTTAGCTCAACGTTCGTCAGTCCATTTTCTCCTAGGTCTGCTGGGCTTATCTTCTGATGCAGCTTCCCAAGTGTAGATCTTATGTCTGAAAGTTTTGCGGTCTTCGATATCTGTGGGTGTGATGTTGGCGTTATTGAGATCAGTTTGGACTTGTTTAATCCAAACCGTTGTCGTCTTTAATTTTTGTGAGTACATCAATATTTTCTTTGTTAATCGGTTGTCATCTAGCCTCATAATGTGTCCATAAAATTTCAAGCGTCGTTTACGGAAATCGGTTTCAATATTTGAATATTTTTTCTGTGATCTTGTGCGATTGTAAACGATATTCTTCATCTGTAAGTCTTGGGCCAAGAATTTTTCGGATGATTTTCCTTTCAGCTTTCTTGATGTTTTCAAGATCCCCTTTATAATTGAGGTTAAGGTCTCACTGGCGTAGAGTGTTTCGGGTTTGATGACCGTCGCGTAATGTCGAATTTTAGTGTTAATGCTCATGCATTTTTTGTTGTAGGTATTTGCGGTTTTCCCATACGCTTTCCGCATTTTGAGTTCACGTGCTCTTTGTGCTATTCTTTCTGTGCCTGTAGGTTCAATAATTTCACCTAAGTATTTGAAATGATTAACCTTGTTGATTGAACCGTATTTTGTTACCAAAGTTTGGGTTTCAATGTGTTTTGTAGCCATGAATTCAGTTTTTGTGAAGGAGATTTGCAACCCTACTTTCCCAGCACATTCTTTGAGGACTTCAATCTGGTGAATTGCCGTTCGTTCATCTCCGGAGAGGATTGCCAAATCATCAGCAAAAGCTAAGCATGTAACATTGATATTATCCTTCTGTCTTCCTAACACGACAGGTTTCCATATGTTGCGACTTTTTAATTCTTTTTCCCATTCTTTGATGACCTTATCGAGAACGATGTTGAACAGCAATGTAGAGAGTCCATCACCCTGCTGAACACCAGTATTAATGGGAAAGGGTTGGGAGATCTCTCCAATGAATTTGACCTTGGAAATTGTGTCGGTTAAGGTTTGTTGGTTGAGTCGTCTCGTCTTCGGATCGAGATGGTTTTCTTCGAGTACATTAAAAAGAGATTTTCGATCAATGGAGTCATAAGCCTTCTGAAAGTCGACAAATGTACAGTTGGTTGGGAGATTTCGTGTGGCTCAAAGTTTCAAGGTGGATTTCAGATTGAAGATTTGTTCGACGGCCGATCTGTTTGGTCTGAAGCCAGCCTGATATTCACCGATGAGTGGCTCGAGTTGTTCTTGCGTGCGTTGTAAAAGACAGGCGGAGAGGATTTTATAAGCGATGGGAAAGAGGGAAATTCCTCTGTAGTTATTTACATCAGATTTATCTCCTTTCTTGTGGAGTGGGTGGATGAGTGCGCATTTCCATTTGTCCGGTAGTTTTTCACTTCGCCAAATGTCCTGAATGATCTGTGTGATTTCCTGTAGTGATCGTGATCCTAGATTTTTCAATAGTTTTGCGATGATTCCGTCTTCTCCTGATGTCCTTCCGTTCATGAGTTTTTTGATGTGGTGATGGATTTCTTCTTGCGTTGGTGGTTTGGCTTCGGGTCGTATGTATTCTGGGACTGTGTGTATAAATCGCTCAGGTCGTTCAGGACAATTGATGATGATGATGATGATAATTGTTGTTTTAAGGGGCCTAACATCTAGGTTATCGGCCCCTGATGGTTTGGGTGATCGTGAAGATGAAAATGAAAAGCGAACTTAAAACAAAAAAAACAAAACTACTAACCTACATACTAGAAGAAGAAATGGAAAACTAAAGGTGAATAAGGCAAATAAAGGACAGGAGGAAAAGAAATGCCCTCAACCCTCGAAGAAGGCGGATTGGGGGACTGGGAAGGAAGGAGAGCCATGAAAGGCAGATAGGACAGTGAAAGAGGAGAGGGTCCGCCCCAAAGGTAAGGGACAAAAGGGGGAAAACGGACCCAGCTCAGGAATCCCTCGGGGTCGCCAACTCCCGAACTCACCAGCCGTGAGCCCCTGAGGGTGTAGCATGATCTAGGGTGCACCAGAAGTGGTGGGGCTACATACACCCTGCCTCCTTAAGGGCCTAGAGCACAAGGCAGGAGGTAAAAGGAAGAGAAAAAGAAGGCTGACCCCTCGCAGAAGGAGGGTATCAGAAAAGATGAGACAAGGGCCAATTAAGGCAGGAAAGGAAGAGACTCCCTAGGCCTCGGATACCCTAATACCGTCGGGGTCAGAAGAGAACAAGAGTTGACCAAGTGAGGTCGACAGGAAAGAAGACAGAGAGGAGCCCGGCACAAGTAAGTGGAAGCAATGCCGGACTCAGCTAGGACAATTGAGGAGGTCAGAAAAATAACGTGCTAGTTCTTCACAGTTTTCTTGGTTAGAGAGTGCGAGACAGATGCTTATTATTATTATTATTATTATTATTACATTCGTTCAGCCCCCTAAGGAGCACGTGGAACCATTAAATAGCACTGGAATTCATCTTTTTGAACTTGTTATTCGCCCAATATTTCTTCATTCTTTCACTCTGGGCCTGCCGTCTTTCTTGTGTCCATGAGTTTCGGAGTTTCAAGCTTTTCTCTGATGGATTCTTGGGTGCAAATTCATGGGTGTTGATCTTGTGTCTGTATGTAGTCCTTTTTGTCGTCACAGGAACAATGCCGACTTCAGTAAGGTCCATTTGTGTATCTACTGGCCAGCGAATTTTGGTTTGTCGGTTCCCATTGATAATAAGAAATATTTTCTTAGACAGACGTAAATCATCCATTCGTGTTAAATGTCCATACAATTTCATACGCCGTTTGCGTGCGACTGAAGAGAATCGTTCTCGCAGGGGCAATCTTCTTGTTTATTTGTTTAAAAGCAATTTATAAACAAATACATATATTTCCGTTGACTTTTCTTGAAATGCGAGATTTTTCCTGTTCTATTGAGACGATTTGGAAGATTTTGGTACAAACTACACCTAACTCCTCCTGGTTCAGGAGCTTGAGTTTTGTGAAACATACACCTTAGCCTTAGCGTATTATATAATAAGATTATTTATTTATTAATATTGTTATGTCCCGGTGTCTGTTCAAGGTGGAACCGTACCGGACATTCAATCCCGGGTCACCCCAGTTCATCATGGTCAGCAACTACCGTGCTGGTGGATTATAAAAGCTGCGAACTCAGGTGTGTGAGGGGCAGTCAGGGCATGACAGAGACGGAAGTCTGGTGGTGAGGTCGTTTGCCTGCCAATCGGAAGATCGGGCAAGTGCTTCGAACGCTCGTTGACCAAGGGGTACAGATCTGAGCCGGCACTTGAGAGCACCAGCTGGGAGATCAGGTGAAAACCGACACATCTATTTCTTTTCAGGATTGAGTTATCCATGCAATCCTTGTATCTGCATGGTGGACGACAGATGCTACCTTACTTGAGAACTTCTTATGGCGCAGGATGATTGATTAAGTCCAAGCGCTTTGTTTGGCTTCCTGTGGAAACACAATTACAGTAGAAGTTCGCCTTAATTTCTTAATAGATTAGATGCAGTGACTGGGCGGGGTACAATATACAAATACAATATACAGTATAAATATACAACTCGAAAAAATTACATGTATTAGTTAATATTCACAATTAAATGGGGGCAATATTAACTAATACATTTTTTCCAGGATTGTATTTATATATTTGTATATTGTACCCCGCCCAGTCATTGGGCACAACCGTGTTGACCGACTGAAACGCTACAAAACGTCAATTTGTATAGGCAACACTGAAAAAGGAATGGCTTCAGATCTCTACAATTACTATTTTACTATTAGTCTATAACTGTGCCTGTCATAAATCTCAAACAACAATAATAAACATTTCCAAGGAAACACACACATCTTGTTATTAGAAAATATTCCAAATTCTAATTGTAACTAATTTTATCCATTTTTCAAAGTTTGATCTTTGCTTTGGGCTGATCTTCATCGTGTCCCCTCATATATCCCATGTTTATTGGCATATTTGAACTTTTCTTTTTTTAAGCGAGTGTTAAACCTTCAGTTACAAAATGAATCTCCCTCATTACCATATCGTTAATTAAGTAATTGAGCGTTATATTTTCATTCCTATTTTTAGCAAACTCAAAATATAGTTTTAACTAATTAAATCCAGATAAGATTGAGTGAGATTCGTTTTGTAGCTGAAGGTTTAATATCCACTTTAAAAAAAAGAAATGTCTAAAAATTCCTACAAATATGGGAAATGTCAGGGAAACGGTGAAGATCAGCTCATAGCTAGGCGCAAGTTTGAAAAATTAATAAATAGATACCATTGGAATTTTGAAAATGTAGAACTTTGCTTTTAATAGCAAGATGTGTGTGTTTCCTTGGAAATGTACGGTATATAATTGTTGTACAACATTGATGACAGGCAAAGTTATAAAATTAATATCTTTATTGTTTTGGCTACTTAAACTGTATGTTCCCCCTTAAACAAAACAAAAACTAATTGTTCAATTTAGGAAATTCTAAACGAGTACATCCTATTACCGACAATCGTCCGTACCGTATGATATTAATCCAAAGGATGGTTGGATCCTCAAAACGTAGAGGTTTAACTTACATGGTAGAAACCCCAAAATCTTAAAGGCAACGCTATAATGAGACGTACTAATCAATATGTAGATGAGGTAATCTGTCATTGCCTTCGTCATTAAGCCACGGAATCAGCATTGATCCATTAAGGAACACCTTGAACAATATTCAAAGGTATTAATAATTGTTTCCTGAATGCCATTGCTCAGCACCATTCATATTTTACTAGCTTCCATGTAATAAAAGTAATAAATGAGGCGGAGACATTGGTGAAGAAAACTAATTTTCAGCTAGAGATGGTGTGGTAATCGTTGTTTAAAGGGCTCTTAACACCTAGGTTATCGTCCCCTAATGAGATGGGTGGTAATTAAATATCAGGATGAATTGAACAAAACATAATGAAAACTAACTACTAGCTTACAATTAACTTACGGTCTAGAACAAGGAATAAAAGGGAACAACAAATAAATTAGAGAAATAAACTACAGGGTAAGACCCATGGGTGTTCGCGTTTTAGATTTCTTAGCGAAGCTATGGTTAAAGGCCATTTCTAATAACTATTGCCGGTATTATAGTTCATTACTTGTCACGTAGGAAGAAAAAAGCATGGTTTTGGTATAATCTAAATTATAATAACTAGAGGTGCTCTGCGTGTAATCTCTCATCTGTTAAGCCACCCACCTGGTTTGACTGTTAAGCGGGCTTGATGCGACACAGTTCTGGCAGGGGCTATTGTTTTGTTCATTTGTTTAAACGCACTTAATAAACAAACAAATACATTTCCGGTAACTTTTCACGAAATAAAAGATTTTTCTTCTACTATTGAGACAATTTGGAAGATTTTGGCACGAACCACACCTTGTAACTCCCTCTGGTTTAAGAGCTAGATATTCGTTAAATATACACCGTAGCGTTTTACATGCTGATGATGATAGGGTGTGATCTTTGAATATGGCTGGTGCAGATGGTGCGATTTGGTGCCCTATGGCGCTCTCCGCGTCTTGAAATCGAACTCTGAGCCCTTTGAACTGAACTAGAGCGTCCTATTTCTATAGAGAACAAGCCAAACATAATCTGAATTGAACTGATTCAGTCGGAATTGAAATACTCAAATAATGTTTAACCATTCTGCTACCAGGCTTCATCTTCATTATAGTGGATTTCAGCAGTTATAAATTTACGTTAGGAACCTCTGTGTTGATAAATGTGTGGTATCAAGTGTAATTATGTGGGGTCTGCAGTAACGTCAGTAGCTGGTATATTTATGGCTCCTTCCCGGTCTAACTAATTGTTAGGTAAACCTCTTGCTGACACCCACGCTTATCATTACATCTCGAGGCAAAAGGATGATATAACGGCACGACATTAAGAGGATACATACAACTTAAAAAGTGCCAAAAGAATTACAATGTTAATTTTACGACTGTGCCTGTCACAAATCGTATACAAGAATTCAATTTCAATTTCAAGGAAATACATATACATCTTATGTACCGGTACCAGATAAAACTGGTAAATTATCAAAATTTTGGATCATGACTGCTTTTATTCAAATTTCAGGTTACTTATCGTATTTAAAAAAAATGCAATCCTAGTCTTATGAGATCACCCGGGCAAATGGCTGTCCTGTGTGTGTGTGTGTGTGTGTGTGTGTGTGTGCCGAACTCCTAAACGGCTGCAGCTCTTGGAACCAAATTTGGTATGATTAAAGAAATAAACAAGTAGGCACGGCCATATTTGAAAATGACGGCAGTGCTACCACCTGCTGTAAAACCACAACTAGCATTTGAGCTCTATGTGGATATGTCAGACGGTATGCATGTAAACTGTTCCAAAATTTGCACACGTATAGATGGGATCTGGTGGTCACCAACCCACGTCCTACAACTTCTGAGCCCTGGGGAAAACAGAGAAACAAAAATGGCACCACAAGGATGTATAGCCTATGATGTAAGTAAATACTTAGAATGGTTTTCTGGATATAAAATTTTGCATATAATGCCAATTTTAATTTTCATTTGCAAGCATATGTTTGTATCATAATATGAATTCATTTCATCATTTCCCATGAACTTTGTGACATGATACAGAAAATTGTGATTATATTTGGAATCACCATACCAAAATATGAAAACTTCACATGAAATTTCACAAACAATTTGCTATCACCTCTGTTGTGCAGGCCTGTGTAATTTGACCATAGCTTATATCTAGTGATAGTAGTTATTTTCGCTATTCACATCATTATGGGCGGGTGACATAGATATTACGGCCCTTATGCAACCATCAGCACTAACACAGCACCACATTTCAGCTCGTCCAGATGCAATCTAAGGCATTGTTTCTTAGTGCGCGCCACGAGTAGCAGTACATCTGACCACCGTGAAGGAATATATATCTTCCTCATGACACCTTAAATGACCAAATAAAAAATGGGAGAACCACAATGCGACCGCAAGAACCACACTCCAGCTTCCAGGCTAGTACGGCGATCAGAAGTCAAGTGTGACAGGAACAGCTCAGTGCAGAACACAATGACTTCTTAATAGATTTCTAAAGTAGTAGTTGTTATTGCCACTTCATTTAGGAACATAATGGCATCGTGGTCATGTAATCCGTGTACTTGGGTGTGCATGTAATCTGTATTATAACCCGCGCCATTGTGATGATTAAACTAGTGAGTGTACTCGCAATTGAGACCAGAATTTGAGCAGGAAGCGGCCGTGGCCTTAATTGTGATACCATCTCAGCATTCGTCTAAAGAAGAAGTGTTGAAATCATGGGAAAAATCTCCTAAAATACCTGACGTAGAAATCGAACACACTTCTTCTTAGTTCTACCACGCAAGGCTGATTAAAACCCCTTTCAAGCCCTCAGACCATTATTGTTTCTCGCAGAGACGGAAATCGAACCGGAACCTCCGCGATGACAGCCAAGAATGTTAGTCACTACTGTACACCATGGAGTAGATTAACATAATTCTGTGTTGATGGTTACTTTACAGGCGGGAGTTCAAAAAGCACAACTTAGAAAGGACTGAAACGTGGAACAAAAAATTGATACATAGTTGAATTTTGAAACCAATCTTTCTTAACGCATAAGACACACCCCGCGCCGTTATCCTTCTCGTTAAATCGTTCACTATGATTGCGATGGGGAGCTGCATCAAGTCCGAAGATCTATGTTTTGAGTTCCGACATTGGTTGGTTGGTTCCTCAGTTTAGGGGATGCGACAACGCGGTCATGTAGCCCCGTGTACTTTAGGTGAGTAGAATCTGTCTGACAACCGGTGTTAATTCTGATGGCTGCATTAGTGTGTGTTATCTGTTTTTAATTCACGTAAGGACTTCAGACATTCAATTTTCAAGCACGGCCGACTGAATACGAGCTGCGCTCTATACCGGCCTTGACATTCCCAGTCAGAACCCATGTATAACATGTAATTGGAAAGTTTCTACTCGTTGCCGGTAGAGCGCACTCCCCTCCCATTATAGGCGCGATAAGGAATCAGCTGTACAGTACGTATATTAAATGTGTAATCTCAAGAACCACTGGATGGATTTTGATGCTGCTTTCACCATTCTGTAAAGGTGATCTCGAGGAAGATTTGTGTAGAAAATAATTTATTTATGACCAAAGGGAGCCAAGCAGTAACGATTTCAGTGAAAAGGTCGAAAAAATAGCCTGGCGTCCGTGCGCTTTTTAAGCTTACGCTGGGCGAACCGTTAAAAATATCATTATATTATGAGTGTAAGAATTGTTCAGCGTGAGAAATTCTACAAAAAAGTCCGCGAGAGCATATCTCTATCTTCGATACATCGCCCACTATAAGTGTTTTTAGTTTGGACGGGAGGGGCATTTGGCTTGCACCTCGCCATTCTTAAATTACGTCTGACAGGAATTCCTTGCACATTCATAACTGTTCCCGGGCGAAGCCGGGGCGGGTTGCTAGTGACACTATATAATTATTATCATTATAATTTCCGCATTATCAAAATTAAAATTATATCACAAAATAAAATAGCGTGCTAATAAATCTAAGAGAAATTAGACATCCCTTGCACCTTCTTCGGGTACAAGGACACTACTCCAGCACCGTCTCATTAAAAGGAAAGAGAGGATCAAAATTACAGCCGGGAACAAGTAGCAGCTAATCGTGTGCTGTGTTTTGTGCTAAGAGATCTTTCGACAAATTATCAGATACCGTGTGCCTTCTTTTTCACGAAGCAGCTGTCAGGACGGGACTTACATAAACTCCAGCTGGACGTTATTCTCGAGGTTGAACAATGCGGTTTCATAATTATAATAACTGTCTCTGATAATCACAAAACTAACACTACAATGATGAGGCATTTAGGGGGAGGGAATTTGCAACCAATGGTCAATCACCCATACGACGAGTCTAGGAATGTATTCCCTAGTTTTGATCATTGTCACATTCTAAAAAAACAACATTAGAACGCAGTTTCTGTAACGAGAGATGACTGATGGTACTGGAATAATTTCAGGGAAATACTTGTCATTACTATGCACAATGCAAAAGGGTGAGATCGTCAAACCGGTCAGACACCTCACTAAAAACACATCGAACCCACTAAATTTGAAAAAATGAATGTTCGGCGTGCCAAGGAAGTGTTCTCGTCAGAAGTTATTGGTGCCATTAGTACACTGAAAGAAAATATAAGCATGCACCCGGAAGCGTACACATTCATGGACGCAGAAGCAACCATTTTTTTTTTGAAAAACGTTAATAAATGGTTCGCTATGCATGACGTAAGCATCACATATCATCATATTCAGTCTAAAAATCCAGATAAAGGGCATTTTTTTTCTCATTAAATGTCAGTCGCCTAAACTGGCTAGAGGAATATTTTCTTTCTTACCTTGAAACTTTGACAGCTGCTAGTAACGCTGCTAGAAAGGACTTCCTGAGTTCTGAGACTTACGAAGCTACCTATACAATTAATCACGGATTCAGCTGTCCAGTGCATAAGGTATCTTCTAAAAATGGGTAGAGGAAAGTCGCCAAATATGGGAAGTTTTTTTTATAGGGCTCACATTAGACATAAGAAGGAACGAAATAATTTTGGTTTTCTCACCAATGTAAACCTCAGGCGATATACTATGTATATTACAAATATGGGCACGTTTGATGTTGTAATACCCTCTGATATTATTGTTAACTTTAAAAGTGCACTTTCCCCGTATTAGGCAACCGGGTTTCGTAATATGGGGAGGTGAGAAACCTCACGGTTTTTATTTATAATAGGTACACTGAATAGTATACCCTACTAATTAAAGCATTAATTCTGACATTTTTTTCGTGTGGCCTCCTGAGAGGCCGAGTGCAGGTCTTTCTAGTCGACGCCCGTGGGCGACCTGCGCGTCAGGATGAGAGATGGAATGGATGAAGATGAATGAAACTGGGCAAGGATGTGGAAGGAAGCGGCCGTGGCCTGTTAGAAGGTACCGTCCCAGCATTTGCCTGGTGTTGAAAAATGGGAAACCACGGAAAATCATTTCAAGGACGGCCGACGGTGGGGCTCGAACACACGCGTCTACCGAGTCAGCAGAGAGCTTGGCCCCATGGCCTAACGCTGCGCTTTAGCCAGCGTAGCCACTACTGTCGGTAATTCTGACAATGTAATGAAATCATGAACACAAATAGTACAAAAATACAAAAATGAATATTTTAAGTAAATAACAGTCCTAGTTTCCTGTTGCCGAACTTCCAACCCGTTCAGCAGAAAAATGCATAAACTTAATGAAAACCGAGTGATTCTGACAGAATTCAACTGTAACGAGGTGCAAGGTATGTCTAATTTCTCTTAGATTTATTAGCACGCTATTTTATTTTGTGATATAATTTGCATTTTGATATTGTGGGAATTATAATGATAATATAATAGTGTCACTAGCAACCCACCCCGGCTTCGCCCGGGAACAGTTATGAATGTGCAAGGAATTCCTGTCAGACGTAATTTAAGAATGGCGATGTGCAAGCCAAATCCCCCTCCCGTCCAAACTAAAAACACTTATAGTGGGCGATGTATCGAAGATAGAGATATGCTCACGCGGACTTTTTTGTACAATTTTTCATGCTGAACAATTCTTACACTCATAGTATATTGATATTTTTAACGGTTTGTCCAGCGTAAGCTTAAAAAGCGCACGGACGTCAAGTTCTTTCTTCGACCTATTCACTGAAATCTAAAATCGTTACTGCTTGGCTCCCTTTGATCATAAATCAATTATTTTCTACAGAAATCTTCCTCGATATTACCTGTACAGAATGGTGAAAGCCGCATCAAAATCCATCCAGTGGTTCTCGAGATTACCCGTGATATCCAAGAAACGGGGACTTTGTTTTACACTAAGTAGAGATAAGTCTTAGTCGTGCAATGCTTGGTGAACAGCGCTGTGTGAGCAGTTGAGTAACTAACAAGATTTCATGAAAAAGGTCTCATTGTCTAGGCCGGTATGAGCGCATTCAGTCGGCCGTGTTTCAAGTAATGTAGTTCCAACTTTTGCTACCAAACGCCACCGTCAATGACAACTAGTTCTGAACTTGCTTACTTGGTCGGCTCCTGGCGACCAACGTTGGAACCTAAGAGCGTTAGACAAATCTAACCTATAATTTAGCTTCACGTAAGTGTAATTAGGGGAAGCTTATTTATCATGCCATAAATCTATGACATGGGACCTCCGGCTTTACCTCCCCTCCAAATGAAGGCGTACTGAGGGTTTTTAACCCTCTTAAAAATCCGACGACTTCAGCCGGGTTTGTTCCTTATTTCAGTTCGTCTAGCATCCATAGCAATCCATGGTCCCAATGATTAAAATTCTACACATTTGTACAGTCACCTCAGATGAAGAGTTTATCAGACAAATTCAAAACATACTTACACAATAGTTTTCTCACTTTCCTCGTTAACGACAGGCTAACTTTTGAAACCTAGCTGGGTGGCCAATGTTTACATTCCATGTCTGCGTTCATTCCCAAACTATGGACTATAATAAATTGAATGTTCGTTGTAGTAACTTGTTAAAATACAACTTGGTATATTGTACGTTATACTGTTGTTTGAGTCTTCAGTCTTTTGACTGGTTTGATGCAGCTCTCCATGCCTCCCTGTCCTGAGCTAATCGTTTCATCTCTACATAGCTCCGACACCCTACATCCGAGGCAATCTGTTTAACATATTCTAACCTTGGTCTACCCCTACAGTTTTTGTCCTCGACCCTTCCTCCCATAACTAAGCTTGCTATTCCTGGGTGTCTTAGTATGTGTCCTACCAACCTATCTCTTCTCTTCATTAACAGTCGCCAGAAACATCTCTCCTCTCCCACTCGTCTTAATACCTCTTTGTTTGTAACCCTATCTACCCATCTGATCTTCATCATTCTCCTGTAACACCACATTTCAAATGCTTCAATTCTCCTCTTTTCTGCTGCACCAATAGTCCAAGTTTCACTTCCATAGAGCGCCACGCTCCAGACAAAGGCTTTCAAAAATGACTTCCTAATACCTAAATCAAAATTCGATGTCAGCAGATTCCTTTTTTGTAGAAATGCTTTCTTTGCCTGAGCCAACCTACTTTTTATATCCTCTTTGCTTCGTCCATCACTGGTTATTCTGCTTCCTAAGTAACAGAAGTCTCCTATTTCCTTCAGCTTTTCACCTGCCAATTTGATCTCCATAGAGGTTTCTGATTTATTTCGCCTGCATTCCAGTATTTTTGTTTTACATTTATTAATTTTCATCATGAATTCTTTCCGTAAGACGGAGTCCATACCATTCAAAAACTCATTCAAATCCTCAGGCTTGTCGGCCAAGATGACGATGTCATCAGCAAATCTCAGAGTTGAAATTATTTCTCCTTGAATCTTCACTCCCACTTTAATTTTTTCTCTAATTTCCTTCATTGCTCGTTTAATGTAAAGATTGAAAAGTATGGGTGATAAGTTGCAGCCTTGTCTTACACCTTTCTGAATACCAGCTTCTCTCTCATGTCCTTCAACTCGAATGACTGCTGTCTGGTTTCTGTACAGATTGTATATCACCCTCCTATCCCTGTACTTTATTCCAATCGATTTCAAAATGTCAAACAATTTAGTCCAATCAACATTATCAAAAGCCTTTTCTAAGTCTACAAAAGCCATGAACGTTCTCTTATCTTTCCTTATTCTACCTTCCAAAATCAGCCTAAGACTTAGTACAGCTTCCCTTGTTCCTACATTTCTCCTGAAACCAAACTGGTCTTCACCCAACTCCGTTTCTATCTGGCTTTCAATCCTCTTGTAAATTATTCTAGACAGGATCTTTGAAGCATGAGTAATCAATCTGATTGTACGGTAATCTTCACATCTGTCAGCTCCCACTTTCTTTGGTATAGGGATGATTACATTCTTCTTGAAATCAGGGGGTACCTCACCTGTCTCATAAATCCTACACACCAAGTGAAATAACCTGATCAGACCTTCATCTCCTATGCAGCGTAGCAACTCAATCGGTGTATCATCTATGCCTGGTGCTTTGTTCCTGCCTAAGTCCTCTAATGCTCTGTCAAATTCTGATCTCAATATTAAATCTCCTTTTGCATCCTCATCAATTTCCTCCTCCCTTTCCATAACATGATTCTCAATCTCCTTTCCCTTATACAAACTCTCTATGTAAGCTTTCCATCTCTCAACCTTTTCTTCCCTATCTGTTAGAGGCTTTCCATGTGTGTCCTTAATATTACAGCACTTGGTCTTCTTTCCCCAAAGGTATTCTTAATCCTTCGATAAGCTGTGTCTACTTTTCCTAATTTCAGACAATTTTCTATACCTGCACATTTCTCTTTCAACCATTCTTCTTTCGCTTCCTTGCACTTCTTGTTAACCTCATTTCTCAGACGTCTGTATTCTGCTTTCCCCTTTTCATCTCTTAGATTCTTGTGTTTCCGCCTTTCATCCATCAATTCTAGTATATCCTGAGTGATCCACGGTTTTCTCCCTATTCTTTCTTTCCTACCAATGTTTTCTTCTGCGGATTTTGTTATTTCATTCTTCAAAAGTGCCCATTCGTCTGCAATTGAAGTTTGTTTAGGGTTTTTCATTAGTCCTTCCTTTATACTCTTCTTGAATCTTTCGTTTACATCCTTCTCTTTCAGTCTGTCTATTGCCCACCTTTTTGGCTTTTGACTTTTCTTCAGTTTCTTCAACTTTAATCTGCAATTCATTACAACCAGATTGTGGTCAGAGTTTATGTCAGCACCAGGTTATGTTTTACAATCCAAAATCTGGTTTCGAAACCTCTGCTTGACCATAATGAAGTCGATTTGGTAACGCCCTGTATCTCCTGGTCTCATCCATGTGTATATTCTTCTATTGTGGTTATTGAATAAGGTGTTAGCTATGACCAATTCATGCTCGGTGCAGAATTCTACCAGCCTGCTTCCTCGATCATTCCTTTCACCTAATACGAAATCTCCTACTATCTTCCCTTCTCTCCCTTTTCCTACCACAGCATTCCAATCTCCCATTACTATAACATTTTCATCACCCTTGATATACCTCAGAATTTCGTCTATTTCTTCGTAGACCTTTTCAACATCCTCATCATCAGCTTGACTGGTAGGCATATAGACATGTACCACTGTGGTGCAGGTAGATTTAGTATTGATTTTTGCTACAATAATCAGTTCACTATATTGCTCATAATATTCCACCCGCTGTCAAAGTTTCCTACTCAATATGAGGCCAACACCTGCTTGGCCATTGTTTGATTTAGTGCTAATGACCCTATAGTCTCCTGACCAAAAGTCCTGTTCTTCCTGCCAGCGCATTTCACTAATCCCAACCAAATCCAACCTCAACCTATCCATTTCCCTTTCTAAGTTTTCTAACCTTCCACTTCCTAGCAGACTTCTAACATTCCACGCTCCGATCCGTAGAATGTCAGATTTCCTCTTTGTCACTTCTGTGATGTTAACCCCCTCTCGAGTAGTCCCCACCCAGAGATCCGAACGGGGGGCTAGTTTACCTCCGGATTGAAATTTTACAAGGGAGGAGGCCATCATCACATGTAATTATGCATAGAGAGGTGCATATCCTCGGGAATAGCATACGGCTGTAGTTTCCCGTTGCTTTCAGCCGTGCAGCAGGACGCAGTGTAGCCATTATTTGGCTTATATTATCAATATCTTAACCGTCTATAAGACTAGTAAAGAATTGATTTATTCTGAAAGGCTGCTACTCCCTTTCAGAACGTTATACTATGCTAATGATTTTCTTTATTTCCACTCATTACGGTAATACTTTACCTATTACCGACTACGTAACTCAATGAGGTACTTTTGTCGATTGGTCTTACGGCACCGTGGCTAATATTGGTGTTTGAAAAGGATAGACCATGTTAGATGTTGTTTTCAAAAGATTTGCTCGTAGTTTTTCATTAGTTTTTTTCTATTTTCTTCTTTGAAAAACTGAAGAAGGTCAATATGGCCGAAACTGGTATTTAATTCATAAATTATTGACTAAGGTGTATTACATGTATTAAATACCTGTGGGTATTTCTTTTTGGATTGAATGTCATTAAGGGAATAAAAATATATCATTAAGTAAACACAGTATATATTTTCCATTGCAAAATTCACAATATAAGGCTTAATTTAATAACGTCTAAGTAGTTATAAAACAATAGATATAAAATAATTCAAGTAAATGGAAGCTAACTCTAGCTGGTTTCGAACCCCAGCTGACCGCGTGGGAACCAACGCTCTACATCAGAGCCAAACATGTCCATAATACCTGAGTGTTATCAACCGACTTGGATACAGCGTGTTAGCAAATAATGACTTGAAATAAACGATTTCTGCTGCAGTACATCTTCATTATAAACCATTTCATATATCGCATGCAGCATACTGAAATATAGGCTAGGCACGATAGGTCAGCTGCCATCTTGGCATGTGACCGAGACGGCTCAGGTCTTTCAAGTTACTGCTACAGGAGGCTATAATATTATAATATAAAATTATAATATTCAACAGGTCACGTTTTTAGATAGCTTAATCCACTCTCGGTGCGATAATTGGAATTGGCGGGTCCTAAGTTATGGATTATAATGCTTGCATATTTCACACAGCCACCATCTTGAAATGGTACGGCAGATGACCTTGTAGATTGAGCGCAGGACGCTTCCCATATGAATGTATGTTTTTGCCAAATTTGGTAGAGATCTGATGATTAATTCATTCGTAATTTGATATTACGTTTCCAACATTTGGTTGGCCGCCATTATTTTATAGCTAAGATGGCGGCAATATAAAACATGACACTTAGGTGCCCTTTACTAGTGCTACCTCTGTGCCAAATTTCGTTCAATGCGGTTTCTTCTAGTTGATAGGGGACACACACACACACACATACACACACACACAAGACAGACTGACAAATTTGGTTCGTGTAGATCTCATAAGTCTACTTAATTTCTTTCCAAAAATCGAAAGTAGACTAATAGGCTTTAGAAAATGCTAATCATAATAGTAAATAACCTGATGGTGTGTATTGCAAGGCTTGTACCTGGCACTAGTTCTCACTTCAAATAACGAACTCTACCAAACGTGGAAGAGTGTAGGAAGTCGTAGCGGAGTTTATGGGTGGTTCAACAGGACTATAGTTCTTTATGACTACTGTAGTTTGAGGGGCAAGCATATTACATCGGTGTTGACCTTGCCACAAGACAAGTTTCAAGCAAGTTAACACCACCTCATCCTACATGGATACGTGTTATTACGAAGCTGGCATATCGGTTGGATTACAACCTCGTAACTTAACCTGGTCAGGGTAGTACTCTTTCCCGGGTTTATCTCCATTTAAATTAAAATTCGAGCCTTTGCTCACATGAAGGTAGCCCTACGACTTTATTCACGAGGAGAGATTGTTGTCCCCCCCCCTCCCCCTTCAAACATAGTGATCTGATGATGTTGATTATGATAATCGTCGTTTTAAGGGGCCTAACATCTAGGTTATCGGTCCCTAATGGTTTGGGTGAACGTGAAGATGATAATGAAAGATCAACTATAACTAAAACTAACTACTAACTTATATACTAGAAAAAATGGAAAACAAAAGGAGAATAAGGCAAATAAAGGACAGGAGGAAAAGAAATGCCCTCAACACACGAAGAATGCGGACTGAGGGACTTGGAAGGAAGGAGAGCCATGAAAGGCAGATAGGAAAGTGAAAGAGAGAGGGTCCTTCCCACAGGTAAGGGACAAAAGGGGGAATCCGGACCCAGCTCAGGAATCCCTCGGGGTCGCCAACTCCCGAACTCACCAGCCATGAGCCCCTGAGGGTGTAGCAATAGCCAGGGTGCACCAGAAGTGGTGGGGCTACATACACCCTGCCTCCTTGAGGGCCTTGAGCAGAAGGCAGGAGATAACAGGAAAAGAAAAAGAAGGCTGACCCCTCGCAGAAGGAGGGTATCAGAAAAGATGAGACAAGGGTCAATTAAGACGGGAAAGGAAGAGACTCCCTAGGCCTCGGATACCCTGATACCCTAATACGGTCGGGGTCGGAAGAGAACAAGAGTTGACCAAGTGAGGTCGACAGGAAAGAAGACGTAGAAGAGCCAGGCACAAGCAAGTGGAAGCAATGCCGGACTCAGCTAGGGCCCCGTGGTCGCCAACCCACGTCCCACTAGATGAGAGCCCTTGGGGGTGAAGTAGATGTAGATGATGATGATGATGATGATGATGATGATGATGATGATAATTGTTGTTGTTTTAAGGGGCCTAACATCGAGGTCATCGGCCCCTGACGAAATGAAATGGCTTGAAATGAAAGGATGAAGATAAAAAACAGCTCACTGCTCTGGATGAAACGAAAATGGGTTAGATAAAAGAAACAGTAGGCCCCAACAATTATGCCTTATGTAGCAGGAAAAATACTTACAAAAAAGAACTCAGATTGAAACTACTCACCAAATGGAGAGCGGTAATACGTACAAAATGGAATTTCGAACGAAAATACTCACAAAAGGAATAGATTGAAAAATACACACAAAATGTAGGTTAAGTCCAAAATACGTACAAAATGCAACGTACAGTCGAAATTCTTACATTATGCAAGTGAAATCAAAATACTTACAAAATGCAAATGAGATTGAAAATAAGCACAAAATGTAATGTAGATTCAAAATACCCACAAAATTGCAATTGAGACTTAACTACTTGACCAAAGCGGGGTAGGTTGGAAATACAAAATGCAATTGAAATTCAAAATACTCACAAGAAGACCCTCCTTTATTTAGAGACTTACTAAAAAGCAATCTTGATTGGCAATCCTTACAAAATGCAAGTGAGGTTGAAAAACACTCACAAAATGCAATTTTGATCGAAAAAACTTACAAAATGCAACGTAGATTAAGAATACCTTCAAAAAGGTGCGGGAATCTTAAAAGAGAAAAGGAAATATAATGAAAGGTGGAGAGGAGAGGAGAGGGGAGAGAGGAGAGGGTCCGCCCCAAAGGTAAGGGACAAAAGGGGAAATGGACCCAGCTCAGGAATCCCTCGGGGTCGCCAACTCCCGAACTCATCAGCCGTGAGCCCCTGAAGGTGTAGCATTATCTAGTGTGCACCAGAAGTGGTGGGCTACATACACCCTGCCTCCTTGAGGGCCTTGTGTACAAGGCAGGAGGTAAAAGGAAAAGAAAAAGAAGGCTGACCCCTCACAGAAGGAGGAAATCAGGAAAGATGAGACAAGGGCCAGTTAAGGCGGGAAAGTGAAAGACTCCCTAGGCCTCGGATACCCTAATACCGTCGGGGTCGGAAGAGAACAAGAGTTGACCACGGGAGGTCGACAGGAAAGAAGACACAGAGGAGCCCGGCACAAGTAAGGGGAAGCAATGCCGGACTCAGCTGGGGTCCCGTGGTCGCCAACCCACGTCCCACTGGATGTGAGCCCCTGAGGGAGGGTGAAGTAGGTTGATCACGGGACTAACTGAACACGCCATTGCTGCCACTTATAGGATATGTGCCTTTCTGTTACCTTTTCCCATGTTCAGCTCCTCTCTTTACGACTTCGATCGAATTACGGTATTCGAGACCTAGGGTGCCTTTCATTTTCCTGTCATAACTGGCCTTTCTCTTTGCTATCCTGATACCCAAATGTTTGAGGAATCAGACCTGTCCCCTTTAAATGTTGAAAACCGTATTTAGCAGAAAAAGTAGAAAAAAAGGTAAAAGTAAGCAATGTCCTCAATTGTGCCAATCGTTGAAGGGATAAATGGGCCGGAAAGGTTTCAAATATTGTGAGCCTTGGAGAGCACTATTAAACAAGATGCTCAGTAAAGAACATATAACCATACCCATGCATTTAGGAGAAAGTGGGCTATAACTCTTTTTCAAGAGAGTATAATTGAATGTTGGTTGTAGTAGCTTGTTGAAATGCAACGTGTTACACGGATATTAAACATGCACATCAGGTGCCCTTCGCTAGTGCTACCTCTGTACCAAATTTCGTTCAAATCGGTTTTACCGTATTTGAATTGATAGGGGGAATCGATTTGTACATACGCATGGCCGCCATTTTCAAACTATTAGATAGATGATCTTGGAGCTTGGTCAAAGAACGCTTCTCACGTAAAGGTATGTTGTTGCAAAATTTAGTAGAGATCAGAAGATTAGGTTGGTCGTAATTTGATTTAAGCTTTGAACATTTGGGTGGCCGCCATTACGTTTCCGTCAAGATGGCGGTGATATCAAATATGACAATGAGGTGCTCTTTGCTAGTGCTACCTCTGTACCAAATTTTGTTCAATTCGGTTTCACCGTGTTTGAATTGTTGGGGGAATCGATTTGCACACTTACATGGCCACCATCTGCAAACTATTAGGCTGATGACCTTTTAGTTTAGTCAAAAGACGCTCGCCATATAAATATATGTTGCAAAATTTGGTAGAGATTGGATGATTAGGTTAGTCGTAATTTGATTTAAGCTTTGAACATTTGGGTGGCCGCCATTACGTTTCTGTCAAGATGGCGGCGATATAAAACATGACACTGAGGTGCCCTTTGCTACTGTAGACCTCTGCACCAAATTTCGTTCAATTCGGTTTCACCGTGTTCGAATTGATAGAGGGGGACAGACATTCAGAGTACACACACTCACAGACACACTCACAGACACACATTTTTTCGCCCTGTGTTGATCTCATCAGTCTAATTTCATTTTTGGAAGAAATCAAAAGTAGTATAAAAATATAAACCTAAATTTCGAAAATGATTTCCGGTCTAAATACAGTTCCAGAAAAGAAGCCTAAAATTACTTGTTTCTTTACTCCTTTTCTTTTTAATCAAATCCTAGGCAAATTAACATATTTAACATTATCCTTCCTTTAATGTGTTCCTAGGTTCAATACCATAATGCTTTTTTTATATTTTGTGCAAAATATTCACACCGGAAGTAGTTGATAATGATGATTATGATAATTTTTGTTTTAAGGGGCCTTACATCTAGGTTATCCGCCCCTAATGGTTTGGGTGATAGTGAAAGATGAGATGAGAATGAAAAAACAAGAAGTTCCGTGAAGAACTATACAGCCTACTTTTCATGCCAATGATTATTCTACCTATCTAGAATAATGACAAAATTAAGTTGGTAATATCGAAATATCAAATTAGTTCAAAATATACCTGGTATAATGTAGCCTAATAGAGCACTACAGTTGGCAGCCCTGGTGACTGAATATATTCTTAGTTCCATCTCTTAAGGTACAGAACACAAAATTAGGTTGAAGTCCAATGGACGTTACATGCAGTTAGACACTGGATCTATCAGCACGCGTAAAAGCATGTTGCCAACACTACCATGCGTGTGCTGGTCAGAAATAATCTGAAATATTATGATATCTTGTTGTGCCAATTTTGGATGAAATCCATTTGTTAGTATAGAAGTTAATTGTATTTTAAAATTGGACATATCTGCAGGCATAGAATCATGTTGGCAGCTCGGCCTTGTTTTAATTACTCCAAATTAATCTACAATGTCAAGTGCTATACGTGTGCAAAGTATAGAGCTGTTGTCTTGCATACTTTCTGATATATTGATATTAGGGTAAGAAAATATAGACAGCATTTATTAACAGTTGGCAGCCCTGATTGCTCTTAACAATACTTACAGTCATTCTGTTATGGTACACATAGCACATACGAAATTTGGTTGTAATCCAACTGATAGTATAGAAGTTACATGTATTTAAAAATTGGTACTATCCGCAGGCTTATAATCATGTTGGTAGAATTGACGTATATAAATTACTCAAAATTAATCTAAAATGTCAGAATATACGTGTGCATAGTTTAAAGCTGTTGGCTTGCATACTTTCTGATATATTGGTATTTCGATAAAAAAATAGAGAGAGCAATTATTAACAGTTGGCAGCCCTGGTGGCTCTTAAGAATACGCTCAATCATATCTGTTTATGTACAGATATTACATACAAAATTTGGTTGAAATCCAATTGATAGTGTTGAAGTTGTATGCATTTAAACATTGGACCTATCAGAAGGCTTAAAATTATTTTGGCAACTCTGTCATTGTTGGCCTCCTGGAAATTTAACTGAAATAGTATTATCTGCATGTGTACCAATTTTGGAATAGCTCCCATGCATACCTTGCGAGATATCCAACATGGTGCTCAAATTTCTAGTGCGTTTTTTTCAGCAGTTGGTAGCACTGACATAATTTTCAAATATGGTCGTGAGATATTCCGGTGCACATCTTTACTCATACTAAATTTGGTTTTGATTGCTGCAGCCGTTTAGGAGTTGATAGGGGGACACACACACAGCCAGACAGACAGACACACACATTTTCCCGGATCGATCTCATAAGTCTACTTTTTCCTCATTTTTGCAAAATGTGAAAAGAAGGCTAAAAATATACATAATACTAACTACAAATTTACATACTAGAAAAAGAAATGGTAAACAAAGGATAAGGCAAATAAGGGACAGGAAGAAAAGAAATGCCCTCAACCCTCGAAGAATGAGGATTGAGGGACTTGGAAGGAAGGTGTGCCATTAAATGCAGATAGTAAAGTGAAAGAGGAGAGCGTCCGCCCCACAGGTAATGGATACAAGGGGGAAAACCGGACCTAGCTCAGTAATCCCTCGGGGTCGCCAACTCCCCAGCCACAAGCCCTTGAGGGTGTAGCACTATCCAGGGTGCACCAGAAGTGGTGGGGCTACATACACCCTTCCTTCTTGAGGGCCTTGAGCAGATGGCCGGATATAGGCCTATCATAAAAAGAAATGAAGGCTGACCCCTCACAGAAGGAGAGTATCAGGAAAGATGAGACAAGGATCAATTAAGGCGGGAAAGGAAGGGACTCCCTTGGCTTTGGATACCCTAATACCGTCGGGGTCGGAAGAGAACAAGAGTTGATCAAGAGAGGTGGAGAGGAAAGAAGACTGAGAGAAGCCCGACACCAGTAAGTGGAAGCATTGCCGGACTCAGCTGGGGTCTCGTGGTCGCCAACCCACGTCCCACTAGATGTGAGTCCCTGGGGGGCAGAAGTAATTATAAGTGGTTAATTGAAACTCTGCATTGACTCACACTAGCACTCGTATTGGTAGAAAAGGTAAACTGCTAATCTAATTAACCAGATATGGTTGAGATTCTAGTGAACAATTATCAGTCAACCGCGTGTTATCAGGCCGGCACCTCATAAGAAACCTCGTAAAGGTTAATGGCTGCGAGAGTTGATGTCCCGAAGGGATTCCTGTCAGTCCAGAATTAAATTTCTTGTCAGAGATGGGAATCAAACCCTCGACCTTTGGTGCCGGAATCTCATTACATACCACAATACAAGAGAAGGCGGCTAGTTACTTGGTTGTATTTCTTTTCCTTAAAATACTAAACTTATTCTCCTTATTCAAATCTGGACTATACAAAATATCCTAGCCTGATTTTATATTAAGTAGATTTGTAAAAGAATAATATTATCGTACATTAAACCGCACCCAAAGTCTGTTGAACTCAACTTTTATGTTTTTACTGAGAATTCACCTCTTTCTCAAAAATAAACATTTAAGTCCAGTTCAGAGCCAGCACTTCACGTTTGTTTTTCTTGGTGTGTTTATACGGAGAGATTTATGCTAGCTCGTGATGTCTCCTCCACTGACTCGTTTCACAATCAATACTACGTTTATCCCTGAAAATTACATCGCAATTCACGAGTTGCTTTTAGTTTTCTCTTGGCCTGTGAATTTTTTGCAACATCGAATTCATCGGCAGGAGGAAAATTTTAACAGAAATAATTCTTGCATATTATGTTAGAGTAAGTGGATATGCCGATTCTTATACTTAATGGATTTTGATTGAGAGGGATGATCAGAAACTACGGTTGTAAGGCAGATATTCCTGGACTTTCGTCTGTTATAGGGCGATTAGTAGTGTGTAGTAATTCGAATACATACGGACGGTAATTGTGCAGAATTTCAGCCACCCGACGACTACAGCGTTAATTGTGGACAAATAATTAACGCAGACTCGTTTGGAAAACTGGTCTCGCGAAGGGACCCGTTCAGTTACACGATTTCTGTGGCATCGGTAACGTAGTCGGTAGCATGCTGAGCTTCTATGCCCAAGATCGCGGGTTCAAACCCAGCCGAAGTCGTAGGATTTTTGATAGCATTAAAATCCTTCAATATGCCTTCCTTCAGAGGGAAAGTAAAGATGATGATGATGATGATAATTGTTGTTTTAAGGGGCCTAACATCTAGGTTATCGGCCCCTGATGGTTTGGGTGATCGTGAAGATGAAAATGAAAAGCGAACTTAAAACTAAAACTAACTACTAACCTACATACTAGAAGAAGAAATGGAAAACTAAAGGAGAATAAGGCAAATAAAAGGACAGAAGGAAAAGAAATGCCCTCAACCCTCGGAGAAGGCGGATTGAGGGACTTGGAAGGAAGGAGAGCCATGAAAGGCATATAGGAAAGTGGAAGAGGAGAGGGTCCGCCCCAAAGGTAAGGGACAAAAGGGGAAAACGGACCCAGATCAGGAATCCCTCGGGGTCGCTAACCCCCGAACTCACCAGCCGTGAGCCCCTGAGGGTGTAGCATTATCTAGGGTGCACCAGAAGTGGTGGGGCTACATACACCTGCCTCCTTAAGGGCCAAGAGCACAAGGCAGGAGGTAAAAGGAAGAGAAAAAGAAGGCTGACCCCTCGCAGAAGGAGGGTATCAGAAAAGATGAGACAAGGGCCAATTAAGGCGGGAAAGGAAGAGACTCCCTAGGCCTCGGATACCCTAATACCGTCGGGGTCAGAAGAGAACAAGAGTTGACCAAGTGAGGTCGACAGGAAAGAAGACAGAGAGGAGCCCGGCACAAGTAAGTGGAAGCAATGCCGGACTCAGCTGGGGCCCCGTGGTCGCCAACCCACGCCCACAAGATGTGGGCCCCTGGGGGGAAGAATAGATTGAAAAAGACCCACAAAACCCAGGCTAGATTCAAAATACGTACAAAATGCAATGTAGCGTCGAAATACTTACAAAATGCAACCGACATTCAAAATATTTACAAAATGCCAATGAGATCGAAAAAACGAACAAAATGCAATTGAGGTTCAAAATACTTACAAAATGCTATTGAAATTGAAAATACACAATGCAATGCAGATTGAAATAGGCCCTATCCCTGCTCCAATCTAAATTATTCACAAAGTGCAATTGAAATTCAAAATACTTACAAAATGCAATTGAAATTGATAATGCTTACAAAATGTGCGGTAGATTCAAACGACTCATGTGGACTGACAATACTTACAAAATGCAATTTAGATTGAAAATACTTGTCAAAATGTAATTTAGATTCAAAATACCCACAAAATGCAATTGAGAATCAAAATATGTGCAAAATGCCCACCAAAGAAAATGCAAATTAGATTCAAAATTCGTGCGAAATGCGGTTTTGGTTGAAAATACTTACAAAATGCAATTGAAATTCAAAATACTCACTAAATGGCCCGGCAACCTGCATTGAAAGACTTACCAAAAAGCAATTTAGATTGTCAATCTTTACAAAATGCAATTGAGGTTGAAAACAATCGCGAGATGTAATTTAGATCGAAAAAACTCACAAAATGCAACGTAGATTATAAAGGCCTTAAAAAATCGCTAAAAGGGAATTTGATGATGATGATAATTGTTGTTTTAAGGGGCCTAACATCTAGGTTATCGGCCCCTGATGGTTTGGGTGATCGTGAAGATGAAAATGAAACGCGAACTTAAAACTAAAACTAACTACTAACCTACTTACTAGAAGAAGAAAAGGAAAACTAACGGAGAATAAGGCAAATAAAAGGACAGAATGAAAAGAAATGCCCTCAACCCTCGGAGAAGGCGGATTGAGGGACTTGGAAGGAAGGAGAGCCATGAAAGGCAGATAGGAAAGTGAAAGAGGAGAGGGTCCGCCCCAAAGGTAAGGGACAAAAGGGGAAAACGGACCCAGCTCAGGAATCCCTCGGGGTCGCCAACTCCCGAACTCATCAGCAGTGAGCCCCTGAGGGTGTAGCATTATCTAGGGTGCACCAGAAGTGGTGGGGCTACATACACCCGGCCTCCTTAAGGGCCTTGAGCACAAGGCAGGAGGTAAAAGGAAAAGAAAGAGAAGGCCGACCCCTCACAGAAGGAGGGTATCAGGAAAGATGAGACAAGGGCCAATTAAGGCGGGAAAGGAAGAGACTCCCTAGGCCTCGGATACCCTAATACCGTCGGGGTCGGAAAAGAACAAGAGTTGACCAAGGGAGGTCGACAGGAAAGAAGACAGCGAGGAGCCCGGCACAAGTAAATGGAAGCAATGCCGGTCTCAGCTGGGGTCCCGTGGTCACCAACCCACGTCCCACTAGAGGTGAATCCCTGGGGGTTATAATATATAAGATAAGATAATAATAATAATAATAATAATAATAATAATGTCATTGGTTTTACGTTCCTTTTAACTGCTTCGGCTTTTAGAAAAGCTGGGGTGTCGGAATTTTACCCTGAAGGGGATCTTTGACCAGCCATTAAATCTACTGACACGATTCCCTCACATTTGAGCACCTCCAAATGAAAATTGACTGCGCCAGGATTCTATCCTGCAACCTGATAAATGCTTATGCAGATATGCACCGGCCGCAGTGGCCTAGAGTGATAACTCGTGCCTCGCTGGCATTGGGAGAGCGTGGGTTCGAATCCCACCTCAGCCATCCTTAAAATGGTTTTCGTGGTTACCAATTTTGACGGTTGCTTTCAATAGGTCCACGGCTGATTTCCTTCCAATATCCCTTCCCTGGAAGCCTCCGTGGCATAGGCGGCAGCAAGCCGGCCTCTCACCGCTGGGTCCGTGGTTCAAATACCAGTCACTATGTGAGATCTGTGCTGTACAAACGGAGGCAGACAGGGTTTCTCCGGGTACTCCAGTTTTCCCTGTCAACAAATTTCATTGCAGCAACACTCTCCTCTTATCATTTCATTTCATCTGACATTCATTTAATCATTGCCTGAGAGGAGTGCGATAGGCTTCGGCAGCCGCCACAGTTCACATCCTCGCCGCTAGATGGGGATTCATTCATTCCATCCCTGACCTGGTCGGTCGACTGAAAGCAGGCTGTGGATTTTCATCCTTTCCCTGGCCCGTTTTAAATAGAAAAGTACATAGCCATTGGCTGCAGAAATATAATTATAATTGTGTATGTTGCCACTAGGCTACATTGTCTTTTTACAATCTTCGTATCAAAATAATCCTACTCCGCATGTCCCTGATTGATCAGAAAGTAATTTGTAACAGAGTTCCCTTGGCATTAATCGAACGTACTGTCGATGAACGTGTATGTTAAATAGAAAGCTTGCATTCATTCATTACAGGTGACGACCGAAACCTGTTTCTGGTCCGAATTAGAGTGGTGTGTGTGTCCTCGTGATTACCGTGGACTAAGTACTGAGCCTTGGGGGAGTTCCGCTGTGGGTGGCATGGTCATCCAGAAGTAAAAACAAATTACGGGCTTCGACCATACTTGTGAACGATAGTATTACTGATATCTTCAGGGTATTTGAACTTAATTATAGCACATATATCTTTAGTAGAGAAATTTGTATGGATTTGAGCAAGTAATATCATATGGACCCCACAGACAGCGCGTGACCGTTGGATAGCCTAACAAGTTGACGCACTTCAAAGGAGTATTATTATTCTCGTATCAGAAACATACATTTTAAACATATAACACAGTTATTATATTATCTTTGCCCAAAACTTGGCCACTTCCCGAGCACTCTGTGCTCCCCGACGAAGATGATCTTCCGTGCAGGATGATGGGCACAGTCGACACTTCGTCATATGCTGAACAGCCTGGTCTTCTCCACAATAACATTGAATATCATCCTGGTAAATGTAACCCCATCTTGCCATATTTACCCTTGATCTGCCTACTCTAGAGCGCAGTCTATTCAGGGACTTCCAAGTTGTCCATTCCTCGTCATAGTCAGGAGGTGAGTTTCAGAAACATTTTCCCAACCAGGGGGAAGGTTGGTCGTAGCCCTCCACATTTGCAACCTAGCTTTTTCAGTACTGGTTCTAAGTTCCTTTGATGTTCTAAGGAAACTCTTCCTCGACTTCAGTCGTTACGGCTGCGGTTCGTGTCCATATAGAGGATGAGTTCTTTCATGCTCCACTGTCTTTCGTTCCTTGTTCGCAGCTATTTCTCTTCGAACAGGGGGCGGTGCTATTCCTGCGAGGAGATAAAGCCAATCGACTGGAGTTGATTTCAAGCAACCTGTTATAATTCTGCAGGTATCGTTGAGAGCTACATCCACCTGTTTGACATGTAAAGGAGTTATATTGTGCGTTATTTCATCTTTTTAGCCGCATTTTCGACGTTGGAATATGAAATATTTGATAATCAAAAATTGGGAGGAAGGGAGGTTGAATGTTAGCAGGAGGTGTTGTTCGTGATGGTATTGATTTATCAAGTGGTTATTTATTATTTCTTTAGCGTATATATTTTAGTTCCGGGAGTGTCATTGGACATGTTCGGCTCGCCAGAGTTTGTAGCTGCTTCTATGTGGACACCCATGGGGTGAGCTACAAGTACCGTCAAGTGCGGTTGAGATAAAATTAATGAAGATGAATGAGCAAGTTCAATATCAAGTAGTTCCAACTTTGACTACCAGATGCCACAAACAACTAGTGGCGAATGTTGGAACTTGATAGAGCGTTTCTAACAAAATATTACCTACAAATTTGGCTAAACAATACCAATTGTAGTGGTAGGTCCTTTTTCATGCCATAAATCTATGACATAGGCCCGCCGGCTTTACTTCCCCGTGGAAGGAGAGCAGACTGAAGGATTAGAACGCCCTTAAAAAATCGGACGACTTCGGTCCGGTTTGAACCCGCCATTTTGGGCATAGCAGTTCATCATGCTACCGACTACGCCACCAAAACCGCTTTCAAGTGGTTAGGGTATGTCAAGACAATCAATCTCTTCAATTCGGCACGTTGCACTCGAGTGTCCAAGGAGGAGATTTGAAGGTACCATCCAATATCTACACAGCGCTACCGATGGTGGTGTCACCTGGCTGAGTATCCTGGACATTGTTCTTTGAATGCCTAAACGGTTACGATACCTACGATAGAGGATGTAACAAAAATGTACGGTGCAAACTCCAGGACACATTCCTCACACGTAGACGATGAAATTATGTTATACTAGCTGAAGTACCCGTTCTTCGAACGGCTTTTAGTACTTGCTGGCCTAAATCATTAATATATATAATCACACCTTCCTAATGTAGTTATGTTTTTTCCATGTTACCAACTACATATGTAGACTACATGCATTTTCACTCACCAAATTATCAGAGGTAGGAAAGTGAAAATCCTCAGCCTTCTTTCAATGATGATGATGATGATAATTGTTGTTTTAAGGGGCCTAACATCTAGGCTATCGGCCCCTGATGGTTTGGGTGATCGTGAAGATGAAAATGAAAAGCGAACTTAAAACCAAAACTAACTACTACCTACATACTAGAAGAAGAAATGGAAAACTAAAGGAGAATAAGGCAAATAAAGAACAGGAGGAAAAGAAATGCCCTCAACCCTCGAAGAAGGCGGATTGAGGGACTTGGAAGGAAGGAGAGCCATGAAAGGCAGATAGGAAAGTGAATGAGGAGAGGATCCGCCCCAAAGGTAAGGGACAAAAGGGGATAACGGACCCAGCTCAGGAATCCCTCGGGGTCGCCAACTCCCGAACTCACCAGCCGTGAGCCCCTGAGGGTGTAGCATTATCTAGGGTGCACCAAAAGTGGTGGGGCTACATACACCCTGCCTCCTTAAGGGCCTAGAGCACAAGGCAGGAGGTAAAAGGAAGAGAAAAAGAAGGCTGACCCCTCACAGAAGGAGGGTATCAGAAAAGATTAGACAAGGGCCAATTAAGGCGGTAAAGGAAGAGACTCCCTAGGCCTCGGATACCCTAATACTGAACCTAGGCAATAATTGTCCTTGAATGGTACATAACTCTATGGCCTATACATATAACAATCCTAAATATCTATGAATCTTTTACAGCAACCAAACTGATTTTTTTAAATGTTCATAGAGACTATGAACATATCTTCACCTATAGGACTTTCAGTAACCTGGTGAGCACAAATCCAACATGGCGGCGACGCGAAGTATAAATATTTAAATGGACGTTTCTCGCGAATTAACTACCCGAGTGTCGTGAAACGTTGCACGTTAAATGCTTATACAAATGTTGATACACTGGCATCTAATTTATTTCAATTGTTTGCATAATCACAAGAAGGCTGCTGTGCGTAATTTTGAAATCTCGTTTTTACTTCTTGTGTTCTAATCATGCGATTGAAGTTTGAATACCACACGTACACAATAATCTTGATGTAATAGTACAAAAATAAAAATCCAACCTGGCGACCATCTGAAATATTTAGACGGTTCACAATATCTACGAATCTGTTACAGCAATTAAACTGAAATTTTGTATGTTGATAGAGACAATTAACATGAGCAGGATATATGAAAATAGGCTGTATAGTTCTTCACGGAACTACTTGTTATATATTAGTATGATGAACATGGGTACGGAAACGCTTTGTTTCCATGCTACACCTCATTGTTTCCAACTTCTTAATCATGGGAAACACACTAGAACAGAATGTACCAGCATACCACATGCGACTCTAGGAGATGTTCAATATGCCCTCCGTTCGCATTGATACATGCACCAACCCACCGTCGTAGTGAATCATGGATGCGATGATGTATCCCTGGAGCACTGCGTATGGATTCTCAGCTTTCCATAATACGAGCACGGAGACTCGGAACATCTTGTACTGGCGTTTAATACACAAGAGCTTTCAAATGCCCTCACAAATAAAAGTCCAGTGATTTTAGGTCCGGAGAGAGTGGAGGCCAGACAATTGGTCCATCTCCACCTATCCATCTGTCACTAAATCTGTTATTTAGAAGCCAACGGACATTGCCACTAAAATAAGGAGGTGCTCCATCGTGCATTAAATACATGTTTAGTCGCACAGCTAAAGGCACATCTCCTAAGTCGCACGGCAACGGGGCCATGTTAAGCAAAACACTGGCGGTGCACCTACGGTAATGACAACGTAACCAGACGTAACCAAGTGTGCCTGTTCCCCATGATTCTAACGTTGTGTTCTTCCCATGCTAAATGAGTTGGAGACAATGAGGTGTAACTTGGAAACAAAGCGTTTCCAGACCCATGTTCATAGAACAATTTCTTCGTCTACGTGTGAGGAATGTGTCCAGCATTTGGTGCCGTACATTTTTGTTACATGCTGTATAGTTTAACCTTTTATGTTCGACCCTCACTATTATGTGTCAGATAACTGTATCATAATGATGGTCATTATAACACTGTTTTCCATTATGATACAGTTTCTCCAGCCAATCAGAGCTCGTTCATTGACCAATTAGGTAACGATAACTTCGCGCATGCGCTCAAAATCCAACATGTCGGACATAAACACAACATCTAACTATAATAAATTACCGACATGGAATACCCACCGTCCATATGTTCGCGTAAATAAACTGGCGAATATGAGACAAGAAATAGCACTGTACCTTAAAATCACCAACCCTAATTTCTACACAGCGCATTGTCTTCAAATGACTGCGGTGACAATATTACTGAGGGACGGCTGATGTAAACATATGGTTTGCATATGGCATTGCAAGCCCACAGAGCGCATGCGTCGGTCGTTCAAAGCTCTTGAAAGACAAAGATATAACACCCAACGCTCGCTCTGCGATCACAAAATTCCAGTAGCTGACTCTCAACAGATATTTATGAATATTTATGTTAAAACATATAATAAAGTTATAATTATCGTCGAACATAAACAGTCGTATGCAACTCGCCTATAATGGTAATTAAGACACTCGTATGGAAATTATAAAACTCGCATACGCTCGTTTTATAAAAAATACTCGTGTCTTAATTATAGCCATTATAGGCTCGTTGCATAATGTACTATTATGTTCGACCCTGACTATTATGTGTCTGAAAACTGTATCATAATGATGGTCATTATAACACTATTATTCATTATGAAACAGTTTCTCCCACCAATCACAGCTCAAGAAACATTTGTTTGACCAATTAGATAAGGATACCTCCGCGCATGCTCTCAAAATCCAACATGTCTTTATAAATTACCGAAAGTGCACCGTCCATATGTTCGCGTAAATAAACTGGTGAATATGAGACAAGAAATAGCACTGTACCTTAATATACCTAAATCCAATTTCTACTCAGCGTGTTGATTTCAAACGACTACGTTGCCAGTTTTGCTGAATACTGGTTCACGATCTGCACATCTGGCATTGAATCACACAGAGCGCATGCGTCGGTCGGCCAAAGAGCTTGGAACACGGAGATGTGCTACCTAGCGCACCACCCGATCACAAAATTCTAGTTACTGAACAGATGAAAATGAAATGAATATTTATGTTAAAACATGTAATAAAGTTATAATTATCGTCGAACATTAACAGTCGTATGCAACTCGCCTATAATGGTAATTAAGACACTTGTATGGAAATTATGAAACTCGCTAAAGCTCGTTTTATAAATATACTCGTGTCTTAATTATAGCCATTATAGGCTCGTTGCATAATGTACTATTTGTTGTCTGTAAGAAAAGTTAGTGTAGTGACTAAACTCTCCGTACATCACTCAGTATTTAGATCGATCTTGCTGTATGGTTGATGATGATGATGATAATTGTTGTTTTAAGGGGCCTAACATCGAGGTTATCGGCCCCTAATGATCTGGGTGATAGCGAAAATGATAATGAAATGGAAACCAGAACAAAATTATCGAAGACTGAAAATACGTACAAAAAGGAACTCGCATGGAAACAACTCACAATATGGTCCTACAAAAGGGAATTTAGAACGAAAAGTTGCACAAAAAGAATAGATTGAAAAAGACCCACAAAACGTAGGCTAGATTCAAAATACGTACAAAATGCAAAGTAGCGCCGAAATACTTACAAAATGCAACTGAAATTCAAAATACTTACATAATGCAAATGAGATCGAAAACACGTACAAAATGCAATTGAGGTTCAAAATACTTACAAAATGCAATTGAAATTGAAAATACACAATGCAATTCAGATTGAAATATCCCAGTTCCAATCCAAATTATTCACAAAGTGCAATTGAAATTCAAAATACTTACAAAACGCAATTGAAATTGAAAATGCTTACAAAATGTACGGTAGATTCCAACGACTCATGTGGATTGACAATACTTACAAAAAGCAATTTAGATTGAAAATACTTGACAAATGTAATTTAGATTCAAAATACCCACAAAATGCAATTGAGAATCAAAATATGTGCAAAATGCCCACCAAACAAAATGCAATTTAGATTCAAAATTCGTGCGAAATGCGGTTTTGGTTGAAAATACTTACAAAATGCAATTGAAATTCAAAATACTCACTAAAATGCCCTGACGCCTGCATTGAAAGACTTACTAAAAAGCAATTTAGATTGTCAATCTTTACAAAATGCAATTGAGGTTGAAAACAATCGCGAGATGTAATTTAGATCGAAGAGACTTACAAAATGCAACATAGATCAAAAATGCCTTTAAAAAATGGTAAAAGGGAATTTAGATACACGGTGATTCGAGTAACAAAAACAGTGCGGGAATCTTAAAGAGAAAAGGAAATAGAAGGAAAAAAGGAGAGGAGAGGGGAGAGAGGAGAAGGTCCGCCCCAAAGGGAAGGGACAAAAAGGGGAAAACGGACCCAGCTCAGGAATCCCTCGGGGTCGCCAACGCCCGAACTCACCAGCCGTGAGCCCCTGAGGGTGTAGCATTATCGACGGTGCACCAGAAGTGGTGGGGCTACATACACCCTGCCTCCTTAAGGGCCTTGAGCACAAGGCAGGAGGTAAAAGGAAAAGAAAAAGAAGGCTGACCCCTCGCAGAAGGAGGGAATCAGAAAAGATGAGACAAGGGCCAATGAAGGCGGGAAAGGAAGAGACTCCCTAGGCCTCGGATACCCTAATACCGTCGGGGTCGGAAGAGAACAAGAGTTGACCAAGGGAGGTCGACAGGAAAGAAGAAAGAGAGGAGCCGGCACAAGTAAGTGGAAGCAATGCCGGACTCAGCTGGGGCCCCGTGGTCGCCAACCCACAACCCACTAGATGTGAGCCCCTGGGGGGTTGCTGTATGGAAGTGAGAGCTGGCAGGATTCAGAATATCTGATACATAAGTTGTAGGTAACTGATATGAAGGTAGCATGAATGATTGCTGGGTCAAATAGATGGGAGCAATGGGAGGTAGATACTCGTGACGAAGATATAAAGGTTAAGTTAGAAAAATTGCTGAGTTTCATATAACGTGTACATTTCTAAGTTTATGCCGTTGTCTTGAATGGGCTTTGGCCTAGGAACACCAAGCAGTCTAAGCGGCTTCGGTGGCGTAGTTGGTAGCATGCTGAACTGCTGTGCCCAAGATAGCGGGTTCAAACCCGGCCGAAATCTTCGGTTTTTTTAAGAGCGTTAAAAATCCTTCCTTCGGAGCGGAAGTTAAGCCGGCGGTTCCATTTCATATATTTATGGCATGTAAAAGATCCTTTCACAGACTAAACTTGTGTGAAACTAAATTGTTAGGTTAGATTTCGTCGGAACGCTCTATCTAAGTTCCAACGTTCACAACTAGGTATCATTGATATCTGGGGGCCAAAGTTGGAACTACTTGAAATTGAACGGAACTTGTAGCTCACCTTAATAAGGGTGTCCGCTAGAAGCAGCTACATACTCAGGCGAGCCGAACATGTCCTCGGACACTCCCGGCACTAATGGCCATACGATAAATAAATAAAACCAAGCTGGCTCATCAGCGGGTTCTTTGTGTCCGTTCCTGGAGCCCTACAGGAGTAGCGAACTGCGCGCTACCTCCCTTTTTATGAAGCGCACATGCGCCTCATTACTACGAGATGATGATGATGATAATTGTTGTTTTAAGCGGCCTAACATCGAGGTTATCGGCCCCTAATGATCTGGGTGATAGCGAAAATGAGAATGAAATGGAAACCAGAACAAAATTATCTGAGACGGAAAATACGTACAAAAAGGAACTCACAATATGGTCTTACAAAAGGGAATTTAGAACGAAAAGAGTCACAAAAAGAATATATGGAAAAATACCCACAAAACGTAGGCTAGATTCAAAATACGTACAAAATGCAACGTAGCGTCGAAATACTTAAAAAATGCAACTGAAATTCAAAATACTTATAAAATGCAAATGAGATCGAAAACACGTACAAAATGCAATTGAGGTTCAAAATACTTACAAAATGCAATTGAAATTGAAAATACACCATGCAATTCAGATTGAAATAGGCCCTATCCCAGTTCCAATCCAAATTATTCACAAAGTGCAATCGAAATTCAAAATACTTACAAAATGCAATTGAAATTGAAAATGCTTACAAAATGTACGGTGATTCTAACGACTCATGTGGATTGACAATACTTACAAAATGCAATTTAGATTGAAAATACTTGACAAAATGTAATTTAGATTCAAAATACCCACAAAATGCAATTGAGAATGAAATATGTGCAAAATGCCCACCAAACAAAATGCAATTTAGATTCAAAATTCGTGCGAAATGCGGCGTTGGTTGAAAATTCTTACAAAATGCAATTGAAATTCAAAATACTCACTAAAAGGCCCGGGCACATGCATTGAAAGACTTACTAAAAAGCAATTTAGATTGTCAATCTTTACAAAATGCAATTGAGGTTGAAAACAATCGCGAGATGTAATTTAGATCGAAAAAACATACAAAAAGCAACGTAGATTAAAAATGCCTTTAAAAAATCGCCAGAAGGGAATTTAGATACACGGTGAACCAAGTAACAAAAGAAAAACAGTGCGGGAATCTTAAAGAGAAAAGTAAATATAATGAAAAAAGGAGAGGAGAGGAGAGGAGAGGGGAGAGAGCAGATGGTCCGCCCCAAAGGTAAGGGACAAAAGGGGAAAACGGACCCAGCTCAGGAATCCCTCGGGGTCGCCACTCCCGAACTCACCAGCCGTGAGCCCCTGAGGGTGTAGCATTATCTACGGTGCACCAGAATTGGTGGGACTACATACACCCTGCCTCCTTAAGGGCCTAGAGCACAAGGCAGGAGGTAAAAGGAAGAGAAAAAGAAGGCTGACCCCTCACAGAAGGAGGGTATCAGAAAAGATTAGACAAGGGCCAATTAAGGCGGGAAAGGAAGAGACTCCCTAGGCCTCGGATACCCTAATACCGTCGGGGTCGGAAGAGAACAAGAGTTGACCAAGTGAGGTCGACAGGAAAGAAGACGGAGAGGAGCCCGGCACAAGTAAGTGGAAGCAATGCCGGACTCAGCTGGGGCCCCGTGATCGCCAACCCACTCCCACTAGAAGTGAGCCCCTGGGGGTTACTACGAGAGCTAAAAGCTCAAGCAGTCTTCACCTCCCTACGAAGGCTTCCAAAAAGATGGTATATTGGCTTTCACGGCCAGTGAATTAAAACTCCGCTGTTCGTATGAGCCGACGTGCATGAAGGGTGAAGTAACATTACAGTAGAAAGGAATCTAGCTCCAATCAAGTGAGACTTCACATTAATTCAGGAGGAGAAACGTGATGGGAGATGCTATATATAGGTAAAAGGGTCGAGGGAAGAGAATATTACTGTTATTCATCTGTTGGGCTGGCGATTATCTCGAACTCGTGTTCGACTCCCGACTATCAGCCGCACCTCCAGGAGAGAAGATGAAGACGAGAATCACTGTTATTCGTCCTTGGGCCCACGAGCCATACTGATTGCCTGCTCTCCATTATGCAACTGGCACGGCGTCGCTCCAGTTATGCGTTTAGGTTACGTATGATCTCACCAACCAGACCTTACAGCTGGACATCAAATTCTGTGAGGAATTTCAGATGCAGAATAATCAATGATGATGATGATGATGATGATTCTTAATTTAAGGGGGTGATCGGCCCCTAATGGTTTGGGTGATAGTGAAGATGAAATGCAAACTTAAAACTAAAACTAACTACTAACCTACATACTAGAAGAAGAAATGGAAAACTAAAGGAGAATAAGGCAAATAAAGGACAGGAGGAAAAGAAATGCCCTCAACCCTCGAAGAATGCGGATTGAGGGACTTGGAAGGAAGGAGAGCCATGAAAGGCAGATAGGAAAGTGAAAGAGGAGAGGGTCCACCCCACAGGTAAGGGACAAAAGGGGGAAACCTGACCCAGCTCAGGAATTCCTCGGGGCGCCAACTCCCGAACTCACCAGCCGTGAGCCCCTGAGGGTGTAGCATTATTTAGGGTGCACCAAAAGTGGTGGGGCTACATACACCCGGCCTCCTTGAGGGCCTTGAGCAGAAGGCAGGAGATAACATGAAATGAAAAAGAAGGCTGACCCTTCACAGAAGGAGGGAATCAGAAAATATGAGACAAGGGCCAATTAAGGCGGGAAATGTAGAGACTCCCTAGTCCTCGGAAACCCTAATACCGTCGGGATCGGAAGATAACAAGAGTTGACCAAGTGAGGTCGACAGGAAAGACGACGGAGAGGAGTCCGGCACAAGTAAGTGGAAGTAATGCCGGACTCAGCTGGGGTTCCGTGGTCGCCAAACCACGTCGCAATAGATGTGAGCCCCTGGGGGGAAGGGCCTGGAGAATTGGGCCATAAACACAAGGTTACAAATAAAATAGGATGTCATCAACCCAAGTGATAGATACATTTGCTTCATCCAAGCATAGGAGAGGATGAATATTTACTAATAAGGAGCCATGTGAATGCAGTTTGTAATGCATGAACTATTTATTAGAATTTGTTTCAAATGTTCTGGTGTGTGAAATTATTGGTTTTGGTAACAATGATTTATATGAAACAGCAATAGGAATATTATCTGGGTAACCCTAAAATTTAGTCAGGAGCCGCCCCTGCTTGCACAGAAGGGCTTTGAAACAGAGCGAAGAGCCTGCTGTTGGCTTGAGTCCGTTCTTAGACACGGGTATTCGTGATGTCCTTAACTTCGACTTAGGCCCTAAATGTATATATGATTTCAAATTAAGTAATTAATAGATACATATTGAACTGGTCAGCACGGCTGTAGCCTATATGAAAAAGAAAATGCTACTGTCGACCAAAGTACTCGTACTAAGTGCACTCGAGTTTGAAGGTTGTTTGTGAAGTAACCAATAGGCCTACATTGAATTCAATAACATCGTCATTTTTGTCGTTCTATTTGACGGTAGCTCATGTAGGTTTGGAATTTTTAATTTATATTTTAATATTATTTATCGAAGTTGGAACACAAAAAATGGCCATTTTTAAGCGTGTTTCATCCACGCGTCATGGTGTGCCTCACTCGGATGTGGTGGGCTCCATCTCGGCAACGCTGTACAGCTTTCCCGGTATTGGCTAGCTGCGAAACCATGTCTTATTTTCCTGTACAGATACAAACCGATATAAAGTAAGTGAATTAATTTACGTATTTCACATTCATACAGCATAACCATTTGATGTATAAGGATTACAACGCGACCAAGAACTAAATATTCCAACCACCCCGAGCCGAGAAAAAGTTACCTTACAAAAATGATAACTTTGTTTCTTGGATACACACACTTTTGAAATTAATAAACCAGTTATACAACATTCCAATGTATATTGTGTTAAAATTTGGATCCGATCTGATGACGGGTTTTTGAGATAATAATTATGAAATGTGACACATGGTTGAATCACGCTTAAAAATGGGAACATTGTGTTCCAACTGCGATAAAAATATTAAAATATAAATTATAAATTCCAAACCTACATGAACTAACGTACAATAGAACGACAAAAATGATGATGTTATTGGATTTTATGTAGGTCTATTGGTTACTTCACAAACAACCTTCAAACTCGAGTGCACATAATATTTTGTTCGACAGTAGCACTGATGCCATGCGTTTGTGCTAACAGTTCAATCCCGTTTGGCTTCGTGGACAAGTGGATAGAGGTCTAGATTTTGGTGAGAGAAACCTCGTGTGTGATTCCGGCCAAATAATGGGATTATAACTTAGTGTGGTCACTTCTCCTGACTCAGGGACTTAAAAGCTTGTTACGTCTAGTCGCAGATCACCAACGTGCGTAAACTCGAATGACCTGCACCCGATCTCTCACGAGACCTTACGTAATTATCATTTCAATGGCGAGATTATTTTTTACACATTTGAAATTAGTTTTGGTGTTCTCACTTCATTTTAGCATCACAGGCTCATGTACACATTCGTTCCAATACCTTTCGTTATACCGAATTATGAAGCAGATGCATAACTATAAAGTGCGTAACAGACAGTGCGATATTTGACGGCTTGGCCATGTCAAAATACCGCATTCCTTAGTTAACCAACACTGGGCGTCGTCAGAACTTGGATAGATGATCACTTCTGGATATCACGTGCTGTTGGTGGGGAAATGGAAGGAGGAGTGGCCACCCTTCGCAAGTAAACTAAGGCTGAGGGCCACCTCTTCAGACGTGCAAACCAGCCCTCGGTCTGAAAACACCTCCTCTTAGGTGCCACAAATAATGTTCCATAGTCATGCTTCACGAAAAGAAATAAAAATTCCAAACGTGAGTCCAATATTGTTGTATAGAACGAAACTTATTTTATAGAGCAACAAGCGATAAGAAGCGACCGTAGAGCTGTATGGATTTAGGTAGAGATAGTGGTGAGGTAGGCGGCTTCGGTGGTGTTGTTGGTAGCATACTGAGCTTCTATGCCCAAGATCGCGGGTTCAAACCCGGTCGAAGTCGTCGGATTCTTTAAGAGCGTTAAAAATCCCTCAGTACGCCTTCCATTGGAGGGGAAGTAAAGCCGTCGGTTCCATGTCATGAAAAAGAACCTTCCACTAACTACACTTGTGGAAGCTAAAATGTGTAGGTTAGTTTGATAACGCTGTATTAGTTCTAACGTTCGCCGCCAGGCGCTGGCTGCGATGGCATCTAGTATCCAAGTCCGCAGTTAGGTGTCATGGACGGTAGCATTAGGTAGCAAATGTAGGAACTATTTGAAAAATTGATCGTCTGCAGCCCTCCTACGTGAATCACAGATAGCATACACTAATACAGCCATCACAATTAACACCGGTTATCAAACAAATTCTACACACACCCAGAGCACACGGGGCTACATGACCGAGTTGTTGCAGCCCCTAAACTAAGGAGCCTACCAACCACCAGTGGTGGCGTCATGCTTATAAGGAATTAACAACAGCATAATTATTATTTAAATATTATTTTCTCATTCTTATTAGTTTTTGTGTGGAGAGTTCCTGTAGGCTAATCGTAGTTTGTGCTTTGATTAAAAAATAAATTTGAATTTATTTTTCAATACCGTACATATCCTCATTCAGGTTTGCGTATAACAAGCAGAACTAGAGAGTTGGTCACCTAGGTGATGATTAATTTTTGAGAGCTTGAGCCGTCGTAGTAATTATTTCAATGCACATATGAGTAAGATTTTGTATATTAAAGTGTGTTATTGGGAAGACTTATATGTGTAATTGTAATTATTATTTGCGCCCAGACTTTGCAAATACTCTTCGGGATTCTATTGTCACACAAGCATGGCGTGAGTTTACAAAACGTTGAGGAAAAAACATAACTTATTTAGGATGGGGCTGTCAATGTCAGGATCCGTACCTCGAATCTCCCAACACCAGCTACCTAGCGCAGCCGTTAAACGTTCCTTAGATCTGTCTGCTACGCTGGTGAGTGGTCTGCTAAGAATGGCTGACTGCAAAATGATGTGCCTTTTCAATGTAGCAAAGTAGTTTAATTCTAGTTATAACTCCAGCCCAAGGATTTGCTGATAGAGGAGTTTCCGACCGGCTGTGTCACGCCGGCTACACACAAATTTGTAAATATACCTGCCTGTCAGACAGTCACCTGGGAGGCAGGTTGGATGCTAAACAAGCACCACTGCAGTATATGTGGGTAAAAACACGCCGTCCCAAAAAATGAAAATAAATAGAAAACAAAATCAACGCTATAATAAAGCGTGGGGAAACAGCACGACAAATCATACGTGTTAAAAGAGTTGCCTATCACTACGGCGCTCGACGTTAACAAGCTTGGAATCAACACTATGATTCCCCTAGCGATTCTCCAAATTCCTAAACACAGTTTTTACACACTTCATACATACAAGGTGGACCCATTGCAGTAGCTAAGCACACTAAGGCGCAAGATCATAGGGACAGACTACTTTGGATTAAGTAGATGATAGGGTTCGGATGTCCTTCATAGTGTTGTCCTCGGTTTCCCATTTTACCTCGAGGTAAATACCAGAACGGTACCTAATAGTACTCACCCTCCCCCCCTCCGCCCCTCCCACCCATCTCTTCTAAAAGTGTATTTATTAGGTGTATACATAATTAATGTAAAATTTATTTTAGGATAGAGTCATAACAATATATGTTACTCCCTGCCCAATATAACTTGGCACACTCGTGTTGACTAACTGAAAAGCAATTCTGTTAATAGACCTTATAATAGGCCACGGCTGCCTATTTCCAGCTCCTCCCTCAATGTTATTCTGGTTCATTCACTTCATCTCTCTGTAACACCTCCCATGAGATTGGAGTCACCAAGGGTATACGACCGTAAAAAAATTCTCATTCACGACCCCATAGATATTTCTTTCAGTAGGTGGACGGGGATTCAGCAAGTTAATACCGTGTGAGGCGTATTAATCGCTTACCGTCGATACTAGCCTTTTAAACTTCCGTATTGACTTCCTCTACCCACCGGCGAGCAACATACGCTATTTCGTACAATTCATGTTATGATGAGATACTTGTATTTTCGGTAAGCGATAATCAGAGCATTCTACCAGGTGTTCTCGGAATCGCTCATTAAACCAGGTCATTTGAAAATGAGAACACTTTCTGATGAAACATTGGTTTTGACGGCCTTGTACCAAGTTCGACTCATGATTTTGATGATGATGATGGTGATGGTAATGATAATTGTTGTATTACGGGACCTAACATCTAGATTAGCTGTCCCTAATGGTTTGGGTGATCGTGAAAATGAAAATAAAACTATAACTAGAACTAAAACTAACCACACACTTACAACTAAATCTAATAACAGATTTACATACTAATTTCTTAGCTTTAAGTGACTGTCAGACAGATACGAGGCACCACATTCCAAACCTCACGTCAGTTTCTTAAATCCCTAACGGAGCCCGGAATCAAACCCGAAAGACAGGCGCGCTACCGCAACACCACGGGACCAGCCGAACGATTGAAGGAAGTTGATAATATTATCTCCTTCCATGGAACGGCATCTGTTGTCCACGCCCTCCCAAAATAAAAAGAAATGGCATAACATCTGTCTGCGTGTATTCAAAAGTTTTCTTTGCCACGCTTTTCCTACACGACACGTGTTGTCGTATCACTCCGGTAGCTGTTACGTAAGAGATTATTGTGTAGTATTAAAATCAGCAGTAATTCATGAGTATTTTAAAATTCCTGTAGGATGTATTAAAATACCTCTTCAGTGGACTAGTTATGGTAAGATTAATGGCACTAAAACGCGTAGCAGGCCTACTATAAAATCCAGTGTTACGTAACGGTGCAGGTTGAAGCCAGATGTTAAGGTAGAGTTATTAAAGATACTGCAGATCAGTTGAAATATGGCTAACTTCGGAGCATGTAACACATCAATCACTGGTGATTGATTTATCCATAGCAACACCTTGTACCCGAGAATGGAGGCAGCCAAGCCGCTCTTAATCTGTCCGTTGTTGTTGATTTATTTAGGGTCTTTGTGACATAGTCTTCTTATAGACGCGTGTACTTGGGTGTGTGTGCAATCATTGTCATTGTCATGGATGTAATAACGTGTGTAATTGTAATTATGGTTTGTATTTTGGTGCACAACGTCTGCCTCTTTTAGGACCTTGAGCAGAAGGCAGGAGATATCATGAAAATAAAAACGAGAGGTCTGACCCCTCGAAGAATGAGGGCATTAGGAAACATGAGACACGGGCCAATTAAGAGAGGTCGGAAGAGAACAACAGTTGAACAAAGGAGGTCGACAGGAAAGGTGACAGTGAGGAACCCGGCACAAATTAGTGGAAGGAATGTCGGACTCAGCAGGTGTCCCGTAGTGGCCAACCTACGTCCCACAAGTTGTGAGCTCCTTAGGGAAGTGGCAGTAGAGCCAAAGTGTTAATTGGTTAGTTGTTTTTGTTGATTTAATTAAGGATTTCGACACCTTGGTTAGTAGCATCTTTTACTTGGGATTTGTGTTGAATTTGTCAACCATTGTTCCTGTGTATACCGCAATTGAGTAACGTTAGGGACTACGACTTGGTGTCTTGGGACTAGAAATAACGTATCATCCCGGCATGTTCCTGGAAGAAATGTGGGAAAAAAAAACCTGAGAAACCCCACATTCAGGATGGCGGCTGTCAGCGCTCGGTTTCTGTGATCTACGGGCATGTACTTCCCCTCTTTTAGTCACGATAGTGCAAGGCTACGCTACAATACTAGATGCAGTAAGGAATTAGTCTCTGAGGATTCGACATGTGCTCAGTACTACGTAGAAATAAAACTAATTAAAACCTACAGGTTTAGATTATGATGATAATTGTTGTTTTAAGGGGGCCTAACATCTAGGCTATCGGCCCCTGATGGTTTGGGTTATCGTGAAGATGAAAATGAAATGTAAACTTAAAACTAAAACTAACTACCAACCTACATACTAGAAGAAGAAATGGAAAACTAAAGGAGAATAAGGCAAATAAAGGACAGGAGGAAAAAAAATGCCCTCAACCCTCGAAGAATGCGGATTGAGGGACTTGGAAGGAAGGAGAGCTATAAAAGGCAGATAGGAAAGTGAAAGAGGAGAGGGTCCGCCCCGAAGGTAAGGGACAAAAGGGGAAAACGGACCCAGCTCAGGAATACCTCGGGGTCGCCAACTCCCGAACTCACCAGCCGTGAGCCCCTGAGGGTGTAGCATTATTTAGGGTGCACCAAAAGTGGTGGGGCTACATACACCCGGCCTCCTTAAGGGCCTGGAGCACAAGGCAGGAGGTAAAAGGAAAAGAAAAAGAAGGCTGACCCCTCACAGAAGGAGGGTGTCAGGAAAGATGAGACAAGGGCCAAATAAGGCAGGAAAGGAAGAGACTCCCTAGGCCTCGGATACCCTAATACCGTCGGGGTCGGAAGAGAACAAGAGTTGACCAAGTGAGGTCAACAGGAAAGGAGACAGAGAGGAGCCCGGCACAAGTAAGTGGAAGCAATGCCGGACTCAGCTGGGGCCCCGTGGTCGCCAACCCACGCCCACTAGAAGTGAGCCCCTGGGGGAAGGTTTAGATTATTTCATTGGTTCATTATAGTACGTATCACAGGGATTGCATCATTCCTTAAGTTAGAGGAACCAGGAAATTGGCACGCGCGCCATCTATAATTTGCGAAAAAAAAGCAAGAATTATACATAGAGCGTTTCTAAATTCACATTACAGACTTCGAGGGCATGCAGTGGGGACCAACACGGTTAAGTGTAGCATTTGAACTCGTATTGGGAAACGTACCGTCTTCCTGTTACCCGCAAAAATACACCTCAGCATACGATCACAGTTCCCGCATTTTTGGCGCCACTGGCTAGAGTACGTACGTCATCGAACGATCACCTGTTGTACAATACCCCCTACAGGATTGTTGACATCCCATACCTTCTTCCACGAAATCTCACGGGTGCCGCGTACTTGGTATTCTTTGAAGACGTACTGTATAAGTTCTTAGACGATGTGCCACTATGTGTGTGTGTCAAAACACGTGGTTTCAGCACGATGGCGCACCACCTCATTTTTCACTTGCGGCCCGAGATCATCTGCACTAGGGGGGCGTGGTGGCGCAGCGGTCAAGCTCTTTGCCTCTCAACAAGGTGGACTGGGTTCGATTCCCGGTCAATACATGTGATAATTTCGAAGTGAAATGTCATGTCCTGTGGTTCGGATTCCCCGAAATAGGAGATCCCGTGGCTCATGATCACGAGATTAACAGTCACGTAAAACAACAATCTTCCTTCCTTCGCCTGCACCACAGATTTGGACAACAGTGGATAGGTCGTGGTGGCCCTATTGCTTGGGCTGAAAGTTTACCCGACTTGACACCGCTAGACTACTACTTGAGGGACCACATGAAAACCTTGATTTACGAGACCCCTGTGGAATCCGAGGAAGATCTACTGGAGCGGGTTATGACTTTGGCGGATGTTGGAGGATCAGGGATCGGTGATCGTGATTACCAGAACATGGAACGGAGCTACCGTGTCTGTGTTGACGTCGGTGGACGTCACATCGAGCCTCACCTGTAATTGGACCAAGACGACAAGTAGCAGGGGTTGAGACAGAGCGCCGAAAATTCGGGAGCTCTGAATGTTTCCTGTGGTGGATTTTTGAGGGTAGTGTGAAGACGGTACGTTTTCGGACACTAGTTCCTATGCTAAACTTAACCATGTTGGTCCCCACTACAAGCCCTAAAAGTTTGTATGGGAATTTAGAACCACCCGGTATACTTATAGATTTAGATTACTGTAGCGGTTTACTACGCCAAATTTCTCAGCAATCAGACCATTCATTGGCGAATAAGGTGGAAACTTCTATTACAATTTGACATGCACGCTATCTACAATAATTTATGAAATATAAACTATGGATTTATACACTATACATGATGATGATGATGATGATGATAATTGTTGTTTTAAGGGGCCTAACATCTAGGCTATCGGCCCCTGATGGTTTGCGTGGTCGTGAAGATGAAAATGAAATGTAAACTTGAAACTAAAACTGATGATGATGATAATTGTTGTTTTAAGGGGCCTAACATCTAGGTTATCGGCCCCTGATGGTTTGGGTAATCGTGAAGATGAAAATGAAAAGCGAACTTAAAACTAAAACTAACTACTAACCTACATACTAGAAGAAGAAATGGAAAACTAAAGGAGAATAAGGCAAATAAAGGACAGGAGGAAAAGAAATGCCATCAACCCTCGAAGAAGGCGGATTGAGGGACTTGGAAGGAAGGAGAGCCATGAAAGGCAGACAGGAAATTGAAAGAGGAGAGGGTCCGCCCCAAAGGTAAGGGACAAAAAGGGAAAACGGACCCAGCTCAGGAATCCCTCGGGGTCGCCAACTCCCGAACTCACCAGCCGTGAGCCCCTGAGGGTGTAGCATTATCTAGGGTGCACCAGAAGTGGTGGGCCTACATACACCCTGCCTCCTTAAGGGCCTTGAGCACAAGGCAGGAGGTAAAAGGAAAAGAAAAAGAAGGCTGACCCCTCACAGAAGGAGGGTGTCAGGAAAGCTGAGACAAGGGCCAATTAAGGCGGGAAAGGAAGAGACTCCATAGGCCTCGGATACCCTAATACCGTCGGGGTCAGAAGAGAACAAGAGTTGACCAAGTGAGGTCGACAGGAAAGCTGACGGAGAGGAGCCCGGCACAAGTAAGTGGAAGCAATGCCGGACTCAGCTGGGGCCCCGTGGTCGCCAACCCACGCCCACTAGAAGTGAGCCCCTGGGGGTACTATACATGAAGGTTTAGACTGTACTATTGGTCCACCATACCAAGTTTTGGAATATTCCTTGACGAATTAGGGAAATTCAAATCTCAGTATATGAATATATGCACGCCATGTATAATTTACTACCCGTAAGCCATTGCTCATTGAAATAGATTCAACCAATCAAAATTGATTAGGGGTACACGAACAAAACTGTATCCATAAGCATGTTGTAATATGTGCAAAATTATAACTCTGAAACCAATTGGTTCAAAATGACGCATTTTGATCTTTTTTATTTAGTCCACCTCGCACCGCCACCTCCATATTGAACACATGCAAAATTAAATCTAGATTTGGTTATGCATCTGCCATTTAAATTAGAAATAAGTGAACATTTAGTCACCAAATCCTGAGATCCAAATAATTAAAAATTGTGAATTTCATGTAGACTTTATATAAGGAACAAAAAGTAGGCGGTTTAGTTTTTTATTGAACTACTCGTTACCTACCTGCATAAGACATGCTTTTCTATAGTTTATTCATGACCGCCTCATAAATGCCTTTGCCCATCCTAACCGGTTTTATGTTTTTCAATTTGTTTTACCATTAATGGTAATAAATTTTAAAATATTCTGGTAATTCATTTTAGTGAATAATTTCACGGACATCAAAAACAAAATATGATCCTTTAACTGACATACTAATTTTCCTTGTCGTGATATAGCAGATATACTACAGATTTCAAAAGCGATATGTTTGGCTCTACTGGTATGTGCAGAAGTCTCGACCCCCCTTCTCAGGGGCTCAAAATTAGTGCGGCGTGATTGGTGGACAGAGAACCCCAACAGAAGCTGTCTTAGCATCCACTTACTTGTGTCGCGTTCCTGTAAACCTCCCTTGGTCAACTCTCATTCCCTTTCGACCCAGCGATATTAGGGTATCGGAGGCCCATGTATTGTCTTTTAATTTTTCCGCCTTCATTGGCTCTTGTCTCGACTTTCCTGATATGTTCATTTGTCGGAGGATCATCCCTCGTGTTTTCTTTACATGGTATCTTCTGTCTTCTGTATAAGGCCCTAAAGGAGGCAGAGTGTGTGTACCTCCACCGCCTATGGTGCACACTGGATAGTGTTACACCCTCAAGGGCTCACGACTGGTGTGCTCGGGTGTTTGTGACTTCGAAGGATGCCTGAGCTAGGTTCGTTTCCCCCCCCCTCTTTCCATTGCTTTTTGGGGTGAAACCCTTCCTGTTTCCCTTTCCTAACTGCCTTTCATGGCTCTTTTTCTTACCGAGTCGCTTAGCCTTCATTCTTCGACGGCTAAGGTCACTCATTTCCGCAGTCATTTATTACCCTTTTATCCGTCATTTTTCCCTATTTCTTCTTCCAGTACGTACAGTAGGTTAGCTGAAAGTTAGTAATTCCCTTTCAATGTAGCTTTTTCATTTCTTAAGGAGATACGAAATCACCCATCTTACCAATGTTAAATTAAGTTTAATTCATGTTCCGCTTGCTCAGAATGTAATAAAGGTATGATAATGAAATTTATGTTACATGTCATTCAAACCTTACTTGACATATTAATGGAGCGCTTTTTTATATTGGACTTGAGGGGAGTCAGAATTTTTTTTAAACTGTAAAAAAATAAAAAATATGATTAAACTACAGTATAATGTATTACACATAATTTAATGGGCAGACATCAGATGGCCATAAAATATTTTAAAAAAATATTTTGACAACTTTAACCGCTTCGTATCCCCTTAAAACAACAATTATCATGATCATCAGACCTCTTGAGAACGAGATGATCAGTTGTGCTTGGGTAATATACTGTATTGCTCTTTGGAGCGTACAGGCGTAACAAAACTTGATCAGACTAGTCGTAAGCTAAGGGTTTTATCTGGTAGACTTTCCTCTCTCTGTCAGTCAGTCATTCATCCGCATAGTCCGAAGTAGTCACAGTGAAAGGAAATAGAATCATGTCAAGAACATACTGTATCGATAAGACACTCAGTTGAAGTGCGAAGCACAGATGTGTAAATCGGAATCTAGACCGACCAGAATAATAACGTTTGGATTAGATGATCATCATAATTGTTGTTTTAAGGGGCCTAACATCGAGGTTATCGGCCACTAATGATCTGGGTGATAGCGAAAATGATAATGAAATGGAAACCAGAACAAAATTATCTGAGACGGAAAATACGTACGAAAAGGAACTCAGATGGAAACAACTCACAATATGGTCTTACAAAAGGGAATTTAGAACGAAAAGTTGCACAAAAGAATAGATTGAAAAAGACCCACAAGACGTAGGCGAGATTGAAAATACGTACAAAATGCAATGTAGCGTCGAAATACTTACAAAATGCAACTGAAATTCAAAATACTTACAAAATGCAAATGAGATCGAACATACGTACAAAATGCAATTGAGGTTCAAAATACTTACAAAATGCAAGTGAAATTGAAAATACACAATGCAATTCAGATTGAAATAGGCCCTATCCCAGTTCTAATCCAAATTATTCACAAAGTGCAATTGAAATTCAAAATATTTACAAAATGCAATTGAAATTGAAAATGCTTACATAATGTACGGTAGATTCAAAGGACTCCTGTGGATTGACTATACTTACAAAATGCAATTTAGATTGAAAATACTTGACAAAATGTAATTTAGATTCAAAATAGCCACAAAATGCAATTGAGAATCAAAATATGTGCTAGATGCCCACCAAACAAAATGCAATTTAGACTCAAAATTCGTGCGAAATGCGGTTTTGATTGAAAATACTTACAAAATGCAATTGAAAATCAAAATACTCACTAAAAGGCCCGTATACCTGCATTGAAAGACTTACTTAAAAGCAATTTAGATTGTCAATCTTTACAAAATGCAATTGAGGTTGAAAATAATTGCGAGATGTAATTTAGATCGAAAAAACTTACGAAATACAACGTAGATCAAAAATGCCTTAAAAATCGCTAAAAGGGAATTTAGATACATGGTGAACTAAGTAGCAACAAGTAGTTCCGTGAAGAACTATACAGCCTATTTTCATATATCCTACTTATGTTAACTGCCTCTATCAACATACAAAATTGCAGTTTGATTGCTGTAATAGATTCGTAGATATTGAGAACCGACTAAATATTTCGGATGGTCGCCATGTTGGATTATATATATGTATGTCCTAGAGTTATGTACTTTTACATGAAGATTATTGTGTACGTGTAGCATTCAAACTTCAATCGCATGAATAGGACACAAGAAGTAACAAGGAGATTTTTAAATTTCGCACAGCTGCCATCTTGTGGTTATGGAAACAATTGAAATAAATTAGATGCCAGTGGATTAACATTCGTATAAGGATTTACTCTACCAAGTTTCTCTGCACTCGAATGGTTAAATTGCGAGAAACGTCCATGTGAATAGGCCTATATACTGCATACTTCGCTTCGCCGCCATGTTGGATTTGTGATCACCAGGTTATTTAAAGTCCTATAGGTGAACTTAAGTTCATAGACCCTATGAACAACAAAAAATTCAGTTTGATTGCTATAATAGATTCGTAGATATTCAGAGCCGTCTAAATATTTCGGCTGGTCGCCATGTTGGATTGTTAAATGTTTAGGCCATAGAGTCATGTACCATTAAAGGAAAATTATTTCGTAGGTTCTTTATTCAAACTTTCACTTCGATCGCATGAATACGACGCAAGAAATAAAAACTTACTTTTGAAATTCGCACAGCCGCCATTTTGAGGTTATGTAAACAATTGAACTAAATTAGATACCAGTGCATTACAATGAGTATGAACATTTCCTGTACCAGATTTCATTGCGCTTGGAGCATTAAATCGCGAGATAGGTCTATTTAAAATTGTCTAATTCGCTTGGCCGCCATGTTCGTTTTGTCGTTATGATGATGATAATTGTTGTTTTAAGGGGCCTAACATCTAGGTTATCGGCCCCTGATGGTTTGGGTGATCGTGAAGTTGAAAATGAAATGTAAACTTAAAACTAAAACTAACTACTAACCTACACACTAGAAGAAGAAATGGAAAACTAAAGGAGAATAAGGCAAATAAAGGACAGGGGGAAAAGAAATGCCCTCAACCCTCGAAGAAGGCGGATTGAGGGACTTGGAAGGAAGGAGAGCCATGAAAGGCAGATTGGAAAGTGAAAGAGGAGAGGGTCCACCCCAAAGGTAAGGGACAAAAAGGGAAAACGGACCCAGCTGAGGAATCCCTCGGGGTCGCCAACTCCCCAACTCACCAGCCGTGAGCCCCTGAGGGTGTAGCATTATCTAGGGTGCACCAAAAGTTGTGGGGCTACATACACCCGGCCTCCTTGAGGGCCTTAAGCAGAAGGCAGGAGATAACATGAAAAGAAAAAAAGGCTGACCCCTCGCAGAAGGAGGGAATCAGAAAAGATGAGACAAGGGCCAATTAAGGCGGGAAAGGAAGTGACTCCCTAGGCCTCGGATACCCTTATACCGTCGGGGTCGGAAGAGAACAAGAGTTGACCAAGGGAGGTCGACAGGAAAGAAGACGGAGAGGAGCCCGGCACAAGTAAGTGGAAGCAATGCCGGACTCAGCTGGGGTCCCGTGGTCGCCAACCCACGTCCCACTAGATGTGAGCCCCTGAGGGGTTTGGATTAGAGCAGGTTGACCAACTGAGATATAACTTAAAAAGAAATACGCCGTGAGTATGTGAAAAGCAGTCACTCAAAACGCGTGGACTTTTTCAGTTTCTCTCTTTGGATATTAGAAGTATATTGGCGAAGTCAGTTAGCGTTTGAGGGTACCCGATAGCGAGACTCCATATCTGTAGAATTAAACGTGCTGGCTGCGTGGCTCAGCGGTAACGTTCTCGCCTGCTGTGCTCAAGTTTGCAGGATCGAATCCTGGCTCAGCCAGTTGGAATTTGAGGGTAGCCTTGTCAATAGATTTATTGGAACGTTCAAGATCCCCTTCGTGGCAGCTATGCTATCCTGACAGTGGTTTTCCGTGGTTTACCACTTCTACTCCAGGAAAATGCAATATGGTTCAAGAAATTACTGCCACGGTCGCCTCCTTCCCAGTCCTGATCTGAATTACAAATGCATACACTACTACAGACACTGCAGTGACACAGGTAATCAGACAAATTCTGGACATATAGTTCTAGCACTTTCTTCGTTAAGGTGCGGCTCGCCTTTGCAATCTAGCTGGCCGGGTATGTTAACATTCCAGGGCTGCCTGGAGTCAAGGCTTTCCCAGCGCGATGAACAGCTTTGTCAACTTTCCACCGTAGCCACCGAGAGCAAGCAGCGAGATTGGACAGAAGATGATGATAATTGTTGTTTTAAGGGGCCTAACATCTAGGTTATCGGGCCCTAATGTTGTGGGTGATCGTGAATATGAAAATAAAATGTAAACTATAACTAAAACTAACTACCAACTTATATACGAAGAAGAAATGGTGAACAAAAGGAGAATAAGGCAAATAAAGGACAGGACGAAAAGAAATGCCCTCAACCCTCGAAGAATGTGGATTGAGGGACTTGGAAGGAAGGAGAGCCATGAACGGCAGATAGGACAGGGAAAGAGGAGAGGGTCTGTCCCACAGGTAATGGACAAAAGGGGAAAACGGACCCAGCTCAGGAATCCCTCGCGGTCGCCAACTCCCGAACTCACCAGCCGTGAGCCCCTGAGGGTGTAGCAAGATCTAGGGTGCACCAGAAGTGGTGGAGCTACATACACCCTGCCTCCTTGAGGGCCTTGCGCAGAAGGCAGGAGATAACAGGAAAAGAAAAAAGTCCTCTCGGCGCGCCGGAAGGCGGAGGTAGATTTCACCGGACAAACTTGGAGATAGGCGAAAATAGGCAGAATATGCAGGTTTTCGTAGAAGGATCAGACCTCATTTATCGCGTGAAAGTATTTTATAATTGGAGATTAATTAACTTTGTTTTTCTTCATTTTAAACATATTTTAAACATTTTATTGTCTTACGGGGACGGTAACCTTCTTGTCATTTGGAGTCCATTTTTAGCCTATTTTCAATTTTGAAAAAATAGGCTTATGAGATCACCTTTTGTCCGTGTGTGTGTGTGTGTGTGTGTGTGTGTGTGTGTGTGTGAGAGGTGTGTGTGTGTCCCCCTAATAAAATCTAAACGGCTGGAGCGATTTCAGTGAAACTCGGTAAGTTCATAGCACTATTCCCGGCGACGTCGACCGTGCCCATCGAATTTTGTTACGTCTTACCAATCCAACATGGCGGCTGTGCGAAATATTTCACTAGCATTCAGTATCTCCGAAACTATAACGGATATCGCCCTGAAATTGTGTACGGTGATAGAGGGTACTACTAGAAGTTCACCTATGAAACTTTCAAAAACCTGGTTCTACATAACCAACATGGCGGCCAAGCGAAGTGGAGAATTTTAAATAGACTTTTCTCGCGATTTAACTATCCAAACGTAATGAAACTTGGTACAGCAAATATTTATACACATTGCAATGCACTGGAGTCTAATTTAGTTCAATTGTTTACATAACCTCAAAATGGCGGCTGTGCGAAATATTTCACTGACATTCTATATCCCCGAAACTATTACAGATATCACCCTGCAATTTTGTACGGTGATAAAGGGTACTGATACAAGTTTACCTATGTATAATTCATAAACCTGTAAAGTACAAAACGAACATGGCGACCAAGCGAATTTGAAATATTTTAATAGACTTTTCTCGTGAGTTAACTCACTGAGCGCAGTGAAATGTGGTACAGTAAATGATTTTGCAGATTGTAATGTACTGCCATCTAATTTAATTCAATTGTTTACATAACCTCAAAATGGCGGCTGTGCGAAATTTTAAAATTAAGTTTTTATTTCTTGTGTCGTAATCATGCGATCGAAGTGAAAGTTTGAATAATGAACCTAGGCAATAAGTGACCTTGAATGGTACATAACTCTATGGCCTATACATATAACAATCCTAAATGGCAAGCTTCCGTAATATTTAGACGGTTCTCAATATATATGAATCTTTTACAGCAACCAAACTGAAATTTTTATGTTCATAGAGACTATAAACATATGTTCACCTATAGGACTTTCAGTAACCTGGTGAGCACGAATCCAACATGGCGGCGACGCGAAGTATAAATATTTAAATGGACGTTTCTCGCGAATTAACTATCCGAGTGCCGTGAAACGTTGCACGTTTTAAATGCTTACACAAATGTTGATCCACTGGCATCTAATTTATTTCAATTGTTTGCATAATCACAAGATGGCTGCTGTGCGTAATTTTAAAATCTCGTTTTTACTTCTTGTGTTCCAATCATGCGATTGAAGTTTCAATACCACACTTACACAATAATCTTAATATAATAGTACAAAAATAAAAATCCAACCTGGCGACCATCTGAAATATTTAGACGGTTCTCAATAATTACGAATCTGATACAGCAATTAAACTGAAATTTTGTATGATGATAGAGGCAATTAACATGGGCAGGATATATGAAAATAGGCTGTACAGTTCTTCACGGAACTACTTGTTATACTTGTGGTCACACTGTCCTTATGCAAGGTTTCGACACTGATGTGTAACTATGTAACGGTCTGTTACTTCTTCACGCAAAATTATATCTCCCGCAGAGATGTTGGTTGGTTCCTCAGTTTAGGGGCTGCGACAACGCGGTCATATAACCCCGTGTACTTTGGGTGAGTGTAGAATCTGTCTGATAAACGGTGTGAATTGTGATGGCGGTATTAGTCTGTAATTCAGGTAAGGAATGCAGACGCTAAATTTCAAGCAGTAGTTCCTAATGTTGCTACCAGATACTAACGTCAACGCCACCCAACTGTGAACTTGGCTACTAGATGCCACCTCAATCAGCAACTCGCAACGAACGTTGGAACTTCCCCTCCAAGGAAAGCTTACTGAGGGATTTTTAGCGCTCTTAGAAAATCCGACGACTTGGGCCGGCTTTGAACCCGCGACCTTGGGCATAGAAGTTCAGCATGCTACCAGTTACGTCACCGAAGCCGCTTCACACTTAGTCAGATGGAAATCTGAATCTGATCTCGCGCAAGTGCGTTGTCATGGCAACGTCTGATGGCTCATCCCTCATCAATTTAGTAGTGTTGCCATGTCAACCACTGATAGCTCTTGGCATTTTCTTATAATTCCGAAATCAATTTTCTCATCCCTTGGCGCAATGGTGGCTCATATCAAAAATTCTTTCAGACAAACGTTTTAGGTAATTATTAGGGGAATATTGTCAATTTTGTACGGTTTTGATATTGTGCCTATTAACAGAGATATGATTAATGTTTCCCGAAAAAAACACTTTTCCCACACCTTTGGTCAATGGTTGGTGCTATCAAAAGACGTTTCAAACATAAATTTCTGAGCTTTATCCGACACATAGTATGAACTTTGAACGGATTCGATATTTCACATATTAAGAGAGTTATAGCAATATTTCATTTTTTTGAAAAAAAAAGGCCCCCATTTTCATCCCCTTCGACCGATTTAGCCCAGTAACGAACTCGTCCGAGATTTTATGGGTATACATATTCGGTAAAAAAATTCAAAGTGATTGGTGCAAAATTACGGCAGTTATCGTGTCCACAAGAAACTGATATACATATATATATACATATATTACATAAATTATATATAAACTTTTTAACTGACGGTGGTTTTGGGGTCTGGGGGATGTGAAACGCGAAGATATGTCGAAATTTTCCGGAAATCGAAACATGGTACCCATTGCAATAGTTAGCTTTCTAATGAAATCTACCTAAAATACTGCCGTCAACGACACCTAGCTGTGAACTTGGCTACTAGATGCCACCTCAATCAGCAACTCGCAACGAACGTTGGAACTTCCCCTCCGAAGGAAAGCAAACTCAGGTTTTTTAGCGCTCTTAGTAAATCCGACGACTTCAGCCGGGTTTGAACCCGCGACCTTGGGCATAGAAGTTCAGCATGCTACCAGTTCCGATACCGAAGTCGCTTCCCACTGACATATGAAAACTGAATGTGATCTCGTGCAGTGGCGTTGTCATAGCAACTGCTGATGGTCATCCCTTATCAATTAAAAGTTAAGTTGTCATGGCAACCTCTCTTGGCACTTGGCATTTTCTTATAATTTAATCATTTTGTTCACCCCGTGGCGTAATGGTGGGTCATATCAAAAATTCTTTCAGACAAAAGTTTTAGGTAATTATTGGAGGAATATTGTCCATTTTGTGCGGTTTTGATATTGTGCCTATTAACAGAGATATGATAAATGTTTCCCGAAAAAACCACTTTTTCCCACCCCTTTGGTCAATGGTTGGTGCTATCAAAAAACTTATTTGACATAAATGTTTGGCACGTATCCGACACATATTATGAACTTTGAAGGGATTCGATATTTCATCTATTAAGAGAGTTATAGCGATATTTCACTTTTTCGAAAAAAGCCCCCCATTTTTACCACCTTTGACCGATTTTGCCCATTAACGAACTCGACCGAGATTTTATAGGGATACATATTATGTAAAAAATTCAAAGTGATTGGTGCAAAATTACGGCAGTTATCGTGTCCACAAGAAACTGATATATATATATATATATATAGATACATATATACATAAATTATATATAAACTTTTGAACTGACGGTGGTTTTGGGGTCTGGGGGATGTGAAACGCGAAGATATGTCGAAATTTTCCGGAAGTCGAAACATGGGACCCATTGCAATAGTTAGCTTTCTAAAGAAATCTACCTAAAAGAAGGCTGACCCATCGCAGAAGGAGGGTATCAGAAAAGATGAGACAAGGGCCAATTAAGGCGGGAAAGGAAGAGACTCCCTAGGCCTCGGATACCCTAATACCATCGGGGTCGGAAGAGAACAAGAGTTGACCAAGTGAGGTCAACAGGTAAGACGACGGAGAGGAGCCCAGCACGAGTAAGTGGAAGCAATGCCGGACTCAGCTGGGGCCCCGTGGTCGCCAACCCACGACCCACTAGATGTGAGCCCCTGGGGGAAGATTGGACAGAACTACGTGCAGATGTGCAACACTGGTCACCTGATACCTGCGTGAGACACAAGCTGGCTGCCAGGGCGGGACTTTGTAGTCCACGTGGAGTGATAGAGAAAGCATTCTATTGGTCAACAATCGTCAGCTATTGGTAAGTAGCGAACAATGGTTATTGACGGTGCGCGCTACCGTCTTACGTTTGGGTCGCCACTCGTTATCCAGGAAAGTGAGGGAACTCTACACACATCCAAGTACATGAGACTAAATTACCACTATGTCCAAGCCCCACAAATGAAACCAACTAGTCAAAGTTCCTGAACCTGAGACTGGCTTCGTGGCTCAGCGGAAACGTTCTTGCCTGCTATTCCCAAGGTTGCAGGATCCAATGCTGCCACTGTCAGTTGGAATTTGAGGGTGCACAAATGCGATGGAGCCGTGTCAGTAGATTTACTACCACGTAAAATATTCCATTCAGGGCAAAATTCCGACACCTTAATGTCTCTAAAAAAAATTGAAGTAGTTGAAAGGGACGTAAAATATATTCTTCTTCTTCTTCTTCTTCTTCTTCTGACGTGTAAACCGTCTTTTATGTTCGACGATGTGGAAATGTAAATATTATATGTCAGAAAACTCTATCATAATGAGGGTCATTATAACACTTTTTCATTATGAAACAGTTCTCCCACCAATCAGAGATCAAGAAACAGTTGTGTGACCAATTAGGTGAGGATAGATCGCAGCTGTGCGGACTTCCACAGCCTTCTATTTTAAATTTCACTGCGTGGCTCGTATCATAGTGGGCTATTTGAGGAGGCCATGGTCAAATACAAGGTAATCTCTGCGTCCCATGCACTCTGCTTGCCACGGTGGGTGAGTGGATATCGTGTCGGTCTACTAACCCCAAGATTGCAGGTTCGCTCCTGGCCGTGGTAAGTGATTTTTGAAAGGCGGCAAAAATACGATACGCATGTCATACGATGTTGGCATGTCAAAGAACCCATTTGAATTCTGTAGGCCGAGTTCATAATGGCAAAATTAATCTCGGGAGTTTCCGCCTACACGAAGTTCCTCATTTCTCTACTAGAAAGCGCTATAGTGTTCAAGGAGGTTAGATATCTAACATCTAACCTCCTTGACTTTCATAATCAAGGAACAATGAAATTCGACATGCAAGCTACCCTCTGGGTGTCAAATAACAAAGCTTGCACCCGAGGCCATACGATATTAGTAGTAGTAGTAGTAGTAGTAGTACATAAAACTGGCGAAATCCCGATCGATATTTATGAATATTTATATTCGAACATAAAATAGTTATAATTCTCGTCGAACATAAACAGTCGTATGCAACTCGCCTATAATGGTAAAATAGATTCTTATGGAAATTATAAAACTCGCTTCGCTCGTTTCTTATACGTACTCGTGTCTTAATTATTGCCATTATAGGCTCGTTGCTTAATGTACTATTATAACACCAACTTTTACATCGACATGGTAAGTGTTTATTTAATGTTAATGCCTCAGCATTTCGATGGGATTCGTAAGAAGTAATTAATTCTATTATATAGGTCACTAAACATACTTCTTTGGTATGTGCCAATATATGGATTTAGGTCAAATAAGAGTGCCTGAGGAAAGATGAATAATATTTGCCATGCCACTGTAATGACGAAGAAGGTCCAGTTAAGAAACCCGTACAGCTTACTCGGAGCGAGGTCGCAATTCGTGACACTGCACGCAAGATTCGTAGCTAAATCTACCTCTCATTACTGCAAATAACGGCACTTAACTCATGTACTGACTGGCGCGCTAATCTTCTGGTTATTCTGCTCTTTGTTTTAATTCAGAAACAAGAATATAATAATAATAATAATAATAATAATAATAATAATAATAAAAGACTGCTGTAGCTACACTCGCTGACGCGAAACAGGTCTCAAGACCTTGGACCACGTTTACAATGGGGATTAACAACAATAAAAATAATCTCAAGAGAAAAGAATATAACAAAAATTTGGTGCTTTTCAGTCGGTCAACACGACTGTACCCATGTATTTATTAATCTCATGTAATTTTTTCAGGATTAGGGTATAAGCCAGCTATTTTGGATACATTCGTGTTGACCAACTGAAAAGCACCAAACTTTAGTTTACTAAGGCAACACTGAAAAATGGCTTCAAACTGCACAAAGAAAATAATATATTAAACAATGTCCCGGACGGTTTACACAGGGTGATAAAACAAAATTTTCCAATGTTGTAGAAGGTAAAATTATGCATCAAAATACGATGTAAATATCTTACAAACATTGGTCCTACAGCGCATACTTTTTGAGATCTGAACACTTGTCTATAGGAGACTCAGAACATCAGATAATCGCAGTTGGTACTCTTGGCATGCTATAGGCCTACTGATGATGGTAATGATGATGCTGATGATTATGGAGATGATAATTGTTGTTTAAGGGGCCTAACATCTAGGTGGTTGGCCCCTAATGAAAAACTAAACTACTGCCATTACTAATAATATTAACTACAGACTTATCACTGACCCACACACCAGAAGAAGAAATTAAAAGTAGGTATAAATGAAATAAGGGAAAGGAGGGTAAGAAACTCCCTCAACCCACGAAGAATAAGGATTGAGGGACTTGGAAGGATGTAGAGCCATGAAAGACAGGTAGGAAAGGGAAAGAGGAGAGGGTCCGCCCCTAGAGGCAATCGAAAAAGGAGAAAAACTGTACCCAGCTCAGGAATCCCTCTTGGTCACCAACTCCTGAACTCACGAGTCATGAGCCCCTGCGGGTGTACCACTATCCATGTTGTCTCCTTTCGGGCTCTGAGCAAAAGACATAAGATAACATGAACTTGAAAGATGTATGATCCCTCGAAGGATGAGGAAAAGAAGAGTTGGAACCCTCGAAGAATGGGGGTATCAGAAGTTAATAGACAAGGGAGAATGAAAGAAACCTGAGGCCTTAGATACCTTAATACTGTTGGGGTTGGAAGAGAATAAGAGTTGACAAAGGGAGTTCGATAAGATGAATTAAACAAGTTAACTGGAAGCAATGCTGGTGTGTGGTGGAGAGCAACACAGACCCTTTAGTTATGAGCCTCGCGAAGACGGGGAAGAAAACACGAATTTGGAGGCATATTCTCTTCTTGCACCAAAGCATCTGACTGTGAGCCCCTGAAGGCTGCCGCTGGGTCAGTGCGCCTGGCGACCCGCGGCTATTGTTCAGAGCTGGCTGGGTGTAGCTGCACTCGCTCGGAATATTAAGTGTTTCGTTAGACTAACACCCAGTTCTCTTCCATTTCACTTTCAAGGTTCACCTCCTAATACGTGTGCGCCTCTAATCTACTGTACAAATCAATACAAAATAAGCTCTCTCGGTGAATCACTCGTATAGTGTCCACCTCGTGGTTTGCGATTGCGATGAAGGAATTCGGAATTAACCCGCGATTACTCGTGTAAGGTGGAACCTCACATTTGTATTTCTCTTATAAATCTTTCATTTGGCAAGTCACTTTTTGGCTCTACCTCGCGGCGTAGCCATCCTCATTATATCGGCCGCGCGGGCAGCTGCAGTAAGTCCGGAGGTCACTGGTTCAAATCCCGGTGCTGACAGTGGCTATCATTGAGTGTGATTTTTCTCCTGGTCTTTCCATACTCCTCCATCCCTGTCCCTGATACAGTCACACCCACTACTATAGTCATCAGCGGAATAGAGGTTATCAGACAAGTTCAACACACACCCAACTACATGGGGAAGATGACCAAGATGTCCCAATCCCCTCTTAGGAATTAACAACAACAACAACTCTTTTTGTTTCTATTGTATCTTAATGATTTTATTGTATAGCCTATAACACTTTTTATTGAACGCAATATACAGTTGAACATAACATGTTATTCCTAAAAGAACAGCAGCAACTCATAAAAGTGATGATGATTGTTATCTTAAGGGGCCTAACAATTAGGCAATCGGCCCCTGATGGTTTGAGAGCTAATAAAAATGAAACATGAAATGGAAATTATAATTAAAACTAACTACAGACTTAGATACTAGAGGCGGAAATAATAAAATAAAGGAAAAGAAATGCCCTCAACCCTCGAAGAATGAGGATTGAGGGAGTTGGAAATAAGGTGAACCATGAAAGGCAGATAGGAAAGGGAAAGAGGAGTGGGATCGTCCTAGAGGCACTGGAAAAAAGGGAACAACTGGGTCCACCTCAGGAATCCCTCGAGTCACCAACTCTTGAACCACCTTCCGTGAGCCCTTTAAGGTGTAGCACTATCCAGGGTGCACCAGAAGTGGTAGGGCTACACACACCCTGTCTCCTTTAGGGCCTTCAAAAAAGGCAGGAGATATCATGAAAAGGAAAACAAGAGGTCTCATCTTCGAAGAATGGGGGTATCAGGAAAGATGAGACCAGGGCCAGTTAAAGCTGGAAAATAAATGACACCCTAGTGTTCGGATACCCTAATACCATCGTGGTCGGAAGAGAATAATAGTTGACCAAGAGAAGTCGACAGGAAAGAAGACGGAGAGGAGTCCGGCACAAGTAAGTGGAAGAAATGCTGGACTCAGCTGGGTTCCCGTGGTCGCCAAACCATGCCCCACTATATGTGAGCCCCTGGGGGAACAAATGGAAATCAAAGTAAGAGTATGGTAAATGGAAGACAGGAGGAAAGGAAATGGTTTCAACTTTCGAAGAATGAGAATTGAGAGACTTGGTAAGAAGGAGAGGCATGAAAGGGGCAGATAGGAAAGGGAAAGAGGAGAGGGTCCGCCCATAAGGACATGGAAAAAGAGAAAAACTGACTCAGCTCAGGAATCCCCCGGGTCTCCCAACTTCCGAATATATCAGCTGTGAGCCCATGAGGGTGTAGCTTAAGTTGTGGGGCTACATACACCCTGTTTATTTTAGAGCCTTGAGCAAAAGACAGGATATATCATAAAAAGAAAAAACAAGAAGTTCAACACCTCGAAGAATGAGGGCAACAGGAAAGATTAGACAAGGGCCAGTTAAAGCGAGAAAATGAAAGACACCCTAGGCTTCGGGTACCTTAATACCATACGGGTCGGAAGAAAACAAAAGTTGTTCATTGGAGGTCGACAGGAATGATGACAGAGAGGAGCCCTGCACAAGTACATGGACGCAATGCTGGACTCAGCTTGGATCCCGTGGTCGCCAACCGAAGTCCCACATGTTGTGTGCCCCTGGGGGAGGATGTCACAGAAATATACGCGGCAACGGGAACATGACGTTGCAAGGCCCATAAATAAATCTGCAACAAGAGCGATCAAAAGTATAACTTCAAGATGACACCTACGACGAGACCGCTGACTGAAATCACTTGAGTATAACTTATTACAGCACAAAGCGAACCGCGCTCTCACTTTGCTTCCACGAATGAAAGAGAAAATGGCCCGTTAACCACAGCAGCACCTGAAATCTTGTGTGCGAACATGATTCATAATAGCAGAGAGTTTGCAACACACCAAACGTGTAGTAGCAGCATGTTTAATATGGTAGATAACTTGCCCAGGTTAAAATCCTTTTAGCCGTAATTATTCACAAATCACTAATGATATCCATAAAGCTATGGATCGCTTGTAACCCTATTAGGCCATATACAGTTCACTATTATCACTGACACAGTAGGATAATTTAAATAAATTTGCATTGTAGTTTATTAGACCTAAATGACCTTATGCTCTCTGTTATGGTCTGTTCCACCCGCCTGCCCGTTGCTGATGTATTCATATTCGAGACAGGATTAGCTGTATTCTTTATGACACAATCAACCATATTCGTGGAAGACTGGGCCAAATTAAGAAGGTTGTACCTTCCGATAGGAGATGATGATGATGATAATTGTTGTTTTAAGGGGCCTAACATCGAGGTTATCGGCCCCTGATGGTGTGGGTGATCGTGAAGATGAAAATGAAATGCAAACTTAAAACTAAAACTAACTACTAACCTACATACTAGAAGAAGAAACAGAAAACTAAACGAGAATAAGGCAAATAAAGGATAAGTAGATAGATAGATATTGCCTTTATTGGTGGCGAAGTTAGGGCTCAAGGCCCTCTCTTACACTTAACCACTAGATGAGTATACATCTACATGACTTATAATTACAAATACCAATAGCACAAATAATATTAATAGCAATAGGAATAGGAGGATAAGAAAAGCCCTCAGCCCTCGAAGAATGCGGATTGAGGGACTTGGAAGGAAGGAGAGCCATGAAAGGCAGATAGGAAAGTGAAAGAGGAGAGGGTCCACTCCAAAGGTAAGGGACAAAAGGGGATCACGGACCCAGCTCAGGAATCCCTCGGGGTCGCCAACTCCCGAACTCACCAGCCGTGAGCCCCTGAGGGTGTAGCATTATCCAGGGTGTACCAGGAGTGGTGGGGCTACATACACCCGGCCTCCTTGAGGGCCATGAGCAGAAGGCAGGAGATATCAGGAAAAGAAAAAGAAGGCTGACCCCTCGGAGAAGGAGGGTATCAGAAAATATGAGACAAGGGCCAATTAAGGCGGGAAAGGAAGAGACTCCCTAGGCCTCGGATACACTAATACCGTCGGGGTCAGAAGAGAACAAGAGTTGACCAAGTAAGGTCGACAGGAAAGAAGGCAGAGAGGAGCCCGGGACAAATAAGTGGAAGCAACGCCCGACTCAGCTGGGGCCCCATGGTCGACAACCCACGTCCCACTAGATGTGAGCCCCTGGGGGGATTCGTGGAAGACTGGGCCAAATTAAGAACAAGGGCCGATAACCTAGATGTTAGGCCCCTTAAAACAACAATTATCATCATCATCATCATCATCAAATTAAGAAGGTTGTACCTTCCGATAGGAGAAACGATCAAGTTTAAAACAGGACCTTTTATCTATAAAGACTAAAATAATAACAATTAAAAAAATATAAATATCACTTAAATACTTTTTAAGAAAAAAGTAAAGAAAGTTCAAAAACAAAAAATATTCAGGAATAAAATAAATGAATTAAAATAGAATTAGAATATGAATTACTATTATTGGTATTGCTTGCCACGGTGGGTGAGTGGTTATCGTGTCGGACTACCAACCCCAGCTAGCAGCTTCGCTCCTGGCCGTGGTAAGTGATTTTTGAAAGGCGACAAAACCACGGCACGCATGTTATACGTTGTTGGCATGTTAGAGAATCCATTTGAATTCAGTAGACCATGTTCATAATGGAAAAACTAATCTCGGGATTTTCCGCCTCCATTCTCCACTAGAAAGCGCTATAGTGTCAAGGAGCTTAGATATCTTTCATAGTGCTCCAAGGACAACGACAAAATTCGTCAAGCAAGTTGCCCTCTGGTTGTCAAATAACATGATGATGATGATGATGATAATTGTTGTTTTAAGGGGCCTAACATCGAGGTTATCGGCCCCTGATGGTGTGGGTGATCGTGAAGATGAAAATGAAAAGCGAACTTAAAACTAAAACTAACTACTAACCTACATACTAGAAGAAGAAATGGAAAACTAAAGGAGAATAAGGCAAATAAAGGACAGAAGGAAAAGAAATGCCCTCAACCCTCGGAGAAGGCGGATTGAGGGACTTGGCCTCGGATACCCTAATACCGTCGGGGTCAGAAGAGAACAAGAGTTGACCAAGTGAGGTCGACAGGAAAGAAGACAGAGAGGAGCCCAGCACAAGTAAGTGGAAGCAATGCCGGACTCAGCTGGGGCCCCGTGGTCGCCAACCCACGCCCACAAGATGTGAGCCCCTGTGGGGCAAAACATGAAAAGAAAAAGAAGGCTGACCCCTCGCAGAAGGAGGGAATCAGAAAAGATGAGACAAGGGCCAATTAAGGCGGGAAATGAAGAGACTCCCTCGGCCATGAAAGGCAGATAGGAAAGTGAAAGAGGAGAGGGTCCACTCCAAAGGTAAGGGACAAAAGGGGGAAACGGACCCAGCTCAGGAATCCCTCGGGGTCGCCAACTCCCGAACTCACCAGCCGTGAGCCCCTGAGGGTGTAGCATTATCTAGGGTGCACCAAAAGTGGTGGTGCTACATACACCCGGCCTCCTTGAGGGCCTTGAGCAGAAGGCAGGAGAGAACATGAAAAGAAAAAGAAGGCTGACCACTCGCAGAAGGAGGGAATCAGAAAAGATGAGACAAGGGCCAATTAAGGCGGGAAAGAAAGAGACTCCCTAGGCCTCGGATACCCTAATACCGTCGTTGTCGGAAGAGAACAAGAGTTGACCAAGTGAGGTCGACAGGATAGAAGACAGAGGAGCCCGGCACAAGTAAGTGGAAACAATGCCGGTCTCAGCTGGGGCCCCGTGGTCGCCAACCCACGTCCCACTAGATGTGAGCCCCTGTGGGGCAAAACATGAAAAGAAAAAGAAGGCTGACCCCTCGCAGAAGGAGGGAATCAGAAAAGATGAGACAAGGGCCAATTAAGGCGGGAAATGAAGAGACTCCCTCGGCCTCGGATACCCTAATACCGTCGGGATCGGAAGAGAACAAGAGTTGACCAAGTGAGGTCGACAGGAACGAAGATGGAGAGGAGCCCGGCACAAGTAAATGGAAGCAATGCCAGACTCAGCTGGGGCCCCGTGGTCGCCAACCCACGTCCCACTAGATGTGAACCCCTGGGGGGAATAGTTATTGCAAATCACCATGTCATGATGGCATTCTAATGGTATTTTAATATTTGAGTGGAATGCAGAGGAAATCGAGTGCCAAACGTTAATGGTCCTTATATTCATTGTTACCGTGTGGCCATAAAGTTCAGTCTGTTAACATTTTCATATTTGTGTTATGTCCTCGGCTTTTGTTTGATGTTTCGTAGCCCTATGGGCAAATTCTTACCCTTGTCTAACATATTCGTTGGAGCTGTTGGAACGAGTCTACTTAAATGATGGAGCTGTGTGTTGCGATTGCATAAGAAAATGATTCAGCTATAGACGCTAATAAGCGTAATCTCCGGTTACGTATTGAGACTCCGTACGCAAAGGTCAAACATATTTCTATAAAAACATGAAATAGCAATTTGTGAGATCTAAGAAGTGAAGATCCGAAGTTTTAATATCAAAGTGAATGATATGGCAATATTCTTCGCTTAATACATGCTACAATTTCCAGGGATGAGAGCATGAAGAGCACATCAAGAAATTTTGGAAAAATATATTGTTAGCAAGCGCAAACACTAAAGAAACAGATGATTCTCCGTCTAAATTTCATACTGAATTTCCTTCATGCAGAATAACCTAAGCATAATTAATGAAAAGTAATAAAAATTATTTTTAATGATGTATCAGACTCCCTTTTCCTTATTGAAACTAAATGTGTGTGTTACTTAATCCACCTTTCAACATAATTATGTTGCGATGGATTGTGGTGAAATTATCAGCATTTAGGCCTACACAGGGAATTGGTATTTCTTCCTTAGACATGATTACAATTGCACCACAAACCATCGCAACTCCAGTTTAGAAACAACATCTTCTAATGTTTAAAAAATTGTATTTATTTGGAACTTTTATTTTAATCAAATTATTGTAAGGATATTATTTTTTAATTTATTTATATAATGTGACATGAGAATGACCATGTTAGCCCTGCTCTTATTGGCGAAGTATGATAAGTTCTGAAGAGTAAAAACCTTGATGATGTTGATGATAATTGTTGTTTTAAGGGGCCTAACATCTAGGTTATCGGCCCCTAATGGTTTGGGTGATGGTGAAGATGAAAATTAAATGTAAACTTATTAACAAAACTAACTACTGACCTACATACTAGAAGAAGAAATGGAAAACAAAAGGAGAATAAGGCAAATAAAGGACAGGAGGAAAAGAATTGCCCTCAACCCTCGAAGAAGGTGGATTGAGGGACCTGGAAGGAAGAAGAGCCATGAAGTGCAGTTAGGAAAGTGAAAGAGGAGAGGTTGATGATGATGATGATGATGATAATTGTTGTTCTAAGGGGCTAACATCTAGGTTATCGGCCCCTAATGATCGGGGTGATAGCGGAAATGATAATGAAACGGAAACCAGAACGAAAATTAATTGAGACGGAAAATACTTAATAAAAAGGAACTCAGATTGAAACAACTCACAAAATGTTCTTACAAAAGGGAATTTAGAACGAAAAGATCTTACAAAAGGGAATTTAGAACGAAAAGATTCACAAGAGGAAAAGATTGAACAATACCCTCAAAATGAAGGCGAGGTTCAAAATACGTACAAAATGCAATGTAAAGTCCAAATACCTACAAAATGCAATTGAAATTCAAAATACTTGCAAAATGCAAATGAGATCGAAATTACGTACAAAATGCAATTGAGGTTCAAAATACTTACAAAATGCAATTGAAATTGAAAATACACAATACAATTCAGATTGAAATAGTCCTTATCCCAGTTCCAATCCAAATTATTCACAAAGTGCAATTGAAATTCAAAATACTTACAAAATGCAATTGAAGTTGAAAATGCTTACAAAATGTACGGTAGATTCAAACGACTCATGTGGATTGACAATACTTACAAAATGTAATTTAGATTCAAAAAACCCACAAAATGCAATTAAGAATCAAAATATGTGCAAAATGCCCACCAAACAAAATGCAATTTAGATTCAAAATTCGTGCGAAATGCTGTTTTGGTTGAAAATACTTACAAAATGCAATTGAAATTCAAAATTCTCACTAAAAGGCCCGGCTACCTGCATTGAAAGACTTACCAAAAAGCAATTTAGATTGTCAATCTTTACAAAATGCAATTGAAGTTGAAAACAATCGCGAGATGTAATTTAGATCGAAAAAACTTACAAAATGCAACGGAGATTAAAAATACTTTAGAAATCGCTAAAAGGGAATTTAGATACACGGTGAACCAAGTAAAAAAACGTTGCGGGAATGATAAGAGGAGAGGACAGGAGAGGAGAGGGGAGAGAGGAGATGGTCCGCCCCAAAGGTAAGGGACAAAAGGGGAAAATGGACCCAGCTCAGGAATCCCTCGGGGTCGCCAACTCCCGAACTCACCAGCCGTGAGCCCCTGAGGGTGTAGCATTATCTAGGGTGCACCAGAAGTGGTGGGGCTACATACACCCTGCCTCCTTGAGGGCCTTGAGCACAAGGCAGGAGGTAAAAGGAAAAGAAAAAGAAGGCTGACCCCTCACAGAAGGAGGGTGTCAGGAATGATGAGACAAGGGCCAATTATGGCGGGAAAGGAAGAGACTCCCTAGGCCTCGGATACCCTAATACCGTCGGGGTCTGAATAGAACAAGAGTTGACCAAGTGAGGTCGACAGGAAAGAAGACGAAGGGGAGCCCGGCACAAGTAAGGTAAGTGGAAGCAATGCCGGACTCAGCTGGGGCCCCGTGGTCGCCAACTGACGTCCCACTAGACGTGAGCCCCTGGGGGGTATTAAAAACCTTAAGTCAATATTAATTTGAACTATTTATTGTACCGGTTTCGGTGAATAAAAATGCAGGACTTACAGTATATTAAATATGTTTACCATTGAACTATTTCTAAAACATTAATCGTCTAGAAGCTAAAAAAACACACACTATAAGAAAAAGAAAACAGATATGTTACAAAAATATGTTAAATACGAAAGAAATAAATCTTGGTATACAGTAAAGCCTTGAGCAGAAGGCAGGAGAAGAAGGGTGATGATTATAATTGTTGTTTTAAGGGGCCTAACATCTAGGTTATCGGCCCCTAATGGTTTGGGTGAGCGTGAAGATGAAAATAAAATGTAAACTATAACTAAAACTAACTACTAATATATATACTGTACTACAAGAAGAAATGGAAAACAAAAGGAGAATAAGTCAAATAAAGGACAGGAGGAAAAGAAATGCCCTCAACCCTCGAAGAAGGTGGATTGGGGGACTTGGAAGGAAGAAGAGCCATGAAATGCAGTTAGGAAAGTGAAGGAGGAGGGTCCGCCCCAGAGGTAATGGATAAAAGGGGGAAAACCGGAACCAGCTCAGGAATCTCTCGGGGTCACCAAATCCCGAACTCACCGGCCGTGAGCCCCTGAGGGTGTAGCAATATCTAGAGTGCACCACAAGTGGTGGGGCTACATACACCCTGCCTCCTTCAGGGCCTTGAGAAGAATGCAGGAGATAACAAGAAAAGCAAAAGAAGGAAAAGAAAAAGAAGGCTGACCCCTCGCAGAGGGAGGGTATCAGGAAAGATGAGACAAGAGCCAATTAAGACGGGTAAGTAAAATACTCCCTAGGCCTCGGATACCCTAATACCGTCGGGGTCAGAAAAGAACAAGAGTTGACCAAGGGAGGTCGAGATGAGAGATAACAGAGAGGAGCCAGGAACAAGTAAGTGGAAGTAATGCCGAACTCAGCTGGGGTCCCGTGGTCGCCAGCATAGTCCCAATAGTTGTACGCTTCGGGGGAGGCAAGAGAACTGAAGTGTATCTTTAAACATTACACATTTCCTTCAGTGAAAACCAGACTGGATCTCCAGCGACACGCTCCGTGTGTTCTTGAGAGTTATGCTAGGATCGTGTTTCACACCCAACCTTGATTCTAGGATAAATGGTTCCTTCACGCAATTACTTCTAGAGCAGAGAATATAGTAATTGATTTAAATGTAACGTGAAGTCGACTTCAGCCCTATTATGGTACTTTTCTATTTTATGGCGTGAATAATAAAGGAGATTAGAAAGTAGATAATTAGTTTTCTATCATGAAGAACTAATTTATTGAACAGTTATGACTGCAAATTATTAAGTTCACTTCTACGCTCGGGTAAACCCAGTGATAGCCAAGTCATTTAGCAATGGCGAGTCAAGATCACCGTGACAATATTATCGTTATTGTCTGTTTGTTGTTTATTTATTTAGGAGCTTTGCGACATCGTAGTTATGTATCCCCGTGTACTTGAATGTGTGTGGAATTTGATTGAAGGCCTGTATTAGTGTGTGTGTATTTACCGACAGCGGTAGCTACGCTCGCTAACGCGCAACGCTAGGCCATGCGGTCGAATAATCTGCGCACTCAGTAGACATGGGATCGAGCCCCACCGTCGGCCGTCCTTGAAATGGTTTCCCGTGATTTCCCCATTTTCAACACCAGGCAAATGCTGGGACGGTACCTGGTGATAAGCCACGGCCACTTCCTTCCACATCCTTGCCCAGTTCCTTTCTTCTTCATTCATTTCATATCTCTATTCGAACTTCTGCAATGGCATTGTGCTTTTCTACTGCTGAATTTGCTTCCCCAGTTTGGTACAGGTCATCTCATGCCAGACAGGTGGATACAGCTCTGAACGAAACCTGCAGGTTGATAACAGGTTGCTTAAAACCTACCCCAAAAGATAAGCTCTACTACCTGGCTGGAATAGCACCGCCTTGTGTACGCAGAGAGGTGGCTGCCAACAGGGAGAGGCTGAGAGTGGAAGAGAACAGCGCCCACCCATTGCATGGATATAATCCTCCTCAGCAATGGTAAAGGTCCCGAAAGAGCTTCCTGACGACATCTGAGATGCTTACCGTCTTTCCGGAGAAGGCAAGTGGCTGAAGAACTACCTCCCGGACACAACGGAAGCTGGTTGGTGTGGAAATCCCCAAACAGGTTACGATCAGGAGTTGGAAGACCCGAGACAATCTGAGGAGATGAGGGGCCTCAGTACATGTGACACGTCTTGCGAATGTGGACAAGAACAAACCACAAGACACATGCTTCATTGCCCTCTGTGCCCTTCATCTTGTGCAGAGGAAGATCTCCCTCCTGTTAGCCACTCCGAGCGCCTTGAATGTTGCTCAGTATTGGGCACGTATTATATAATTAGACAGTTTTACCCTTTTATGTACCTGTATAGCAACTGCGCAATTGTATGTTTCCGACACGAGAAATAAATAAATAAATTTCATCTCTCATTAACTCTTCTCATGAGTTTGGCGTCTGGAAAGGCACCCGTCCGTAAAACCACCCGCCACATAGAATTTCATTGCAACTCATCCTCGATGCCGTTGAAAACGGGAATAATAAGGGGAAGACATACATGCACACATACATTAGTATGTAAGTCAAGTGAGGAATGGGATGGAGACGGTTACGAGCCATGACGGTATTTGCATGGTGTAGAAGTAGGAAACCTCAGACAAGCACCTTCAAGATGGCTGAGGAGGGAATCGAACCATCTCTTCTCAGTTTTGACTCTCGAGGCAGAGTGTATCCCGTTCCAGACCTTAGACCATAATTAATTTTTTGGGGGCAGAGTCTGGAATTGAACCCGGACCTCCAGGGTGGCAGCCTAGAATGTTAGCCGCCACACCAGGGAGGTGGTCGCCAATGCTATTGAGCTCCAAGCAAGTTGCTGCTCTTCGTTATTGGAGAAAAATGTTAGATTATTCTTGTTGTTGTTGTTTATTCATTTTACGAGCTTGTGACATTTTGGCCCCGTGTACTTGGGTGTGTGTGTTAAATTTCTTTGATAAACCATGTTTCTGTGATGGCTGTAGTAGAGTATGCAGCTGTATTATGGGCACTGATAGCTTCCTTAGTTGATCTGTAATAGAATGTCCACCTCATTTCATAAGTTTGCAGGTTCGATCCCAGACGAACAAGTCGGATTTTAGAAGGACAGAAAAAATCCATGACACTCTAAGTTGTTGGCTCGGGAAAAATCTCCCGTATCACATTTGGTGATTACAATACATAGTTAATAAAATCCCACCCAGTCGAGTTATGCTTTTCACCGGCAGATGTCACTAATACATTGAACGTCTAAATTGGAGAGTAGATCGCCTGAATGGCTCCAACTCAATAGATTTACGCCACCTTCGTTGAGGTCACACAATTATTATTATTATTTATTTATTTTCGTCTTGGCCTTCTCTGGACTGCGATTGACAGTTTTTACATTATATTTTGCGATTTCCGCCTTTACACTCTGCCAGTATCTTCTTATATTTCCCCTACTTCCCTCTTTGATTATCTCTTCTGTGTAAGTTATTGCTTTGTTACTAGCTCCTCCCACGTCTCCTGAAAACCCCCATGTACTCCTTAATTAGTCGCCTAAATTTCTCCCTATCGGCAATGTCTTCTTCTTGTACCCCTATCTTGGCTAGGTCCGTTCTCAATTCTGGAAAACACTTGAGCTCTGTCTTCCTCTTCCTGAAAAATTCCAAAATAATTTTGTCAGTCTGTTGCCATCCATTCTCAGAAGGTGTCCATAAAAGATGATTATCATTGATGTTGATGATAATTGTTGTTTTAAGGGCCCTAACATCTAGGTAATCGGCCCCTGATGGTTTGGGTGATCGTAAAGATGAAAATGAAATGCCAACTTAAAACTAACTACAAACCTACATATACGAAGAAGAAGTTGAAAACTAAAGGAGAATAAGGCATATAAAGGACAGGAGGAAAAGAAATGCCCTCAACCCTCGAAGAATGCGGATTGAGGAACTTGGAAGGAAGAGAGCCATGAAAGGCAGATAGGAAAGTGAAAGAGGAGAGGGTCCGTCCCACAGGTAAGGGACAAAAAGGGGAAACCGGACCTAGCTCAGGAATCCCTCGGGTTTGCCAACTCCCGAACTCACCAGCCGTGAGCCCTTGAGGGTGTAGCACTATCCAGGGTGAACCAGAAGTAGTGGGGCTACACACACCCTGCCTCCTTAAGGGCTTGAGCAGAAGGCAGGAGATAGGAAGAGAACAGAAGAGGTATGACCCCTCGAAGAATGAGGGACCAGGAAAGAGGAGACAGGGGCCAATTAAGGGGAAAAATTAAAAGACTCCCTAGGCCTCGGCCACCCTAATACCGTCGGGGTCGGAAAAGCAGATGAGTTGACCAAGGGTGGTCGATAGGAAAGAAGAAAGAGAGGAGCCTGGCACAAATAAGTGGAAGCAATGCCGAGCTCAGCTGGGGTCCCGTGGTCACCATCCCACGACCCACTAGCCGTTGGCCCCTGGGGGAAACTTGAAATGAGGTACTGCCTGCAGGGAGTGTGGAAAACTCCACGGAGGTGCCACACTCACGGTAGCCGCTGTCAGCGCCGAAAAAAGCCTCTGGTCTCTCGACTTGCTGCAACTTCTCATCGCGGCCATGGTGCGCGATATAACGCGCACGGCTATGGCGTGAGGTGTTATATAGGATTATGGGTGTGAGCCAGTATGAAATTTTGAGCTGCCATATGGTTTTGACTTCTCTTCCATTCATATACCGGCTCTGTCAGAAACTGAATTCTGATCTGAAGGTTGTATCAAAGTACACTCAACTTCGTGACGATAACTTATCTCCGTGTGCCTGGGTGTGTGTAGGATTTATCTGATAAACTGTGTTATTGTGGTGTTTGTGGCGGCATCGGTGGCGTAGTTGGTAGCATACTGAGCTTCTATGCCCAAGATCGCGGGTTCAAGCCCGGCCGAAGTCGTTGGATTTTTAACGCTCTTAAGAAATCCTTCAGTATACCTTCCTTTGGAGGGGATGTGAGGCCGGCGGTCCCATGCCATAGATTTATGGCATGAAAATGAACCTTCCACTAACTACACTTGTGGAAGCTAAAATTTGTAGGTTAGTTTGATATCGCTATATTAGTTCCGACGTTCACCGCCAGGTGCTGACTGAAATGGCATTTAGTAGCCATGTCCACAGCTAGGTGTCGTGGACGGTAGCATTTGGTAGCAAAAGTGGAAACTACTGGAAAAAATTAAACGTCCTTCTACGTGAATCGCAGATAACACACACTAATATAGTTATCACAATTAACAGCGGTTATCAGACAAATTCTATACACAACCAAAGTACACGGAGCTACATGATCGCGTTGTCGCAGCCCCTAAACTAAGGGACCAACCAACCAACCAACCAACCAACCAACCTTGGTGTTTGTAATGGTGTGTATATTTGTAAATAAGGCAAGGATTGGGATGGAAGTGGCCGTGGTCTTAAGTTAGGATTCATCCCAGCATTTGCCTCGAGTAGCAATGGGGAAACCACAGGAAATCACTTCTAGGATGACCGAGGTGGGAATTGAACACGCCTCCTCCTTGTTTTTCCTCACGAGGCTGCTGAGTGTTCCGCGGATAACTGAGAAGAAATAGGTGCATATTCCACCTCATCGATCTAAAAGTGCTTTTCGTTGTATGTTTTGACAAATGCACGGAATGTACATGACTTATAACAACGGCCGCCAACTTTCAAATCTTACCCTAAATAATTACAAGTATCTTACACACTTGAGGTCAGACACCACATATTTGGCACATTCAAGTACACGGGGATTACATTTCGAGTACGTTACCGAACCCCAAAATGAAGTAGCAACTAAAGCAAATGAAAGTTCTTTGGGATTAATTTATTTCAGAATCTTGGGACATCTTTAGGAAGGAAGGAAGTTTATCTCACGATCATGAGCCACGGGACCTCCTATTTACGTGGAATCCGAACCACAGGGTTTGGCATTTCACTTTCTAAATTCTACATGCATTAACCGGAAATCGAACGCGGTCCGCCGTGGTGAGAGGCCAACAGCTTGACTGCTGCGCCACGCCGCCCCTTAAGATATCTCGGGTGTATGTTGAATTTGTTTGATAAGCTGTGTGTTTGTGGTGACTGTAAAATGGTGTGTAACTGGAAATATTAGCGTCTAGGATTGGGAAGGTTCATCGGAACTTGAAATAACATTAACAACCGGTGTTTGCCAGGAAGGGTGTGTGGTAAATTCCACTCTGAATGTCCGCTGTCACCGCCTGGATTCAAACTAGCATTTTCTGGTCTTGTAGATCCCCCTTACGTTACTTAATGCGCATTACTATGCTGCGTGTTGAAAAATTAAGTTCGGTAAAGGATTTCAAACGAAAATCCTCTTAGCTTTCGTACGCGACAAGAGTTCTTCTAGAGAGGTGTATGACAGACTTGGTCGGGAGAAAGTCTTCATTATCCAAGACTATTGTTCCGCTCATTACCATATAATCGTATGGAGTGGGACTGATTTATGCTTCATGAATGGTACGTAGATCTTTGCTTTAACGTAGGATTTCCAGAACAACATGTTTGAGAGTCTTGCTCTTTTCTGCCGTAACACAATACTAGTACTTTCAGCATTAAATAGACTGATATATTATTTCTTCTTAATTAAAATTCATTTTTGTGAATTCGTGGCACACGTACATTGATAAAAGTATCCGACGTTTCTCCCTGTACTGTTGAGGGCATTTGATATGCAGATTAGTATGAAGGTAAATAGCTTGGGATGTGAAGAAAATGTAAAAAAAATGGTTGGGATAATTAATTGATAATCACAGGCCAAGAATTACCAAATATAACGACATCGGCCGTAATATTACAGAAACGTTTTTCTTCCTTAATTGGCAAGTCCAAAAGATTACATGCGAATAGAACCGTGGTGTTAATTTTTTTTACGACTAGCATTATTTTCGAGTATTTTAGTCAATCTTAGAAATATACGTAATGAACTGTTAGAAACGTATCTAGGGGCCTACTTAATTTTAACACAAAATATGTTCATCCATTACAAGAGATTTTAATTATGAGATTATTACTTCCATGAATAATCACTTACTTTCAAAAGTTCTTTCTTGCTTCCACTCATCAATGGGTATATATTTAATTCCAGAAAATTGTCTCTTAGGCAAGTTTCATGATAGTGAGAAAATATAATGTCTGTCTATACGAAAACTGCACCGATTTAAGCTATGAATCTATAGTATACAAATTGCGGATGATTTTATATTTTAATTTAATTCTCTTTTGAGGATTTATAAACATACTAACTTAAAAATATTAACTTATATACCAGGAAAGGACGATGAAATGTAATACTTCAAACTACATTGAAGAAATATATATTAATGATAAATATGATGATGATGATGATGATACTTGTTGTTTTAAGGGGCCTAACTTCTAGGTTATCGGCCCCTGATGGTTTGGGTGATCGTGAAGATGAAAATGAAATGCAAACTTAAAACTAAAACTAACTACTAACCTACATACTAGAAGAAGAAATGGAAAACAAAACGAGAATAAGGCAAATAAAGGACAGGAGGAAAAGAAATGCCCTCAACCCTCGAAGAATCCGGGTTGAGGGACTTGGAGGGAAGGAGAGCCATGAAAGGCAGAAAGGAAAGTGAAAGAGGAGAGGGTCCGCCCCAAAGGTAAGGGACAAAAGGGGAAAACGGACCCAGCTCAGGAATCCCTCGGGGTCGCCAACTCCCGAACTCACCAGCCGTGAGTCCCTGAGGGTGTAGCATTATCTACGGTGCACCAGAAGTGGTGGGGCTACATACACCCTGCCTCCTTAAGGGCCTTGAGCACAAGGCAGGAGGTAAAAGGAAAAGAAAAAGAAGGCTGACCCCTCTCAGAAGGAGGGAATCAGAAAAGATGAGACAAGGGCCAATTAAGGCGGGAAAGGAAGTGACTCCCTAGGCCTCGGATGCCCTAATACCGTCGGGGTCGGAAGAGAACAAGAGTTGACCAAGTGAGGTCGACAGGAAAGAAGACAGAGAGGAGCCCGGCACAAGTAAGTGGAAGCAATGCCGGACTCAGCTGGGGCCCCGTGGTCGTGATAAATATGAATTGGTGCTTGGGATTGTATTTACTTATGATTATATTACGCTCATGATGTTTCAACAAATTAAAGCTACGACTTCCATTCCATTGGATACCGAATTACATTATAACATACACTTTTACTTTCTGTTACCAATAGTGCGATACTGACTGATACACGGGTTACTGAATTTTCATCCAGTCCTGTTATGTTTTAAATGTTCAGAAGGACGACACAGTCTTTTGCTAAGAATGAATTAAATATAGAACTAGGGCTTACATTTTTATAAATACGCAAATTGGCTTTCGTAAGATACTTTTAGTTTCAGTTGTCAATGGATTGTTTGTTAATGAAAAAATATAACTTTCACTGACGATTCTCGCAAAGATTTGACTGATTTGACTGCTATTGGTACGGATTTGGAGAATAGAAAAATATACATTGCAATATTATGTTGTTCTTCATAAGATTGACGAAAATAATTCATTGGAATTTAAAATGTAAAATTTTGTTGTAGTATGTCTGGGAATCCCTTATTTCGTTTAAAAAAACATTTATTCGTTTAGTGATTAGTGAATCAATATTGAATTATAGGCGCATAATATGTGTAATAATGGATCTTCTTTTGAATGAACTATCATCATCATATATATTATTTCAGCAGTATAGATCCCTCCTGTCGCGCTCACAAGCTACCGATCATGACAAATGAGCATTCAAATGAAAGAGAATAGACATTAGCAGTGACTCGAACTATAATTTCATAAATATCAATAACTTCATAAAATTGAATTTTAAAAATAAACGAAGTGTGCGATTTGCAGACACTGTTTCTGTAGGAAAATACGCTCCCTGATTGCTGTCCACTTCACATTTTGGCCGCTGAACGCCTGTTTCTAGTCATTTTAACATTCTGACGTCTTTCCTTTATCACTCTGCATGGATTTAAGAAACAGTCGATCAAAGGAATGTGTACTCAATAATTTCATAAATATCGAATAACCGGTGAGTGCTACGGTGATCCAATTTTTAGTCATTGCCTTCTTAAGTTAGGGAACGTAGAACTTAGAATTCTAACTGAAATGTAAAGTGTTCTATAATCATTTGGTTGAAATAAAAACATAAAAACCTTTCTCCTTAAGTGTCTCATTATAAACCTATTGGGGAAAGTGTGGTTTATGAACATGCGAGATTTCTCGCACGGGTACGCTAGTTGTTAAAATTTCATAAGTTCATGGGAGCAACGTGCCTGGAGTTTTAATACCGATTGCATTATGTTAGAATCATTAAATTAGAACCATTGTTTACAACCGTGTGGTTGAGAAATTGTATCGTAAGAAGCAAAAACACTGACCATTTTAAGAAAATTTAAGAAAATTGTTGTATTGAATATTAGATAATTAACTTAAAGGCTCCTCGAATCAATACAAATTATATCCAAATGTTAGTACATGTTTCGTTACACGATTATATATCTTCTTCGGCGTTAATACAGTATTAAAATAAAATATAATTAATATGCTTACAAATAGTTTGAGTAAATAAACGTTTTAATTATTTATATACAAATTTCGAAAACACTCTTAGAGATGCTGTTTCCAAACTGGTTATTGGAGCCGTGGAAACAGCATCTCCAGAGTGTTTTCGAAATTTATATTTAAATATTTCGAACCTTTTATTATTCACATTATTTGTAAGGATGTCCATTTTATTTCATTTTATTACTGTATAAACGCTGAAGATGATATCGTATAACGAAACGTGTACTAACTTTTGAATATTGATTGGCGAACCATTTTAATTAATTAAATTGTATCGTGTTGTAAGCCAATTTTCAGTATTGCCTTAGTAAATGAAATATGAATGATTTTCAGTGTGTCAACACGATTATACCCAAATTGTAATTGGTGTTATTCCTTAAAATTGAAAAAATATTCTCAAGCTGAAGTATTGTTCTTAGGTTTAGTGAGTAACAATTACAATTAATGGTACAATCTTGTTGACCGACTGAAAAGCATTGCAATTTCAATGAAAAACGTACTTTTACTTTCTATTATAAATATGTTTCTTAATAGTTAACCCCCGTGGGTAAGTTTCAGCATTAGAGAAATGAGGCATCATAACATTAATTTATTTAATACCAGCATATATTTTAGGCTTTTGCCGGGAATATTTCACTCTGGGGTACCAAATTGGGAGAATCCATGCAACGACAAAAATCTGGAATAATTGCTGGTAAATTTATTAATTAACTTATAATGCCAATATTATTAACAGGAATTATTATATTGGAAACTAAGACTGTCTCTATTTGTCATTCGAAGAATACTTTTACTTTCAGTGATCCATTGACCTATATTTGGTGACAAGCTTAGCATCTGCAATGATCGATTTTTCATCGCGTTCTGGAGACGCACCGGACCGAACCTGCTATTCAACGCGCTTTTTGGGTGGATGTATGTATGGTGTCCTACCTTTTCCTGGAAGACACGACGGAAGGCGTCCCTGGTGTAACGGGAAGAGCCATCGGCAGCCAGATAATCGGAGCACTGACGCAGAAGCGACGTCCTCCGGCGCTCTATTATGCACTCCTCCTCCATGGATGACATCTTGATTGGCCCTGAGGGCACTTTGTGACCTTGCGTCATTATCACATACAACACCACTAGACACTAGAACATTCACCAAACACGCATGGCACGGTCGCAGCCCGGGAACCTACTGCTTCATGTGAAGCGAGAGTTAAGTTCCAGCCAACCTACCCCGCGGCGCAGCGACCCACCACACGTCACTGTGACGTCACAGTCAGCTGGTGGACCACCATCCTCACCATCAGCTGATGGGACATGCATGCTTCATCCTCCTCCTGAATTAGGCCAGTGTATCATACAGGTGTAGGGGATACAGGGAGCTTCAACGTTGAGGGGATTCTTCTGCATCCAGCCGTTGCGTCGCTAAACAGGGGTGGTCCAGCATAGATAATAATAATATATATTATTATCATTACTTCTACTTTTATTTACGTGTTAATTTATTAATATAATTATTGTGTGTGTGTTATTGATATTATCATTATTATTTATTATTATTGATGATGATGATAATTGTTGTTTCAAGGGGCCTAACATCTAGGTTATCGGCCCCTGATGGTTTGGGTGATCGTGAAGATGAAAATGAAAAGCGAACTTAAAACTAAAACTAACTAATAACCTACATACTAGAAGAAGAAATGCAAAACTAAAGGAGAATAAGGCAAATAAAAGGACAGAAGGAAAAGAAATGCCCTCAACCCTCGGAGAAGACGGATTGAGGGACTAGGAAGGAAGGAGAGCCATGAAAGGCATATAGGAAAGTGAAAGAGGAGAGGGTCCGCCCCAAAGGTAAGGGACAAAAGAGGAAAACGGACCCAGCTCAGGAATCCCTCGGGGTCGCCATCTCCCGAACTCGATGATGATGATAATTGTTGTTTTAAGGGGCCTAACATCTAGGTTATCGGCCCCTGATGGTTTGGGTGATCGTGAAGATGAAAATGAAAAGCGAACGTAAAACTAAAACTAACTACTAACCTACATACTAGAAGAAGAAATGGAAAAAATAAAGGAGAATAAGGCAAATAAAGGACAGGAGGAAAAGAAATGCCCTCAACCCTCGGAGAAGGCGGATTGAGGGACTTGGAAGGAAGGAGAGCCATGAAAGGCATATAGGAAAGTGAAAGAGGAGAGGGTCCGCCCCAAAGGTAAGGGACAAAAGGGGAAAACGGACCCAGCTCAGGAATCCCTCGGGGTCGCCAACTCCCGAACTCACCAGCCGTGAGCCCCTGAGGGTGTAGCATTATCTAGGGTGCACCAGAAGTGGTGGGGCTACATACACCCTGCATCCTTAAGGGCCTAGAGCACAAGGCAGGAGGTACAAGGAAGATAAAAAGAAGGCTGACCCCTCGCAGAAGGAGGGTATCAGAAAAGATGAGACAAGGGCCAATTAAGGCGGGAAAGGAAGAGACTCCCTAGGCCTCGGATACCCTAATACCGTCGGGGTCAGAAGAGAACAAGAGTTGACCAAGTGAGGTCGACAGGAAAGAAGACGGAGAGGAGCCCGGCACAAGTAAGTGGAAGCAATGCCGGACTCAGCTGGGGCCCCGTGGTCGCCAACCCACGCCCACAATATGTGATGATGATGATGATAATTGTTGTTTTAAGGGGCCTAACTTCTAGGCTATCGGCCCCTGATGGTTTGGGTGATCGTGAAGATGAAAATGAAATGTAAACTTAAAACTAAAACTAACTACCAACCTACGTACTAGAAGAAGAAATGGAAAACTAAAGGAGAATAAGGCAAATAAAGGACAGGAGGAAAAGAAATCCCTCAACCCTCGAAGAATGCGGATTGAGGGACTTGGAAGGAAGGAGAGCCATGAAAGGCAGATAGGAAAGTGAAAGAGGAGAGGGTCCGCCCCGAAGGTAAGGGACAAAAGGGGAAAACGGACCCAGCTCAGGAATCCCTCGGGGTCGCCAACTCCCGAACCCACCAGCCGTGAGTCCCTGAGGGTGTAGCATTATCTAGGGTGCACCAGAAGTGGTGGGGCTACATACACCCGGCCTCCTTGAGGGCCATGAGCAGAAGGCAGGAGATAATAGGAAAAGAAAAAGAAGGCTGACCCCTCGCAGAAGGAGGGAATCAGAAAAGATGAGACAAGGGCCAATTAAGGCGGGAAAGGAAAAGACTCCCTAGGCCTCGGATACCCTAATACCGTCGGGGTCGGAAGAGAACAAGAGTTGACCAAGTGAGGTCGACAGGAAAGAAGACAGAGAGGAGCCCGGCACAAGTAAGTGGAAGCAATGCCGGACTCAGCTGGGGGCCCCGTGGTCGCCAACCCACGCCCACTAGAAGTGAGCCCCTGGGGGGCACAATATGTGAGCCCCTGGGGGATTATTATTATTATTATTATTAATATAATTATTATAACCGACAAAGGTAGCTACGCTCGCAAACACGCAGTACTAGGCAATAGTACTAGGCAATCTGTGGACTTGGTAGACGTGGATTCGAGTCTCACCGCCCGCCGTCCTTGAAATAGTTTTCTGTGGTTTCCAATTTTCAACTATAGGCAAATACTGGTACGGTACCTTCTAATAGGCCACGGCCGCTTCCTTTCACATCCTTGCCCAGTTTCATTTCTTTCTCTCATTTACACATTTCACGTGGTTGGCATCAGCAAGGGGATCTTGCCGTAAAAACAAACCACCACATAGACTTTAATCGCACATCACCCCCAACTCCGTTGAAAACAGGAATAATATGCCAAAGGGGTAGACAAAAAATATATTATTATAATTATATCATCATAATCATCAAGAATAGGATATTCATTACCGCGATGGTAACAAGTGAAGGCATTAAGGGGAGATGTAGGCAATATTACATAACTGAAATTTATAATTTTTAAGCTATTATTAAACTTAGAAAACAAACCTAGCAACAGCAAACATTATACTAACAGAAATCTTAGTATTTATTTTCAGGGGCATGACTTATGATTTACAACAATCATAATAAATATAATTTGAAATTTTGAAAAAACAATTACAGTATACATCTTTTTCTCGAAAACCATTGGCGATAGGAATCTGAACTTTAGTACAACTTAACTCAGTGTATGTGCAAAGACACTGGTGGAATGATTAGTTTACGTTAAATAGTTTGAATAACGAGGGTTTTAAAATTTTCGTTATGTTCTTTTTCTTTTTCTAGTTAAATTCTAATAGGGATAAAATCGATATCCCCTAATTTATGAAAATATCCTTCCACTACAATCTTTACTGAACATAGTTGTGCATCTGTGCTAAAGTTTCAGTCAACAACTGTGATAGGTTCTGAGAAAAAGGCACATGAATATTTCAAACCATGTTCCTAGAAAAATGCATTTGATGATGATGAAAATTGATGTTTTAAGGTGCCTAACATCTAGGTTATCGGCCCCTAATTGTGTGGGTGATCGTGAAGATGAAAATGAAATGTAAACTATAACTAAAACTAGCTAATAACTTATATACTAGAAGAAGAAATGGTAAACAAAAGGAGAATAAGGCAAATAAAGGACAGCGGGAAAATAAATGCCCTCAACCCTCGAAGAATGCGGATTGAGGGACTTGGAAGGAAGGAGAGCTATGAAAGGCAGATAGGAAAGTGAAAGAAGAGAGGGTCCGCCCCGGATGATAATAATGATGATGATAATTGTTGTTTTAAGGGGCCTGGTCCGCCCCGGAGGCAATGCATAAAAGGGAGAAAACCAGACCCAGCTCAGGAATCCCTCGGGGTCGCCAACTCCCCGAACTCACCAGCTGTGAGTCCTTGAGGGTGTAGCACTATCCAGGGTGCACCGGAAGTGGTGGGGCTACACTCAACTTGCCTCCTTGAGGGTCGTATGCAGGAGGCAGGAGATATCATGAAAAGAAAAAGGAGGCTGATCACTCGAATGAGGGTATCGATGTGGCAAGGGCCAATTAAGGCAGGAAAGTGAAAGTGAAAGACTCCATAGGTCTCGGACACCCTGATACCGTTGGGGCCGGAAGAGAACAAGTGTTGACCAAGGGAGGCCGACAGGAAAGATAACTGAAAGGAGCCCGGCACAGTAAGTGGAAGCAATGCCGGACTCAGCTGAAGCCCCGTGGTAAACCCACGTCCCACAAGTTGTGAGCCCCTGGGTGTGCCTCACGTATTATAATTGCTGTACAATTATTATCATTATCATTATTATTAGTATTATTATTATTATAGGGGGCTGCGTGGGGCAGTCTAGAGGCACTGAGCTTCTAACTGAAAGGGAGAGGGTTCGATCCCCACCCAGGAAGTGGATTTTAGAAACAAAACTACCACTTTCGGAAATGCAAATAGCCCTGGGGTTCACTCAACTCACACCAGAAATGGGTGTTATAATTGCTGTATTATTGTTATTATTATTATTATTATTATTATTAACAATTGCATCGTTGTTATTAATGATTAATTAAAGTAACAGAACCCACGACTGGGTATCAGAGGAACACATTGATACAAGGTCGAATGCTGACGAGCTCCCGGGAGTTATATACCTAGCAGCGCAACGACACTCTCAACCCCCTTACCTTATTCATGGGGCGCTACTTCTCAAATCAAGCAGCTAATAAATTGGCCTCTTGAGTCTGGAGGAACCCCTAGATAGCGCTATAATCAGGCGTACTAGGTGAGGTGAGTAGTGAGGTAATTTGCCATTGCTCTCCTCACTGCGCCACTTATCCTACGTAGTAGAGTCTTTAATTCATTAAATTCGTGGACTGGCGCCTAGAGTGAACGCCACCAGCAGAAACAGTAGGTCTTACATGTTAGCGCACAACGCAGCGTACACTTGCACAAGACACATCCCCCCTCAAAATACAGTAGTTGCCGTTGGCCGCTAAGTCTGCTCTTGAGGGTGTAGCACCGGTTGTGTTCTGATTGCGACCATTCCGGATTGCGTTCACCTCATTAGAAGTCCAGATTGCGGTCACTTTCATTTTAGGGAAGAACTATGAACATTCCAGTGTCCAGATTGCGGTCACTTTTCTTGGGAGACCGGTCCTTGGTTCTTGATTCTTCCCGACTGTCTCATACCTTCCGTAAGTTTTGTGGATTACAAGGGGAAACTGATATTTCACTACCTAACCAAAGAATACAGTTCAGTGTTCAGCTGAGCACACCCCATAAAACTTCGCTTAAAATATCAAGTCCCCTCCCAATCTGACAGCACCTCGTAAAGCAATGATTATAACATTTTCAGTCTTAAGAATAGAAACGTTTCAGGATCGGAATCAACGACCTTCACTTTCACAAAATTTTTGTAACGGGAAATTTTATACTTAACAGTAATAATTTTTAATTTCCGCCCCTCCTCTCCCATTTGAGGCGCGAGATATCTATTTTTATAATAGGTACTGTATATTATGAAAAACATTCTGCTCATTACCTCGAAAAATTCTTCTCGTAAAAGTAATTTGTTCTGCGTTTGATTCTAAATCCCCTTTGTAATCAATTTTTGTTCCCGTCCCCTCCTACACACAAAATCAAACATTTGAAGTTTTCGGTTTATTAATATTCCAGATTTCAAATCTGTGACTTTTGATAAGTCAAAATCAATAAGGTCACTGTCGATGATTATGATGATGATGATAATTGTTGTTTTAAGGGGCCTAACATCTAGGTTATCGGCCCCTGATGGTTTGGGTGATCGTGAAGATGAAAATGAAAAGCGAACTTAAAACTAAAATAAACTACTAACCTACATACTAGAAGAAGAAATTGAAAACTAAAGGAGAATAACGCAAATAAAAGGACAGAAGGAAAAGAAATGCCCTCAACCCTCGGAGAAGGCGGATTGAGGGACTTGGAAGGAAGAAGAGCCATGAAAGGCATATAGAAAAGTGAAAGAGGAGAGGGTCCGCCCCAAAGGTAAGGGACAAAAGGGGAAAACGGACCCAGCTCAGGAATCCCTCGGGGTCGCTAACTCCCGAACTCACCAGCCGTGAGCCCCTGAGGGTGTAGCATTATCTAGGGTGCACCAGAAGTGGTGGGGCTACATACACCCTGCCTCCTTAAGGGTCTAGAGCACAAGGCAGGAGGTAAAAGGAAGATAATAAGAAGGCTGACCCCTCGCAGAAGGAGGGTATCAGAAAAGATGAGACAAGGGCCAATTAAGGCGGGAAAGGAAGAGACTCCCTAGGCCTCGGAAACCCTAATACCGATGATGATGATGATAATTGTTGTTTTAAGGATGATGATGATGATGATAATTGTTGTTTTAAGGGGCCTAACATCTAGGTTATCGGCCCCTGATGGTTTGGGTGATCGTGAAGATGAAAAGCGAACTTAAAACTAAAACTAACTACTAACCTACATACTAGAAGAAGAAATGGAAAACTAAAGGAGAATAAGGCAAATAAAAGGACAGAAGGAAAAGAAATGCCCTCAACCCTCGGAGAAGGCGGATTGAGGGACTTGGAAGGAAGGAGAGCCATGAAAGGCAGAAAGGAAAGTGAAAGAGGAGAGGGTCCGCCCCAAAGGTAAGGGACAAAAGGGGAAAACGGACCCAGCTCAGGAATCCCTCGGGGTCGCCAACTCCCGAACTCACCAGCCGTGAGCCCCTGAGGGTGTAGCATTATCCAGGGTGCACCAGAAGTGGTGGGGCTACATACACCCTGCCTCCTTAAGGGCCTAGAGCACAAGGCAGGAGGTAAAAGGAAGAGAAAAAGAAGGCTGACCCCTCGCAGAAGGAGGGTATCAGAAAAGATGAGACAAGGGCCAATTAAGGCGGGAAAGGAAGAGACTCCCTAGGCCTCGGATACCCTAATACCGTCGGGGTCAGAAGAGAACAAGAGTTGACCAAGTGAGGTCGACAGGAAAGAAGACGGAGAGGAGCCCGGCACAAGTAAGTGGAAGCAATGCCGGACTCAGCTGGGGCCCCGTGGTCGCCAACCCACGCCCACAAGATGTGAGCCCCTGGGGGGGATGTTGTTTTAAGGGGCCTAACATCTAGGTTATCGGCCCCTGATGGATTGGGTGATCGGGAAGATGAAAATGAAAAAAGAACTTAAAACTAAAACTAACTACTAACCTACATACTAGAAGAAGAAAAGGTAAACTAAAGGAGAATTAGGCAAATAAAAGGACAGAAGGAAAAGAAATGCCCTCAACCCTCGGAGAAGGCGGATTGAGGGACTTGGAAGGAAGGAGAGCCATGAAAGTCATATAGGAAAGTGAAAGAGGAGAGGGTCCGCCCCAAAGGTAAGGGACAAAAGGGGAAAACGGACCCAGCTCAGGAATCCCTCGGGGTCGCCAACTCCCGAACTCACCAGCCGTGAGCCCCTGAGGGTGTAGCATTATCTAGGGTGCACCAGAAGTGGTGGGGCTACATACACCCTGCCTCCTTAAGGGCCTAGAGCACAAGGCAGGAGGTAAAAGGAAGAGAAAAAGAAGGCTGACCCCTCGCAGAAGGAGGGTATCAGAAAAGATGAGACAAGGGCCAATTAAGGCGGGAAAGGAAGAGACTCCCTAGACCTCGGATACCCTAATACCGTCGGGGTCAGAAGAGAACAAGAGTTGACCAAGTGAGGTCGACAGGAAAGAAGACAGAGGAGCCCGGCACAAATAAGTGGAAGCAATGCCGGACTCAGCTGGGGCCCCGTGGTCACCAACCCACGCCCACAAGATGTGAGCCCGTGGGGGACAAGTCACTGTCAAAATTTAGTGTATCAGGACCAAAGAGAACTGACACATGACATGTACCTCAACATTGGCAAGAGGGGTGGAAGTGAAAGGTGAGGAAATCCCTAGGGGAGTTACAACCGGACCGGTCTCCCGAGAAAAGTGACCGCAATCTGGACTGCCAATGAGGTGAACGCAATCCGGAATGGTCGCAATCAGGAAGACACCGTAGCACCATCCAGGGTGCACCATGAGTGGTGGAGCTACATAAACTCTGCCTCCTTTAGGGTCTTGTACAGAAGGTAGGAGATAACATAAAAACAAGGTGTTCTCTCCTAAATGTATGAGTCTAGTTATTACTCTTTATCCTTATCACCTCATATGTTCTTCGTATTTGAAGTACAACATTGCACACAACAGTATGATATGCTGTATTTGAGCAGTGGCGTTCAAACCATAGTTTATAATTTACCCCAGCATTTTACAATTTCAGCAGCAAACACTCCAAAAAAAACGTAGGAATTCAGTCTATTAACACCGACTACTTACAATAATTGAAACATAAACATAACTTCGTTGGTATCAACGGTAGAAACACCTACTGCACAGCTAATTTTTAATCGCGCCTATCCTTGGGGGAGAGTGCGCTCTATCGGCAACAAGAGAAAACTTTTCAATTACACCGTATGCATGGGTTCGCTAACTAGGAATGGCAAGGATGGTATACAGCGCATCTTGCATCTAGTAGGCCATGGTTAGCTCACGCACAGTTCAACTGGTTGCTAGTAGATGTCACTCGTGCAGATCCGGGGCGAGATATTGTTTTAATTAAATATATATTTTCCATTGTAAAATGCACAACATAACGCTCAATTTTTTAACGTCTCAGTACTTCAGAAACAATAAATATAAAAAAAGATACGAGGCTTACAGTAGTCTCATATGATGTGTAATATCTGACATGTTATCCTACTATGAAATTGAGATGAAATGTATTTGAAGCCATCTGACATGTTATCCTACTCGTATACCACACAGCTTGGACATTCTTAAAATGTTAATTTACGCTCCGTTTTCATACTGGTACTATGATGAATGTATAGATTGAATTGGAAATATGCTACTGTCACACTTGTTTGAACAAATATCGCTTTATTATATTGTAAATTAAGAGGAGGAATGAAACCATAGTCTCTAGTCTATCTATAGACTACTAGAAATAATGTTCAATACAATCAAATTTCCCAACTCCTGCTTGGTGCAAACTTTGTAATTAAAATTAGATAAATCGTAATTTCATGTAGATTCTGTTAAAATGACGCATACTGTTATGAAATATATCGTTTAAATAATTAATCCGGTAGCAAAAATTATTGCCGGGACTGGGGTTCGAATCTGTGACCGCAGACCAAGATGCTATGCACGCAGCCATTACAAGCACAGTAATTTAGAGTTCAAGAGTTACTCATTTTCACGTGCTGGTAATAATATGGAAGTATTTTTTATGCTCCATTAATATTTTGCTTTATTTCGATAATGTTCCTGGGTGGAATTGAGTTTTAAATTAGTTATGAATACGCTTACTTGACAGTAAAGGGAATTCCTATAGTGGTCATGAAAGACCACCTCAGTTCCCGTATAAAAACATCGATATATATTACATTGATCGCTGCATTACAGCGATGTGGGTTAATAACTGAATAGCCATTGTGCAGAAACATAATACTGGCTTTGCCGACTAGTTACAATGTTCCATATTAAGGCATATCATCATTTAAATGATGTGATGATAATTGTTGTTTTAAGGGGCCTAACATCTAGGTTATCGGCCCCTAATGATCTGGGTGATAGCGAAGATGATAATGAAACGGAAACCAGAACGAAAATTAAGTGAGACGGAAAATACTTACAAAAAGGAACTCGGATTGAAACGACTCACAAATTGTTCTTACAAAAGGGAATTTAGAACGAAAAGATTCACAAAAGGAATAGATTGAAAAATACCCACAAAATGAAGGCTAGGTTCAAAATACGTACAAAATGCAATGTAGCGTCGAAATACTTACAAAATGCAACTGAAATTCAAAATACTTACAAAATGCAAATGAGATCGAAAACACGTACAAAATGCAATTGAGGTTCAAAATACTTACAAAATGCAATTGAAATTGAAAATACACAATGCAATTCAGATTGAAATTGGCCTTATCCCAGTTCCAATCCAAATTATTCACAAAGTGCAATCGAAATTCAAAATACTTACAAAATGCAATTGAAATTGAAAATGCTTACAAAATGTACGGTGATTCCAACGACTCATGTGGATTGACAATACTTACAAAAAGCAATTTAGATTGAAAATACTTGACAAAATGTAATTTAGATTCAAAATACCCACAAAATGCAATTGAGAATCAAAATATGTGCAAAATGCCCCCAAACAAAATGCAATTTAGATTCAAAATTCGTGCGAAATGCGGTTTTGGTTGAAAATACTTACAAAATGCAATTGAAATTCAAAATAGTCACTAAAAGGCCCCGCAACCTGCATTGAAAGACTTACTAAAAAGCAATTTAGATTGTCAATCTTTACAAAATGCAATTGAGGTTGAAAACAATCGCGAGATGTAATTTAGATCGAAAAAACTTACAAAATGCAACATAGATCAAAAATGCCTTAATCGATAAAAGGGGATTTAGATACACGGTGATTCGAGTAACAAAAACAGTGCGGGAATCTTAAAGAGAAAAGGAAATAGAAGGAAAAGAGGAGAGGGGAGGGGAGAGAGGAGAAGGTCCGCCCCAAAGGGAAGGGACAAAAGGGGAAAACGGACCCAGCTCAGGAATCCCTCGGGGTCGCCAACGCCCGAACTCACCAGCCGTGAGCCCCTGAGGGTGTAGCATTATCGACGGTGCACCAGAAGTGGTGGGGCTACATACACCCTGCCTCCTTAAGGGCCTTGAGCACAAGGCAGGAGGTAAAAGGAAAAGAACAAGAAGGCTGACCCCTCACAGAAGGAGGGTATCAGGAAAGATGAGACAAGGGCCAATTAAGGCGGGAAAGGAAGAGACTCCCTAGGCCTCGGATACCCTAATACCGTCGGGGTCGGAAGAGAACAAGAGTTGACCAAGGAAGGTCGACAGGAAAGAAGAAAGAGAGGAGCCCGGCACAAGTAAGTGGAAGCAATGCCGGACTCAGCTGGGGCCCCGTGGTCGCCAACCCACAACCCACTAGATGTGAGCCCCTGGGGGGTCATAATTTAAATACTGATACGAAGACTTTTAGCATGTGGTTTGTGTTTCAATCAGTTGACACCAGAGTTCGCATGAGCGTTTACCGTTCAGTATGAAAGTGTTGAGGAAAGTTACGCGGGGAGCGGATGCCCATCACTTTCATCCAGAGATTCTTAATCATAATTGTTTTCAGCAAATATGATATAATGAATATGTTTACAACAAAGAACGACAACTTGAAGATGATTTATTGTAGAAATGTCGGTAATGGCGCCTCCAAACCTTGAAGTAATCCGTGTGTGATGACATTCCACATACTCAAATTAGTGAAATATAGGTCAAAAAGAGAGATCAGTTGCCATCTTGTCTTATAACCGAGACGGCTCAGCTTTTTTAAGTCACTTCTGCAGTATAACATTATAATATAAACTTTCAATTTCAAACGGACCCCGTGCTAACAGTTTAAACCATTCTTCGCTCGATAATCGGAACTGGTGAGTCTCAAGTTATGGATTATAAAGCATGCGTAATTCACGAGGTTGCCATCCTAAATGATGATGATGATGATGACCTTTTAGTTTTGGTGCAAGACGCGTCCTCTATGAGGGTATGAGTTTACCAAATTTGGTAAAGATCCGATTAGTTTGGTCGTAATTTAATTTTTAGGTTTGGCCATTTGAGTGACCGCCATTAAGTTTTGGTAAAGGTCGCGGCAATATAAAACATGACACTGAGGTGCTCTTTGCTATGTACCAAATATCGTTCAATTCAGTTTCGTCGTGTTTGAATTGATAAGGGTGGCCAACGCCCGAGATCACAACGGCGCACCATAATTGGTGGGGCTACCCCTGCCTCCTTTAGGGCCTTGAGCAGAAGGTAGGAGATACCATGAAATGAAAATCAAGAAGACTGACCCCTCGAAGATTGAGGTTTTCAGGAAATACGAGATAATATCCAATTAAGGAGGGATATCGTAAGACTCCTTAGGCCTCATATACCCTTACACAATCGGGATCGGAAGTGAACAAGAGATATGATGATGATGATGATGATAATTGTTGTTTTAAGGGGCCTAACATCGAGGTTATCGGCCCCTGACGAAATGAAAGGACGTGAAATGGAAGGATGAAGATAAAAACAGCTCACTGCTATGGATAAAACGAAATTGGTTTAGATAAAATATAGACAGTGAGCCCCAACAATTATGCCTTATGTAGCAGGAAAAATACTTACAAAAAGGAACTCAGATTAAAACTACTCACCAAATGGAGAGCGGTAATACGTACATAAGGGAATTTCGAACGAAAATACTCACAAAAGGAATAGATTGAAAAATACGCACAAAATGTAGGTTAAGTCCAAAATACGTACAAAATGCAACGTAGATTAAGAATACCTACAAAATGGTGCGGGAATCTTAAAGACAAAAGGAAATATAGTGAAAGGCGGAGAGGAGAGGAGAGGGGAGGGGAGAGAGGAGAGGGTCCGCCCCAAAGGTAAGATATAAAAGGGGAAAACGAACCCAGCTCAGGAATCCCTCGGGGTCGCCAACTCCTGAACTCACCAGCCGTGTGTCCCCGAGGGTGTAGCATTATCTAGGGTGCACCAGAAGTGGTGGGGCTACATACACCCTGCCTCCGTAAGGGCCTAGAGCACAAGGCAGGAGGTAAAAGGAAAAGAAAAAGAAGGCTGACCCCTCACAGAAGGAGGGAATCAGAAAAGATGAGACAAGGGCCAATTAAGACGGGAAAGGAAGAGACTCCCTAGGCCTTGGATACCCTAATACCGTCGGGGTCAGAAGAGAACGAACAAGAGATAACCAAGGGAGATATACAGGAAAGATATGGCACAATTAAGTGGAAGCAATGCCGGATTCGGCTGGGATCCCGTGGTCGCTTATCCACGTCCCACTAGTTGTGATTCCCTGGGTGGAATGACGGCTTGGAGTCTCAAAAACGCAAGGCTAAGTTACAGTGCGAGGACAGGACACAACCAATACTGTATCTCCCTACTTTCCCCTCATTTGCTGTGCTGTCAGCAACCGCAGCAGAAAATAGCCTGCGTTCCACGATTCAACTTGGCGAGAAGATTTTCTGTGCTGGTCTGCTCTTCATCATGAGGAGTTCAAAAGTCACAATTCGCTCTACTGATTGCTCTACTGCGTGCGAAGGTGAATAATGAGTTACAACGAACCTGTACTCATGCTATGTGGTGATATTAAAGGAACACACACTGCAGGGGCGTGCACGTAACTAGCTGCTCTGAGCGTATTTACCTTTGGTAGATCAGGAAGTAGTAAGCCTACCACATTATCCCATAATCACGGGTTCGAAGTCCTGGTGAGGAAGTCAGATTTTTGAAGGGTACCAAAAATCCATGACACTCCGCGTCGTAGGAAATCAGCAAGAAAAAGACCTATCGCATAACATTTGGCGATTAGAATTCAATATTAATTAAATCACAGCTGGATGTTAATCAGTAGAGATCTGTTTTCACCGTCAAATTGCATTATTAAGCAGAACGCAAAAATCGGAGGACAGATCGTCTGAACGAGCCAACCTCAAAGAGATCTACGATGCGGAGGCCATACGATTTGTTATTACATTATTATTATTATTATTACTATTCCTATTCCTCTTCGTTATGCCCATTCAAGGAGCGCGTTTGATGATAATAATTGTTGTTTTAAGGGGCCAAACATCTAGGTTTTCGGCCTCGATGGTTTGGATGAAAGTAAAAGAGAGATGATACAGAAAACTATAATACTAACTGCAAACTTACATACTAGAAGGAGAACTGGTAAACAAATAAAGGAAAAGGCAAATAAATAACAGGAAGAAAAGAAATGCCTTCAATCCTCGAAGAATTAGGATTGAGGGACTTGGAAGGAAGGAGAGCAATGAAAGGCAAATAGGAAAGGGAAAGAGGAGAGGGCCCATCCCAAGGTCAGAGGAAAAAGGATAAAACGGACACAGCTCAGGAATCCCTTGGGGTTGCCAACTCCCAAACTCACCAGACGTGAGTACTTTAAAGTGTAGAACTATCCAGGGTGCACCAGAAGTGGTGGGGCTACATACACCCGGCCTCCTTGAGGGCCTTGAGCAGAAGACAGGAGATAACATGAAAAGAAAAAGAAGGCTGACCCCTCGCAGAATGAGGGTATCAGAAAAGATGATGATGATGATAATTGTTGTTTTAAGGGGCCTAACATCTAGGTTATCGGCCCCTAATGATCTGGGTGATAGCGAAGATGATAATGAAACGGAAACCAGAACGAAAATTAAGTGAGACGGAAAATACTTACAAAAAGGAACTCGGATGGAAACGACTCACAAAATGTTCTTACAAAAGGGAATTTAGAACGAAAAGATTCACAAAAGGAATAGATTGAAAAATACCCACAAAATGAAGGCTAGGTTCAAAATACGTACAAAATGCAATGTAGCGTCGAAATACTTACAAAATGCAAATGAGATCGAAAATACGTACAAAATGCAATTGAGGTTCAAAATACTTTCAAAATGCAATTGAAATTGAAAATACACAATGCAATTCAGATTGAAATAGGCCTTATCCCAGTTCCAATCCAAATTATTCACAAAGTGCAATCGAAATTCAAAATACTTACAAAATGCAATTGAAATTGAAAATGCTTACAAAATGTACGGTGATTCCAACGACTCATGTGGATTGACAATACTTACAAAAAGCAATTTAGATTGAAAATACTTGACAAAATGTAATTTAGATTCAAAATACCCACAAAATGCAATTGAGAATCAAAATATGTGCAAAATGCCCCCAAACAAAATGCAATTTAGATTCAAAATTCGTGCGAAATGCGGTTTTGGTTGAAAATACTTACAAAATGCAATTGAAATTCAAAATACTCACTAAAAGGCCCCGCAACCTGCATTGAAAGACTTACTAAAAAAGCAATTTAGATTGTCAATCTTTACAAAATGCAATTGAGGTTGAAAACAATCGCGAGATGTAATTTAGATCGAAAAAACTTACAAAATGCAACATAGATCAAAAATGCCTTAAAAATCGATAAAAGGGAATTTAGATACACGGTGATTCGAGTAACAAAAACAGTGCGGGAATCTTAAAGAGAAAAGGAAATAGAAGGAAAAGAGGAGAGGGGAGGGGAGAGAGGAGAAGGTCCGCCCCAAAGGGAAGGGACAAAAGGGGAAAACGGACCCAGCTCAGGATCCCTCGGGGTCGCCAACGCCCGAACTCACCAGCCGTGAGCCCCTGAGGGTGTAGCATTATCGACGGTGCACCAGAAGTGGTGGGGCTACATACACCCTGCCTCCTTAAGGGCCTTGAGCACAAGGCAGGAGGTAAAAGGAAAAGAACAAGAAGGCTGACCCCTCACAGAAGGAGGGTATCAGGAAAGATGAGACAAGGGCCAATTAAGGCGGGAAAGGAAGAGACTCCCTAGGCCTCGGATACCCTAATACCGTCGGGGTCGGAAGAGAACAAGAGTTGACCAAGGAAGGTCGACAGGAAAGAAGAAAGAGAGGAGCATATCAGAAAAGATGAGACAAGGGCCAATTAAGGCGGGAAAGTGAAAGACTCCCTTGGCCTCGGATACCCTGATACCGTTGGGGTCAGAAGGGAACAAGAGTTGACCAAGAGAGGTCGACAGGCAAGGAGACGGTGAGAAGCACGGCACAAGTAGATGGGAGCAATGCTGGACTCAGCTGGGGTCCCGTGGTCGCCAACCCACGTCCCACTAGATGTGAACCCCTGGGGGGAGAGGGCGTTTGAACTTCTTAGGTGCTCTGATGGTTTTCGCCTTCTAATCCTCCCAAATCTCTTCATGAATGCACTGTGTTGTACAGGCCGCCAGGAAATGTTCTCCGCAGTGACTACGGGCTTCTGTTAGAGCTAGCATCAGCAGTTTAGTCGGCAGCACGGTGTCCTTGACAGGGGGAATCCCACACGGTGGGCTGTAGGCTGTCGAAATTGTCAGTGTGTATTGCAATAAGCGAGCGTATGTGTCATCAGCACTTCCTGATGATGATGATGATGATAATTGTTGTTTTAAGGGGCCTAACATCGAGGTTATCGGCCCCTAATGAAATGAAATGGCGTGAAATGAAAGGTTGTAGATAAAAACAACTCACTGCCATGGATGTAGCGAAAATGGTGTTTATAAAACAGACAGTGAGCCCCAAAAATTATGCCTTATTTGAATAAAAAAAATAAAAGGCGGATGGTTTAAAAATGATAAAACAAGTAAGGCATAGTGAACAATACAATACATAACACAATAAAAATCATAAAACAGATTTAACCAGAATTAAAAGTCGTAACTACACATTAAAACTTAAAAAAGTAACCACTCTCCCTCATGAAGCGGATGACGAGGTCAGCAGCACTTCCAGCATCAGCTGTGGTGAGTACAAAGTTTACCCTTTGTTTGTTTTGATACAAGCGACAGGCGTGCTGCCATCGTAGGTTAACTACTGATGCTAGATCTCGCAGTAGCCCATCATCACTGCGGAGAACATTTCATGGCGCCCTGTACCTTGTGTTCTTTTTAAGTTTCTACACGAATTTGTGCTTACCTACTATTGTACTATAGGGTCCCGATTGTCTATGATGTTTATTTCTTGGAAGTCCGCCTTTGTTTCTTCTAGCCAGTTAATTTTTACATTCATTTAGTTGATTAAATAATCCTTTGGTCAGTCTGGCGCTGTAAATATGGGCATAGAATTTCAAACTTCTCTTGCGATCGGCATCAGTAAACCTGTCAGTTAAGAATAGAGGTCCGCTGTTCTCCCCTTAATCCACGTTCTATATTCTCTCGTGGGACCATACATTTCACGGATTATTTTCCGTTCTTGCTTTTCGATTTCTATAGTTTTAAAGTGACCACAAAGGGATGAATTCTCTGAGGAGTAATATTATTATATGGTTATACAGTTGGTTTGATTTGTCGTAGGGTTTTCTGAATATTATACCATTACTCACTTAATTCACAAAACCCATAAGACAAAATAACCAAATCGTATAGCGTGATTCAAATTGCGAATCTTATTATAAACAAAAAAAAAAAACGCGCTGCAATAAATTGTATTTAAAATACAGTATATTAGTGCAAAATTTAAACCTCATTAAAGTGACTATGGTCTGATGATGGTCGCTTGAAGGTCGAAACGTGAAGTCCTAAATTGCCCTATTATAATATTAATAATTAACAAATACATGTAATATTATCCAGAAGTATTATTTACATATTATATAAATGGTATATTGGCTTTCACGTCCAGTGAATTAAAACTCAGCAATTTTTCTAGGGTTGTGCCGTGTCTTGTGTGGGGTTTCGCCTAGGAACACCAAACTGGCTCATCAGTGGGCTCTTGGTGTCCACAGGAGTAGCGAACTGCGCACTACCTCCCTTTCTTGCTGATTACATATTATATGCATTGTATACCCCAGCCCAGCCATTGGAGAAATTCGTATTGACCGACTGAAGAGCTACAAATGACAGTTTGTGTAGGAAACACTGAAATAATGATGATGATGATTGTTGTTTTAAGGGGCCTAACATCTGGGTTATCGGCCCCTCATGGTTTGGGTGATCGTAAAGATGAAAATGAAATGTAAACTGTAACTAAAAACTAACGACCAACTTATATACCAGAAGATGATTATGATAATTGTTGTTTTAAGGGGCCTAACATCTGGGTTATCGGCCCCTCATGGTTTGGGTGATCGTAAAGATGAAAATGAAATGTAAACTGTAACTAAAAACTAACGACCAACTTATATACCAGAAGATGATTATGATAATTGTTGTTTTAAGGGGCCTAACATCGAGGTTATCGGCCCCTGATGGTTTTGGTGATCATGAAGATGAAAATGAAATGCAAACATAAAACTAAAACTGATGATGATGATGATGATAATTGTTGTTTTAAGGGGCCTAACATCTAGGTTATCGGCCCCTGATGGTTTGGGTGATCGTGAAGATGAAAATGAAAATCGAACTTAAAACTAAAACTAACTACTAACCTACATACTAGAAGAAGAAATGGAAAACTAAAGGAGAATAAGGCAAATAAAGGACAGGAGGAAAAGAAATGCCCTCAACCCTCGAAGAAGGCGGATTGAGGGACTTGGAAGGAAGGAGAGCCATGAAAGGCAGATAGGAAAGTGAAAGAGGAGAGGGTCCGCCCCAAAGGTTAGGGACAAAAAGGGAAAACGGACCCAGCTCAGGAATCCCTCGGGGTCGCCAACTCCCGAACTCACCAGCCGTGAGCCCCTGAGGGTGTAGCATTATCTAGGGTGCACCAAAAGTGGTGGGGCTACATACACCTGGCCTCCTTGAGGGCCTTAAGCAGAAGGCAGGAGATAACATGAAAAGAAAAAGAAGGCTGACCCCTCGCAGAAGGAGGGAATCAGAAAAGATGAGACAAGGGCCAATTAAGGCGGGAAAGGAAGTGACTCCCTAGGCCTCGGATACCCTAATACCGTTGGGGTCGGAAGAGAACAAGAGTTGACCAAGTGAGGTCGACAGGAAAGAAGACGGAGAGGAGCCCGGCACAAGTAAGTGGAAGCAATGCCGGACTCAGCTGGGGCCCCGTGGTCGCCAACCCACGCCCACAAGATGTGAGCCCCTTGGAAGAAAGGAGATGATGATGATGATAATTGTTGTTTTAAGGGGCCTAACATCGAGGTTATCGGCCCCTAATGATCTGGGTGATAGCGAAAATGATAATGAAATGGAAACCAGAACAAAATTATCGAAGACTGAAAATACGTACAAAAAGGAACTCACATGGAAACAACTCACAATATGGTCCTACAAAAGGGAATTTAGAACGAAAAGTTGCACAAAAAGAATAGATTGAAAAAGACCCACAAAACGTAGGCTAGATTCAAAATACGTACAAAATGCAAAGTAGCGCCGAAATACTTACAAAATGCAACTGAAATTCAAAATACTTACAAAATGCAAATGAGATCGAAAGTACGTACAAAATGCAATTGAGGTTCAAAATACTTACAAAATGCAATTGAAATTGAAAATACACAATGCAATTCAGATTGAAATATCCCAGTTCCAATCCAAATTATTCACAAAGTGCAATTGAAATTCAAAATACTTACAAAATGCAATTGAAAGTGAAAATGCTTACAAAATGTACAGTAGATTCAAACGACTCATGTGGATTGACAATACTTACAAAAAGCAATTTAGATTGAAAATACTTGACAAATGTAATTTAGATTCAAAATACCCACAAAATGCAATTGAGAATCAAAATATGTGCAAAATGCCCACCAAACAAAATGCAATTTAGATTCAAAATTCGTGCGAAATGCGGTTTGGTTGAAAATACTTACAAAATGCAATTGAAATTCAAAATACTCACTAAAATGCCCTGACGCCTGCATTGAAAGACTTACTAAAAAGCAATTTAGATTGTCAATCTTTACAAAATGCAATTGAGGTTGAAAACAATCGCGAGATGTAATTTAGATCAAAGAGACTTACAAAATGCAACATAGATCAAAAATGCCTTTAAAAAAATGGTAAAAGGGAATTTAGATACACGGTGATTCGAGTAACAAAAACTATGCGGGAATCTTAAAGAGAAAAGGAAATAGAAGGAAAAGAGGAGAGGAGAGGGGAGAGAGGAGAAGGTCCGCCCCAAAGGGAAGGGACAAAAAGGGGAAAACGGACCCAGCTCAGGAATCCCTCGGGGTCGCCAACGCCCGAACTCACCAGCCGTGAGCCCCTGAGGGTGTAGCATTATCTAGGGTGCACCAGAAGTGGTGGGGCTACATACACCCTGCCTCCTTAAGGGCCTAGAGCACAAGGCAGGAGGTAAAAGGAAGAGAAAAAGAAGGCTGACCCCTCGCAGAAGGAGGGTATCAGAAAAGATGAGGCAAGGGCCAATTAAGGCGGGAAAGGAAGAGACTCCCTAGGCCTCGGATACCCTAATACCGTCGGGGTCGGAAGAGAACAAGAGTTGACCAAGTGAGGTCGACAGGAAAGACGACAGAGAGGAGCCCGGCACAAGTAAGTGGAAGCAATGCCGGACTCAGCTGGGGCCCCGTGGTCGCCAACCCACGCCCACTAGAAGTGAGCCCCTGGGGGGAAGAAAGGAGAGCCATGAAAGGCAGATAGGAAAGTGAAAGAGGAGATGATGATGATGATGATAATTGTTGTTTAAAGGGGCCTCACATCTAGGCTATCGGCCCCTGATGGGTTGGGTGATCGTGAAGATGAAAAAGAAATGCAAACTTAAAACTAAAACTAACTACCAACCTACATACTAGAAGAAGAAATGGAAAACTAAAGGAGAATAAGGCAAATAAAGGACAGGAGGAAAAGAAATGCCCTCAATCCTCGAAGAATGCGGATTGAGGGACTTGGAAGGAAGGAGAGCCACGAAAGGGAGATAAGAAAGTGAAAGAGGAGAGGGTCCGCCCCAAAGGTAAGGGACAAAAGGGGAAAACGGACCCAGCTCAGGAATCCCTCGGGGTCGCCAACTCCCGAACTCACCAGCCGTGAGCCCCTGAGGGTGTAGCATTATCTAGGGTGCACCAAAAGTGGTGGAGCTACATACACCCGGCCTCCTTGAGGGCCTTAAGCAGAAGGCAGGAGATAACATGAAAAGAAAAAGAAGGCTGACCCCTCGCAGAAGGAGGGAATCAGAAAAGATGAGACAAGGGCCAATTAAGGCGGGAAAGGAAGAGACTCCCTAGGCCTCGGATACCCTAATACCGTCGGGGTCGGAAAAGAACAAGAGTTGACCAAGTGAGGTCGACAGGAAAGAAGACAGAGAGGAGCCCGGCACAAGTAAAAGGGCCAATTAAGGCGGGAAAGGAAGAGACTCGCTAGGCCTCGGATACCCTAATACCGTAGGGGTCGGAAAAGAACAAGAGTTGAGCAAGGGAGGTCGACAGGAAAGAAGACAGAGGAGCCCGGCACAAGTATGTGGAAGCAATGCCGGACGCAGTTGGGGCCCCGGGGTCGCCAACCCACGTCCCACTAGATGTGAGCCCCTGGTTGGTTTATTCTTAGAAATTCGGATTTTGCGTTTAGCACGGCAAACTGAAGCTCCATGTTGGCCAAGCTATGTCTCAGTGCTTTTGAACAACCGTGGAGGTTTAACCAGTTGAAAGCCTCATTTTGTATCTTCCGAGTACTCCAAACACAAGCAGTATACACTCGCAGACAGTTCACATCAACATGCTAACAAACAAAACAAAAGAACTGGTCATCGTACCCTGAATGAACATTTCAAGAAGCCTGCATGAGAATATCTTCCGAACTTATTGTGGGGAGAGAGATGCTAGACAATGCAGGAGCACTTGAGATTTCATTTCGTTTCTTTTCATTACGGAGGCAGCCAACTGGATGTTTGCGCAGTATTCTTCAGATGTTTTTGCTTGGACTACCTTTCGTAATTAAATTTAATTTAGTGCCTTCACTTTCGCAACACTTGGTCTGCCAAACCTGTTGCTCTGTTTCACTGTAATTACTAGATCAGTGCGGCAGCCGATCAGAACAACAAGTGTCTGGCGTGGAATACTCCCATAAGAAGCAAAGTGGGTGGTGGTATCTCCCTTAAGGGGTTGGAGCACACCAATGGGTAACAACGTTGGCAGTGCTGAATGTTGCCTCAATGGGGTGGATATAAAATGATGATTATGATAATTGTTGTTTTAAGGGGCCTAATATCTAGGTTATCGGCCCCTAATGATATGGGTGACCGCGAAAATGATAATGAAACGGAAACCAGAACGAAAATTAAGTGAGACGGAAAATACTTACAAAAAGGAACTCAGATTGAAACAACTCACAAAATGTTCTTACAAAAGGGAATTTAGAACGAAAAGATTCACAAAAGGAATAGATTGAAAAATACCCACAAAATGAAGGCTAGGTTCAAAATACGTACAAAATGCAATGTAGCGTCAAAATACCTACAAAAGGCAATTGAAATTCAAAAAACTTACAAAATGTAAATGAGATCGAAATTACGTACAAAATGCAATTGAGGTTCAAAATACTTACAAAATACAATTGAAATTGAAAATACACGATGCAATTCAGATTGAAATCTCCCAGTTCCAATCCAAATTATTCACAAAATGCAATTGAAATTCAAAATACTTACAAAATGCAATTGAAGTTGAAAATGCTTACAAAATGTACCGTAGATTCAAACGACTCACGTGGATTGACAATACTTACAAAATGCAATTTAGATTGAAAATACTTGACAAAATGTAATTTAGATTCAAAATACCCACAAAATGCAATTGAGAATCAAAATATGTGCAAAATGCCCCCAAACAAAATGCAATTTAGATTCAAAATTCGTGCGAAATGCGGTTTTGGTTGAAAATACTTACAAAATGCAATTGAAATTCAAAATACTCACTAAAAGGCCCCGCAACCTGCATTGAAAGACTTACTAAAAAAGCAATTTAGATTGTCAATCTTTACAAAATGCAATTGAGGTTGAAAACAATCGCGAGATGTAATTTAGATCGAAAAAACTTACAAAATGCAACATAGATCAAAAATGCCTTAAAAATCGATAAAAGGGAATTTAGATACACGGTGATTCGAGTAACAAAAACAGTGCGGGAATCTTAAAGAGAAAAGGAAATAGAAGGAAAAGAGGAGAGGGGAGGGGAGAGAGGAGAAGGTCCGCCCCAAAGGGAAGGGACAAAAGGGGAAAACGGACCCAGCTCAGGATCCCTCGGGGTCGCCAACGCCCGAACTCACCAGCCGTGAGCCCCTGAGGGTGTAGCATTATCGACGGTGCACCAGAAGTGGTGGGGCTACATACACCCTGCCTCCTTAAGGGCCTTGAGCACAAGGCAGGAGGTAAAAGGAAAAGAACAAGAAGGCTGACCCCTCACAGAAGGAGGGTATCAGGAAAGATGAGACAAGGGCCAATTAAGGCGGGAAAGGAAGAGACTCCCTAGGCCTCGGATACCCTAATACCGTCGGGGTCGGAAGAGAACAAGAGTTGACCAAGGAAGGTCGACAGGAAAGAAGAAAGAGAGGAGCATATCAGAAAAGATGAGACAAGGGCCAATTAAGGCGGGAAAGTGAAAGACTCCCTTGGCCTCGGATACCCTGATACCGTTGGGGTCAGAAGGGAACAAGAGTTGACCAAGAGAGGTCGACAGGCAAGGAGACGGTGAGAAGCACGGCACAAGTAGATGGGAGCAATGCTGGACTCAGCTGGGGTCCCGTGGTCGCCAACCCACGTCCCACTAGATGTGAACCCCTGGGGGGAGAGGGCGTTTGAACTTCTTAGGTGCTCTGATGGTTTTCGCCTTCTAATCCTCCCAAATCTCTTCATGAATGCACTGTGTTGTACAGGCCGCCAGGAAATGTTCTCCGCAGTGACTACGGGCTTCTGTTAGAGCTAGCATCAGCAGTTTAGTCGGCAGCACGGTGTCCTTGACAGGGGGAATCCCACACGGTGGGCTGTAGGCTGTCGAAATTGTCAGTGTGTATTGCAATAAGCGAGCGTATGTGTCATCAGCACTTCCTGATGATGATGATGATGATAATTGTTGTTTTAAGGGGCCTAACATCGAGGTTATCGGCCCCTAATGAAATGAAATGGCGTGAAATGAAAGGTTGTAGATAAAAACAACTCACTGCCATGGATGTAGCGAAAATGGTGTTTATAAAACAGACAGTGAGCCCCAAAAATTATGCCTTATTTGAATAAAAAAAATAAAAGGCGGATGGTTTAAAAATGATAAAACAAGTAAGGCATAGTGAACAATACAATACATAACACAATAAAAATCATAAAACAGATTTAACCAGAATTAAAAGTCGTAACTACACATTAAAACTTAAAAAAGTAACCACTCTCCCTCATGAAGCGGATGACGAGGTCAGCAGCACTTCCAGCATCAGCTGTGGTGAGTACAAAGTTTACCCTTTGTTTGTTTTGATACAAGCGACAGGCGTGCTGCCATCGTAGGTTAACTACTGATGCTAGATCTCGCAGTAGCCCATCATCACTGCGGAGAACATTTCATGGCGCCCTGTACCTTGTGTTCTTTTTAAGTTTCTACACGAATTTGTGCTTACCTACTATTGTACTATAGGGTCCCGATTGTCTATGATGTTTATTTCTTGGAAGTCCGCCTTTGTTTCTTCTAGCCAGTTAATTTTTACATTCATTTAGTTGATTAAATAATCCTTTGGTCAGTCTGGCGCTGTAAATATGGGCATAGAATTTCAAACTTCTCTTGCGATCGGCATCAGTAAACCTGTCAGTTAAGAATAGAGGTCCGCTGTTCTCCCCTTAATCCACGTTCTATATTCTCTCGTGGGACCATACATTTCACGGATTATTTTCCGTTCTTGCTTTTCGATTTCTATAGTTTTAAAGTGACCACAAAGGGATGAATTCTCTGAGGAGTAATATTATTATATGGTTATACAGTTGGTTTGATTTGTCGTAGGGTTTTCTGAATATTATACCATTACTCACTTAATTCACAAAACCCATAAGACAAAATAACCAAATCGTATAGCGTGATTCAAATTGCGAATCTTATTATAAACAAAAAAAAAAAACGCGCTGCAATAAATTGTATTTAAAATACAGTATATTAGTGCAAAATTTAAACCTCATTAAAGTGACTATGGTCTGATGATGGTCGCTTGAAGGTCGAAACGTGAAGTCCTAAATTGCCCTATTATAATATTAATAATTAACAAATACATGTAATATTATCCAGAAGTATTATTTACATATTATATAAATGGTATATTGGCTTTCACGTCCAGTGAATTAAAACTCAGCAATTTTTCTAGGGTTGTGCCGTGTCTTGTGTGGGGTTTCGCCTAGGAACACCAAACTGGCTCATCAGTGGGCTCTTGGTGTCCACAGGAGTAGCGAACTGCGCACTACCTCCCTTTCTTGCTGATTACATATTATATGCATTGTATACCCCAGCCCAGCCATTGGAGAAATTCGTATTGACCGACTGAAGAGCTACAAATGACAGTTTGTGTAGGAAACACTGAAATAATGATGATGATGATTGTTGTTTTAAGGGGCCTAACATCTGGGTTATCGGCCCCTCATGGTTTGGGTGATCGTAAAGATGAAAATGAAATGTAAACTGTAACTAAAAACTAACGACCAACTTATATACCAGAAGATGATTATGATAATTGTTGTTTTAAGGGGCCTAACATCTGGGTTATCGGCCCCTCATGGTTTGGGTGATCGTAAAGATGAAAATGAAATGTAAACTGTAACTAAAAACTAACGACCAACTTATATACCAGAAGATGATTATGATAATTGTTGTTTTAAGGGGCCTAACATCGAGGTTATCGGCCCCTGATGGTTTTGGTGATCATGAAGATGAAAATGAAATGCAAACATAAAACTAAAACTGATGATGATGATGATGATAATTGTTGTTTTAAGGGGCCTAACATCTAGGTTATCGGCCCCTGATGGTTTGGGTGATCGTGAAGATGAAAATGAAAATCGAACTTAAAACTAAAACTAACTACTAACCTACATACTAGAAGAAGAAATGGAAAACTAAAGGAGAATAAGGCAAATAAAGGACAGGAGGAAAAGAAATGCCCTCAACCCTCGAAGAAGGCGGATTGAGGGACTTGGAAGGAAGGAGAGCCATGAAAGGCAGATAGGAAAGTGAAAGAGGAGAGGGTCCGCCCCAAAGGTTAGGGACAAAAAGGGAAAACGGACCCAGCTCAGGAATCCCTCGGGGTCGCCAACTCCCGAACTCACCAGCCGTGAGCCCCTGAGGGTGTAGCATTATCTAGGGTGCACCAAAAGTGGTGGGGCTACATACACCTGGCCTCCTTGAGGGCCTTAAGCAGAAGGCAGGAGATAACATGAAAAGAAAAAGAAGGCTGACCCCTCGCAGAAGGAGGGAATCAGAAAAGATGAGACAAGGGCCAATTAAGGCGGGAAAGGAAGTGACTCCCTAGGCCTCGGATACCCTAATACCGTTGGGGTCGGAAGAGAACAAGAGTTGACCAAGTGAGGTCGACAGGAAAGAAGACGGAGAGGAGCCCGGCACAAGTAAGTGGAAGCAATGCCGGACTCAGCTGGGGCCCCGTGGTCGCCAACCCACGCCCACAAGATGTGAGCCCCTTGGAAGAAAGGAGATGATGATGATGATAATTGTTGTTTTAAGGGGCCTAACATCGAGGTTATCGGCCCCTAATGATCTGGGTGATAGCGAAAATGATAATGAAATGGAAACCAGAACAAAATTATCGAAGACTGAAAATACGTACAAAAAGGAACTCACATGGAAACAACTCACAATATGGTCCTACAAAAGGGAATTTAGAACGAAAAGTTGCACAAAAAGAATAGATTGAAAAAGACCCACAAAACGTAGGCTAGATTCAAAATACGTACAAAATGCAAAGTAGCGCCGAAATACTTACAAAATGCAACTGAAATTCAAAATACTTACAAAATGCAAATGAGATCGAAAGTACGTACAAAATGCAATTGAGGTTCAAAATACTTACAAAATGCAATTGAAATTGAAAATACACAATGCAATTCAGATTGAAATATCCCAGTTCCAATCCAAATTATTCACAAAGTGCAATTGAAATTCAAAATACTTACAAAATGCAATTGAAAGTGAAAATGCTTACAAAATGTACAGTAGATTCAAACGACTCATGTGGATTGACAATACTTACAAAAAGCAATTTAGATTGAAAATACTTGACAAATGTAATTTAGATTCAAAATACCCACAAAATGCAATTGAGAATCAAAATATGTGCAAAATGCCCACCAAACAAAATGCAATTTAGATTCAAAATTCGTGCGAAATGCGGTTTGGTTGAAAATACTTACAAAATGCAATTGAAATTCAAAATACTCACTAAAATGCCCTGACGCCTGCATTGAAAGACTTACTAAAAAGCAATTTAGATTGTCAATCTTTACAAAATGCAATTGAGGTTGAAAACAATCGCGAGATGTAATTTAGATCAAAGAGACTTACAAAATGCAACATAGATCAAAAATGCCTTTAAAAAAATGGTAAAAGGGAATTTAGATACACGGTGATTCGAGTAACAAAAACTATGCGGGAATCTTAAAGAGAAAAGGAAATAGAAGGAAAAGAGGAGAGGAGAGGGGAGAGAGGAGAAGGTCCGCCCCAAAGGGAAGGGACAAAAAGGGGAAAACGGACCCAGCTCAGGAATCCCTCGGGGTCGCCAACGCCCGAACTCACCAGCCGTGAGCCCCTGAGGGTGTAGCATTATCTAGGGTGCACCAGAAGTGGTGGGGCTACATACACCCTGCCTCCTTAAGGGCCTAGAGCACAAGGCAGGAGGTAAAAGGAAGAGAAAAAGAAGGCTGACCCCTCGCAGAAGGAGGGTATCAGAAAAGATGAGGCAAGGGCCAATTAAGGCGGGAAAGGAAGAGACTCCCTAGGCCTCGGATACCCTAATACCGTCGGGGTCGGAAGAGAACAAGAGTTGACCAAGTGAGGTCGACAGGAAAGACGACAGAGAGGAGCCCGGCACAAGTAAGTGGAAGCAATGCCGGACTCAGCTGGGGCCCCGTGGTCGCCAACCCACGCCCACTAGAAGTGAGCCCCTGGGGGGAAGAAAGGAGAGCCATGAAAGGCAGATAGGAAAGTGAAAGAGGAGATGATGATGATGATGATAATTGTTGTTTAAAGGGGCCTCACATCTAGGCTATCGGCCCCTGATGGGTTGGGTGATCGTGAAGATGAAAAAGAAATGCAAACTTAAAACTAAAACTAACTACCAACCTACATACTAGAAGAAGAAATGGAAAACTAAAGGAGAATAAGGCAAATAAAGGACAGGAGGAAAAGAAATGCCCTCAATCCTCGAAGAATGCGGATTGAGGGACTTGGAAGGAAGGAGAGCCACGAAAGGGAGATAAGAAAGTGAAAGAGGAGAGGGTCCGCCCCAAAGGTAAGGGACAAAAGGGGAAAACGGACCCAGCTCAGGAATCCCTCGGGGTCGCCAACTCCCGAACTCACCAGCCGTGAGCCCCTGAGGGTGTAGCATTATCTAGGGTGCACCAAAAGTGGTGGAGCTACATACACCCGGCCTCCTTGAGGGCCTTAAGCAGAAGGCAGGAGATAACATGAAAAGAAAAAGAAGGCTGACCCCTCGCAGAAGGAGGGAATCAGAAAAGATGAGACAAGGGCCAATTAAGGCGGGAAAGGAAGAGACTCCCTAGGCCTCGGATACCCTAATACCGTCGGGGTCGGAAAAGAACAAGAGTTGACCAAGTGAGGTCGACAGGAAAGAAGACAGAGAGGAGCCCGGCACAAGTAAAAGGGCCAATTAAGGCGGGAAAGGAAGAGACTCGCTAGGCCTCGGATACCCTAATACCGTAGGGGTCGGAAAAGAACAAGAGTTGAGCAAGGGAGGTCGACAGGAAAGAAGACAGAGGAGCCCGGCACAAGTATGTGGAAGCAATGCCGGACGCAGTTGGGGCCCCGGGGTCGCCAACCCACGTCCCACTAGATGTGAGCCCCTGGTTGGTTTATTCTTAGAAATTCGGATTTTGCGTTTAGCACGGCAAACTGAAGCTCCATGTTGGCCAAGCTATGTCTCAGTGCTTTTGAACAACCGTGGAGGTTTAACCAGTTGAAAGCCTCATTTTGTATCTTCCGAGTACTCCAAACACAAGCAGTATACACTCGCAGACAGTTCACATCAACATGCTAACAAACAAAACAAAAGAACTGGTCATCGTACCCTGAATGAACATTTCAAGAAGCCTGCATGAGAATATCTTCCGAACTTATTGTGGGGAGAGAGATGCTAGACAATGCAGGAGCACTTGAGATTTCATTTCGTTTCTTTTCATTACGGAGGCAGCCAACTGGATGTTTGCGCAGTATTCTTCAGATGTTTTTGCTTGGACTACCTTTCGTAATTAAATTTAATTTAGTGCCTTCACTTTCGCAACACTTGGTCTGCCAAACCTGTTGCTCTGTTTCACTGTAATTACTAGATCAGTGCGGCAGCCGATCAGAACAACAAGTGTCTGGCGTGGAATACTCCCATAAGAAGCAAAGTGGGTGGTGGTATCTCCCTTAAGGGGTTGGAGCACACCAATGGGTAACAACGTTGGCAGTGCTGAATGTTGCCTCAATGGGGTGGATATAAAATGATGATTATGATAATTGTTGTTTTAAGGGGCCTAATATCTAGGTTATCGGCCCCTAATGATATGGGTGACCGCGAAAATGATAATGAAACGGAAACCAGAACGAAAATTAAGTGAGACGGAAAATACTTACAAAAAGGAACTCAGATTGAAACAACTCACAAAATGTTCTTACAAAAGGGAATTTAGAACGAAAAGATTCACAAAAGGAATAGATTGAAAAATACCCACAAAATGAAGGCTAGGTTCAAAATACGTACAAAATGCAATGTAGCGTCAAAATACCTACAAAAGGCAATTGAAATTCAAAAAACTTACAAAATGTAAATGAGATCGAAATTACGTACAAAATGCAATTGAGGTTCAAAATACTTACAAAATACAATTGAAATTGAAAATACACGATGCAATTCAGATTGAAATCTCCCAGTTCCAATCCAAATTATTCACAAAATGCAATTGAAATTCAAAATACTTACAAAATGCAATTGAAGTTGAAAATGCTTACAAAATGTACCGTAGATTCAAACGACTCACGTGGATTGACAATACTTACAAAATGCAATTTAGATTGAAAATACTTGACAAAATGTAATTTAGATTCAAAATACCCATAAAATGCAATTAAGAATCAAAATATGTGCAAAATGCCCACCAAACAAAATGCAATTTAGATTCAAAATTCGTGCGAAATGCGGTTTTGGTTGAAAATACTTACAAAATGCAATTGAAATTCAAAATTCTCACTAAAAGGCCCGGCCACCTGCATTGAAAGACTTACATGATGATGATAATTGTTGTTTTAAGGGGCCTAACATCTAGGTTATCGGCCCCTGATGGTTTGGGTGATCGAGAAGATGAAAAAAAAAAGTGAACTTAAAACTAAAACTAACTACTAACCTACATACTAGAAGAAGAAATAGAAAACTAAAGGAGAATAAGGCAAATAAAGGACAGTAGGAAAAGAAATGCCCTCAACCCTCGAAGAAGGCGGATTGAGGGACTTGGAAGGAAGGAGAGCCATGAAAGGCAGATAGGAAAGTGAAAGAGGAGAGGGTCCGCTCCGAAGGTAAGGGACAAAAGCGGAAAACGGACCCAGCTCAGGAATCCCTCGGGGTCGCCAACTCCTGAACTCACCAGCCGTGAGCCCCTGAGGGTGTAGCATTATCTAGGGTGCACCAAAAGTGGTGGGGCTACATACACCCGGCCTCCTTGATGGCCTTAAGCAGAAGGCAGGAGATAACATGAAAAGAAAAAGAAGGCTGACCCCTCGCAGAAGGAGGGAATCAGAAAAGATGAGACAAGGGCCAATTAAGGCGGGAAAGGAAGAGACTCCCTAGGCCTCGGATACCCTAATACCGTCGGGGTCGGAAGGGAACAAGAGTTGACCAAGTGAGGTCGACAGGAAAGAAGACAGAGAGGAGCCCGGCACAAGTAAGTGGAAGCAATGCCGGACTCAGCTGGGGCCCCGTGGTCGCCAACCCACGCCCACTAGAAGTGAGCCCCTGGGGGTGAAAGACTTACAAAAAAGCAATTTAGATTGTCAATCTTTACAAAATGCAATTGAAGTTTAAAACAATCGCGAGATGTAATTTAGATCGAAAAAACTTACAAAATGCCACGTAGATTAAAAGTACCTTAAAAAATCGCTAAAAGGGAATTTAGATACACGGTGAACCAAGTAACAAAAACAGTGCGGGAATCTTAAAGAGAAAGGAAATATAATGAAAGAGGAGAGGAGAGGGTCCGCCCCAAAGGTAAGGGACAAAAGGGGAAAACGGACCCAGCTCAGGAATCCCTCGGGGTCGCCAACTCCCGAATTCACCAGCCGTGAGCCCCTGAGGGCGTAGCATTATCTAGGGTGCACCGGAAGGGGTGATGATAATTGGTGTTTTAAGGGGCCTAACTTCGAGGTTATCGGCCCCTAATTGATGATGATGATTGTTGTTTTAAGGGGCCTAACATCTAGGTTATCGGCCCCTAATGGTTTGGGTGAGATGAAGATGAAAATGAAATGAAACTTATAACTATAACTAACTACTTACCTACATACTAGAAGAAGAAATGGAAAAAGAAAGGAGAATAAGGCAAATAAAAGACAGGAGGAAAAAGAATTCCCTTAACCCTAGAAGAATCCGGATTGAGGGTCTTGGAAGGAAGGAGAGCCATGAAAGGCAGATAGGAAAGTGAAAGAGGAGAGGTGATGATGTTAATTGTTGTTTTAAGGGGCCGAACATCGAGGTTATCGGCCCCTAATGATCTGGGTGATAGCGAAAATGATAATGAAACTGAAACCAGAACGAAAATTAAGTGAGACCGAAAATACTTACAAAAAGGAACTCAGATTGAAACAACTCACAAAATATTCTTACAAAGGGAATTTAGAAGGAAAAGATTCACAAAAGGAATAGATTGAAAAATACCCACAAAATGAAGGCTGGGTTCAAAATACAACTGAAATTCAAAATACTTACAAAATGCAAATGAGATCGAAATTACGTACAAAATGCAATTGAGATTCAAAATACTTACAAAATGCAATTGAAATTGAAAATACACGATGCAATTCAGATTGAAATATCCCAGTTCCAATCCAAATTAGTCACAAAATGCAACTGAAATTCAAAATACTTACAAAATGCAATTGAAGTTGAAAATGCTTACAAAATGTACGGTAGATTCAAACGATTCATGTGGATTGACAATACTTACAAAATGCAATTTAAATTGAAAATACTTGACAAAATGTAATTTAGATTCAAAATACCCACAAAATGCAATTAAGAATCAAAATGTGTTCATAATGCCCACCAAACAAAATGCAATTTAAGAATCAAAATTCGTGCGAAATGCAGTTTTGGTTGAAAATACTTACAAAATGCAATTGAAATTCAAAATTCTCACTAAGAGGCCCGGCTACCTGCATTGAAGGACTTACCAAAAAGCAATTTAGATTGTCAATCTTTGCAAAAGGCAATTGAAGTTGAAAACAATCGCAAGACGTAGTTTAGATCGAAAAAACTTACAAAATGCAACGTAGAGTAAAAATACCTTAAAAAAATCGCTAAAAGGGAATTTAGATACACGGTGAACCAAGTAACAAAAACAGTGCGTGAAAAGTAAATATAATGAAAAGAGGAGAGGAGTGGAGAGGTGAGGAAAGGGGAGAGAGGTAAGGAACAAAAGGGGAAAACGGACCCAGCTCAGGAATCCCTCGGGGTCGCCAACTCCCGAACTCACTAGCCGTGAGCCCCTGAGGGTGTAGCATTATCTAGGGTGCACCAGAAGTGGTGGGCCCCAAATTGCACATGTGAAAATAACTAGTACATTTAGCAACGAGCCTATAATGGCAATAATTAAGACACGAGTATGTTTATAAAACGAGTGAAGCGAGTTTTATAATTTCCATACGAGTGTCTTAATTACCATTATAGGCGTGTTCGACGATAATTAAAACTTTATTATATGTTCTAACATAAATATTCATAAACATCTGTCGAGATTCTGTCGGTTGAATTCTTCTCCTTGGGAATTGTGTGGGCTCAGCATGTGATCTCTACCCAATAACTAATCTCAAAGCTTTGAAACATTGCTTATCCTGAAGTAGCACCAACAGGTAGCGCACAAGTATTATGTTGGATCATTTTGTTATTTTGGTCAAAACACAAAATAGGCTGTTACAAACGCCTTAAAATTAAAATGTATCGTATTATCAACTAGTTATTCTTCAAATTCGAAGCGTATAAAATGTCAACGGAAGGCAAATCAATAATTGAGTCTTAAATAGAAAAGTTATGACATCTGGTGGAAACATTTCACGTAAGAAATCCCTTTACTGAACAGAGAGCTGGATTATAATTTCCGTGGAACTATTGTCATTCGCCTGCTTCCTCCATGTCAACAACAGCAATCACAAAAATTGTCGGCGAAATCTTACGAATGTGTAGAAATTGGAGTTGCGGATATTAAGGTTCAGTGTTATATCTTTTGCAATATTGTGCAGTTTGTTTATGCATTGTAACTACAATGGTTGACCCAAGGTGTATTCCGTGGAATACACGGTAAGACAGAGTAAGCTTTTGCTGCTCTTTGCTCTATTTCATTACTTACTTTTACGCAAACACCAACAGTGATCTCCTGGTTTTTCTTTGTTTATGCACTTTTGCTTATATTACCTGTGAGTCTGTTCTAGATATATATCTTCCATGACCCACCTAGCGTCATCTAGCAGCGAATCTCTGAAGTTCCTAAATTTTTCCATGTACAAGAGGACTTCCTTACCAATCTGGCCACCAGATCTCGTCGCTATCGCCAGCTATCATCTCTGTGATCAAGAGGACTTCGTCTACAATCCCATCCACCAGGCTTCGCTAATGACGCCTGCTATCAACTCTTTGAAGACCATTTCATCAAGATACTTAATTTTTGTAAAGTTTTTCATTCTTATGTATATTCCTTTGTCTCCTACCCCTACTCTTTTTCCTTCCCTGGTCCCTCCGCGCTTCGATGAGCTGGCCTCACTTGTGCGTCTAAAGTCAAACCAGTCAGTTGGAGCCCAACTAAGGCTCGCCTCCTCAACTCGAGGGGCAAACTTTTAAATCCGACGCCATGTCCGAGTTTTAAAATCAACCGTCAACAGCAACATCGCTTTCTTCATGAAGCAAAGATAAGTACCGACTTCACGTTTTAAACACATTCTCATCACTTTTAAAAAGCTAAATGCTTTTATTTTGATTTTATAGACAGTGAAATTGATATATGTGATACAATAACTGCCTTCAAGAGATCATCTTGATCAAACTCTAGCTATCAAGTCTAACTTTCAAATTGAAATAGTACTCCTTGTACAGATTTTCAGAGATGCTATCTCACATCGAGGGATATTCCTAAAATACCCACTGTCTATAATATCCGCCGAGGGACTTTCTACCCATTTCAACAGTCATCATTGCTCTGGAATTTTCCATAACAAAAAAAATCAATCTACCAGTTAAACTGTCAAGTATTTTCCACTTTAATATGGGAGTACTTTTTCATCATTGAGAAACTTCTGTGGTATAAACTTCTAATCCACATAAATTGTCTTCCTACGTGGGAAATTTTCTGCCGCATTTAACTACCACCTATAGAAACTACAACTCATTATTCTCTCAAGCTAAAACTCAACTAGTGATTTACAGGTGCTACTATAGTGAACTTTTCAACTATATCAACAGACTATAGTGAAAACAGTGCCCGTTCAACTTAACATCCGCGTCGCGCTCGTCCGAGTACAATAAATACGGCCATGAACACTCTTCCTCAATCCCATTTCATCTTTTCCAAACCCTTTACTAACAAACTAGAGTAACAAAATTGTAAATTTAGGTCTTTTTTCAATGAGGTGTCACTCTCAGTAAGTGCCCTCCCATATTTGCTCCATTTTCAACTAACTAATTTCTGTAACTTCGTGTCCAGTACCCGCCCTAAAATATATTGTTTCTCCCTTCTAATGAGGGAATTCAATTCTTTCTACTCACAAGTGAGTTATCTCTAGGTTTCACGAAAGGGAAACTTGCCCTTTTTTTTCGTGATCCCTATTTAAATATATATTAAGTTCTAGAAACTTCTACTTATTTTCTCTCTTTCTTTTAGTTATAATTTCAAATTGTTATTTTTTCATACTTTTAAGATTTCTAAATATGAAAGCTTAAAATACCCACATCGTACCTGATTAATTCGGCTACGCTAGAATTACTTTATAATTGTTGTTACAAACGTTAAAATTGTCCATTTTAAGGACCACTTTTAAAATCTTATTCAGATTTTTAGTGCTTACCACAAGTCTTAAACTTGTAATCAATTTAAAATTGTTTGCCAATTATAAACTTGTTATCTTTAGGTCTCAGACCTTCACATGTAACCTATTAGGAATCACAATCATGATCTAACTTATTAATTCTTTGTTAATTCTTCAAAGTTTAATTCATTGTTAATAAACCTTTTTTTCTAGTTATTCTTTTTGCTAGATTCACGCTGAGGTAGGACCCTGTCTTCCATGACTCTTCCTGGCTTATGCCCTCTTTAAAAAACTCACAAATCAAATTAATAACGGTTCCACTATTTGTTGCATTTGAGCAAGAACTCTTAGTCAGAAACTTATTAAAGCCTCTCTTAGCCTGGATAGCTAATTCTAACTGGCCAGTAAGGCAAGCATAGCTAGCTCCACCAGCTTCCTGCTTGTTGAGTTTTTCTCTACAACTTATGGTTGGTTTGCCAAATTTAAGTTTTTCTCATTGTCTAAACTTTTAGTCGGCGCATGCTGGGTAAAAGCTTAGCCATTCTTAAATGCAACTATTGGTGCTCTTACCAAAATTATTTCCAAGGGTATAATTGCCTCATAGGTACTCTTCCTGGAAACATTCGGTCGCTCCTTAGAAATTCTACAATTTCAAAAACTAAAACATCACGGCCAATTCAAATTATTTGCATTCTTCAAAATATTTGTTTAAAAACAAACTCCTTTGAAAGGATACATAGTAAACTCATCATTTCTTTCTTTGCCAAACCACCACCCTTCCACATAGTAGTCGAATCTTGGCTTGGAAGGGAAGGTACTATCCAAGCTCACCGGCTAATAGCCCATGCTTCAGCCGCATTTCCCGTTAGCTACGGCCAGGTCCATACCCACTTTAGGCGTTTCACGGGCTTTGCGGTGATACTCGTCTCTGAACATTTAGTCTTTGTTTGCTGTTGGACTCTTGTCCTATTATCCACTTGTTCCATAGTCCGAAACCCACTTCCCTTAACTTCTCTCTTCATCTTCCCTTGTGGGTAAGGTTAATTCCTAGCAAAAACCTACCCAACCCAATATAGGCTACATTGTCAACTTTCAAATCACGTAATGCATGTCCGACATGTTGGATTTTGACTGCATGTCACAAGCTATCTTAACCTAATTGGTCAATGAATGAAAATATTGAGCTCTGATTGGTTGGAAAAACGGTGTTATAATGAAAAGTAGCACTTTATTGACCCCCATTAGGATAAGCTTTCTAACATATAATATTTACATATCGACATCGTCGAACATAAAAAATATGATAAAATAAACAGAAAATAAGAGTTGACCAATGGAGGTTGACAGGAAGGACGACATGAGAGGAGCCCAGCACAAGTTAGTGGAAGTAATGCCAAACTCAGCTGAGGTCCTGTGGCCCAATCCACGTCCCACGAGTTGTGAGCCTTATGAGATTTTTAATTAGGGGCCTGGATAACGCGGTTATTTTGCCACTTGTATTTATAGTAGGTGTGTGTATTATTTCCCTGATAGCTTGTGTTACTGTAGGATCTGAAGTAGTGGGTGTATTGTAATGATTATGATGATGATAATTGTTGTTTTAATGGGCCTAACATCTAGGTTATCGGCCCCTGATGATTGGGATGATCGTGAAGATGAAAATGAAATGCAAACTTAAAACTAAAACTAACTACTAACCTACATACTAGAAGAAGAAACGGAAAAATAAAGGAGAATAAGGCAAATAAAGGACAGGAGGAAAAGAAATGCCTTCAACCCTCGAAGAAGGCGGATTGAGGGACTTGGAAGGAAGGAGAGCCACGAAAGGCAGACAGGAAAGGGAAAGAGGAGAGGGTCCGCCCCAAAGGTAAGGTACAAAAGGGGAAAACGGACCCAGCTCAGGAATCCCTCGGGGTCGCCAACTCCCGAACTCACCAGCCGTGAGCCCCTGAGGGTGTAGCATTATCTAGGGTGCACCAAAAGTGGTGGAGCTACTTACACCCGGCCTCCTTGAGGGCCTTGAGCAGAAGGCAGGAGATAACATGAAAAGAAAAAGAAGGCTGACCCCTGGCAGAAGGAGGGAATCAGAAAAGATGAGACAGGGGCCAATTAAGGCGGGAAAGGAAGAGGCTCCCTAGGCCTCGCATACCCTAATACCGCCGGGGTCGGAAGAGAACAAGAGTTGACCAAGTGAGGTCGACAGGAAAGAAGACAGAGAGGAGCCCGGCACAAGGTATTTGTAATTGTGGCTAGGATTGTAAATGAGGAGGTCGTGGCCTCACGTTAAGATCCATCGCGGCACATGTATGGAGTAGAATTTGGAAATCACAGAAACAACTTCTAGGTCAGCTAAGTTGGGTAGAAACGTACAGTACATTTCCGTGTTGCACACAAGAAAATGGACCTAACGTGAATTGTTCTGTTGGACGGCGCATCTACAAACGGCAGGGAGGCGGGTTTAATCTTAACGAAAATAACGGAAAAGAAGAGCGGTATTGTAAGTTTTGCGACGATATAGGAGTAAAATGTCACTAGAAACTAAGGAAAGAACTCCGAAAGTCTTGTCGACTAGACGTTCTTAACTTTCTCTATCCATAACCCCTCAAGGCGCTACCGTGTATTAGGTGTGGTAATTACTTCATTATTTTGTTTGAACCACTGTTTAATAAGTACGCATGTCCTAACTACTGACTACTCGTGTTAAATAATGATATGCGGAAGTAAATTCACTTCATTGATAAACGATTCACCAAATTTAGCTCGCGGCTCATTGCTGTGTTTGGTTCACAAACTTTGGAGAGATAAGTGATTCCATTAGAGGTGCTGAGCAGGTGAAAAGAAAGAAAGAAAGAAAGAAGGAAATAAAGAAAGAAAGAAATGTATCGAAAGAACTTGTATGCAAAATTTTGAGTTGTTCTAACTGTTTTTCTTCTTCTTAAGACGCCGTCTCCATACGAAGGTAGGCGATCCACGTATCCAGCTCTGACCTTGACATTGCAGTATGAAATGCTTCCTCTGATGCACATCTGTGACATCTTCTAATGCCCTTCAACCATGAATTTCTGCGTCTCCCAACGGATCTTTTTCCTTGTATCCTTCCTTCAATAATTCGCTGTAATAATTGGTCTGGCTGCGTGGCTCAGGGGTAACGTTCTCCCTTGCTGAGCCCAAGGTTGCAGGTTCAAAACCTGGCGCAGTCAGCTGGCATTTGAGGGTGCGCAAATGCAAGGGAGCCGTGTCAGTACATTTACTGGCACGTTAATGATCCCCTTCGGGGCAAAATTCCGGCACCCCGTCGTCTCTAAAAGCCAGTGTAGTTAAAGGGACGTATAATTGGTGCATCTCGTTTCGCATGATGTGACCTAGGTATTGTGTCTTTCTTTGCATTATTACATGTAGCAGTTCTTTGTGAATTTCATCCGATGTAGGACCTCGAAATTTGAAATTTTTAATATCCAAGGTATGCGCAGGAGATGGCGATATAGATACATTTCAAAGGCATCGATTCGTTTTTCAATAGAAGGATCTATGCTCCAGCATTCGCATCCATATAGAAGAACAGAAACTATGTAACAACGGATCATGCGGATTCGCTGCTGTAGACTGAGATCTGATCTAACTACACACATCAAAAAAAGTTTTGCATCACCTCGGTTCCCAGATCTCCGGCATATAGACGTTGACTGTGTATATTGTATCAAAGATACAGTCCCTTTGACTGTTCATAGATGTCACTAAAACTGCTCAAAGATGTAAACAACCATGCATGAGCAGGGCCTATTAGACGGAGGGGGTACGACAGCCGATCAGTTCCAGTCATTCCACCAGGACGAAGGTACGCTGCTCATGTTGTCTGTAGTTCTACCATGCCTAGAAGGTCAATACCGCAGTTCGATCGCGTCCGCATTGTTACTTTGTGTCAAGAAGGGCTCTCAACAAGGGAAGTTTCGAGGCGTCTCAGAGTGAACCAAAGCGATGTTGTTCGGACATGGAGGAGGTACAGAGATACAGGAACTGTCGATGACAGGCCTCGCTCAGGCCGCCCAAGGGCTACTACTGTAGTGGATGACCGCTACTTACGGATTGCCGCTCGGAGGAACCCTGACAGCAATGCCACCATGTTGAATAATGCGTTTCGTTCAGCCACAGGACGTCGTGTTTCAACTCAAACTGTGCGCAATAGGCTGCATGATGCGCAACTTCACTCCCGACGTCCATGGCGAGGTCCAGCTTTGCAACCCCGACACCATGCAGCGCGGTACAGATGGGCCCAACAACATGCTGAATGGATCCCACAGAATTGGCATCACGTTCTCTTCACCGATGAGTGTCGCATATGCCTTCAACCAGACAATCGTCGGAGACGTGTTTGGAGGCACCCTGGTCAGGCTGAACGTCTTAGACACACTGTCCAGCGAGTGCAGCAAGGTGGTGGTTCCCTGATGTTTTGGGGTGGCATTATGTGGGGCCGACGTACGCCACTGGTGGTCATGGAAGGCTCCGAAACGGCTTTACGATACCTGAATGACATCCTCCGACACATAGTGCACCCATATCGGCAGAATATTGGAGAGGCATTTGTCTTCATGGACGACAATTCTCGACCTCATCGTGCACATCTTGTGAATGCGTTCCTTCAAGATAACGACATCGCTCGACTACAGTGGCCAGCATGTTCGCCAGACATGAACCCTATCGAACGTGCCTGGGATATGTTGAAAAGGGCTGTTTATGGACGTCTTGACCCACCAACCACTCTGAGAGATTTACGCCGAATTGTCGTTGAGGAGTGGGACAATTTGGACCAACAGTGTCTTGATGAACTTGTGGATAGTATGCCACGGCGAATACAGGCATGCATCAATGCAAGAGGACGTGCTACTGGGTATTAGAGGTAGTGGTGTGTACTGCAATCTGGACCACAAATGCTGAAAGTCTAGCTGTATGATGGTACAACATGCAATGTGTGGGTCTCATGAGCAATAAAACGAGCTGAAATGTTGTTTGTGTTGATCTCTATTCCCTTTGTATTTAAAGGTTCCGGAACTCTTGGAACCGAGGTGATGCAAAACTTTTTTTGATGTGTGTATATACATGTGTATAATACTCATACATAATTCACAAACCCTTATAAAACAAACTAATCTTATATAACAAGATTCGAAAAACTGTGAATCGTAATGCAAACACCAACTAAACGCACTGTACAGTTATTTGTAGTTAGGTAATATTTGTATATACATTTAAGCTTCAATCCAGTGATCAGGGTCTGATGATTGCTTGAACCTCGAAACGCCTAATACTAAAATTGCTCCATATGAATAATAATATGCTGATGATGATAATTGTTCTTTTTAAGGGCCTAACATACACATTATAATACTGATCATAACTGTATTTTTATTTCCAGAAGAGTTATTTACATATTGATCATATCCTATATCTTGTACCTCACCTTGTGTTGATCGACCGAAGATTTACAACTAAGTTAACATTTCAAAAAGCACTCTTTCACACAATTAGGAGATCAGACAAGGTCTGCTGGCATCAGTAATATGAGCTTCAACAACTGAATCTTGAAATGCACTGTGAAATTACTACATAACCAGGTTGTGATTCGTCATATGGCCCAATTCCTAGCATGTGACAGTCTCTGACCTACTTTCATGCTAGATGATACGTTAGAGAAGGAATTATCGTTTCCCAGAACATTGAAAGTATTTTACATATAATCGCTGTATTTCCCTTTCATGAAAAACATTACATTATCCTCCTCCAACAGTGACTTGATTTGTGTAATTACAGACCCCAGGCGATGTATTGCAGGTGGATGTGACTAACTCAAACAAGAGTAATACCATAGGGGTGTCCAGTATTCTTAGACTATTGCCAAACATGATGATGATAATTGTTTTAAGGGGCCTAACATCTAGGTTATCGGCCCCTAATGATATGGGTGATAGCGAAAATGAGAATGAAATGGAAACCAGAACGAAAATTATGTGAGACGGAAAATACTAAACATAGGTTAAGACCTTTGGGTCAATGATGGATTGTGGCTTTAAGGAGTCAAATATCTAGGTAACCGACCTGTACTAATATTAATAGTTGTATGGCCTCAGCTAGCTTTGGTGTACATATTTTGTATTTGAGTCATTTAGACCTTCTATGCCGAATGTCACGGGTTCAAACCCGGCTGAAGTAGTCTGATTATTTAAGGGCGTTAAAAATCCCTCAGTATGCCTGCCTTCAGAGGAGAAGTAAATCTGGAAGTCCCATGTCAGATTTATGGCATGTAAAAGAAACTTCCACTATACACTTGTGTGAAGCTAAATTATAGGTTGGATTTGACTAACGCTCTTAGGTCCCAACGTTCGTCGCCAGGCACCGACTGCGTTAGCATCTAGTAACCAAGTTCAGAACTAGTTGTCGTTGACGGTGGCGTTTGGTAGCAAAAGTAGTAACTACTTGAAAATTGAATGTCTGCAGTCCTTACTTGAATTTAATCGACATAACTAACACACAATAATACCATCACAATTAACAACGGTTATCAGACAGATTCTACACACACTCAATGTACACAGGGCTACATGACCGCGTTGTCGCAGCCCCTAAACTGAGGAACCACCAACCATCATTTTGACCAGTGGTTCCCAACCTTTTGTGGCCCATCTCCCCTTTCTGGAGGTTGACTAACAGCTATCGGCCCCTTTTCATTTGCATTGTATGTCTAACTTTAATTTGAAGTAAAGTGTAAATAATAAGGCAGTTTTATTATTTTGAACAATTTTGTTACCCTATATAAAAACAACCAAAGCAGTCTTATCCGGTCACTCTTAAATAAAATAGAAAACAATAATGAAATTGACATTTCTTTACAGATATTTATAAGAACAATGACGTGAAATATTTAACTAAGATCATTGACGTAGATTTATAGAACAGGAGTACATGTTTTCATTTTTAAATTTGAAGCTGAAAAGATTAAGAAAGTTGACAGTCAACATTTGAAAAAATAGATGAAAGTTTGTAAGCTTTCTCATTGTTTTATTTTATCTTTTCAATGGCTGCCTTGAGCTTAGTGGATTTCAGTTAAAACTTGAATATTCGGCTTTATCTTCGTCAAATTCAGTTGCAAGTCTCCTTTGAGGCAAATGTCCAACTTATTTCTTTGTTTTTCGAGGAGCTGAACTACAGAACTAAATATGTTGACAGGAATGATATGAGAAGTGGTGCAGATTTTCCCCACAGTTGTGGATAAGTGTCCATAAGCTTCACCCAGACTAACTCGTAACTGCTCTGCTTGAAAATGATTTTCGGCTCTCATTCATACTTCAGAACTAGAAACTCCATCTACAAAGAGTTATCAGGCTTATCCACAGCTTTAAACGAGAATGGATCTAGAATCCAATCCGGAGTTTATAACTTGATCAAATCTTCAAATCTTGATTCCATGTCAGTTTTTGACTGGTCAAGGTGAACAGTAAAAATTAGGATTTTGTCTTCTGGGAGTTCAGGAGTCTCGTTATCCGACGCTGAGCACTTTTTAAGGGTCGAAAACTGGATCGGCGCTTCATGGCCAATATTTACGTTGTGAATATCAAACTTGGTGATGAATGATGAACGAGCGAACGGGAGGCGCTCCTGTCACATATTTTTTCCGTGTTCTACCCGGCAACTTCTATTGTACAGTACTAATTTAATTGCCCCCCCCCCCCCTAAGGAATAATCATCACCCCCCCCCACTTATTTATTGCCCCCTCCCCCTGATAACCCATATCGCCCACTTGGGGGCGATCGCTTCCAGGTTGGGAACCACTGATTCAGACCATATACTTAACAGTTTCAAAGTGCAATATCAAGTGATACCTAGCAGCGAAGCCTGAGTTCTCTCTAGGTTTATTTTCCCCCGTGTGGTCTCCTCAGAGACCTAGTGCAGGTCTTTCTATTCGACGCCCGTGGGCGACCTGCGCGTCGGGATGAGAGATGGAATTGATTAAGGTGAATGAAATTGGAGAAGGATGTGGAAGGAAGCGGCCGTGACCTGTCAGAAGGTACCGTCCCAGCATTTGCCTGGTGTTGAAAATGGGGAAACCACGGAAAACCATTTCAAGGACAGCCGACGGTGGGGCTCGAACCCACGCGTCTACCGAGTCAGCAGAGAGCTTGGCCCCATGGCCTAACACTGCGCTTTAGCCAGCGTAGCCACTACTGTCGGTTCTCTCTAGGTAAGAAAGATTGACGTTAAGGGTCGGAACTACGAGGTCATTGCCCCCCACCCCACCCTGATAACCCATATCTCTCACTTGGGGACCACTGATTCAGACCATATACTTAACAGTTTCAAAGTGCAATATCAAGTGATACCTAGCAGCTAAGCCAGAGTTCTCTCTAGGTAAGAAAGATTGACGTTGCTAATGTTGTTTCAAAGGGTCTAACATCGAGGTATGTTATATAGCTATTGTTGTTTTAAGGGGAGGAACTACGGGGTCATATGTCCCGAACAACGAGGTTATTGGCCCCAAAATATATGGGTGATTGCTAAAAAAACAAGAATGAAATTAAACTACTACTACACTACTTATAACTACCAACTTATAATTAGTATACACACTAGGAGAAGAAAGGGAAAACAAAAGGAGAAAGGGAAATAGAAGATAGGAAAGAAATGATGATGATGATGATAAGTGTTGTTTTAAGGGGCCTCACGTCTAGGTTATCGGCCCCTAATGGTTTGGGTGAACGTGAAGATAATGAAATGTTGATGATGATGATGATAATTGCTGTTTTAAGGGGCCTAACATCTAGGTTATCGGCCCCTGATGGTTTGGGTGATCGTGAAGATGAAAATGAAAAGCGAACTTAAAACTAAAACTAACTACTAACCTACATACTAGAAGAAGAAATGGAAAACTAAAGGAGAATAAGGCAAATAACGGACAGGAGGAAAAGAAATGCCCTCAACCCTCGAAGAAGGCGGATTGAGGGACTTGGAAGGAAGGAGAGCCATGAAAGGCAGATAGGAAAGTGAAAGAGGAGAGGGACCGCCCCAAAGGTAAGGGACAAAAGGGGAATACGGACCCAGCTCAGGAATCCCTCGGGGTCGCCAACTCCCGAACTCACCAGCCGTGAGCCCCTGAGGGTGCAGCATTATCTACGGTGCATCAGAAGTGGTGGGGCTACATACACCCTGCCTCCTTAAGGGCCTTGGGCACAAGGCAGGAGTTAAAAGGAAAAGAAAAAGAAGGCTGACCCCTCACAGAAGGAGGGTATCAGGAAAGATGAGACAAGGGCCAATTAAGGCGGGAAAGTGAAAGACTCCCTAGGCCTCGGATACCCTAATACCGTCGGGGTCGGAAGAGAACAAGAGTTGACCAAGTGAGGTCGACAGGAAAGAAGACAGAGAGGAGCCAGGCACAAGTAAGTGGAAGCAATGCCGGACTCAGCTGGGGCCCCGTGGTCGCCAACCCACGTTCCACTAGATGTGAGCCCCTGGGGGAGGAAAGAAATGCCCTCAAACCTCGAAGGATGACGATTGGGGGACTGTGGAAGAACTATAGCCACGAAAGGCAGATAGTAAGCAGAACGAGTCCGCCCAAAAAGCAATGGATAAAGGGGGCAAGCAGATTAAGCTCAGGAATCCCTCGAGGTCGCCAACGCCCAAGCTCACCACTCGTTGGCCCTCAAGGGTGTAGCATTGTCTAGGGTCGACAGGAAGGATGACAGAGAGGAGCCCGATACAAGTAAGTTAAGTAGAAGCAATGTCGGACTCAACTTGTGTCCCGTGTCGCCAATTCATTTCCCACCGGTTGAGGGGCCCCATGGGAAAAAATTAAGATGATAATTGTTCTTTCAAGGGGCCTAACATCTAGGTTATCGGCCCCTAATGGTTTGGGTGATAGTGAAACATGAGATTAGAATAAAAACTATAACTAATACTAACTAAAGACTTACATATTAGAAGAAGAAATTGTAAACAAATAAAGGATAAGGCAAATAAAGGACAGGAAGAAAAGAAATGCCGTGGGACTAGGAAGGAAGGAGAGACATGAAAGGCAGATAGGAAGGGGATAGAGGAGAGGGCCCGCCCCAACGTCAGTGGAAAAAGGAAAAAAAATCCTCTACAGCTCAGGAATCCCTCGGGGTCACCAGCCATGAGCCCCTGTGGGTGTAGCAATATCCAGGGTGCACCAGAAATAGTGGGGCTACACACACCTGCCTCCTTGAGGGCCTTGTGCAGAAGGCAGAATATTAAATGAAAAGAAAAAGAAGGCTGACCCCTCGAAGAAAGAGGGTATCAGGAAAGATGAGACAAGGGCCAATTAAGGCGGGAAAGGAAGAGACTCCCGAGGCCTCGGATACCCTAATACCGTCGGGGTAAGAAGAGAACAAGAGTTGACCAAGAGAGCTCGACAGGATCTCGACAGGAAGGAAGGCGGAGAGGAGCCCAGCACAAGTATTTGGAAGTAATGCCGAACTCAGCTGGGGTCCCGTGGTCGCCAACCCACGTCCCACTAGAAGTGAGCCCCTGGGGGACATGGGGAAAAAGAAAGGGTAGTTTTTGTTGTATCATTTAGTGGATTCAGACATCGTGGCCATGTAGCCCCGTGTACTTAGATGTGTGTGGAATTTGTCTGATAACCTGTGTCATTGACATAACTGTATTAGTAAGAAAGGATAGACATGTAACATTGTAAGATTCGGTGATGGAATTAATACTTACAGAGATAATATAAACAGACCTAATGGGCATTTATGAATAATTGAAATACAATCGCTTTTTATCATTTTAAATGATCTTGTCGACTTCGTCGTTACGTTGGGGTCAGGCGTTACGTTACGGTGACGGGACGAAATGTACCCAGATGCACTGAGGTGTGTGACGTCATAGTACCGCTTGGTGCATGTGTTCCCCGACAATCTCCACTTCGTTAGTATAAGACAAAAATCCCCGATTCTTGGATGTCACGGGATATCTCGAGAACCACTGGATGGATTTTGATGCCGTTTTCACCATTCTTTAAAGGATATCGCGAATGAAAGATTATGTAGGAAATGAGGTATGTATGATGAAAGGAAGCCAAGCAGTATCGATTTCAGTGAAAAAGTCGAAAACAAACTTGGCGTCCGTGCGCTTCTTAAGCTTACGCTGGGCAAACCGTTAAAAATATCAATATACTATGAGCGTAAGAATTGGTCAGCATGAAATGTTCTACAAAAAAGTCCGCGAGAGCATATCGCTATCTTCAATACATCGCCCACTGTAAGTGTTTTTAGAATGGATGGAAGGGGCACGTCCCCGCGCGCTCTGGTTAGCGTGACGGCATCCCGCGCGCTCGACCTTGCTTTGCCCTTGGTTTGCACTTGCCGTTTGCGAGTAATTTGAAACAAGATAAGCAAGGTAAGTATTATGCAGATAATTTTCTAACATGTCAAGAGTGTTTGGCTTCGAGCGAAGCGAGAAGCCTCCAGCCTTTCTTGAATTTTTCAGCATTTTTAGCATTTAAAATGATACAAAGTCTAGTCTTTCAGACTGACTGTCACTTTTTTTACTTACACCGTGTGAAATTTTGCCTTGATACAATAAATAAATGATAATATTTGTTTTACGTCCCTTTGAACTACTGCGGCTTTTCTAGACGTTGGTGTACCGGATGATGATGATAATTATTGTTTTAGGTGGCCTAACATCGAGGTTATCGGCACCTGACAAAATGAAATGGCATGAAATGAAAGGATGAAGATAAAAAACAGCTCACTGCTATGGGTGAAACGAAAATGGTTTAGATAAAATAAGACAGTGAGCCTCAACAATTATGCCTTATATAGCAGGAAAAAATACTTACAAAAAGGAACTCAGATTGAAACTACTCACCAAATGGAGAGCGGTAATACATATATAAGGGAATTTCGAACGAAAATACTCACAAAAGGAATAGATTGAAAAATACACACAAAATGCAGGTTAAGTCCAAAATACGTACAAAATGCAACGTATAGTCGAAATACCTACAAAATGCAAGTGAAATCAAAATACATACAAAATGCAAATGATATTGAAAATACGCACGAAATGTAATGTAGATTCAAAATACCCACAAAATGCAATTGAGAATGAACTACTTGAACAAAGCGGGGTAGGTTGAAAAAACAAAATGCAATTGAAATTAAAAATGTTCACAAGAAGAGCATATTGGAAGACTTACTAAAAAGCAATTTTGATTGGCAATCCTTACAAAATGCAAGTGAGGTTGAAAAACACTCACAAAATGCAATTTAGATCGAAAAACTTACAAAATGCAACGTAGATTAAGAATACCTACAAAGAGGTGCGGGAATCTTAAAGAGAAAAGGAAATATAATGAAAGGCGGAGAGGAGAGGAGAGGAGAGGAGAGGAGAGGGGAGAGAGGAGAGGGTCCGCCCCAAAGGTAAGGGACAAAAGGGGACAACAGACCCAGCTCAGGAATCCCTCGGGGTCGCCAACTCCCGAACTCACCAGCCGTGAGCCCCTGAGGGTGTAGCATTATCTAGGGTGCACCAGAAGTGGTGGGGCTACATACACCCTGCCTCCTTGAGGGCCTTGAGCACAAGTCAGGAGGTAAAAGGAAAAGAAAAAGAAGGCTGACCCCTCACAGAAGGAGGGTATCAGGAAAGATGAGACAAGGGCCAATTAAGGCGGGAAAGTGAAGGACTCCCTAGGCCTCGGATACCCTAATACCGTCGGGGTCGGAAGAGAACAAGAGTTGACCATGTGAGGTCGACAGGAAAGAAGACGGAGAGGAGCCCGGCACAAGCAAGTGGAAGCAATGCCGGACTCAGCTGGGGTCCCGTGGTCGCCAAGCCACGTCCCACTAGATGTGAGCCCCTGGGGGCATGGTGTACCGGAATGTTGCCCCGAAGGGGATCTTTAACGTGCCAGTAAATGTACTGACACGGCTTCCACACATTTAAGCTCCTGCGAATGCCATATGACTGCGCCGGGATTCGATCCCGCTATCTTGGCTTAGCTCGAGCCAGCCGGGAAGGCGGTGTGGAGAACACAACGCTAGCATTACGTCATGCCTCACTTCCATCCCACCAGTCACAGTCAGTCTGTCTTGAGAATCTGAGTTCGAGTGTTGTCAGGAAAGCTAAGTGTAAAGCAGCGTGAAAGAGGCAGGCTCGCTGAGGTAAGCGACGGTGTTGTCATACCGCAGGAACTCATGGCAGCAGCCTGCGGTGTGGGAACTCGGACATGGAGGACCTGTTGCAACAGTGGAAATGTATTTCTTTCTCTCTCTGCGCAAATCCCTCAGAGCTGGCCGCCTTCCGGGCTGACGCGAGCTCTAATAGGCGAGAACGTTACCGCTGAGCCACTCAGCCAGTTGCCTTGATAGAATTGTCTTGATATTCGGTGAATAGGCGATCGAAATGGGAAAGGTTTCCCGTTGTCAGAATTGTTCTCAGTCGTTTCAAATGGAATCCATTAATGTGTGTACCCGTATGTGTGTACACTATGTATTTATGTCTACCCCATATTAGTCCCTTTTACAACAGGGTCGGGATGTGATGCGATGAAAGTCTATGTGGCGGGTTTTTTTCTGCTCGTAATCCTTCTTGGCGCCAACCTAATGAGTGGAATTAATGAGAGATGAATTTAATGAAGATGAATGAAACGGGCAAGGAGTTGCAAGGAAGTGGCCGTGGCTTACTAGAAGGTGCTGTCCCAGCATTTGCCTGGAGTTGAAACTGGGGGAAACCACGGAAAACCATTTCAAGCACGGCCGACGATGGGGTTCGAACCCACGACTACGGAGTCCGCAAGCAGCTTGGCTCTATGGCGTAACGCTGTGCGTTAGCAAGCGTAGCTATTGCAGTCGGTTAATGGAATTCATGAAGGACTTTCATTACCTCTGTTGCAATAAATAACGTTCGTGATCTACTAAATCTATATTCAAGACCTACCGATAGATCACGATGATGATGATGATGATAATTGTTGCTTTAAGGGGCCTAACATCGAGGTTATCGGCCCCTAATGATCTGGGTGATAGCGAAAATGATAATGAAATGGAAACCAGAACAAAATTATCGAAGACTGAAAATACGTACAAAACGGAACTCACATGGAAACAACTCACAATATGGTCCTACAAAAGGGAATTTAGAACGAAAAGTTGCACAAAAAGAATAGATTGAAAAAGACCCACAAAACGTAGGCTAGATTCAAAATACGTACAAAAATGCAAAGTAGTGCCGAAATACTTACAAAATGCAACTGAAATTCAAAATACTTACAAAATGCAAATGAGATCGAAAGTACGTACAAAATGCAATTGAGGTTCAAAATACTTACAAAATGCAATTGAAATTGAAAATACACAATGCAATTCAGATTGAAATATCCCAGTTCCAATCCAAATTATTCACAAAGTGCAATTGAAATTCAAAATACTTACAAAATGCAATTGAAATTGAAAATGCTTACAAAATGTACGGTAGATTCAAACGACTCATGTGGATTGACAATACTTACAAAAAGCAATTTAGATTGAAAATACTTGACAAATGTAATTTAGATTCAAAATACCCACAAAATGCAATTGAGAATCAAAATATGTGCAAAATGCCCACCAAACAAAATGCAATTTAGATTCAAAATTCGTGCGAAATGCGGTTTGGTTGAAAATACTTACAAAATGCAATTGAAATTCAAAATGCCCACTAAAATGCCCTGACGCCTGCATTGAAAGACTTACTAAAAAGCAATTTAGATTGTCAATCTTTACAAAATGCAATTGAGGTTGAAAACAATCGCGAGATGTAATTTAGATCAAAGAGACTTACAAAATGCAACATAGATCAAAAATGCCTTAAAAAAATGGTAAAAGGGAATTTAGATACACGGTGATTCGAGTAACAAAAACAGTGCGGGAATCTTAAAGAGAAAAGGAAATAAAAGGAAAAGAGGAGAGGAGAGGGGAGAGAGGAGAAGGTCCGCCCCAAAGGGAAGGGACAAAAAGGGGAAAACGGACCCAGCTCAGGAATCCCTCGGGGTCGCCAACGCCCGAACTCACCAGCCGTGAGCCCCTGAGGGTGTAGCATTATCTAGGGTGCACCAGAAGTGGTGGGGCTACATACACCCTGCCTCCTTGAGGGCCTAGAGCACAAGGCAGGAGGTAAAAGGAAGAGAAAAAGAAGGCTGACCCCTCGCAGAAGGAGGGTATCAGAAAAGATGAGGCAAGGGCCAATTAAGGCGGGAAAGGAAGAGACTCCCTAGGCCTCGGATACCCTAATACCGTCGGGGTCAGAAGAGAACAAGAGTTGACCAAGTGAGGTCGACAGGAAAGAAGACAGAGAGGAGCCCGGCACAAGTAAGTGGAAGCAATGCCGGACTCAGCTGGGGCCCCGTGGTCGCCAACCCACTTCTCACTAGTCGTGAGCCCCTGGGGGGGATAGATCACGATCGACGTGTTGTAGGGAATCACATAACGGCTGTAAATCCTACATTAGTATCAAGTATTTAGAATTTGATGATGATGATGATGATGATGATAATTGTTGTTTTAAGGGGCCTAACATCTAGGTTATCGGCCCCTGATGGTTTGGGTGATCGTGGAGATGAAAATGAAAAGCGAACTTAAAACTAAAACTAACTACTAACCTACATACTAGAAGAAGAAATGGAAAACTAAAGGAGAATAAGGCAAATAAAGGACAGGAGGAAATGAAATGCCCTCAACCCTCGGAGAAGGCGGATTGAGGGACTTGGAAGGAAGGAGAGCCATGAAAGGCATATAGGAAAGTGAAAGAGGAGAGGGTCCGCCCCAAAGGTAAGGGACAAAAGGGGAAAACGGACCCAGCTCAGGAATCCCTCGGGGTCGCCAACTCCCGAACTCACCAGCCGTGAGCCCCTGAGGGTGAAGCATTATCTAGGGTGCACCAGAAGTGGTGGGGCTACATACACCCTGCCTCCTTAAGGGCCTAGAGCACAAGGCAGGAGGTAAAAGGAAGAGAAAAAGAAGGCTGACCCCTCGCAGAAGGAGGGTATCAGAAAAGATGAGACAAGGGCCAATTAAGGCGGGAAAGGAAGAGACTCCCTAGGCCTCGGTTACCCTAATACCGTCGGGGTCAGATGAGAACAAGAGTTGACCAAGTGAGGTCGACAGGAAAGAAGACGGAAAGGAGCCCGGCACAAGTAAGTGGAAGCAATGCCGGACTCAGCTGGGGCCCCGTGGTCGCCAACCCACGCTCACAAGATGTGAGCCCCTGGGGGGATTTAGAATTTGACTTCGTTGGTTTTTGAATAGTTACACCCACAGGTGCCACTGTGCCTATATCGTCCATGAGCACTGCTAACCTACAGAATGTAGGCTAACACCTGCTCTCCGCACAGTAAATGGTATGCTGTGTATGTTGCAGACTAAATTGGCCAGGATGCTAGCATAATATTATCACCTCCATGTGGCTCAAATTATAGGTCTTGTCCACAAGCCTTACATGACGTAACTGTTGCACTACCGATACGCATCTCCCAGCTTCTTTCGACAACCTGTTCGTCTATCTCCGTTAAATTACACATTAGTTTTATAGAATACATTAATCCCAAGTCAGAAATAAGTAAGCAAGAACCTCCTACAAGACTAACGAATAATGGTTTGATTATTTAGCCCAAGGCCGTAGCTAATATATTAATTTTATAATGAATATTTCAAGTCAAATGTATTTTCCCTTGCAGCGAATTAGATATTGACCAAAGATACCAACATTGGGAGTTGAAATGTTTCTTCCGTTATAACTGATTAGGTGATAAAACGCCTGATGCGATCTTCAGGTATACATTAGCGGTAAATGAAAAAATGGTCACCTCGAAAGAAGTGACGTAGAAACAACACATTTGCATGGGGCACTGATAGAGGGAAATAAAGGCGATGAATTAAAGCTTCTTACTGTTGAATATGATAATGGTGATTGTTGTTTTATGATGATGATGATAATTGTTGTTTTAAGGGGCCTAACATCTAGGTTATCGGCCCCTGATGGTTTGGGCGATCGTGAAGATGAAAATGAAATGTAAACTTAAAACTAAAACTAACTACCAACCTACATACTAGAAGAAGAAATGGAAACCTAAAGGAGAATAAGGCAAATAAAGGACAGGAGGAAAAGAAATGCCCTCAACCCTCGAAGAATGCGGATTGAGGGACTTGGAAGGAAGGAGAGCCATGAAAGGCAGATAGGAAAGTGAAAGAGGAGAGGGTCCGCCCCGAAGGTAAGGGACAAAAGGGGAAAACGGACCCAGCTCAGGAATCCCTCGGGGTCGCCAACTCCCGAACTCACCAGCCGTGAGCCCCTGAGGGTGTAGCATTATCTACGGTGCACCAGAAGTGGTGGGGCTACATACACCCTGCCTCCTTAAGGGCCTTGAGCACAAGGCAGGAGGTAAAAGGAAAATAAAAAGAAGGCTGACCCCTCACAGAAGGAGGGTGTCAGGAAAGATGAGACAAGGGCCAATTAAGGCGGGAAAGGAAGAGACTCCCTAGGCCTCGGATACCCTAATACCGTCAGGGTCGGAAGAGAACAAGAGTTGACCAAGTGAGGACGACAGGAAAGAAGACAGAGAGGAGCCCGGCACAAGTAAGTGGAAGCAATGCCGGACTCAGCTGGGGCCCCGTGGTCGCCAACCCACTTCTCACTAGATGTGAGCCCCTGGGGGAGATTGTTGTTTTAAATAGCTTAACATCGAGGTTTTATTTATTTATCCGAGTCCAAAACACATACATATATACATATAAATTACACTAAATTTCATTACTCCAGTGTTCAACTGTTAGAATGGCACAGTCATTGGCTTCTATCAAGTCCTGCATAGTACATGGTCTTGATAACATGCTGCAATTCAGATGGTGCTCAGGGTCATGTCTTTCACCACATCTACAAAGTTCTTCAGCACTGTATCCCCACTTCATTAAATTGCTTTTGCACCGACTCACACCAGTTCTCATTCGGTTTAGCGTCTTCCAGGATTCGTATTGTAGGTGGTAGCCAGCTGCCGGCTTCTCCTTCATTTCCCACGATCCTCCTGGTGATTTTGCTTTCCAAAGTTCAATTCGGTGAGCTTCAGCTGAGGAATGAATTGATATTGTTGTTTGGAGGAAGGTCTTTCTTGATTTTAGCTTAGGTGGATGGACATCGAGGTCCATACATTGGATGTCTTGGATCTGTTTCTTGCTTTTTCTTCACTACTTCTGCCGCTACTTGTCTTCTAACTTCTGGAAGTGCTACTCCCATAAGCCGAAAGATCTTATCGACAGAAGTTGGACGTAGACAGCCTATCACAATGCGGCCTGTCTCATGGAGGGCAACATCTACTTGGTTGGCATGAGCAGACTGGGGCAGAGAAACTCAGAGCAAGGGCAGTTGTACGCAGGACACTAGGCTGAGCTCCCCATCTGGTGTTTGTGAGCTTCCGAACGATGTTGTTCCTGGTGCATACCTTCCGTTTGGTGTCCATGCAATACCGTTTATAGGTTAGCGCGCGATCCAGCTTTACTCCTAAGTATTTAGGATGAACACAGTGTTTCAGATTGTGACCTTCCCAGGTGACGTTGAGCTGCCTTCTCGCCTCCCTATTGCGCAGGTGAAGCGCGCATATTTGGGTTTTCTCTGGGTTGGGTTTCAAGTAGTTATCATTGTAGTAGATGGCTAAGTCTTCAAGAGCAGATGTCAGCTTTAACCAGGGGCGGCCACTCCTTATGTGCTGAAGTGCTGCAGCACATTGCTTTATTTGAAAATAAATTATTTTAATATTAGGCCTATTATCTACAAATACAACGCTTTAAGAAATACGTCTAGCAAAGAGTAGGAAATATTTCTACTCCCCTCACAGAACAGGCACGGTACGAGCTATCTAGGCGAACGCTCCACTCCGTGCACTACCTTAGCTGTGCAGATCACAGCCCAGCGAGAATTTCCAAGTTTATTGGCAGGAAGCGTGAATTTTGTCTTCTGCGCATGCGCGCCCAACTTTTCCCTTGTGTTCTGGATGTGCTGTTGGGACAACAGCTAAGACCAGTCATCACAGCGATTCTTTGTTCGACCACAGAGAAGCAGCACTGGTCACACGGAATGTGAACGTGGCCAGTGGCACTATCTGGACTCTGGAATAGGATTTAAGAGGGAATAGCTCAAAGAAAAGCAGAGGAACCCATCAGCTGTTCCCGCCAGAAGGTCTTTTTCAATACTCCTAACTTGCTTATTCTATAGCCACATTTTGTAAATCGATGTACTATAAAAATTATAATGTTTATGTCGTCAATTAAGGACATGATTATTGTGATGCCTAGTTCATAAATTTCACTATAGCAAAATAACATGTGATTTTGCATTACGGCGTTGCTGGTTTCATTTTAATGCTTTTGGTAATACTGAGTAGTACTGTTTTTGAGCGGTCACAGCAAGTGTTTCCGAGTTCGTGAATATTTTGTAATTGCAGGTGTTTTTGTGTGCAGTGCTTAATTAATTTTGTATGAGGAATGCGTATATGTGTTGAGTTTGTTTGCCTGTTTGTGCAATATGGAAAACTCAGAGGAGAGCCTCTTGAAAACCCCATTTTCAACCAGAACTCTTGAAGAAAAAACTAAGGTAAAGAAGTTAGGTAGACTTACCCCGGACTGCATTAAGTTTTGTGGTGCGTTTGAATTAGCTTTAAGAGGGCAGACAATCCTGGCGTTTTCATGGGCCGTCTAGCAGATTTAATTTCTAGTATAGACAGTTCAGTAAAGGAGCACATTGAATCTAATAGAGTTTTCAAAGGGACCTCAAAACCATCCAGAACGAGCTGTTGGACTGCATGCTTGAAACCTTCAGAGAAGTGATAGCAGAAGAAATGCAGCAAGCATATTTTGTTAGTGTGATGGTCGATGAAACTACCGATGTTTCAGAGCAGACACAGTTAGTGTTGGTATTTCGGTATGAGGAAGATGGTATTCCATACGAACGATTTTGGGGCTTCTTTAAACCGGAAGGTCAGAATGCGGATTCCCTTGCATCATGTATTTTAAGTGTAATGGACAACATGTTAAACGCTACACCATACAAAGTTATTGCGCAGACCTACGGCGGGGCATCAGTAATGAGTGGTGGTAAAGGTGAAGAGCAAGCAAAGATAAAAGCCTGTTATCCCAACGCACATTACATCCACTGCTATGCACACCAACTGAATTTAACAATGGAACATGCAGCTTCGCAGAATCAGTCGGCTAGGATGTTCTTTGCTCACCTGTCAGCGTTCCCTGCTTTCTTATCAAGGTCGCCGCAACGGACGTCTGCTTTAGAAGCAGTGGCAGCTCGAAGAATCCCAACTGGACTAGCGACTAGATGGAATTTCAGGCCGCGCACCGTAAATGTACGAGCAAAGGGTATCCATAAGAGAGTGTTTATTAATGCTAGAGCCTGAGAGGTGTTTATCATCGCTGAAGAGGATCAAGAGCTTTCTGCGGAACACCATGGCACAAGAAAGACTAAGTGCCCTCGCTATGCTCTCCATTTAGAAGAAGATGGTCTCCAGTATTGGGGGGGGGGGGGGGGTAAATGCCAGGGTGATTGACAAGTTCTGCAACAAGAAGGAGCGACGTATGGACTTCATTTTTTCGACACTGAGTGAGTGTTTCGGGCCTGTACAAGTCTCCTCCTTCGATTAGTTCGCGTCCCCGCGAACGGGAACGGAACGTAGAGTGGGGGTGTTGATGTGATGGATCGTTATTGAATCCTCCTTGTACTTCTTCTTCTTTTCTTCTGTATTGATGTCGTGTAGAGGTAGCGATGTCGTGTTGATGTGAGATCAGCTTGTGTTCAGAGGGGTAGGTTTTGGGATATACATGTGATGGTTTAAAACAGTTCATTAAAAAAATTGACATTTGCAATATGAAAAAGTTCAACAACAAAAAAATACGTGGTTTTGACATTGTATAATATATTGGTATTGTGCAGGGAGGAAAAACCCAGGGCTGGACGGGTGGTTGTGCCGTCCGGCGCTGTATTGGGGAAAAAATTGCTCCCTGCAATGTGAAAGATGGAAGAAATAGAAAAAATAGGTGTCCCAGGGTATAAGTTAAAGGAAATATTATAATGGTTTATTGTTCGTGGGATGAAACGGGACACCTTCACAAATTTGGACGTTAGAAGGGTAGAAAGGAAAGTCAGTGTGTACATGTGTGTGATAAATAAAAATATGTGTATTTACGATGTGTGGCATCATTGGTAACAAATTTTGTGTGAGGTGTTTCTTAACAGTATTACATAATTTTCTTTTACATTAGTCACTTATATCTATCTTAATTATTTCATACCTAGACGGCCGTATCTACTGTACCTTGCGTGCACGCTACCCTTGTATTCATGTGCCGTCTCACTGCACAGGTATCAACCCTGCCGTTCAGATTTCTGTGTTCTGGAGTGTGGCTGTGAAGGAATGGTAGTGAGTGTGTTGCATTATGTTAGAATGTGTACAAATTAGTGAGAGAAACTGATGCATAATAATAGCCTGGCACAAAAACATGTTGCTGCTGTATGGCAGTGAAATCATCGTCACCAGTGTCATGTATCTGGTGTCGCCGTCTGTAAAGTGGAGAAGTAAAAAAAAAACATGTAATCATTAGCGTAATCTCCATGTCGCCTCTTGTGTCGGCGTGTATACTTTCTGAAATCAAAATTACAGGTGTTATAGTCTGTCAATACACTCGTGTCGTCCGTTTTGTTCTTTGTCTGGCGCCTTCTTATCTTACCTTACTCTATACCTTCTTATGCCGGCTATGACTTTGTGTGTATAGTTCGGTGGTCCACTTTACCTGATACCATGATCATTTTTGGGTTCCACCCCTTGGTGCAGTGTCGGAGCTCTTTGCTGAAATATAAAATATGTTAGCAATACCCTTGGCCAAATATATATATATTGCGCACCTATCGCTTGCGCCGTTTAAGGGTTGGGTTGCGGTGCTACCGCCCCTGAGACTTCTTCGGCGTCTCGTGTATTATCGAGGTCGGTCAGCTCCAGTGGCTGTACCGTTTACCTCGCTGGTGGGTCGGATGGCTTCAGTGCCTCCGCCCTGTTATGTTTTTATCGGTGATTTATCGATTTATCGGGCTTATCCTGGCAACGACTAGCCGCCAGGTGCCGAAATATTTTGCCTTAATCTTACTTATCTTACTGTATTATATCCTATTGTGTTATCGGGCTTACCCTGGCAACGGATTTGAGTCGCCAGGTGCCGAAATATTTTAGTCTAAATTATTATAAAGGAGAGAAAAAAAATTGATATCTATAAGCCGAATGGTGTAACTTAGTCTAATGCCGAAATGTGCTGTGCTATTATTTAGCAACAGCGGTTATAAAATTTGCTTAATTCTAAGTTGCGTGTCAAATGCAACTGTCTTACATGCTAAAATTTTGACCAGAGCGATCGCCTGAGGCAATTTACTTCCTCAGATCACCACCCGCACGTATTCTAGAAACACCGGTTGTCTCTAGAACCGCCGGATTCCGCTCCCTTAATATTAGTTGTCGACATTTATGCTAATGATTAATACTAGTAATTAATAAAGTCGCAGGCGACTGCGGTGCCACAAGCAAACGCCTCGCCGTTATACTTGCCTGTGTTATCATTGTTGGGCCTGCCCACTAAAACCCCTGTGAGGGCTCGCTGTGCTCCTCATTTAAGATCTCTGGCTGCCCGCTGCGTCACCATTTATGTGGGCACTGGACATTGTTCGGGAAAAATCGTCCGAAAAAAATAGTGTCAACCGGGAATTTGAGCGTCCGGGATCCTCTTCGCCTATATTGGCATTGTTGGGTTGGCCCACATGAACACCTTTAGACAGCTCGCCGCATGCCTATTTAGTATCTCTGGCTGCCCGCTGCGTCACCATTTAATGTTTCTGGTGACCCATTGTCAGCCATTTACGTGGGCGCGGGACCGAATGACCGCCTTCATTCCATATCATTATTATTTCATATTATTCATTATCTGTTTGGTTATCTTCACCTTTGCTACGCGGGGCAAGGACTTGTCGGATCTAGGATTGATCCCGCTGAATCCTGAGACCCTGCTTCACTCCTGCGAGTAGGAGACTAACTCCCCGCCATGGAAGTTCTACTTACTTACATGCTAAACTAGTAGTCTAGTCCTAATTTGGTCGTCCCTTGGTTCCTCTCCTGAGTTCCGTGCGGAGTTGGCTATTTCTCCCCCCGTTCGTCAAAAGTCTCCCCAGCAGGTCTTGCTTCGATGCCCGTAGCACATGGTGGTGTAACATTTCTTTGTCCCGGGGGCAGGCTAGGCCTTCCGGGACTCCGACGTTTGCCCGTGCTAGGTCATCGGCGCTTCGACCTTACGTAGTTCGTCTCTCTGGTCTGGGTCAGTGAGCCAACTGGGGTAGGGCTTATCATCGCCTTCCCCAGCTTTGCTCCTGTGTGGCGCCTCTGCCCTTCTGCTTACGCTGTCATCACCATTCAGCGTGTCTCAGATTCCTTTTTGTGTTAATAAAAATAGTGTACTCTTTAAATAATTTACTGTGTAAATACTGTAAATTATTTTAGTGTTCTGGGGTTGTAGAATCTTCTAAATGCATGGACTACTTTAGGTCTGTAGTCGCCATGTCAGATGTCTAGCGTTGATGCCTGGTGGATTTTCCTGGAGGCGTTAGTAGGTTTCCATGTCGTTGGGTACCTTGTTATTGGGATCGGAGGGGTGTTATTTGTTGAATAGGCTTAAAGCATGGTAGGAGAGGGTTGCGCATCTTTGGACTCCATGTTAATGGTGGCCTGGAGCCGGTGATGCTATCAGGATGTCTTTACAGTGAGTGGACGGGGGTAGGTATTTCCCAAGTGTGCAAACATTTTCAGAAAAGTGCCATGCAGGTTCAATAATAATAACCCAGGGGTGTGGGTAAGATATTCCATGCGTGCGGATGGATATGAGGCGTATCCGCTCTCATTTAAGGATAAGTATAGGTCGAGGTATAATAGTACTATGTCCCTTGCATGCGGGATTATTTAATAAGAAAATATTTGTTAGTTTAAGTTTAGCCGCATCTCTTTATATTGAGATGTGCATTACGCTTGCTATTCTTTCTGACACACCCATAATACTCGGGTGTTAGCATTGAGAGCCAGGGCGTAGTGATCCCTCTCTTTAAACGCATGAAGTCTATCAACCCCGATGTATATTTTGTCATGTAGTTTAGCTGTTTTTATGTGTTAATGTGTTTGTGTTGGGTAATGTTGTGAGTGACAAGGTTATGGAAGGAGGAAGGGTGGTGTAATGGTAGCCCGTAGGTGGTGCCTTGGCCATCTTGCTGGCACCATCCCTCTCTGCTCCTGTCATCCTCACTTGTTCAATATCTGCTTTCTATCCGCTCCTTGAGATAGTAAAGTGTGGTGACGCTGTGACGTCACAATCTGGTCTTTCATCTGATGATGTTAAAGTAGCAAGTGAATTTGTAATGTGACTGGTCATGTCCTGATCGCCTATGATGGTGTTGGATTTAAAAGTAAAAAGAGAAGTAGTTATTGGGGGGGGGGTTGTTCCTTCAGAGCACCTGTCTGTATCCGCTCCTGATAAGTGAGCGCGTGTGGGAAGGACGTGGTCGTAATTGTGATTAGCGCAGCTGCGTGTGTGTGGCTATGTTCCGCTACATCACGCGGGCGGGTGGCCTGTTATCGGCTAAGTCCTATCGTGTGTCGCGTGGCTGAGTGTCGGACGGCGCGTGTGGCTTGTCAACATCTTTGTAGACATGTCCCTGTGGCCCTAAGATAAGTCCGGCCTATCGTGTCTGTACATTGCTAAATGTTATAACTGCTGTAACAGCGCTGAATCCTGTGTCAATGTATGCCATTATTATTGGTTTGTTTTTGTCATTTCATGGTCACTTCCGTTATAACAATAGTGTCTGTCGACGGCAGTGTTGCAAGGCGGTGGAATCTGCAAGTCAGTGTTTTGTCATGTTTTATTTTCATGTGCTTGTTTACGGGAAGTCTCTGACGTTACGTATGTCGCCTGCCGGAACGTGACTTTTGCCAATGTGCGAGTGTTGTCACTGTTTGGGATTCCGGGCGGGCCAGTGTGCTAATCTGCCCCGTTTTTGCTTACCGGTGTTGTGTATACATTGTTTTCCGCAAGACCTCTGCCTTGTGTAACTATGTGTAATCCATGTCTAGGAAGTCTATTGTGGTCCCCGTGGAGGCCTAGGATTTTCGGTACGCCCCCTTATTGGGAATTCCTGGGTCGCCAATGACGAGGTAGGCTGTTGTGACGAGTACCTTGGAACGAATCTATGTTCCAGTATGTATAGTAAAAGAACCTTCCTGTCACTAAAAACGTGTATCTGACCCACTCATGTGCTTGTCTGGGGCCAATTTCAGTCTAATTGGGAATCTGGATATTGGTTTTCCACGGCGTCCGATTTTTACTGGGCATTCGGACCCGCGATCCCGTGTAATTCTCCGTGTTCTATGTCTGCGTTGTCTGTTGGGATTTGTGTGTCCCCAGTGTGGCTTTTGATTGTGTTTTTCGCGCCAAAAATACCATTGGTTAGTTTGTTTTTGGCACGACTGTGTTGTGTGGTCGCGAGTTCGTACCCGCCTTGCTTTAAGGTCCTGGTGTTACAATTTTTTTGTACTGTATATACCATGGTACACGTATCGTGTATTTAAGGCATGCAGATGAAAATACGCTTTGGCGTGAGAAATTTGGGTCTTTTGGAATGCCCCTAGTATTATAATTTTGAAAGTTATAGGGTTTTGTAGCTAGCGTAAATGATCGTGTGTACTACCTTCAGAGCTGGGAGCTGGTAGTTGGTTTGCGCCTGGTGAAGGCCGCGTGCCTATGCATGTGTTATCGCTGACCTGGCGATAGTATTGGATTACAGTATTACAAGGAAGTGTTTTGCCGGCTAGCTGTCTGGCCCAAGTGCCAGGCCAATGTGTGTATGCTTGCCAGCACGTTTTCGTACTATCTGCATGTACAGCGTGTCTTGGGTCCCTTGCAACGTGAAAGAACCTTCCCTTAACTACATGTTGTGTTCCCAAATTTTGTGCTATTGTATGCGTGGGATGAATATATTCTTGTTAGTGGTACCAGATGTCATTATGCATGTGTGTCACTGGGCCGCTAGTCGCGTGTTTGGGGACTAGGTGTCGGATGTGGTTTAATTAATTTGTGTGTGTGAATTCCCGTTAGTGTGACTGTCCCGTATTATTCTATCCTCCAGTTGGAGAGTTACCCGACCTTATATTCCTGGTATCCAGGAGGTTGCGGGTTCGAGACCGTCTTCGTCCAGGATAATTATTCCTGTTGCCTTTTAGGCTCGTGTCTCCGGGACATTTTGCTAGTGTTGGGTTCGTATCCCGGTGAGGCCATCGGGGTCGGAAGGCTATTTCTTGGCCTTCTTTTTCCGTCTGCCCGTGGAATGATTTCCCTTCCTTTTGGCAGCGTTCCCGTCTTTACGTGTAGGTGTCGCTTTGCGGGAATGATATGCCTTCATACGGCGGGCGTGTATGGTGTCTTTGATGAGTTTTCGCCCATGGCGCACGCTGACTATGTAATTTAGGTCAGATACCTTCCTGCAGACTTTGAAGGGACCTGACCAGCGTGGCAGGAGGAACTCAGACACATTTTTCGTACGGGCGGAATTGGAGACCATAACCAGTTGCCCGGGTGTGTATTCCACGGTCTTTCTTATCCGATCGTACCGTTCTTTTTGTTTTTTCTGCGCCGCGGCTATGTTCTTTCTAGCGTCCATGCGAGCTATCTGCAAGTGCTCTAGCCGGGCGGCATTGTCCGGGTGAGTGTCCTGTGGGATACATATATTGTCTATGGGACTTCTGGGTGTGTACCCGTGCAACAAGAAGTGTGGAGAGTGTTTTGTGGCCGTGGATATGGAAGTGTTGTAGCTAAATGTAATGGGCTGCAGATAATCATCCCAGTCTCTCCCTGTGTCCCCTGTAAATTTAGCTAGGGCCATTCCAATTATTTTATTCATACTCTCTGTGAGACCGTCGGTTTGTGGGGAAAAACTCGTGGTCGTATATGCCCTTATCCTGAGTACCTCCAAAAACTGTTGGAGCAGTTTCGAGGTGAAAATGGTACCTCTATCGGATAGTAGGGTTTGGAATAGGCCATATCGTGTAACTATGTCGAATAAGAATTCGACTATGCTGTTTGTGTCTGCTTTGGGCACGGCCTTTGTTATCATGTACCGTGTGAGATACTCTGTGGCAACCAGTATGTATTTATTGCCTTTTTGAGATGTCGTAATGGGGCCTTTAACGTCTATCCCGACTCTGTGAAATAGCTCTCCTACGGGAATTCTGTTGAGTAATCCATGAGGCTTGCCAGGCCTTGTTTTGAATCGCTGGCAAGTGTGACATGTCTTTACGAAGGTGTCTATGTCGGCCTGCATGTTTACCCAATAATACTTGTCCCGGATTCTAAGGTATGTTTTATGCGTACCCAAATGTGCCCCTGCCAGTGGGCTGTTGTGGTGTCCGATCATGATATTCTCTTTCAATGACTCCGGAACCGCTATAGGTGCATTATCGTGCATGGCTGTGGGCTTAAATTTCAGTACCCCGTCTTTGTCTAGGAAAAATCGCCTAGACAGCCGTGCTGTCTTGGAATCCACCTTATCCAAGTTTTTTAGTGCCATTAGAATCTGTTTAAAGTATAGATCACGTTCTTGCTCCAGCTTGATGTTAACCACCGTCAGGGCAAAAGTGGGCATGTCGTCCCATTCGTGGGCCTTACTGTCATCCGGGGGATCGGCTACTGGCAGCCTAGACAACCCATCTGCGTCTAGGTGTGTAGCGCCTTTCTTGTGTTTGACCACGAAGTTATATTCATACAGGCGGAATATAAACCAATTGAGCCGCGAATTTGGGTTTTTGAATTTGTCCCAAAAAAGCAAGCTCGCGTGGTCAGTCACTACCGTGAACTGGATACCATAGAGGTACACCCTGAAATAGTTCACTCCCCACGAAAATGCCAGCATTTCCCGCTCTGTGGCAGAGTATCTAGTCTCAACGGCCGTTAATTTCCTGCTAGCATAAGCTACGGGCCGTATGCGCCCTTCTGCATCCTCCTGCAATAGGGCCGCCCCCAGCCCGTACTCGCTGGCATCCACGTGTAAAAAGGTGGGCCTATCACTATGGAAGTGTTGCAGTAATGGTGGTGAGGTCAATAGTTGCTTCAGTGTGTTAAAGGCATCTATATGTTCCTGTTTAATGCTGAAGGGCGTATTTTCACGTGTGAGTTCGGTTAGGGGGTGGGCGATGTGCGCAAATCTGTGGATATATTTCCTGTAATACGAGGCCAGTCCAATTCTCCTTCTGGCTCACCCTGAAGGGAGGCTGGTGTACTGGCCGGTCACTGGTGAGTGTGACGTGGTGTTCGATGAGGTCTGTCACTGCGAGATCCTTCATCGAATGGGCAAAGATATCCCTGTTGGCCTCCAGGAGCTCCGTGAGCCTTTTATTTTGCTCCGGTGTCAGGTCCTGTCTGTGGGTCTGCTTGGCCGCCTTATCTGTGTGTGTGTCTGTGTGTTGGCTGATAGTGTGCAGTGTAGAGGCCTGGTGCTCGTGAATTTCTCGCTCCGCTCGAATCCCATCTGTGTTCCTGGTGTATATCATGGGATGTGTGGTGAGCCTCTGGTCATGCTTTAAAAGCATCTTACCGCTAGCAAAATTGATGCTAGCCTCATACTTAGCGAGGAAATCCATGCCAATTATGGCTGACGCAGAAAGATGTTCTATAACGAACATGGGGTGTGTTGTGGAAAAATGGTCTAGCCTGAGATGTATGTTTGCCACCCCCGCGTTTTCTAGCGTCTGAGCATTGGCCGCTACGAGCCGGATGTCACCCGTGACACCGTGTATTTGCCCTTTGGTAACGTGTCTTCTGTTTACACAACTTACCGCTGCCCCAGTGTCAATTAGGGCCTGCACCCTGTGGCCATTAATGGTGGCGTGTATCGTGGGTGCCGATACCTGGAATCCATTGCCCTGCAAAGATGTGTTGTGTAGGGTGTATGTTGTTGTTGTTGCTACTGGCGTAACATTTGTGCTGGGCAGGCATGGGGCTGGCCGCTTATCGTACCTGGCACGCTTGGCCTCTCGGCTTACTTCCTGTGTCGAGTACTTTAGCTCGGTCAGCGAAGTGCGCCCACTGAGTACATTGCCTGTTCTCTTGACTGCCCGTGCTGTTAAAATAGAGGGCTTCTGGCGAACGTTTAATGTGTTGATCGTTCCCAGGATTTGTGTAGGTGTGCTGTTATTTTCTTCCTCGTGGGAAGGTGTTTCTGCAAATGTGACCCTGCGTTTGCACTTGTTATCCCGTTTTTTGTTCCAGGCGGTCGCGAGTTCGACTCCTGTTGCTGGCTTTCCTATGCCGAGTGATCTCGCGCCCTACGCCTGTGTGGGGTCACTTCCCGCCCTGTGCTGTGGTGTAGGGGGTATGTTTTCCTGTTTGGAGGGTGTGAGTTTTCCTCCATCTTGTTTGTGCGTGATTGTGAGGGGCGTATAGTGTCCCGCCCTAGGGTTCCCTGTTAACAGTATGTGTAGGTCCCTGTCAAATCCCGCAGTAGTAAATAGCAGTGGCGAGTGCACATCAGTGTATACATGTATGTTTGCTTGGAGTACCTTGCCGAGAGTGGTCACCTCTACGGCGCTGGCATAGGTACCGTCCTTGCTCATGTATTTTTTATAGTCCGCCCCGGTCTGGAATGGGTTTTCCCGCTCGTCCGATACAAAATCTCGGTACTCTTTCCAGTTGGCCAGGATATGTTGGACCGTTTCCTGTCTGTAGTCCCTATGATAATCCTCGGTGTTCCGGACTAGGAAGCTCATGGCCCTAAACAGACAGTTGCCGTCTCCTTGTACGTGGTGTGTCTGGAAACGGTCCGGGGGCGGGTCGTCAGCCTTGGCTTTAGCTGGCTGCTTTTTCCCCATTACTCTTAAGAGTTTGTTTGGGGGAAGTGCCTCTCTGGTGTTGTGTTGGGGGAGGAACCTCAGTCGCTTTATCAGCTGGCCGAACCTCCCCGTCTAATCGTTTTTTGGAAACGTGGGTGTTCGTCTCCCTGTACTGTATGTGCGCCCCCCCTCGGGGTGGCTGCGCCGACTTCCCGCTTGCGGTGTGTAGCTAGGTTTGGTAGTTATTGCCCCCCTATCTGCCCAGCGGGGTGCCTCATCCCTAAACTCCCTCGGGTGTTCGTCAGGGAGGGGGTAGTGTTTCGGGCCCTTTGGGTATGTATTTGTATTGTCCCGACCGTTTGTGGTTTTCCTTGTCTGTCGGTTATTGCCCGGTGGTCCGTTTTCCTGTCTCCACCAGGGTGGGGTGTATGTTTGTTGCTGCGGGGGCGGGTTTTCCCGGCGATTCCCCTTTTCCCTGTACTGGGAAGGTGCATATCCCTGTCTGGTCGGGGGTGTGTTTCCTCGACGGTCCCCATTTTCCCTATACTGTGGGGGTGCATAACTTTGCCTGCGTGGGGGCGGGTTCTCCCGATACTCCCCATTTCCCCTATATTGCGGGGCTGCATAGCCTTGCCTGCTTGGGGGCAAGTTTTCCCGATATTCCCTGTCTGCCCTGTATTGTGGGGCAGCATAGCCCCGTCTGCTTGGTGGCGGGCTGCTTCGCCGGGGGATGGTGTGCTCGTACTCCTCAGGGTAGTACTCCTGTGTATACGGGGATGGTGTTCGCCGTGAGGGGTATGTCGGCTCTGTGTCCGCGTATGATACCGGTGAGTACCGCGGAGGGTAGTGTGGCCTATCCTGTGCGTGTGGTGTTGTTGGCCGCTGTGGAGGGTAGTAATTTTCCTCCCTCCCGTAGCGTCTCCTCTCCGTGTACCCTCTGTCCCTTTCAGGATAATAGCGCTCCTCCGTGTCTGCGTGTTCATCCCTTAGCGGTCTCCCGCCTGCTTGGATGGCAGCTATTGTTAACTTTTCCATCCGGTCCACTAATTCATCCATCTTCTGACTATTGTCGTCCTTTTGTGGATGAAAGTGCTGATTCACGGCTTTCTCCGTAGCTTTTTCCGTGATCTTTTTTGCCGCTTCAATTGTCTTTATATTATTGAGCATGTGTGGACCGTGGGGTTGTTCATAATGCACAACTTGTCCACGATGGATGGTCTGAGGCCCTGCATTAACAGCTTAATTTTCTGTTTGTTCGCCATGGCTGCGTTTATTTATCGCACATTAGCAACTTTGCGTTGACGTACGATTGTGCGCTTTCCTTAGGTCCCTGTGACCTTAGTCGAATTTGGTCATACAGGTCCTCATCATCTGGTATGAGCTGGAATTCACCTATCAACAATAAAGTGATTTCCTCCCATGTGGCAGCTTCTAATGTGTCCTCATGGAGCTCAAACCATGTCATGGCCGCATTCGTGAGGTATGCAGGAAGGAGCCGTTTTCGAACTTCATTGCTCCAGCCATTGATCCGAGCCGTTCTATTGAAGGCCTTGAGGTATTCCTCGGGATCCTGGCCTTCCCCCGTGAACTTTGTGGGGTGGATCATGGGGTATTCAGTGTGTCCGTTCATCTCGTGTTCGGCTGTCTCTCGTTGGCTGTGTAGTGATTCTGGTCTGTTTAAGCTGTTCGCACCGCTATCGTGTGACGAAGTGTTAGTGTTATTCAGAGGGGAATTAGCCTCGCTTCCCGTGTACGACACGTGTGTTACGTTACCAGGTGGCTCGTCACCTGATATATCGGTACTGAGTGATGGTGTGTTGTCATATTGTGTGGATTTGACTATGTCCACAGTCCTGTCTAAATCCTGTTTCACCATTTCTAGAATAGTGTGTATGTCTAGGACTGCCTCTGTCGTGTGATCGTCTGCTTTAACAGTGTCTGTATTCAGTAACTGTGTGATGCGCTCGAGCAGATTATCAGTTTTCTGCTCTGTGATTTGTAGTTGCTGCAACAATAGGGGGTGGAGTGTTGGCAGGCAATCTACTTCACTAGCGCTGGATATTGGTGACTGATGATGATGATGATGATAATTGTTGTTTTAAGGGGCCTAACATCAAGGCTATCCGCCCCTGATGGTTTGAGTGATCGTGAAGATGATGATGATGATGATGATGATGATAATTGTTGTTTTAAGGGGCCTAACATCTAGGCTATCGGCCCCTGATGGTTTGGGTGATCGTGAAGATGAAAATGAAAAGCGAACTTAAAACTAACTACTAACCTACATACTAGAAGAAGAAATGGAAAACTAAAGGAGAATAAGGCAAATAAAAGGACAGAAGGAAAAGAAATGCCCTCAACCCTCGGAGAAGGCGGATTGAGGGACTTGGAAGGAAGGAGAGCCATGAAAGGCATATAGGAAAGTGAAAGAGGAGAGGGTCCGCCCCAAAGGTAAGGGACAAAAGGGGAAAACGGACCCAGCTCAGGAATCCCTCGGGTTCGCCAACTCCCAAACTCACCAGCCGTGAGCCCCTGAGGGTGTAGCATTATCTAGGGTGCACCAGAAGTGGTGGGGCTACATACACCCTGCTTCCATAAGGGCCTAGAGCACAAGGCAGGAGGTAAAAGGAAGAGAAAAAGAAGGCTGACCCCTCACAGAAGGAGGGTGTCAGGAAAGATGAGACAAGGGCCAATTAAGGCGGGAAAGGAAGAGACTCCCTAGGCCTCGGATACCCTAATACCGTCGGGGTCGGAAGAGAACAAGAGTTGACCAAGTGAGGTCGACAGGAAAGAAGACGGAGAGGAGCCCGGCACAAGTAAGTGGAAGCAATGCCGGACTCCAAAAGAAGGCAGACTGAGGGGGTTTTTAAAGTTCTTTAAAAATCCCACGGCTTTGGCCGGGTTTGAACGCGGGATCTTGGGCATAGAAGCTCAGCATTCTACCAACTACGCCACCGAAGCCATCGTAATTGTTGTTTTATGAGGCGGAACAGCTTGGTCATCTGCTCTAACGATACGATGTCATAAATGAGAACGAAATGAAAACTAATACTGCTACCAAATAATTATCTTATATAGCCTACACGATGTAGAAATTGGAGATAATTCAAGCTATTTTTCAGTGTTGCCTTGGTAATCTATTATTATAAGTTGATCAGTCGAACTTTGATTAGCTGCGTGACTCAGCGGTAACGTTCTCGCCAGCTGGTCCCAAACTTGCAGGATCGAATCCTGGCGTGACCAGTTAGCATTTGAGGGTGAATAAATGCGTGGGAACCGTGTCAGTAGATTTTCTGGCATGTTGAAGATCCCCTTAGAGGCAAAAATCCAGCCCGTGGTATCTCTAAAATCCGTAGTTGGTGGGACGTAAAACAACATTTGGCGGGGAGTATGATGATGATGATAATTGTTGCTTTAAGGGGCCTAACATCTAGGTTATCGGCCCCTAATGATCTGGGTGATAGCGAAAATGATAATGAAACGGAAACCAGAACGAAAATTAAGGGAGACTGAAAATACTTACAAAAAGGAACTCAGCTTGAAACAACTCACGAAATGTTCTTACAGAAGGGAATTTAGAACGAAAAGATTCACAAAAGGAACAGATTGAAAAAATACCCACAAAAGGAAGGCTAGGCTCAAAATACGTACAAAATGCAATGTAGCGTCGAAATACCTAGAAAATGCAATTGAAATTCAAAATACTTACAAAATGCGAATGAGATCGAAATTACATTCAAAATGCAATTGAGGTTCAAAATACTTACAAAATGCAATTGAAATTGAAAATACACGATGCAATTCAGATTGATATATCCCAGTTCCAATCCAAATTATTCACAAAGTGCAATTGAAATTCAAAATACTTACAAAATGCAATTGAAGTTGAAAATGCTTACAAAATGTACGGTAGATTCAAACGACTCATGTGGATTGACAATACTTACAAAATGCAATTTAGATTCAAAATACCCACAAAATGCAATTAAGAATCAAAATATGTGCAAAATGCCCACCAAACAAAATGCAATTTAGATTCAAAATTCGTGCGAAATGCGGTTTTGGTTGAAAATACTTACAAAATGCAATTGAAATACAAAATTCTCACTAAAAGGCCCGGCTACCTGCATTGAAAGACTTACCAAAAAAGCAATTTAGATTGTCAATCTTTACAAAATAAAATTGAAGTTGAAAACAATCGCGAGATGTAATTTAGATCGAAAAAAAAACTTACAAAATGCAACGTAGATTAAAATACCTTAAAAAATCGCTAAAAGGGAATTTAGATACACGGTGAACCAAGTAACAAAAACAGTGCGGGAATCTTAAAGAGAAAGGAAATATATTGAAAAGAGGAGAGGAGAGGAGAGGAGAGGAGAGGAGAGGAGAGGAGAGGGTCCGCCCCAAAGGTAAGGGACAAAAGGGAAAAACGGACCCAGCTCAGGAATCCCTCGGGGTTGCCAATTCCCGAACTCACCAGCCGTGAGCCCGAGGGTGTAGCAATATCTAGGGTGCACCGGAAGTGGTGGGGCTACACAACCCTGCCTCCTGGAGGGCCATGAGCAGAAGGCAGGAGATAACGGAAAAAGAAAAAGAAGGCTGACCCCTCGCAGAAGGAGGGTATCAGAAAAGATGAGACAAGGGTCATTAATTGATTAAATTCAACAGTAAGATCACAGCCAAATCATACGGTACTTCAATATTTCAAATATTGATCTACATACTTCCTGTCCAAAGGCAAGAATATAAATTCTCTGGCAAATTAAGGCTAGGAACAGCATTTTTCTTAACTTTTCTAACCATTCGGCTATTGTAAATCGGAAGAATCCCTAAAATAAATAAGAATGATGATGATGATGATGATTGTTGTTTTAAGGGGCCTAACATCGAGGTTATCGGCCCCTGACGAAATGAAATGGCTTGAAATGAAAGGATGAAGATAAAAAAAAACAGCTCACTGCTATGGATGAAACGAAAATGGTTTAGATAAAATAGACAGTGAGCCCCAACAATTATGCCTCATTTAGCAGGAAAAAATACTTACAAAAAGGAACTCAGATTGAAACTACTCACCAAATGGAGAGCGGTAATACGTTCATAAGGTAATTTCGAACGAAAATAATCACAAAAGGAATAGATTGAAAAATACACACAAAATGTAGGTTAAGTCCAAAATGCGTACAAAATGCAACGTACAGTCGAAATACTTACAAAATGCAAGTGAAATCAAAATACTTACAAAATGCAAATGAGATTGAAAATACGCACACAATGTAATGTAGATTCAAAATACCCACAAAATGCAATTGAGAATTAAGGGCACTTGGCAGGTCATTTCGGTGAAGAAATGTATTTTTTGTTTTATGTCTTAAATGATTCGTCATGCTTTTCTCTACAAGGGTACATAGTTTTTTAATTATATTTTTTCGTTTAAATGGCAAGGAAGGAGGGTAACAGAAAAGATGAGACAAGGGCCAATTAAGGCAGGAAAGGAAGAGACTCCCTAGGCCTCGGATACCCTAATACCGTCGGGGTCGGAAGAGAACAAGAGTTGACCAAGGGAGGTCGACAGGAAAGAAGACGGAGAGGAGCCCGGCACAAGTAAGTGGAAGCAATGCCGGACTCAGCTGGGGTCCCACTGGATGTGAGCCCCTGAGGGCTATCCTTTAAAAAAGTTTGGGTCATGTAGGAGTTTTATTTTTTGAGAAAAGTTTACCTAAAGATAAGCATGCGTAAAACAAAATTAATTTTACACATTTTCAAAATATATCGATAATGAAGGACCAAATTATAACAGGACTTTGAAAATGTACTAACACAGATAGATGATGATGATGATAATTGTTGTTTTAAGGGGCCTAACATCTAGGTTATCGGCCCCTGATGGTTTGGGTGATCGTGAAGATGAAAATGAAAAGCGAACTTAAAACTAAAACTAACTACTAACCTACATACTAGAAGAAGAAATGGAAAATTAAAGGAGAATAAGGCAAATAAAAGGACAGAAGGAAAAGAAATGCCCTCAACCCTCGGAGAAGGCGGATTGAGGGACTTGGAAGGAAGGAGAGCCATGAAAGGCATATAGGAAAGTGAAAGAGGAGAGGGTCCGCCCCAAAGGTAAGGGACAAAAGGGGAAAACGGACCCAGCTCAGGAATCCCTCGGGGTCGCCAACTCCCGAACTCACCAGCCGTGAGCCCCTGAGGGTGTAGCATTATCTAGGGTGCACCAGAAGTGGTGGGGCTACATACACCCTGCCTCCTTAAGGGCCTAGAGCACAAGGCAGGAGGTAAAAGGAAGAGAAAAAGAAGGCTGACCCCTCGCAGAAGGAGGGTATTAGAAAAGATGAGACAAGGGCCAATTAAGGCGGGAAAGGAAGAGACTCCCTAGGCCTCGGATACCCTAATACCGTCGGGGTCAGAAGAGAACAAGAGTTGACCGAGTGAGGTCGACAGGAAAGAAGACAGAGAGGAGCCCGGCACAAGTAAGTGGAAGCAATGCCGGACTCAGCTGGGGCCCCGTGGTCGCCAACCCACGCCCACTAGAAGTGAGCCCCTGGGGGGAACACAGATAGAAATACACTACAAATATGTGGTATAAATTTCATTTGTATATCATGGCTAGGAGCCTGGTTATAAATTTTATCTAAAATAGCTGCAAAATGAAAGTGATTACGTGCCATGTGCCCTTAACTACTTGAACAAAGCGGGGTAGGTTGAAAATACAAAATGCAAAATTCCTCTCGGCACGCCGGAAGGCGGAGGTAGATTTCACCGGGCAAACTAGGGGATAGGCTATAATAGGCAAAATATGCAGGTTTTCGTAGGAGGATCAGACCTCATTTATTGCGAGAAAGTATTTTACAATTGGAGGTTAGTTAACATTTTTTCGTCTTTCTATGCATACTTTTAACATTTTACTGTCTTATGGGGATGGTAACCTTCTTGTCATTTGGGGTTAATTTTTATACTTGTGATCACACTGTCCTTATGCAAGGTTTGGAACTAATGTGTAACTATCTAACAGTCTGTTACTTCTTCACGCAAAATTTTATCACACGCAGAGATGTTGGTTGGTTCCTCAGTTTAGGGGCTGCGACAAGGTGGTCATGTAACCCCGTGTACATTGGGTGTGTGTAGAATCTGTCTGATAAACGGTGTTATTTGTGATGACTGTATTAGTCTGTAATTCAGGTAAGGTCTGCAGACAATCAATTTTAAGTAGTAGTACCTAATTTTGTACCAAATACTAACGTCAACGACACCTAGCTGTGAACTTGGATGCTAGATGCCACCGCAACCAGCAACTTGCAACGAACGTTGTAACTTCCCCTCCGAAGGAAAGCATGCTGATGGATGTTTAGCGCTCTTAGAAATCCGGCTACTTTGTCCGGCTTTGAACCAGCACCTTGGGCATAGAATTTCAGCATGCTACCAGTTAGCCGCTTCCCTCATAGTCAGATGGAACAAGAAGTTCCGTGACGAACTAAAGAGCCTAATTTTCTTAAATTTAAGATTCATGTCATAGATTAATCTACAGTATATGAACCTATCTAGAATAATGACGAAATTAAGTGGGTAATATCGAAATGTCTTAATTAGTTCGAAATAAGGTATACTAGGCATACTGTAGCCTAATAGAGCAATACAGTTGGCAGCTCTGGTGACTGAATATATTCTTACTTCCATCACCTAAGGTACAGAATACAAAATGTGGTTGAAGTCCAAAGGACGTTACATGGATTTAGACATTGGATCTATTTGTACACGTAAAATCATGTTGGCAACAATGTCATGCGAGTGCTGGTCAGAAATAATCTGAAATATTATATATTTTTGTGCCAATTTTGGATGAAATCCATTTGTTGGTATAGAAGTTACATGTATTTAAAAATTGGTCCTATCAGCAGGCTTAGAATCATGTTGGTAGAACTGACGTATTTAAGTTACTCCAAATTAATGTAAAATGCCGGGTAATTTACGTGTGCATAGTTTAAAGCTGCCGGCTTGCATACTTTCTGATATATTTGGATACAAAATAGAGAGCAATTATTAACAGTTGGCAGCCCTGGTGGCTCTTAAGAATACACTCAGTCATATTTTTTTATGTACACATATTACATACAAAATTTGGTTGAAATCCAATTGATAGTGTAGAAGTTATATGCATTTAAAAATTGGACTTATCAGAAGGCTTAATATTATCTTGGCCACGCTGTCATGTGTGGCCACCTGGAAATTAAACTGAAATAGTATTATCTACATGTGTGCCAATTTTAGAATTGCTCCCATGTATACCTTCCAAGATATCCAACATGGAGCTCAAATTTCTAGTGCGTTTCTTTAGCAGTTGGTAGCACTGGCATCTTTTTCAAATATGGGCCTGAAATATTCCGGTATACATCTTTACTCATACTATATTTGGTTTCGATTGCTACAGCCGTTTAGGAGTTGATAGGACACACACACACACACACACACACACAGCCAGACAGACAGAAGGACAGACATACAGAAGGACAGACACATTTGCCGGATATATCTTATAAGTCTACTTTTTCCTCATTTTTGAAAAGTGTGAAAAGTAGGCTAAAAACAAGTTGTTCAGTAAAGAACATATAGCCTACTTTCTCCTAAATGCATGGGTATTGTTATAACTCTTTGTCCTTTTCAAGGAGTATGATTGAATATTGGTTGTAGTAGCTTGTTGAAATACAACGTGCTATAGGGATATTAAACATGAATATGAGGTGCCCTTTGCTAGTGCTACCTCTGTACCAAATTTCGTTCAATTCGGTTTCACCGTGTTTGAATTGATGGGGGGAATCGATTTGCACACATACTTGGCCACCATCTGCAAACTATTGGGCTGATGTTCTTGCAGTTTGGTCAGAATATGTTTCCCACATAAAGATATGGTGTTGCAAAATTTGGTAGAGACTAGATTATTAGGTTGGTCGTAATTACATTTTAGCTTTTAACATTTGGGTGGCTGCGATTACGTTTCCGTCAAGATAGCGGTGATATAAAACATGACACTGAGGTGCCCTTTGCTAGTGCTACCTCTGTACCAAATTTCGTTCATTCGGTTCCACCATGTTCGAATTAATAGGGGGAATCAATTTTGACATAAAGATGGCCGCCATCCGCAAACAATTAGACTAATGACCTATTAGATTGGTCAAAGGATGCTCCCTCCATAAAGGTATGTTGTTGCAAAGTTTGGTAGAGATCGGATGGTTATGCTAGTCGTAATTTGATTTAAGCTTTAAATATTCGTGTGGCCGCCATTACGTTTCTGTCAATATGGCGGCGATATTAATCATGCCCCTGAGATGCCCTTTGCTAGTGCTATCTCTGTACCAAATTTCGTTCCATTCGGTTTCACCGTGTTTGAATTAATAGGGGGAATCGATTCTGACACAAAGATGGCCGCCATCCGCAAACTATTAGGCGAATGACCTATTAGATTAGTCAAAGGATGCTCCCTCCATAAAGGTATGTAGTTGCAAAATTTGGTAGAGATCGGATGATTAGGTTAATCGTAATTTGATTTAAGCTTTGAACATTCGTGTGGCCGCCATTACGTTTCAGTCAGATGGCGGCGATATAAAACATGACACTGAGGTGCCCTTTGCTAGTGCTACCTCTGTACCAAATTTTGTTCAATTCGGTTCCACCGTGATCGAATTAATAGGGGGAATCAATTTTGACATAAAGATGGCCGCCATCCGCAAACTGTAAGGCTAATAACCTATTAGATTGGTCAAAGGATGCTCCCTCCATAAAGGTATGTTGTTGCAAAGTTTGGTAGAGATCGGATGGTTATGTTAGTCGTAATTTAACTTAAGCTTTGAACATTTGTGTGGCCACCATTACGTTCCTGTCAATATGGCGGCGATATAAAACATGACACTGAGATGCCCTTTGCTAGTGCTACCTCTGTACCAAATTTCGTTCCATTCGGTTGCACCGTGTTCGAATTAATAGGGGGAATCGATTTTCACACAACGATGGCCGCCATCCGCAAACTATTACGCTGATGACCTATTGGTTTGGTCAGAGGATGTTCCCCCCATAAAGGTATGTTGTTGAAAAATTTGGTAGAGATCGAATGATTAGGTTAGTCGTAATTTGATTTAAGCTTTGAACATTTGTGTGGCCACCATTACGTTCCCGTCAAGATGGCGGCGATATAAAACATGACACTGAGGTGTCCTTTGCTACTGCTACCTTTGTACCAAATTTCGTTCAATTCGCATTCACCGTGTTCGAATTGAATGGGGGGGGGACAGACATTCAGAGTACACACACTCACACACACACACACACACACATACACACACACACACACACAAAGACTCACAGACTCACATACACACACACAGACAGACACACTTTTTTCGCCCTGTGTTGATCTCATAAGTCTACTTTCATTTTTTGCAAAAATCGAAAGTAGGCTAATAACAAGTAGTTCCGTGAAGAACTATACAGCCTATTTTCATATATCCTACTTATGTTAATTGCCACTGTCAACATACACAATTTCTGTTGGATTGCTGTAATAGATTCGTAGATATTGAGAACCGACTAAATATTTCGGATGGTCGCCATGTTGGATTTTATATATGTATGTCCTAGAGTTATGTACTGTTACATGCATATTATTGTGAACGTGTAGTATTCAAACTTCAATCGCATAATTAGGACTCAAGAAAAAACAAGGAGATTTTAAAATTTTGCACAGCTGCCATCTTGAGGTTATGGAAACAATTGAAATAAATTAGATGCCAGTGGATTAACATTCGTATAAGGATTTACTGTACCAAGTTTCACTGCATGCGGATGGTTAAATTGCGAGAAAAGTCCATGTGAATATTTATATGATGATGATGATAATTGTTGTTTTAAGGGGCCTAACATCTAGGTTATCGGCCCCTGATGGTTTGGGTGATCGTGAAGATGAAAATGAAAAACGAACCTAAAACTAAAACTAACTACTAACCTACATACTAGAAGAAGAAGAAATGGAAATTAAAGGAGAATAAGGCAAATAAAAGGACAGAAGGAAAAGAAATGCCCTCAACCCTCGGAGAAGGCGGATTGAGGGACTTGGAAGGAAAGCCATGAAAGTCATATAGGAAAGTGAAAGAGGAGAGGGTCCGCCCCATGAATATTTATAATTCGCGTCACCGCCATGTTGGATTTGTGATCACCAGGTTATTTAAAGTCCTATCGGTGAACTTAAGTTCATAGCCCCTATGAACATTAAAAAATGCAGTTTGATTGCTAAAATAGATTCGTAGATATTCAGTATCGTCTAAATACTTCGGATGGTCGCCATGTTGGATTGTTAAATGTATAGGCCATAGAGTCATGTACCATTAAAGGAAAATTATTGCGTAGGTTCATTATTCAAACTTTCACTTCGATCGCATGACTACATCACAAGAAATAAAAACTTAATTTTAAAATTCGCACTGGCGCCATCTTGAGGTTATGTAAACAATTGAACTAAATTAGATATCAGTGGATTACAATGTGTATAAATATTTCCTGTATCAGGTTTCAGTGCGCTTGGAACATTAAATCGCGAGAAAGGTATATTTAAAATTTTCAAATTCGCTTGGCCGCCATGTTCATTTTGTAGTAAACCGGTTTTTGAAAGTCTTATAGATGGACTTCCAGTAGTGCCCTTTATCTCCGTACAAAATTTTAGGGAGATACCGCTAATATTTTCAGAGATATAGAATGCCGGTGAAATATTTCGCACATCCGCCATCTTGTGATTATGTGAACAATTGAACGAAGTTAGATGTCGGTGCATTACAATCTATATAAACATATACTGTACCTAGTTTCATTGCGTTTGGTTGGTCAAATCGCGAGAAACGTCTATTTAAAAGTCGCAAATTCGCTTGGCCTCCATGTTGGTTTTGTAGTTACCAGGTTTTCAAAAGTCACATAAGTGAACTTATAGTAGATCCCTCTATCACATTAGAAAATGTCAGGGTAATATCGGTAATAGTTTCGGAGATATTGAATGCTGGTGAAATATTTTGCACAGCCGCCATGTTGGATTGGTGAGTCGTAACAAAATTTGAAGGGCACGGTCGAGGTCGCCGGGAATAGTGCTATGAACTTTCCGAGTTTCATTGAAATCGCTCCTGCCGTTTAGATTTTATTAGGGGGGGGGGACGGACACACACACGAATCACACACACACACGCACACACACACGGACAAGAGGTGATCTCATAAGCCTATTTTTTCAAAATTGAAAATAGGCTAAAAATGAATGTGATCTCGTCAATGGCGTTGTCTTGGCAACCTCTGATAGATCATCCCTTATCAATTTAAAAGCGTTGTTATGGTAACCTCTGATGGCACTTGGCATTTTTTAAAATTCCGAAATCATTTTTCTCATCCCTTGGCGTAATGGTGGGTCATATCAAAAATTCTTTCAGACAAAAGTTTTAGGTAATTATTAGGGGAATATTTTCCATTTTGTACGGTTTTGATATTGTGCCTATTAAGAGAGATATGATTAATGTTTCCAGAAGAACCCACTTTTTTCCACCCCTTTGGTCAATGGTTGGTGCTATCAAAAAACTTATTTGACATAAATTTTTGGCACTTATCCGACACATATTATGAACTTTGAATGGATTCGATATTTCACGCATTAAGAGAGTAATTGCGAAATTTCACTTTTTCGAAAAAAGCCCCCCATTTTCACCCCCTTCGACCCATTTTGCCCATTAACGAACTCGACCGAGATTTTATAGGGTTACATATTATGTAAAAAAAACAAAGTGATTGGTGCATAATTACGGCAGTTATCGTGTCCACAAGGAACTGATTTATATATATAGATAGATACATATATACATAAATTATATATAAACTTTTGAACTGACGGTGGTTTTGGGGTCTGGGGGATGTGAAACGCGGAGATATGTCGAAATTTTCCGGAAGTCGAAACATGGTACCCATTGCAATAGTTAGTTTTCTAATGAAATCTACCTAATTGAAATTCAAAATACTCACAAGAAGACCCCCCTATATTGAACGACTTTCTAAAAAGCAATTTTGATTGGCAATCCTTACAAAATGCAAGTGAGGTTGAAAAACACTCACAAAATGCAATTTAGATCGAAAAAAGTTACAACAATCAACGTAGATTAAGAATACCTACAAGAAGGTGCGGTAATCTTAAGGAGAAAAAAAAATCTAAGGCGTAGAGGAGAGGAGAGGGTCCGCCCCAAAGGCAAGGGACAAAAGGGGAAAACGGACCCAGCTCAAGAATCCCTCGGGGTCGCCAACTCCCGAACTCACCAGCCGTGAGCCCCTGAGGGTGTAGCATTATCTAGGGTGCACCAGAAGTGGTGGGGCTACATACACCCTGCCTCCTTGAGGGCCTTGAGCACAAGGCAGGAGGAAAAAGGAAAAGAAAAAGATGGCTGACGCAGGAGGGGGGAATCAGAAAATATGAGACAAGGGCCAATTAAGGCGGGAAAGGAAGAGACTAAAATAAATAAGGATCACGTGAGGAATGAAAGTGTGCAAAGAGCGGATTACGTTCTATGTACGACACAGAAGCATTAGGCTACAAGTTTATCAGTATTTTTGATGTAGCTAAATCATATGATGATGATGATGTTGATTGTTGTTTTAAGGGGCCTAACATCTAGGTTATCGGCCCCTAATGATCTGGGTGATAGCGAAAATGATAATGAAACGGAAACCAGAACGAAAATTAAGTGAGACGGAAAATACTTACAAAAAGGAACTCGGATTGAAACGACTCACAAAATGTTCTTACAAAAGGGAATTTAGAACGAAAAGATTCACAAAGGAATAGATTGAAAAATACCCACAAAATGAAGGCTAGGTTCAAAATACGTACAAAATGCAATGTAGCGTCGAAATACTTACAAAATGCAAATGAGATCGAAAACACGTACAAAATGAAATTGAGGTTCAAAATACTTACAAAATGCAATTGAAATTGAAAATACACAATGCAATTCAGATTGAAATAGGCCTTATCCCAGTTCCAATCCAAATTATTTACAAAGTGCAATCGAAATTCAAAATACTTACAAAATGCAATTGAAATTGAAAATGCTTACAAAATGTACGGTGATTCTAACGACTCATGTGGATTGACAATACTTACAAAAAGCAATTTAGATTGAAAATACTTGACAAAATGTAATTTAGATTCAAAATACCCACAAAATGCAATTGAGAATCAAAATATGTGCAAAATGCCCACCAAACAAAATGCAATTTAGATTCAAAATTCGTGCGAAATGCGGTTGTGGTTGAAAATACTTACAAAATGCAATTGAAATTCAAAATACTCACTAAAAGGCCCCGCAACCTGCATTGAAAGACTTACTAAAAAGCAATTTAGATTGTCAATCTTTACAAAATGCAATTGAGGTTGAAAACAATCGCGAGATGTAATTTAGATCGAAAAAACTTACAAAATGCAACATAGATCAAAAATGCCTTAAAAATCGCTAAAAGGGAATTTAGATACACGGTGATTCGAGTAACAAAAACAGTGCGGGAATCTTAAAGAGAAAAGGAAATAGAAGGAAAAGAGGAGTGGAGAGGGGAGAGAGGAGAAGGTCCGCCCCGAAGGGAAGGGACAAAAGGGGAAAACGGACCCAGCTCAGGAATCCCTCGGGGTCGCCAACGCCCGAACTCACCAGCCGTGAGCCCCTGAGGGTGTAGCATTATCGACGGTGCACCAGAAGTGGTGGGGCTACATACACCCTGCCTCCTTAAGGGCCTTGTGCACAAGGCAGGAGGTAAAAGGAAAAGAACAAGAAGGCTGACCCCTCACAGAAGGAGGGTATCAGGAAAGATGAGACAAGGGCCAATTAAGGCGGGAAAGGAAGAGACTCGCTAGGCCTCGGATACCCTAATACCGTCGGGGTCGGAAGAGAACAAGAGTTGACCAAGGAAGGTCGACAGGAAAGAAGAAAGAGAGGAGCCCGGCACAAGTAAGTGGAAGCAATGCCGGACTCAGCTGGGGCCCCGTGGTCGCCAACCCACAACCCACTAGATGTGAGCCCCTGGGGGGTGTAGCTAAATCATTGTGAATACAAATTAGAGACAATAACTATCAATAATCAACAGTCAGACAATAACTATCAATAATCAACAGTACAATCAACAGTCCCGGTACTTACGCCGTGGAAAGAAGCAGCGGCGGCTCGTGAAAGGGTGCTGCAGAGCTGCAGCCCCCCCAGGGTATTAGACAATATCAATTTACACTTTGAAAGTAATGGGGTAACGGTGTAATTAAATAGATCTCTTTAAATTATTCACAAGTAAAGGCCAGGCTGGCTCGTAAATCCGCTTCCCTCACGGCTGCTGCATTCACCGCAGCACCTTAGGAACTTAACTTTGCACTTCCTGAATCCACTTCCCCCATTGCCAAGTTGTCCTATGAAAGCCTCTTTGGGTGCTGCAATCATTGCAGCTTCGCCACAGAGTGCCAACTCATCTTTGGAAACAATGGAGTATACAGTTTGCAAACAGCTCAAATATTATACTGGCAGCGGCTAACAGCCCCTAATTCGTATTCAGAAAAATTACAACTTATATTCTAATTCACTAAATTATAAATATAATCATAATAATAACGCAAGAAAATGTTTAAATGGGTAAAACGTTTGCTGCAACATGGCTATGTTAGTAGCACTGAATGGCAATGAGAATCATGAGTAGAAGAAGGATAGAACTCAAGTAGGCGCTCACGGCATCTAGTGGGTACTAGAAGAACCATGTCCATTATCAACCCTTAGCCAATGAAAGGGAGGCATTCCACCATCTCCCTGATTTGTGCATTTTCTTCAAACACTTGTACGATCAGTCTTGCCAACATGCGAATTATAGATCAATATTCTAATGTAGTATGCTTGCGTGATATTAACAAATACTTGTATATTATTTCACAGTATAGTCGGTGGAGAATTTAGCTGAACTCAAAAGAGAGTGACAGATCTTAGAAAACTGAGCGAAGAAATTCAGAAGCACGCATCTTCCGGAACTCATTTAAATAACATGTAAAATTTTGCAGTGTTACGCTTAAGTTCAGCGTATCAACAATCGGTTGAGCGTCATAACAATGAAGTAACTAGAAACAAGGAAATATATAAATAGAATCATAATACTATGACTGTCTGTTAGGTAGTCAGTCCGAAGGCTGGTTGGATCCCCAAAAAGTACCGCCGTTAGGTTATGTGGGTTGATACCCACAAAAACCAAAGGCAGTGCTATATTGAGGCGTACTATGCAAGAAGAAGAGTGAGGTAGTTTGCCATGGCTTTCCTCACTGAGTCAGAACAGCAGTACTAACCCTATGAGTAGAACCTTTCACAGCATTCACAGGCACTAACTATGCCCTGGTTGTTATTACAAAGCACCACCCATACCTCAGTAGCTTCCATATAATCACAGCCATGAGTGAGACTGAGACATCGGTGAAAAGCCACATTTTACTCTAGCCTGTGCCAACAGACAAATGGAAATGTACTGCATTCATCAAGAGATGGCAAACAGGCTAAATACTATCACAAGAAAATGTTTATATCGAAGAGAAGAATTTCGAAATATCGGTGGAGCTGTAAAACCTTCGATTTTCCTTCTCACTGGTTCTTAGGCCCGTCATCTACAGAGGTTGTTAAACTGTTACGTATCGCTATCACCCTGCCTATGGCTACCGCTGAACCCGAACGCTGCTTTTCGTGCCTCAAGAGGATCAAAGTGTACCTCAGGACTGCCATGGCCGTAAAGCCCTGCGCGGATATCCGCAACATTTGTCGTCATACGGATATAGTTGTCATGGATGTGCGGATACCGGTAATGTTTGGAGTAAATTTGCGGATAGATTTTAGAATACAGTACAATCCGAACTTGTTGAATATCATTACTAGGACCCGGATGTTTATTGTTATGTTTTTATGACAAATGTAAAATGGTGATTAAGATTATCTCATTAAAATTATGTCATTAAGCATAATTAACTCTCCAAACTGAAAAGGGTTGCAATTCTGGCTGTATAACATTCATTTTAAACATAGCACATGACATACATAGCCTAAGGGAACGACTTTCTCCTCAAATGTCTAAATGTGTTGCTTTAATGTATGTCTACCCCTTATTATTCCCGTTCTCCAAAGGGGTCGAGGATGAGATGCGATGTAAGTCTTTGTGGCGGATGGTTTTTACGGCCAGATGGATGTGTTGCTTTAATAAAAAATAAAAATATTTTTGTAATGCCAGTAGATTCGAATAACAAACATGCGGATAACAGTCGTGCGGATGCAAGGCGGATGTGGATAACGTTTTCTTTATCAGCGCAGGGCTTTAGCCATAGGACAAGAAAGACTTACTGCACTTGGAATGCTGTCTATTGAGAATGGTTTGATTAACAGCATACCGAATTTCAATAACATCGTCATCGAAAAATTCGTCGCGTTCAAGACTCGACGCCTGGAACTGATCTACAAATAAGGTAAGTTAATGCATGTGCATGCAGCCCCACCAACTGCGATATGTGCGAGCCGCCACTGGAAAGAAGTCGTCTCCACAATAATGCAGACTGCACACTGCATGTATCGTGTGACAAGTTTTCCAATTGACAGCGCCGAAGCCCATCTTTCTCTCTGAACTTTTTGTACAGGAAAGTAGTGAAGAGATTTCGTACCCGTTTTATACTATTTGCAACCGTATACAGAAAAGTACCTCCTCGAATTTGACAATTTTCTTTCTGTTATCATCACGACGTCAATGCTTCACCATTTAAACAAACCTCACTAGTCACTATGTTTCAGCTTCAACATTCTACCGCATGGCTGCGCCATCCAACTTTTCCGACGTCAATAGTCTGAGTGCCCTTAGTGAAATTAAAAAAAAAAAAAAAAAAACCATTAATAAAGCTTGCCACGGTGGGTGAGTGGTTCTCGAGTCGGACTACCAACCCCAGGCTTGCAGGTTAGCTCCTGGTCGTGGTAAGAGCATTTTGAAAGGCGACGAAAATCACGACATGCATGTCATACGTTTTTGGCATGTTAAAGACCCATTTGAATTCAGTAGGCCGTGTTCACCATGGGAAAATAAATCTCGGGATTTTCCGCCAACACAAAGTTCCTCCTTTCTCTATTAGAAAGCGCTATAGTGGAAGGAGCTTAGGTATCTAACCTCCTTGACTTTCATACTGCTCTAAGGAACGACAAAATTCGACATACAAGCTGCGCTCTGGGTGTCAAATAACAAAGCTTGCACCCGGCATCCGAGCCCATGCGATATTATTAATAACATTATAACAGACTTATTACTAAGTTTCATTAAAAACTTGTGTGGTTTAATACCGATGAAGTGTTATAAACATATCCACTGAACCGAAATTAGCCTAAAGTCTGTTCACCTCAAAGTCACTGGTAAAAGGGAAAACGTGTAGAGATCATGAAACCCTCGAGTCCTTGATTGGGTAGCACTTTCCAGGTGCACCTTAACTCATGGGGTTACACACACCCTGCCTCCTTTTGGGCTTTGAACACAAGGCAGGTCATGAAAAGAAAAGAAGAGTTCACACTCCTCGAAGAATGAGGCTACCAGGAAATATAAGGCAAGTAGGACAAGAAGTTCCGTGAAGAACTATACAGCCTACTTTTCATGTCAATGATTATTCTACAGAATATGAACCTATCTAGAATAATAACGAAATTAAGTTGGTAATATCGAAATATCTAATTAGTTCAAAATATACCTGGTATAATGTAGCCTAATAGAGAACTACAGTTGGCAGCCCTGGTGACTGAATATATTCTTAGTTCCATCTCATAAGGTACAGAATACAAAATTTGGTTGAAGTCCAATGGACGTTACATGCAATTACACACTGGATCTATCAGCACGCGTAAAAGCATGTTGCCAATGTCATGCGTGTGCTGGTCAGAAATAATCTGAAATATTATGATATCTTGTTGTGCCAATTTTGGATGAAATCCATTTATTAGTATAGAAGTTTCATGTATTTTAAATTGGACATATCAGCAGGCATAGAATCATGTTGGCAACACTGCCTTGTATTAATTACTCCAAATTAATCTAGAATGTCAGGTGCTATACGTGTGCAAAATATAGAGCTGTTGGCTTGCATACTTTGATATATTGATATTAGGAAAAAAAAATATAGACAGCATTTATTAAAAGTTGGCAGCTCTGATTGCACTTAACAATACTTATAGTCATATCTGTTATGGTACACATAGCACATACGAAATTTGGTTGAAATCCAACTGATAGTATAGAGTTACATGTATTTAAAAATTGGTACTATCAGCAGGCTTATAATCATGTTGGTAAATCTGACGTATATAAGTTACTCCAAATTAATCTAAAATGTCAGAATATACGTGTGCATAGTTGAAAGCTGTTGGCTTGCATATTTTGTGATATATTGGTATTTCAATAGAAAAAATAGAGAGAGCAATTATTAACAGTTGGCAGCCCTGGTGGATCTTAAGAATACGTTGTCATATCTGTTTACGTACAGATATTACATACAAAATTTGGTTGAAATCCAATTGATAGTGTAGAAGTTATATGCATTTAAACATTGGACCTATCAGAAGGCTTAAAATTATTTTGGCAACACTGTCATGGTTGGCCTCCTGGAAATTAAACTGAAATAGTCTATCTACATGTGTGCCAATTTTGAAATAGCTCCCATGCATACCTTGCAAGATATCCAACATGGAGTTCAAATTTCTAGTGCGTTTTTTCAGCAGTTGGTAGCACTGACATCATTTTCAAATATGGACGTTAGATATTCCGGTGCACATCTTTACTCATACTAAATTTGGTTTTGATTGCTGCAGCCGTTTAGGACTTGATATGGGGGGACACACACACAGCCAGACAGACAGACAGACATACATTTTCCCGGATCGATCTCATAAGTCTACTTTTTCCTCATTTTTGCAAAATGTGAAAAGTAGGCTAAAAATCAGATGCACCTTAGGTGTCAGTTACCATAATACCGTCGGGGTTGGAAGATGATGATAATTGTTGTTGTAAGGGGCCAACATCTAGGTTATCGGCCCTAATGGTTTGGGTGATCGTGAAGATAAAAATTAAATGCAAACTAAAATAACTAAAAACTAACAACTAACTTATATACTAGAAGAAGAAATGGAAAAAATGAGAATTAAGGCAAATGAAGGACAGGAGGGAATGAAATGCCCTCAACCCTCGAAGAATGCGGATTGAGGGACTTGGAAGGAAGGAGAGCCATGAAAGGCAGATAGGAAAGTGAACGACGAGATGATGATGATGATAATTGTTGTTTTAAGGGGCCTAACATCTAGGTTATCGGCCCCTGATGGTTTGGGTGATCGTGAAGGAAAGTGAAAGACTCCCTAGGCCTCGGATACCCTAATACCGTCGGGGTCTGAAAAAATCCAACATGGCGGCGACTCGAAATTTAAATATTCAAATATACGTTTCTTGCGTTTCAACCATCCGAGTGCAGTGAAACTTGATACGGTATATTCTTATACAAATTTTAATAGACTGGCATCTAATTAATTTAAATTATTTTCCTAACCACAAGATGGCGGCTGAGCGAAATTTGAAAATCCCGCTTTTATTTCTTGTGTCCTAATCATGCTATTGAAATTTGAATAAAACACCTACAAAATAATCTTTATGTAATAGTACATAAATCCAAGGCCTATAATATAAAAATCCAACATGGTGACCATCCAAAATATTTAGACGGTTCTCAATATCTAAGAATCTATTACAGCAATCAAACAGACAATTTGTATGTTGATAGAGGCAATTGATATTAGTAGGATATATGAAAATAGGCTGTTTAGTTCTTCACGAAACTTTTTTTTTTAAGTTTTGACGCCTGAGGCTGAGTGGGACTCAATCAACCCACAAGCAGGATTTAATTATCGAGCCAGAGCCGGGTATCGAATCAGGATCTTAGGGATGACAGCACAGAATACTCACACTATACTGACAACAGTGAGTACGCAATGTGCGAGTGAAGACCTATTTCATGAAGGTTGCGTTAGACAAGGTAAAGTATCGGATCTGACCGCACCGTGAAATGAATCGGTTACGCTTCAGCATCTGTGACATCAGCAAGCAGTAGGCCTACCTTTCTCTTAAACCATGGTCACTTGGAATTACATTCTTTTACTTGGATCGCTTTTTCTTGTGAAATTTAACCTGGTCTACGGTATTCCTCGCGTGGGGGTCAGATTGCGAAGTTGCAGGTACATTTGGCCTAGTTCTTGATATTTTGATGATTATGATGGCAATTGTTGTTTCAACCCTTAAGTACTGCAGTTAAGTGGTTTACAGTTGCGTAAGAGGTTAGGTAGGGTGTTGACAGCACCCGAAATTATGTTGGGGGTATGAACTTTCTCACATATTTGTTTCACAACTAACATACTATTCATTTATTTTAGAGTAATTATTATTGTCTTCTTTGGAGTCTCCTTGTCTTAGGCGACAGTACGCCGGCCTCTCACAGCTGGGCCCGTGGTTCAAATCCCGGTCACTCCATGTGAGATCTGTGCTGGACAAAACGGAAGCAGACAGGTTTTTCTCCGCGTACCCCGGTTTTTCCTTGCCAACATTTAATTCCAGCAACACACTCCACTATCATTTCATCTTATTTGTCATTCATTTAATCATTGCCTCAGAGGAGTGCGTCAGGCTTCGGCAGCCGGCACAGTTCATATCCTCACCGCCAGATGGGGGATTCGTTCATTACATCCCTGACCCGGTCGTCGACTGGAAGCAGGTTGTGCATTTTCATTTTTTTTTTTTTCATTCATTATTGACTTTTTAGGATATTTGAGTTTAGGAACTCCGTAGTATTGCCTAAGCTAAGTTTCAACTTGTATTTACCATTTCCTCATAAATTGTCAACAGGAACTAATCGATTGTTTTCAGAGATTTTCTTCAAGACTCATCTTAATCCGAAACAGGCATATTGAAAATAAAAGTATTTTTGAATTCTCATTAATATATTAAAAAATTCTTATTTTTAATAGCAGTTTCATGACCATTACCATTTGACAAAATTTAACTAAAGTAAATTTTGGAAAAAGGACGAGTTCAAGTACACATTTAAGGTGGAAGATTAACTAGAAATTTCAGTTTCGCATGTTGAAAATTTCCGAAATTGAGATATTTTCTATCTAGATAAACATGTTACCGAGAAATTACAATATTTTTTTTTCGAGTTTTCAAAACATGCCTTTACTATTCTTTCATTTTGATGTTGTTCCATATCCCTTTTCCCTTTCTTCTGCCGCAGCCACTTTCTTAATAATGTTTCTATTCATCATCATTAGAAATAATGAAAATGAAAATGTACTTTGGTGGGTTTACTAATAGGACGTATGATTGTAGGAAAGTATAAGGAAAGTAGCCTCAGAAATGAGATACAAAAATAGGATGATTATTGTTGTTTTAAGGGGCCTAACATCTAGGATATCGGCCCCTAACGGTTTGGATGACCGTGAAGATGAAAATGAAATGTTGATTATGATGATGATGATAATTGTTGTATTAAGGGGCCTAACATCGAGGTTATCGGCCCCTAATGAAATGAAAGGATGTAGATAAAAAAAACTCACTGCAATGGATGAAGCAAAATTAGTGTTTATAAAACAGACAGTGAGCCCCAAAAATTATGCCTTATTTGAATAAAAAGAATAAAAAGGCGGATGGTAAAAAAGGATAAAACAAATAAGGCATAGTGAACAATACAATACATAACACAATAAAAAAATAAAAAACATAAAACAGATTTAACCACAATTAAAAGTCGTAACTACACATTAAAACTTAAAAAAGTAACCACTCTCCCTCATGAACCGGATGACGAGGTCAGCTGACGGCCCGTCATCTCGGAGAATAAGGGAGAGGGTATTAGGCAGTTTAAGAGTCCCTCGCAGATCGGCCAGATCCACACACTCCAAGAGAAGGTGTGCCACGGTTAGGTGGGCGCCGCAAGTTCACACAGGAGGATCTTCTCTCTTTAGCAAGTGGGACTGCGTAGCAATCCCATGGCCGATCCAGAGTCGACAGAGTACCACAGCTTCCTTCCGGAGAGATCGGAAGGAAGATTTCCACACCTTCGTTGTCTCCTTGATGCCTCTCAGTTTGTTGGGTTGAGCCGTGGCACGCCATGCCTCCTCCCAATGCGACAGGATCGAATGCCGCAACCGAGAGCGCACATCACTAGCAGGCACCTTATACGGTAGCGAGGGCAGTGCGACTGCCTCTCTCGCCGCCTGATCAGCAAGCTCGTTTCCCGCAATACCCATGTGGCTAGGAAGCCACACCAAGGTCACCCCGGTTCCAGCGTTACGCGAACTGACGAGCTGGTCGTGCACACGCTGGGCCAACGGGTGCTTCGGGAAACACACATCGATCGCCTGCAGCGCACTCAGAGAGTCAGTACACACAAGAAAGTGCTGGTGATCGTCTGATAACGTGTACCGCAGAGCCTCTAAGATGGCATAGAGCTCCGCAGTGTACACGCCACAGGCCTCGGGAAGTGAAAAGAGAAACCGACGATCCTCAACCACAAATGCACAGCCTACTTTCTCGTTTACCCTCGAACCGTCCGTGAATAGAAGCCCTGATCCCGGATAACGGAACAGCATCCGATGGACGGAGGAGTCCGTGTCCGACTTGGGGCCGGTGTGCAGATCCAGGATGATATCAGGGCGAGAGACCATCCACGGAGGGGCCATGCTAGGTACTCGGACGATACAGGAGACAGAAGGAAATCGGAACTGACGGTATAAGTCATCCAAGCGAATCCCCGCCGGCCGAGTGGCTCGGGCGAGCGCATCATACAGCCGGTGATTAGGATTGGAAAACAAACATGGATAGCTTGGATGAAGTGGCATCTGTCGAATAGTTGCAGCATAGGTCAGCAGTACTTGTTGGTGCCTCAGGTGTAAAGGAGGTACGCCAGCCTCGGCGAGCAAGCTGACGACTGGGCTTGTCCGAAAGGCACCCGTCGCCAGCCTCACACCGCCGTGGTGGACACTGTCCAGTTTAACAAGCACTGACTTACGGGCCGAACCATATGCTACACTGCCATAATCTAACCTAGATATAATCAGTGCCTTATAAAAACATAGGAGCACCGCGCGGTCCTCCCCGCTAAGAAACCGCAACATGTTGAGTTTCTTAGCACAGGCAGTTTTCAAACATCGCACGTGTGGTTCCAACGTCAATTGCTGATCGAAAAGGAGCCCAAGGAACCGGTACGCAGCAACAAAAGGCAAAGCTACATTGCCCAGATAATGCTCAGGATCTGGATGGAGGGTGCGATTTCGGCAGAAATGGACAACCGAGGACTTAGCGGTTGAGAATCGAAAGCCATGCTCCAGTGTCCAGCGTTCCACTCTCCGAATAGCTTGTAGTAGCTGTCGTTCAGCGACCGCCATATTTTGCGCACTATAATGTAGAGTGAAGTCGTCTACATATAGCGACGGTACCACTGCTGGACCAGCAGCAGCGACTATACCGTTCATGGCAATCGCAAATAATGTTACGCTAAGCACCGGCAAGTTACCTCGGAATTTCCATTGATGCAGGGTAGAGAGGATGCCGTAACGCCAAGTGGTGTCATAGGCCTTCTCGAGGTCAAAGAAAACAGCGACTAGGTGCTGTCTCCGGAGAAAAGCGTCCTGTATGGCGGTCTCCAGGCGTACCAGATGGTCGTTGGTACACCGAGACGCCCTGAAACCACACTGGTATTCAGACAGGAGTCCCCGTTTCTCCAGGACCCACACTAGGCGCCGATTGACCATCCTCTCAAAGAGCTTGCACAGACCGTTAGTGAGACAAATAGGTCTGTAACTCCCTGTCAATTTGGGATCCTTATCGGTCTTCAGGATAGGTATAATGATACCTTCCTGCCATTGCGCTGGAAACACACCTTCCAACCAGATACGATTAAACACCCTGAGCAAATAACGAATGCTCTCATCGTTAAGGTGTTTAAGCATCTGGTTGTGAATATTATCCGGGCCAGGAGACGTGTCCCTGCAGAGTGCCAGCGCTCCGCGGAGTTCCCACTCCGTAAAGGGCACGTTGTACTCCTCCGAAGCGCGGGAAGCAAAACTAAGCTGGAAACGTTCCGTTTCGCTCCTCAGGGCCACGAAGGCAGGGTCATAGTTATCGGAACCGGATATATCCGCAAAATACGAGGCGAGATGGTTTGCAACGCGATAAGGATCTGTAACCAATTCATTATCAATGGAAATTCCCGGTACAGTACAAGATGTCTGAATTCCCGAAATGCGTCGTAGTTTAGTCCACACTTGAGAGGAGGGGGTATGTGCCGTAATAGAAGACACATACCGTTCCCAGGATTGTTTCTTACTCTGGCGAATAAGAATCCGTGCCTTGGCACGAAATTTCTTAAACGCCACCAAATTGGCCATGGTTGGACGCCGACGGTAGTGCTTATGAGCTCGACGACGGTCTCTTATTGCCACTGCAATATCCTCTGTCCGCCAAGCGACGAGGTTGCGACGAGGAGTCCCTGAAAAGGATGGAATGGACTCTTCGGCGGCAGCAAGAAGCACATCGGTGATGTGCTGTACCTCGTCATCGACGCTCCGGCAACCAAGATCAACGAACACAGCTCGTTCTTGAAACGAGGGCCAATTTTCCCGCTTAAGCACCCAACGACTGGGGAACTCCACGGGCTTCTGGTTCAGAAGTGTAAGAACGATCGGGAAATGGCCACTGTCACAGAGGTCGTCGTGTACATTCCAACCAAATAGGGGGACCAGCGCACGGCTACACACACTCAAGTCAATGTGTGAGTACGTGCCGAGAGCTAAGCTAAAATGTGTAGCTTCCCCTGTATTTAATAGACATAAATCCATCCCTTGAATTAAGCCCTCCACGTCCCTTCCTCTGGGGCAGGAAGATGGTGATCCCCATTGGGGGTGATGAGAGTTGAAATCACCCACGATTAGAAAAGGGACTGGAAGTTGATCAACAAGATCAAAGACGTCATTAATATCAAGGGGCTGGTTCGGTGGAAGGTACACGTTACATACAGTTGTCATAACAGGCAAGGACACGCGAACTGCAATAGCTTCCAGAGGAGTGTCGAGTGGAAACTCCTCACTATAGCAATCAGAGCGAACGAAGGTACAAACGCCCCCGGAAGCCCGGGTGGCGTCTTGTCGCTCTTTGGAGTATAGTCGGAAACCTCTCAGAACAGTCTCGTGATCAGGTCTGAGGTTTGTTTCCTGTAGGCAGACTATACTCGCTGCGTATTGGGCAATAAGCTGACGGAGTTCTGTCAAATGCCTGTCATAACAGTTACAATTCCACTGTAACAATGCCATTGTGTGGACTTAGGGAATAAGTTGGAGCAGCACGCTACAACGTAGACTCTGGAGGATCATCAGCCACTACGTCGACTATAATCTCCATGTCCTCAGGCGAGGTCATGGAGTGAATCGACTCAGTGGAAGATTTCCTAGACGCAGTTCGGCGGCAGGCGGATCTCCATGGGGAACGCGCCGATCTGGGGACCGAAACGTCCCCAGGCGCAGAAGCATCCGCAGGTGGTGGCGCGGATGGCTTCCCCTTTTTTTGAGAAAGGGAATGCGTAGTGCGGGGTCCCTTCTTACCCGCCTCTTTAAGATATATAGACGGGTCAGGAGCCGAATTCCTGACCCTGGTCGACGATGCCGCCTCCGCCGGCTTCAGCGCGGCTTTCGCCGACCGTTTGGGTGGGGAGAAAGTCTTCGACTTCCTCCCGAGTGGGGAGTAAGTCTTCAAAATCCTCCCCTGCTGTGCGGGCGGAGCAGCCTTCTCTCGCACAGCCTTCGTGCTGGCCGAAGGTGGAGTTGAAGTCACCTTCGGGCTTTCCGTTATGATCTTAGGTGCTGGTTTCGGAACAGGAAACTCAGTTGCAGGTTTCACAGCTGGTACAAAAGATGAGGTAGCCGGGACCAAATTTGATATTATGGCTCTATAATCAATCGTTGGAGAAGGCGAAGTCGTGGAATGGTACTTCTTGCGTGCCTCCTGGTAGGTGAGACCATCCAGGGTTTTGATCTCCTGGATTTTCTTCTCACTAAGGAAGACAGGGCAGTTCCTGTCCCGAGGAGAATGAAATCCAGGGCAATTAGTGCACTGATAAGGTGTTGTGCACTCTTCCGCTTCGTGTGGTACCTTACCGCATGTTCCGCAGATTTCGGGGCTCGAGCATCGGGATAACATGTGCCCGAACTTCTGGCACTTATAACACCTCATTGGTACGTCACAACGGTAACTTGTAACCTTGACTTTCTCCGGGAGCACCGAAAGCTCAAAGGAAATAATGAAAGCACCAGTATCTACGATTTGACCATTGACCTTGCGCGTAATGCGCCGGACATCAGTCACGTGACGGTGCTGCATATCCTCCTTGAGCTCCTCGTCAGTGTTCAGAATGAGGTCCCGGTGGAAAATAACTCCTCGGACCAGATTCAGGGACGTGTGCTTTTCCACTTTGACGGGAATTTCGCCAAAGTGGTCACATTGCAAAAGTTGTTCAACTTGCTCACCAGTCCTAGCCTTGAGCAACAAGCTACCGTTCCTCATCATTTGTACTTTCTCAAGCTCACCATGGACACCTTCTATGTGGAGAGAAAACAACAGCTTGAAATCACCCCCATCTGTTCTGGTAGCTACCAGAAACTTGGGGGTGTTAGCACCCAGATTTTCACGCACAGATTGTTCCCAGGGGGTTGATCGCCGTAGGGAATCAAATGTTTAAGACTTGGGTGTAGGACCACCCTGTTTGGGGATTTTTCTTTTTGAACCCATGGCCAGATCATCCTCCCCGAATGCCACAGACATCCGATCACGGGCCGACACAGTAGGCGCTACCCAGCCAGGGCAAGGCCCGCCTAGCTTGGAAGGCATTGCCCGGGGGTCCCATGTTTTACAATGCCGTATCGGCATGTACCCCTTGGCATATACTGGATTTTACAGCTCAGACATTCGGCTGTGCGGGGACCTGCGTAGTCAGGCGGATACTACTGCACGGGTACATGGCACACCCACCTGTCGGCGCGGCCAAGACCGGAACAGGCTTTCGAGCATAGTCGCAAGCGTAAGTGGCCCATCCCCTAACAGCACGCACATATAGAAATTTTGGTTGCCAGACCAAGCAGTAACGGAAAGAAGTGCGATATAACCTAATGAGAGTTATACCGCATGGGTGTATGTCTTTTCGAGCAGACTGTCAAACCCTCGAAAGGGGACCGTCCAAGCCCTTTTAGTCGCCTTTTACGACTGGCAGGGAGTACCGTGGATGTATTCGCCTCCTCCCAACCACTGGGGGTCCAATTCACAAAACAACGCGGAGTCCTTAAAGTATAGCCAAGGTCGCCCCTTTTAGTCGCCTCTTACGACAGGCAGGGGATACCGTGGGTGTATTCTAAAGCCCCCACCCACAGGGGGGAAAATGAAATGTAAACTTATAACTAGAAGTAACTACTAACTTATATACTAGAAGAATTGGAAGACAAAAGGAGAATAACGCATATAGAGGATAGGAGGAAAAGAAATGCCCTCAACCCTCGAAGAAGGCGGATTGAGGGACTTGGAAGGAAGGAGAGCCATAAAAGGCAGATAGGAAAGTGAAAGAGGAGAGGGTCCACCCCACAGGTAAGGGACAAAAGGGGAAAACCGGACCCAGAATCACTCGGGGTCGCCAACTCCCGAACTCACCAGCGGTGAACCCCAGAGGGTGTAGCATTATCTAGGGTGCACCAAAAGTGGTGGGGCTACATACACCCGGCCTCCTTGAGGGCCTTGAGCAGAAGGCAGGAGATAACATGAAAAGAAAAAGAAGGCTGACCCCTCGCAGAAGGAGGGAATCAGAAAAGATGAGACAAGGACTACTTAAGGCGGGAAAAGAAGATATTCCTTAGGCCTCGGATACCCTAATACCGTCAGGGTCGGAAGAGAAAAAGAGTTGACCAAGTGAGGTCGACAGGAAAGAAGACAGAGAGGAGCCCGGCACAAGTATGTGGAAGCAATGCCGGACTCAGCTTGGGTCCCGTGGTCGCCAACCCACGTCCCACTAGATGTGAGCCACTGGGGGGGGGGGGGGGGCGTGTATTCGAGTACATGAGTTTGCAGTGTAATACCCAGGCATTTAAATCTATTCACAATTTAAAGTTGCTGATCACCGAGGTAGATGATAATCATTTGTCGCCTGCTTTCCTCCTTACCGGAATGTCCCTTTTTTGTGAAACTAATACACACAACCTAGGCCTTGGAATCCCTAATACCGCCGGATTCAGTGGAGGTCCCGTGGAAAATAGTTATTCTCTGAACTCATCAATAATGTGTAATCTAAGCTATTACCCCACTACAACCCACGAAGGTCTTAGACCTATCAAACGACCGCTTCCCAGCAATTTGGCCTGCAGATATTGGGGTGACACGTGGTCAGCGCATCGGGCCCCTACCTCACAGTCAGACAGCTACTCAATTGTCGTCATGAGGCTGATTGCACACCGTTCCAGCCCTCACATCAGTTTCTAAAATCCCTGACGGAGCCGGGAATCGAACCCGGAGTCTCCGGGTGCGAAGCAGGCACGCTACCCCAACATCATGGAGCCGGGCTCTTACTTATTAAAATTTCAAAAACTGTCAAAAATCTAAAATCAAGATAACTCTCAAGTTAAGGGGGCAGATACACCTGGAATGCATTCATTTTGTAAATTACTCTATATCTATGGAACCATAACAGGGATTTGAATTGAACTTAGTACACTTATAGTACAAATGCTGGGCATTCATTTGATGTATAAAGATTTAAAATTCCGTATGTACAAGTGTAATAAAATTAGCATATTAAAATATTAAAAAAATATTTTTTGAATGTTACAAAAATCAACATTTCTTGAAAACTATCAATGTGATTGGCATACACAAATTTTTCCTTAAAGACAACACTAAATTACCCATGATAGACCTCTATGAACTTAGTGGAAAAATAAGTTACCCTTTTATGGGTATTTCATTTGAATATTGAAAAAAATTAAGAATTTCACATGGTGTTTTAGATGCCCTGAGCATATTTCTCAAAGGAATTCAATAATTGAGGTTCATCCTCTATAACTTAATTCCAACAAGGGTAATTCCAAATTTCATGCATTTTGGACCATTAGTTCTTGAGTTATTGTGTTTTTTTTGTGTGAAAAAATTAAACTTTTGGGAAAATGGCTCTTAACATTGTACATACATTTCCACCTACACATAACACTCAGCTGACAGTTCAGTACATGCATGGATTTAAATCGTAATATCTCTGTCAAAATTGGAAAATTTGCTATAAAACTTCAAATTTCGATAAAGAAATGGTTATTCTTTCATTCGAGATCAAAAACAAAAAAATTAAAAATTCATATTTCCAGGTGTATCAGCCCCCTTAATATCATAATTGACGGACAAGTTATGTGAACGGTGATTTCTTTGAGAATGTTTTGAGATACTCCATAAATATGTACATATCAAGTCCTATTGAACTATTTATTTTGTACCTAAACATATTAAAATTATGAAGTCCATAAAGTTGTGTAAAATAAAATATGTCATCTTATTATTCATTAAACGTGACTTGTTAAGAATTTTGAGTGCATATTGAAACAAGCAAGAAATTACCACAAGTTTCTAGCGGAAATAAATCAAAAACGTAGTCCATTATTTCTCAAAATAAATTACAAAAAACATAAATCTAACGATAATTTCTTGTATAATCACGTTTTTCTGCAATATACGACAAGTTGAGTTAGGTTTATTTCAGAATTTAGATGAACATATTCCAATTATATTCAGTAATTTGTTTAAATATTCGTACGCTGAATTATTTAGTAGGTATTTTTGTTTTGTTTTGTTGAGCCGTTGTTAGCACATCGCTAAGTTTTAGAACCTGTTTAAGTTCCGCGAGGTAATCAACTCCCCCGCCACACAGCCGTTATGGCCCGTAATAACAGTAATGCTACACTACCAGGCGTAAACTGGTCATCTGCGAACAAAATTAGTAATCGCGAGAAATAATTTTATCTGTCAGTAAAGTCTAGAATTTTCTCTTACTTTGAGAGATGCATCTTTTCATCTCAATTTAACGCTCCTGTTTCTAGCTCATTGCACGTTCGAGGACAAGATTAATGTTCACGGTATGAATTATATCGCAAAGTGATGCATTGTTGCATCTTAAACATATGGTGCACTCTTGCAAATCAGCACTTTATAAAGGAATGCCCAATTGCCTGAAGCAAGTAGCATCTTAAAGCACGCAAATACAATGGCAATGCATTGCCGTAGACAAGAGGAGCAACTAGGTGACCACCTGTCCTAAGGCTCATTTTGGCATATAAATGGTGATGATAATTGTTGTTTTAAGGGGCCTAACATCTGGGTTATCGGCCCCTGATGGTTTGGGTGATCGTGAAGATGAAAATGGAATGCAAACTTAAAAACTAAAACTAACTACTAACCTACATACTAGAAGAAGAAATAGAAAACTAAAGGAGAATAAGGCAAATAAATTACAGGAGGATAAGAAATGCCCTCAACCTACGAAGAATGCGGATTGATGGACTTGGAAGGAATGAAGGAGAGCCATAAAAGGCAGATTGGAAAGTGAAAGAGGAGAGGTGATGATAATTGTTGTTTTAAGGGGCCTAACATCGAGGTTATCGGCCCCTAATGAAATGAAATGCCGTGAAATGAAAGGATGTAGATAAAAACATGATGATGAAAATTGTTGTTTTAAGGGGCCTAACATCTAGGTTATCGGCCCCTGATGGTTTGGGTGATCGTGAAGATGAAAATGAAAAGCGAACTTAAAACTAAAACTAACTACTAACCTACATACTAGAAGAAGAAATCGAAAACTAAAGGAGAAGAAGGCAAATAAAAGGAAAAGAAATGCCCTCAACCCTCGGAGAAGGCAGATTGAGGGACTTGGAAGGAAGGAGAGCCATGAAAGGCATATAGGAAAGTGAAAGAGGAGATGATGATGATGATGATAATTGTTGTTTTAAGGGGCCTAACATCTAGGTTATCGGCCCCTGATGGTTTGGGTGATGGTGAAGATGAAAAATGAAATGCGAACTTAAAACTAAAACTAACTACTAACCTACATACTAGAAGAAGAAATAAAAGACAGGAGGAAAAGAAATGCCCTCAACCCTCGAAGAAGGCGGATTGAGGGACTTGGAAGGCAGGAGAGCCATGAAAGGCAGATAGGAAAGTGAAAGAGAAGAGGGTCCGCCCCAAAGGTAAGGGACAAAAAGGAAAAACGGACCCAGCTCAGGAATCCCTCGGGGTCGCCAACTCCCGAACTCACCAGCCGTGAGCCCCTGAGGGTGTAGCATTATCTAGGGTGCACCAAAAGTGGTGGGGCTACATACACCCGGTCTCCTTGAGGGCCTTAAGCAGAAGGCAGGAGATAACATGAAAAGATAAAGAAGGCTGACCCCTCGCAGAAGGAGGGAATCAGAAAAGATGAGACAAGGGCCAATTAAGGCGGGAAAGGAAGAGACTCCCTAGGCCTCGGATACCCTAATACCGTCGGGGTCGGAAGAGAACAAGAGTTGACCAAGGGAGGTCGACAGGAAAGAAGAAAGAGAGGAGCCGGCACAAGTAAGTGGAAGCAATGCCGGACTCAGCTGGGGCCCCGTGGTCGCCAACCCTGAAAGAGGAGAGGGTCCGCCCCAAAGGTAAGGGACAAAAGGGGAAAACGGACCCAGCTCAGGAATCCCTCGGGGTCGCCAACTCCCGAACTCACCAGCCGTGAGCCCCTGAGGGTGTAGCATTATCTAGGGTGCACCAGAAGTAGTGGGGCTACATACACCCTGCCTCCTTAAGGGCCTAGAGCACAAGGCAGGAGGTAAAAAGAAGAGAAAAAGAAGGCTGACCCCTCGCAGAAGGAGGGTATCAGAAAAGATGAGACAAGGGCCAATTAAGGCGGGAAAGGAAGAGACTCCCTAGGCCTCGGATACCCTAATACCGTCGGGGTCAGAAGAGAACAAGAGTTGACCAAGTGAGGTCGACAGGAAAGAAGACAGAGAGGAGCCCGGCACGAGTAAGTGGAAGCAATGCCGGAGAAAGAGGAGAGGGTACACCCCACAGGTAAGGGACAAAAGGGGGAAACCGGACCCAGCTCAAGAATCCCTCGGGGACGCCAACACCCGAACTCACCAGCCGTGAGCCCCTGAGGGTGTAGCATCATCTAGGGTGCACCAAACGTGGTGGGGCTACATACACCAGGCCTCCTTGAGGGCCTTAAGCAGAAAGCAGGAGATAACATGAAAAGAAAAAGAAGGCTGACCCCTCGCAGAAGGTGATGATGATGATAATTGTTGTTTTAAGGGGCCTAACATCGAGGCTATCGGCCCCTAATGATCTGGGTGATAGCGAAAATGATAATGAAATGGAAACCAGAACAAAATTATCGAAGACTGAAAATACGTACAAAAAGGAACTCACATGGAAACAACTCACAATATGGTCCTACAAAAGGGAATTTAGAACGAAAAGTTGCACAAAAAGAATAGATTGAAAAAGACCCAAAAAACGTAGGCTAGATTCAAAATACGTACAAAATGCAAAGTAGCGCCGAAATACTTACAAAATGCAACTGAAATTCAAAATACTTACAAAATGCAAATGAGATCGAAAGTACATACAAAATGCAATTGAGGTTACTATAACATTACTGCAAATAAAATAGCACACCAACTACTGCTAAATGGGAAGGTGGATCACAAATCTAATCTGCCTAGATCACGAAGAGAACAACTTGAGGAAAACCTCGCAGAAGGAGGGTATCAGAAAAGATGAGACAAGGGCCAATTAAGGCGGGAAATGAAGAGATTCCCTAGGCCTCAGATACCCGAATACCGTCGGGGTCGGAAGAGAACAAGAGTTGAACTAAGTGAGGTCGACAGGAAAGAAGACTGAGAGGAGCCCGGCAAAAGTAAGTGGAATCAATGCCGGACTAGGCTGGGGTCCCGTGGTCGCCTACCCACGTCCCACTAGATGTGAGCCCCCGGGGGGATACAAATGGTGAAAGCTTAAACGGAATTGTTGGTGCTGGTGGTAGTAATTGTTGTACTAATGGGCGCAACATCGAAGTTGTCTACTTCTAATGATAATTATGATATGAAGACAATAATGCTTGCTTTAAGGAGCTTACATCGAAATCATCGGCCCAAAATGATTTGAAGGAAGCAAGTAGTTTTACGTGACCGTTAATGTCAGGTTTATGAGCCACGGGAACTCCACTTATACGTGGAATCCGAACCACAGGACATGATATTTCACTTCGAAAATCTCACATACATTGACTGGGAACCAAACCCATCCGCCTTAGTGAGAGGTAAGCAGCTTGACCACTAGATCATAATGGTTTGGGGAACAGTGAAAAATGGTAAGGAAAAGGGAAACCAGAACTAAATCTTGCCACAGACATGTTGTTGTTGTTGTTTCAGAGTTCAGTCTTTTGCTGCCCTCCATTCCTCCCTGTCCTGAGCTAATCGTTTCATCTCTACATAGTAATCTGTTTAACATATTCTAACCTTTGTCTACTCCTACAGTTCTTATCCTCGACGAAACACAAATAACTGGACAAAAATATTAATAAAGGAAAGAATATCCCCTCATCTTTCGATAAACGAGGAACTTCAAATTTTGAAAGAAGAAGAGCCATGAAAGGCAAGTAGGAAAGGAAAAGGTCCAGTGGTGTAACGCCATTTAACAACTGTTTTTGGAACTGCTTGAACATACAGGGTGTTTAGAAAAAAAAAGTGTCCGATATTGCTACAGGGGCTAGGATTGGTCAAAACGAGAAGATGATGATGATGATGATAATTGTTGTTTTAAGGGGCCTAACATCTAGGTTATCGGCCCCTGATGGTTTGGGTGATCGTGAAGATGGAAATGAAAAGCGAACTTAAAATTAAAACTAACTACTAACCTACATACTAGAAGAAGAAATGGAAAACTAAAGGAGAATAAGGCAAATAAAGGACAGGAGGAAAAGAAATGCCCTCAACCCTCGAAGAAGGCGGATTGAGGGACTTGGAAGGAAGGAGAGCCATGAAAGGCAGATAGGAAAGTGAAAGAGGAGAGGGTCCGCCCCAAAGGGAAGGGACAAAAAGGGAAAACGGACCCAGCTCAGGAATCCCTCGGGGTCGCCAACTCCCGAACTCACCAGCCGTGAGTCCCTGAGGGTGTAGCATTATCTAGGGTGCACCAGAAGTGGTGGGGCTACATACACCCTGCCTCCTTAAGGGCCTAGAGCACAAGGCAGGAGGTAAAAGGAAGAGAAAAAGAAGGCTGACCCCTCACAGAAGGAGGGTATCAGAAAAGATGAGACAAGGGCCAATTAAGGCGGGAAAGGAAAAGACTCCCTAGGCCTCGGATACCCTAATACCGTCGGGGTCAGAAGAGAACAAGAGTTGACCAAGTGAGGTCGACAGGAAAGAAGACAGAGAGGAGCCCGGCACAAGTAAGTGGAAGCAATGCCGGACTCAGCTGGGGCCCCGTGGTCGCCAACCCACGCCCACAAGATGTGAGCCCCTGGGGGAAAAACGAGAAGAAATGTTCCTATAAACAAACGTCGAAAACAAATACCTGTTGAGATATGAGCCATTTTACCTGTGTAGTGTATGTTCACTTCAGACAATGGACGTCTTCCTTCCAGCTACTTCTAAAAACACTTGACTGTCACACAGGTTGAGCGTTAGGCAAACATCCAACCACACCACCAACCTGGAGCTGTGATGATTGGAGCCGGTCTGTCCGCGGATACCACCTGCAGGTTACAAGATGATGATGATAATTGTTGTTTTAAGGGGCCTAACATCTAGGCTATCGGCCCCTGATGGTTTGGGTGATCGGGAAGATGAAAATGAAATGCTAACTTAAAACTAAAACTAACTACCAACCTACATACTAGAAGAAGAAATGGAAAACTAAAGGAGAATAAGGCAAATAAAGGACAGGAGGAAAAGAATGCCCTCAACCCTCGAAGAATGCGGATTGAGGGACTTGGAAGGAAGGAGAGCCATGAAAGGCAGATAGGAAAGTGAAAGAGGAGAGGGTCCGCCCCGAAGGTAAGGGACAAAAGGGGAAAACGGACCCAGCTCAGGAATCCCTCGGCGTAGCCAACTCCCGAACTCACCAGCCGTGAGCCCTTGAGGGTGTAGCATTATCTACGGTGCACCAGAAGTGGTGGGGCTACATACACCCTGCCTCCTTAAGGGCCTAGAGCACAAGGCAGGAGGTAAAAGGAAGAGAAAAAGAAGGCTGACCCCTCGCAGAAGGAGGGTATCAGAAAAGATGAGACAAGGGCCAATTAAGGCGGGAAAGGAAGAGACTCCCTAGGCCTCGGATACCCTAATACCGTCGGGGGTCAGAAGAGAACAAGAGTTGACCAAGGGAGATCGACAGGAATTTCGCACAAGGAGTCATCGTTTTAGTCCCGAAAACCAGGGCACCTAGAACCCTGGGATTATCGCCCCTTTACGCTCTTGAACACGGACCATAAATTATATTCGAGTGTCCTCGCAACACGCATTAAGCATTTTTCTCCCAAACATCCTCAGTCAGGAGCGAGACAGTGTTTTAAAACAGTGCAACATCATTGATTGTTTGTCGAACTTACGAAGCATTCTCTTGCTTATGTCCTACACGACCGACACGGAGTCCGCCATAGTGATGATGATGATGATGATTGTCATTTTAAGGGGCCTAACATCTAGGTTATCGGCCCCTGATGGTTTGGGTGATCGTGAAGATGAAAATGATGATGTTGATGATGATAATTGTTGTTTTAAGGGGCCTAACATCTAGGTTATCGGCCCCTGATGGTTTGGGTGATCGAAGATGAAAATGAAAAGCGAACTTAAAACTAAAACTAACTACTAACCTAAAAACGAGAAGAAGAAATGGAAAACTAAAGGAGAATAAGGCAAATAAAGGACAGGAGGAAAAGAAATGCCATCAACCCTCGAAGAAGGCGGATTGAGGGACTTGGAAGATTGAGGGACTTGGAAGGAAGGAGAGCCATGAAAGGCAGATAGGAAAGTGAAAGAGGAGAGGGTCCGCCCCAAAGGTAAGGGACAAAAAGGGAAAATGGACCCAGCTCAGGAATCCCTCGGGGTCGCCAACTCCCGAACTTACCAGCCGTGAGCCCCTGAGGGTGTAGCATTATCTAGGGTGCACCAAAAGTGGTGGGGCTACATACACCCGGCCTCCTTGAGAGCCTTAAGCAGAAGGTAGGAGATAACATGAAAAGAAAAAGAAGGCTGACCCCTCGCAGAAGGAGGGAATCAGAAAAGATGAGACAAGGGCCAATTAAGGCGGGAAAGGAAGTGACTCCCTAGGCCTCGGATACCCTAATACCGTCGGGGTCGGAAGAGAACAAGAGTTGACCAAGTGAGGTCGACAGGAAAGAAGACAGAGAGGAGCCCGGCACAAGTAAGTGGAAGCAATGCCGGACTCAGCTGGGGCCCCGTGGTCGCCAACCCACATCCCACTAGATGTGAGCCCCTGGGGGCCGCCATAGTGAGTATAGATTTTCAACGTGCTTTGGACCGGGTACGTCATTCCTACCTATGGGCCGTGTTGCAACGATACAACTTTCCACCCAGACTTATGGCCTCCCTACGCACGCTCTATAATCATGCCACCTCAAAAATTCAAGTGAATGGCTTCCTCACAAGGACATTGTCATCCAGAAATCCATAAGACAGGGTTGTCCCCTGTCTACAATACTTTTTGCTTTGAGTATGGAACCCTTCATCAGACACGTCACGACCCAGTTTCCTGGAGTCCCCCAGGGAACCACATCGATCAACCTACAAGTATATGCGGATGATGTAACCCTCATATTAAGTAGTCGCCGTCACATTTAACTACTCTACAAGATCTCATTCATAAATATGAAGTACACTCAGGAGCCACCATCAACGTGCACAAATCAGCACTCCTACCCTTTGAAACGTGGCCTGCTCTCGACACATGGATACCAGTAGTTCAAGAACATAAAATACTGGGCATCACTTTCACTTCCAACTTTAGTGATATGATAACTCGCAACTGGAATCGCATACTGAATACAACCCGTGCAATCATCTTACAACAAGCCACCCGGAATTTCACTATCCTTCAAAAAGTATGGACCCTCAATACTTTTATCCTCAGTAAAGTTTGGTACACAGCACAAATCCTCCCCCTCCCCTAATTGTGCTTAAGGCGATTGACCTTGCAATTGGTTATTACCTATGGCGAGGGAAACCATATCGAGTTGCCAGACTTCACTTGTACCAACCTTTGACCACTGATGGCCTGGGATTAACATCTGTACATTGGAAATGCACTGCGCATCTAGACCGAAATATTATCTAAGTGCAGCACACGGATCGCCAGACGTAGACTATGCCAAAGCGGTTCTTAACGTCTACCGACGACCCAGCCACGTAATGCTACCCTACTCCACTCTCTCAAACGCACCCTGCGCTTCATAGATCAACTTCCTCCAGCGTTACGAATGACATGCAGGCCGAGCCATTACCACACGTCAGCTTTACTCCGTGACCAAGGAGACTACCAGCCCCCCTTCTGGCCGCAAATATGGACAAAAGTGCACAATAAATGGCTTCCATTACAGTAGCGGGAAACACACTACTACTACGTGAATGAAGTTACACCCACCAAAGCAAAAATGTTTCGTCCCAACCGAACACTGACCCCCTATGTGTCATTTGTAACTCATTAGATACGCTTGAGCATTGTATCGCTACTTGTACCGGACCATCCAGTCTATGGTAATGGTAGATGATAATTGTTGTTTTAAGGGGCCTATCATCTAGGTTATCGGCCCCTAATGGTTTGGGTGAATATGGTAATGGACATGCCAACTATCGCGCGAATCTCCGGACTGCCCCTCACCAGTGCCAATAAGAAAACACTTCTATCAGTGGAGTACACCTGTCGTACCAGGCCTTTGCGCGCCGCGGTCAAATGGCTTTTGAGAGCACTGATCCGCTACGTGTTGGAGAAACGTTCCACCCCCCAGCAACTGAACCTGCCAGCCTACATATCTGACTTTAGACAAAGCAAATATTGGGGTAATGGTGTAAGAGTAAATACCTTGGTGTCAAGCTGGAACAGTATGACTGTACAATCACTAATACATTTAATGCATGAAAAGTTGGTTCAAATAGTTGGGTATCTTGAAGTGGATGATGCTTGTCTTGCTCCTGATTGAGGATAAGGAGAACCGCGGCCGAAAGAGAAGATCAAATACTCCACAATGAATTGTCCCTGAAGTAAAAGTAAACCGTATCAACTCAGAATAAATACGAGAATTCCACGGTAATTACCGATTTAACCAAAGAGACTGACATTATTTTAGGTGGTCGGGAAGTACCCTTTGATTTTTGATTCCCACGATGTGTACATGTGGCTTTATATAGAGAGAAGTAATCTGATTACACTTGAAAAATTCTATCACCCGAAGCGGAGAAAAAAAGTTCCTAAAAAGACCTAATAAATCGAATGAAAGTTTCTACGTTTCTACGGCGAGAACGTTGGAAGTACATCTCTAACTAGACTCTTGAACCTGATTTCTCTAAGTGCCTATATACTTTTTAAACTCCCACAGCAACTTTTCTTTTCAGTGTTGAATGACATTTATTTTCTGTTCTTTTACATGTGCCAAGTCTTTCCGTTTTTCCATGACCAAGGGTCAGTGTGCCTGTTTGCCATAGGCACCGCAGTGCAGTGTCATTTATTTTTGTGTGTATGTAATTTTAAGCTTATGCGAGTGAAAATGAAAATCCACAGCCTGCTTCCAGTCTCCGACCGGGTCAGGAATGGAATGAATGAAGCCCCCATCTAGCGGCGAGGATATGAACTGTGCCGGCTGCCGAGGTCTGACGCACTCCTCTAAGGCAATGATTAAATGCATGACAGATGAAATGAAATGATAGTGGAGAGTGTTGCTGGAATGAAATGTTGACAGGGAAAACCGGAGTACCCGGAGAAAAACCTGTCTGCCTCCGTTTTGTCCAGCTCAGATCACACATGGAGTGACCGGGATTTGAACCACGGACCCAGCGGTGAGAGGCCGGCGAGCTGCCGCCTAAGCCACGGAGGCTTCTTATGCGAGTAATAATATTTAAAAAAATACTTCGCTCCAAAAGACTTTCACCTGATCCCTCACTTGGAGGAGCAACCAGGAGATCGCAAATTCGCTTCAGACGAAAAGGTGAAACACCTCTCGACAACGTGGCTGAACACGCAAGGACAGGATTTTTACCAGGAGGGAATATCCAAACTCTCACCACGAAGCGAGGAGACCGATATGGAGGCTATGTTCAAAACAACCTAATGTATGTATACTAGTGTCCAGGAAACAGACCACAAATCACACGACATATGCACCTACCAACCTCATATGTTCACTCTGTACAGGAAAGGAGTATTCCCTGCTTTCACTAGCAGCGTAACCGCAAGGTAAACACAGCCAGTGCCTGCGCCCCATATTCCCACAGTCGTGTTTGCCCTGTTGTAGTGTGCGGAGTGTAGCCTCATGGTGAACGTGACAACATAATGGCACATACGCCATTTGGACCCTGTTTGGAAGGATAGAATACTCGGCCGTCTGGAAACGGGCCAGACACAGACCGAAGTCACCGTATCCTTGAATGTGCATCAAAATGTCGTTTCCAGGCTTTGGAGAAGATTTCGTGACACAGAAGATGTTAGTCGTAGGCCAGTACCAGGTCGACCAAGCGTAACCACCCCACAGCAGGACCGATATCTGGCCTTAACCGCTCGACGAAATCGGAGTGCACCTGCAAGACAATATTGTTGGCGGAGCTTGCATTCGTCTCAGTGGTTGCCATTTCCCGGCAAACTGTGTACCGGGGGCTCAGAACAGCTGGGCTGTTTGCCAGACGTCCAGTGGTGTGCGTCCCGCTCACTCCAGCACAGAGACGGACCCGTTTACTGTGGAGCCGTGACACAGAAGATGTTAGTCGTAGGCCAGTACCAGGTCGACCAAGCGTAACCACCCCACAGCAGGACCGATATCTGGCCTTAACCGCTCGACGAAATCGGAGTGCACCTGCAAGACAATATTGTTGGCGGAGCTTGCATTCATCTCAGTGGTTGCCATTTCCCGGCAAACTGTGTACCGGGGGCTCAGAACAGTAGGGCTGTTTGCCAGACGTCCAGTGGTGTGCGTCCCGCTCACTCCATCACAGAGACGGACCAGTTTACTGTGGAGCCGTCCACGTCGAAACTGGACCATGAATGATGATTATGATAATTGTTGTTTTAAGGGGCCTAACATCGAGGTTATCGGCCCCTAATTATCTGGGTGATAGCGAAAATAATGAAATGGAAACCAGAACAAAATTATCTGAGACGGAAAATACGTACAAAAAGGAACTCAGATGGAAACTCACAATATGGACTGACAAAAGGGAATTTAGAACGAAAAGTTGCACAAAAGAATACCGGTAGATTGAAAAAGACCCACAAAACGTAGGCTAGTTTCAAAATACGTACAAAATGCAATGGAGCGTCGAAATACTTACAAAATGCAATTGAGGTTCAAAATACTTACAAAATGCAATTGAAATTGAAAATACACGATGCAATTCAGATTGAAATACCCCAGTTCCATTCCAAATTATTCACAAAGTGCAATTGAAATTCAAAATACTTACAAAATGCAAATGAAATTGAAAATGCTTACAAAATGTACGGTAGATTCAAAAGATGATGATGATGATGATGATGATGATAATTGTTGTTTTAAATGGCCTAACATCTAGGTTATCGGCCCCTGATGGTTTGGGTGATCGTGAAGATGAAAATGAAAAGCGAACTTGAAACTAAAACTAACTGATGATAATGATGATGATAATTGTTGTTTTAAGGGGCCTAACATCTAGGTTATCGGCCCCTGATGGTTTGGGAGATCGTGAAGATGAAAATGAAAAGCGAACTTAAAAACTAAAACTAACTACTAACTTATATACTAGAAGAAGAAATGGAAAACTAAAGGAGAGTAAGGCAAGTAAAGGACAGGAGGAAAAGAAATGCCCTCAACCTCGAAGAAGGCGGATTGAGGGACTTGGAATGAAGGAGAGCCATGAAAGACAGATAGGAAAGTGAAAGAGGAGAGGGTCCGCCCCAAAGGTAAGGGACAAAAAGGGAAAACGGACCCAGCTCAGGAATCCCTCGGGGTCGCCAACTCCCGAACTCACTAGCCGTGAGCCCCTGAGGGCGTAGCATTATCTACGGTGCACCAGAAGTGGTGGGGCTACATACACCCTGCCTCCTGAAGGGCCTAGAGCACAAGGCAGGAGGTAAAAGGGAGAGAAAAAGAAGGCTGGCCCCTCGCAGAAGGAGGGTATCAGAAAAGATGACACAAGGGCCAATTAAGGCGGGAAAGAAAGAGACTCCCTAGGCCTCGGATACCCTAATACCGTCGGGGTCAGAAGAGAACAAGAGTTGACCAAGTGAGGTCGACAGGAAAGAAGACGGAGAGGAGCCCGGCACAAGTAAGTGGAAGCAATGCCGGACCCAGCTGGGGCCCCTTGGTCGCCAACCCACGGACCATGAATGAATGGAGGCATGTGCTCTTCACAGGTGAATCCCGCTTCAGTTTGCAGAACGATTCCCGTCGCACATTAATCTGGAGGGAATCGGGTAGCCGATACAACCACAGGAACATCGTGGAACGGGACCAGTATGGTGTGGGGCGGCATCATGTTGAATGGACGTACGGACCTGCACATCTTCATGGGTGGTCCAAGGAACCCTGAACGCTCTGAGATACAGGGATGAGGTATTGAGATCACATGTTTGACTATTCAGAGGTGCAGTTGGTCCAGACTTCCTCTTAATGGACGATAATGACCGACCACACCGCGATGCTCTGGTGGATGAATTTTTGGCTGGGGAAGACATTCATCGCATGGACTGGCCAGCGAGGTCTGCGGATCCGAATCCTATTAAACATGCCTGGGATGCATTGGAGAGGTGAATTGCATCCCATTATCCTCCACCAAGGACCCTCCAAGACCTTCGCATTGCCCTTTCGGAGGAATGGGATAGTGTTTTGTTAAGGGACTAATTCACCGAATTAGTGTTAACCATTATGTATTTAACTATTTAATTCACTACACAACTATACAACAGACATATTCCAACATAGTACAACGAACAACAACTGCCACAGTCTTTTGTCACAGAGTCCAAACACCACAAGATGGCCCTCATGCCAGCGGCCGCCATTTAGGGTCCAAAAACGACTTAGTAGACTCTTTTAACCAGTTCCATAACATCCTCCCACCTTTTTTTTTATCATACTATGATTATGATGATGATGATAATTGTTGTTTTAAGGGGCCTAACATCTAGGTTATCGGCCCCTGATGGTTTGGGTGATCGTGAAGATGAAAATGAAAAGCGAACTTAAAAACTAAAACTAACTACTAACCTACATACTAGAAGAAGAAATGTAAAACTAAAGGAGAAGAAGGCAAAGAAAGGACAGGAGGAAAAGAAATGCCCTCAACCCTCGGAGAAGGCGGATTGAGGGACTTGGAAGGAAGGAGAGCCATGAAAGGCATATAGGAAAGTGAAAGAGGAGAGGGTCCACCCCAAAGGTAAGGGACAAAAGGGGAAAACGGACCCAGCTCAGGAATCCCTCGGGGTCGCCAACTCCCGAACTCACCAGCCGTGAGCCCCTGAGGGTGTAGCATTATCTAGGGTGCACCAGAAGTGGTGGGGCTACATACACCCTGCCTCCTTAAGGGCCTAGAGCACAAGGCAGGAGGTAAAAGGAAGAGAAAAAGAAGGCTGACCCCGCGCAAAAGGAGGGTATCAGAAAAGATGAGACAAGGGCCAATTAAGGCGGGAAAGGAAGAGACTCCCTAGGCCTCGGATGCCCTAATACCGTCGGGGTCAGAAGAGAACAAGAGTTGACCAAGTGAGGTCGACAGGAAAGAAGACAGAGAGGAGCCCGGCACAAGTAAGTGGAAGCAATGCCGGACTCAGCTGGGGCCCCGTGGTCGCCAACCCACACCCACAAGATGTGAGCCCATGGGGGATACTATGATTAAAACCACTGTACTTCAAATATTACAGATCAAGGAAAATTTACAAATTGAGGCGGGATGGAATTCTACAGAATGCACGAATCACCGAACAATAGCACTTATCTCACATGCTAGCAAAGTCATGCTTAAAATCCTACAAAACAGACTACGCCAGTATGTAGACCGAGAGCTACCTGAAGAACAAGCTGGATTTCGTAAAGGAAGAGGGACCAGAGATCAAATCGCCAACGTACGATGGATAATGGAGAAGGCAAGAGAGTTCCAGAAATATGTATATTTTTGTTTTATTGATTATGCTAAAGCTTTTGACTGTGTTGATCATAATGAGTTATGGAAAGTACTGAAATACATGGGAGTACCAGAACATATCATTAACCTCATCCGGAACTTATACTCTGATCAAGAAGCTACAGTGAGAACCATATATGGAACAACTAAATGGGTTAAGATTCAAAAAGGAGTACGGCAAGGCTGTAAATTGTCACCTTACCTTTTCAATCTGTATGCAGAACACATTATGAGGAATGTGGGGTTAGATGAAGAAGGAACAGGAATCAAAATAGCTGGGTTAAATATAAACAACCTGAGATATGCAGATGATACAATCCTGATGGCTGAAACTGAAGAAGATTTAAATAAACAAGAAGTTCCTTGACGAACTAAAGAGCCTACTTTTCTTAAATTTTAAGATTCATGCCAATGAATAATCTATATGGATCTATCCAGAATAATGACGAAATTAAGTTGGTATATCGAAATTTCTAATTAGTTCGAAATCTACTATATAAAGCTCAAATACCACTGACTGACTGATTCATTCATTCATCACGAAATCTCAGAAACCACCGAACGGATTTTAATGAAATTTGGTATGCAGCTTCCTCAAGGGCCGCAAACGCCCACTAAGAAAGGATTTTTGCATATTCAGGTTCTAAAGGGGTGTTAAGGGGGTAGACGTGCACATCATTGAATATCAATATCTCCCGATTAGTTTCATTGGGGGATGTGATACTCGGCATATAAACTCATCATTAAAATAAGAAGACACGTGTCTGAGGGTTTTTCGATGTGGTGTATATTATGAGGTGAAAGGGGTGAAAAGTGGGGGTTGAATGATTCCTAACGGAGCGTGTATCCCTTAAACGACATAGGCCAGGAGTTTAGAACTCAGCGGGAAAAAATCAGCATAAAAAATAAGTAAATAGGTGTTTGACCGTTTTTTCATAAATCCAATTTAAGGGGCCCATGGGGAGGGGTGAAATTATGGGGGGGGGGGGGACGTAATATGTCCGAGTGTAAAATTATACATGGCCTATGTTGTAGACAATAACACATTACATCTTTTTTGTCTCTTGCTATTTCATCATACGACGAATACTTACGGAGTTATCAATGATTTTGTACTTTTTGGTCGGAATTAGACCTGCATTTCATTGAATAGCAATATCTCTCGATTGGTGTCATTGGGGGATGTGATGTGATACTCGGCATATAAACTCATCATTAAAAATAAGAAGACACGTGTCTGAGGGTTTTTCGATGTGGTGTATTTTATGAGGTGAAAGGGGTGAAAAGTGGGGGTTGAAGGATTCCTAACGGAGCATGTATCCCTTAAACGACATAGGCCAGGAGTTTGGAACTCAGCGGGAAAAATCAGCATAAAAAATAAGTAAATAGGTGTTTGACCGTTTTTTCATAAATCCAATTTAAGGGGTCCATGGGGAGGGGTGACATTATGGGGGGGGGGGACGTAATATGTCTGAGTGTAAAATTATACATGGCCTATGTTGTAGACAATAACACATTTACATCTTTTTTGTCTCTTGCTATTTCATCATACGACGAATACTTACGGAGTTATTAATGATTTTGTACTTTTTGGTCAGAATTTTCTAAGTCCCAGGAATGACATAAAAATTGATGATGATGATGATAATTGTTGTTTTAAGGGGCCTAACATCTAGGTTATCGGCCCCTGATGGTTTGGGTGATCGTGAAGATGAAAATGAAAAGCGAACTTAAAACTAAAACTAACTACTAACCTACATACTAGAAGAAGAAATGGAAAACTAAAGGAGAATAAGGCAAATAAAGGAAAGGAGGAAAAGAAATGCCCTCAACCCTCGAAGAAGGCGGATTGAGGGACTTGGAAGGAAGGAGAGCCATGAAAGGCATATAGGAAAGTGAAAGAGGAGAGGGTCCGCCCCAAAGGTAAGGGACAAAAGGGGAAAACGGACCCAGCTCAGGAATCCCTCGGGGTCGCCAACTCCCGAACTCACCAGCCGTGAGCCCCTGAGGGTGTAGCATTATCTAGGGTGCACCAGAAGTGGTGGGGCTACATACACCCTGCCTCCTTAAGGGCCTAGAGCACAAGGCAGGAGGTAAAAGGAAGAGAAAAAGAAGGCTGACCCCTCGCAGAAGGAGGGTATCAGAAAAGATGAGATAAGGGCCAATTAAGGCGGGAAAGGAAGAGACTCCCTAGGCCTCGGATACCCTAATACCGTCGGGGTCAGAAGAGAACAAGAGTTGACCAAGTGAGGTCGACAGGAAAGAAGACAGAGAGGAGCCCGGCACAAGTAAGTGGAAACAATGCCGGACTCAGCTGGGGCCCCGTGGTCGCCAACCCACGCCCACAAGATGTGGGCCCCTGGGGGGGACATAAAAATTGTTGATGATGATGATAATTGTTGTTTTAAGGGGCCTAACATCTAGGTTATCGGCCCCTGATGGTTTGGGTGATCGTGAAGATGAAAATGAAGAGAAAAAGAAAAGCGAACTTAAAACTAAAACTAACTACTAACCTACATACTAGAAGAAGAAATGGAAAACTACAGGAGAATAAGGCAAATAAAGGACAGGTGGAAAAGAAATGCCCTCAACCCGCGAATAAGGCGGATTGAGGGACTTGGAAGGAAGGAGAGCCATGAAAGGCAGATAGGAAAGTGAAAGAGGAGAGGGTCCTCCCCAAAGGTAAGGGACAAAAGGGGAAAACGGACCCAGCTCAGGAGTCCTTCGGGGTCGCCAACTCCCAAACTCACCAGCCGTGAGCCCCTGAGGGTGTGGCATTATCTAGGGTGCACCAGAAGTGGTGGGGCTACATACACCCCGCCTCCTTAAGGGCCTAGAGCACAAGGCAGGCGGTAAAAGGAAGAGAAAAAGAAGGCTGACCCCTCGCAGAAGGAGGGAATCAGAAAAGATGAGACAAGGGCCAATTAAGGCGGGAAAGGAAGAGACTCCCTAGGCCTCGGATACCCTAATACCGTCGGGGTCAGAAGAGAACAAGAGTTGACCAAGTGAGGTCGACAGGAAAGAAGACGGAGAGGAGCCCGGCACAAGTAAGTGGAAGCAATGCCGGACTCAGCTGGGGCCCCGTGGTCGCCAAACCACCATAAAAATTGATTCGAATGAAATTTCAAAAATATATTTTTTTAATACTTTTATTATATTTTTCACGTCTTTTAGGGTCCGAAACCAACATGATATTTTGATGTTTTTTTTTCGTCCCATGCATTTTTGGTTTCAGGTGATAGACCATGCTTATCTATCTATATAACTAATGTTATAACGGGATTCCAAATGTTAATGCGGGCGAAGCCGCGGGTAACAGCTAGTACTGTATACCTGGCATAATGTAGCCTAATAGAGAACTAGAGTTGGCAGCCCTGGTGACTGAATATATTCTTAGTTCCATCTCTTAAGGTACAGAATACAAAATTTGGTTGAAGTCCAATGGATAGCATGGACGTTACATGCAGTTAAACATTGGATCTACCAGCGCACGTAAAATCATGTTGGCAACAATGTCATGCATGTAATGGTCAGAAATAATCTAAAATAATATGATCTATTGTTGTGCCAATTTTGAATGAAATCCATTGTTAGTACAGAAGTTACATGTATTTTAAAATTGGACCTATCAGCAGGCTTAGAATCATGTTGGCAGCAATGCCGTATATTAGTTACTCCAAATTCATCTAGAATGCCAGGTAGTATACGTGTGAGGGGTTTAGAGCTATTGGCTTGCATACTTTCTGATATATTGATATTAGGGTAACAAAAATAGAGACAGCACATATTAACAGTTGGCAGCCCTGGTGGGTCTTAAGAATACGCTCAGTCATATCTGGTTTTGTACACATACAACATACGAAATATGGTTGAAATCCAATTGATAGTGTAGAAGTTATATGCATTTAAATATTGGACCTATCAGCAAGCTTATAATCATTTTGGCAACACTGCCATGTATGGCCTCCTGGAAATTAAACTGCAATATTATTATCTATACGTGTGCCAATTTTGAAATAGCTCCCATTCATACCTACCAAGATATCCAACATGGAGCTCTAATTTCAATTGCGATTTTTTAGCAGTTGGTAGTATTGACATCATTTTCAAATATGACCGTGAGATATTCAGGTATAGATCTTTACTTCTACCAAATTTTGTTTCGATTGCTCCAGCGGTTTAGGAGTTGATAGGGGGGGGGGGGGACACACCCACAGCCAGCCAGCCAGCCAGACAGACAGACAGACATTTTCCCGATCTCATAAGTCTACTTTTTCCTCATTTTTGCAAAATGTGAAAAGTAGGCTAAAAACCTCTTACTGAAAGTGAAAGAGGAAAGTTCAAAGGCTGGACTAATGTTGAATGTCAAGAAAACAAAAATTATGACAACTACAACTGTCAATTCATGGCAAGTAGGAGGAGAAAAAATGGAGATAGTCTCTGTTTTTAACTATCTTGGCTCACAGATTTCTGCCGATGGTGACTGCAGTCATGAGATCAAAAGACGATTGCTACTTGGTAGACAGGCATTTTCAAATCTGGACAATGTCTTAAGGAGTAGAGACCTAACCTTAACAACAAAGATCCGTATAGTAAGGGCTATGGTTTTTCCAGTTGTGATGTACGGATATGAGACCTGGACCATAAGAAAAGCTGAACGTCGTAGAATAGATTCCTTTGAATTATGGTGTTGGAGAAAAGTTCTTAGAGTTCCATGGACTGCGAAGAGAACCAATAAGTCAGTCTTACAGCAAATTAAACCAGTGTGTTCCTTGGAGGGCTTAATCCTGAAACAAAAACTGGGCTACTTTGGACACATCATGAGAAGACATGATTCATTAGAGACGACCTTAATGCTGGGGAAGATAGGAGGCACAAGAAGAGGGAGGCAAAGAATGAGATGGATGGATGGCATCACAGAAGCACTAAATTCCAGCTTGGAAAATCTTCGAGAGGCAGTGCAGGACAGAAGAAATTTGCGTAGTTTAGTACATGGGGTCACGGAGAGTCGGAATCGGCTAAACGAATAGAGAGAGAGAGGAATTCGGATCTTCCTCCCACACCTTGTCGAACTCAAACGTGGAACTCCAGGGGGCGAGACAGGAACATCACGGCTCGTTACAGGTGCACCAGGGCTCGATACAGGTGCACCAGAGCTCGTTACAGGAACACCAGGGATCGAAACAGGAACACCAGGGATCGAAACAGGAACACCAGGGTCTTTATCCAAGAACTCTTCTTCACACTGCCACTCAGTAAACTGAGTTGCATCTAGAGGATAGATGTTCTGCACAGGCCGCTTCAGCTCTCCAATTGTAGTCTTCACCTTGACCACTCTGACGACATTGTCCTTTCCGGTATGTACTGAAACCACCCTTCCTAAAGGCCAGTCCATTCTACGTGCACTGTCACTTGATGATGATAATTTTTAAGGGGCCTAACATCGAGGTTAACGGCCCCTAATGATCTGGGTGATAGCGAAAATGATAATGAAATGGGAACCAGAAAAAAATTATCTGAGACGGGAAATACGTACAAAAAGGAACTCAGATGGAAACAACTCACAATATGGTCATATGATGATTATGATAATTGTTGTTTTAAGGGGCCTACCATCTAGGTTATCGGCCCCTAATGATCTGGGTGATAGCGAAAATGATGATGAAACGGAAACCAGAACGAAAATTAAGTGAGACGGAAAATACTTACAAAAAGGAACTCAGATTGAAACAACTCACAAAATGTTCTTACAAAAGGGAATTTAGAACGAAAAGATTCACTAAAGGAATAGATTGAAAAATACCCACATAATGATGATGATGATGATGATAATTGTTGTTTTAAGGGGCCTAACATCGAGGTTATCGGCCCCTAATGATCTGGGTGATAGCGAAAATGATAATGAAATGGAAACCAGAAAAAATTATCTGAGACGGAAAATACGTACAAAAAGGAACTCAGATGGAAACAACTCACAATATGGTCTTACAAAAGGGAATTTAGAACGAAAAATTGCACAAAAAGAATGGATTGAAAAAAGACCCACAAGACGTAGGCGAGGTGCAAAATACGTACAAAATGCAAAGTAGCGCCGAAATACTTACAAAATGCAACTGAAATTCAAAATACTGGCAAAATGCAAATGAGATCGAAATTACGTACAAAATGCAATTGAGGTTCAAAATACTTACAAAATGCAATTGAAATTGAAAATACACAATGCAATTCAGATTGAAATATCCCAGTTCCAATCCAAATTATTCACAAAGTGCAATTGAAATTCAAAATGCTTACAAAATATACGGTAGACTCAAACGACTCATGTGGATTGACAATACTTACAAAATGCAATTTAGATTGAAAATACTTGACAAAATGTAATTTAGATTCAAAATACCCACAAAATGCAATTAAGAATCAACATATGTGCAAAATGCCCATCAAACAAAATGCAATTTAGTTCAAAATTCGTGCGAAATGCGGTTTTGGTTGGAAATACTTACAAAAAGCAATTGAAATTCAATATTCTCACTAAAAGGCCCGGCTACCTGCATTGAAAGACTTACCAAAAAGCAATTTAGATTGTCAATCTTTACAAAATGCAATTGAAGTTGAAAACAATCGCGAGATGTAATTTAGATCGAAAAAACTTACAAAATGCAACGTAGATTAAAAATGACTTAAAAAATCACTAGAAGGGAATTTAGACACACGGTGAACCAAGTAACAAAAACAGTGCGGGAATCTTAAAGAGAAAAGTAAATATAAGGAAAAGAGGAGTGGAGGGGAGAGGAGAGGAGAGGAGAGGAGAAGGTCCGCCCCAAAGGGAAGGGACAAAAAGGGAAAACGGACCCAGTTCAGGAATCCCTCGGGGGCGCCAACTCCCGAACTCACCAGCCGTGAGCCCCTGAGTGTGTAGCATTAATGACGGTGCACCAGACGTGGTTGGGCTACATGCACCCTGCCTCCTTAATGGCCTTGAGCACAAGGCAGGAGGTAAAAGGAGAAGAAAATGAAGGCTGACCGCTCACAGAAGGAGGGTATCAGGAAAGATGAGACAAGGGCCAATTAAGGCGGGAAAGTGAAAGACTCCCTAGGCCTCGGATAACCTAATACCGTCGGGGTCGGAAGAGTTGACAAAGGGAGGTCGACAGGAAAGAAGAAAGAGAGGAGCCCGGCACAAGTAAGTGGAAGCAATGCCGGACTCAGCTGGGGCCCCGAGGTCGCCAACCCACAACCCACTAGATGTGAGCCCCTGGGGAGGGGGGGCTGTTGTAGAGTCTGCCCAATAATATGTTGAAAGCTCTGCTATTCCTAAACTTGCCTTTACGGAAAATGCAAGGCGAGCTCCAATTGAACAAGCTAGGAGCTCCAACCGCGAAATAGTCATTTTTTTCAGCGGAGCTACACGAGACTATGCTTGAAGAAGCGTTATATTTGTGTCCTTTCCATCTTCTGAACGAAGAAACACAACCGCAGCATATGCTACTCCGCTTGCGTCGCAGAACGTATGAAGGCTCCAAGATTCCTGTGTCTTACAGCGTGCCATTTGTCTGGGAATTTTAATATCAGGCAATACCTAAAGTTCTTGATGCCAAATTTCAAACTTCTTCCTCATGTCATCCTCCATTTCTTCATCCCAGCTCATTTTCTTCCGTCAACTTTCCTGCAAAAGCAACTTCGGTACTAGAGAGACAGGACATGTGAATCCTATAGGATCAAAGATTCTCTGAGCAGCCGCCAATACATTTCTTCTAGTGATCTTGTCGTCAATCTTCGACATGTCAATTTTCTCACAAGAAAGAACATCTTCTGTCTTGTTCCATCGAAGTCCTAATACCGAGGTTACCTCAGGAACTGACAAGTCCCTGTCATCCTGCATTTTAGATTCATTTTTCTCCTCGACCTTCTGTGCATTCAGTTTATGACACATGATCACAACATGAGGGCTAGTGCACAGTGGGCAACGAAGATGTGCCTTGCAATTATTCATTCTGTGTCCTACCTTAAGACAAGCAAAACAACAGTTTTCTTTGGCCAGCTTGTTGCGCCTTTCCTCCAAACTCATTTGTTGAGCAAGGTGGCATTCTTTGCTCTCGTGGAATTTGCCACAAAACACACACTTTCTCTTCTTGCCTTCAAACTTGGCCGAGAACAAAGAATTTGCCGTTGGTAAATGTGTGTCGACATTTTTTCCTCTGACTCTCTCTTGTCTTTTCGTATCGGACAGACCAAAACCTGCCCGAGCAAAGGTTATCCTCTCTTCTCCCTCCACTTCACGTTTGAGGAAATTTAGAAGAGCCTCTAGCCTATCTTTCTGTTCACCAATCAACTCATCATTCGCTGATTGATTTCTGAGCCACGTACTTAAAACATCTTCAGGTAAGCATGATTCCACGAGAGTGAACAACATGGACCCATACTTATCCCTTGTCACACCTATAGATTCTAGAGCTCTTAACTTGCTCTCTAATGTGTCATACAGTAGGCCTACAGCTATTCGTGATTTGTCATTGTTGTGCGACACATTCTAAATGACTAACCCCATAAGCTCCCTAACTTAGTACTCCGTCAGGAGATCTTCACGACCGAACCGATTCTTACATGCACTCTATAACCTTTGGATAGTTTTCAGCGGTGGCTGGGAAACTGTTCAAAAGTTCTCAGGTACGACTGTCAGGTTTGGTGCACTGAATCAGATATTGAAATTTATCTTCTGATTCTATGTCACTATCTTCATAGATTCTCTTAAACATGCTCCAGAATCCCAACCAATCTTTAACGTCCCCTCCAAACTTGGCTAGTTCCAACCTAGGAAGTTTCAAGTTTCTTTTAGCTGCAGATGAAGCTTCAGAAATTTATTCTCTAACCACACCAACATTCTCATTAGAGCAAATATTCGTCATCTTTAACCTTACTTCATCTAAATTATCTCTAAGTCTCAACTGCCCCGTACTCCACGCTGTAGGCATCATCCTCTTCTTCTAATGCTAGTTCCAGTATTTTTTCATCCAATGGAGCAAGTTCAGCACTTAACCTGTAGAATTTCATCAGCATCTTCTGTGCAGATTCCAGCTCAACTATTTCGCTGGTTAAATTACGCATTACCTCATTATTTGTCTTTGTGTAGGACGCTCGAATTGGCTTACGTTGTTTCACAAGCTTTTCCATTGTCTTGTAGGCTAGGCTATACCAAGATTTTCACTCACATAGAAATCTGACGTATCTTGCCGTAACTTCTCGTAATTTACGTATTAAATCACGTCGGGTTCACCATATGTTTTGTTAAGGGACTAATTCACCGAATTAGTGTTAACCATTATGTATTTAACTATTTATTTCACTACACAACTATACAACAGACATATTCCAACATAGTACAACGAACAACTGCCACAGTCTTTTGTCACAGAGTCCAAACACCACAAGATGGCCCTCCAGCCAGTAGCCGCCATTTAGGGTCCAAAAACGACTTAGTAGATTCTCTTAACCAGTTCCATAACAGATAGACTGCCACAAGAGCTCTTGGACCATGTGATAGAGAGCATGCCACGTCGGTGCGAAGCAGGTGTGGCCATTAGGGTTACCCATACACCCTGTTAACAGCATATTTTGTTGTAGAAGACATTGACAAGTTTTGATAGTTGTCAAAGGTGTACCTTAGCTAACAGAACCTTTCTGGCACTATTTCTTTGGACAAGTTGTGTGCCATATTGTGCGTGATTCAGCTTCTGTTTGATGATGACTATGATAATTGTTGTTTTAAGGGGCCTAACATATAGGTAATCGGCCCCAAATGGTTTGATGATGATGATAATTGTTGTTTTAAGGGGCCTAACATCTAGGTTATCGGCCCCTGATGGTTTGGGTGATCGTGAAGATGAAAAAGAAAAGCGAACTTAAAACTAAAACTAACTACTAACCTACATACTAGAAGAAGAAATGGAAAAATAAAGGAGAGTAAAGCAAATAAAAGGACAGAAGGAAAAGAAATGCCCTCAACCCTCGGAGAAGGCGGATTGAAGGACTTGGAAGGAAGGAGAGCCATGAAAGGCATATAGGAAAGTGAAACAGGAGAGGGTCCTCCCCAAAGGTAAGGGACAAAAGGGGAAAACAGGCCCAGCTCAGGAATCCCTCGGGGTCGCCAACTCCCGAACTCACCAGCCGTGAGCCCCTGAGGGTGTAGCATTATCTAGGGTGCACCAGAAGTGGTGGGGCTACATACACCCTGCCTCCTTAAGGGCCTAGAGCACACGGCAGGAGGTAAAAGGAAGAGAAAAAGAAGGCTGACCCCTCGCAGAAGGAGGGTATCAGAGAAGATGAGACAAGGGCCAATTAAGGCGGGAAAGGAAGAGACTCCCTAGGCCTTGGATACCCTAATACCGTTGGGGTCAGAAGAGAACAAGAGTTGACCAAGTGAGGTCGACAGGAAAGAAGACAGAGAGGAGCCCGGCACAAGTAAGTGGAAGCAATGCCGGACTCAGCTGGGGCCCCGTGGTCGCCAACCCACGCCCACAAGATGTGAGCCCCTGGGGGACCCAAATGGTTTGGGTGATCGTGAAGATGATAATGAAATGTAAACTATATCTAAAACTAACTACTAACTTACATAGTCTACTAGAAGAAGAAATGGAGAATAGGGCAAATAAAGGAGAGGAAAAGAAATGCCCTCAACTCTCGAAGAATGCAGAATAAGGGACTTGGAAGGAAGGAGAGCCATGAAAGGCAGATAGGAAAGCGAAAGAGGAGAGGGTCCGCCCCAGAGGTAATGGATAAAAGGGGGAAAACCGGACCCAGCTCAGGAATCCCTCGGGGTCGCCAACTCCCAAACTCACCAGCCATGAGCCCCTGAGGGTGTAGCAATATCCAGGGTGCACCAGAAGTGGTGGGGCTACATACACATTGCCTCCTTGAGGGCTTTGAGCAGAAGGCAGGAGATAACATGAAAAGAAAAAGAAGGCTGACCCCTCGCAGAAGGAGGGTATCAGAAAAGATGATGATGATAATTGTCGTTTTAAGGGGCCTAACATCAAGGTTATCGGCCCCTAACGAAATGAAATGGCTTAAAATGAAAGGATGAAGATTAAGAAAAGCTCACTGCTATGGATGAAACTAAAATTGTTTAGATAAAATAGACAGTGAGCCCCAACAATTATGCCTTATGTAGCAGGAAAAATACTTACAAAAAGGAACTCGGATTGAAACTACCCACCAAATGGAGAGCGGTAATACGTACATAAGGGAATTTCGAACGAAAATACTCACAAAAGAAATAGATTGAAAAATACACACAAAATGTAGGTAAGTCAAAAATACGTACAAAATGTAACGTGCAGTCGAAATACTCACAAAATGCAAGTGAAATCGAAAATACGCACGAAATGTAATGTAGATTCAAAATACCCACAAAATGCAATTGAGAATGAACTACTTGAACAAAGCGGGGTAGGTTGAAAGTACAAAATGCAATTGAAATTTCTTACAAAAGGTATGGTAGATTCAAACTTCTCATTTGGATGGACAATACTTACAAAATGCAATTTAGTTTGAAAATAATTACAAAATGTAATTTAGATTCAAAATACCCACAAAATTGCAATTGAGACTAACTACTTGAACAAAGCGGGGGTAGGTTGAAAATACAACATGCAATTGAAATTCAAAATACTCACTAGAAGACTCCCTATATTGAAAGACTTAGTGAGGTCGAGAAACACTCACAAAATGCAATTTAGATCGAAAAACTTACATAATGCAACGTAGATTATGATGATAATTGTTGATTTAAGGGGCCTAACATCTAGGTTATCGGTTCCTAATGATCTGGGTGATAGCGAAAATGATAATGAAACGGAAACCAGAACGAAAATTAAGTGAGACGGAAAATACTTACAAAAAGGAACTCAGATTGAAACAACTCACAAAATGTTCTTACAAAAGGGAATTTAGAACGAAAAGATTCACAAAAGGAATAGATTGAAAAATACCCACAAAATGAAGGCTAGGTTCAAAATACGTACAAAATGCAATGTAGCGTCGAAATACCTACAAAATGCAATTGAAATTCAAAATACTTACAAAATGCAAATGAGATCGAAATTACGTACAAAATGCAATTGAGGTTCAAAATACTTACAAAGTGCAATTGAAATTGAAAATACATGATGCAATTCAGATTGAAATATCCCAGTTCCAATCCAAATTATTCACAAAGTGCAATTGAAATTCAAAATACTTACAAAATGCAATTTAAGTTGAAAATGCTTACAAAATGTACGGTAGACTCAAACGACTCATGTGGACTGACAATACTTACAAAATGCAATTTAGATTTAAAATACTTGACAAAATGTAATTTAGAATCAAAATACCCACAAAATGCAATTAAGAATCAAAATATGTGCAAAATGCCCACGAAACAAAATACAATTTAGATTCAAAATTCGTGCGAAATGAGCTTTTGGTTGAAAATACTTTCAAAATTCAATTGAAATTCAAAATTCTCACTAAAAGACCCGGCTACCTGCATTGAAAGACTTACCAAAAAGCAATTTAGATTTTCAACCCTTACAAAATGCAATTGAAGTTGAAAACAATCGCGAGATGTAATTTAGATCGAAAAAACTTACAAAATGCAACGAAGATTAAAAATACCTTAAAAATCGCTAAAAGGGAATTTAGATACACGGTGAACCAAGTAACAAAAACAGTGCGGGAATCTTAAAGAGAAAAGGAAATATAAGGAAAAGAGGAGAGGATAGGAGAGGGGAGAGAGGAGAGGGTCCGCCCCACAGGTAAGGGACAAAAGGGGGAAACCGGACCCAGCTCTGGAATCCCTCGGGGTCGCCATTCCCGAGCTTACCAGCCATGAGCCCCTGAGGGTGTAGCACTGTCTAGGGTGCACCAGAAGTGGTGGGGCGACATACACCCTACCTCCTTGAGGGCCTTGAGCAGAAGGCAGGAGATAACAGGAAAAGAAAAAGAAGGCTGACCCCTCCCAGAAGGAAGGGATCAGGAAAGATGAAACAAGGGCCAATGAAGGCGGGGAAGAGATTCCCTAGGCCTCGGATACCCTAATACCGTCGGGGTCGGAAAAGCACAAGAGTTGACCAAGGGAGGTCGACAGGAAAGAAGCCAGAGAGGAGCCCGGCACAAGTAAGTGGAAGCAAGCGTATTTATAAGCCATTTGATACTAAATATGTGTTATTTTGTTCAAAGCATTCCTAAAAGGATATAAACTTAGTAAGTTACGGAAATGTATGTATTTACGAGCAAAAATGGCAGCCATTTTGACAACGGGACGGCACGGTCCACAACGATATGGCACGGTATGCATGACCTGTTAAGTCACTTCTACGGTTACGTATTCTATTTTAATACGCTAATATCCTACCGGTCACCTCTTTGAGGACAGATAAAACCTCCCTATGTACGATAAGCTGAATTGTTGAGGACAGGCCTTGTTGAATCGTAAGTTACGGTTAGGCTATAACACTTGCAAATATTCATACAACCACCATCTTTAAACTATTTGGCTGATGTCCTTGTAGATTAGATAAAAGACGCTTCCCAAATTAAGGTATATTGTTGCAAAATTTGGTAGAGATCGGATTATTAGGTTAGACGTAATTTGATTTAAGCTTTGGATATTAGGGTGGCCACGTTTTCGTCAAGATGGGGGCAATATAAAACATGACAATGAGTCATTTGCTAGTGCTATTTCTGTACCAAATTTCGTTCAATTCGGTCTCACAGAGTTTGAATTGTTAAGGGGGGGGGAGGACAGCCATCAGAGTACATACACACACAATGACACACAGACAGACAATTTTTAGCCCTGTGTTCATCTCAATAAGTCTACTTTCATTCTTTGCAAAAATCGAAAGTAGCCTAAAATACTGTGTGTGTGAAGTCTTCAGTCTGTTCACTGGTTTGATGAAGCTCTCTATGTTTCCCTGTCCTGAGCTAATCGTTTCATCTCTACATAGCTACCACACCTTACATCCGAGGCAATCTCTTCAACATATTCTAATTTTGGTCTACCCCTATAGTTGCTTATCCTGGACCCTTCCTTCCATGACTACGTTTGCTATTCCTGGGTATCTTACTTTTGTCCTACCAAACTATCTCCTCTCTTCATTAGCAGCCAGAAACATATCTCCTCTTCCACTCGTCTTACCTCTCCATTTGTAACCCTATCTACCCATCTGATAATCATTCTCCTGTAAAATCACATTTGAATCGCTTCAATTCTCCTCTATTCTGCTCTTCCAACAGTCCAAGTTTCACTTCCATAGAGTGCCACGCTCCAGACAAAGACTTTCCAAAAATACTTCCTAAAAATACTACTACCACTATAATTCTCCTTTTGATCGTGTGGCCTCCTGAGAGGCAGAGTGCAGGTTTTTCTAGTTGACGCCCGTGGGCGACCTACGTGTCGTAATGAGGCTGCAGTGATGATGAAAACGTCGAATACACCCAGTCCCCGAGCCAAGGGAATTATCCCTAGGAGATTAAAATCTCTGATGGCCCTACCGGGAATCGAACCCGGGTCACGTTGTGCCATAGCTTAGCACGCTAACCATATTGCCACGGAGCCAGACACTATAAATATTACTAACTACTGACCTCAATCTAACCTCCTTAACATGATGATGATGATGATGACGATGATGATAATTGTTTTAAGGGGCTTAACATCGAGGTTATCGGCCCCTAATGATCTGGGTGATAGCGAAAATGATAACGAACTGGAAACCAGAACAAAACTATCTGAGACGGAAAATACGTACAAAAAGGAACTCAGATGGAAACAACTCACAATATGGTCTTACAAAAGGGAATTTGGAACGAAAAGTTGCACAAAAAGAATAGATTGAAAAAAGACCCCACAAGACGTAGGCGAGATTCAAAATACGTACAAAATGCAATTTAGCGTCGAAATACTTACAAAATGCTACTGAAATTCAAAATACTTACAAAATGCAAATGAGATCGAAAATACGTAAAAACTGCATATGAGGTTCAAAATACTTTAAAAATGCAATTGAAATTGAAAATACAAAATGCAAGTTAGATTGAAAAAAGCCGGTTCAGATTCAAAATACTCACAAAGTGCAATTGGAATTCAAAATACTTACAAAATGCAATTGAAGTTGAAAATGCTTACAAAATGTACGGTAGATTCAGACGACTCATGTGGGTTGAAAATACTTGACAAAATGTAATTTAGATTCAAAATACCCACAAAATGCAATTGAGAATGAAAATATGTGCAAAATGCCCACCAAACAAAATGCAATTTAGATTCAAAATTCGTGCGAAATGCGGTTTTGTTTGAAAATACTTACAAAATGCAATTGAAATTCAAAATACTCACTAAAAGGCCCGGCTACCTGCATTGATGATGATGATGATAATTGCTGTTTTAAGGGGCCTAACATCTAGGTTATCGGCCCCTGATGGTTTGGGTGATCGTGAAGATGAAAATGAAAAGCGAACTTAAAACTAAAATTAACTACTAACCTACATACTAGAAGAAGAAATGGAAAATTAAAGGAGAATAAGGCAAATAAAAGGACAGAAGGAAAAGAAATGCCCTCAACCCTCGGAGAAGGCGGATTGAGGGACTTGGAAGGAAGGAGAGCCATGAAAGGCAGATAGGAAAGTGAAAGAGGAGAGGGTCCGCCCCAAAGGTAAGGGACAAAAGGGGAAAACGGACCCAGCTCAGGAATCCCTCGGGGTCGCCAACTCCCGAACTCACCAGCCGTGAGCCCCTGAGGGTGTAGCATTATCTAGGGTGCACCAGAAGTGGTGGGGCTACATACACCCTGCCTCCTTAAGGGCCTAGAGCCCAAGGCAGGAGGTAAAAGGAAGAGAAAAAGAAGGCTGACCCCTCGCAGAAGGAGGGTATCAGAAAAGATGAGACAAGGGCCAATTAAGGCGGGAAAGGAAGAGACTCCCTAGGCCTCGGATACCCTAATACCGTCGGGGTCAGAAGAGAACAAGAGTTGACCAAGTGAGGTCGACAGGAAAGAAGACAGAGAGGAGCCCGGCACAAGTAAGTGGAAGCAATGCCGGACTCAGCTGGGGCCCCGTGGTCGCCAACCCACGCCCACAAGATGTGAGCCCCTGGGGGAGAGAGGAGAGGGTCCGCCCCAAAAGTAAGGGACAAAAGGGGAAAACGGACCCAGCTCAGGAATCCCTCGGGGTCGCTAACTCCCGAACTCACCAGCCGTGAGCCCCTGAAGGTGTAGCATTATCTACGGTGCACCAGAAGTGGTGGGGCTACATACACCCTGCCTCCTTAAGGGCCTAGAGCCCAAGGCAGGAGGTAAAAGGAAGAGAAAAAGAAGGCTGACCCCTCGCAGAAGGAGGGTATCAGAAAAGATGAGACAAGGGCCAATTAAGGCGGGAAAGTGAAAGACTCCCTAGGCCTCGGATACCCTAATACCGTCGGGGTCGGAAGAGAACAAGAGTTGACCAAGTGAGGTCGACAGGAAAGAAGACTGAGAGGAGCCCGGCACAAGTAAGTGGAAGCAATGCCGGACTCAGCTGGGGTCCCGTGGTCGCCAACCCACGCTCACTAGAAGTGAGCCCCTGGGGGCCCAATTAATGGAAGACGTTAAGCAATTAACTATTTTGGTTCATCTTGTTGTTCCAGTAGGCTTTCATTCTTTCCGAGAAGGCTTGTTTACGTTCTTCCGACCACTTTGGTCTGTAATGTTTTTGTTTTGGTTGCTCTGATGTACTGTAACTTCCCATTTGTTTATCTTTTGTCTGAAGGTGTCTCTTGAACTTATGTTTGCGTTTTTGGGGTCCTTTCGAAGTTATTCTAGCCAAGGTGTTGAGTTCTTGACTGACGATAAATAATCTTTTATCCTATTCGGCAATCAATTTTCTGGTAGTCTAGTGAGATGGCCAAATAATGTCATTCGTCTTTTCTTAATATCAATTTCGATTTCCCGGCATTTGCCTGGAAGGAAGATGGGAAACCACAGAAGACCATCTTCAAAGTTGCCGGAGAGGGATTCGAACCTCCTCGCCTCCCGGATGTGAGCGACTGCCTGCAGCCACGCCGTAACGACCACGGCTAACTCACTCGGTGTTTTGATTGATTGTAGCCCGTAGCCATCTTGGGTATAACTTGCTCCTTAGTGTTTCCTAATGATCTTCCTCTCTACTTTATTATTATTATTATTATTATTATTATTATTATTATTATTATTATTATTATAAGGGGCCAAATATCGAGGTTATCGGCACGTAATGGTTTGGGTGATCGGGAAAATAATAAATGATGATTAAAAATATAAACACAAAAACTGCAACTATAACCAACTACTGCCTTACAACTATCTTACGTACTACAAGAAGGAAAAGGACAAAAAATAAATAAGATGATGATGATGATAATTGTTGCTTTAAGGGGCCTAACATCGAGGTTATCGGCCCCTAATGATCTGGGTGAGAGCGAAAATGATAATGAAATGGAAACCAGAACAAAATTATCGAAGACGGAAAATACGTACAAAAAAGAACTCACATGGAGACAACTCACAATATGGTCCTACAAAAGGGAATTTAGAACGAAAAGTTGCACAAAAAGAATAGATTGAAAAAGACCCACAAAACGTAGGCTAGATTCAAAATACGTACAAAATGCAAAGTAGCGCCGAAATACTTACAAAATGCAACTGAAATTCAAAATACTTACAAAATGCAAATGAGATCGAAATTACGTACAAAATGCAATTGAGGTTCAAAATACTTACAAAATGCAATTGAAATTGAAAATACACAATGCAATTCAGATTGAAATATCCCAGTTCCAATCCAAATTATAAACAAAGTGCAATTGAAATTCAAAATACTCACAAAATGCAATTGAAATTGAAAATGCTTACAAAATGTACGGTAGATTCAAACGACTCATGTGGATTGACAATACTTACAAAAAGCAATTTAGATTGAAAATACTTGACAAATGTAATTTAGATTCAAAATACCCACAAAATGCAATTGAGAATCAAAATATGTGCAAAATGCCCACCAAACAAAATGCAATTTAGATTCAAAATTCGTGCGAAATGCGGTTTTGGTTGAAAATACTTACAAAATGCAATTTAAATTCAAAATACTCACTAAAAGGCCCGGCAACCTGCATTGAAAGACTTACTAAAAAGCAATTTAGATTGTCAATCTTTACAAAATGCAATTGAGGTTGAAAACAATCGCGAGATGTAATTTAGATCGAAAAAACTTACAAAATGCAACAGAGATCAAAAATGCCTTTAAAAATCACTAAAAGGGAATTTAGATACACGGTGATTCGAGTAACAAAAACAGTGCGGGAATCTTAAAGAGAAAAGGAAATAGAAGGAAAAGAGGAGAGGAGAGGGGAGAGAGGAGAAGGTCCGCCCCAAAGGGAAGGGACAAAAAGGGGAAAACGGACCCAGCTCAGGAATCCCTCGGGGTCGCCAACGCCCGAACTCACCAGCCGTGAGCCCCTGAGGGTGTAGCATTATTGACGGTGCACCAGAAGTGGTGGGGCTACATACACCCTGCCTCCTTAAGGGCCTTGAGCACAAGGCAGGAGGTAAAAGGAAAAGAACAAGAAGGCTGACCCCTCACAGAAGGAGGGTATCAGGAAAGATGAGACAAGGGCCAATTAAGGCGGGAAAGTGAAAGACTCCCTAGGCCTCGGATAACCTAATACCGTCGGTGTCGGAAGAGAACAAGATTTGACCAAGGAAGGTCGACAGGAAAGAAGAAAGAGAGGAGCCCGGCACAAGTAAGTGGAAGCAATGCCGGACTCAGCTGGGGCCCCGTGGTCGCCAACCCACAACCCACTAGATGTGAGCCCCTGGGGGGAAATAAATAAGAAGAAATCAGTGACAGGGAAAGAAAGGGAAAATAAATGCTCTCAACTCTCGATGAGGACTGAAGGACGTGGAAGGAAGGAGAGTCATGAAAGGCAGTTAGGTAAGGGGAGAGGGTTCACCCCAATGTCAATGAAAGAAGGGCAAGCGGACCCAGCTCAATAATCTCGGGATCACCGATTCCCGAGCTAACCAGCCGTAAGCCATTAAAGATGTACCACCATCCAAGGTGCACCTGAAGTGGTGGGGCTACACACACCCTGCCTTCTTTAGTGCAGGAGATACCATGATATGAAAAGAAGAGGTCTGACCCCTCGATGAATAAGGGTGTCAGGAAAGATGAGAGAAGGGTCAATTAAGTCCTTGGATACCCTGTTACCGTCACGTCGGGGCCAGACGAGAACTAGAGATGACCAAGAGAGGTCGACTGGGAAGTGAGGAGCAAGATCCAAGTAAGTGGAAGCAATTTTAGACACAGCTAGTGTCCCGTGGACATGGGTTGTGATCCTCAGACGGAACACACATTCGCTGTACTCTTAACTACACGGAGAATTGATTATCGTGGCATGTAACCAGCCACTGGGCCAACAGATTGAACACACAGCCAGACATTTCGCTTGCCCGTACATCGCCACTCACGCAAACGCCATTAATCGAAGCCTCTGAATCGTCCAGACAGCGGCATGCTTCTAACCACAGGCAGCGAGAGAAAACACAAAGAGGATAACAGCATTTCCTGCTCACAAATCGTGCAATTCAATTTGTTACGCATTGTAACATCTCAAGTTTGAATCTCTAAACACGTCGTCCAAAGAAATGCTACGACGAGAATATTGTGATTTTGTATTACTTTATTTCTTCAAAGAGTGTGAAAAAGAAAAGCTTTATAATGTTTTGAAGCTGCCGAACAGTATCTCACACGCCGAAAGGCTGGTTGGCTGGTTGCCTTGTCTGGTCGAACCTGTTTGCAAGCTCTCTTAAAACATGTGAAATCTGAAAGAGATAATTATTGTAAATAAACCTGCTCTATAAGCACGGTGGTTTTGTTACGTCGCGTAGGTTGACATGACAACAACCTGCTTGATAATTTGATTACTACAGACGAATTGAAAGTAGTGTCTCAGCTAAGATGATAATAATATAATAATAATAATAATATTAGTTTACCTACATGTGGAGAAAAAAAAGTACACCATACACATCAGCATCAGCGTCAGCACCCAAGCAAGCGAAGCCGGCGATAACAAAATATGACTCGTTTTATGGCCATTTAATACGAATGCTATCCGCAAGATTGTCCAATCGAATCTGTGCCTACCTTGTGGGAAAGAAAACCAAAGGTATCTGGTTTACAGAGGTGGAGAAAGACCTACAAGAACTGGGGATGTCACATGAGGGCATCTTGGAACGTGAGTCTTTGAAGAAGAAACTTAGGGAGATACCGAGTTTTCAGCCAACCCCATGTTGAAAACCGGTAAGAAGTGGACCGAAGAACGAAAAGAAGCTCACCGAAGAAGAATGCGTGGACTCTGGGCCAATGTGAAAGAACGAGGGAAAATGCAGTTGAAATAACGTGGTCCATAGAAGACGGAAACAATTATAAAAACAAAATAATAACGTCCCACATAACAACTGCGGCTTTTAGAGACGCCGGGGGGCCAGAATTTTGCCCCGAAGGGGAACTTAAACGTGACAGTTAATCTATTTACACGGCTCCTTCGCATTTGCGCACCCTCAAATGCCGATTGGGTGCGCCAGGATTCGATCCTGCACCCTTGGGAACAGCAGACGAGAACGCTACAGCTGAGCCACGTAGTCAGCTTAGCGAAGATGGTGTTTGGATGATAGTCATTGATAATATACCACCTAATGATTATCATAGTGATAATTGTTGTTTTAAGGGGCGTATTATCTTGTTTATTGGCTCTAATGCAGAGGTTCCCATTAGGTGGTCCGCGGAACCCCAGGGGTCCGCGCCGAGTCGTCAAGAAATAACGCAATAAAGAAAATGGAGAAAGTACAAACTGTTCCTTAAAATAATAATTATGCGTTGCCATCCACAGAACAAGTGGCGCAGCGTAATTTGAGCTTTTCAAGTTTCCCGCTAGAAAGCGTTCTGCTCCTTTATCTCTGTGTTCTGCTCCGCAGCCTTTTGCATTTTGTGTGTTTACATATTTACATGAGTTTTGAAAGTTGGAACTTTTGATTGTTTTGATGATGATGATGATAATTGTTGTTTTAAGGGGCCTAACATCTAGGTTATCGGCCCCTGATGGTTTGGGTGATCGTGAAGATGAAAATGAAAAGCGAACTTAAAAACTAAAACTAACTACTAACCTACATACTAGAAGAAGAAATGGAAAACTAAAGGAGAATAAGGCAAATAAAGGACAGAAGGAAAAGAAATGCCCTCAACCCTCTAAGAAGGCGGATTGAGGGACTTGGAAGGAAGGAGAGCCATGAAAGGCAGATAGGAAAGTGAAAGAGGAGAGGGTCCGCCCCAAAGGTAAGGGACAAAAAGGGAAAAACGGACCCAGCTCAGGAATCCCTCGGGGTCGCCAACTCCCGAATTCACCAGCCGTGAGCCCCTGAGGGTGTAGCATTATCTAGGGCGCACCAAAAGTGGTGGGGCCACATACACCCTGCCTCCTTAAGGGCCTAGAGCACAAGGCAGGAGGTAAAAGGAAGAGAAAAAGAAGGCTGACCCCTCACAGAAGGAGGGTATCAGAAAAGATGAGACAAGGGCCAATTAAGGCGGGAAAGGAAAAGACTCCCTAGGCCTCGGATACCCTAATACCGTCGGGGTCGGAAGAGAACAAGAGTTGACCAAGTGAGGTCGACAGGAAAGAAGACGGAGAGGAGTCCGGCACAAGCAAGTGGAAGCAATGCCGGACTCAGCTGGGGCCCCGTGGTCGCCAACCCACGCCCACAAGATGTTAGCCCCTGGGGGGTTGATTGTTTTAATTGTTAAAAGTACATTGAATATGGATCGTTGGTTGAAGAGTAGATCTTTAAAACGAAGTAGGCCCACTGCTATAGATAGTGACAAAGAGGAATCTGTGGTAATAAAGAAGTGAATGGGCCACCTGCTAAGAAACAAATATAGAACTACAAAGCTAGCTGAACCAGGCAATTATCAACAAACCGTCGAATTGGGTTAAAGGACCAGAATTGGTCGGTGGTCCTGAGCACAAGGGGCGTCGTCCAGGAGTCGTACTCTGACTTGGACTTGGCTACCTCTCTTGAGCCGAGCCATTCAAAGAGTAAGCCTACTGCGAAAAGTAGGAAATACGACATAAAATATTGGAAATTGGCTTTACGTATTGTGGACCTAAAGATTGTCCTAAACCACAATGCGTGATATGCTTTGAAACCCTTGCCAACGAGAATGTGAAACCTGCAAACCTCCGAAGGCATCTATATAACAAACCTCGGAGCACAAAGGTACTGTAAATTCATTGAATTCTTCAAAATAAAGTTAGCTGAACAGAAAACATGCCTGAAAGTACTTATCAAAAATTCTGGTGCAAATGTGAATGAAAATGTAACGATTGAATCCCACAAGTATCTCAGCTTGTCGCAAAACGTGCCAAAAACCATACCATTGCTAAAGAGCTCATTCTACCATCAGCAATTATTTTGTGCAAGAGAATGCTGGGCGATGCTGCCGCAAAGCTTACAAGTACCACGTCCCGCTGTCTAACAACACTGTGCAAAGGCGAATTACAGATAATGTCAAGCAATATCGAAGAGACGTTGTTTGCAAGGCTCCACATGTGTGACATGTTTGCTCTGCAATTGGATGAGAGCACCGACATATCAAAAACGGCGATAATGTTCTTTTTGTACGTTTTCTTAAGTCATGACGAAACATATAAAGATTTTTTCTTTCCTGTGAACTAGTACAGAGGTTCCCATTAGGAATTTAAATATTTCAAGTCTTGACTTACGAGATTTTCGAGCAGGGGATCCATGCTTACATAAAAATCGCTTTAGGGGGTCCGAGAAGAATTCCTAATGGAACCCCTGTCCTAATGGATAGTGAAAATGAATGATGATGAAATGGACCTACGATTATAACTACAGACTTCACAACTAACTTATGAACTGCAGGAAGAAAACAAAGAAAGGGAAGAATGGATAAAACTGACAGGGAAAATAAATGCCCTCAACTCTCGAAGAATGAGGATTGAGGGACTTGGAAAGAAGTAGAGCAATGAAAGGCACACAGGAAAGGGAAAGAGGTGAGGGGCCGCCCCAAATGCAATGGAAAAGGGTAAAACAGTAGGAATATAGGAAGGAAGGAAGTTTGTCTTTTCACGTGACCATTAATCTCGCGATCATGTGCCACGGGCCTCCATTTTTACATGAAATCTAAACCACAAGACATATTTAACTTCAAAAATCTTACATGCATTGACCGGGAATCGAACTCTGTCCGCCTTCGTAAGAGGTAAGCAGCTTGACCACGTCCCCACCATACACCCAGCTCAACAATTCCTCAAGGTCACCTACTCCCGGGCTCACCAGCCGTCAGCACTTGAGGGCGTAGCAATATCCAGGGTGCACCACAAGTGGTCGGGCTACACACACCCTGCCTGCTTAAGGCCTTGTGCAAAAGGCAGGAGATACCAGGAAAAGAAAGGAAGAGGGCTGACCCCTCAATGAATTAGGGTATGATGCTGATGATGATGATGATGATAATTGTTTTAAGGGGCCTAACATCGAGGTTATCGGCCCCTAATGATCTGGGTGATAGCGAAAATGATAATGAAATGGAAACCAGAAAAAAATTATCTGAGAGGGAAAATACGTACAAAAAGGCTCACAATATGGTCTTACAAAAGGGAATTTAGAACGAAAATAGTCACAAAAAGAATACATGGAAAAATACCCACAAAACGTAGGCTAGATTCAAAATACATACAAAATGCAATTGAGAACCAAAATATGTGCAAAATGCCCACCAAACAAAATGCAATTTAGATTCAAAATTCGTGCGACATGCGGCGGTGGTTGAAAATTCTTACAAAATGCAATGGAAATTCAAAATACTCACTAAAAGGCCCGGGCACATGCATTGAAAGACTTACTAAAAAGCAATTTAGATTGTCAATCTTTACAAAATACAATTGAAGTTGAAAACAATCGCGAGATGTAATTTAGATCGAAAATACATACAAAAGGAAACGTAGATTAAAAATTCCTTAAGAAAATCGCCAGAAGGGAATTTAGATACACGGTGAACCAAGTAACAAAAAACAGTGCGGGAATCTTAAGGAGAAAAGTAAATATAGTGAAAAGAGGAGAGGAGAGGAGAGGAGAGGGGAGAGAGGAGAAGGTCCGCCCCAAAGGGAAGGGACAAAAGGGGAAAACGGACCCAGCTCAGGAAGCCCTCGGGGTCGCCAATTCCCGAACTCACCAGCCGTGAGCCCCTGAAGGTGTAGCATTATCTACGGTGCACCAGAATTGGTGGGGCTACATACACCCCGCCTCCTTAAGGGCCTTGAGCACAAGGCAGGAGGTAAAAGGAAAAGAAAAAGAAGGCTGACCCCACTCCGAAGGAGGGTATCAGGAAAGATGAGACAAGGGCCAATTAAGGCGGGAAAGTGAAAGACTCCCTAGGCCTCGGAAAACCTAATACCGTCGGGGTCGGAAGAGAACAAGGGTTGACCAAGGGAGATCGACAGGAAAGAAGACGGAGAGGAGCCTGGCACAAGTAAGTGGAAGCAATGCCGGTCTCAGCTGGGGTCCCGTGGTCGCCAACCCATGTCCCACTAGATGTGAGCCCCCGGGGGGGGGGGGGGGGGGAATTAGGGTATCAGGAAAGATGGGAGAAGGGCTAATTAAGACAGCAAAATTGAAGGCACTGTAGGCTTGAATATCCTAATACTGTCGGGGTTGGATTGGAACAAGAGTTGACCAAAGGAGGTTGGCAGAAAAGATAAAAGGGAAGAGACAGGACTAAGTAAGTGGATGCAATGCCAAAATCAGTTGGTGTCCTGAGGTCGCTAAACCACGTCCCAATACCTGTTAGCTCCTGGAGAGAAGGCGATGTTTGATCTTCTCAAGTAAGCATAACACCTGCTTCAGTGACTATTTCAAGGTAGCTTTTTTTGGTGGAATATGTGATATAGTTGTGATGGAATTTATGAATGCAGGTGCAGCTTAAGACCGGTTTAAGGTGCCAGCTAGTGTGTTGCGCCATGGAGTCCAGTCTGGGGGCTCGTACTTATTCGATTGAGGCCTTCGTGCTGCTATCCTGGGAGTGAGATCAGTTTTAATGTGGTGAAAAAGGATGGAAGATTGTAATTTTACGTGACCGTTAATCTCGGGGCCTCAATTTTACGTGGAATGAGAACCACATGACTGGGAATTTTACTTTGAGAATCTACATGCAATAACCGGGAATCAAACCCGGGCCTTAGTGAGAATAATAATAACTAGCGGACCCGTGCGGGACCTCTCGCATATTCCCTAATGAGTTGTGTGCGCCCCAGTGTACAGACCACCCGCCTGGCTATAGTGCTATGCGGGCTGCACGCGCGACAGTTCTGCTAGAGGCTATCGTCTTGGTTATTTGTTTAATAGCACTTAATGAACAAATAAATACACACATCAAAAAAAGTTTTGCATCACCTCGGTTCCAAGAGTTCCGGAACCGTTAAATACAAAGGGAATAGAGATCAACACAAACAACATTTCAGCTCGTTTTATTGCTCATGAGACCCACACATTGCATGTTGTACCATCATAAAGCTAGACTTTCAGCATTTGTGGTCCAGATTGCAGTACACACCACTACCTCTAATACCCAGTAGCACGTCCTCTTGCATTGATGCATGCCTGTATTCGCCGTGGCATACTATCCACAAGTTCATCAAGACACTGTTGGTCCAAATTGTCCCACTCCTCAACGACAATTCGGCGTAAATCTCTCAGAGTGGTTGGTGGGTCAAGACGTCCATAAACAGCCCTTTTCAACATATCCCAGGCATGTTCGATAGGGTTCATGTCTGGCGAACATGCTGGCCACTGTAGTCGAGCGATGTCGTTATCTTGAAGGAACGCATTCACAAGATGTGCACGATGAGGTCGAGAATTGTCGTCCATGAAGACAAATGCCTCTCCAATATTCTGCCGATATGGTTGCACTATGGGTCGGAGGATGTCATTCAGGTATCGTAAAGCCGTTTCGGAGCCTTCCATGACCACCAGTGGCGTACGTCGGCCCCACATAATGCCACCCCAAAACATCAGGGAACCACCACCATGCTGCACTCGCTGGACAGTGTGTCTAAGACGTTCAGCCTGACCAGGGTGCCTCCAAACACGTCTCCGACGATTGTCTGGTTGAAGGCATATGCGACACTCATCGGTGAAGAGAACGTGATGCCAATTCCGTGGGGTCCATTCAGCATGTTGTTGGGCCCATCTGTACCGCGCTGCATGGTGTCGGGGTTGCAAAGCTGGACCTCGCCATGGACGTCGGGAGTGAAGTTGCGCATCATGCAGCCTATTGCGCACAGTTTGAGTTGAAACACGACGTCCTGTGGCTGAACGAAACGCATTATTCAACATGGTGGCATTGCTGTCAGGGTTCCTCCGAGCGGCAATCCGTAAGTAGCGGTCATCCACTACAGTAGTAGCCCTTGGGCGGCCTGAGCGAGGCCTGTCATCGACAGTTCCTGTATCTCTGTACCTCCTCCATGTCCGAACAACATCGCTTTGGTTCACTCTGAGACGCCTGGAAACTTCCCTTGTTGAGAGCCCTTCTTGACACAAAGTAACAATGCGGACGCGATCGAACTGCGGTATTGACCTTCTAGGCATGGTAGAACTACAGACAACATGAGCAGCGTACCTTCGTCCTGGTGGAATGACTGGAACTGATCGGCTGTCGTACCCCCTCCGTCTAATAGGCCCTGCTCATGCATGGTTGTTTACATCTTTGAGCAGTTTTAGTGACATCTATGAACAGTCAAAGGGACTGTATCTTGGATACAATATACACAGTCAACGTCTATATGCCGGAGATCTGGGAACCGAGGTGATGCAAAACTTTTTTTGATGTGTGTATATTTCCGTCGACTTTTCAATAAGTGCAAGAGTTTTCCTGTACTAATGAGACGATTTGGAAGATTTTGGAACATACCACACCTGACTCCCTCTGGTTTAAGATCTTCGAGTTTTGTGAAACATACACCTTAGCGTATTATATAATATGTTATTGGTATTTCGTCCCTTTTAACACCTGTGGCTTTTATAGACGCCGGGGCGCCGGAATTTTGCCCCGAAGAGGATCTTTAACGTGGCATTAAATCTACTTTCACGGCCCCATCACCCTTAAATGCCAACTGGCTGCGCCAAGGTTAGATCCTCCAACCTTGGGAATAATAGGCGAGAACGTTACCGCTGAGCCAAGCTGCCAGTCGGTCTTAGTGAGAGGCGAGCAGCATGACCACTGGACCATCACGCCCGCCTGTTTAATGCGGTGGTGATGGTCATTGTATTCAGGGGCGGAATATTGAGGTTATCTGCCCGTAATGATAAATATGATAACAAAAGTTCCAATATTTTGATTTTCACGAACGCAATGAGCTGTTGTTGATTCATCCAGGGGGCTTTGCGACATCGTGGTCAAGTGGCCCCGAGTAATTAGGTGTGTGCTGAATCTGTCTAATAATCAGTATCATTGTGATAGCTGTATTAATTAATAGGTAGGTGTTTGTGGTGATGATGATGAAGATTATGATTGTTGAATAGGATCTAACATCTAGGTTATCGGCCCCTAATAGTTTGGATGAAAATGAGACATGGCAAATTGAATCCTAAAACTAATTACAGACTTACAACTAACAAACCACACGAAGAAAAGGACAAAAATGGAATAAGGGAAATAAATGATATGGAAAAGAAATGCCCTCAACCCTCGAAGAATGAGAACTGAGAGGCTAAGAAAGAAGTAAAGTCCTGAAAGGCAGATAGGAAATGAAAATAGGAGAAGGTCCGCTCCAAAGTCAATGGAAAAAGGAAAAAACGGATCCAGAATGCACCATAAGTGGTGGGGCTACACACACCCTGCCTCCTTTAGGGCAATGGGAAGAAAACAGGAGATACCATAAAAAATGAATAGGTAGAATGAGGGTATCAGAAAAGATGGAACAAGCGTCAATTAAGGCGGGGAAATGAAAGACTCCTCAGGCCTTGGATTTCTTGATATCGTCAGGGTCGGAAAGAAAAGAGTTGATCAAGAAAGTTCGACAAGAAAGATGACAGGATCTTGGCACAAGTATGAGGAAGCAATGCCGGACCCAGCTGGGGTTCCATGGTCGCCAACCCACGTCCTACTAGTTGTTGAGCCCTTGGGAGTTGCTAGCTAGACATCAAACCACTGCACAGTTTACACTTGCCATCTTTCAGAAATGTCCGGATTTTAATTCGTTTAGCACGGACTGTACCAAAAGAAAGATAACGAAATTCTGAAGGGGAGGGAAGCTTACAACAACCTGCGGTGACAAACATCTGGAGTTCGTGTCGTGGTTTAAATACTTCGGAATAACCCTCCATGTATGAAATTCCCAAGCTCCAGAATCTGTCAATAGACTCCGCAATGACTTTATTCAAGCTTAAAATCACACCAATAGTAACGTATGGTATTCAGTTCATACGTAGAAAATTGACTGTCCCGAACTTGATAACACTGGTAAATATGAAAGCTACATTCCTGAAACAAATCCTGTTAAAAAAATATACAGAAAACGGAATAACATATACAATGGCCAATGAGCGTTTCTTTTTTGAGGACATTAAGTACTACCCTGCCAGGGAATTGTTACCGCTAGATGATGATGATGATGATAATTGTTGTTTTAAGGGGCCTAACATCTAGGTTATCGACCCCTGATGGTTTGGGTGATCGTGAAGATGAAAATGAAATGCGAACTTAAAACTAAAACTAACTACTAACCTATATACTAGAAGAAGAAATGGAAAACTAAAGGAGAATAAGGCAAATAAAGGACAGGAGGAAAAGAAAAGCCCTCAACCCTCGAAGAAGGCGGATTGAGGGACTTGGAAGGAAGGAGAGCCATGAAAGGCAGGTAGGAAAGTGAAAGAGGAGAGGGTCCGCCCCAAAGGTTAAGGGACAAAAAGGGAAAACGGACCCAGCTCAGGAATCCCTCGGGATCGCCAACTCCCAAACTCACCAGCCGTGAGTCCCTGAGGGTGTAGCATTATCTAGGGTGCACCAAAAGTGGTGGGGCTACATACACCCGGCCTCCTTGAGGGCCTTAAGCAGAAGGCAGGAGATAACATGAAGAGAAAAAGAAGGCTGACCCCTCGCAGAAGGAGGGAATCAGAAAAGATGAGACAAGGGCCAATTAAGGCGGGAAAGGAAGAAAATCCCTAGGCCTCGGATACCCTAATACCGTCAGGATCAGAAGAGAACAAGAGTTGACCAAGTGAGGTCGACAGGAAAGAAGACAGAGAGGAGCCCGGCACAAGTAAGTGGAAGCAATGCCGGACTCAGCTGGGGCCCCGTGGTCGCCAACCCACGCCCACAAGATGTGAGCCCCTGGGGGATACCGCTAGATGTGGAGCGGGGCTGTTCTGTATACATTACGTCATCTCACCTCGTTATGGCTGCAGCAAGGGGAATGCATGCACAGTTATACAATGAGAACACACCGCACAGCGCACGGCCCAGCACGAATCATGCACCCAAATGACACGCGATGAGGTTTCGCTGGCGACGACTGAACGTCTATCGCAGGCGTGTGGCTGGGCGGAGCGTTTTAGTTCAGATTTCCGCCACCGGTAACAATTCGCTGGTAGGGTAGTATATATTCAGACTTCCAGATCATGTTGTTTAATTGAGGTGCTAGAGGAATGACGACAAATAGCTTAACAAATACCAGAATAGTTCGACACGGAAGTACCGAAGACCAATGTCGTGAGAGGGTGTAACTATAAATTACGACACACATGAGTTTGGCATCCATGGGTTCCATTGGAAAATATGTCTGACCAATAAATTATACAACCCACAAGATGACTGTGTACCATCCATTGAACTGTGCAAATAAATGATAATTGTTGTTTTAAGAGGCCTAACATCTAGGGTATCGGCCCCTAATGGTTTGGGTGATCGTGAAGATGAAAATGAAATGTCAACTATAACTAAAAATACTAACTAACTTATAAACTAGAAGAAGAAATTGAAAACAATTGGAGAATAAGGCAAATAAAGGACAGGAGGAAGAGAAATGCTCTCAACCCTCGAAGAATGCGGATTGAGTGACTTGGAAGGAAGGAGAGCCATGAGCAGATAGGAAAAGTGAAAGAGGAGATGATGATGATGATAATTGTTGTTTTAAGGAGCCTAACATCGAGGTTATCGGCCCCTGATGAAATGAAATGGCGTGAAATGAAAGGATGAAGATAAATAACAGCTCACTGCTATGGATGAAACGAAAATGGTTTAGATAAAATAGACAGTGAGCCCCAACAACTATGCCTTATGTAGGAGGGAAAATACTTACAAAAAGAAACTCAGATTGAAACTACTCACCAAATGGAGAGCGGTAATACGTACATAAGGGAATTTGGAACGAATAGACTCACAAAAATAATAGATTGAAAAAATACGCACAAAATGTAGGTTAAGTCAAAAACACGTACAAAATGCAACGCACAGTCGAAATACCTACAAAATGCAAGTGAAATCAAAATACTTACAAAATGCAAATGAGATTGAAAATACGCACAAAATGTAATGTAGATTCAAAATACCCACAAAATGCAATTGAGACTTAACTACTTGAACAAAGCGGGGTAGGTTGAAAACAAAAAATGCAATTGAAATTGCTTACAACAGGTATGGTAGATTCAAACTTCTCATTTGGATGGACAATACTTACAAAATGCAATTTAGATTAAAAATAATAACAAAATGTAATTTAGATTCAAAATACCCACAAAATTGCAATTGAGACTTAACTACTTGAACAAAGCGGGGTAGGTTGAAAATACAAAATGCAATTGAAATTCAAAATACTCACTAAAGTCCCAGCCCCTATATTGAAAGACTTACTAAAAAGCAATTTAGATTGTCAATCCTTACAAAATGCAATTGAGATTGAAAAACACTCACAAAATGCAATCTAGATCGAAAATACGTACAAAATGCAACGTAGATTAAAAACAAGATGTTCAGCAAAGAACATATAGCCTACTTTCTCCTAAATGTATGGGTATCTTTATGACTCTTTGTCCTCATCCCTAAAACAATCACCCCAACCACAATGTATTGTTTGTTTTCTTTTATATTGATAATAAGCCAGTAAGTGTCAAGATCAATATTATATACTTTATGATGATTGAATAACAAAACTACTAACTTATTGTAATGCATTCACGTCCGTTAATCTCTATATTAAGCCAGCCTGCAAAATTAAGAATCTTCCGCCCCAATCACAGTAGGTGGTGCTGCGACTATCAGTGAATTAGTCTTTATCTTGTACGCCTATGCACTGCCATCGTAATGTACTAAGATGGCAGTGTTCTATGGGTGTTGAATGAGTAGGCAGTTTAAAGTAGCCAAGAGGGAGGCGATCCAGCTGGCAGTGTTTAAAGGTATTCGGAGCGCGATCGTGGCTAATAGTTGAACTACCAGTATTACAAAATTGCCATACTTCAGGAGGCCAGCTCAGGCATTTACACAGCGTTATGTTTGGAACAATATTACCCACATAACCCACAAGAGGACAGCACCGTACAGAGGCATTAAGAAGGCTGTGGTTAATGACAACGTGTATCTAGTTCTTCTATTCTCCTTTTTCTAATGTCTTCTGTTTATGTGCGATGCTGGGACTGTGATTTTATTAATATACGAGTGTATACTTTATCCTCTCCTTTGAGCTAAATGACATTTTATTCAGTATCTGTGGGAAAAGCTCGTGCACATCATTTGTAAAAGAATTCAAGAAAAAAAAACTAACTGTAGCAGTACTCGATCCCCAGTCAACTGCGTGTCAGACTAACATGCTAGCCCAGAGCTAACCGTATCCATGACGTCAGTTGTTCTTAACTGACATATTAGATACAAACTGTTGGCAAATAATGACTATAAATAAACGATTTCTTCACTGCAGTACATCTTCATTAAAGATCATTTCATACAAAGTTTATATTATTGTATCAGTACGGTATATCACATACAACATACTAAAACTACTGAAATATAAGACAGGCACATGAGGACAGCTGCCATCTTGTCGTGTGACACAAACAGCTCAGCTCTTTTAAGCCACTCGTACTGTATAATATTATAATATTAAATTATAATAAATAACGGATCACGACCTTCAGGATAGCTTAAACCCCCCTAGGCTCGATAATCGGAATTGGTGGGTCTTAAGCTATTTATTAAAATGGTTGCATAATTCACACGGCCGCCATCCTGAAATGGCATGGCCGATGACCTTGAATTTTGGATGAAAGACGCGTCCTATATAAAGGTATGTTGTCACCAAATTTGGTAGAGATCGGATGATTAGTTTAGCCGTAATTTGATTTTACGTTTTGAACATTTGAGTGGCCGCCATTCTGTTTTGGTAAAGATGGCGGCGATATAAAGTATGACACTGAGGTGTCCTTTACTAGTGCTACCTCTGTACCAAATTTCGTTCAATTCGGTTTCACCGTGTTCGAATTGATAGGGGGGGACCGACATTCAGAGTACACACACTCACAGACACACACACACACACACACACACACACAGACTCACACACACACATACACACACACACACAGACTCACACACACACATACACACACACAGACAGACACACTTTTTTCGCCCTGTGTTGATCTCATAAGTCTACTTTCATTTTTTGCAAAAATCGAAAGTAGGCTAATACCTACAAAAAACGCTAGAAGGGGATTTAGATACACGGGGAACCAAGTAACAAAAACAGTGCGGGAATCTTAAAGAGAAAAGGAAATATAAGAAAAAGAGGAGAGGAGAGGAGAGGGGAGAGAGTCCTCCCCAAAGGTAAGGGACAAAAGGGGGAAAACGGACCCAGCTCAGGAATCCCTCGGGGTCGCCAACTCCTGAACTCACCAGCCGTGAGCCCCTGAGGGTGTAGCATTATCTAGGGTGCACCAGAAGTGGTGGGGCTACATACACCCTGCCTCCTAAAGGGCCTTGAGCACAAGGCAGGAGGTAAGAGGAAAATAAAAAGAAGGCTGACCCCTCACAGAAGGAGGGTATCAGGAAAGATGAGACAAGGGCCAATTAAGGCGGGAAAGTGAAAGACTCCCTAGGCCTCGGTTAACCTAATACCATCGGGGTCGGAAGAGAACAAGAGTTGACCAAGGAGGTCGACAGGAAAGAAGACGGAGAGGAGCCCGGCACAAGTAAGTGGAAGCAATGCCGGACTCAGCTGGGGCCCCGTGGTCGCCAACCCACGCCCACTAGAAGTGAGTCCCTGGGGGATGAAAGAGGAGAGGATCCGTCCCAGAGGTAAGGGATAAAAGGGGGAAAACCGGACTCAGCGCAGGAATCCCTCGCGGTCGCCAACTCCCGAACTCACCAGCCGTGAGCCGTGAGCCCCTGAGGGTCTAGCAATATCCAGGGTGCCCCAGAAGTGGTGGGGCTACAAACACCCGGCACAAGTAAGTGGAAGCAATGCCGGACTCAGCTGGGGCCCCGTGGCCGTCAACCCACGTCCCACTAAATGTGAGCTCCTGGGGGGTGAACTGTGCAAATAGAACGCCTTCTCCAATTGCATTCGTTAAAGACTGGTTAACGGTTTTTGAATGACACGTTATGCAGGGTGAACCAAAAATGCTGCACTTGGAGGTCGGCATGCGGTTCCTCGTCGAAATTCACGACAAAAGTTCATGTTGCAAAACCTAGTCCCGCCAATAGGTTTAACAGAAATGCGTGTTCAGAAACGAGGCTCTGGCAACGCTGTAACTGCATTCAGCGTGTCCAAAAGCAGGTCGCAGGAACTCGGCGCTCTGCCGGAGCTTTCTCTGTGCATTCCGATGCACTGCAGGATGTGACAGTGATGCCAGCTTCTCGTTTTCATACTTGTGTTTTCAAACAGCACCCGATCCGATTTTTTATTGAAACTTTTGTCTTGCAATTGGATGAGGAATCGCATGCCGACCTCCAAGTGCGGCATTTCTTGTTCATCCTGTATATATTGGGATAGTACATGATGTATGTGATGCTTGTGTAGTCCATCATTATTCCATTATGTATACATATTGTGTTCAATAGAAGTTAATTAAACGAAGAAATAGGAAAACGTAATACGGTATGGGAAAGAACAGACTGGGAATAATATGTCCTCCACCCTCGAATAATGATGATTTAAGACATTCTTAAGGAATTTTGGCCATTAGAGGTAGGCCTAGATAGGAAATGAAAAAGAACGAGGGTACGCACTTGATGTAAAAATAAAAATAATAAAATAAATCCAGCAGAGGAATTTCTCACAATCACAACGCCCCAGCCATAGCCATGGGATATAGACCGCCTTGCATTAACCAGGCTGTAAGGTGCTACACACAACTTCTCTTACAATACATATAACATTGAACAATTTTCCTCAAAAGGTTTTAACAGTGAACTCTCGTATAAGAGAAAATTTGCACCACTGAGAAATGTATCAGAGTATTAAAGTACAACCACCATCTTGAATATATGAAAAATGAAAATCCACAGCCTGCTTCCAGTCTCCGACCGGGTCAGGAATGGAATGAATGGAGCCCCTATCTAGCGGCGAGGATATGAACTGTGCCGGCTGCCGAGGCCTGACGCACTCCTCTGGGGCAATGATTAGATGAATGACAGATGAAATGAAATTATAGTGGAGAGTGTTGCTGGAATGTAATTTTGACAGGGAAAACCGGAGTACCCGGAGAAAAACCTGACTGCCTCCGTTTTGTCCAGCACAGATCTCACATGGAGTGACCGGGATTTGAACCACGGACCCAGTGGTGAGAATTTCTCTGTTCAATGGATAAGTACGTCGTCTTGATACATTCAAGTGTACGGCCTTGCATATTTTTACAAACCTTGAAACCTTGTGATTGATTAATCAGGATGTAAGTATGCAATTGTCACGAATTTTAGTAAAGGCAAAATGTCATGTAAGAGGCCTCCCATGCCGAAGACTATGCTGGAATATTACACAAAACCACCACCATGAACATAAAAATCAACGACACGTGATGCAATTGACTGATGAAGAAATAAACAAGAAAAAAGGATTTATTGCGCACATATCGCTCTAATGGGACTGGATTATGCACGCGTAAATGGTCAACATTCGTTAATTCCCTGAGTGAGTTAGGTCACCCTTGTATATTAAAAATTTATACACAAATGGTTGAATATTTTAGCATTCTAACATCTTCTGATGTAAGGTACGAGTGGATAAGAGAATTTTGTTGTCAACGTCTCAAAATACGGGGTAGGAATTTCAGATGCCTACAGTCATGCACTGTATTATAAAAATTATATAAAGGAAACCATTTGCTATTTTTGTATAGGTTTCGGTTATAATTATGACACATCAGTAATCACTCTCTTATTTACCAATACCAACTAAAGGTGCAGAAAGTATTTAGTTTAGGAAATTGAAATTTCCAATATATGATGCAAAGATATCACCCGACAAATTAAATCTCATTTTCAAAGTACAGAGGTGTCAAAAATATCAATAGCCTATTGAATTTCTAAAGCTAAACCTGGACGGCATGTTATTTGCGAATGTTCTTTTTAAAGTAAACAATATCCATGTCTATCTTTTGTTTCGTACCTAGAGCATTTGTAAATCTGCACACTGGGACACCTGTGAAACACCGATGCATTGTAAGGAGAATGTTATCTCAATTTTCTTAAACAATGAATGGATAGTCGCTGAATTGTGCTGTGCATGAGGCGTGTAGATTGACAACTCCCAAGCTGTTTGAACCCTAGTTAGACGACGCCCTTGACAGCGCATACATCTGCTCAAGGGAGGTCTGAGAAAACTAACACTCATGATGTATGTAAGATATTCCTCTAGATAATTCCCAGTTGGAGGTGTCAAAGGAACACGCCTCAATACTTGTTTAACGACACACTAGAGGTCATACATCACACGGATACCAGCGTATGTAATCTCCTGGAAGGATATGGAAAACAGAGGAGAATTATTATAATGAACTTGAAGTTTCGATCAGCAAGTACACTGATGGCAAATGTCCCTTGAAGTATAGTTAACCTTTGAAATAACTAAGAGTTTCAGCACTTCGGGATAGTACCTAAATTAAGACCACGGCAGCTTCCTATCCACATCCTAGCATCAATTATACACTGGTCAAAAAAAGTTTAACTTATTGCATGGTGTTGTATTTTCATTGCTTCATGACGACATTTCGTTTTTGCACATTGGCTCATGTGTTAACTCCAAGATAACACGATTGTTTGTTTGTACCATACTCTGTTATCGGACATGGAGTTTATGCATACAACCTGCACAATTGGATGATGATGATAATTGTTGTTTTAAGGGGCCTAACATCTGGGTTATCGGCCCCTAATGGTTTGGGTGATAGTGAAAGATGAGATGAGAATGAAAAACTATAACTAATACAAACTACAAACTTACATACTAGAAGAAGAAATGGCAAACAAATAAAGTATAAGGCAAATAAAGGACAGGAGGAAAAGAAATGCCCTCAACCCTCAAAGAATGCGTATGGAGGGACTTGGAAGGAAGTAGAGCCATGAAAGGCAGATACAAGTACGGAAAAACGAAAAGAATGTGCTGAAATGTGCAAAAGAGAACTCCAAAATGTATGCTTTCATGGCAATCTGAGGTGTAATCGTTGCAGGAACAATAAAATGTCATACAACCAAATTTGTAGAAAACAAACGGTTTTCGAGATATTGCCAGAAAACTATTCCCAGTTCTGAGAAATTGCAGCGGTTGTCATAGTAACGTTGATCTGTTTCTCAGAGGGAACACAGTTGTTTGGGAATATCTCCGAAAAAGTTCATTTTAGGACCTCCGAATATTGTTTTCGTATCTGGCCGTTTAAAATGAGCTAAATACGATCTTTGTACCGTTTGTCCATGCTGAGTGCCAAAGGGCCGAAAAAACTCACTTACAAATTGAATTTTCAAAAACCTTTTCTTAGTGAGCCCCTACAGCCTAGGATCAACCAACATGCAACATTTCAGCTTTCGAGGTCTAGTGGTTTCAGCGCTGCGATGATGAGTCAATTTTGGATTATATATAAGATGATTATAATTGTTTTAAGGGGCCTAACATCTAGGTTATCGGCCCCTAATGGTTTGGATGATCGTGAAGATGAAAATGAAATGTAAACTATAACTAAAACTAACAACTAACTTATATACTAGAAGAAGAAATGGAAAACAAAAGGAGAATAAGGCAAATAAAGGACAGGAGGAAAAGAAATGCCCTCAACCCTCGAAGAATACGGATTGAGGGACTTGGAAGGAAGGAGAGCCATGAAAGGCAGATAGGAAAGTGAAAGAGGAGAGGGCCGTCCCCACAAGTAAGGGACAAAAGGGGAAAACCGGACCCAGCTCAGGAATCCCTCTGGGTCGCCAACTCCCGAACTCACCAGCCGTGAGCCCCTGAGGGTGTAGCAATATCCGGAGTCCACCAGAAGTGGTGGGGCTACAAACACCCTGCTCCTTGAGGACCTAGCCCAGAAGGCAGGAGATAACATGAAAAGAAAAAGAAGGCTGACCCCTCGCAGAAGGAGGGTATCAGAAAAGATGAGACAAAGGCCAATTAAGGCGGGAAAGTGAAAGACTCCCTAGGCCTCGGATAACCTAATACCGTTGGGGTCAGAAGAGAACAAGAGTTGACCAAGTGAGCTCGACAGGATAGAAGACAGAGAGGAGCCCGGCACAAGTGGAAGCAATGCCGTACTCAGCTGGGGCCCCGTGGTCGCCAACCCTCGTTTCACTAGATGTGAGCCCCTGAGGGGTCACTAGTATGATGATGATGATGATAATTGTTGTTTTAAGGGGCCTAACATCTAGGTTATCGGCCCCTGATGGTTTGGGTGATCGTGAAGATGAAAGTGAAAAGCGAACTTAAAACTAAAACTAACTACTAACCTACATACTAGAAGAAGAAATGGAAAACTGAAGGAGAATAAGGCAAATAAAAGGACAGAAGGAAAAGAAATGCCCTCAACCCTCGGAGAAGGCGGATTGAGGGACTTGGAAGGAAGGAGAGCCATGAAAGGCATATAGGAAAGTTGAGGAGAGGGTCCGCCCCAAAGGTAAGGGACAAAAGGGGAAAACGGACCCAGCTCAGGAATCCCTCGGGGTCGCCAACTCGAGAACTCACCAGCCGTGAGCCCCTGAGGGTGTAGCATTATCTACGGTGCACCAGAAGTGGTGAGGCTACATACACTCTGCCTCCTTAAGGGCCTTGATTACAAGGCAGGAGGTAAAAGGAAAAGAAAAGGAAGGCTGACCCCTCACAGAAGGAGGGTATCAGGAAAGATGAGACAAGGGCCAATTAAGGCGGGAAAGTGAAAGACTCCCTAAGCCTCGGATAACCTAATACCGTCGGGGTCGGAAGAGAACAAGAGTTGACCAAGGTAGGTCGACAGGAAAGAAGACGGAGAGAAGCCCGGCACAAGTAAGTGGAAGCAATGCCGAACTCAGCTGGGGTCCCGTGGTCGCCAACCCACGCCCACTAGATGTGAGCCCCTGGGGGGACTAGTAAGAGGAAGCATTGTGGACTCAAGTGGGGTGCTGAGGTAACCGATCCACGCCATACTAACTGTGGGCTCCTGGCGTATACACCAGTTGCGACACCTTAAGCCTATAGCACTTATATATATGTTGTTGTTTGAGTCTTCAGTCTTTTGACTGGTTTGATGCAGCTCTCCATGCCTCCCTGTCCTGAGCTAATCGTTTCATCTCTACATAGCTCCGACACCCTACATCGGAGGCAATCTGTTTAACATATTCTAACCTTGGTCTACCCCTACAGTTTTTGTCCTCGACCCTTCCTTCCATAACTAAGCTTGCTATTCCTGGGTGTCTTAGTATGTGTCCTACCAACCTATCTCTTCTCTTCATTAGCAGTCGCCAGAAACATCTCTCCTCTCCCACTCGTCTTAATACCTCTTTGTTTGTAACCCTATCTACCCATCTGATCTTCATCATTCTCCTGTAACACCACATTTCAAATGCTTCAATTCTCCTCTTTTCTGCTGCACCAATGGTCCAAGTTTCACTTCCATAGAGCGCCACGCTCCAGACAAAGGCTTTCAAAAATGACTTCCTAATACCTAAATCTATATTCGATGTCAGCAGATTCCTTTTTTGTAGAAATGCTTTCTTTGCCTGAGCCAACCTACTTTTAATATCCTCTTTGCTTCGACCATCACTGGTTATTCTGCTTCCTAAGTAACAGAAGTCTCCTACTTCCTTCAGCTTTTCACCTGCCAATTTGATCTCCATAGAGGTTTCTGATTTATTTCGGCTGCATTCCAGTATTTTTGTTTTACATTTATTTATTTTCATCATGAATTCTTTCCGTAAGACGGAGTCCATACCATTCAAAAACTCATTCAAATCCTCAGGCTTGTCGGCCAAGATGACGATGTCATCAGCAAATCTCAGAGTTGAAATTATTTCTCCTTGAATCTTCACTCCCACTTTAAATTTTTCTCTAATTTCCTTCATTGCTTGTTCAATGTAAAGATTGAAAAGTATGGGTGATAAGTTGCAGCCTTGCCTTACACCTTTCTGAATACCAGCTTTTCTCTCATGTCCTTCAACTCGAATGACTGCTGTCTGGTTTCTGTACAGATTGTATATCACCCTCCTATCCCTGTACTTTATTCCAATTGATTTCAAAATGTCAAACAATTTAGTCCAATCAACGTTATCAAAAGCCTTTTCTAAGTCTACAAAAGCCATGAACGTTCTCTTATCTTTCCTTATTCTACCTTCCAAAATCAGCCTAAGACTTAGTACAGCTTCCCTTGTTCCTACATTTCTCCTGAAACCAAACTGGTCTTCACCCAACTCCGTTTCTATCTGGCTTTCAATCCTCTTGTAAATTATTCTAGACAGGATCATTGAAGCATGAGTAATCAAGCTGATTGTACGGTAATCTTCACATCTGTCAGCTCCCACTTTCTTTGGTATAGGGATGATTACATTCTTCTTGAAATCAGGGGGTACCTCACCTGTCTCATAAATCCTACACACCAAGTGAAATAACCTGATCAGACCTTCATCTCCTATGCAGCGTAGCAACTCAATCGGTATATCATCTATGCCTGGTGCTTTGTTCCTGCTTAAGTCTTCCAAAGCTCTATCAAATTCTGATCTCAATATTAAATCTCCTTTCGCATCCTCATCAATTTCCTCCTCCCTTTCCATTACATGATTCTCAATCTCCTTTCCCTTATACAAACTCTCTATGTAAGCTTTCCATCTCTCAACCTTTTCTTCCCTATCTGTTAGAGGCTTTCCATTTGTGTCCTTAATATTACAGCACTTAGTCTTCTTTTCCCCAAAAGTATTCTTAATCCTTCGATAAGCTGTGTCTACTTTTCCTAATTTCAGACAATTTTCTATACCTGCACATTTCTCTTTCAACCATTCTTCTTTCGCTTCCTTGCACTTCTTGTTAACCTCATTTCTCAGACGTCTGTACTCTGCTTTCCCCTTTTCATCTCTTAGATTCTTGTGTATCCGCCTTTCATCCATCAATTCTAGTATATCCTGAGTGATCCACGGTTTTCTACCTATTCTTTCTTTCCTACCTATGTTTTCTTCTGCGGATTTTGCTATTTCATTCTTCAAAAGTGCCCATTCGTCTGCAATTGAAGTTTGTTTAGGGTTTTTCATTAGTCCTTCCTTTATACTCTTCTTGAATCTTTCGTTTACATCCTTCTCTTTCAGTCTGTCTATTGCCCACCTTTTTGGCTTTTGACTTTTCTTCAGTTTCTTCAACTTTAATCTGCATTTCATTACAACCAGATTGTGATCAGAGTTTATGTCAGCACCAGGATATGTTTTACAATCCAAAATCTGGTTTCGAAACCTCTGCTTGACCATAATGAAGTCGATTTGGTAACGCCCTGTATCTCCTGGTCTCATCCAAGTGTATATTCTTCTATTGTGGTTATTGAATAAGGTGTTAGCTATGACCAATTCATGCTCGGTGCAGAATTCTACCAGTCTGCTTCCTCGATCATTCCTTTCACCTAATCCGAAATCTCCTACTATCTTCCCTTCTCTCCCTTTTCCTACCACAGCATTCCAATCTCCCATTACTATAACATTTTCATCACCCTTGATATACCTCAGAATTTCGTCTATTTCTTCGTAGACCTTTTCAACATCCCCATCATCAGCTTGACTGGTAGGCATATAGACTTGTACCACTGTAGTGCAGGTAGGTTTTGTATTGATTTTTGCTACAATAATCCGTTCACTATATTGCTCATAATATTCCACCCGCTGTCCAAGTTTCCTACTCAATATGAGGCCAACCCCTGCTTGGCCATTGTTTGATTTAGTGCTAATGACCCTACAGTCTCCTGACCAAAAGTCCTGTTCTTCCTGCCAGCGCATTTCACTAATCCCAACCAAATCCAACCTCAACCTATCCATTTCCCTTTCTAAGTTTTCTAACCTTCCACTTCCTAGCAGACTTCTAACATTCCACGCTCCGATCCGTAGAATGTCAGATTTCCTCTTTGTAATTTCTGTGATGTTAACCCCCTCTCGAGTAGTCCCCACCCGGAGATCCGAACGGGGGACTAGTTTACCTCCGGATTGAAATTTTACAAGGGAGGAGGCCATCATCACATGTAATTATGCATAGAGAGGTGCATATCCTCGGGAATAGCATACGGCTGTAGTTTCCCGTTGCTTTCAGCCGTGCAGCAGGACTCAGTGTAGCCATTATTGGCTTATATTATCAATATCTTAACCGTCTATAAGACTAGTAAAGAATTGATTTATTCTGAAAGGCTGCTACTCCCTTTCAGAATAAGTAAAGATCAATTCTACTAACAAAAATACTAACCTTCTACCGTACTAACAATTAAATACCAAAACTCTACTAACAAAAAACTTAAGTTCCACCAACAACAAATACTACCACTAAAACAGTCTGTCAACAGGCTCACTCACATGCACCCTGACACATCACAGTCTACTGAAACAATGATCTATAACTAATAAACAATGCAACTGCTACCAGACACACTCACACACCACAGTCTAATAGAACAATGACATATATCTAATAGACAAACTCAACTACCTGCTTACAACTAAAACTAACTACTTACTATACTTTTATTTGAATTGACAATATTTGAAAATGAAAATCCACAGCCTGCTTCCAGTCACCGACCGGGTCAGGAATGGAATGAATGAAGCCCCCATCTAGCGGCGAGGATATGGACTGTGCCGGCTGCCGAGGCCTGACGCACTCCTCTGGGGCAATGATTAAATGAATGACAGATGAAAGGAAATGATAGTGGAGAGTGTTGCTGGAATGAAATTGTGACAGGGAAAACCGGAGTACCCGGAGAAAAACCTGTCTGCCTCCGTTTTGTCCAGCACAGATCTCACATGGAGTGACCGGGATTTGAACCACGGGCCCAGCGGTGAGAGGCCGGCGTGCTGCCGCCTAAGCCACGGAGGCTTCTGAATTGACAATATTTACAAAATGCAATTTAGATAGAAAATACTTACAAAATGTAACTTAGATTCAAAATTGTCACAAAATGCAATTTAAGGGGGACGTATGCAAAATTGCACTGAGTGAGAAATGGTTTCATTTCGGCTGTTCTGACCATACCTTTAATTGGGGACCTCCATAATTCCATATGTTTGAGGGGTAGTGGCTCCATCTCCCTCGGCCTCCTACGTCATTTCCTACCATTCTTCTGACTCGATCTGAGCGCTATCTTTTCTCCTTGCCCCCAAATCTCAACTATAGCTCGATTCAGAGTATTACTCTTGTATTCTGCATATTTGGTTTTGCAGATGTGTTAATCCTATCATAATTATGATAGAACCGGGGACTCCCTTGTCAATGCAACAATGTGCTATTGTCCGCGCGTCAGATGCTGCAGCATACATGGAAAAGGTGGCAGGAAAAAGGTGGGAGTAGTTGATCTATTTCAGGGATTAGCAATATCTCGGTCATCAGTCCCATATACTTGGTGAGTGTTGGATTGTCTAAGGTCCTGCGTTACTGTGGTGACTCGAAGGTTAAGTGTTTGATAAGAGTACCATTCGATCTGGCATTTACACTAGCATTTTAAATTTTGCTTATTATTATTATTATTTATTGTTGTTTGACAACATTATCACGGCAAATAACAGCTACATTTTATGTCACAGCCTGGTTCGGCCTTAGCATGGAACCATCTGTACTGAGATAATTACGTATACACTGTTCAGAGACTTCACAATAGGCCTACTGTACATCTATGTCGTGCCCGCAGTCTTCACGAGTCTCCTTCATTCATAGGATGAGCTAAATTTCCATCTGAATCATCGAGCCTTGCTGAGTATTCGGTCAGGGTATTGTCGCCAAGGAACTTCCTAACAATATGGCATGTGTTTAACAGAACTTCATGTGGCTTACAATGAAAAGTGTACGAAGGAAATCAAGATACACTGAAGGTCCATTTTGCGATGTTCAGAAGGGTTTTTGTGAATGAGTTCAACATTGGGTTTAAAACACGTTCTTCTGATAAATGTTCATTGTTCATTATTGAACCATAAACTTAAACTTGCAGTTCCAAACTCCACAGAAAATGTTGATTTAATGTTGGAGAAAAGGATACACAAAAAGAGAGCATGTGCATTTTACGAGTACTTTCGGCAAGATACCGATAATTCAGTGACAAGCATGTGCTTTGACCTATAGCAGATTCGACCCCTGCCAAAAACTGACATTCAAGAAGCATACTATTCTAGAAAAATTAATTTCTACAGCCTTTGCATCACAGATCTTCCAAGAGAAGAACCCAACCTTTTATACCTGGACAGAGGAGGAAGCTGGGAAGGGTTGTGTTGAAGTATCGTCAGCCTTGCTCTCTCACTTGAGACAAAGGATTATCATACCACATTATTGGGTGAGTAAAAGGAAAAGGAAGATTGTAGTTTTACGTGACCGTGAATCTTGTGATAATGAGCCATGGGACCTCCTTTTTACGTGGAATCAAAACCACAGGACATGGCATTTCACTTCGAAAATCTCACATGCATTGACCGGGAATCGAACCCGGACCGCCTTGGTGAGAGGCATACAGCTAAACCGCTGAGCCACCACGCCCCTGGGTGAGTAAAAGAATATACAGTACGTTACAGTAGGTTATTGTACATCATATAGAAATTATCTATATATATTTTACAAAACTTAATAGGATGAAATGAAAGTAAATTTTATTTTAGGCCTACTTTGTAATTTTAACATTAGGCTACCATTTTCAGAAATACCGTAACTTTTAATCATATTTCTCCATCATTCTGGTAATATCGTTACAGGTGAAAGATCGCGATTAAGAGAGATGCTGTGTCATTCATACTTCCATGGACTAAATCCACCACTACAAATATGGACATGCGAGAAGCAAGGGTTCACCAGAGGTGGAAGAAAAGGAATGAGTGTAGGACCATGGGTCAAGATCCAGGAGAATTGATGATCATGGATAATTTATCTGTCGCAGCATATGAAGTCAACATCGTCATCATCATCTTCCTTCCAAGTATTGGGCCAAATGTCCTGTTACGGTCTTGCACTTTCCCTCCATCTCTTCATCAGACATCCTATCGATCTATGTCCCCGTATCGAATTCAATTAATGGTACTGTTGAAAATAATAATTCGGTGCCTGTTGAAACCACTCATAATGATGTTGCTTGCCAAACCAAAGAATATGGGTGTGTGTTAAACATCGAAAAAATTCTCTCTCTTCCCGATGCTGTAAAATTATTCACTAGGTTTGACAATCGTGCTCACTTTAATCTAGTATTTAAATGTCTGGGAGATGCTAGGTTTAATCTTCAGGTAATTCCACTCCCACCAGAATATTGTTTCTTCCTGACATTAATGAACAGGGTGTCTACTGTAAGGATGAAGTAAAAATTAGTTACTTTTTAGGTACCTTTTAGTTAATTTTAGTTACCTTTGAATTCAAGATACGTCTGCGGTCTGCAAGCATAGGCGCTCATCACGCGGTGAAGAAAAACAACAATGAACTCTTTTTAAAGAGGTTTTTATTTATCGTATGGCTTTTATGCTGGGAGTGTCCGAGGACATGTTCAGCTCGCCTGAGTCTGTAGCTGCTTCCAGCAGACACCCTTAGGGTGAGGTACAAGTTCCGTTATTTCAAGTTGCTACGAGATATCAATGATATCTAGTGGTGAACGTTGGAACTTTGATAGAGCGTTCCGACGAATTCTAACCTAACAATTTAGCTTCACACAAGTTTAGTCTGTGGAAGTATCTTTTACATGCCATAAATCTATGACATGGGACCGCCGGCTTTACTTCCCCTCCGAAGGAAGGCATACTGAAGGATTTTTAACACTTTAAAAAAATCCGACGACTTCGGCCGGGTTTGAACCCGCTATCTTGGGCACAGCAGTTCAGCATGATACCAACTACGCCATCGAAGCCGCTTTAAATGAAATTCACATGATGTTATAAAAATTTAAAAAATAACAAATATATACTAGATATTTAATACCCAATGAGTAGTTTCAGCTAATATGTCGTCTTGTGCACAATATGTTGTTATAATTACGGTGCCAAAAGGTTGCTCTGCTCTTGACCGTTTGGCGAGATTTCCTTCGTCCCCGCGGTAGGCCGCGAAGAAATGTATGCGATGTTATGCGATGTTACGCGATCGTCACCGAATTCTGTCTTCGCAGTCAAATACGGAGAAATATCGAGATGTTACACGATCGGCGTTGGTCTCAGTTGTTTGATGAGCTTCCCGTAGTTTTCACGATAGAACACGGAGAAAAATCGCGATTTAGATAATCAGTGTCACTTTTAGTCATTCGACGAGATTTCCATTGTCCCTGAGGTCGGGCGCATTATTACGCAATCGGCGCCACTTGCTGTCCGCTTGACAAGAATACAGTCTGTTGTCCTCGTCATTGAATGCGGAGAAATATCGCGATGTAACGCAATAATCGCTGCCGCTCTCGGTCTTTTACGTTGTCCTCGAGATATTAAGCAATCGTCGCCACAACCGGCCGATCAACGATTGTCTGCCTGTCTTATCTGTCCTGACAGAATGGCGGAGGCAAACTCAAGGTTGGGCATGGTTAAAATTCACGAGTAGTTATGAACATGTTTTTCGGTCGGCACCGTGATTCCCTTTGTCCCTATGCTGTGGTCGGGAGTTCATCAGTTCAGGGTGGATCACGAGGAGGAATTAGTATTTCGATGCTACGTAGGCTGTCATTTTTAAGTGGGTTGATGCACTTCTCGCTCCCCGCATGCTTTTAAGTATACGGCCATGGGAAAAGTGGCAAGTAGGTTTCGTGATGGATGCCCCGTGATGGGTGCCCAATCACCTTTGACAGGATTCCCTCAGTCCTCGTGGTCACAAGTTCACGATAGGGGTCGGGTTTTATGATTTTACTCAACTGACGTCGATCTCGGTCCGTTTGACGAGATTCCCGCAGACAAGTCGTTGCGGTCAGCCGGCCGTCTTGAGGATGAACGTTCGAAGTAGGTACGGTATAGATTATTACGAATTATTCTGAGAGGATTGCACGAATAATACGACAAGAGGGCAAGTTTTATTTCGACTGAGAACCACGAATTATCTACAAGTTATCGAAATAATCGGTTAGATTATATGTACGATGGAACGAAAGTTCGAAGGAAAAATCGACTCATAACGGAATTTCGAATTAACCATACTGGATGTCGCAAATTTACTAGACATAATTTTTAAATAAGTTATATGTATTTAGAAGATTTTTCGCAATTTCTTTTCAAAACGGTAACATTTCGCACGATTGCGACATTAAATTGTTTCGCGTTATTTCTGGACTTCAATTTGACATAGTTTCCAAATAACAGAAATGAGAGATTTCTTTTTAGTTTCGGAAGTATTCGCGAATAAACATTTCGCGAAAAGTCAGGTTTCCTAATACAGTAACACAGAAACATATTTCACATGAAACTTAAGTCTTCTTGATTCCGAAAATATACGTTGAACCGATGTATACCGCTCAAGGTATCCTCGGTATTTATTTCCTTGAGGTCGGGCACGGAGACATATAGCTTAGTACTATGCAATAGGCACGGCGCCGCTTGCATGAAACTCGCAATCTCTGAGCCTATCGGCGCGAGTTTAAATGATTCAACCCGCCTTTAGAAAATTTTCGTTACCCGTTTGTAAAATTCGTTACTTTTTTGTTACTTTCGTTACCCATTTGTAAAACTCGTTACTTTTTCGTTACTTTCGTTACCGGTAGACACCCTGATGAAGTTGAGGTTGGCTAACACAGACCAAGAAATTGCTTTGACTTTGGAATAAATGCAGCTACTGTTGGACAAGTTTCTTCTGTGTGGATTAATTTTAAGTTTTCGAGGTTTAAAGAATGGGGTTGATCAAGAGACTATAAGAGAAAACAGCCCAAAGGAGTTTCAAAGACAGTATCCCAAAACCAGAGTTTATTATAAACTGTACTGAGGTTGCAATCATGAAACCTATCAGTCCTAGTGCACAACAAGAAACATTTTAAACTTATAAGAATTGTAACAAACTAAAAGTGATGCTTGGTATTTTATATCAGATGCTTATGGGGGATCAATATCAGACAGGCACCTATTCATTAAATCAAACATCATAGACTTGCTGGAAGAAGGAGATGCAGTTATGGTTGATCGAGGTTTTACAATTCAAGATCTTCTGTGTATGAAAGGGATAACTTTGAACATTCCATCTTTTTTGAAAGGAAAATCTCAATTTTTTATCTTTGGAAAACATTTCTACATGGAGAATTGCCTCAAAAACGATTCATGTTGAAAGGGCAATAGGCTTGGCTACAACATATAAAATCCTACAATGAAAGCTACACATAAGCAAGGTTCCTTTGGCTGGTAGAATTATCATTGTATGCTTCATGTTGTGCAATTTTAGGAGATCTATCATGTGAATTTGAATTCAGTTTTCTTGGAATGTTATTCTAAACTTATTTTTTGTTGTTCTACACAAAATATTATTTAAATTCTAAGCCTTGTTTAAACTAGAAAAGCTTCAGTATTCATTACGAGATGTAATTAAATGATTTTCTGAACTAAAGATAGTACCTCCAGCTTGGACACTGCCTTTTCTCACTATCCATCTAGTATTTCAATTTACAGTCAGGCAATATATGAGTGTTTGAAGATTCTTTGAGTATATAAGTATATAGATTTCTGTATACATTATCAATTTTCTTCTTGGCATACAAATTTGTTTTGTAACAGTATGAACATTATTTGTGTTCTACTCATATCTCTAAGCTGTCAAAAGAAAATGAGGTTCCAAGTCTTTGAAAAATAAGTACGGTATTATTTTAAAAGCACAATTCTAGTCTATCAAACAATTTTAATTAAAAAGTTCCTATTATTAATTGATACTATATCTACAACAGTTTTTCATATTGCAATATATAACTAACTAAATAAATACCGATGTTTGGAAAATCATACAAACATCATGAATATTTTTCACATTGGGAATATTATGGAGTGATAAATGTTTCAGAAATATGGGGTATGGGAAATAAATAACAAATTTGCAAGTAAATGGTCTCTATCACATCCCTGCTTCCCTTCTGTAACTTCTTCTCTGCTTGCACTGTGCCTGGCTTCCAGGTTTAAAATATGCCATCCATCAGGTTTAAGGTTTACCATTTCTAACTATACTGTTCAGAAACTGATACCGGCACACAAGATTCTTAGAACAATCGTCTGTAATCCACTGCAACATGTTCATTCAATTTCATTCATGTTTACTGTGATAAAGTTGTGACCAAGAGATAATGTAGCTGTCTTTGATATTATAAAATGTTTCAGACAGTCATGTGAAACAGATTCAGAGAATTGGTTTATTTTTGAAAACAAGATTTTCTTAGGGTACTGTTCTGCGATAACATGTGTGGCGCAAGAAAGTAATGATGATGATAATTGTTGTTTTAAGGGGCCTAACATCTAGGTTATCGGCCCCTGATGGTTTGGGTGGTCGTTAAGATGAAAATGAAAAGCGAACTTAAAACTAAAACTAACTACTAACCTACATACTAGAAGAAGAAATGGAAAACTAAAGGAGAATAAGGCAAATAAAGGACAGGAGGAAAAGAAATGCCCTCAACCCTCGTAAAAGGCGGATTGAGGGACTTGGAAGGAAGGAGAGCCATGAAAGGCAGATAGGAAAGTGAAAGAGGAGAGGGTCCGCCCCAAAGGTAAGGGACAAAAAGGGAAAACTGACCCAGCTCAGGAATCCCTCGGGGTCGCCAACTCCCGAACTCACCAGCCGTGAGCCCCTGAGGGTGTAGCATTATCTAGGGTGCACCAAAAGTGGTGGTGCTACATACACCCTGCCTCCTTGAGGGCCTTAAGCAGAAGGCAGGAGATAACATGAAGAGAAAAAGAAGGCTGACCCCTCGCAGAAGGAGGGAATCAGAAAAGATGAGCCAAGGGCCAATTAAGGCGGGAAAGGAAGTGACTCCCTAGGCCTCGGATACCCTAATACCGTCGGGGTCGGAAGAGAACAAGAGTTGACCAAGTGAGGTCGACAGGAAAGAAGACAGAGAGGAGCCCGGCACAAGTAAGTGGAAGCAATGCCGGACTCAGCTGGGGCCCCGTGGTCGCCAACCCACGCAAGAAAGTAACTAAACCATTGTAGGCACAGGTCACTTTATTGTAGGAGATGGCCGCTTGCACAGTGGCTTGTTTCTCGAACAGTTTAAGGTCATACAGCACATTTTTAGTCATAATAGACCTACTGTATATTGTTTCCTTATATGGTTTGAATATTAATGGAGCCATGCAAAAGCAATGTCTATTACAAATTTATCCAACTCATGACCCTGGCATGAGTACCAATGAGAATCCTCAGTATGGAAAATATCCCATGGGTGTATATTTTGGATGAGTCTTCAATTGTATTGCGCCTCGAGAAGAACAGGGTATCAATCTACACTGTCCTAACTGCTTGTAGTAGTGAAAATATTGCCTGTGTATCAGAGGCTAGTATCAGACATAATTCTTTGAAAATGCACATCAGGAATAAAAACGCAATGCCAATCTATCCATAGTACTATTTATGACAAAATAACATACCATATTTGCCCTGCAACCTAACCTGGATGTAAACTTATCACTTCCTTTGGTACAGTTTAGAGGACAGTGTCCAATAGAGCTGGCACAAAGTACTCATTGTAAAAATTATCTAATTCTGGTATCATTACCTGAATGAACTGTTCATCTCTTTCAACAACAATAACCATTTATCTACAGCTGAATACACAACAAAACTGTCTATACAGTCAACACAATTAACACCGGTTATCAGACAGATTCTACACACACCCAAAGTACATAGGGCTACATGAACGTGTTGTCACAGCCCCTAAACTAAGGAACCAACCATCTGTTTGTTACAAACATCTGACCTTGGAACTCATAATAGTAATTATGTGACTTTTATAAACATAAATCATTGTTCACTTCTGTCAAATATGATGATGATGATAATTGTTGTTTTAAGGGGCCCAACATCTAGGTTATCGGCCCCTGATGGTTTGGGTGATCGTGAAGATGAAAATGAAAAGCGAACTTAAAACTAAAACCAACCACCAACCCACAAACCAGAAGAAGAAATGAAAGTAAAGGAGAAGAAGGCAAATAAATGGACAGAAGGAAAAGAAATGCCCTCAACCCTCGGAGAAGGTGGATTGAGGGACTTGTAAGGAAGGAGAGCCATGAAAGGCATATAGGAAAGTGAAAGAGGAGAGGGTCCGCCCCAAAGGTAAGGGACAAAAGGGGAAAACGGACCCAGCTCAGGAATCCCTCGGGGTCGCCAACTCCCGAACTCACCAGCCGTGAGCCCCTGAGGGTGTAGCATTATCTAGGGTGCACCAGAAGTGGTGGGGCTACATACACCCTGCCTCCTTAAGGGCCTAGAGCACAAGGCAGGAGGTAAAAGGAAGAGAAAAAGAAGGCTGACCCCTCGCAGAAGGAGGGTATCAGAAAAGATGAGACAAGGGCCAATTAAGGCGGGAAAGGAAGAGACTCCCTAGGCCTCGGATACCCTAATACCGTCGGGGTCAGAAGAGAACAAGAGTTGACCAAGTGAGGTCGACAGGAAAGAAGACAGAGAGGAGCCCGGCACAAGTAAGTGGAAGCAATGCCGGACTACTTCTGTCAAATATGGCACAATGTTCTTGGAGACTTTTTCCAAAGCATATATATATATAATATATATATATATATATATATATATATATATATATTTTTTTTTTAGCGTATGACTTTTAGTGCCAGGAGTGTCCAAGGACATGTTCGGCTCGCCAGTTTTGTAGCTGTTTCGAGCCGGACACCCAATGGGTGAGCTACACGTACCGTCGCGTGTGGAGTGTTGTCTGGGGAGGAAAGTTTGCATGTAAGGACGAGTTGGAAGGTAGCGGCTGTGGCCTATAGTTAGGGACTAACCTCGGCATTTGCCTGGAAGGAAGATGGGAAACCACAGAAGACCATCTTCAAGGTTGCCGGCGGGGGGATTCGAACCTCATCGCCTCCCGGATGTGAAAGACTGCCAGCAGTCATGCCGTAACGACCACGGCTAACTCACCCGGTGCCTATAGCACTGCCCACGGTGCACCATTAGTGATGGGTGTACACACAGTCCATCTACTTTAGGGCCTTATGCAAAAATCTGGAAATAGCATGGAAAGAAACTTGGTCAAATCACTAAGATTGAGGGTACCAAGATACTACAAATTGAACAGCAAAAGTGAAGAGAGACAATAGGTTTCGAATGCCCCAATACCATCGGGTTCAGAAAGAATAATTGTTGACCAAGTCAGGTCGACAGGGGAGATAAAGAGCAGCAGTGTACATGCGGAAGCTAATCCAGACTCGGCTTGGGTCCTATAGCCTCTAAACAACGTCCCACTAGATGTTAGCCTCAAGGGGTAACCAATTATACCAATGATCTACCACCAATAGTTATCCAATATAAAGGTACACCGTTCAATAATTATATCAAGGACAAAGCACTAAATCCACAGCCAAGTAAAGTTCAAGCAGAAGGTCTTCCAACACCAAAGCACCGAACAATCGACCAGAATTGTGTCAACTACAGTAAATGCCACACAAGAACGCAAAAATTAGTTATAGAGAAACACCCATTCCAGTTTCGATCACAGATAGTTGCGAGGCCCCACTCAACCCGAGCAAAAGAATTCAACTGTCCTTGGCCAGGACGTGACGACCACACCACTACACGCATACGCACAGACGCAGACAATATAACACAATACCATTACCAGATGTGACGACGTGCTCTACAACTAAGATGCAATGGAATCAAAAACTTCATAATAGAGTGAAAGGAGCCTAGCTCATAGGCACCAGAATCTTCTCCCACGTATTACCAAACAGGACGAAATACGTCTCGCTGCTTAAGAGTAATAGTTTTCAACTAGCAATAATTGCACCTCAGTTATACTTCATTGGTTACAATATTGCCACTTAGTACACTGTGCTTCGGTATGAAGAGCTCCAGAATAGACTAACTGCACTGGACTGGTGACTAGAAATGAATGCGCGGAATGACTCAGTGCGCAGTTGGAAACATGGTTGTTGTACGAGCATGCGCCTTGATCTGACCTGCGCAGTCTTGCTCCTGGCATCACTTGACCATAGAGTGAATTTCAGCTGTGCGCTCAAAAAGGCGCCAGTTTTCGAATCTTACATGATGATATGATGATGATAATTGTTGTTTGAAGGGGCCTAACATCTAGGTTATCGGCCCCTAATGGTTTGGGCGATCGTGAAGATGAAAATGAAATGTAAACATATAACTAAAACTAACTACTAACTTATTTACTAGAAGAAGAAATGGAAACCAAAAAAAGAATAAGGCAAATATAGGACAGGAGGAAAAGAAATGCCCTCAACCCTCGAAGAATGCGGATTGAGGGACGTGGAATAAAGGAGAGCCATGAAAGGCAGATAGGAAAGTGAAAGAGGAGAGGGTTCTCCCCACAGGTAAGGGACAGAAGGGGGAAACCGGACCCAGCTCAGGAATCCCTCAGGGTCGCCAACTCCCAAACTCACCAGCCGTGAGTCCCTGAGGGTGTAGTAATATCCAGGGTGCACCAGAAGTGGTGGGGCTACATACACCCTATCTCCTTGAGGGCCTTGAGAAGAAGAAGGAGAGAACATGAAAAGAAAAAGAAAGCTGACCCCTCGCAGAAGGAGGGTATCAGAAAATATGAGACAAGGGCCAATTAAGGCGGGAAAGGAAGAGACTCCCTGGGCCTCGGATACCCTAATACCGTCGGGGTCGGAAGAGAACAAGATTTGACCAAGTGAGGTCGACAGGAAATAAGACGGAGAGGAAACCGGCACATGTAAGTGGAAGCAATGCCGGACTCAGCTGGGCCCCGTGGTCGCCAACCCACGTCCCACTAGATGTGAGCCCCTGGGGGATGTTAGTTATTGGGACCTAACGTCAATGCTACCGGCTTCAAATGGTTTGAGTTATAGTGAAAAAGATAATAACATGAAAAGTACAACTATAACTACTGAAGAGGCAGATGACCTTGCTGTTCCGCACCATTAAAATAACAATAACTAACCATAACTACTTACATACAACTAAATTACGGACTGCATGGAGTAAGAATCGAACAAGGAATATATTACGGGAAATAAACGACAGGGAAGATGATATTGATGATGATAAATATGATGATGATAATATTTGTTTTAATGGGCCTAACATCTAGGTTATCGCCCCCTGATGGTTTGGGTGATCGTGAAGATGAAAAGTGAACTTAAAACTAAAACTAACTACTAACCTACATACTAGAAGAAGAAATGGAAAACTAAAGGAGAATGAGGCAAATAAAGACAGGAGGAAAAGAAATGCCCTCAACCCTCGAAGAAGGCGGATTGAGGGACTTGGAAGGAAGGAGAACAATGAAAAGCAGATATGAAAGTGAAGGAGGAGAGGGTCCGCCCCCAAAGGTAAGGGACAAAAGGGGAAAACGGACCCAGCTCAGGAATCCCTCGGGGTCGCCAACTCCTGAACTCACCAGCCGTGAGCCCCTGAGGGTGTAGCATTATCTAGGGTGCACCAGAAGTGGTGGGGCTACATACACCAGGCCTCCTTAAGGTCCTTGAGCACAAGGCAGGAGGTAAAAGGAAAAGAAAAAGAAGACTGACCCCTCACAGAAGGAGGGTGTCAGGAAAGATGAAACAAGGGCCAATTAAGGCGGGAAAGGAAGAGACTCCCTAGGCCTCGGATACCCTAATACCGTCGGGGTCGGAAGAGAACAAGAGTTGACCAAGTGAGGTCGACATGAAAGAAGATGGAGAGGAGCCCGGCACAAGTAAGTGGAAGCAATGCCGGACTCAGCTGGGGCCCCGTGGTCGCCAACCCACGCCCACTAGAAGTGAGCCCCTAGGGGTTGATGATAACTAGGGCCCGGATGTTGATGCCGTAAAAAAGTTTTAAAAATGCACTTAAAATTTTCAAAAATGACTGTAATAAATGTCCTAAAAATCAAAAAATGCACTATAAAATAGAGAAAATGATCTTATAATAATAAAGTAAACTCACCAATATTTGAAACGTTCGAAAAATGCACTATAAGATGGAGAAAATGATCTTATAATTATAAACTCACCAATATTTCAAAAATGACATCTGAAGCTCAAACTGAAAAGTCAATCAAAATAGATTTCTAGCACTTAACAAAAGGTTTATGTTCATAGCTACCAGCTTCTTCTTTACTCTGAGAGACGTGACTCCCCCATATAAAACTGTGACATGACTAAATTGAAAAAAAAAGACCTTAAAAGGCTGATTTCTCTAAAATAAGACCAAAAAAATCTACCAAACTTAAAAAAAATGCTCTTAAAATGGAAAAAGTAGCAAAAAATGCAAAAAGATGCAAAATAAAAATGACATGTTTTAAGACGGGGTGGCCCGTCCGGAGTTTCTATGTACTTCAGCATTGTTTTAAACAGCTCAGTAAAAAGATGACATGTCATCAACATCCAGGCCCTAATGATAAAGATAATTGTTGCTTTAAGGGACCTTACATCTAGGTTATCGTCCCGTAATGGTTTGAGTGATAGTGAAAATGAAAGTGAAATTGACAACATAATTAAAACTAACTACAGACATACTAGGTGAGGACAAATATTAGGCTGTCAAATGACCATGGACTACACACGATATCTGAGGCAACAATTGTAAGAAACGATCTTTCTAATATTTAGCAAGTAGTTCCGAGAAGAACTATATAGCCTATTTTCATATATCCTACTTATTTTAATTGCTTCTATCAACATACAAAATTTCAGTTTGATTGTTGTGATAGATTCGTAGATATTGAGAACCGTCTATATATTTTAGATGGTCGCCAGGATGGAGTTTTATTTATGTACTATTACATGAAGATTATTGTGTACGTGTGGTATTCAAATTTCAATTGCATGATTAGGACACAAGAAGTAAAAACGAGATTTTAAAATTTCGCACAGCTGCCATCTTGTGGTTATGAAAACAATTAAAATAAATTAGATGCCAGTGGATTAACATTTGTATAAGCATTTAACGTGTAAAGTTTCACTGCAATCGGATTGTTAAATCGCGAGAAACGTCCATATAAATATTTATACTTCACGTCGCCGCTATGTTGGATTTGTGCTCACCAGGTTACTGAAAGTCATATTGGTGAACATATGTTCATAGCCTCTATAAACGTTAAAAAAATCAGTTTGTTTGCTGTAAAAGATTCGTAGATATTGAGAACCGTCAAAATATTTCGGATGCTCGCCATTTTGGATTGTTATATGTATAGGCCATAGAGTTATGTACCATTAAAGGAAAATTATTGCGTAGCTTCATTATTCAAAGTTCCACTTCGATCGTATGATTACGACACAAGAAATAAATATTTAATTTTAAAATTTCGCACAGCCGCCATCTTGAGGTTATGTAAACAATTGAACTAAACTAAATGCCAGTGCCTCAAAATATGTATAACTAGATGCCAGTGCATTACAATATGTATAATCATTTACTGTACCACATTTCACTGCGCTCAGATGGTTAAATCACTAGAAGAGTCTATTAAAATGTTTCAACTTCGCTTGGCCACCATTTTCGTTATGTACATTACTTGTAGCAGTGCCCTTTATCACCGTACGAAATTGCACGGTGATATCTGTAATAGTTTCGGAGATATTGAATGCCAGTGAAATATTTCGCACAGCCACCATTTTGAGGTTAAGTAAACAATTGAACTAAATTAGACACCAGTGCATTACAATGTGTATAAACATTTGCTGTACCAAGTTTCATTACGTTTGGATGGTTAAATCGCGAGAAAAGTCTATTTAAAAGTCTCATCTTCACTTGGCCACCACGTTGGTTTTGTAGTTACCAGGTTTTTGAACGTCTCATAGGTGAACGTCTAGTAGTGCCCTTTATCACCGTACAAAATTTCAGGGTGATATCGGTAATAGTTTCGGAGATACTGAATGCTGGTGCAATATTTCGCACAGCCGCCATGTTCGATTGGTGAAACACAATAAAATTTGAAGCACGGTCGGGGTCGTCCAGAATGGTGCTATGATCCTACCGAGTTTCATTGTAATCGCTCCAGCCGTTTAGAATTTATTTGGGGGGGGGGAGACATACACACGAATCACACACACACGCACACACAGACAAACGGACAAAAGATGATCTCATAAGACTTTTTTTTTTTCATAAAATGAAAATAGGCTAATTGGCAAGAAAAATGACTATATCAGAGACTTTGCTGACATAAGTGTTTTTTTAATGCAGCCAATGGAAATTTATTTTATTTTCACGACGGGTCAAGGAAGGGATTTTGGAAGGAAATTGACCGTGGACCTGTTGAAAGGAACCGTACCGGCATTTACCTGGTGGTGAAAATGGGGAACCACGAAGACCATTCTAAGGGTGGCTGAGGTGGGATTCGAATCCACGCTGCTTTCCTGATGCCAGTGAGAAACGAATTAGCGCGTTACCGCTCTCGACCACCGTGGCCGTTAAGTCGTAAAATTATCAGTCAGCATAAAGCACGCAGCGAGTATCTTGAAACTTTAGAATTTATTAATAACTAGCTGTAGTGCCCGGCTTCGCCCTGTGGATTTATTTGTTTTACAGAACTGGAGCGCTCAAGGATAAGGATCGGAATAAATGAAAGTAAATTTGAAAACACCAACGCTTATTGCAGCTGATAACCTCAGTATACTGCACCGACATCATCACCCTTATACAGAGGCATACTATTGTCATGTTGATAACTGTTTTAAGGGGCCTAAGAAATCTTTTTGCACTAATTACTCCCCCGTGACTGCAATTTATAAGCAGCTCGCAATACTGTACCAGAACATTGATAGGGGCGACGTGATGTGGCCCGCATTACTTGGCAACAATAGACATCGGTATTATTGAAGCCGTTCTGGAGCGCTTGTTCTTCCGACTTACTGAACAAAAATCAACCTATAAGGTTACCTGAGAGGTGTAGCCTAATGCTACATAGCCTAAACTATTCCTCTTGAATCAGGCTATGGTATACAAAAATAATTTTTCGAATCCGACTGGTAGTTCCAGAGATTAGCGCGTTTAAACACATAAACACACAAACAAACACACAAACTCTTCAGCTTTCTTATATTAGCATAGAAAACTCTCAGTATTGTAGATCTACAATAACGAAGCTTAGTGATAAATAAGAACCATGTGGCTTTGTAGGCCAAAAGCACTAGTATGATCTTGTCAGTCAAGATGGTGACCTGGGGTACTATTATAATACACTAGCAGTAGTACCCGGCTTCGCCCGGTGGAATGATGATAATATTTCAGTCTCCTTAACAACGTAATAAATTATATTTATTTATGTATTCATTTCTTTCATTATCAAACCCAGTGACAATGTTTATACTTAAGTCACTATGGGAAGGCTCTGTAAAATAATGATCATTCTCGTGATATTTATCTTCAGTCCGAGTCGAGATATGTCGTTAGCGGTCCCAGAATTCGTGACATCTCAGTCGTAGAAGACTATAGCCTATGTGGTGGTGATTAGAAATATAATGGACTTAAAATCTATGTCATTTGCCCCCAATGACGTTGAGGGCGTAACATCTAGGTAATTTGCCCTACTGATCAGGTTGATATTGAAAATTACTACATAACTGACATATAAAACTTAGAAAATAATAGAAAAAGTTATTATTAGGACTCACATTTTTTGCCAAAGAGCTCCCACTTAGATCGCTATCTGGTTAAAAGTTTCGTCTTGTTAAGGTTTAAACTGTACGATAAATGTCTGAAGCAATTCCTCCAAGAGAAGCTTCCAGATTTCTCAGTCGATATATCGTTAACGTTCCTGAGCATCCAGTTATCTTTTCTTCTGACGCAAAACATCTTCTACATAGTGATGATGAACATAGAAGCGACTACTGGCACATAAAACTTATCAACGAATGGGAAAAATTGATACTTTAAAGGAATGAAAGGAATAAAATAGAAAAGAGATGTACGATATACCATAACACTCGCTGTGAATTTTCTACGTGACCGGCTTACATGTTTCGGTACAGGTTCTCAAGAAGAGGAACCAGATCATTGGCATAAATGAATACAGAAACAGTAGATTAAATAGTATCCTAGACAGATGACACGCAAGGTAACACGGCCTAATATACGATGTAATGGTTGAACTTCAGAGAAATATTTCATCTCACATCGCAGTTGTTATTTAATAAATACTAACATGTTTGTAGTGTAGCTATCATTGAAATTAATGGAGTGCGTTAGGATAAACGATATTCCTTGTTTTTCCCTCTGGTGTATAAATGAATAAATGTTTAGGTGTGCCCACTCTTGAGCAAGCTACGTATAACTGATCATGAGAGAAACATGGACTTCCCAGATTAAGGCCTGCTAGCTTGAGCGACTGTCCTTGGGCCTTGTTTATGGTCATTGCAAATGCGAGACGTGCAGGGAATTGCAGTCGATTGAAATCAAAAGGCATATCAGTAGGGATCATAGGAATTCGGGGAATGAAGATATCTTCTCCTTTGGCATGGCCTGTCAATACGACTACTACTGAACGGGTATATCAAACTTACAAACTAATATAAATACACATTTTAAAAATCGCAGGCGATGAAGACTGTGGTGTTACTTAGTAGTATAATGGACGTAACATCTAGGTCATTTGCCCTTTTGATGAGGATGGTAATGAAAACTACTGTTGAATTGACACGACAAACTTGCAAACTACCGTGGTAGAAAGAAAAAATTCAAAATTCACAGGCGATGAAGAGTTATTGTGTGTGGTGATTAGTGGTATAATGGGCGTAACATCTAGGTCATTTGCCCTTATGATAATAATAAGGTAATGAAAAATGACTACTAAACGAACATGGTGTAATTTTAAATCTGATATTGGTAATTCAGATTTCTACCTTCGATGTCTTCCAATGTCTGAACGTTATTTTCTGGCTTAGGCCTATACTCGATGCGTGTAGTGAAAGAGCTTATCGAGTACTGCTCGGGTCCAAGCTGCACGAACCTGAGAATATCGCAGATGATGACGATATATTATGATGACAGACGTTCGGGTGGGGGTTCCCGGTCCTATTCACATTGACCGGTGAATCACTCATTCTTTCGTAACACTACAGTGGTTTGAGCAAAGACGCAATATGAACATCAGCATAGTCAGCAATACCAGGTAACACGGCGGGGTCTGGAAATTTCTCTCATGTCACCTCGCGATGAATCAGCAAGCTATTCTCACACCTCCCCCCCCCCCCCTCCACCCACCAATGTCTCACAACTTGTGGGACGTGAGTTTGCGACCACGGTACCCCAGCTGAGTCCGGCATTGCTTCTACTTACTGGTGCCAGGCTCCTTTCAGTTCTCTTTCCTGTCAGCCTCCCTTGGTCAAACTCTTGTTCTCTTCCGACCCCGATGGTATCAGGGTATCCGAGGCCTAGCGACTCTTTCACTTTCCCACCTTAATTGGCTCTTGTCTAATCATTCCTGATAGCCTCATTCTTCGAGGTGTCAGCCTTCTTTTTCTTTTCTTAATATCTCATGTCTTCTGCTCAAGACCCTCAAGGAGGCAGGGTGTGTGTAGCCCCACCACTTCTGGTGCACCCTGGATAGTGCTACATCCTCAAGGGCTCATAGCTGGTGAGTTCGGGAGCTGGCAACCCTGAGGGTTTCCTGAGCGGGTCCGGTTTTACCCCTTTTTTCCATTGCCTTTGGGACGGACCCTGTCCTCTTTCCGGGAATGGAGTGGTCTGTCCACAATTTCAAGCAGACAGTGTTACTCGCAGGGTACCAAAGGGTAAGTATACACATTTTGGTTCTGATCGGTGAAACGGTGTAGATTTGTGTCAAAGGGCCTAAATGCAGGGAATGGGGTGATCTGTACGCAATTTCAAGTGGACAGGGTTACCCGCAGGGTTCGAAAGGGTAAGTATAAAAATTTTGGTCCGGATCGGAGAAACGATATAGATTTTTGGCAAAGGGCCTAAATGCAGGAAATGGGGTGGTTTGTACGAAATTTTAGGTGGACAGTGATATTCACAGGGTTACAAACGGTAAGCATACACATTTTGGTTCAGATCGGTGAAACGGTGTAGATTTGAGCCAAGGGGCCTAAATGCAGGGAATGGTGTGGTCTCTCCGCAATTTCAAGCAAACTATGTTACTCGCAGCGTACCAAAGGGTAAGTATACAAATTTTGGTTCTGATCGGTGAAACGGTGTAGATTTGTGCCAAAGGGCCTAAATGCAGGGAATGGAGTGGTCTGTCCGAAATTTCAAGCAGACAGTGTTACTCGCAGGGTTCCAGACGGTAAATAACAACTTTTGGTTGAGATCTGTGAAACGGTGTGGATTGGGGCCAAAGGGCCAAAATGCAGAGAATGGTGTGGTCTGTCCGCAATTTCAAGCTGACAGTGTTACTCGCAGGGTACCAAAGGGTAAGTATACAAATTTTGGTTCTGATCGGTGAAACGGTGTAGATTTGGGACACAGGGCCTAAATCCAGAGAATGGGGTAGTCTGTCCGAAATTTCAAGTGGACAGGGTTACCCGCAGGGTTGCAAAGGGTAGGTATACAAATTTTGGTTCGGATCGGTGAAACGGTGTAGAAGTTTTCCAAAGGGCCTAAATGCAGGAAATGGGGTGGTCTGTCCGAAATTTTAAGTGGACAGTGTTATTCACAGGGTTACATAGGGTAAGTATACAAATTTTGGTTGAGATCGGTGAAACTGTGTAGATTTGGGACAAAGGGCCTAAATGCAGGAAATGGGGTGTCTGTCGGAAATTTCAAGTGGACAGGGTTACCCGCAGGGTTCCGAAGGGTATGTATACAAATTTTGGTTCAGATCGGTGAAACGGTGTGGATTTGTATACATAACAGACAGACAGACAGACAGACAGACAGACACATTGAGCTTTATATAATTATATAGATTATGCAACAAGCCTATAATGACAATAATTAAGACATGAGTATGTTTACAAAACGAGCGAAGCGAGGTTGGACAAAAATAGGCTTACACATAGATTATTCAATAAAATGATTAATGCAAAATATTCCAGGGAAAATTGGCTGGAGGAAGAAAGGGGGGACTCAAACGAGTTGAACATCGGGAAGAAAATAATTAAAATCTGAGAAATTTTCAGAGACTCTGGAAATAATCACACATTTTAGGTGAAATCTAACAGCAGGATTGGTACAAGATGAACAGAATATGATGATAATGATAATTGTTGTTTTAAGGGGCCTAACATCTAGGTTATCGGCCCCTAATGGTTAGGGTGATCGTGAAGATGACAATGAAATGTAAACTATAACTAAAACTAACTACTAACTTATATACTAGAAAATGAAATGGAAAACAAAAGGACAATAAGGCAAATAAAGGACAGGAGGAACAGAAATGCCCTCAACCCTCGAAAAATGCAGATTGAGGGACTTGGAAGTAAGGAGAGCCATAAAAGGCAGATAGGAAAGTGAAAGAGGAGAGGGTCCGCCCCACAGGTCATGGATAAGAGGGGGAAAACCGGACCCAGCTCAGGAATCCCCGGATCCGCCAACTCCCGAACTCACCAGCCGTGAGCCCCTGAGGGTGTAGCATTATCTAGGGTGCACCAGAAGTGGTTGGGCGACATAGACCCTGCCTCCTTGAGGATCTTGAGCAGAAGGCAGGAGATAACAGGAAAAGAAAAAGAAGGCTGACCCTTCGCGGAAGGAGGGTATCAGAAAAAATGAGACAAGGGCCAATTAAGGCGGGAAAGTAAGAGACTCCCTAGGCCTCGGATACCCTAATACCGTCGGGCGGAAGAGAACAAGAGTTGACCTGGTTAGGTCGACAGGAAAGAAGACGGAGAGGAGCCCGGCACAAGTAAGTTGAAGCAATGCCGGACTCAGCTGGGGCCCCGTGGTCGCCAACCCACGTCCCACTAGATGTGAGCCCCTGGGGGGAAGAAAGAAAGAAAGAAAGAAAGAAAGAAAGAAAAAAAGTAAGAAAGGAAGATTAATAACAATAATGGTAGATTATAGCTCCATATCATGCTTTCGGAGTGAAGAAATAACTGGAGATAATTATCCTCTCTTCTTGTCTAACCGACAGCGGTAGCTACGCTCACTAACGAGCAGCGCTAGGCCATGGGCCCAAGCTCTATGTGGACTCTGTAGACGTGGGTTCGAGCTCCACCATCGGCCGTCCTTGAAATGGTTTTCCATGGTTTCCAATTTTCAACTCCAGGCAAATGCTGGGACGGTACCTTCTGACAGGCCACGGCCGCTCCCTTCCACACCCTTGCCCATTTTCATTCATCATCATTCATTTCATATCTCATTAACTCCTGACATGAGGTTTGGGAGGAAAGAGCATCCAGCCGTACAAAACCATCCGCCACAAAGACTTTCATTGTATATCATGTAGACATACATACAATTGACTTCTCCTCTAATATTATGTATTCTTTCTTGGTGAGCAATCTGGTAACCCTAACCTTGTAACGTTTCCAACCACCACTCCCGCACATCCTTTCACTCTCTATCATTCAATTAGCCTACTGCTAAATTATAGGTAGGTTTTGCATCCTGGCTGATATGTGATTCATGCCACGCTCTGTTTCACAAAAACTTCCCCCTAGGGCAGAATTATTTGAAAGTTTGATATATGATGCAATGCTTTGCATCGACTTGACACAGTTGCCATCCTATACGAGATACAGTAGGTGTCGTGTAACGTTTGAAGACATAACGAAGATATTATGTTGTTATAAGGGCAATGGGATTATTTCCTTTCCATTGAACACCCAAACATATCAAGTGGGGATTAGGAATCCAGAAATGACGATGATGATGATGATATTTGTTGCTTTAAGGGGCCTAACATCTAGGTTATCGGCCACTAATGGTTTGGGTGATAGTGGAAGTTGAGATTAGAATTAAAACTATAAACTATAACTATTACTAACTAGAGAGTTACATACTAGAAGAAGCAATGGTAAACAAATAAAGGACAGGAAGAAAGAGAATGCCCTCAACCCTCGAAGAATGAGGCTTGAGGGACTTGGAAGGAAGGAGAGCCATGAAAGGCAGATAGGAAAGGGAAAGAGGAGGGGGCCCGCCCGAAAGTCAGTGGGAAAAGGGGAAGAAACTGACCCAGCTCAGGAATCCATCGGGGTCGCCAACTCCCAAACTCACCAGCCGTGAGCCCCTGAGGGCGTAGCACTATCCAGGGTGCACCAGAAGTGGTGGGGCTACATACACCCTGCCTCCTTGAGGGTCTTGAGCAGAAGGCAGGAGATAACATGAAAATAAAAAGAAGGCTGATCCCTCGCAGAAGGAGGGTATCAGGAAAGATGAGACAAGGGCCAATTAAGGCGGGAAAGGAAGAGACTCCCTAGGCCTCGGACACCCTAATACCATCGGGTGTTGGAAGAGAACAAGAGTTGACCAAGAGAGGTCGACAGGAAAGAAGACGGAGAGGAGCCCGGCACAAGTAAGTGGAAGAAATGCCGCACTCAGCTGGGGTCCCGTCGTCGCCAACCCATGTCCCACTAGATGTGAGCCTCTGGGAGGTCCTCAAATGAGTAGGTGTAACCCCGGTCACAGTGATTTCCAGCTTTTATCCGGACAGTTCTCTTCCCCGCCCCAGGCTGTTCCAAATTAACTCCAGGAAAATAATACTGCAGCTATTATAATCATTTGGCCAAAGCTACCTGGTGCAGATTATTTGAGTTGGAACCATTTAGCGTCACGTATTGACATTTCATTTGCACTGCCATCTAGCAGCTAACTGTAATACATGTTATTTAATCCGTATAGTGACCAGTGTCTGCAATTTATATTGTTAACATCAAATATGATATTACAGGTGTTTTACGAGCTGACATTGTGTGACAGAGTACCGAAGATTTTTTCCATTCTTCCAAAATCTGACTTCTAAGGCAAGGGAAACGAAACCGGAATAATACTCAGATAGTACTTTGTGTCAAGTCTTTGGACACCTATCTCATTTTTTCTACAGCCAAATAATTTCTTTATGGCAGGCAATATAAATAAAAGAATAGCAGTCGTACTGTACAAACACGAGCAACGGGATCATGATTAAAAATATGCCTAGTTCCCAAACAAACAACAAATAAGTATATTGAATGGTATCTGAGATAAAGTGTTGAGTAAATGACGCCAAATGCCAACTTCACCGCCGAATATAACTCCCAACAATAGATGAGCCATATTAAGTTACACCGTGTTCTGTTATTTAACTGTTTTTCCTTTCATGTATAATACAGTGTGTCCGCAAATTCTCACCGCAGCGCATGTCTCGCCATGCGGGAGGTGTTGGGCTGGCAGTACATCCATGTTATGTTGTTAAAATGAAAACAATTACATTAAATTAAGTACAGATAAGATCGACCTACGAGGAAAAACTGAAGAATATACCGTGGATTCAGCAAGTCAAACAGGATTTGGAGAAGGCCCAAGTAAGAACAGTGGAAGTCTTTGACAGGAACCTGTTCCGATGTAGGGCAAATGGATGGAATGTAACACCAGAGAATGACGCTCCAAAGAGACTAGGAACCAAGTAGACTGAGTTAAGGAAGATGGCCCAGGGAGAGAGAATGAGGGATATATGGAAGATCAGAAAGGCGAATCAGGAAAGTACTGCGTGATCCTTCTGGGTCCATTCGCACATAATTATAATAATAATAATAATAATAATAATACATAAATAAATACGCACCCTTGTGCGCCCTGTAATGGAATATGCCAGCCCTGTCTTGGGTTACGCAGCTCCCTCAACTCTCAATAAACTTCAGGTTGTCCAGAACAGAGCGTTACGAACCATATCAGGCGCTCCCTGGTACGTTCGTAACGCTCAGTTACACGCTGACTACAACCTCTCGACCATTAGTCAGAGGATACACCGACAGGCAGTTAAGATATACCGTACATCTACACGTAGCACCAACCCTCTAATAAACACCTTGGGTGATTACCGAGCACGGGGGTGTCGCCATAAGCTCCCCCTCATCATTATAGAATAAATATTTTCCAAACCATGCTACTATAGCACTATTACTTTTCTTCAAAACTGATATCTTCACCCATTCTTCATTTTCTGACTCTTTCTAAGATCTACTCACTTCTACTATCCTTTAATTTCTGTATTTCAAATGTCATAGTACACCAGGTCATATTCTGGCCAGTTTGATTCACGGTAATCACCCAAACCCCCTCATTCAATTGTAGTCGGTCGTATATATTGGTTAAAGCTCTCAAGGCCTTCGGGCCGATAGGCTACAAAACACGCAACGAAACCGGCGACTCACGCTCTTCAGTAGTAAGCATTCCTAATACTCAGCTTACACAAGAACTTGACAAGAACACTACAGTGTCAACACTGACACGCACAGGCACTTATTGTCGGCAATAATGAACCAGTATGCCCCACCCTATCGCTCCAGTTGAAGGTCAACACAGAACAAGTGCATGTTTATGCCAACCGCTGCGGCGAGACTTTGCGCTAATGTGCTGCCAACCTAACACGTCCCGCAAGGCGAGAACCGCGTAGCACGCCGCTGCGGAGAGACTTTCCGGACGCTCTGTATTACTGATATAAGAGGGAAAAGGAACATTTAGCAAAACTAGGCTACATATTTTGGAAGAACAAATGGAAAGCAATCCAATGAAACTATTGGTTAATCATTTTGGGGCGTTCGAAGATTTTCTTATCGTTTGGCATTAGCTGGTTTATCTTTTTAAATAACGAATGTCTTCATTGATCTTTCATCATTAAGTTGCTTCGTAAATAAGGGTTACGTCATTAGCTCAAACTGAAATTGATAATCTTCCTTTTTAAATACCAGCAGCTCAATTTTGATGATGATGATTGTTGTTTTAAGGGGCCTAACATCTAGGTTATCGGGCTTATGATATGGTAACGGTGAAAGAATGTTAATGAAATAAAAACTGTAACTAAAACTAACTCCTGATTTACATACAAGAAGAAATTGAGAACAAATACAGGGTCTTTCATATAATGTAAGAACGGCAAGCGGCAGTTTTGTTATTCGCTGCTACGGTGGCCTTGGTCGAGCTTGTGGCGCGCCACTGCCCCCTGCTTTAAGCGTGTGTACAATCCTGTAAGAAATATTACCGTATAAAAGATGCTAGAAGTGTCGTCCTTCCTGGGTTACACAGGTATTGTATCTGGCAACCACACTCTGGCTGACGCGAGTGAGTTCTGCCACTGTAATGTTTCTGATTTTAAATGTTATGCTTTTTATTGAGCACTGAGTCAGTAGTGTCAAACTTATTTACAATTATGTGAATCTGCTAGTGAAGGAAATTGCTGAACAAATGCATCACGTACCCGCCGAGCCGACTCGTACTTAAAATAAGTTTTACATACAAAAATACGATGTTGAAATGATAACTGCCTCATGTTAACATCTGAGTTTCAGACTGGCGACTGAACACCTGCACGTTTATTGATGATGATGATGATGATAATTGTTGTTTTAAGGGGCCTAACATCTAGGTTATCGGCCCCTGATGGTTTGGGTGATCGTGAAGATGAAAAAAAAAAGCGATCTTAAAACTAAAACTAACTACTAACCTACACACTAGAAGAAGAAATGGAAAACTAAAGGAGAATAAGGCAAATAAAGGACAGGAGGAAAAGAAATGCCCTCAACCCTCGAAGAATGCGGATTGAGGGACTTGGAAGGAAGGAGAGCCATGAAAGGCAGATAGGAAAGTGAAAGAGGAGAGGGTCCGCCCCGAAGGTAAGGGACAAAACGGGAAAACGGACCCAGCTCAGGAATCCCTCGGGATCGCCAACTCCCGAACTCACCAGCCGTGAGCCCCTGAGGGTGCAGCATTATCTAGGGTGCACCAGAAGTGGTGGGGCTACATACACCCGGCCTCCTTGAGGGCCTTGAGCAGAAGGCAGGAGATAACAGGAAAAGAAAAAGAAGGCTGACCCCTCGCAGAAGGAGGGAATCAGAAAAGATGAGACAAGGGCCAATTAAGGCGGGAAAGGAAGAGACTCCCTAGGCCTCGGATACCCTAATACCGTCGGGGTCGGAAGAGAACAAGAGTTGACCAAGTGAGGTCGACAGGAAAGAAGAAAGAGAGGAGCACGGCACAAGTAAGTGGAAGCAATGCCGGACTCAGCTGGGGCCCCGTGGTCGCCAACCCACTTCTCACTAGATGTGAGCCCCTGGGGGTGCACGTTTATTGCAAGGTCAAGTACAGTATATGCGTCTATGCGCGCGCTTTCAATACTACAGCAGGGGGCCATGGCACGCCACATGCTCGGCTAAGGTTACTGTAGCAGCGGATAACAAAGCCGCAAACACTATGAAAGACCCTGTAGAAGGATAAGGTAAATAAAAGATAGGAGGTAAGTAAATGCCTTCAACCTTCGAGGAATGAGAATTAAGAGACTTGGAAGAAAGGTGAGCCATGAAAGGCAGATAGGAAAGGGGAAAGAGGAGAGAGTCCGTCTCAAAGTCAAAGGAAAATGGGAAAAACGGACCAAGCTCAGGAAATCCTTGGGGTTGGCAGATCCCGAACTCACCAGCCGCGAGCCCTTGAGCGTGTTGCACTACTCAGAGTGCACCATAAGTAGTAGGCCTACTTTAGGGCCTTGAGTACAAGCCAAGAGATACCATGAATAGAAAAGATCAGGGCTGACCCCTCGAGGAATGAGGGATCAGGAAGGTTGGGAAAGGGCCAATTAAGGCGGAAAAGTAATGATGATGATGATAATTGTTGTTTTAAGGGGCCTAACATCGTGGTTATCGGCCCCTGATGAAATGAAATGGCGTGAAATGAAAAGATGAAGATAAAAAACAGCTCACTGCTATGGATGAAACGAAAAAGGTTTAGATAAAATAGACAGTGAGCCCCAGCAACTATGCCTTATGTAGCAGGGAAAATACTTACAAAACGGAACTCAGATTGAAACTACTCACCAAATGGAGAGCGGTAATACGTACTGAACCCTTGCAAAGAAGCATATGAGACTGAGTTTCGGGGGGTGTAACAGTCCATTTCGATAAGTTGTTGTTAAGCGCTTCTTATAACATGCAGGGTAACAGATAACAAAATAACATGCAGGAAGAAGTGAATACCAGGGTTAAAACAAATGAATTTAATAACAGATCAACTATTTACAATAAAACAAAACAAACAAGGTCTCCCAAGTGACTCCCACTTGAATTAATAAACTGCCAAATTAGGCCTAATCTCAGGAGAGATTGTAAACAGCTGGACCAAATATCCCAAATTACTACAATGACCATGTGCGTGTGCGGCTGTTCTACATACGTTACGATGTTTACAAATTAATGCGAGATTCGTCACCATCCAGTAAACCTTCAGGGGACGAATCTGCATTGACTAGAGCTAGACAGACACTGGGAACCAATTAAACACTAATTAAATTAATCCGACACTTCCTACACTAAATAAAACAACAAATAATTTCCGCATGAAATTGGAATCAAAGAACAGCCGTAGCAAACAACATTAACGCCTAAAACTAGGACTTTTCAAATCAACACAAGTAAATTAACACGTGACCAAACAAGAAAAATACACATATGGCCGCTTGCCATTTTACAAGAAAATACTAAAAATACAAAGGTACACCCAATGGTGTCACCACAGACAAATCTAACATGAAATGAGTCAAAAAATCACTAGGCTCACAGCCAACATTTACATCATAAAACAATATTTCATCTCATACGATATGCGGTTATTCGTAACGGACATGGCGAACTCCCAATTAATTATGGTCCAATGACCATCACAAAAGAACAGGTTTGCTACTGATAGCTTACAGGGGCAGTCGGTCAGCTGGACTGCCTAAAAGATGAATCACCAGACATAGACGGGCGCTAAGTGGAATCTGCACATCTGTCAACCCACGTGTCAATAACCACGACCTGCCGTGGCACGGGTTCGAGTCTCGAAGAAGCGTGCTCCCAAAAGCACATAATATACGTGTGTGTGTGTCAAAATAAAATATCTCAGCATTTCCCAAGGAAATCCAAGAATCAGCACTGGACAAGGTACAGTAGCCTCTGAGAGTGCTCTGCCTTTCCTTAAATACAACCACAAAATTTGAGGGCGGTAGCACCTTCTACCCCTCATCACGAAGAATCAATACACACACCTGACACAAGAACACACGCAGAATCACACGTATGGGTTTGACAGAAACCTGAAATAAAATACATTAAATATTTTCCACCAACTTGCGCTCCCAATCTAGTCCGTGACTAAAGAACCTGAAAAGGACTCAAAAGAAAACTAAAAAAAAATAGAACTAAGGTGTTCTACAGTGACATCTTAATTTGCTGCGCTCGGCAACTCTAGTATGAATAAAAACCTGTTCGTAAAACATCTTACAATATTTACCCCCTTTTTCTACAAAAAAAAATGAACTTGAATAAAGTACCACTTGTCGACCGTGACGAATTTCGCATTCGCATGGATAAAATCAAATACACACGCCGTGTACACTAAATATGACTCATAAGAAAAAAATACAATCAAACAACTTTGGCCACGTGCCAACGTTCATTTAAATATAATAGTGTCAGCACACAAAAAAAATATCTAAATACAAGAAAAACAATGAATAAAATATTTACAACGTTCCCGCGTCTAATCTAACTACATATTGAGTAAATCAATGGTTTGTACATCACCGTTGCAGCTTGTAGAACTTAACCTCCATCCCAGAACATTTCCCTACGGGAAATCTACTCGTCCATGGTCGACGTATTGGTAGAGGCGATGCACTTCATTCCATCACACGACCTTTCAGCAGACATCTTAGCGTTGCTTCTTGGAAAGAAATGTTCCAAGTTATTAGTTTGCCTAGCTAGAATCGCTATGAGCTACTGACTTTCACTCACAATAATGTCCTAGGCGATTACTTAACGTAGAACTGGCCCTATCTCAGCATTTGATTAACACACGCACATCTACATCTCTCAAAATATAACACAAAAATTTACATAAATTTCACTCTTCAATCTCAACGCAACTGGCTTCAAACAAGTCTCAAATATGTCTATCACGCAGCGCTTATCTCGACTAGAGATCTCCCTCCGCTAAACGTGAACTCTGCTCCCTTGAGCACAAAATGAAATGTATGTCAAACAGACGTGAAGTATGCTCACTAGAGCTTGATAAATCGTGACGCAGACTGGCGTGAACGTTGCTCACCAGAGCTCAATAAAGTTGTGTCTCAAACAGCTCATCACCGATCAATTTATTAGAAACTGACAGAATGGGGTAGGGTGGGGTAAATTTGTGAAAATAAGCTGTAGTTTTCACCTCACAAACTTGGGACTAGTATCAATCTTCTTCTTTTCATCCAAACGTCTCAATGGACTTATGCGGAATTAATTCGTATCGGCGGTTCTTTAGATACGCGTTTTTGCGCCTTTTTCTAGGGTACGCAATCCACCGCGTGGCTTTGGCTTCCTCTCTCCTGATTTGCTGATTCAATCGTGGATCGGTTAGAACTTCACTTCTGACACTCCCATAATGACGCCGATTGAGGTGCGCGTTGGTACAGAATTTGTCCTTGAACTCGGCTTAACCGGTCATCTTCAGGAATAACTACCAAGCTGCATCTGTTGTAATCGTTGCGACACACTACCTGACTCCCCTTTGTCAACTTCCAACATGTTCTGCCTGGGCATCAGTAATAATAATAATAAAATCATGAAGGCTTATTGATCGGCAAAACAATAAGGGTTCAGTACATAAGGGAATTTCGAACGAAAATACTCACAAAAGGAATAGATTGAAAAATACACACAAAATGTAGGTTAAGTCCAAAATGCGTACAAAATGCAACGTACAGTCGAAATACCTACAAAATGCAAGTGAAATCAAAATACTTTCAAAATGCAAATGAGATTGAAAATACGCACAAAATGTAATGGAGATTCAAAATACCCACAAAATTGCAATCGAGACTTAACTACTTGAACAAAGCGGGGTAGGTTGAAAATACAAAATGCAATTGAAATTGCTTACAAAATGTATGGTAGATTCAAACTTCTCATTAGGATGGACAATACTTACAAAATGCAATTTAGATTGAAAATAATTACAAAATGTAATTTAGATTCAAAATACCCACAAAATTGCAATTGAGACTTTACTTGAACAAAGCGGGGTAGGTTGAAAATACAAAATGCAATTGAAATTCAAAAAACTCACAAAAGCCCCGGCCCGGATATTGAAAGACTTACTAAAAAGCAATTTAGATTGTCAATCCTTACAAAATGCAAGTGAGATTGAAAAACACTCACAAAATGCAATCTAGATCGAATAGACTTACAAAATGCAACGTAGATTAAAAATACCTTAAAAAACGCTAAAAGGGAATTTAGATACACGGGGAACTAAGTAGCAAAAACAGTGCGGGAATCTGAAAGAGAAAAGGAAATATAAGGACAAGAGGAGAGGATTGGAGAGGAGAGGGGAGGGGAGAGAGGAGAGGGTCCGCCCCAAAGGGAAGGGACAAAAGGGGAAAACGGACCCAGCTCAGGAATCCCTCGGAGTCGCCAACTCCCAAACTCACCATCCGTGAGCCCCTGAGGGTGTAGCATTATCTGCGGTGCACCAGAAGTGGTGGGGCTACATACACCCTGCCTCCTTAAGGGCCTTGAGCACAAGGCAGGAGGTAAAAGGAAAAGAAAAAGAAGGCTGACACCTCACAGAAGGAGGGTGTCAGGAAAGATGAGACAAGGACCAATTACGGCGGGAAATTGAAAGACTCCCTAGGCTTCGGATACCCTAATACCGTCGGGGCCGGAAGAGAACAAGAGTTGACCAAATGAGGTCGACAGGAAAGAAGACGGAGAGGAGCCCGGCACAAGTAAGTGGAAGCAATGCCGGACTCAGCTGGGGCCCCGTGGTCGCGAACCCACGCCCACTAGAAGTGAGCCCCTGGGGGAGCGGAAAAGTAAGGCGGAAAAGTAAGACACCCTAATACCGTTGGGGTAACAACAGAACACGAGATGACCAAGAGAAGCTGACAGGTATGTTCACTGGCTGAGCCCAGTACATGTGCAGTAAGTGAAAGGAATGCTGGACTCAGCTGGGGTCCCGTGGTCGCCAACCCTCGTCCCACTAGTTGTGAACCCGTGGGGGAGCAAGACAAATGACTCCAAGTACAGTACAAGTGCCAAAAAGGTGGGTTGACCCGTTGAAGATGCTGGTAGTTAAGTGTCTCCACGAGGTTTCGCTGATGGCACAGGGCTACAGAGCATGGCTGAAACTATCTAACTACCCTGGACATTCCAGGCGGCTTCGGTGGCGTAGTTGGTAGCATGCTGAGCTTCTACAGGGTCTTTCATATAACCCTTTATAGGGCAAAAGACTGGGGGTATAAAATATTTGCCTTGTTTTGCTCATTTGTAATTGGGGGTGATAGATGAGTTTTTTTTTCTTGTGGTCTCCTCAGAGACCTAGTGCAGGTCTTTCTATTCGACGCCCGTGGGCGACCTGCGCGTCGGGATGAGAGATGGAATTGATTAAGGTGAATGAAATTGGAGAAGGATGTGGAAGGAAGCGGCCGTGGCCTGTCAGAAGGTACCGTCCCAGCACTTGCCTGGTGTTGAAAATGGGAAACCACGGAAACCCATTTCAAGGACAGCCGACGGTGGGGCTCGAACCCACGCGTCTACCGAGTCAGCAGAGAGCTTGGCCCCATGACCTAACACTGCGCTTTAGCCAGTGTAGCCACTACTGTCGGTTGATAGATGAGTAGGAATATGCAACAATTTTATGGGTGTGATTTCTATTTTATGAAATATGGGGTGGGAAATTATTATCCCACTGCCCACACCCGACAGTATGTTTTCTTAAATGAGCAATGGGGTAATAATCTCCCACCTCCAAATTATGATGATACTCTGTTTATCACTCAATAATGAGGTTTAATTAACAGGATATAATGTATAAAACACCCTTCACGCTCTTTAATTTAAGAAAAACCCGTAACTCTCACGCAACACAAGGTCAGTGACCTATAGCATCTTTGCCGAAAACTGCACAAAAAATATAAAAGTGATTTTGGAATGTTAAAAGTTAGTATATTCGAATATAATTCAATAATTTCAGAATAGTATTTACTAAAAGCACAGAAAATTAATTTTTAAAATCTTGTATTCTATGGCAAACACTCTGAGCAGGATAATAATTTCCATTCTAGCTGAAATATATTTACGGAAGTGACCAAAACCATTATTAACATTGTATTTCAGCTATATACCAGCGTTTACAAATCTCTTATCTTCAATAAAGACACCTTCTGTAAAACAATGCATTTCTTTCACTCAACACAACTGATCTCGCGAGCACGTGCACTGTGGAGACCACTGGGATATATGCTTCCCACCTTTGGTTTCTGATGACAGTATGCATCAAAATAATGGGTTTTTATTATTTCTCTGCATCTAGCATGTGGATGCTTGTGGAACTGCTTGAAATGAAATGGGTGGGAAGATTCTCTTCCTAACACCGTTGTATGAATACATGGTGGGAAGATAGTATCCCAAGGACCTATAAGGGGTCCTATAAAGCAAGAACGGCAAGCGGCAGTTTAGTTATTTGCTGCTGCGGTGGCATGGCCGAGCTTATGGCGTGCCACGGCCCCCTGCTTTAAGCGTGTGTACAATCCTGTGTGAAATATCTAATATATAAAAGTGAAAGTCTGTATGTATGTATATATGTTGGTTCCGTATACAAATCTACACCGTTCCACCAATCTCAACCATATTTTGCATACACATAGTTTAGGACCCAGAAGGAACCACTGACTGCATGAATTTTCGATAGTCTTTCTCATTCTTCTGATTTCGGCCCTTTTTCACTCAAAAACAGGCTAATCAAATCATATTAATATACTCATGAAGGAATGGCAAGGCAGATAGTTTCCATGGCAACATAGCTCAAGTCGAGACACGGCCGTCTGGATGCCAATTGCGCTCTGCACTACCGGTATAGAAAATGAGGATCTTTACTTGAAATACCGTTAGTTACTCAACTGCTCACACAGCACTGTCAACCGAGTATAGCATAACAAAGACTTAACACTATCTACTAGATATTTGTCAAATACCACTCACTCACTCACTCACTCACACATTCATCACGAAATCTCAGAACCCACCCAACGGATTGGAATGAAGTTTGGTATGCAGCTTACTCAAGGGCCGCAAACGCCCACTAAGAAAGGATTTTTGGATATTCAGGTTCTAAAGGGGTGTTAAGGGGGTAGACCTGCATTTAATCGAATAGCAATATCTCCCGATTGGTTTCACTGGGGGATGTGATACTCGGCATATAAACTCATCATTAAAAATAAGAAGACATGTGTCTGAGGGTTTTTCGATGTGGTGTATATTATGAGGTGAAAGGGGTGAAAAGTGGGGGTTGAAAGATTCCTAACGGAGCCTGTATCTCATAAACGACATAGGCGAGGAGTTTGAAACTCAGCGGGAAAAATCAGCATAAAAAATAAGTAAATAGGTGTTTGACCGTTTTTTTTTCATAAATCCAATTTAAGGGGCCTATGGCGAGGGGTGAAATTCTGTGTAAAAAAAAAAACAGGAAAGAAAGTGTCCTAACCGATTGACTCACTCGCTCTTCAAACTCAGGGGGAAAAACTGCTTAAAAATAACTATAACTTATATGTGTTCGACAGTTTTTTTGATAAACCAAATTAAGGGGTTCATCGGGAGGGGTGAAATTCTGAAGAAAAAAATTGAAAGAAAATGTCCTGACTCACTCACCCACTCATCATCGCCCAGCCAAAAATATTGAAGTTGGAAACATGTCATTTTCGGGATATGTTCGTTGTATGTCAAAACCATACACTAAGGGAGGATTTTTGAATATTCAGGCTCTAAAGGGGTCTTAAGGGGGTTAAACCTGCATTTTATTGAATAACAATATCTCACGAGTGGTTTCATTTGTGGATGTGATACTCGGCATATAAACTAATCATTAAAAATAAGCAGACATGTGTCTAAGGGTTTTTCGATGTGGTGTATTATTATGAGGTGAAAGGGGTGAAAATTGGGGGGTGAAGGATTCCTAACGAAGCGTGTAGGCCTATCTCCTAAACGACATAGGCGAGAAATTTGAAACTCGGCGAAAAAAAATCAGCTTAAAAAATAAGTAAGTCGGTATTCCACCGTTTTTTCATAAATTAATTTAAGGAGCCAATGGGGTGGGGTGAAATTCTGGGGGGAAAAAGGAGAGAAAGTGTCCTAACTGACTGACTAACTCACTCAATCATCAAACTCAGGGGAAAAAGACAGCTTAAAAATAAGTTAATAGGTGTTCAAGCGTTTTTTCATCAATCCAATTTAAGGGGCCTGGGTAGATTATAGGCTAGGGAATAACCCACCCACCAAGGGAAGATGATTAAGAGAAGGAAGTAGATTTGGGATTGGAAAAGAAGGATAGAAGAATAGGAGGAGAGTCCCACAAAAGTAATAAGTTTATTGTTAAACACACTTAAAGGTGGTTGCCACTGCAAATATGTGCTCGGATACCTAAAATGGCTACGAGCTTGGTCGAGGCTGACGGGAGCCGCAGCTAAAGCTTGGGCAGTTTGCCAGAGAGAACCTGTAGTGTATTTCCTCCCAAGCACGAATGAAAGTACTATAGGGAAGGGTGATGATCTGGCCAGACAAATAGTAAAAGCTTTATTAAGCATTAACGAGGGCATAAACCTAGGAGGAGCTAGGAAAGCCAGGATCCTGCCTAACTGTAGTGTCAGAGAAATGATGAATCCAAAAATAAATATTTAATTTATTTAACAATGCAGGAAGTTTGAGGAAATTAACAATTATGCAATATAATTTTAATAAGCATAGTTCATTTGAACTTTTTAACAAATAGGGTCGCAGACCTCTAAACATCAAACAGTTGCTCCAGGCAATTGACAATTTTTAAGGTTTTTTAACCGTGTATTAAAATCTTGGTAAGATTTCACAAATAGGCAAAATGGAATAATTAAAGTTTTAACATTTACAGGAGTACAAGCAGTGTACTATATGAAACCTCTGAAAGAACATTCTAACGAAAATAACAACTTCGAAGATAACAAAATGGAAAACATAAAGAATAAAAAGGAAGTTCCTACAACTTCTTATATTTATACAGAGTTAATATATGAGAATTATACAAAAAGAGCAGGTCACTTACTGTGAAACCTGGAGAAAGTGAAAAGGAAGTTTCTAGACTTCCTATGTTTAATTGGGAATCACGAGAAAAATGGGACAGTTTCCATTTCGTGAAACCTGAACATGACTCTCTCAAGAGTGTAGAGAATTGTTTTCCCTATGTATAGGAAAGGAACAACGTGATTTAAAACTTGTATCACACAAGCAATTATGCAGAATTTAATTAATGTTAAACTAGCAAAGTTGGAAGGGCACTTCGTGAGTAACACCTTATAGAAAGTTACAATTTCATAAATAATGGTTGTTAGTAGAAGGTTAAGGAAAGATCATTGGGATATAGGAACAATGTTCATGGCCGTATTTAATATAACCGGACGATCGCGACGCGGTAGAAAAGTGGAGCAAGCACCGATTAACACTATAGTCTGTAAAGATGGATGCAAAGTTCACTATAGAAACACTAAAGTTCATGAAAAAGAAAGTTATTGCAATTATGGAGATAACTGATTGCACTATGTAGGTGAAAATCTATTTCTTGAAAAAGCTGTAATTTACAATTAAATGCGCCATAGAATTTTCCAGAGGTTCCAGCGGAGGACGAAAATTCACTATTGTAGTAATTTAGTTTTAAACAGGGTTCTCCCAAGTACGTGAGAAGTACATGATGGCAGGACTCGCAGATAGAGAACAAGTTCTAGAAGGTTCCAGAACGACTTTAGCAGAAAATGGGGTTTGAAAAAATCCAACGGAGGAAATAGTTTCAAAATTATAGGCAGCGGGTATTAGATAATATCCCACGTAGCGAGAGGATTTCTCGTTTGAATCGCTTAAGAAAAGCTCTTTTATAGTAAGGTTGGCTTATCCAAGTAAAAGCTCAACATGGCAAAACCCACGAAGAATGATTATTGCCCCAAGTAAACAATTTCACACTGCCCACAATTAAAAGCACTTGAAAGTTAAAACCATGAAGATGAGGTTAAAACTTTTTAAAAATGGTACTTATCTCGATTTCATGTTGAAGTCGGAGTTCCTTATGAAGACTATCTAGCCAACATGGCGTAGAAGAGGGTGTGCCTCTTGGTTTGAGGAGGCTAAGCTCGAGCGGAGCTTTGACTGAACGAGTCAACTGCAGACGTAGAAGTGAGTGAAGCTCAGCGGAGCACGGAGAGACCACGGAAGGGGGAGAGAGTGGGGGTAGGAAACAAAAGGAGAACATATAAACATTGCCAACTTTACAGAAATAAAATAATCTTCTTTTGCTGAGCTGGTCTTCAAAGAGTTGACAACAGTATCTGGTAGCCAAATGGATGTGGAATTCCTCTTGCGCGAGGAAGAGTTGAAGAGCTTCAGAGATTTGTTGTCATATGACGCTAGGTGGATCACAGAATATATATCTGAAACATACTCACACAAAATATAAGAAATTTGAACATAGAGGAGAAAACAAATGATCACTGTTGGTGTTTGACAAAAAGGAAGGAAAGAACGTGCAAAAGCATTCAAATTTGTAATCTCAGGTACCGTGCATTCCAAGAATGCACCAGGGCCCATGGGGAGGGGTGATATTCTGGTAAAAATAATTGAAAGAAAATGTCCTGTCTGACTCACTCACTCGTCACGCCCAGCGAAAACTATTAAAGTTAGAAACATGAAATTTTGGGAATATGTTCGCTGTATATCGAAAACGTCAACTAATGAATGATTTTTGTTATTCGGGTTTTAAAGAGGTGTTAAGGGGGTAAACGTGCATTTCATTGAATAACGATATCTCATGAGTTGTTTCTTTGGGGATGTGATATTCGGTATATAAGCTAATCATTAAAAGAATCAGACATATGTCTAAGGGTTTATCGATGAGGTGTATATTACGAGGTGAAAGGGGTGAAAATTGGGGGTTGAGGGATTCTTAACGGAGCGTGTATCTCTTAAACGACATAGGCGAGAAGTTTGAAATTCGGCGGGAAAAAACAGCTTAAAATATAAGTAAATAGGTGTTCGACCGTTTTTTCATAAATCCAATTTAAGGGGCCCTTGGAGAGAGGTGAAATTCTGGGGGGAAAACAGGAAAGAAAGTGTCCTAACTCACTCACTCATCAAACTCAGGGGGGAAGAACAGCTCAAAAATAAGTAAATAGGTGTTCGACCGTTGTTTTTCATAAATCCAATTTAAGGGGTTCATGAGAGGGGTGAAATTCTGAAAAATAATTGAAAGAAAATGTCCTGACTTACTCACTCATCATCCCCCAGCCAAAATTATTGAAGTTAGAAACATGACATTAAGGGGCTATGTTCGTTGTATGTTGAAAACGTCCACTATGGAAGGAATTTTGGATATTCAGGTTCTAAAGGGGTGTTAAGGGGGTAGACTTGCATTTAATTGAATAACAATATCTCCCGAATGATTTCCTTTGGGATGGGATACTAGGCATATAAACTCATCATTAAGAATAAGAAGACACATGTCTGAGGGTTTTTCGATGTGGTGTATATTATGAGGTGTATGTGTGAAAAGTGAGTGTTGAAGGATTCTTAACGGAGCAAGTATCTCTTAAAAGACAGAGGCAAAAAGTAAGAATCTCAAGGAGAAAAATCAGATTGAAAAAGTAGTAGATAGGTGTTCGATCGTTTTTTCATAATCCAATTTAAGGGGCTCATGGAGAGGGATGAAATTCTGGGGAAAGAAGTCCACTAAGGAAGGATTTTTGGATATTCACTCATCATCCCCCAGCAAACCTATTGCAGTTAGAAACTTGAAATTTTGGGGATATGTTCGTTGTTTGTCGAAAAAGTCCACTAAGGATGGATTTTTGGATATTCATGTTCTGAAGGGGTGTTAAGGGGGTTAATCTTGCATTTCATTGAATAACAATATCTCACGAGTTGTTTCATTTGGGGATGTGATATTCGGCATACAAACTAATCATTTAAAATAAGCAGACATATGTCTAAGGGTTTATCGATATGGTGTATATTATGAGGTGAAAGGGGAGAAAATTGGGGGTTGAAGGATTCTTAACGGAGCGTGTACTGTATCTCTTATTCAACATAGGCGATAAGTTTGAAATTCAGCGGAAAAAGCAGCTTAAAAATAAGTAAATAGGTGTTCGACCATTTCTTCATAAATCCAATTTAAGGGGCCCATGGGGAGGAGTGAAATTCGGGGGGGGGGAACAGGAAAGAAGGTGTCCTAACTGATTGACTTACTCACTTATCAAACTCAGGGGGAAAACAGCTTTAAATAAGTAAATGGGTGTTCGACCGGTTTTTTTTTATAAATCCAATTTAAGGGGTTCTTGGGGAGGGGTGAAATTCTCAAATATTAATGAAAGAAAATGTCCTGACTGACTCACTCACTCATCATCGCCCAGCAAAAATTATTGAAGTTAGAAACATGAAATTTTGGGGATAAGTTCGTGGTATGTCGAAAACGTCCACTAAGGAAAGAGTTTTGGATATTCAGGTTCTAATGAGGTGTTAAGGGGGTAAACGTGCATTTCATTGAATAACAATATCTCATGAGTGGTTTCATTTGGGGATGTGATACTTGGCATATATACTAATCATTTAAAATAAGCTGACACATGTCTAATGGTTTTTCGATGTGGTGTATATTATGAGGTGAAAGGGATGAAAAGTGGGGGTTGAAAGATTCCGAACGGAGCGTGTATCTCTTAAACGACATAGACGAGGAGTTTGATTTTCTCCGAGTTCCAATCACCTTAAAAATTAATAAATGAATAAATAATTAAAATAAGTAGATGTTCGACCGTTTTTTTTTTCATAAATCCAATTTAAGGGGCATATGGGGAGGGGTGAAATTCTGGAATAAAAACGTCCACTAAGGAAGGATTTTTGGATGTTCACTCTCATCGACCAATCAAAACTATTGAAGTTAGAAGAAGGGGATATGTTTGTTGTGTGTCGAAAATGTCTACTAAGGAGGGATTTTTGGATATTCAGGTTCTAAAGGGGTGTTAACGGGGTTAAACCTGCATGTCATTGAATAACAATATGACACGACTATGACGCGAGCGAAGCGAGGCTAAAAATGAGATGGTGTGTGTCTGTGTATTACTCAATCACGCAAGAACCACTGGTCCGACTTACATGAATTTTACATGAAAGTAGCTGATTTAACTGGTTAACATATAGGCTACTTTTGATTTCAATACTTTGCACTATGGCGACCATTTTAGTGACGTCACTACACCCTTTGGTTTCAAACTTTCATATTTCCATTTCAAATAAAAAGTGAACGCTAAGAAATAGCAAACTTTTGATGGCATATACGAGGTTTAAAATTACATTTTCTATCCGAAAGGTATCTCCAACGGTTAGCGAGTAAAACCTAAATTTGTGCTATAAAACACGGTCAACGCCGAACGGTGTAGTTGGACAAAATGTTCCATCCTTAATCTCCCTCTGCGCACCACCTCGCCTATCCCCTGTTTTAACTGTCACTTTCACATTTTAATTTATTTATGACGCGTAGCGAAGCACGGGTACTTCAGCTAGTTTCCTTATAAAAGACGCTGGAAGTGTCGTCCTTCCTGGGTTATAGGCTACAGGCATTGTATCTGGTAACCACATTCTGGCCGACGCAAGTGAGTTCTGCCACTGTGATGTTTCTGACTTTTAATTTTATGCTTTTTATTGAGCACTGAGTCAGTAGTGTCAAACTTATTTACAATTACGTGAATCTGTTCTAGTTAATGTGGAACTTCATCAGGAAATTGCTGAACAAATGCATCACGTACCCGCCGAGCCGACTCGTATTTAAAATAAGTTTTACATACAAAAATACGATGTTGTAATGTTAACTGTCTCGTGTTACCATCTGAGGTTCAGACTAGCGACTGAGCACCTCACGTTTATTGCAAGGTCGAGTACAGTACGGCACGCGCTTTCAATACTACAGCAGGGGACCGTGGCACGCCACGAGCTCGGCCAAGGCCACTGCAGCAGCGGATAACAAAGCCGCCGCTCACCGTTCTTACTTTATATGAAAGACCCTGTGTGTCCTATATCGCGGGTTCAAATCCGGCCGAAGTCGTCGTATTTTTTAAGAGCGTTTTATGTCCCTCAGTATGCCTTCCTTCGGATGGGAAGTCAAGCCGGCGTTCCCATGTCATAGATTTTTGGTATAAAAAAGAACCTTCCACACTTGTGGATGCTAAGTTTGTAGGTTAGTTTGATAACGCTGTTATAGTTCCAACGTTCGCCGCCTGGTGCTGGCTGTAATGACATCTAGTAGTAGAGTCCGAAGCTAGGTGTCGTGGACGGTAGCATTTGGTAGCAAAAGTAGGAACTACTTGAAAAACTGATCGTCTGCAGTCCTGCTACCTGAATCACAGATAATACTCACTACTATAGCCATCACAATTAACACCGGTTATCAGACAAATTCTACACACACCAGGCCCCGGGCAAAGGTGATTGACGCCCTGGGCAAATGGTATACTGGCGCCCTTTTTCTCATTTATGTGTTACACAAATAGCATAATAGTTTTTTTTACAAACAACTGCGATACTAATATTATATCACAGGAAATAATAAGAAAAGTAAGTCGTTCATACAATTTTGTAGTCATTTATTGATACATTAATCACACTAAAAACCAAGATTACAAATTCAAAAGTTAAATTTTAAATGTACAATGTACAGGAACATTTCAAATCTTTTTTTTTTCTGGCTTTTAACTTTGCAAATTTATTTATGATGTCAGAAACGTCTGTGCTAAGGGTTATGTCTTTTTAACAACACAATAAAAATAGAGAATTTAGTTTGCTGTCTGAAGGAGTTGATCTTTTCACATTCTTTAGCCGAGTCAAAACAGAAAATTCTCTTGCTGCGGAGCAGTTGGTAACTGGAAAAGTCAGAAATATTCTAGTTGCTACCTCAATATCAGGGAAAGTAGTTTTCAAATAATTTTTTATGACGTATGTCAAGAATGCTAGTAAATTCTTCCTGTTCTACATACATTTTGAAGTGCAGACATTCGTTTTGAAATTCACTTCCGATGTCATTAGAGTAGAACTCGTAGAGTTTATTCGCAGCCTGTGATATGACCTCTCTCTGCGATCCCTTTTGTACAAGAATAGAAAGTATTTCAAATGTCAGATAAATTTTCTTAAGCTGTTTTTCGCCTTGACAGGTTACTTATCTAAGAGTCAAAGATTTTGATGTAAACTTGGGATTTAAAAAGCGACCGTTCATCAAGAATAGCTTCATCGCCTAAACTCTCATCCGCAAAAGTTTTTCTGATTCTTATTTTTTGTAGTTGGTGTTGGGTGATTCAACTTGTAACAACTTCATGATTGCTTGTTCATACTTGTCAAACTCATTTTTTTTTTCATTTAAATAGCTCTCCAAAGTTTGAAGCTGCTTTGTACCTAGTACGAGATTAAGGGTTTCACTTTGTAGATTGTTGCTAACTTTATCAAATTATTCCAAAATATCACTCCACAAAATAGTGAGGAAGACTATTTCAAATTTGCCGAACTTCTTTTTTAGTCCTGAAACTTCAACTTGGACTACAGGCTTCTGAATAGGGTCTAGAGATATTTCCTTCATGATTTAAGTATCGCCTTGTAGCCGTTGACCAGGGCCTTTACAGCATCGGCTCTCGCTGACCATCTTGTTTGAGATAGGGATTTCAACACTGGATTTTTACTGTTTTCTAAACATGATTTCAAAATACCATCTATGGGTTGAACTGAAAAAAAAAAGGTGTAAAGGTTATGGACGAATCCAAAAAACATTAGCTTCAGTTCAGCACTCTGCAGCAGAAGAACCAACAAGGTTGAGAGAATGCGCTGCACAAGGGACAAAATCAGCAAAAGGGCACTGTTGTACAATTCTAGCTTGTAGGCCTGAGTAAGCTCCAGACATATTTGCCGCGTTATCATAGCTTTTTCCTCGGCACAACTCAATATCTAGGCCTAATTGCGAGATTGAAATTAAAACTGCCTTTTCTAAACTACTTGAGGTACCGGCATGGCCTATTCCAGGGAGAAGCTTGAAGACACATTCCTTTGGCTTTGGCTTAGCATCTTTGAAGCAAACGTAACGTAGAACCAATGCTAATTGTTCGGTGTGCGAACAGTCGGGAGTTGAATCAACGATGAGGGTATAGTAGCGAGAATGTTTGACATCCTTTGTCATTGTTTGCAGCACTAAGTCTGCCATAACATTGATAATAATAATAATAATAATAATAATAATAATAATAATAATAATAATAATATCGTATAGCCTCGGGTGCCTGGTGCAAGCTTTGTTAATTGACACCCAGAGGGTAGCTTGCATGTCGAATTTCGTCGTTCCTTTGAAAGCTATGAAAGTCAAGGAGGTTAGATATCTAAACTCCTTGACACTACAACGCTTCCAAGTAGAGAATGGAGGAACTTTGTGTTAGCGGAAAATACCGAGATTAATTTTGCCATTGAACACGGCCTACTGAATTCAAATGGGTTCTTTAACATGCCAACAACGTATGACATGAGTGTCGTGATTTTTGTCGCCTTTCAAAAAAAATCACTTACCATGGCCAGGAGCGAACCTGCAATCTTGGGGTTGGTAGTCCGACACTATAACCACTCACCCACCGTGGCAAACATAACATTGATGAACTCGTCACACGTTTTAGCATATAGGTATGACACTTGTCCCAGCCCTTTGTTCCCATACTGAGCAAGGTGCTGGGAAAGAAAAGGGTCGAAATCGCTTATCAACTCAAGGCATCCTAGATACTGATCATTAGATGATGATGATGATAATTGTTGTTTTAAGGGACCTAACATCTAGGCTATCGGCCCCTGATGGTTTGGGTGATCGTGAAGATGAAAACGAAATGCAAACTTAAAACTAAAACTAACCACCAACCTACACACCAGAAGAAGAAATGGAGAACCAAAGGAGAATAAGGCAAATAAAGGACAGGAGGAAAAGAAATGCCCTCAACCCTCGAAGAATGAGGATTGAGGGACCCGGAAGGAAGGAGAGCCGCGAAAGGCAGACAGGAAAGTGAAAGAGGAGAGGGTCCGCCCCGAAGGTAAGGGACAAAAGGGGAAAACTGACCCAGCTCAGGAATCCCTCGGGGTCGCCAACTCCCGAACTCACCAGCCGTGAGCCCCTGAGGGTGTAGCATTATCTAGGGTGCACCAAAAGTGGTGGGGCTACATACACCCTGCCTCCTTAAGGGCCTAGAGCACAAGGCAGGAGGTAAAAGGAAGAGAAAAAGAAGGCTGACCCCTCGCAGAAGGAGGGTATCAGAAAAGATGAGACAAGGGCCAATTAAGGCGGGAAAGGAAGAGACTCCCTAGGCCTCGGATACCCTAATACCGTCGGGGTCAGAAGAGAACAAGAGTTGACCAAGTGAGGTCGACAGGAAAGAAGACAGAGAGGAGCCCGGCACAAGTAAGTGGAAGCAATGCCGGACTCAGCTGGGGCCCCGTGGTCGCCAACCCCAGATCATTAGAGGTAGATCCTAAACGTTCATTGTCACCTTGAAAATATAACCCTCTAACTGAGAGAAATTTCACAACAGACACAATTCTGAGTAATACACTTCGCCAATATGTGACCTCCTGCTCATATTGGGTTGAAAGAAGAGTATTTATTTCCTCTTTGTGTTTTCGTCTATTAATGTAAGTTAGCATGTTGGAACGATGGTCTGCTGATTTTTCATGTTGTTTAAAAACTCATTTCCATGTGTCCTATCATTGAAGCCGGATGAAAATCCAGTTTTCTTGTCCAACGGCTGAAACAAGCAGCAAGGAACACGAAAGACTTTTCCAGACGATTGTGAGTAGATCAGCCAATCTCTAACATAAGATTCACCTTTGGAAAGTGTATATTTAAACAGTTTTTCAGTACCGTAAGTGTACACTTTGTTCCGTCATTGTAAATACACTTAGATCTAGAAAAATCCGTTTGAAAGTTTTGTTTTGGGGGATTGTTCGCAATAGATTCTATAGTTGAAGGCAAAGTGACGTCCCAAGTTGCAGGGTCATTGATGTTACAACTAAAAGCCAACACTTCATCAGATTTTGATTCAGAAACAATCTGGTCATCCGAATTTTCATCATAATTGGAAATAATTGTGTCTGTATTAGCTTCATTATTGGGAGAAGTCAAAGTAAGCGTACCTTGAGAGAGATCGTTTAGGCCTAGAGTTTCCTTGATTGAAGTGGTTGTTGGCGTGATAGTTGTAGCTCTTTGTGTAAAGAACGATGCAATTTTAGGCACTTTCTTTAAAAGTTCTTGTTCGTCACTTTTGTTCTTGGCAGCACGTTTCCTGAATTCTGATCCACTTTTTTTTTGTTCGTTTTAAAACAACTGAAGTAGACACATTTTCACAAATCACAGTTGGCACGCAATACAAGCAATACAAACAAACAACCTTTGAGGTTAGGAAGTTGACAAGATAACGCGGCGCATGTGCCAGCTGTAAATCCATGAGTATTGACAACAGCGTCAACCGTGCATCAATGCCTACATTGTTGCCAACACTAGTATTCTTTACAGATTATACTGATTATATTATAATACTGTATTATAATATGATCATGATTAAACATAAATACTACGAATGTATGTGATATTTAATATTACATTTCATTTATATTCACGTAAATTATCTTTATTTTTAAAGAGTTCCATGTCATAGGCTACTTACTTTTAATGTTGGGATTGTTGGGTCAACCTTTCTCTGCGTTCAGCATCACCTAAATTTCGGCGCCCCCTAAAATTTGGCGCCCTGGGCAAATGCCCAATATGCCCGTTTATAGCCCGGGGCCTGACACACACCCAAAGTACACGGGGCTACATGACTGCGTTGTCGGAGCCCCTTAACTGGGAATCAACCAACCAACCTGGACATTCCACCATAACCTGTCAATGGAACAAATACCACAGGAAGGAGAAGTTAAGAGTAACTCCTTTATCTCACTTCTCACATGAGTACATCTGGGAGCGTTCCTCTGGTAATTTATCCTGAGTCTGTGCCTGTTGCTTCGTTCAGTGCCAAGGGAGCCGACTTATTATTTTATTCTATTTTACATTTCTTAACACCTTCTTTCTTCAATCATGCAGCCCATTTTCTTCAATAGATAACAGTTTATCTACTTGTAGGTGATTAACATGCAGTATTGTCGTGATGGTTATGCCTCATCACCATACAATACATGCCGCATAGCTTGTTCTTTGTTCCTTCTCGTCGAAAGTAGTGAGATTTTATGTACTAACATGATTTACCATTCCGATACTGATCTTTACTAACAATTATTGATCAGCAATCATCTCCACAAGAGCAAGCAGATCCGGTAACTGATATAACACAGCGATTAAGCTTTATATTAAGAGGCTATATGTTTTCATAGTCCTGCTGCGATAAACGTTCGTGTTGTACCGTGCCTTGTTGTTTCTACAGGATCTGCGGCGATTATAATCAGGAACAGAGAGCGGGGGCAAACAGCTTGTTATACATCAACTGGTGGCCATGGAAACTCAAGCTGAGTGCGCTTTGTACTGTACATCCCGACTGTATTGGTAATAATAATGTTATTGGTGTTACGTCTCTTTCAACTACTCTAGCTTTACCGGGTGAGTTAGCCGTGGTCGTTACGGCATGACTGCTGGCAGTCGCTCACATCCGGGAGGCGAGGAGGTTCGAATCCCCCCGCCGGCAACCTTGAAGATGGTCTTCTGTGGTTTCCCATCTTCCTTCCTTGGGCCCTAACTGTAGGCCACAGCCGCCACCTTCCAACTCCTCGTCCTTACATTCCAACTTTCCTCCCCAACGGTACTTGTAGCTCACCCATTGGGTGTCCGTCTCGAAGCAGCTACTAAACTGGCGAGCTGAACATGTCCTCGGACACTCCCGGCACTAAAAGTCATACGCTAAAAAAAAACTCTAGCTTTTAGAGACGCCAGTATGTCGGAATTTTGCCACGAAGGTGTACAGCCCCCCAGGGTTCTGCATCCCCTGAAGGACATCCCCCCATCATCTATTTAAATTACCCTTAACTGGCAAAGCTTGTAAGTCCAGAACATATCTATTAACACCGCAATGGCAGCTAGCCAGTATGGAAAGCTTAACCAGTAATTGCATCACTACCACAAACAGCGACACACAAATTAACTAGGTCATCTAGGCAGCAGTATGCTGACAGAACAACGCCGAAAGCTATAAAAGGGAGCCTTATGTAGGACAAAGCTCTCAATTACCAGTCTTACAGTGCAGCGGCCGCAGGCTATCGACGTTATCATCAGAGGTGAGTCAGACGTGTTCAGATCTCCTGTATTTGTAACCTTTACCCACAGATTGTACTTTTACATTGTGACCATTATTACATTCCCTGAAAGGGACTCATAATTCAACATCACTGACCAATAAACACTTGGTCAGTACGCTACACTCGTCTTACTATTTATACGCCTCTTTACGTCCCAACGCCCTTCCTTATTCCCGTCACGGTTAGACGTGACATACGGTAGCCCAACAGTGCCAGCTCAGGTATCATTGTATTTCTCGCAGCGGCCCGACTGCTAAGAGCAGCGCGCGCCACATAGCTGACACGAGCACGTTCAGTTATATAACAAGCCAGTCAGCTGGACGACCAGCACGTTGACCTATACACTAAACTCCATCCCCTAAGATACATCTACGTCCTTTATAGGAGCGCCCCCTAGTTCCTAACACTAAACAACACTCTACACTGGTCAGCTTACCCTGCTACTCAGGGGCCGATAACCTAGATGTTAGGCCCCTTAAAACAACAATTATCATCATCATCATCATTACCCTGCTACGGGAAGCTACCCCCTTTTAGGCACTGCTTTATAAATTAATACAATAACTCTTCCTTTTAGATCCGACCACCCCCAATAAAGGGATCTAAAACACTGGTGGAGGCCGGGTACTACGCACAGTAAAATAGGACTCAACCAACGAGCCCTCGTAGTAGAAACGGTCCTAACCGCATATAGCCAAGCGAGACTGATTTTGTTTTTGTTTTGACCTTATATTACGTCACACATTTTTTTATTATATTATATAGGAGCTGGTATTATTATACCAACCCCCATCCACCCCATAGTGTAAACTCGGTGGAAATTAGATGTCCACATTTAAAACTACACTAAGAGACTTTGCGCACCATTTGTCGGCTAGTACGACTCCACTCCTGCCGAAGCTAAAAATTAGGAACAGTGACTTAATAACTTACCAGACTGCAGTACAACTTCTCAGGGACCTTGAATTCAAAACAGCACAGATCCGTGCTCAACACCCTACCGCCGCAGCACAAGTTATACATTTTACACGGTCCCAGGCCAGTGAACACACACAAGAGTCACCAGTATCCAGCGCTAGTGAAGTAGATTGCCTGCCAACACTCCATCCCCTATTGTTGCAGCAACTGCAAATCACAGAGCAGAAAACTAATAATCTGCTCGAGCGCATTACAGAATTACTAGAGACAGACACTATCAAGTCAAACAATCATACGACAGAAGTAGTTCTTGATATCCACACTATTCTGGAAACTGTGAAACAGGATTTAGACAGGACCGTACACATAGTCAAATCCACACAGTACGACAACACACCGTCACTCAGTACAGACATATAAGGTGACGAGCCACCTGGTAACATAACACAGGTGTCGTACACGGGAAGCGAGGCTAATTCCCCTCTAAATAGCCCAAACACCTCAGCACACGGCAGCGGTGCGAACGGCACAAACAGACCAGAATCACTACACAGCCAACGAGACACAGCCGAGAACGAAATGAACAGACACACTGAGTACCCCATGATCCACCCCACAAAGTTCACGGGGGAAGGCCAGGATCCCGAGGAATACCTCAAGGCCTTCAATAGAACGGCCCGGATCAATGGTTGGAGCGAGGAAGTTTGGAAACGGCTCCTTCCTGCTTACCTCACAAAGGCGGCCATGACATGGTATGAGCTCCATGAGGACACACTAGAAGCTGCCACATGGGAGGAAACCGCTGTGATGTTGAAGAGCGAATTCCAGCTCATACCAGACGATGACGATCTCTACGACCAAATTAGACAGAGGTCACAGGGACCTAAAGAGAGCGCCCAGGCATACATCAATGTAAAATTGATAATGTGCGACAAGTACAATGCAGCCATGACAAATAAACAGAAAGTCAAGCTGTTAATGCAGGGCCTCAGACCAGCCATAGTGGAAAAGCTGTGCATAATGAACAACCCCACGGTCCAACATATGTTAAATAACATAAAGACCATAGAGGAGGGGAGAAAGATCACGGAAAATGCTACGGAAAAAGCCGTGGATCTGCACTTCCAAACTCAAAAAGACAACACTAACGACAAAATGGACGAATTGGTGGACAGAATGGAGAAACTGACCATAGCTACCATCCAAGCAGGCGGGAGACCGCTAAGGGATGAGCACGCAGACACACACGAACACTATTATACTGAGAGGGACAGGGGGTACACAGAGAGGAGACGCTACGGGAGGGAGGAAAATTACTACCCTCCACAGCGGCCAACAACACCTCCCCCACAGGATAGGCCACACTACCCTCCTCGGTATTCACCGATATCATACACGGACACAGAGCCGACATACCCCTCACGGCGTTCACCATCCCCGTACACACAGGAGTACTACCCTGAGGAGTACAACCACGACATCCCCCGACGAAACAGCCCGTCACCAAATAGACAGTCCTACGCTGCCCCACAATACAGGGCAGACAGGGAGTACCGGGAAAACTCGCCCCCACGCAGGCAGGGCTATGCAGCCCCGCAGTACAGGGGAAATGGGGAATATCGGGAGAACCCGCCCCCGCGCAGGCAAAGCTATACATCCCCACAGTACAGGGGACATGGGGACAGGCGAGGAAACCCAACCCCGACCAGACAGGGGTATGCAGCTGCCCAGTACAGGGAACACGGGAATCGACGGGAAAACCCGCCCCCGAAGCAGCAGATATACACCCCACCCTGGCGGAAACAGGAGAACAGACCCCCGGTCAATAACAGACAGGGAAGAAAACCCACAAGGGGACGGGACAATGTAGATAAACACACAAAGGGCCCGGAACACTACCCCCTCCCCGACGAATACCCAAGGGAGTTCAGGGATGAGACACCCCGCCGGACAGACAGGGGGGCAATACTCCCTACACCTAGCCACACACAGCAGGCGGGGAGCTGGTGCAGCCACCCCGAAGGGGGGCGCACATACAGCACAGGTAGGCGCACTCCTACGTTCCAAAAAAACGCCTAGATGGGGAGGTTCGGCCAGCTGATGAAGCGGCTGAGGTTCCTCCCCCAACACAACACCGGAAAGGACCTTCCCCCAAGCGAACTCGTAAGAGTAAGGGGAAGAAGCAGCCAGCTAAGGCTAAGGCTGACGATCCGCCCCCGGACCGTTTCCAAACACACCCCGTGCAAGGAGACGGCAACTGTCTGTTTAGGGCCATGAGCTTCCTAATCCGGAATACCGAGGATTATCATGGGGACTACAGACATGATGATGATGATAATTGTTGTTTTAAGGGGCCTAACATCGAGGTTATCGGCCCCTAATGATCTGGGTGATAGCGAAAATGATAATGAAATGGAAACCAGAACAAAATTATCGAAGACGGAAAATACGTACAAAAAGGAACTCACATAGAAACAACTCACAATATGGTCCTACAAAAGGGAATTTAGAACGAAAAGTTGCACAAAAGAATAGATTGAAAAAAGACCCACAAAACGTAGGCTAGATTCAAAATACGTCCAAAATGCAAAGTAGCGCCGAAATACTTACAAAATGCAACTGAAATTCAAAATACTTACAAAATGCAAATGAGATCGAAATTACGTACAAAATGCAATTGAGGTTCAAAATACTTACAAAATGCAATTGAAATTGAAAATACACAATGCAATTCAGATTGAAATATCCCAGTTCCAATCCAAATTATTCACAAAGTGCAATTGAAATTCAAAATACTTACAAAATGCAATTGAAATTGAAAATGCTTACAAAATGTACGGTAGATTCAAACGACTCATGTGGATTGACAATACTTACAAAAAGCAATTTAGATTGAAAATACTTGACAAATGTAATTTAGATTCAAAATACCCACAAAATGCAATTGAGAATCAAAATATGTGCAAAATGTCCACCAAACAAAATGCAATTTAGATTCAAAATTCGTGCGAAATGCGGTTTTGGTTGAAAATACTTACAAAATGCAATTGAAATTCAAAATACTCACTAAAAGGCCCGGCAACCTGCATTGAAAGACTTACTAAAAAGCAATTTTGATTGTCAATCTTTACAAAATGCAATTGAGGTTGAAAACAATCGCGAGATGTAATGTAGATCGAAAAAACTTACAAAATGCAACATAGATCAAAAATGCCTTAAAAAAATCGCTAAAAGGGAATTTAGATACACGGTGATTCGAGTAACAAAAACAGTGCGGGAATCTTAAAGAGAAAAGGAAACAGAAGGAAAAGAGGAGAGGAGAGGGGAGAGAGGAGAAGGTCCGCCCCAAAGGGAAGGGACAAAAAGGGGAAAACGGACCCAGCTCAGGAATCCCTCGGGGTCGCCAACGCCCGAACTCACCAGCCGTGAGCCCCTGAGGGTGTAGCATTATCGACGGTGCACCAGAAGTGGTGGGGCTACATACACCCTGCCTCCTTAAGGGCCTTGAGCACAAGGCAGGAGGTAAAAGGAAAAGAACAAGAAGGCTGACCCCTCACAGAAGGAGGGTATCAGGAAAGATGAGACAAGGGCCAATTAAGGCGGGAAAGTGAAAGACTCCCTAGGCCTCGGATAACCTAATACCGTCGGGGTCGGAAGAGAACAAGAGTTGACCAAGGAAGGTCGACAGGAAAGAAGAAAGAGAGGAGCCCGGCACAAGTAAGTGGAAGCAATGCCGGACTCAGCTGGGGCCCCGTGGTCGCCAACCCACGCCCACAATATGTGAGCCCCTGGGGGAGGACTACAGACAGAAAACGGTCAAACATATCCTGGTCAACTGGAGCGAGTACCGAGACTTTGTGTCGGACGAGCGGGAAAACCCATTCCAGACCGGGGCGGATTACAAAAAATACATGGGTAGAGACGGCACTTATGCCAGTGCCGTAGAGGTGACCGCTCTCGGCAAGGTGCTGCAAGCCAACATCCATGTATACACTGATGTGCACTCGCCTCCGCTATTTTCCACTGCGGGATTCGATAGGGACCTGCATGTACTTTTTACAGGAAACCCTAAGGCGGGACATTATACGCCCCTCGTAATTACACACAAACAGCCCGAGAACACACCCACACCCTCCAAACAGAAAACCCTACCCCCTACACCACAATGCAGGATGGGAAGTGAACACACACAGGCGCAGGACGCGAGCTCGCTCGGCACTGAGAAGCCAGCAACAGGAGTCGAACTCGCGACCGCCTGGAACAAAAAACGGGGTAACAAGGGCAAGCTCAGGGTCACATTCGCAGACACACCTTCCCAAGAGGAAGGAAACAACAGTACGCCTACACAAAAGCTAGGAACGGTCAATGCATTAAACATTCGCCAGCAGACTTCTATTTCCACACCGCGAGCGATTAAGAGAGCTGGCAATGTACTTGCTGAGCGCACTTTGCTGACCGAGCCAAAGTACTCGGGACAGGAAGTCAGCCGAGAGGCGAAGCGTGCCAGGTACGATAAGCGGCCCACTTCATACCTTCCCAGTACACATGTCACTCCGGTAACAACAACAACAACAACAACTACATACATCCTACACAATACATCGGTGCAGGGCGGTGGATTTCAGGTATCGGCCCTCACGATACACGCCACCATAAATGGCCACAGAGTGCAGGCCCTAATTGACACCGGGGCAGCCGTAAGTTGTGTTAATAGGAGACACGTTACCGAAGCCCAAATACACGATGTCACGAGTGACATCCGGCTGGTAGCGGCCAATGCTCAGACGCTAGAAAACGCGGGGGTGGCAAACATACATCTTAGGATAGACCATTTTGCCACAACGCACCCCATGTTCGTTATCGAACACCTTTCTGCGTCAGCCATAATTGGCATGGATTTTCTCGCTAGATATGAGGCTAGCATAAATTTCGCTAGTGGTCAGATGCTTTTAAAGCACGACCAGAGGCTCACCACACATCCCATGATATACACCAGGAACAAAGATGGGATTCGAGCGGAGCGAGAAAATCACGAGCACCAGGCCTCTGTACTGCATACTATCAGCCAACACACAGACACACACACAGATAAGGCGGCTAACCAAAGCCACAGGCAGGACCTGACTCCGGAGCAAGATGAAAGGCTCACGGAGCTCATGGAGGCCAACAGGGATATTTTTGCCCATTCAATGAAGGATCTCGCTGTGACAGACCTCATTGAACACCATGTCACACTCACTAGTGACCGGCCAGTACACCAGCCTCCCTTCAGAGTGAGCCAGAAGGAAAGACACGCCATCGACGCTCAGATCTCAGAGATGCTCGAGGCAGGGGTCATTGTTCCCGTTATTTCTAACTACAGCTCACCAGTTCTGCTCACCAAAAAAAGGGACGGATCGCACAGATTTTGTACTAACTACAGGAGGCTCAATAAGTTAGTCGAAAATGATAGTTATCCACTACCAAGGGCAGACACCTATTTGGACGCCCTTGGTGGAGCTAGCTGGTTCAGTTCGATGGATTGCTATAGTGGATTCTATTCAATCCCCGTCTATGAACCAGATAGGCACAAGCTGGCGTTCGTTACAGAGAACGGGCTATATACCTACACAAGGTTACCCATGGGCCTCCGTAACGCCAGCCAAACCTTCCAAAAGCTGGTGGATAAGACATTTTCAGGGCTTAAGTGGCGTTCCGTATTAGTATACGTGGACGATATAACGGTCTTCTCCAACACTTTTGACGAACACATCGTACATTTGGAGGAGGCTTTCGCAAGGATCAGAGAAGCTAAACTAAGGCTTAAACCAGCGAAATGTCAATTTGCCAGACAGAAAATTAACATATTGGGCCACATTGTCAATAGAGAGGGCATTATTCCCGACCCAGCTAAGACTGACGCAATTACGGGCATACAAATGCCCACAAATTTGAAACAGTTGCGCAGTTTTATTGGGCTGGCTTCGTATTACCGGAAGTATATCTACAGGTTTGCACACATCGCCCATCCCCTAACTGAGCTCACACGTGAAAAAACGCCCTTCAGCATCAAGCAGGAACACATAGATGTCTTCAACACACTGAAGCAACTATTGACCTCACCTCCATTACTGCAACACTTCCACAGTGATAGGCCCACATTTTTACACGTGGATGCCAGCCTGTATGGGTTGGGGGCGGCCCTATTGCAGGAAGACGCAGAAGGGCGCAAACGGCCCGTCGCCTACGCTAGCAGGAAGCTAACGGCCGTTGAGACTAGATACTCTGCCACAGAGCGGGAAATGCTGGCATTTTCGTGGGGAGTGAACTATTTTAGAGTATACCTCTATGGTATCAAGTTCACGGTAGTGACTGACCACGCGAGCTTGCTTTTTTGGGACAAATTTAAAAACCCAAATTCGCGGCTCAACAGGTTTATATTCCGCCTGTATGAATATGACTTCGTGGTCAAACACAAGAAAGGCGCTACCCACCTAGATGCAGATGGGTTGTCAAGGCTGCCAGTAGCCGATCTCCCGGATGACAGTAAGGACCACGACTGGGACGATATGCCCACCTTTGCCCTGACGGTGATTAACATCAAACAGGAGCAAGAAAGTGATCCGTACTTGAAACAGATTCTAGTGGCACTAGAAGACTTGGATAAAGTGGAATCCAAGACAGCACGGCTGTCTAGGAGATTTTTCCTAGACAAAGACGGGGTACTGAAATTTAAGCCCACAGCCATGCACGATAACGCACCTATAGCGGTTCCGGAATCATTGAGAGAAAATATCATGATCGGACACCACAATAGCCCACTGGCAGGGGCACATCTAGGCACGCATAAAACATACCTTAGAATCCGTGACAAGTACTATTGGGTAAACATGAAGGCCGACATAGATACCTTTGTAAAGACATGTCACACTTGCCAACGATTCAAAACAAGACCTGGCAAGCCTCATGGACTACTCAACCCAATTCCCGTGGGAGAGTTATTTCACAGAGTCGGGATAGATGTGAAAGGCCCCATTACAACAAGTCAGAAAGGTAATAAATATATCCTGGTGGCCACCGAGTATCTCACACGATACATGATTACAAAGGCTGTTCCCAAAGCAGACACGAACAGCATAGCCGAATTCCTATTTGATATAGTCACACGATACGGCCTATTCCAAACCTTACTATCCGACAGAGGTACTATTTTTACCTCGAGAGTGCTCCAACAGTTTTTGGAGATACTCCGGATTAAGGCATACACTACCACGAGTTTTTCCCCGCAAACCAACGGACTCACGGAGAGTATGAACAAAATACTTGGAATAGCGTTGGCTAAATTCACAGAGGATGCAGGGACAGACTGGGATGAATACCTCCAACCCATTACTTTTAGTTATAATACCTCTGTATCCACGGCTACGAAACACTCTCCACACTTCCTACTGCACGGATACACACCCAGAAGTCCCATAGACAATATATGCATCCCACAGGACACCCACACAGACAATGCGGCCCGGCTAGAGCATTTGCAGATAGCCCGCATGGACGCTAGAAAAAACATAGGCGAGGCCCAGAAAAAGCAAAAAGAGCGATACGATCGGAATAGGAAGACCGTGGAATACACACCCGAGCAATTGGTCATGGTCTCCAATTCTGCCCGTAAGAAGAACGTGTCCGAGTTTCTCCTGCCACGCTGGTCAGGTCCCTTCAAAGTCAGCAGGAAGGTATCTGACTTAAATTACCTAGTCAGCGTGCGCCATGGGAGAAAACTCATTAAAGACACTATTCACGCCCGCCGGATGAAGGCATATCATACACGTAAAGCTCCCACACCCACACGTAAAGGCGGAAACACTGCCAAAAGGAAGGGAAGTAATCCCACTGGCAGACGCGGAAAGAAGGCCAAGAAATAGCCTTCAAACCTCACTGACCGCACCGGGATACAATCCTAACACTACCAAACTGTCCCGGAGACACAGCCTAGAAGGGCGCCAGAAACAATTATTCTGAGAAAAGACGGTCTCAAAACCCGCAACCTTCTGAATACCAGGAATATCAGGTCGGGTAGCTATCCAGTTCTAGAATAGAAAAGTAGGAAGCTAAGACAGATTGGGACAGTTCCACTATCAGAGGGTCATAAATGAAAAACAACAAAATCACCTCCGGCACATAGTCACCAAACACGCGACTAGCAGCCCGGAGACACTCGTGTATAACGACATTTTGAACAACGGATAGGGACATACTCGAACCACGTCACAGTAACACAAAATTTGGGGACACAAATGTAGTTAATGAGAGGTTCTTTTACAGTGCGGCCAATGCATGTGAGATTTTCGAAGTGAAATGCCATGGCCTGTGGTTTGGATTCCACGTAAAACGGAAGTCCCGTAGCTCATGAGCTACAGATTAATGGTCACGCTAAACTACAAGTTTCCTTCTTTTTTTTACAGTACGAATGGCCCCACTCACAATTACACAGAGGTAGCATTCAGGCTGAGAGACACAAACATACAGTCACAGAGCATTGTCAAGCAAGTAACAAGATAACGCACACGTCAGTGAAATTAGACACTATCGCGTAAGCGATAACACACTCCTCAATGGGCAAGACTGGTCGGTACAGACGAACTAAGCCAACTCCTAGTGAACAGGAACAAACGCATCATTCACGTCCGATCCAAGGACCCTATAACTTTCAAAATTACACTACGAGGAGAGTTCAAAAATATGCAAACTCCTCACAGTAATGCGTCCTTTCGTTTGCGCATTGCAAATACACAGTACATGTGCCATAATATATGCGGCACAGATAGTGTCACACCAAGTCTTTACAGGCAACCGGGTCCGAACCCATGATCACACACCACGCTCGTACCAAAAACTAACTAACCAACGGTATTTTTGGTACGGGAAACACAATCAAAATACATACAAGGAGCGCACAAAACATGAACAACGCAGACATAGAACACAGAGAATGACATGAGATCACGGGTTCCAATCCCAGTAAACATTAGACACCAGGGAAAGCAATCATCCAGGTTTCCAACCACACCGAAATTGGCCCATACAGATACATGAACAGGGAATACCACATTTCCTCCCGCCAAAAACCAGGCATAAAATTTCAAATTACACCAGACATAGAAAATACATTTCCCAGACACAGCTAGGATAATTTCGTAAGACAAAAGTCTTATGAAATAAGGGCCACACAACACCACTAGCTATTTAGGGCGGATTGCCACATTAGTCCGGCAGGAATTTAGAACAATAACAACATGGCATACGTGCAAGAAGGCACATGGCGACAGCTAACATACATAACGTCCGAGCCATTACACATACAAACTGCTGATGTGCAGATTTCGTCACATGGCAATATTGCTGGTGACAGACACTATTGTAGTATCGGCATTGACCATGACATTACAAGCATTAAGCAATCATAATGCCAACACATTTTTAACACTGCAAAAACATTTATGACATTTAGCAATAGACAGACGTGACAGACCGAAACTTATCTTGGACCCACAGGAGCCCGTTCGCAAAGACGTTGACAGGCCACGGGCGCCTCTTGCCCATACACGCGATGCATGTTAGGACTTAGTCTATAACAGACCAACCGTCCGTATGGTGTAGCGGAACATAGTCACACACACACACGCGCTCACTAATCAGGAGCGAACACAGACAGGGGCTCTGAGAAAACAAGACATCCCCTCTAATAACTTCTTTTCTCGATTGTAAGTCATAGGAATCATTACAAGCGATTAGGACATGACCAGGCATACTGCGACCATGGGTTGCACTAACACTACAAATGACAGGCCAGATTCAGTCGTGACGTCACAGCGACGCTTTAATATCCCAAGGAGCGGGTAGAAAGCAAGCATGGACCAAGGGAGGATGACAAAACATAGGTGGATAATCCCAGAGGGATTACCGACATACTACAGCACGCTACCATGGTTAATACCCAATTCCCTACCATGACCTTCCCACGTCCAACATAACCAACGCAGACACATGAACACAATGAAAACAGCTACACTGCATTACAGAGTATACATAGGGGTTGGTAAACTTCATGAGTTTACAGAAAAGGCTTGCTACGCCTTGGATCTCAACGCTAACACCTGAATGAGAGGGGTGTATCAGCAAACATCAATTAAGCATAATGCGCATCTCCAAATGAGAGATGAGGCCACAGTTATATATATTAACCATTTTTTTTGTTAATTAAATACTCCCGCATGACAGGAATATATTACTATCATGCCTCACCCTACACCTATCCATACATGAGTGCAGATGCCTCATATCCAGGTACATGCATGAGTATCCCACCCATTTACCAGGGTTATTACTATCAAACCTGCATGGAATTTTTATATTATTGCAATCCAGGGGATACCTGCCCCAGTCCACTCATTGTAGGAGCATCCCAGCGCCATCACCGGTTCCAGGCCACCACTAACGTGGAACCCAAAGGTGCGCAACCCCTTCCTACCTTGTTTCAGCCCACTCTACGAATAACTACCCCCAGATCCTAATAACAGGGTACCTGACGCCACAGACCCTACTAACACCTCCATTAAGGTAAAAAGAGCATTATCGCTGGAAAGCTGATGTAGCACAAGAGACCTAAAGTAGTCCACGCACTTAGAAGTTCCACCACCCCACAACACTTGAGAAAATTTTACATTTTTACATAAAAATACATTATTTACACAGGTTACGCCTATATATATATATATATTTTTCTCCATAAAAAGGAATCTGAAACACTCTGATTGGTGATAGCGGCGTAAGCCGAAGGCCAGAGGCACCACACTGGGGGCAGAGCTGGGGTAGGTGATGATGACCCTTACCCCAGTGGGCTCAACAGCGCAGCGACCTCACTTGACTTGACGACTAGACCAAACAGACGAACCACGTAAGGTTGAGGCACTCGCGGCCTGGCCGGGCAAGCTCTGGAATCCTAGGTGCACCTAAACTGCCCCTGGGAGGAAGGGATGCTACACCCACTCTGTGCCACGGTCGTCGAAGCCAAGACCCGCAGGGAGACTTTCTGAGAATGGCAAGAGAAATAGCTCACTCAGCGCCGGACTCGAGAGCTGTCCCTAGAGACGACCCAATTATGACTAGACTTTAGTTAAAATTAAGTAAGTACGGCTTCCATAGCGGGAAGCAAGGCTCCTGTGCGTTGGAGTGAAATACTACTGCGGCCGACAAAGGCGAAGAGATTCTTATACTGCGAAAAGCATACTACTGCGGCCGACAAAGGCGAAGAGATTATTACAATGCGAAAAGCAGACTACGATTGCCAATAAAGGCGAAGATAATATTATGCCATTGGACGACAATGTCCAATGCCCACATAAATGGCGACGCATCGGGCAGCCAATGGGCATTAAGAGAGGGGCATTGCGAGCACCTCATAAGGGTTAAGTGGGCGGCCCAACTACGACAACGATGAACGATAACGGTAATGAGCAGGAAGGTACAGCGGGCGAAACGGTTTGCTTAGTGGCACCGTAAGCCGCCTGCGACTAGGTTAGTACTAATGATAAGTGTCGACATCTAGAATTAAGGGGGCGGAATTCGGCGACCCTAGAGACAACCGGTGTTTCTAGGACTCGTACGAGTGATGTCCTGAGGAAGTAAATTGCCTCAGGCGATCGCCCTGGTCGAAATTTTAGTTATAACACAGTTGCACTTTGGTACGCAACTTAGGATAAGAAAATTTACTGAACGCTGTTGCTAATAATAGCACAGCATCTTTCGGCAGTAGATTAAAGCCACCCTTTCGGCTTAGAAATAGCATTTTTTTTAGACCATACTTAAGATAGATAGCGTTAAGTAACGCCGTTCGGCGCCTGATGACCCGCAAACCCGGCATCAGGGTAAGTCCGACAACTCATGACAACTCATGACAACTCATGATAACTCATGATAATTCACTATAAACAAGTATAAGTCTACATTTAAGGCAATTTTTTTTATATATATATATATTGAGGTAAAATTTCGGCACCCGGTATCCAAAATTCCGCTACCGGGGTAAGACCGACAACACATTAAGAAGCGGCATTACGGCACCGTATAGGGTAAGCCCGGCCATACACCGATTAATACTAATCATGCCATTTTTTCACAGGTCAAAAGAGCTTCAGACTGTGGATACACTACCACAGGAAGCGGCATAGATAAATAGGCAATTTAAATGTTTTATTAACCTCTCCATTTTTTTTCAGGCATTGTCACCAAGAATATGACAAGGGTGACTATGGTTTTGCTGCCATATAGCAAGCAGCATGCTATTAATGACCTCTTACTATTGTATCACACCTGTGCGCACTAATTTATATTTAATATCCATCTCCATTTACACACTCACCACATTTTTTTTCCAGCTACACTTCAAAAATCTGCACAGCAGGAATGATGCCTGTGGGGTATCAGGCTTGCTGGCAGATCAGCATAAAACAGAAACACATAAAGCGTCAAAATGCGACGCAACTTACGGCGATGAGAGCGCAACCGACTTGTGGCGGCGACTCTCATGGCCAAGTGTGAAAGCATTCGCCCACAGGGAATGCTTCACAGAGTAAACATACATTACAAGCGGTACGACCACTAAACCGTACCAGGTAGTGGCCGTGAAGGATTAGCCGTGAGACGGCGCGTACGAACAAACGAGTAGCGTGCACGCGAGGTACCAACGACTAGGATAATAAGAGATTAGCGCGCTTAAGTTAAATATAAGGCTTTGTAATTAATAATTTTAAAAGGGTACCTTAATACATATTCATGCGCCCACGGGCAACTAGTCCACTAGAAATTAACGTATATATAATACTTTGCAACCTCACATTGTTAAAATCACATGTACACGATGTCTATACTTTTTTGTTCGTTTGTTAATATCACACGTAAATAATGCTTATGATTTGTTATCTTTCATTTTTCTTTCTTCTAACTTCCCCATTTGTCAGGGTGTTCCGTTTTATCCCAAATCAATAGATGCATTCTGAATGTTTCCCTTAAATTATACCCTGGAACACCCATTTTTTTCTATTCTCTTCTATCTTTCTCTTAGCAGGGAGCACTTTTTCCCCAAAATAAAGCCAGACGGCACAATTCCTCGTCTAGCTGGGTTTTTCCTCCCTGCACAACAATGTAACGGATAAGTATCACAACCATGTTTTTTTTCCTTCTTTTTGAAACTTGCAATATGCCAACAATGGCAATGTCAATTTTTTTTTCAATGTCAATGTCAGTGTTATATATATATATGTACATCCCATAACCCTCCCCTCTGAACACGGGCTGATCTCACACCCACACTTCAACACGACATCACCCATTCTATACGACGACGGCGACGACGACGAGGAAGACACCAACAGAAGATACGAGGGGGCTTCAAGAACAACTACATCAACATCCCAACCTCAAGTTCCGTTCCCGTTCGCGAGGACGCGAACTAAATGGAGGAAGACGCTTGTACAGCCCCCCAGGGTTCTGCATCCCCTGGAGGACATCCCCCATCATCTATTTAAATTACCCTTAACTGGCAAAGCTTGTAAGTCCAGAACATATCTATTAACACCGCAATGGCAGCTAGCCAGTATGGAAAGCTTAACCAGTAATTGCATCACTACCACAAACAGCGACACACAAATTAACTAGGTCATCTAGGCAGCAGTATGCTGACAGAACAACGCCGAAAGCTATAAAAGGGAGCCTTATGTAGGACAAAGCTCTCAATTACCAGTCTTACAGTGCAGCGGCCGCAGGCTATCGAAGTTATCATCAGAGGTGAGTCAGACGTGTTCAGATCTCCTGTATTTGTAACCTTTACCCACAGATTGTACTTTTACATTGTGACCATTATTACATTCCCTGAAAGGGACTCATAATTCAACATCACTGACCAATAAACACTTGGTCAGTACGCTACACTCGTCTTACTATTTATACGCCTCTTTACGTCCCAACGCCCTTCCTTATTCCCGTCACGGTTAGACGTGACATACGGTAGCCCAACAGTGCCAGCTCAGGTATCATTGTATTTCTCGCGGCGGCCCGACTGCTAAGAGCAGCGCGCGCCACATAGCTGACACGAGCACGTTCAGTTATATAACAAGCCAGTCAGCTGGACGACCAGCACGTTGACCTATACACTAAACTCCATCCCCTATGATACATCTACGTCCTTTATAGGAGCGCCCCCTAGTTCCTAACACTAAACAACACTCTACACTGGTCAGCTTACCCTGCTACGGGAAGCTACCCCCTTTTAGGCACTGCTTTATAAATTAATACAATAACTCTTCCTTTTAGATCCGACCACCCCAATAAAGGGATCTTAAACAAAGGGGTTCTTTAACCTGCCAGTAACTATACTGACACGGCGCCCTCGCATTTGCGCACCCTCAAATGCCAGCTGACTGCGCCAGGGTACGAACCTGCAACCTTGGGCCCAGATAGCGAGAACGTTACCGCTGAGCCACGCAGTCACGACTGTATTCGGGTGGTGTTGGAGGTGGTGGTGTTCATGTAGGTGATTGTCATTTTAAGCGGTGAAATATCGAGTCTTACATTGAGAAAGAAGTGTCCGGCAACATTTCAAACTCAAAACTCACTCGTACAAACATTGTAGCCATTCTAGTTAATAAATATGAAAATTATATTTGAATACAGTAAAATGGTCGTACTGAGGTTATAGTGCTTACCCCGTCTTAAACCAAAGATTCCATCGCTTCTCAAGATAACTCACATCAACACACCTCTAGCACTGGAATGCATGTGTTCAAAGTGGCATTATGAGGCGCTATCTACAGTACATCAATACAACACTATAGAATTTCTGTGTTTACCGAAATCTTTTGTTCATTATAGTGGGTTATCAATTCTCCCAAAAACTGTACTAATAGAACATCGGTAAGATAAATGTTCTTTTCCTGAATTAGTATGCTTCTTTACGGTATCCAGCACTGGAAATTTCAGGCAGATGACACCCAAGTTCTAACCCAAAAAACAGTCATATCACAAAAAAAAAAAAAAAAAAAAACGTATTAGGATATAGAATTTTCAGTATCAGTTAATCATGATTCCTCCTATCGAGATGGTAACTTTCCACTTGCTTCTGCCGAGTTCCTCTCTTTGATCTTTTCTATCAACTTCCCTAGGTCAATTCTTATTCTCTTCCATCCTTGAATGATTCAGGGTTTTCCGCATCCTAAGTTGTCTCATTATCCTGCCTCAATTGACTTTCATCTTATCTTTCCTGATGCCCTAATTTTTCAAGAGGGCAGACTTTTTTACTCTATACTCCCTATTGCAATAGGCCCCAAAAGGGGCAGGGTGTGTGTAGCCCACCACGCATGGAGCATCCTGGGTAGTACTAAGTTGTCTACACACTCAAGGGCTCATTGCTTGTGAGATTATACATGTATGACCCAGAGGGATTCATGAGCCAAGTACGTTTTCTCCTCCTTCCCTTTCGTATCTGTCTTTCGGGACTTCCCCTTCTTTCCAAGTCCTTCAGTCCTCACCATTCGTGGGTTGAGGTTATTTCCTTTCTCTCTTCTTAATTTCTAAGTTCTTCATTTCGTCTGTCTTGTTTCTCTTGCAGTGTTTAAGTTAGTTGTAAGGTACGGAGTAGTTAGAAGTAAAACTTGTGGCATTGGTGTAGCAATTATGGCCAGGACACTTCAATATTTCTTCCCTTAAACATTATTACCACCCCCATTGCCTCTGTCTTGAATGGTAATAGACTACAAACGCCTAGCTGAACCACAATGAACGTTCATGTGCAACCCGCGCGTTACATTCTCCGCGGGAGATAGTGGCGATTGTGATCAGCAACACAAAACGTTTCGCTATATAAGGTCGTTCCATTAAAATAGCTGCGAATGTGTGGCGGATAGTGCAGCTGGCGCAATACTAATTGCCTCAATCGCCTCGCCTCAGTACACTGGCTAGGCTTGGTAACACCATATGCGTCACGCGTCAAACCAGTCTCGTATAGACATATTGACTACTTAAGAGATCTAGCAAAAAAATTAGATGTTCTTTCCCATGACATTTGTCAACAGCCTGCATTTGATTACACTTTAATAGACCACCTTCTTTCACAACATCCTGTCAGCTGCTAAGACATCTGATGATTTACTAAAATCGCGGAGAAGTTAGCGTTTTGAAGAAAGATATTTTCATAAAAATATTATATTTATAAATTCTAGCCCACTGAACAGAATTGCGTTTAAACTAGCTCTTGTACCCGGCGTTACCCGGATGGCGTCTTAATATACTATAGAAATGATAATTGTTTTAAGGGGCGTAACATCAAGGTTATCGACCCCTAATGGTTTGGGTGAAAATGAAAAATTATCATGAAATGAACACGAAAACTAACTACAACGTCCAACTAACTTACGGCCTAGAAGAAGAAAAGGACAAAACGGATGGAATTAGGGAAATAAATTACAGGGAAAAGAAACGTCCTCAACCCTCAAAGAATGAGAATTGAAGGACTTGGAAAAACGGCAGAGAGGAAAGGGAAAAAGAAGAGTATCCGCCCTTGTATAAAGAGAAAAACCGGACCCAATTCTGAAATCGCTCGAAGTAGCCAACTCTTGAACTCACCAGACGTGAGCCCTTGAGGGTGTACCATAATCCTGAGTGCACTGTCAGTGGTGGGGCTACACACACCCTACCTCCTTAAGGGCTTTGAGCAGAAGGCTGGAGACACCATGAGAAAAAAAACAAGAGGCAAGTCCCCACGATGAATGAGGGTGTCAGCAAAGAGCCAATAAAGGGGGAAAAGTGAAAGACTCCCTAATACCGTCGGGATCGGAAGAGAAGAATAGTTGACCAAGAGAGGTTGACAGGAAAGATGAATGTGAGGGGCCCAGCACAAGTAATTGGATTGAATGCTGGACTCAACTGGGGTACCGTGGTCACCAATCCACCTCCAACTAGGTGTGAGACCCTGGGGGATATTATAGAAAGATGTGTGTCAAACATTACTATACAGTGTGTGTTCATGAAATGAAAATCCACAGCCTGCTTCCAGTCTCCGACCGGGTCAGGAATGGAATGAATGAAGCCCCCATCTGGCGGCGAGGATATGAACTGTGCCGGCTGCCGAGGCCTGACGCACTCCTCTGGGGCAATGATTAAATGAATGACAGATGAAATGAAATGATAGTGGAGAGTGTTGCTGGAATGAAATTTTTACAGGGAAAACCGGAGTACCCGGAGAAAAACCTGTCTGCCTCCGTTTTGTCCAGCACAGATCTCACATGGAGTGACCGGGATTTGAACCACGGACCCAGCGGTGAGAGGCCGGCGTGCTGCCGCCTAAGCCACGGAGGCTCAGTGTGTGTTCATATTGGTACTAATTGAGTTTGGAACATACACACATCGAAATAAGGTTTGCATATTGCAAACCCATTAGTCGTTCTTTCGTGCGTGTATATCGGCTGTGTACACTCGCCTGTGTCAATGAGGATAGATCTGTGCGAGTGTGGAGACGACCCGGTGAACGTATGCATGACCAACACATCCGAGACCGATACCATCAGGGAGGAGGTGGTGCAATGTTTTGTGGTGGCACCATGTATGGTCACGGAACCCCTCTTGTATACATCCCAGGGCGTGTGACAGACATACGTTACAGGGATACTATCCTGGCACCTGTAGTGAAAGACTAAGCTGTCAATTTCGGCCCCAATTTTACTTTCGTGGACGATAAGGCTCGCCCGCACAGAGCTCGTCAATGCCTTTCTTCAGGAGAATGGTATTCACCGAATGGAATGGCCTGCCTATTCTCCGGATCTCAATTGTGTAGAGCAGGCGTGGACACTGCTTAATAAATAAGTCCGTCCTCACTGTGCTCCATGGCAATATGCAAAACTATTTTTGATGTGTGTAGTTCTCCTAGCCTCTGATGTTACTCAGTAGGAAGATCAAATCTTTTCAAACCTAGTTAACTGTAGAGCAATAATAATAATAATAATAATAATAATAATAATAATAATAATAATAATAATAATAATAATAATATGATGATGATGATGATGATGATTGTTAATTTAAGGGGCCTAACATCGAGGTTATCGGCCCCTAATGGTCTGGGTAAAAGCGAAAATGAGAATGAAATGAAAACCATAACGAAAATTATGTGAGACTGAAAAAACTTATAAAATTGAACTCACATTGAAACGACTCACAAAATAAAGAGTGGAAATACTTATAAAAGGGAATTGAGAAGGAAAATACTCACAAAAGGAATAGATTGAAGAACATGCACAAAATGTAGGTTAGGTTCAAAATACATACAAAATGCAATGTAGAGTCGAAATACTTACAAAATGCAATTGAAATGAGATTGAAAATGCGAACAAAATGCAATTGTGGTTCAAAATATTTACAAAATGCAATTGAAATTGGAAACACACAATGCAATTTAGAACAAGAATATGGCATAGAATGCAATGGTGTAGTAAAACGGGATATATATACACACTATTAAGTTTTTTTTAAATTCACTCAAATTGAAGGAAAATTGATTGTTGATTGATTGATTTAGGGGCTTTGCAGCATCGTGGTCATGTAGCCCCGTGTAATTGCGTGTGTGTATGGAAATTACTGATAACCTGTGTTATTGTGATAGTTGTATTAGTGTGTGCCTTTGTAATTCAGGTGAGGATTAGGAAGAAGGCGATAGTGGCCTTAAGTTAGAAACCATCGCGGAATTTGCCTGGAGTAGAAGTGAGGAAACCACGGAAAACCACTTCCAAGATGGATGATTATGATAATTCATATTTTAAGGGGACTAACATCTAGGTATTCGGACCCTAATAATTTGGATGTAAGTGAGAGATAATAATAATGAAACCTACAAGTAAAACTACTTACAGACTTACAAATACGAACTTATAGGCTACTGTGTGCACACAAAGTCGGTATACCCCTACCCACTATAAAAATTATTTATTTCTATTGTCATTACATAATACTCATTATTTATGTCTTTCTACTTACATTGTCAGATACCCATTGTTATCGATTTCGATTGTTGACAGCAGTTGCTGCCAATATATCGAAAGAACGGCTGATAGAAGTTTTTATACGATTGAGAAATGTTTGCTGGCCGCTGTGTGGGTTCTTGAGCGTCAAGTTAGTGGAAAATCAATTAAAATGCGAAGGAAGATTTCGTTGCGCGGTTTGTGAAAGCAGCACCGACAAAGAAGACGTTGTAAGCGTGGGAAAAGACATTCATTTTAATGGACAGTATTCGCGACGCACCAAGAAGTGGAAGACAATCCACCAGACTTGAATTTTGTGCTTACGTCGAATAATCTATCGAATAATCTCCAGTAAAATCCGTACAGAAACGGATGTTTTACATTCCTAAGATGTGCAGAGGTGTGCAAATTATTAAGACTTGACGGCAGTTTTCCAAAATTCCTTCTATACTTTTCACGGCTTAATGAACTAAAATATGTTTGCAAGGCGTTGAATTTACTTCAATTGTTTAACCAGGAGTCTTAATTATATTTTCCTTTAAGAAACGGAAAGTAAAATAAATTTTTAGAATTTCTACTTACAGAGGAGCCTTGCTAATGCAAAATGGCATACGGTTTTGTTTTGATTACTTCGCCCTACTTTTCGTGTGAATTTAGAGCAGAGGGATTTTGGGTCTTTTTTTTTTACTGATTATCTGTTCTTGAACTATTCAAAGATTCATGAACCCTGGATTGATATCATCTGACTTAGATGGTACATTCCGAAGTCAATGAAAAATAGAAAACGAAACCAGCTCAGGTATCCCTCGGAATCCCCTATTCTAAAAGTTTCCAGATGCAATTCCTTATGAGAAATGATGATGATGATAATTGTTGTTTTAAGGAGCCTAACATCGAGGTTATCGGCCCCTAATGATCTGGGGGATAGAGAAAATGATAATGAAATGGAAACCAGAACAAAATTATCTGAGACGGAAAATATGTACAAAAAGGAACTCAGATGGAAACAACTCACAATATGGTCTTACAAAAGGGAATTTAGAACGGAAGTTGCACAAAAAGAATAGATTGAAAAAGACCCACAAAATGTAGGCTAGGTTCAAAATACGTACAAAATGCAATGTAGAGTCAAAATACTTACAAAATGCAATTGAAATTCATAATGCTTACAAAATGCAAATGAGATCGAAAATACGTACAAAATGCAATTGAGGTTCAAAATACTTACAAAATGCAATTGAAATTGAAAATACACAATGCAATTCAGATTGAAATAGGCCCTATCCCAGTTCCAATCAAAATGATTCACAAAGTGCAATTGAAATTCAAAATGCTTACAAAATGCAATTGAAATTGAAAATGCTTACAAAATGTACGGTAGATTCAAAGGACTCGTGTGGATTGACAATACTTACAAAAAGCAATTTAGATTGAAAATACTTGACAAATTGTAATTTAGATTCAAAATACCCACAAAATGCCATTGAGAATCAAAATATGTGCAAAATGCCCGCCAAACAAAATGCAATTCAGATTCAAAATTCGTGCGAAATGCGGTTTTGGTTGAAAATATTTACGAAATGCAATTGAAATTCAAAATATTCACGAAGGTCCCTGCGCCATATTGAAAGACTTACTAAAAAGCAATTTGGATCGTCAATCTTTACAAAATGCAATTGAGGTTGAAAACAATCGCGAGATGTAATTTAGATCGAAAAAAAACTTACAAAATGCAACATAGATCAAAAATGCCTTAAAATCGCTAAAAGGGAATTTAGATACACGGTGATTCGAGTAACAAAAACAGTGCGGGAATCTTAAAGAGAAAAGGAAATAGAAGGAAAAGAGGAGAGGAGAGGGGAGGGGAGAGAGGAGAAGGTCCGCCCCAAAGGGAAGGGACAAAAGGGGAAAACGGACCCAGCTCAGGAATCCCTCGGGGTCGCCAACGCCCGAACTCACCAGCCGTGAGCCCCTGAGGGTGTAGCATTATCGACGGTGCACCAGAAGTGGTGGGGCTACATACACCCTGCCTCCTTAAGGGTCTTGTGCACAAGGCAGGAGGTAAAAGGAAAAGAACAAGAAGGCTGACCCCTCACAGAAGGAGGGTATCAGGAAAGATGAGACAAGGGCCAATTAAGGCGGGAAAGGAAGAGACTCCCTAGGCCTCGGATACCCTAATACCGTCGGGGCCGGAAGAGAACAAGAGTTGACCAAGGAAGGTCGACAGGAAAGAAGAAAGAGAGGAGCCCGGCACAAGTAAGTGGAAGCAATGCCGGACTCAGCTGGGGCCCCGTGGTCGCCAACCCACAACCCACTAGATGTGAGCCCCTGGGGGATCAGGAAAGATGAGACAAGGGCCAATTAAGGCGGGATAGGAAGAGACTTCCTAGGCCTCGGATACCCTAATACCGTCGGGGTCGGAAGAGAACATGAGTTAACCAAGGAAGGTCGACAAGAAAGATGACAGAGAGGAACCCGGAGAAAGTAAGTGGAAGCAATGCCGGACTCTGCTGGGGTCCCGTGGTCGCCAACTCATGTCCCACATGTTGTGGGGCCCCTGAGGGATGGGGTGGAAGGGATCAAGAGTTGACCAAGGTATGTCGACAGGAATGATGACAGAGAGGAGCCCAGCACAAGTAGGTGGAAGCAATGCGGAAATCAGCTAGGGTCCCGTGGTCATCCACCTTGTGAAACCTGAGCTGGGTCCACTTTCCCCCTTTTTTATTCAGTGACTCTGGAGTGGACACCTCCTAGGTCCCTTTCCTAACAGCTTCGCCAGACTCTACTTGACTCTTAAGTCCTTCAATGCTCATTCTACGAGGGTTGAGGACAATCTTTTCCCTGTCTTATTTCGCTTCTTCCTGTTTTGTTGTCAAGTTCTTCTTCCAACATGTTAGTCGTAGTAAGTAGCTTTCATGTTCATGCTCGTGGTTAATATCACCATATTTTAAAGCTAGATGGCCTACATTTTCTCCCCTAAAATAAATCATCACCACATAATTCTTAAGTCATGGGAAAGAGAGTAATAGGACCATACAGCCGTCAGGGTCGCTATGTTTTGTAACTACAGTTCGGGGTTTTCTGATAGGACGATAAGTTATTTACAACAGGCTTTCTAAACCTTTTTGATACTGTGAGCACCATTTTCATGCCATGTCAAGTACCCCTGCACCATAAAATCGAATATAATATTCTTGCTGTCGTTTCGGTCATATACCGACCATTCTACACACATCAAAAAAAGTTTTGCATCACCTCGGTTCCCAGATCTCCGGCATATAGACGTTGACTGTGTATATTGTATCCAAGATACAGTCCCTTTGACTGTTCATAGATGTCACTAAAACTGCTCAAAGATGTAAACAACCATGCATGAGCAGGGCCTATTAGACGGAGGGGGTACGACAGCCGATAAGTTCCAGTCATTCCACCAGGACGAAGGTACGCTGCTCATGTTGTCTGTAGTTCTACCATGCCTAGAAGGTCAATACCGCAGTTCGATCACGTCCGCATTGTTACTTTGTGTCAAGAAGGGCTCTCAACAAGGGAAGTTTCCAAGCGTCTCAGAGTGAACCAAAGCGATGTTGTTCGGACATCGAGGAGGTACAGAGATACAGGAACTGTCGATGACAGGCCTCGCTCAGGCCGCCCAAGGGCTACTACTGTAGTGGATGACCGCTACTTACGGATTGCCGCTCGGAGGAACCCTGACAGCAATGCCACCATGTTGAATAATGCGTTTCGTTCAGCCACAGGACGTCGTGTTTCAACTCAAACTGTGCGCAATAGGCTGCATGATGCGCAACTTCACTCCCGACGTCCATGGCGAGGTCCAGCTTTGCAACCCCGACACCATGCAGCGCGGTAAAGATGGGCCCAACAACATGCTGAATGGACCCCACGGAATTGGCATCACGTTCTCTTCACCGATGAGTGTCGCATATGCCTTCAACCAGACAATCGTCGGAGACGTGTTTGGAGGCACCCTGGTCAGGCTGAACGTCTTAGACACACTGTCCAGCGAGTGCAGCAAGGTGGTGGTTCCCTGATGTTTTGGGGTGGCATTATGTGGGGCCGACGTACGCCACTGGTGGTCATGGAAGGCTCCGAAACGGCTTTACGATACCTGAATGACATCCTCCGACCCATAGTGCAACCATATCGGCAGAATATTGGAGAGGCATTTGTCTTCATGGACGACAATTCTCGACCTCATCGTGCACATCTTGTGAATGCGTTCCTTCAAGATAACGACATCGCTCGACTACAGTGGCCAGCATGTTCGCCAGACATGAACCCTATCGAACATGCCTGGGATATGTTGAAAAGGGCTGTTTATGGACGTCTTGACCCACCAACCACTCTGAGAGATTTACGCCGAATTGTCGTTGAGGAGTGGGACAATTTGGACCAACAGTGTCTTGATGAACTTGTGGATAGTATGCCACGGCGAATACAGGCATGCATCAATGCAAGAGGACGTGCTACTGGGTATTAGAGGTAGTGGTGTGTACTGCAATCTGGACCACGAATGCTGAAAGTCTAGCTGTATGATGGTACAACATGCAATGTGTGGGTCTCATGAGCAATAAAACGAGCTGAAATGTTGTTTGTGTTGATCTCTATTCCCTTTGTATTTAACGGTTCCGGAACTCTTGGAACCGAGGTGATGCAAAACTTTTTTTGATGTGTGTATTTCAACAGAGCTCATCCATGTCTTTGCGCCTAGGCTTTAACATTCGCCCAGTATTCCCGCATTCGTTTCCTACGCTGTTCATTTCTCGCTTCAGTCCATGATTTGCCAGTTTTTAGTTTTGGCGTTTCTTGGAAACCATGATGTTCTTGGAGTTTCGACTTAAGTGGAACACGTTTCTGGATATCCTCCTGGGTTATCCCCGCTTCACGCAGGTCTTTTTCTAACTCTGTGAACCACGTCTCCTTGGTTTTCTTGTTAAAATAAACTGAAGATCCTATTGCTCAACCTTGTAGAACTCATACGAGCAATGTGGCCATAAAAAACTATCCTTTTACAAATGGTGTCCGTGATCTTTTCTACATGTGAGTATAGTGATTCATGGTTGTGTCGTCTTCTCAATTTACCATTTTCCTTGATTGGACCTAGGATTTTCTCAAGATCTGCCTTTCTCTTACTTCTAGCTTCTCGATCATACCTTTTCTACTCATAGCACGACATTAGGCACCATATATAGCCTCTGGTCTTATTACTGTGGAGTTACGTCGAATCATGGCGTTAATGGATATAGATTTCTTCTTGTAGACATTTTAGTTACTTGATATAATATAATAATAATAATAATAATAATTATTATTATTATTATTATTATTCATTCATTCATTCAATTTCGCTAATCGGCCAACTAGGGACCACGATAAGCCTCATTTTACATTCTGGCATTTGCTCATTTTTTTCTTGTTCCACATTGCCTTCATGAGCTCACTGTGTTTAGCACGACGTTCCACTGTCCATTTCGCACCAGTTGTCCGTTTTTCGTCCTGGAAAGTCCCAAACGTCTTGATGGCTGCTCTATAAAGATTTCGGTCTTGTGCATTTTCTGCTCGTATCCCCATTTCTTTCAGATCTTTCTGGACGTTAACATACCATGGCATTGTCGTTTTTGGTTTTGAGTCGAATATACCGAAGATACGTTTCGTCCATCGGGAATCGATCATCCGTCGCATATGACCGTAGAAGCAAACTCTGCGTTTTCGCATTGTGTCTGTGATCTTCTCTATCCTTGAGTAAACTTCTTGCCTGGATTTTCTGATGTAGATGCCATTTTTGTAGTCTGGGCCAAGTATGATGTGTAGGATTATTATTATTATTATTATTATTATTATTATTAAACATGCCTGCGAATATCTTTCCTTTTCCTATCTCGCTCTCGCTCTCGCTCTCCCTCTGAAGGGCTGAAAGAGCTAGGGATACACCGCTCACCAGACATGATGCAACTGCTTCCATGAATCGAGCTGGTGAGGTACATTTACGTGTGGACAGTCGAGTGGAATCAGCATATTTCGTGTTTCTCATAACACAAGGTTGTCCAATTATTATTACTGTCGATTAAAAATACTATTTTACAAAATCATAAAACTTCCGACTGTCGAAACTTGTAATGAAATAGTACATTATGCAACGAGCCTATAATGGCAATAATTAAGACACGAGTATGTTTATAAAACGAGCATATGCGAGTTTTATAATTTACGAGCATATGCGAGTTTTATAATTTGCATACGAGTGTCTTAATTACCATTATTGGCGAGTTGCATACGACTGTTTACGTTCGACGATAATTATTATAACCATTTTATGTTCGAACATAAATATCCATAAATATCTGTCGAGATTTCGCCAGTTTTATGTACTGAACAGAGCGCATGAGACGCAGAGAATGCATTGTATTTGACCATGGCCTCCTCGATTACCCTACTATGACACTAGGCCACGCAGTGAAATTTAAATAAGAAGGCCGTGGAACTCTGCGCAGGTGATAGGCTATTGGTCAAACAACTGTTTCTTGAGCTCTGATTGGTGGGAGAAACTGTTTCCATAATGAAAAATAGTGTTATAATGACCATCATTATGATACAGTTTTCTGACATATAATAGTCAGGGTCGAACATAAACACTATTATTCCGGTTCGTGCAACAGAATTTGAATTGAAGAATGGAGAGCTTGTGCTCGCGAGCACCATTTAGCTTGTATGACGAGAGCAACAAATTGTATTTAAAGAGCTCCGTGGTGCTCATGAGTACCAGGTTTAGAACGCCTGCTTCAATACAGCATAGTGCAGGCCGTTGCATGTAGTGCGTGAGTACAGCGCCTAATGGTACAGTGAGCGATGAGCTCAGGTTGCTGTCAGCCTCGTGACCAAGACTCGTAACGTTAGCAGATCTCAACACCGATAGCCTTGACACAGGTCAAGGAAATGACGTATAGAGACACGACGAAGACATTTTCCACTCCCATTGCAACTTCTATGTAAAGATTGATTGTTAGCCTATTTTCAATTTTGAAAAAAAATAGGCTCATGATCACCTTTTGTCCGTGTGTGTGTGTGTGTGTGTGTGTGTGTGAGGTGTGTGTGTCCCCCCCCCTAATAAATTCTAAACGGCTGGAGCGATTTCAATGAAACTCGGTAAGTTTATAGCACTGTTCCGGGCAACCCCGACCGTGCCCTTCAAATTTTGTTACGTCTCACCAATCCAACATGGCGGCTTTGCGATATATTTCATCAGCCTTCAATATCTCCGGAACTATTACCGATATCACCCTGGAATTTTTTACGGTGAAAAAGGGAACTACTAGAAGTTCACCTATGTGACTCTTGAAAAATTGGTAACTACCAAACCAACATGGCGGCCTAGCGAAGTTGCGACATTTAAATAAATGTTTCTCGCGATTTAACCAACCAAACGCAATAACATTTGGTACAGTATATGTTTGTACACATTGTAATGCACCGACATCTAACTTCGTTCAATTGTTTTCATAACCACAAGATGGCGGCTGTGCGAAATATTTCACCGGCATTCTATATCTCTGATACTATTAGCGGTATCACCCTGAAATTTTGTACGGAGATAAAGGGCACTGCTGGAAGTTCACCTATAAGATTTTCAAAAACCGGTTAACTACAAAACGAACATGGCGGCCAAGCGAATTTGAAAATTTAAATAGACCTTTCACGCGATTCAATGTTCCGAACGCATTGAAACTTGGTACAGGAAATGTTTATGCACATTGTAATGCACTGGTATCTAATTTATTTCAATTGTTTACATAACCTCAAGATGGCGGCTGTGCGAATTTTAAAATCTAGTTTTTACTTCTTGTGTCCTAATCATGCGATTGAAGTTTGAATGCTACACGTACACAATAATCTTCATGTAACAGTACATAAATCTAGGACCTCCATAAATAAAGTCCAACATGGCGACCATCCGAAATATTTAGTCGGTTCTCAATATCTACGAATCTATTACAGCAATCAAACTGAAATTTTGTATGTTGATAGAGGCAATTAACGTAAGTAGGATACATGAAAATAGGCTGTATAGTTCTTCACGGAACTACTAGTTCAATGTGTAAAAACGTTCACGGGAGCCAAATTCTCATGGCCCATTTATAGAAAAAATGAAAAATGACCACCCTAAGGCGTTGGTGGTAACCCCTAAGGTCCAGACCCCGCAACGTGCGTTAAATCCCTCACCATGACCGTGATGGGGAGCTACAGCAAGTCGGAAGATCAGAGGTTCTAACCCCAGCGCTGACAGCAGTTACCCTGTGTGTGGTTTTTACCCAGGCTTTTCCTTACTCCCTCTAGACATGATGATGATGATGATGATGATAATTACTGTTTTAAGGGGTCTAACATCTAGGTTATCGGCCCCTAATGGTATGGGTGATAGTAAGATGATGATGATGATGATGATAATTGTTGTTTTAAGTGGCCCAACATCTAGGTTATCGGCCCCTGATGGTTTGGGTGATCGTGAAGATGAAAATGAAAAGCGAACAAAAAACTAAAACTAACTACTAACCTATATACCAGAAGAAGAAATGGAAAACAAAAGGAGAATAAGGCAAATAACGGACAGGAGGAAAAGAAATGCCTTCAACCTTCGAAGAATGAGGGTTGAGGGACTTGGTAGGAAGGAGAGCCATGAAAGACAAATAGGAAAGGGAAAGATGAGAGGGTCCGCCCCAGAGGCAATGCAGAAAGGGGGGAAAACCGGACCCAGCTCAGGAATTTCTCGGGGTCGCCAATTCTCGAACCCACCAGTCGTGATCCCTTGAGGGTGTAGCACTAATGAGGATGCACCAGAAGTGGTGGGGCTACACACACCCTTCCTCCTTAAGGGCCTTGAGCAAAAGGCAGGAGATATGAAGAGAACAGAAGAGGTCTGAGCCCTCGACGAATGAAGGATCAGAAAAGATGACACAAGGGCCAATTAAGGCAGGAAAGTGAAAGACTCCCTAAGCCTCGGATACCCTAATACCGTCGGGGTCGGAAAATAACAAGAGTTGACCAAGGAGGTCGATAGAAAAGATGATGATGATGATGATGATAATTGTTGTTTTAAGGGACCTAACCTCTAGGTTATCGGCCCCTAATGATCTGGGTGATAGCGATAATGATAATGAAACGGAAACCAGAACGAAAATTAAGTAAGACGGAAAATACTTACAAAAAGGAACTCAGATTGAAACAACTCACAAAATGTTCTTACGAAAGGGAATTTAGAACGAAAATATTCACAAAAGGAAGAGATTGAAAAGTACCCACAAAATGAAGGCTAGGTTCAAAATACGTACAAAATGCAATGTAGCGTCGAAATACCTACAAAATGCAATTGAAATTCAAAATACTTACAAAATGCAAATGAGATCGGAATTACGTACAAAATGCAATTGAGGTTCAAAATACTTACAAAATGCATTGAAATTGAAAATACACGATGCAATTCAGATAGAAATATCCCAGTTCCAATCCAAATTATTCACAAAGTGCAATTGAAATTCAAAATACTTACAAAATGCAATTGAAGTTGAAAATGCTTACAAAATTACGGTAGATTCAAACGACTCATGTTGTAACGGTTCTTCTGGCTGTGTATGTTAATTTGGAACAATATATAAGACCAAAACCTGCCAGATTATTAATTTCTGTATCCAAATTTTTTTTACCTGACTTACCATTTGATATGACCCATCAGTGGTCACCGGATCTGAAGTTATATGTAAGAGTGTTGGGCGCCAAGGGTTCGATCTGAGAGCGATAACCCAATAAATCATAAATAACTTTACGTCCTAGCTCAGGTAGAACATTCACCAGACTCCATCGACTCAAGTCGTGGTATGACTTAGTCATTAACCTGAATAACATTTGCTTCGGGGAAAAGAGGATGGCTTATATCTATTTCTATCATCTAGAAAGGAGACAGACTGCATTTACTTTAAATAAAAATTTAATGGCATCAAAAACAACCAAGTTAGGAAAATGCATTAATTAATGACTTAACGTAGAAAGTAAACAAAAGAATTTAAGACAGGCAAGTTGCAAGAAAACGGAGGCGTTATGAATTTAATTTAATCTAGATCTGAATTTAATACTTTAGGTTGATTTATTCAAGAGTGAAGAAAGAGAGCTTGTGCATAAAGTCAATGAGCTTACCAAACGATGATTTGGCTTTATTGAAGAGTCTCTCCCCAAGAGAAAGCTGCTGTTGTAGGCGGTAGAAGTCCATCTTCATACGTGGAATTTATTGTAAATAACAGGCTACTATTAATTCTGTGGTATTTAGATTACTCAGAATTAATAATGGTGGTGGATTGTAAGTCCCTTAACCACTCTTATGATGTTATGCGCATGACACTGCCAACACCATAATGTATCGGACTGGCATACGTCCTAAATACAACTCCTGCAAAACTGTCCTCCTGCGACTGTCTTCCACTAGGTCTCGTTGAGTTCCTCTCTCTTCACATAAAGGAGTCTCCTCCCAAGTCGTACCACGACTGTCTGTATTGTTCAGCTCACCTCTTTCCACTCATCTACCCTCGTCCTTGGCCGCACCCTTACTCATTACCGTGGGCTCGCCACGCGGCTTTTGTTGTTGAGTAGGTACGCAGGTAAGTTATTTCTTCACATCGTGCTGTTCTGGGAGAAGACGTAAGCTCATGAAATGATCCTTAGTGCTCAAGCGCTAGCTAATTACAAAAACAGCCTCTGACTTCTGTGAACTTAATACCGTAACAAAACCTAATCATGATAATACATTATATGGACTAAACCTACACTTAATAACTTGTGGCTAATTAACTGCCGAAATAACACATGATATAAATAACGAATGTCAAATTTTGACATAACGTCAGTGGCGTAATCGTACCCTTCAAAATAAGGTTACATTCGTCCCGGAAAATCACGCAGACTATTGTTTACTATATCCCGCGTGATCTTCCTAAGACACGTGTAAATTAACATAGAACCCTAATATAACATAATACACATAATAAATTACCCTTATAGACATTTATATATACAATCAACATTTCTTCTTTTGGTTTAACACCAATGTTTTTTGCATAGAATATTATGTCTCAATCGCATATAGCTTATTGTTTTCTTTTTATTGTCTTGCGGTCATTACCGCTCATTGTTTATTTTACCTATATGTGTAAGAAAAAAGACATATATGTGTTCTCTTATTTCCCCTTTGTCACATTTTCTTATTTCAAATCCCACGAGTTCACTTTGTGATCTGCAGTTTGATTTCCCTAACCACCTTGTATTGCAAGTTCGTTGATTTTGGAATTCCCATTTTGAGTGCTTTGAGTGAGGTCAATCTCACACACAATCACTAGTAATTTGGTTGTGCTATATGACTCTATCACCCAAACTCTCTCTCATATGTCATTACGTGTATATCACTGAAAAAAAGAACAACACTAGAAATACATACAATCCATCATATTTCTGTCCTGTTTGTCCCTTTAGATATAACTCCCTTTAAGTTCCAAACTCCATACCAGTTCTCCCTTCATCTCGATTCCTTCTCCTCTTTAACAGTTAATCTCACACAGATCAATGATACTGACCACATCTGATACCTCATTAATACCTAGGTATTTACCATTTTGATTTACCTGCTCAACAGCATAATGTTTGCAATATTGCCTGTTTCTGGTTCACTTAAGATATATACTTCCGAAGGCTATTTATGTTGTACGTGCCGTACAATCGAGTTGACGTATCGTCTTCTAGTACATAGGCAGTATTGCCTATACGTTTGGTAACCGTGTAAGGGCCTTCATATAAAAAAAAGAACTTGCTCATCACTTTCTCTAATTTATTCGACTGCTTCGGTACTCTTAACAGGACTCTGTCTCCCGGATTGAATAGGTCGAATTTCGTTTGCTTTTGTTGGCGAATTCTTTTTGCAGCTGACTTTGATAAATTATGTTTCGCCAACTGGACAATGTAATCCATCCCGGGTAGTTTCCCATCATTTAAGCCCAATACTCTAGCTAGTTCATTCTGTGGTCTTTTACCGAAGTGAACTTCGTACGGTGTCATCTTCGTGCTCTCGTGCTGGACAGAATTCAGCCAAGTCTCGACTTTGGGAAGATGTCCAACCCAAGCCGAATGTTTGTCATTCACCAGAGTGCGAAAAAGACGAGCCACTTCCCTTAACGGTCTCTCTGCAGAATTTCCTTGGGGGTATCTTACAGAGGAATGAACCTGTGTGATACCAGCTTCCTGCATACTGGTTCTCCATTTCTTTGCAGTGAACTGTGGTCCACTGTCTGATAATATCCTGAGCGGAACGCCAAACTCGGGTATATACTTGTTAATGATCAGTCGGCTACATGCGAGTCCCGTGGCTTTCCTTAGCGCATACAGTTTGATGTATTTACTGAATGCTTCAATAACTATGAATATATATTCGTAGCCGTACTGACCTCGAATGACTGGGTCAAATAGGTCCACACATAGTAGTTCGCCGGGACTACTTGTGAGAACTGCCTGTCTTTCCCCAACTAGATATCTTACTGGATACTTGCTCCTCTGACAGGTGTCACACTTAGCTATGATTTTTCTAATGTCCCTTCCCATTTTCTCCCAGATAAAGTCATGAGCAATTTCATAAAATACTTTGCTGGCTCCAAAGTGTCCCAGCTCCTTATGCCTAAACCATATTAATTCCTCCCTCAAAGTGCCCGGTACGCATATTGCCCAGCGATCCTTCCTACATCTTCTTGCGAGAAGGCCGTCCTGCATTTTATATGCGAACCTTCCCACTTTCACTATGTCTGAGTTGCCCCCTTCCAACCTTGCGAGTGCCTCACCGAAGATTACATCATCACGCTGTTCCACTAGCATGTCTTTCAGTTTCTGTAACGATGCCTTATTGCCTTGATCTACACAAGCGCACAATAAAATCCCTTCTTCTGCTTTAATAATAGAATTATCCCTGCTTAGACTGGAGTCACGTGATAACATGTTGGCTAGGATATTATCTTTACCCTTAATGTGCATAACTGTGAAGTCATATTCTTGTAATGCTAGAATCCAACGGCTTACTCTATTTGAACTTAATTTGCATGTTTTCATGTACAACAATGCGTGGTGATCTGTGTGGATCTCAAATTTACTTCCGAGTAGATACATACGGAATTTCCCTAAACTAAATACTATCCCAAGTAGCTCTAATTCTGTGATGGTGTAGCGTTTCTCAGCGGCAGAAAGTCCACGCGAGGCTAAGGATACAATCCGTAAATTTCCCTCCGTATCTCTCTGGCACAAGACTCCTGCTATACCTATATGTGAGGCATCTGTCATCACCACATATTCCTGGTCTCTTATTGGATATTTTAAAACAACTGCTTGTTCAAAACCTCGTTTCAGAGCTTGAAATGCCTCGTCATGAGTCACATCCCATCTCCATCTGCTTCCTTGCTTTAAGAGGTCCCTGAATGGTTCTACTAACTTAGAATATTTTAACAAAAATCGTCTAAAAAATTACAGATTCCTAAATACGTCTTCAGCTGTTTAACATTTTGTGGCACACTTGCATCGAGGATTTTGTTAATCCGACTTTCTTCTGGAGTTACCCCTGAACGTGACACACTATGACCCAGGAAAGTTACTTGTGACTTACAAAACGTAGATTTTGACAATTTCAGGGTGAACCCTGCCTTATCTAGTCTCTTAAAAAACCGTGTCCAAGTGAACCAAATGCTCTTCAAAAGTACGCGAACTGATTACAAGATCATCAATATATATAGTTACATAATCTCCCGTGTTATCACCTAAAACTATGTTCAGTGCTCTAATCAGCGCTGCTGAACTGCTCTTTAATCCATAGGGTACCCTGCAAAATTGGTACAGATTGTACTGATGACTAAAAGCGGTAAAGGCTCTATCTTCAACTTTAAGATGAACTTGCCAAAAACTAGAACTTAAATCAACACACGTAAAAAATTGTTTTCCCTCAAAAGTTTGCATTAGCTCCTCTATAGACATAGATTTTAATTGGTCTGATGAAATGTGTGCATTAACTAAACGCGCGTCTAAACATATCCTGACTTTTCCATCTGCCTTAGGTACTGTAATAAGTGAATTTACATAGGGGCTGTTAGAATACTCAATTATACCGTCCTGAAGCATCTGATTGATCTGACTTTCTACGGCTTTCTGATAGACAAAAGGCACAGGATAGCGGTGACCGGTAAATACCGAATTGTCAACAACGTTCAATGAGTGGACATAACAATTGGCTCTAACAATTCGATCTTCAAATATCCTACTATTATTTGACAAAACATCGTAGAGAAGCATACACTTATCTTCCTCTACATCTCCAAGGAACGCAGCTTCACGTAACGAGTCATCTAGACTCTCGTTCGTAACCACACTGCCTACAAAAGTTACTGACTCTTGCTCTATAGCTTGAGACATCTCATTTAACGTACACATCACTCCTACTACACTACTCCTATATTGTTCATTGAACGGTATCACCACTTCAGCACCACCAAATTTAAATGTAATACAGCACTCTTCATAACATATGTTTCCTGACACCCTAGTCAGCCAATCAGAACCCATAATTACGTCGTACACTAGATTTGGAATTACAAGGCACACTTGCTTCTCTACGTGACTGTTTATATTTATCTCTATTAACACCTGTTTTGATATAATTTTAGACTTCCTACCCACGGCTGTGATTACAAAAGTACTCTTAATTGGCAATTCTTCAAAGTTTACCCCAGTTCCCTTTAATTTATCATAATAAGCATTGCTTATGCAACTCCTTACACAGCCACTGTCTATTAACACATTCGTACACGTCCCGGACACGTGTAGCTTAATGATCGGACTTATATTACCCGCCACTGGTAGTATTGCTTCGTCACATAGTTCACTTAACAAATCATTCCTTACGTTTAGGTCATAGTGTTCCTGTATCAGGGTTAAAACAGGGCACGTTGCAGACTGAGATCCTGACCTTATGAAGCAGTCTGGCTCGCGTTTAAATTACTATTATTGTCTCTACCTTCACTAGTGGTCGCAACGCTCGTCTGGCTATTACTATTCACATTCTGTTGGTTACTATTTTCATTATTACCTACGGGATTACCTCTCCCATATCCTCGGTTCTGATTAACATTAGGGTTATTACCGTAGTTACCCTGTCCGTGTCCGTTGCGTCCATCATTACCCCTACCTTGATTTCCTCGCGAATCATAATTCCTGCCTTGCGAGTAATTATTCCTGTTTTGATAGGGCGTCACAAAATTATTACCCCGGTTTTGGTAATTGTTTCCACTCTGACCCCTATTTTGATAATTGCCTCCTTCGCCACTGTTTCCCTGCGTTCCTTGATTTCTTGCATCCTGAGACTGATTTTTATAATTGCCCTGGTTTCTAGTGACTGTTTCTTCACTTGAACCTTTCCCTAGCGCATCAAAGGTACCTAGTAGGCTCTCTACTTGCGTGACAGTTTTTACATTTTGTATGCATGCCGCCTCTTTGATTCGGTAAGGGAAATGCCTTAACAGGAGCCTTACCACATCTTTTTCCTCTCTCAGTCCATCCAAGTATTTACAAACCAACACTTGCCCCAGGAAATATTCCGTCATATTGAGATTACCCCTTGCGTTGTATTTTCCGCACACGATTCCCTCACGATACCGTGATTGTATGCTCTCACTCCAAAACTTATCACAAAATTTATCTCTGAAGTCTGTGATATCTTCAAAACCGTCCCTATAAACTGCAAACCAGTTTTTGGTTTCCCCTACGAAGGCCTGTTCTAATATTTCAACAACATTACACCATTCGATGTTTCCGTCCTCCAATCTTTCTTTAAACCTCACTTCAATAGTATTAGGAACTCCATGGGGCATCCTTGCCGATTGCTAAATTTCCCTAACTCTATTTCTTTATGCGTACTATTCATATATGTCGTTCGACTCTGACCTGCTTCTTGTCTTATTCTAGACTTTAATTTATTTTCAAGCTCGACAATTTTCTCCTCTGCTCGTTTCTCCATACTAATAACTTTTGCGTTTATGCTCCCATCTGTTGCTTCAACTTTATCATTCAGCCTATCCTGTGTTTCTTAAATTTTACTTATACTTTCCTTACTCTGTTTCTTCAAATTTTCAACTTCTTTACTAATTTCTGCTTGAACCTTATCGATTTTGCCGCCCAGCTGTTCTTTAATTTCCGTTGTTACTCCCTGAAGGTTTTTAATTTCTACCCCCAGCTGTTCTTTAACCTCCATAGCTGTACTCTGAACTTTTTCAATTTCTCCTCCCAATTGTTTCTTAATTTGCTTCGTCTCTAGCTGTATTAACTCTTGAGATTCCTCAGCTTGCTTACTTAGTTTACTCTCAAGTTCATCTTGCACCCTCCTCAATCTACTCTCCATGTCAGCTAGGATTTCTTTCGTCTTCTCTTCCATCACACCCCTGATTTCACCCTTAATTTGCTCAAATCTCTTATCCATCTCCTTACTGTTTTGATCCAATTTACTGTTAAGTTCTTTATTACTATCTTTAATTTCCCTACTGTTTTCCTCCAATTTATCGTTTAGTTTACTACTAATTTCTTTACTGTTTTGATCCAATTTACTGTTAAGTTCTTTATTACTTTCTTTAATTTCTCTACTGTTTTCCTCCAATTTATCGTTTAGTTTACTACTAATTTCTTTACTGTTTTGATCAAATTTCGTATTTAATACATGTATAAGACTCGCAAACATGCTCTTCATATCTCCCGGACTTTCTTTCTCACCATCATTACTGGGATTTACCTCCGACATCATCCCTGTGCTGCTTTCACCTTCCTCTACTAACTTACTACGCGCTTCATCCTCTTTCTCCTTCGTCATCTTACTCCCTAGCTGTTTTTGACTACGTAGTAACATATCGTCTTCTGAATCACTCATTCTGACTCACGTTGATATATAAAATCCCCCAAAATGCAGGTACAGAAATATGTCACTTTTCCCTCCACAAATGTTATCAGGTTTTCGTCCCACGTTTATGGCGACAATGTAACGGTTCTTCTGGCTGTGTATGTTAATTTGGAACAGTATATAAGACCAAAACCTGCCAGATTATTAATTTCTGTATCCAATTTTTTTTACCTGACTTACCATTTGATATGACCCATCAGTGGTCACCGGATCTGAAGTTATATGTAAGAGTGTTGGGCGCCAAGGGTTCGATCTGAGAGCGATAACCCAATAAATCATAAATACCTTTACGTCCTAGCTCAGGTAGAACATTCACCAGACTCAATCGACTCAAGTCGTGGTATGACTTAGTCATTAACCTGAATAACATTTGCTTCGGGGAAAAGAGGATGGCTTATATCTATTTCTATCATCTAGAAAGGAGACAGACTGCATTTACTTTAAATAAAAATTTAATGGCATCAAAAACATCCAAGTTAGGAAAATGCATTAATTAATGACTTAACGTAGAAAGTAAACAAAAGAATTTAAGACAGGCAAAAGTTGCAAGAAAACGGAGGCGTTATGAATTTAATTTAATCTAGATCTGAATTTAATACTTTAGGTTGATTTATTCAAGAGTGAAGAAAGAGAGCTTGTGCATAAAGTCAATGAGCTTACCAAACGATGATTTGGCTTTATTGAAGAGTCTCTCCCCAAGAGAAAGCTGCTGTTGTAGGCGGTAGAAGTCCATCTTCATACGTGGAATTTATTGTAAATAACAGGCTACTATTAATTCTGTGGTATTTAGATTACTCAGAATTAATCATGGTGGTGGATTGTAAGTCCCTTAACCACTCTTATGATGTTATGCGCATGACACTGCCAACACCATAATGTATCGGACTGGCATACGTCCTAAATACAACTCCTGCAGAACTGTCCTCCTGCGACTGTCTTCCACCAGGTCTCGTTGAGTTCCTCTCTCTTCACATAAAGGAGTCTCCTCCCAAGTCGTACCACGACTGTCTGTATTGTTCAGCTCACCTCTTTCCACTCATCTACCCTCGTCCTTGGCCGCACCCTTACTCATTACCGTGGGCTCGCCACGCGGCTTTTGTTGTTGAGTAGGTACGCAGGTAAGTTATTTCTTCACATCGTGCTGTTCTGGGAGAAGACGTAAGCTCATGAAATGACCCTTAGTGCTCAAGCGCTAGCTAATTACAAAAACAGCCTCTGACTTCTGTGAACTTAATACCGTAACAAAACCTAATCATGATAATACATTATATGGACTAAACCTACACTTAATAACTTGTGGCTAATTAACTGCCGAAATAACACATGATATAAATAACGAATGTCAAATTTTGACATAACGTCAGTGGCGTAATCGTACCCTTCAAAATAAGGTTACAATGTGGATTGACAATACTTACAAAATGCAATTTAGATTGAAAATACTTGACAAAATGTAATTTAGATTCAAAATACCCACAAAATGCAATTAAGAATCAAAATATGTGCAAAATGCCCACCAAACAAAATGCAATCGAGATTCAAAATTCGTGCGAAATGCGGTTTTGGTTGAAAATACTCACAAAATGCAATTGAAATTCAAAATTCTCACTAAAAGGCCCGGCTACCTGCATTGAAAGACTTACCAAAAAGCAATTTAGATTGTCAATCTTTACAAAATGCAATTGAAGTTGAAAACAATCGCGAGATGTAATTTAGATCGAAAAAACTTACAAAATGCAACGTAGATTAAAAGTAGGCCTACTTTAAAAATCGCTAAAAGGGAATTCAGATACACGGTGAACCAAGTAATAAAAACACTGCGGGAATCTTAAAGAGAAAGGAAATATAACGAAAAGAGGAGAGGAGAGGGGTGGAGAGGGGAGAGAGTCCGCCCCAAAGGAAAGGGACAAAAGGGGAAAACGGACCCAGCTCAGGAATCCCTCGGGGTCGCCAACTCCCGAACTCACCAGCCGTGAGCCCCTGAGGGTGTAGTATTATCTAGGGTGCACCAAAAGTGGTGGGGCTACATACAACCGGCCTCCTTAAGGGCCTTGAGCACAAGGTAGGAGGTAACATGAAAAGAAAAAGAAGGCTGACCCCTCGCAGAAGGAGGGTATCAGAAAAGATCGAGACAAGGGCCAATTAAGGTGGGAAATGAAGAGACTCCCTAGGCCTCGGATACCCTAATACCGTCGGGGTCGGAAGAGAACAAGAGTTGACCAACTGAGGTCGACAGGAAAGAAGACGGAGAGGAGTCCGGCACAAGTAAGTGGAAGCAATTCCAGACTCGGCTGGGGACCCGTGGTCGCCAACCCACGTCCCACTATATGTGAGCCCCTGGGGGGGGGGGGAAGATGACAGATAGGAGGCCATCACAAGTCAGTGGAAGCAATGCCGGACTCAGCTGGAATCCCGTGGTCGCCATTCCCTCTAGACAAACGCCATGATAGTACATTATTTCAAGTCTCGGGGCACTTAACCCATCGCTGATCCTAATACAGCTACGCAAGCACTAAGGTAACCACAGAAACATAGTTTATCAGAAAAATTCAACACACACCTAAGTACACAAAATTGATGACGATATATGTCTCAAACTCTAAATACGAATTAACAACTACTTTAGGTCTGGTTTCGATTGCCGGCTCTGGAAAAAATAATAATTTTGGTCTGAGGACTGGAAGAAGGTACACTCAGCTTCGTGAGGTAGAACTGAGAAGGTGCCAGTTCGATTCCCACCTCAATCATACTAGAAGTGGTCTTCGTTGAGACCTAAAAAAGCATGAGAGGAGCCTTGCACAAGTAAGTGGATGAAATTCCAGACTCAGCTGGGGTCCCGTGGTCACCAACCCCACGTCCCGTAAGTTGTGAGCCCCAAGGGGATAGTTGAAAGGTAGCCTATATTAAACCAATAATAATTTAGTATTAACTTGGAGAGTTGATACGCATCGTATTGTGATATACGGGTTCACTGACATGAATCGAGTCCTTGAACGCAGTGAATAGGACAAGTTAGAAAATAAGGAAATAGGCCTACTAGAATGTAAAATGTAATGGTTTAGCCTAGCTAGTTGGTAATTTATTGTCCCGTACACCTCATTAGTAATAATATTAGGTGTAACATATTCTTATAGCATCCTGTGCTACGTGACAACTTGTGTTCAACAAGGAAAAATGCAGTAGTTTATAGAAGTTGCTCTTGGAAGTAAAATCACTTTCCAGAATACATGGGGTCAGCTAAGTTGATGCTGTACATTCATAATGGCGGGTTCAGAAGAGAACAAGAGTTACCAAAGAATGTCGACATGAAAGATCAACGCGAAGAGCCCAGAACAAGCCCAAAGGTTACTACGTAGAAATTTCTAAGGATCTGAAACTCCTGGCACACAAAGAAAAGAAATCACTTAGTTTATGTCATCCTCCAACATCATTATAATGATAGAATTTGTAATAATAATAATAATAATAATAATAATAATAATAATAATAATAATAATAATAATATGGTAATTGTTGTTTTAAGGGGCCTAACATCTAGGTTATCGGCCCCTGATGGTTTGAGTGATCGTGAAGATGAAAATGAAATGCAAACTTAATACTAAAACTACTAACCTACATACTAGAAGAAGAAATGGAAAAACAAAAGGAGAATTAGGCAAATAAAGGACAGGAGGAAAAGAAATGCCCTCAACCCTCGAAGAATGCGGATTGAGGGACTTGGAAGGAAGGAGAGCCATGAAAGGCAGATAGGAAAGTGAAAGAGGAGAGGGTCCGCCCCAAAGGTAATGATGATGATGATAATTGTTGTTTTAAGGGGCCTAACATCTAGGTTATCGGCCCCTAATGATCTGGATGATAGCGAAAATGATAATGAAACGGGAACCAGAAGGAAAATTAAATGAGACGGAAAATACTTACAAAAAGGAAATTTGAACGAAAAGATTCACAAAAATAGTAGATTGAAAAATACCCACAAAATGAAGGCTAGATTCAAAATACGTACAAAATGCAATGTAGCGTCTAAATACCTACAAAATGCAATTGAAATTCAAAATACTTACAAAATGCAAATGAGATCGAAAATACGTACAAAATGCAATTGAGGTTCAAAATGCTTACAAAATGCAATTGAAATTGAAAATACACGATGCAATTCAGATTGAAATACCCCAGTTCCAATCCAAATTATTCACAAATTGCAATCGAAATTCAATATACTTACAAAATGCAATTGAAATTGAAAATGCTTACAAAATGTACAGTGATTCTAACGACTCATGTCGATTGACAATACATACAAAATGCAATTTAGATTGAAAATACTTGACAAAATGTAATTTAGATTCAAAATACCCACAAAATGCAGGTGAGAATCAAAATATGTGCAAAATGCCCACCAAACAAAATGCAATTTAGATTCAAAATTCGTGCGCAGTGCGGCGTTGGTTGAAAATTCTTACAAAATGCAATTGAAATTCAAAATACTTACGAAAAAGCAATTTAGATTGTCAATCTTTACAAAATGCAATTGAGGTTGAAAACAATCGCGAGATGTAATTTAGATCGAAAAAACATACAAAAAGCAACGTAGATTAAAAATCCCTTAAAAAAAATCGCCAGAAGGGAATTTAGATACACGGTGAACCAAGTAACAAAAAACAGTGCGGAAATCTTAAAGAGAAAAGTAAATATAATGAAAAGAGGAGAGGAGAGGAGTGGAGATGAGAGGGGAGAGAGGAGAAGGTCCGCCCCAAAGGTAAGGGACAAATGGGGAAAACGGACCCAGCTCAGGAATCCCTCGGGGTCGCCAACTCCCGAACTCACCAGCCGTGAGCCCCTGAGGGTGTAGCATTATCTACGGTGCACCAGAATTGGTGGGGCTACATACACCCTGCCTCCTTAAGGGCCTTGAGCACAAGGCAGGAGGTAAAAGGAAAAGAAAAAGAAGGCTGACCCCTCACAGAAGGAGGGTATCAGGAAAGATGAGACAAGGGCCAATGAAGGCGGGAAAGTTAAAGACTCCCTAGCCCTGGATAACCTAATACCGTCGGGGTCGGAAGAGAACAAGAGTTGACCAAGTGAGGTCGACAGGAAAGAAGACGGAGTGGGACCCGGCACAAGTAAGTGGAAGCAATGCCGGACTCAGCTGGGGCCCCGTGGTCGCCAACCCACGCCCACTAGAAGTGAGCCCCTGGGCCTCAAAGGTAAGGGACAAAAGGGAAAAACGGACCCAGCTCAGGAATCCCTCGGGGTCGCCAACTCCCGAACTCACCAGCCGTGAGCCCCTGAGGGTGTAGCATTATCTAGGGTGCACCAGAAGTGGTGGGGCTACATACACCCGGCCTCCTTGAGGGCCTTGAGCAGAAGGCAGGACATAACATGAAAAGAAAAAGAAGGCTGACCCCTCGCAGAAGGAGGGAATCATAAAAGATGAGACAAGGGCCAATTAAGGCGGGAAAGGAAGTGGTCAGAAGAGAACAAGAATTGACCAAGTGAGGTCGACATGAAAGATGATGATGATGATGATGATAATTGTTGTTTTAAGGGTTATCGTCCCCTAATGGGACAATAAAGAAGAAGGAGAGGAGCCCGGCACAAGTAAGTGGAAGCAATGCCGGACTCAGCTGGGTCCCGTGGTCACCAACCCACGTCCCAGTAGATGTGAGACTTAAGGGGGAATAATAATTATAATAATAATGATACCGTAATAATAACACACTAGAAAATGGAATTTTAGACCTCTATAGTCTCTTACAGACGCAGACCACGGCTTCGATGACGTATTAGGTAGCATGCTGAGCTATGTCCAAGGTCACGGGTTCAAACCCGGCCTAAGTCGTTGGATTTTTAGGAGCGTTAAAAAGTCCCTCAGTATGCCTTCCTTCGGAGGGGAAGTAAAGCCGGCGGGCCCATGTCATAGAGTCATGGAATGTAAAATAACGTTCCAATAATTACACTTGTGTGAAGCCAAAATTTGTAGGTTAGAATCGATAACGCTATATTAGTTCCAACGTTCGCCCTCAGTTGCTGGCTGCGATGGCATCTAGTAGCCAAGTCCTCAGCTAGGTGTCGTGGACGGTAGCATTTGGTTGCAGAAGTAGGGACTACTTGAAAATTGATCGTCTGAATCACAGATTACATACACTTATACAGATAGCACAATTAACACCTTTGTATAAGACAAATTCTACACAAACCCAAAGTACACGGGGCTACATAACTGCGTTGTCGAAGCCCCTAAACTAAGGAACCAACCAACCAGTCTACAGCCAGTTTCACAAATACTGTACGCCGGAGACGTTTGAAAATCTACAATAATATACACAAAATACTAGGATAAATTGGATGGAGGAAAATAGGGGAGGGGGAAGGGGTGGGGGAGGGGGCTGGATGAGGTGAACAACTGGGACAACATGATGAAAAACCGAGAAAACGTCAGTGTTCAGGGTTCGACTCCCATCTAGCCATCTTGGAAGTGGTTTACCGTGTGGTTTCCCTACTTCTACTCCAGGCAAATGCTAGGATGGTACCTAACGTGAGGCCACTGTTGCCTCCTCCCCAATCCTCATCTGAATTACAAATATACACACTAATACAGCCATTACAATAACACAGATTATCAGACAAATTCCACACAAACACACACACAAGTACACGGGGCTGCAAAGCTCCTTAATGAATCAACAATAAAACAAGTCAGCCCGGAGGCTGGTCGGATCTTCATAAAGTGCCACTATAGGTTATGTGGTCGAAAACTACATAACAATCCAAAAAATCTGGGGAGTGCGGTAGTTTGTCATTGCTTTCCTCACTCAGCCAGAACAATAGCACTGATCCTATGAGTAGAACCTGTCATAACATCCACAGACATTGGCTGTGTCCTGAAGGCCATTACACAACACCACTCATGCCTCAGTAGCTTGCATATAATCACAACCATGAATGGACTGAGACATCGGTGTAAAGCCACATTTTATTGTAGCATGCGCCAGCAGACAAATGCAAAACTACCACAAAGAACGAGTTATTTATTGGCTTTTACGGCCACTAATTAAAACACATCACATCTTCGAGGTTATTGCCGCGTCTTTAGTGTAGTTTCTCCTAGGAGCAACGTGAGGCACATCAGTTGGCTCTCGGCGACAGTACCCGGATCGCTGGAGGTGTTATCTTTTCGACGCCGACGGTAGACTAATAGGACATGCGTGGCCTAGAGTGTTCATTTTTTTCGTCTTACTTGGATTTCGTCATCTTGACCCTCATTCCTCCAGGGACATATCTTTCCTTTTCCTGCTATGTCCTGCCTGTCTTCTTCACAAGGACCTAAATGAGGCTGAATGTGTGTAGCCATATCATTGATCATTGACCACTTAAGGTGCACACTGCATACTACTACACACTCAAGGACTCACGGCTAGTAATATCGGGAGTTGATCTTCTTATTGTTCTAGTACAGTTCACGCCACGGTTATTGGCCAGTGAGACCCGGTTTCACAGTCGTACAGATGATGATGATGATGATAATTCTTGTTTTAAGGGGCCTATCATCAAGGGTATCGACCCCTAATGAAATGAAATGGTATGAAATGAAAGGGTGAAGATAAAAACAGCCCACTGCCAGAGATGAAACGAAAATGGTATATATAAGACAGATAGTGAGCCCCATAAATTATGCCTTATTTGAATAAAAATAATAAAAGGGGGATGGTAAAAAACAACAAGACAAATAAGGCATAGTGAACAATAAAATAGATGAACGCAATACATAACATAAAACAGACTAAAACTTAATTAAAAGTCTTAGACCACATTAAAACTTAAAATAGTAACCACTCTCCCTCATGAACCGGATGACGAGGTCTACTGACGGCCCATCCATCATCACGGAGAATAAGGGAGAGGGTGTTAGGCAGTTTGTGAGTCCTTCACAGATCGGCCAGGTCCACACACTCCAAGAGAATTAGCCCAGGAAAATAGGAATTTTAGGTCCAAAGAAATGTTATAAAGCTAATTTTTTCAGAACCCATTAATTCGACTCTAGGGAACAACATATCAAAATACTCGGGCGTACATGTGCCAGCTTCTTGATTTCCAGGTCTGGAAACCTGGAATTCCAGGAATTCTTCATCGCCGTCCTGGAACGCCCGTAAAAACCGAACGACTAGGCCTAGATAGACAAAAGTAGTATCAAATGAAAGAAAAAAGCATGCAGATTCCATATATAAGACTTTAGGAAATGTTTCTCTCCCTTCGGGGTACTTTGTAACAAAAAACGCGCGAAATTCAAAATCTTTGAGGTGTGATTTTTGCTGCTGGTACAGCAACGAGTGAAAATGAAGTATATGCCAAAAAATCATGCGTGATATAACAAAGAGCACATTTTTAGCTTTTCGGACCATCTGTCATGTTTGCTTTACGTTTATTATTGAAAAGTTATAGCAAAAATTAAAGGTGTAGTAGCTGTCAGTTGACAGTGCAGGATTGCGTTGTGTCGTCGGGGGTTGAGCCTATTCGGTTAGCACCTGGAAAGTAAAGGTTGAGCTAATGATTTTCAGCCTACTTTCGATTTTTGCAAAAAATGAAAGTAGACTTATGAGATCAACACAGGGCGAAAAATTGTGTGTCTGTCTGTGTGTATGTGTGTGTGTGTGTGTGTGAGTGAGTGTACTCTGAATGTCTGTCCCCCCCTATCAATTCGAACACGGTGAAACCGAATTGAACGAAATTTGGTACAGAGGTAGCTCTAGTATAGGGCACCTCAGTGCCATACTTTATATCGCCGCCATCTTTACCAAAACTGAATGGCGGCCACTCAAACGTTCAAAACGTAAACTCAAATTACGGCTAAACTAATCATCCGATCTCTACCAAATTTGGTGACAACATACCTTTATATAGGACGCGTCTTTCACCCAAACTGCAAGGTCATCGGCCTTGCCATTTCAGGATGGTGGCCGTGTGAATTATGCAACCATTATAATCAATAGCTTAAGACCCACCAATTCAGATTATCAAGCCTAGGGTGGTTTAAGATATCCTGAAGGTCGTGATCCGTTATTTATTATAATTTAATATTATAATATTATTCTGTATGACTGGCTTAAAAGAGCTGATCTGTATCTGCCACACGACAAGATGGCAGCTGTCCTCATGAGCCTGTCTTATATTTCAGTAGTTTTAGTATGTTGTATGCGATATACCCTACTGATACAATAATATAAACTTTGTATGAAATGATCTATAATGAAGATGTACTGCAGTGAAGAAATAGTTTATTTCAAGTCATTATTTGCCAACAGGTTGAATCTAATATATCAGTTAAGATCGCCAAGATGTTACGGATATGTTTAGCTCTGGGCTAGCGTGTTAGCCTGTCACGCAGTTGACTGGGGATCGAATACTGCTACAGTTGACTTCTTTTTTCTTGAATTCTTTTACAAATGATGTGCACAAGCTCTTTTCACAGATACTGAATAAAATGTCATTTAGCTCAAAGGGGAGGCTAATGTATACACTCGTTTATTAATAAAATCACAGTCCCAGCATTGCACATAAACAGAAGACATTACGAAAAGGAGAATAGAAGAATTAGATACACGTTGTTATCAACCACAGCCTTCTTAATGTCTCTGTACGGTGCTGTCCTCTTGTGGGTTATGTGGGTAGTATTGTTCCAAATATACCGCTGTGTCAATACCTGGCCTCCTAAAGTATGGCAATTTTGTAATACTGGTAGTTCGACTATTAGCCACGATCGCGCTCCGATTACCTTTAATGATAGAACGTACAAGGCACTGCCGGCAAGAAGTTAGGTCCTCATTTGAGTACGTAATTCAATTGCTTATATGAGGACGAAGCGTCCTGCTGGCAGGACCGTTCTTTTTTCCATTATATAGAGGGAAATGTAACGAATCAGCGCATGCAAGTCTGAAGTTGGTAGCTCTGACCGTTCAGTAATGGCGGCGATTATACGTAATGGTGACTGTGTTTATGTTTTTGCTACCTATTTCGATGCTCCAAACAGCGGAGATGCATGGAGTCGCTCGTTATTTGCTAGTAATTATATCAGTAAATGTCATGGTACTGTAGTTTAAATTACGTGTAGTTGTGCAACTGTGCAGTGGGATATTGACAAAAACACAACTAGGCTTTTTTTATTTATTTATTCTCGAGTGATGGACGCGCCGTCGCTCATACAGTTATTTAGTCTCTGTACTATAAGAAAACACGTTTATACTTTATACGTTTATATATTTTAGAGTCAATATGTTGTTAAGAGACAGTTATTGTATTAGTCAATATGAGTCATATTGAATATTTTAGAATATTTACAGACTTTTATTGTTTGCCCAGTACCAGAACTGCAATATTATTACGCTCTGATAACCCAAAGTACTGCCGGAAGGACGCGTCCTGCTGGAAGGCCAGTTCAAACATTTGCCATAAGGGTCCAAAGTCCTGCTGGAAGGACGCACCGCTGTGTACAAAAGTACTTCCGGAAGGTCCTTCTAGCAGGACGAGTGACTGTACGCTCTATCATTAAACACTGCCAGTTGGATCGCCTCCCTCCTGGCTACTTTAAACTGCCTACTCGTTGAACACCCAGAGGCGTACTAGATAAATATGAATTCACTGCTAGGTCGCAGCACCAACCTACTGTGATTGGCGCGGATTTTTTAAGGGGAAGGTACCCAAAACGATAGATCCTTAAGTTTGCAGGCTGGCTTAATATAGAGATTAACGGACGTGAATGCATTACAATAAGTTAGTAGTTTTGTTATTCAATCATCATAAAGTATATAAAATTGATTTTGACACTTACTGGCTAATTATCAATATAAAAGAAAACAAACACTACATGGTGGTAGAGGTGGTTTTAGGGATGAGGACAAAGAGTTATAAATATACCCATACATTTAGGAGAAAGTAGGCTATATGTTCTTTGCTGAACATCTTGTTGTTTCTACGGAAGCAACACAAGATGAAATTTTTATTTACACACATAATAATTAAGTATGAGTTAAGCCTTCGAAATCATAGGAAAAAGGCATTGGATGAAAAGGTGTAATGATTATGATGATGATAATTGTTGTTTTAAGGGGCCTAAAAAGGTGTAATGCAGGAAACTGGTATATTAAGTGACATCGGGTGTATCTAGATCCTGATCTGTTTCATAACGATGTACTGCGTTATCACAATTTTGTCCGTGACATTGAGACCACATTTCTGAGCACTCTTGGCCGGATCGTCTACATCCACAACGCACTCCGCAGACCATTTTGCAATCGCAGGCAATTAGGAGGAGAAGAGAGTCAAGGGCTGGTGGCAGAGTTGTGGGAACGGGCAAAAGAGAGTTGTCAATGGCATGCCAGCCCCAATCTGTTGGATTGAGGTTTCTTCCCAGCCATTCGTGAACCTAAAATCAAACTAAACATATTTAACTCTCCTGAGAAATACTAGAAAAATATTGTATACGTATAGTGTAAAGGAAGGGGTGTAAGGGGTAGAACCTACCCAAAAGTCATCCTCACCTGCACGTGGTGCACCCTGCTTTAGACTGACGAGGCTCTGACGACCGAGTGACTCCCGGGATAAGGAGTCCACCTCTACCCGGTCAACGGCTCTCTAGGGAGGCGGATGAACTGGTGGAGGTTGGGGCACTCTCTTGCCCTTGGGGTGGGAAACTTCCCCTAAAGGCGGATGAACCACTTGTGGTCAACGGCGTAGAAAATGCAGCGTCTGTTCTCCAGGTTAGGGGCGGCTGCGCAAGGCGTCTGTACTCCAGAGGAGCGGCCTTATTATCACCTCTCTGGATCACATCCAGAGTTGTAACTCGGGACCTAGTCCCTCATCGGTGTTACCGTGACAGTCAACCATGGAAAGTCTTTCAAGGAATACTCCACCGGCTGAACCTAGAGTTCAGAGAAAGCAGCATTCGGATCCGGTGGGCTGCAACCTACGAGATACCGTGATGTCGGAGGCACGGAAACATCCCAGTACAACAAACGTGAATAAGACGAGATCAAGAATCAAACCAATGCAGATAACTTACTTCTCTACACATAATGTGAACTCCCTCATGCAAACTGGTAAGCTAAAGGTGATCACTGACATAATGGATCAGCACAAAATTCTTATCATGGGATTACAGGAATTGAGGAACACTGACCAGGATGCTTTGGAATCTCAAGGGTATCGACTATATAAGGGTATACCGGGGACGAGAGTCATGAAGAATGTTCCACAATTTGGAACAGGATTTCTGATCAACCTTAAAATTATAAATTCAGTTCAAGAATTCCGCTCACCATCTCCTCGAATCTCAACACTCACCTTTAACACATCTAATAAGATTCATACTATCACAAATGCCCATGCTCCCACTAATGATAAAAACACTTCCCCCAAAGACCGTGAAGAAACAGAAGAATTTTGGGACCTACTGGATCAAACCATAGATAACATCCCCAAACACCATATTAAATTATTAATTGGCGACTTTAACGCTCAGCTAGGTAGAGAAAGAAAATACCGTGACATCATCGGAAAATGGCCAGCACACAATAGAACAAATAAAAATGGAGAGCGACTAGTTGACCTGTGTCGAAACCATAACTTAATCTCAAAATCTACATGTTTTAAACGAAAACCTCAAAAACTTAAAACATGGAAACACCCTGATTACACTAAGGGAGAATGGCAACTGAACCGCGTGTGCATGGATAAACACCACCATGAAGAGATCTATAACGTCAAAGTCCTCCGCGGAATTGACACAGTTTCTGATCACTACGTAGTCAAAATTAAAATTAAACTCACGCCCCAGAAGAGACAACAAAGGAAAACCCCCCAAACTAAACGAACAATAGATCCTATCCAGTTAATCAACAGTGAAAAGTACCAAAAAGCAACTGGAAACATTAAAATAACTGATAAACTCGAAAACTTGGTTCACAACCTACAACGAATAGCAGAAGACCTGGCTCCAATTAAACCGCGGAAAAAACATCAATGGTGGAATAATGAATGTGATGAGATGATTGAAAAACGACACCGAGCGTGGTTATTACACCAATCCCAAAAATCTGAAACATCTTTTCAAAATTTAGTTACACAACGAAAAGAAACATCTAAAACTTTAAGAAGAATAAAACGGCAATATCATACTGACACCCTACAAACAATTGAAGAGGAATTCAAAATTTCACAATCGCGGAATTATTACAAAATCTTTAAACAACATCTGAAAAAAATATGAAGCACCTACCTTATTGTTAAAAGATGAAAATGGTAAATTGGCCCACAACAACCAGGATAATGCACAAATTATGGCTAAATATTTTAAGACACTCCTAAACTGTGAAGAACCCATAGAATTCCTCCAATTGGATGTTGACACTCCAATAACAACACCACCGGAGAACATTCACCCGCCCACATTAGAAGACGTTTACATAGCACTGAATGAGATGAAGAATTTCAAAGCCCCTGGAGAAGACCAGACTTTTGCAGAGATTTGGAAGTATGCTGGAAATTCGACAAAAATCGCTCTTCACCAACAACTAGTCAACATCTGGAATACAGGAAAATTCCCTGAACATTGGAGATCAGCTATCATCCATCCACTACATAAAAAAGGGGATAAGACAGACTCTAACAATTACCGAGGGATTTCACTCCTGGAAGTTACCTATAAAACTTTTTCTCGAATTCTTCTCAATAGAATTAAAGTACAACTTGAAAATGAATTAGGAGAATATCAAGGAGGTTTCAGGCCCTGGAAAAGTTGCTCAGATCAAATTATGAGCCTAAAATTGATAATGGATTATAATAGAAAAAGGAATAGAGATATGGTGATAACATTTATCGACTTTAAAAAAGCATATGATTGTATTCATAGAGAAACTTTATTAAAAATTCTAAGACACATGGGATTACACTCCAAATTGACAAATCTCATAAAACTAACTCTTACAAGCACCAAATCAAAAGTTAAATTCAGAGGTGAATTCTCTGACCCATTTGAGGTCACAACCGGTTTACGACAGGGTGATGGCTTATCACCATTACTATTTAATTGTGCATTGGAAATGGTAATACGAGAATGGTCTAAGAAATGCCCTCCAAATATAAAAATAGGGAGAAAAATTCAAACAAACTGTCTTGGTTTTGCAGACGACATGGCATTATTGGCGAAAGATTTAGAGGAAGCCAAAACACAGATATCAGAGCTTCAGACAATTGCAAATAAAATTGGCCTTAAGATATCATTCGAAAAAACAGAAATCATGCCACAAAAACCAACACCATTAAAGGAAATAAAAATTAATGATACAAAAATTAAAATTGTAACACGATTCAAATATCTAGGAGAGCTAATAACAAACAATTTAAATGAGAAAGCGTCAATTCAAATAAGAACCAACAAGTTATCTAGGGCACAATAATTAACATGGGAAACTTACAAAAAGGAAATGCTTATCAATTAATGCAAAAATTAAACATTACAATACAGTCATAAAACCGGAAGCCACATATGCAGCAGGAACATTATTCCATCTAAATGAACATTCTAAAACCGACAGATTACAGAAGATCGAAAGGCGAATTGGAAGAACTTGTATCAATAAAGGATATACAAAAGATGGGCAGTGGTGAATAATTCCTAACAATATGGTCTATAACAACCTAGAACCCATTACTGATACCATGCGAAAGAAAAGACTAGGATTCTTTGGGCACATCATGAGAATGCCAGATTCAAGTCTTCTAAAACAACTAGTGCAGTACAATCTTGCTTCAAAAAACACAACAACTGGATGCCGATGGTTAAAAGAAATCAGAGAGGACTTAAAAGAAATTGGCCTAACAACAGAAGATGCTGCAAATAAGAAAAGTTTAACTACAGCACTTAAAAATATGACGTTTCATTTTCCACTCACAAAGAAGAAAATTCCTACAAGAATATTTTCCGCCGAAGAACGGGCAAGACGATCAATACGCATGAAGAAGTACTGGGAGGACCGCAAGGCTCGTACAGTTCCTACAAGTCGACGAACTAATGGTTGGGTAAAGTGATCCTTTGTGGTCTCAAAAGAAGAAGAAGAAGAAGAAGAAGTGTAAAGGAAAACATTGAAAGTTACCTGCAAGTAAGTCCGCATTGAGTGCTGCCGCAGAGCTTCCCTTGTTGGAGGAAGAGTCGCAAGTTCAAACTGTGAAGTCAGAGCTTGGCGCGCAATGGTCATCTGGTACAAACGATGTCGAAGATAATCGATATTCTCCAATTAATTTCTTCCAGGATACAGTGTCTTCATGAACTTTCCTTCGACAGTGCAAACTTCTTCGCGACTCGCAGATGGATTTGTGTATGTTTTGACAATTTCTTCCCGAAGATCCACACTTTTTTGAAGCAATTTTTAAGCCTTCTTCTTCCCCTTCCCGAAGATCGCAGATGTTTTATCACCACCTGAGACAGCATGGGAGTACAGCACGCAGTTCTTCATGTGACCTATTTCATCTTGAATAGCACCAATATCGTACAGCATTCCGGGGCACTTGGAAGTCCCTGGGTGCAGCATGTAGACATCTCTCGTCTGACGCCTAGCAATCAGCATTGCCAGAAGATCGGTATCGTGGCCGACTACAACTACAGACTTCCCCAGGATCTCCAATGCAGTTTGCACGATGAGAGGATCGGCGTCCCCAGTTGCCTGGTATATACGAACTTTTACAGCTTCAAATCTTGAAACGAGTACATCAATAAGTCGAGATTTGTTTCTCCTGTTCGACAGAAAGTCCGCCTGTGATGCTGTCCATGTCGAATGTTCGGTAAAGTCGATATCAAAACAGGTCCTTCTGGCAGCGCTTCGCCTTTGTACTGCTTCTTTCGTAAATGGCTGGCCATTGTATCTGTCGAAAACAACAACTGCAGATGGGCATCGAGTCATGACGTGTCTGGTAAAGGTCGGAAATTTCTCCGTATGTTGTCAGTCGATGCCAACTAACAGCGAACATGAGATAGCCTCCGTCAATGATATGATGATGATGATGATAATTGTTGTTTTAAGGGGCCTAACGTCTAGGTTATTGGCCCCTAATGGTCTGGGTGATAGCGAAAATGTCAATGAAGTGGAAACCAGAACGAAAATTAAGAGAGAAGGAAAGTACTTATAAAAAAGGAACTCAGATTGAAACTACTCACAAAATGGAGAGCAGTAATACTTACAAAGGGGAATTTAGAACGAAAATACTCACAAAAGGAATATATTGAAAAAAACGCACAAAATGTAGGTTAAGTTCAAAACACGTACAAAATGCAACGTATAGTCGAAATACTTACAAAATGCAAGTGAAATCAAAATACTTACAAAATGCAAATGAGATTGAAAATACATACAAAATGTAGTTTAGATTCAAAATACCCACAAAATGCAATTGAGAATTAACTACTTGCAAAAAGCAGTTTAGGTTAAAAATACAAAATCCAACTGAAATCGCTTACAATATGTTTGGTAGATTCAAACTTCTCATTTGGATGGACAATACTTAAAAAATGCAATTTAGATTGAAAATACTTACAAAATGTAATTTAGATTCAAAATATCCACAAAAATGCAATTGAGAATTAACCACTTGCAAAAAAGCGGTGTAGGTTGAAAATACAAAATGCAATTGAAATTCAAAATACTCACGTTCCACTGGATGTGAGCCCCTGGGGGACTCCGTCAATGACATACGTGGTCTCAGGACATAGTTGAAAGACTTACTAAAAAGCAATTTAGATTGTCAATCCTTATAAAAAGCAATCGAGGTTGAAAAATCTCACAAAATGCAACGTAGATCGAAAAGACTTACAAAATGCAACGGAGATTGAAAACATCCACAAAATGGAGGGGAGATACAAAAATAACAGGGCGGGAATCTTAAAGGGAAAATGAAATATAATGAAAATAAAAACAACAGGAAAGTGAAAGAGGAGAGGGTCCGCCCCACAGGTAAGGGACAAAAGGGGGGAATCCGGACCCAGCTCAGGAATCCCTCGGGGTCGCCATTCCCGAGCTTACCAGCCGTGAGCCCCTGAGGGTGCACCAGAAGTGCTGGGGCTACATACACCCTACCTCCTTGAGGGCCTTGAGTAGAAGGCAGGAGATAACAGGAAAAGAAAGAGAAGGCAGAGTCCTCCCAGAAGGAGGGGATCAGGAAAGATGATGATGATGATGATAATTGTTGTTTAAAGGGGGCCTAACATCTAGGTTATCGTCCCCTGATGGTTTGGGTGATCGTGAAGATGAAAATGAAAAGCGAACTTAAAACTAAAACTGATGATGTAGATAATTGTTGTTTTAAGGGGCCTAACATATAGGCTATCGGCCCCTGATGGTTTGGGTGATCGTGAAGATGAAAATGAAATGCAAACTTAAAACTAAAACTAACTACCGACCTACATACTAGAAGAAGAAATGGAAAATTAAAGGAGAATAAGGCAAATAAAGGACAGGAGGAGAAGAAATGCCCTCAACCCTTGAAGAATGCGGATTGAGGGACTTGGAAGGAAGGAGAGCCATGAAAGGCAGATAGGAAAGTGAAAGAGGAGAGGGTCCGCCCCGAAGGGAGGGGACAAAAGGGGAAAACGAACCCAGCTCAGGAATCCCTCGGGGTCGCTAACTCCCGAACTCACCAGCCGTGAGCCCCTGAGGGTGTAGCATTATCTAGTGTGCACCAAAAGTGGTGGGGATACATACACCCGGCCTCCTTGAGGGTCTTAAGCAGAAGGCAGGAGATAACATGAAAAGAAAAAGAAGGCTGACCCCTCGCAGAAGGAGGGAATCTGAAAAGATGAGACAAGGGCCAATTAAGGCGGGAAAGGAAGTGACTCCCTAGGCCTCGGATACCCTAATACCGTCGGGGTCGGAAGAGAACAAGAGTTGACCAAGTGAGGTCGACAGGAAAGAAGACAGAGAGGAGCCCGGCACAAGTAAGTGGAAGCAATGCCGGACTCAGCTGGGGCCCCGTGGTCGCCAACCCACATCCCACTAGATGTGAGCCCCTGGGGGGCAGGAAAGAAGACAGAGAGGAGCCCGGCACAAGTAAGTGGAAGCAATGCCGGACTCAGCTGTGGTCCCGTGGTTGCCAACCCACGTCTCACTAGATGTGAGCCCCTGGGGGACTCCGTCAATGACATACGTGGTCTCTGGACAAAGTTGATCACCAATTTCTGAGTGCTTAAAGAGAGACGCAAACGCTGACTTGTCCGTTTTGCGCATTGAACATCCGTCAAAAAGAGGATGGAGTTGGCGCCAGCTCATAATGAAAGTACTCCGCTTTTTCAGTTTCGTGTTTTAAAACACACACTATTGTCATAAATAGCTGACTCGAGTTTACGGGCGTTACTTCATTTCTGATCGTCACAGTACCGTTCATAGCTGATAGGGGGACAACCTTTGACTTTCTGGAAATTTTCACTTCAGCGCAAGACTTACCAACTTACGTTCGGGTTAAATTTGTTTCGTGTGTAACTTTTGAACTATAAAACGCAGAACAAAAACAAGAGCACCTCTGTAAAGCTTAAAGAATGCTATTTCTTATGTGAGGTATATTGCGTTGCGTAAGTAGCCGTCTTAGTCTGCTAAACGTGCAAACAAATTCTAACCTAATAATTAGAATTTTCCTTTTGTTTTTTGTTACAATGTACCCCGAGCGCAGAGAAAACATTGCTTGTAGTACTATTTATGGAATCTGCATGCTTTTATGGTTCATTTGATACCACTTTTGATTACCTACGTAGAGTTGTTTGGTGTTTACTCCCGTCCGGTAATACCAACTTACCTTCGGATTAAATTTGTTTCGTCTGTAACTGTTGAATTATTGGACGTAAAACAAAAATAAGATCACAACTGTAAAGCTAAAGCGATGATACTTCTTATTTCAGGTTCATTTTTGAAGGAGCTGCCGTCTTATTGTCTCTAATAAACGTGCAAATGAATTAAAACTTACAAAAATTTTGAATTTCGAGCGTTTGTTGTTGTTACAATCTACCCCGAAATGAGAAAATAATTGCTTAAAGTCTTATATATAGGGTCTGCATGCTTTTCTCTTTCATATGACACCAGTTTTGTCTGCCTAGCCAAAGTCGTTCGGTTTTTACGGGCGTTCCAGGATAGCGGTGAAACATTCCTGGAATTCCAGATTTCCAGGCCTGGAAATCAAGGAAGCCGGCGCATGTACGGCCGAGTATTTTTATAAGTTGTTCCCTAGGGTCGAATTAATGGATTCTGAAAAAAAAAATAGCTTGATAATTTTTTTTTGGAGGTTAATGCGATATTTTGACTTAAATGCCTGGTCTAAATGTGTGTCACGGTAAAGTCGTACTGTAACCTTCCCAAGTTACAAAGAGACTGAACCCGTGTTCTGGGGAGTTACGTATTTTATTAATGTGATGTGTATATTTTTATTGGAGGTTTTTTATGTCTTATAATTATTTAGCAGAATGTATATTATGACGTGCTTGATTTACAAGTAATTTATTTAGCGTATAAGTATTGTAAATTCAGCAGGATCCAAATCTAGAGAAGTTGGAATATTTTAACATTGGAATAATCTAAAAGTTTTGTAACAGGAAAAGGTACACGAACAAGGATGTACGAGTTGGTGCCCTAACCCGGGGTAAAACCCGAGCGCCAGTAAGGGTGAGTCAGGGATGAGACTTGGCATCTATGTACGAGCTAGGACGATGGACTGTGTTCCATATTTGGTGATATTGAGAATCAGGCGTTGGGATTGGTTGGATCTCGTGGATGGAGCCAGGTAATCAGGGATTATGGAGGGGGATGATGACGGTACTTAGATTTTGTGGAAGCAAGTGGAGGACACTCGTAATTTGGACTTCGTGTGGAGTAGTCTCAATTTTGGAACTCCGCGGGACGAGGGACACTCAATTTAGGACCGCGGTGCGGTGTGGACTCAATTTTCAGATTCCGTGTGGGACGGAACTCAGTTTTAGAACTCCGGACGGGAGTAGAATTATTCTTCGGTATTAGTCAGTAGGACTTGTCTTTTGGTTTTGTGTGTTGAGAAAGAGACATTACAGTATAACACTAGTCGTGTTTGATACAATAACCAAGTTGCTGGCTATAAGTTCTTGATTGAATTATGAGCCTAGTCTTAAGTATATCGCCAAGGTTACTTATTTCGAACAGAACAAAGTATTGTAATCTGATTTCTGTACATCTGTATTTCAACTATAGCGGCAAATTATTCGTACAGGAATGCTGGTCAAATATGCTATGCATTATTAAATTCACAAGCGGAGTTAATGCGACGATCCAAAACGGATTCCAAGCATTTGTATGAGACTAGATCCACGACGCAAATTAAATCGTTGGATACTAGTTACAAAAGTAACGAACATAATATTCATCATAACAGTAGAAACGGCGTGTGAAACAAAATTAATTGTGCTGCGAGTAATAGGACTAATTCTTTTGGAGCAATTACCCCAGAATTAGTAGAGCTAGGTCACCACTGCTGAAGCCGACATCTGTAAGTACCGATGAACTTTATTCCTGAGGGTCATCTGTATCATGTCATATGTGTGTATGTGTAAATAAGATAGGGAGTGTTATTATTCTATACGAGGAGGATCCTGCGAAATGTGTGTTTTATGTCTGGTATAATAATATATTATCGATTTTACCAGAAGCTGAAGGGTTTTATTTATTAGGTCACTTAGGAGAAGTTAGGTGTGAATGTCTATTGCTGTTGGATATATCGTACAGGTGTTAAACCCCCACGCACCCCGTACATATAGAAGTATTGAGAGGCTGAAATATTACAATTGGTCGCCCAAGTGGGGCTGGCATATTACAGTACAGAGGACAGATGGCGAACCTCAGGTATTTGGAATTGATTTGAGAGTTGCTTTCCACGCAACTGAAATCTCTCGTATCAATTGCACATGCCTGAGGCTCACTGACTATTCCTCTGCACGACTTTGAAACCGGGATTGACCTGCCAAAATCCGTGGCGTTAACTGTAAGTTAGTTAATTGTACGTCAGTTGTTAGTTAATAATGACTGTGTGGCCTCCTGAGGGGCCGAGTGCAAGTCTTTCTAGTTAACGCCCGTGGATAACCTGCGAGTCGTAATGAGGATGAAGTGATTATGAAGACAGCACATTCATCCAGTCCCCGAGCCACTGGAATCAACCCCAGGAGATTAAAATCCCTGTTAGTTTTTAGTTTGAACGGTAGTTTGTCATTTCATAATCATTTTGCACAATTATCTTTAACATCAGGGACCGATAGCATAGTTGTTCCCCGAAAAGCCGTCCTGAAGTGTCTATACTGGCAGAGATTGTAAAAATAAAGAAGCTTCCAAGCACAGCAAACAATTGTTTCATTCATGTTGATTCCTTTGAGGGCTTTGTGACATTGTGGTCATGTAGCGCCGAGTAATTTGGTATGTGTACAATTTGTCTGATAACCTCTACCACTGTGATGTCTGTACTATTTGCTGTTGTTGATTCTTTCAGAAGCTTTGTGTGAGTATTTTAGTAATTGTGGTAGGATTTGGGTAGAACGCGGGTGTGACCATAAGTTAGGTACCATCCCGGCCAATGTATTTTGTACAACCCTACATGGAAGTGTGTTTACAGGAAATTCCAGAGCCAGCCGGTCATTCTGCAAGAACAAATAAGTTACCTTAGCTTTTGGGTTTTCACAATGGTAGTGGTGGGGGACCGAAGTGAGGATGATTTCAGAGGATGATGATGATGATGATAATTGTTGTTTTAAGGGGCCTAACATCGAGGTTATCGGCCCCTAATGATCTGGGTGATAGCGAAAATGATAATGAAATGGAAACCAGAACAAAATTTACTGAGACGGAAAACACGTACAAAAAGGAACTCAGATGGAAACAACTCACAATATGGTCTTACAAAAGGGAATTTAGAACGAAAAGTTGCACAACAAGAATAGATTGAAAAAAGACCCACAAGACGTAGGCGAGATTCAAAATACGTACAAAATGCAATGTAGCGTCGAAATACTTACAAAATGCAACTGAAATTCAAAATACTTACAAAATGCAAATGAGATCGAAAATACGTACAAAATGCAATTGAGGTTCAAAATACTTACAAAATGCAATTGAAATTGAAAATACACAATGCAATTCAGATTGAAATAGGCCTTATCCCAGTTTCAATCCAAATTATTCACAAAGTGCAATCGAAATTCAAAATATTTACAAAATGCAATTGAAATTGAAAATGCTTACAAAATGTACGGTGATTCTAACGACTCATGTGGATTGACAATACTTACAAAATGCAATTTAGATTGAAAATACTTGACAAAATGTAATTTAGATTCAAAACACCCACAAAATGCAATTGAGAATCAAAATATGTGCAAAATGCCCACCAAACAAAATGCAATTTAGATTCAAAATTCGTGCGAAATGCGGCGTTGGTTGAAAATTCTTACAAAATGGAATTGAAATTCAAAATACTCACTAAAAGGCCCGGGCACATGCATTGAAAGACTTACTAAAAAGCAATTTAGATTGTCAATCTTTACAAAATGCAATTGAGGTTGAAAACAATCGCGAGATGTAATTTAGATCGAAAAAATGATGATGATGATGATAATTGTTGTTTTAAGGGGCCTAACATCTAGGCTATCGGCCCCTGATGGTTTGGGTGATCGGGAAGATGAAAATGAAAATGCAAACTTAAAACAAAAACTAACTACTAACTTATATACTAGAAGAAGAAATGGAAAACTAAAGGAGAATAAGGCAAATAAAGGACAGGAGGAAAAGAAATGCCCTCAACCCTCGAAGAATGCGGATTGAGGGACTTGGAATGAAGGAGAGCCATGAAAGGCAGATAGGAAAGTGAAAGAGGAGAGGGTCCGCCCCGAAGGTAAGGGACAAAAGGGGAAAACGGACCCAGCTCAGGAATCCCTCGGGGTCGCCAACTCCCGAACTCACCAGCCGTGAGCCCCTGAGGGTGTAGCATTATCTAGGGTGCACCAAAAGTGGTGGGGCTACATACACCCTGCCTCCTTAAGGGCCTTGAGCACAAGGCAGGAGGTAAAAGGAAAAGAAAAAGAAGGCTGACCCCTCACAGAAGGAGGGTGTCAGGAAAGATGAGACAAGGGCCAATTAAGGCGGGAAAGGAAGAGACTCCCTAGGCCTCGGATACCCTAATACCGTCGGGGTCGGAAGAGAACAAGAGTTGACCAAGGGAGGTCGACAGGAAAGAAGAAAGAGAGGAGCCCGGCACAAGTAAGTGGAAGCAATGCCGGACTCAGCTGGGGCCCCGTGGTCGCCAACCCACGCCCACTAGATGTGAGCCCCTGGGGGAAGATCGAAAAAACATACAAAAAGCAACGTAGATTAAAAATGCCTGAAAGGAATTTAGGTACACGGTGAACCAAGTAACAAAAAGCAGTGCGGGAATCTTAAAGAGAAAAGTAAATATAATGAAAAGAGGAGAGGAGAGGGGAGAGAGGAGAAGGTCCGCCCCAAAGGGAAGGGACAAAAGGGGAAAACGGACCCAGCTCAGGAATCCCTCGGGGTCGCCAACTCCCGAACTCACCAGCCGTGAGCCCCTGATGGTGTAGCATTATCTACGGTGCACCAGAAGTGGTGGGGCTACATACAGCCTGCCTCCTTAAAAGAAGGCTGACCCCTCACAGAAGGAGGGTATCAGGAAAGATGAGACAAGGGCCAATTAAGGCGGGAAAGTGAAAGACTCCCTAGGCCTCGGATACCCTAATACCGTCGGGGTCGGAAGTGAATAAGAGTTGACCAAGTGAGGTCGACAGGAAAGGAGACTGAGAGGAGCCCGGCACAAGTAAGTGGAAGCAATGCCGGACTCAGCTGGGGTCCCGTGGTCGCCAACCTACGCCCCACTAGATGTAAGCCCCTGGGGGGGATTTCAGAGGAAGAACCAGCACTTTGCCTGGGGCAAGTGGCCCAAAAGGAGTGTGCGATGGAATGACAAGATAAGAAAGATCCACTCAGGAGATTAGCTGGCTCAATTCGCCAACACCCGCTCAAACCCCAAAACCAGAATTACATTCCTTGGCAGAGCCGGGAATCCAATCTGGGGCTCCACAGTGAGAGCCAAGACTTTCGTGTAGTCTAGTTGGGTAGAATTGTATGATAACCTTTATAATAGTGCTGTCCTTTGTGGTGGGGCGTGTGTGTAATTAAAACTATGACTGGGAAGCAAGAGCCCGTGTTAGGATGATGATGATAATTGTTGTTTTAAGGGACCTAACATCTAGGTTATCGGCCCCTAATGATCTGGGTGATAGCAAAAATGAGAATGAAATGGAAACCAGAACGAAAATTATGTGAGACGGAAAATACGTACAAAGAGAAACTCAGATGGAAACAACTCACAATATGGTCTAACAAAAGGGAATTTAGGACGAAAAGATTCACAAAAAGAATAGATTGAAAAAGACCCACAAAACGTAGGCTAGATTAAAAATACGTACAAAATGCAATGTAGCGTCGAAATACTTACAAAATGCAACTGAAATTCAAAATACTTACAAAATGCAAATGAGATCGAAAATACGTACAAAATGCAACTGAGGTTCAAAATACTTACAAAATGCAATTGAAATTGAAAATACACAATGCAATTCAGATTGAAATAGGCCCTATCCCAGTTCCAATCCAAATTATTCACAAAGTGCAATTGAAATTCAAAATACTTACAAAATGAAATTGAAATTGAAAATGCTTACAAAATGTACGGTAGATTCAAACGACTCATGTGGATTGACAATACTTACAAAATTCAATTTAGATTGAAAATACTTGACAAAATGTAATTTAGATTCAAAATACCCACAAAATGCAATTAAGAATCAAAATATGTGCAAAATGCCCACCAAACAAACTGCAATTTATATTCAAAATTCGTGCGAAATGCGGTTTTGGTTGAAAATACTTACAAAATGCAATTGAAATTCAAAATACTCACATAAAGGCCCGGCCACCTGCATTGAAAGATTTACTAAAAAGCAATTTAGATTGTCAATCTTCCGTGTTAGGATTTATTACTAGTGAAAAACTACATAGAGGCACTTGTAGGATACCTGAAATGGAAATTGAACCCATCTCTCATCAGTTTTGCTTCAGGAGGCCGAATGTATTGCGTGACAACGCTCAGATCAAAATTAAATTTCTGGGTAGAGCCTGGTATCGAAACTGAGATATTTATGACCGGAATCTAAAAACGTACCTCGAGATCACAACAGATCGTCGCTGGGCACATAATTAGAACTCTTGCAAGCACAGCGAATACGATATCAAGTGTTCTCTATCGTGTAATAATTACATTTCATAACCTAGTAATATGGAATCTGTCTTCTAAAGTAATTTATAGCCGAAAAAAAAACACTTGCGGGCATTAAATTAGTTGTTTTACCGTGTCGTTTATATCGCCCAATGTTTACTGAATTACTTCTATAGCACTTTCTAGTGCGAGAATGGAATGTTTATTTAAATAATAATGGTGTTGAAGCAAGCGAAGTTAGAATATTAACATGGCCTCAAGCAGGAATCTTGCGAAACGCCGCACCGGTCGGCCGGCTGCTTCACGCAAAATTCTAAAAGGAGAAAATAAATTGGAAGGGAATTGCCTCGCACATGGACTTGTTTTCAGAGCTAATTCTCTCGGAACAGTTGTGTTATCACAGATCAAGGTGGTGAGGTGGTAGTTGATGCTTTAAGAGGTTTAACATCTAGGTCATCTAGCGGCTTCGGTGGCGTAGTCTGAAGCATGCTGAACTGCTGTGCCCAATATAGCGGGTTCAAACCCGGCCGAATTTGTCGGATTTTTTAAGAGCGTTGAAAATTCTTCAGTATGCCTTCCTTCAGAGGGGAAGTAAAGTCGGCGGTCCCACGTCATAGATTAATGGCATGTAAAAGATCCTTCCACAGACTAAACATGTGTGAAGCTAAATTGTTAGGTTAGATTTCGTCGGAACGCTCTATCAAAGTTCCAACGTTCACCACTAGGTATCATTGATATCTGGTAGCGAAAGTTGGAACTACCTGAAGCTCATCCTAAGGGTGTCCGCTGGAAGCAGCTACAGACTCAGGTGAGCCGAACATGTCCTCAGACACTCCCGGCACTCAAAGACATACGATAACTAAATATAAATCTAGGTCATCTGCCCCTAATGGTTTGGATGATAGTGAAAATGATAATGAAATGAAAACTGCAACTAAAACTAACTCCTCCACAGGCTCACACCTAGTGGGACGTAGGTTGGCGACCAGGGGACCCTATGAGTCATGATGATGACGATGATGATGATGATATTTGTTTTAAGGGACCTAACATCAAGTTTATCGGCCCCTGTGAAGGATGAAAATGTAATGAAAACTATATGTAATATTAACTACAGACATACATACAACAATCATCATCATCAAGCAAAGTACAGTTTTATAACTAACTGACAAACTAAAAGAAGAGAAGTACAAAAAATAATAAGTGAAATAAAAGTCACGAAAAGTAAATCCCCTTAACCCTCAAAGAATGAGGACTGAGGGTGTCAGAAAGAAGTAGAGCAGGAAGTAAAGTGAAAGAGGAGAGGGTCAGCCCCAAAGGCAATGGAAAGAGGGGGAAAACCCTTGAGCCCTTGAGGGTGTAGCACTATCACGGGTGCAACATAAGTGGTGGGGCTACACACACCCTGACTCCTTTAGGGCCTTGATCAGAAGGCAGGAGATATCTTGAAAACAAAAACATTAAGACTAACCCCTCGAAGAATGAAGGATCAGGAAATATGAGACAAAGGGCAATTAAGGCGGGAAATTGAAAGACTCCCTATGCCTCGTTTACCCTAATACCTTTGAGGTCGGAAGAGAACACGAGTTGACCAGGGAAGGTTGAAAGGAAAGATGATAGAGTGGAGCTCGCCACAAGTAAGTGCAAACAATGCCGGTTATTAGTGGAAGTAGTGGAAGGGCTTTGCTTGTATTCCGTGGTCGCCACCCAACGCCGTACTCCTTATGTGCCACTGGAAGGGAGGGTTAAATAAAGTGGGAGACATTGAAGTTGGGTATTGCTAAGTCAGGTGTTATGCATACAATGACGTTTATACATATGCAGCTAAAATTGAGTCAAACCTGGAATCTTGGATCTGATTTTACATGCCTAAATTTCAAGTTTTAGTCTGGAAAAATCTACAGTAGGGTTTGTCTTTTTCGAGGCCACAATATGTGAGATGAAAATGTTTATCACTAAAGAATGTGAAAATATCTCAGAATTGTGTGCTGATAAACTGGAATCCCTTCAAGCGTCATTCACTAACAAGTTTCTTAGTAAATAAATTCTACCTTTGCTTTCTCATTTTGTTATTCTTCCTGCCATATAACCGCATAGTAGCACGACTTAAACAACTCTCCTCAATTATTTGTTTATCATCTTAGCTTATTTATGGTATTTAATAATCACTTGAATAAAACTAAAAGTAAATATGTATGGCTACTTGTCATGAATCATAAACAGCATCCCTGCGGGAGTAGTTTTACGACAGAAGATGGCAAGGCACGATGAAGTGTTTATTTTGGTCGAGACAGTTTTATTGTGGCTGGCCTGTAACGTGCATACCAAGCAACTCAAGACGTTTCACTGGAAACATTAAGAGAAGAACCTGATATGGTGTTAATGATAGTTGTTTCAATGGGCAAATCGTCTTGGCCATTTTCCCTTAAATACGTAGCGATAATTACAATGAATATGAAACTAACTATTATTAGAACTAACTAGGCCTACGAAACTTGCATACTAGCTGGGAAAATAAATGCAAAATAGAAAGAAAGAGAGAAAGAAAAAAAGAAAGAAAGACATAGGCCTAAGGGAATTAAAAGACAGGGAAATGAAATGCCTCTATCGCTCGAAGAATGAGGATTGAGGGGCTTGGACGGAAGTAGAGACATTTATTTACTTATCGTATGGATTTTAGTGCCGGGACTCTCCGAGGACGTGTTCGGCTCGCTAAAGGCTGTAGCTGCATCAAGCGGACACCCATAGGGTGGGTTACAAGCTCCGTTCAATTTCAAGTAGTTCCAACTTTCACTACCAGATGTCACTGACAAATAATGGTGAACGTTGAAACTTTGATAGAGCGTTCCAACGAAATCTAACCTAGACATTTAGCTTCACACAAGTTTAGTCTGTGAAAGGATCTTTAACATGCCATAAATCTATGACATGGGACCGCCGGCTTTACTTCCCCTCCGAAGGAAGGCATACTGAAGGATTTTAACGCTCTTAAAAATCCGACGACTTCGGCTGGGTTTGAACCCGCGATCTTGGGAACAGCAGTTCAGCATGCTACCAACTACGCCATCTAAGCCGCTAGTAGAGACATGAAAGGCAGCGAGGAAAGAGTAAGAAGATAGGGTCCGTTTAAAAGACAATAGAAAAAGGGGAGGAACCGAACCCAGCTCAGGAAACCCTCAGGGTCGCCAACTTCTAAGTTCAACAGCTGTGAGCCTTTCAGGGTGTGGCACTGTACAGGACGCATCATAAGTTGTGGGGCTACACTTACCCTGCCTCTTTTAGAGCCTTGAGCAGAAGGCGGGAGATATCGCGAAAGTAAAAACAAGAGGTCTGACCCCTTAAAGATGATGATGATGATAATGATGATAATTGTTGTTTTAAGGGGCCTAACATCGAGGTTATCGGCCCCTAATGATCGGGGTGATAGCGAAAATGATAATGAAATGGAAACCAGAACAAAATTATCGAAGACGTAAATACGTACAAAAAGGAACGCACATGGAAACAACTCACAATATGGTCTTACAAAAGGGAATTTAGAACGAAAAGTTGCACAAAAAGAATAGATTGAAAAAGACCCACAAAACGTAGGCTAGATTCAAAATACGTACAAAATGCAAAGTAGCGTCGAAATACTTACAAAATGCAACTGAAATTCAAAATACTTACAAAATGCAAATGAGATCGAAATTACGTACAAAATGCAATTGAGGTTCAAAATACTTACAAAATGCAATTGAAATTGAAAATACACGATGCAATTCAGATTGAAATATCCCAGTTCCAATCCAAATTATTCACAAAGTGCAATTGAAATTCAAAATACTTACAAAATGCAATTGAAATTGAAAATGCTTACAAAATGTACGGTAGATTCAAACGACTCATGTGGATTGACAATACTTACAAAAAGCAATTTAGATTGAAAATACTTGACAAATGTAATTTAGATTCAAAAAATACCCACAAAATGCAATTGAGAATCAAAATATGTGCAAAATGCCCACCAAACACAATGCAATTTAGATTCAAAATTCGTGCGAAATGCGGTTTTGGTTGAAAATACTTACAAAATGCAATTGAAATTCAAAATACTCACTAAAAGGCCCGGCAACCTGCATTGAAAGACTTACTAAAAAGCAATTTAGATTGTCAATCTTTACAAAATGCAATTGAGGTTGAAAACAATCGCGAGATGTAATTTAGATCGAAAAAACTTACAAAATGCAACATAGATCAAAAATGCCTTAAAAAATCGCTAAAAGGGAATTTAGATACACGGTGATTCGAGTAACAAAAACAGTGCGGGAATCTAAAAGAGAAAAGGAAATAGAAGGAAAAGAGGGGAGGAGAGGGGAGAGAGGAGAAGGTCCGCCCCAAAGGGAAGGGACAAAAAGGGGAAAACGGACCCAGCTCAGGAATCCCTCGGGGTCGCCAACTCCCGAACTCACCAGCCGTGAGCCCCTGAGGGTGTAGCATTATCGACGGTGCACCGGAAGTGGTGGGGCTACATACACCCTGCCTCCTTAAGGGCCTTGAGCACAAGGCAGGAGGTAAAAGGAAAAGAAAAAGAAGGCTGACCCCTCACAGAAGGAGGGTATCAGGAAAGATGAGACAAGGGCCAATTAAGGCGGGAAAGTGAAAGACTCCCTAGGCCTCGGATAACCTAATACCGTCGGGGTCGGAAGAGAACAAGAGTTGACCAAGTGAGGTCGACAGGAAAGGAGAAAGAGAGGAGCCAGGCACAAGTAAGTGGAAGCAATGCCGGACTCAGCTGGGGCCCCGTGGTCGCCAACCCACAACCCACTAGATGTGAGCCCCTGGGGGGGACCCCTTAAAGAACGAGGGATCAGGAAATTTGGGGGTATTGAGTTGCAGTCTCACTGCCTCCTGGTGGCACTGATTGGTACTAAGAAGAACTTACCAGAGAGCTATGTGCTGAATCTGTATATTATTCCTATTACTATTCGTTGGTGACAGGCGCTGGAAACTGTAGAAGATGGTGATGATGATGATTGTTATAAAATACAAAGCGGCAACATTTGAAACAAGGGTCAATTAAGTTAAAAAGGGAGAAACTCCCAACGCCGTGGATACCCAAATACAGTATTAGACGGAAGAGAACAAGAGCTGGCCAAGGGTGGTCAGTAGTAATATGATAGATAAATAATTCAGGTTATTTGGGCTGATACACGCGGCATTAGCCCAGAAAACATGAATTATTTATATAATCCGGGCCGTGAAAGCCTTAATATACACAAGATGATAGATAATAATAATGTTGTGGGTTTTACGTCCCAATGAAACTTTTAGAGACGCCGGGGTGCCAGAATTCTGCCCCGAAGGGGATCTTTAACGTGCCAGTAAATCTACCTACACGGCTCCCTCACATTTAAGCACCCTTTGCCAGTCAAAAAGAAAGAAAAAAGATGAAAGAGATGAGCCCAGCACAAATAAGTGGAAGAAATGCTGGTCTCAGCTGGGGTTCCATGGTTGCCAACCCACGTTCCAAATCTCGTGAGCCCCTGGGGGGAGGGAGTAGTAGAGCCATGAAAGGTTGATGATGATGATGATGATAATTGTTGTTTTAAGGGGCCTAACATAGAGGTTATCGGCCCCTAATGATCTGGGTGATAGCAAAAATGATAATGAAATGGAAACAATAACAAAATTATCTGAGTCGGAAAAAACGTACAAAAAGGAACTCAGATGGAAACAACTCACAATATGGTCTTACAAAAGGGAATTTGGAACGAAAAGATCCACAAAAAGAATAGATTGAAAAAAGATCCACAAGACGTAGGCGAGATTCAAAATACGTACAAAATGCAATGTAGCGTCGAAATAGTTACCAAGTGCAACTGAAATTCAAAATACTTACAAAATGCAAATGAGATCGAAAATACGTACAAAATGCAATTGAGGTTCAAAATACTTACAAAATGCAATTGAAATTGAAAATACTCAATGCAAGTTAGATTGAAAAAAGCCGATTCAGATTCAAAATACTCACAAAGTGCAATTGGAATTCAAAAGACTGACAAAATGCAATTGAAATTGAAAATGTTTACAAAATGTACGGTAGATTCAAACGACTCGTGTGGATTGACAATACTTACAAAATGCAATTTAGATTGAAAATACTTGACAAAATGTAATTTAGATTCAAAATACCCACAAAATGCAATTGAGAATCAAAATATGTGCAAAATGCTCGCCAATCAAAATGCAATTTAGATTCAAACTTCGTGCGAAATGCGGTTTTGGTTGAAAATACTTACAAAATGCAATTGAAATTCAAAATACTCACAAAGGTCCCTCCGCCATAATGAAAGACTTACTAAAAAGCAATTTAGATTGTCAAACTTTACAAAATGCAATTGAGGTTGAAAACAATCGCGAGATGTAACTTAGATCGAAAAAACAGACAAATAGCAACGTAGATTAAAAATGCCTTAAAAAATCGCTAGAAGGGAATTTAGATACACGGTGAACCAAGTAACAAAAACAGTGCGGGAATCTTAAAGAGAAAAGTAAATATAAGGAGAAGAGGAGAGGAGAGGGGAGGAGAGGGGAGAGAGGATAAGGTCCGCCCCTAAGGTAAGGGACTAAAGGGGAAAAAGGACCCAGCTCAGGAATCCCTCGGGGTCGCTAACTGCCGAACTCACCAGCCGTGAGCCCCTGAGGGCGTAGCATTATCTACGGTGCACCAGAAGTGGTGGCGCTACATACATCCTGCCTCCTTAAGGGCCTTGAACACAAGGCAGGAGGTAAAAGGAAAAGAAAAAGAAGGCTGACCCCTCACAAAAGGAGGGTGTCAGAAAAGATGAGACAAGGGCCAATTAAGGCGGGAAAGGAAGAGACTCCCTAGGCCTCGGATGCTCTAATACCGTCCGGGTTGGAAGACAACAAGAGTTGACTAAAAGGGGAAAGATGACTGAAGGGTGTCCGATACAAGGAACTGGAAGCAATGCACGACTCAGCTGGGGTCCCGTGGTCGCCAAATCACGTTCCACTAGTCGTAGGACCTTGGAAGAGTACCTGTAAGGAATACTGACGGCAATTAACTGTTCTGTCTAGAAGGATCTGTTTCTTACCCTTAACCTGAAGTTAACACCCAACTACACGGGGCTGACGACCAAGATGTTACTAGTCCCTAAATTGAATTAAGAACAACTATTTTCGATGGACTGCAGATCTAGTTCTTGGTATACGAAATATTTTAATATTTTTATCAAAGCACAGATTTTTTATAATGAAAATGAAAATCCACAGCCTGCTTCCAGTCTCCGACCGGGTCAGGAATGGAATGAATGAAGCCCCCATCTAGCGGCGAGGATATGAACTGTGCCGGCTGCCGAGGCCTGACGCACTCCTCTGGGGCAATGATTAATGAATGACATATGAAATGAAATGATAGTGGAGAGTGTTGCCGGAATGAAATTTTGACAGGGAAAACCGGAGTACCCGGAGAAAAACCCGTCTGCCTCCGTTTTGTCCAGCACAGATCTCACATGGAGTGACCGGGATTTGAACCACAGACCCAGCGGTGAGAGGCCGGCGTGCTGCCGCCTGAGCCACGGAGGCTTACATTTTTTATAATAATAATAATAATAATAATAATAATAATAATAATAATAAAATATATAAACTGAAGAGGCAAGGGGGTTACACCAAGCAGATGAAGGAAGAACTCCGGAGGCTAGGAATTACAGATGACGACTGTCGAGACAGAACACAATTCAGGGAAATACTTTCGAACAAAAAGGTTCTTGTGGGAGAAAAGAGAGAACGCAGGGGAGGAAGATGGACAGCAGAGAGAAAGGCGCAACACTCTGAAAGAATGAAGGAAGTGTGGAGGAAGAGAAAGGTAGAAAGAACTATGAGAAGGAAATGAAACGAACGATATTTGCGTGGTCCTTAGTTTTGGCCGGTTCGCATAATGTAATGTAATGTAATGTAATAATAATAATAATAATTGGATTTTTAAAAATCATTGTCTTCCTTTTATAAATACTGGTTTAAGTCTGTAAGAAATACGCCTTTAGAGATTTGATGTGGCCTTTCATTGAATTTAATTTAACTCTTGTCGACCTTGCAAACTGGGTTTTATATCCTACTTGTACTTATGTGTTGTTGTTGTTGTTGTTGTTTTATCTAGGGGCTTTACGACAGCTTGGTCATGTAGCCCCGAGTATTTGTGTGTGAGTAATTTGTCTGATAATAATATCGTATGCCGGGTGCAAGCTTTGTAATTAGACACCCAGAGGGTAGCTTGCATGTCGAATTTCGTTGTTCCTTGAATCTCTATGAAAGTCAAGGAGGTTAGACATCTAAGCTCCTTGAACACTATAGCGCTTTTTAGTAGAGAAATGAGGAACTTTGTGTTGGCGGAAACTCCAGAGATAAATTTAGCCATTATGAACACGGCCTACAGAATTCTAATGGGTTCTTTGACATGCCAACAACGTATGACATGTATGTCGTGATTTTTGTCGCCTTTCAAAAATCACTTACCACGGACAGGAGCGAACCTGCAATCTTGGGGTTAGTAGACCGACACGCTATCCACTCACCCACCGTGGCAGGCTATTTGTCTGATAACCTGTTTTATTGTGATAGCTGTATTATTGTGTGTACTTGTAATTCAGGTGATGAATGGGAAGGAGACAGCCGTGGCCGTAAGTTTCGAATCATCCTGTCATATGCCTGGAGTAGAAGTGGGAATCCACGGAAAAACCAAAAACCCTTCCAAGATGGCTGAGGTGGGTATCGAACCCACAGGTGGGTATCGCACCCACCTCTTCTCAGTTTTGCCTCACCAGGCTGAGTGTACCTTTTTTCAGTCCTCAGACCAGAATTAAGTGCCTTGAAGATTCAAAACAGATAGATAGTTAATCTTAGAATAACAAATCGATGATCCTGAAACTTGCCAAATGAAACGATTCGATTGTTAGAAAATGCGCTTGCTAAAGAAGCAAGTTTACTAAACCTAATATTAAGCACAGCCATCACCTGAACTATACAAATTTTAAAACGATTCTTATTAAGTGACCGTCATGGGACATAGCATTATCGTATGTGAATGTGACTTCACTTTCATCTTTGTAACTACACATTCCTGGCCAAGCAACTAGTTTCATATTTATGTTGGTTATATATATATATATTTCGGTAGACTATATACGTACATAACACTTAAAGTAAGTACTGAATAATCCGACATATAAGTCAGATATTGTAACTCCATGCTGAAGGTAATATGGCAAAATTTGCGAAATTTGTGATATTACCATGTTGTGTGGACTGATCTAAAAAAGTGGTCATTATGTTCTCTTCGGATCGCCTTAGTTTTTAGTGATACTTATGAAGCATAATGCACCATTGTTTTACAACATAGTCCAGTTATCGGTGTTGGTGACATGATTAAAAAAGAAAGACCAATTCATAACTATCGTCCATAAATTTGTAAGAGAATGAGTTGTGTTTTGTACGATACTAAATACTGAACATAATTATGTTCCTCCCTATCCTATTCGAGGAAATGTATATGCAAATTTTTTGGCCCTCCTTAGAAAACTGACAAATTTAATGTGCATCCTTGTTATCAGGAGTAAAGTTTCTTACACAATGATAATATATGTCCTATTTCAGTTCATAATTTACCATGCACAGCGTCCTATAAATTCGAAGATGTCTCATGACAAAATATATTCACAGCGCGTGCATACTGAATGCCGCTACTGATTTATGCTTCATTTGGTTTGCATCATTCAACCAAGAATGTTGTACCTTTCCTAGTTTACACCGTCAAGGCGAAAAACTACGAAGAAATACACCGTGGCATTTGCATAATTCACGTTTTTGCATCACATAATTCTTTGCTGCAACGAGAACATATTTTTGGTTGCCATGATAACATCTGACAGAAGCTGTATTTCTGTGTTTTAGTAGCTGTTACTTATTCTGTGACTCACCCTATAAGTATTAAAGTTGCATTAACCCCCATCCTGAAGAAGTTATGGGGAACGTACAAGCATTGGTATGTAAGCTACTATAAACTATGCCCACGTTCGCTTTGGCTCTGTGATGGCCGACAACGAGCCGTGGTGGACTACACTTCCACCTCTATTTATATAGTCTGGGTCTAAAAGGAACCAACAGCAATAACGCACGTACTGACACATACGACGAGTTATCATTATGATGATTTTTTTAGCGTATGGCTTTTAGTGCCGGGAGTGTCCGAGGACATGTTTGGCTCGCCAGTTTTGTAGCTGCTTCGAGACGGACACCCAATGGGTGAGCTACAAGTACCGTTGGGGAGGAAAGTTGGAAGGGAGGGTCGAGGAGTTGGAAGGTAGCGGCTGTGGCCTATAGTTAGGGACCACCCCCGGCATTTGCCTGGAAGGAAGATGGGAAACCACAGAAGACCATCTTCAAGGTTGCCGGCGGGGGGATTCGAACCTCCTCGTCTCCCGGATGTGAGCGACTGCCAACAGTCATGCCGCAACGACCTCGGCTAACTCACCCGGTATTATGATGATGATAGTATTTTATTTATCGTATGGCTTTTAGTGCCGGTAGTGTCCGAGGACATGTTCGGCTCGCCTGAGTCTGTAGCTGATTCCAGCGGACACCCTAAATGGTGAGCTGCAAGTTCCGTTCAATTTCAAGTAGTTCCAACTTTCGCCACCAGATATCAATGATACCTAGTTGTGAACGTTGGAACTTTGATGGAGCGTTCTGATGAAATCTAACCTAACAATTTTGCTTTACACATGTTTAGACTGTGAAAGGATCTTTTATATGCCATAAATCTATGACATGGGACCACCGGCTTTACTTCCCCTCCGAAGGAAGGCATACTGAAGGATTTTTAACGCTCTTAAAAAATCTGACGACTTCGGCCGGGTTTGACCCGCTATCTTGGGAACAGCAGTTCAGCATGCTACCAACTACGCCACCGAAGGCGCTTATGATGATAGTAAAATTGTTGTTTTAAGAGGTCTAACATCTGGGTTATCGGCTACCTACTGGTTTGGGTGATGATGAAAATAAGATGGAAACTATAATTAAAACTAACTAGATGGCGATGGCGATGGTGATAACTGTTTTATTAAGGGGCCTAACATCTAGGTTATCGGCCCCTAATGGTTTGGGTGATAGTGGAGGATGAGATGAGAATGAAAACTCTTAACTAATACTAACTACAAACTTACGGACTAGTAGAAGAAATGGTAAACAAATAAATACTAAGGCCAATAAAAGAGAGGAAGAAAAGAAATGGCCTCAACCCACGAAGAATGAGGATTGAGGGACTTGGAAGGAAGGAGAGCCATGAAAGGCTGACAGGAAAGGGGAAAGAGGAGAGGGTCCGCCCTAAAGTCAGAGGAAAAAGGGGACAACATGGACCCAGCTCAGGACTCCTTCGGGGTCACCAAATCCCAAACTCACCAGCCGTGAGCCCTTGAGGGTGTAGCAATATCCAGGGTGCACCCGAAGTGGTGGGGCTACATACACCCTGCCTCATTGAGGGCCTTGAGCAAAAGGCAGGAGATAACATGAAAATAAAATAAAATAAAAGGCTGAACCCTCGTGGTGTATTCTTGGAATACACGGTAAGAGAGAATATAATTTTTAATGCTCTTTGCATGTTCATTTTTTCCTTTTTTATCAAACACCAACAGTGATCTTCTATTTTCTCTTTGTTGGTCATGTCTCTTATGTTCTTTGTGAGTCTGTTCTAGATATATATCTTCCATGACCCACCTAGCGTCATCTAGCAGCGAATCTCAGAAGCTCCTCAATTCTTCCTGGTGCAAGAGGACTTCCTTATCAATCTGGCCACCAGTTCTCGTTGCCATCGCCAGCTATTATCTCCGTGATCAAGAGAACTTCGTGTACTCTTTCACCCACCAGGCTGTGCTAGTATCGCCTGCTATCAACTCTTTGAAGACCATTTCCTCAAGGGAATTTAAGTTTACAATATTGGTCATGCTTATATGTATTCCTTTTGTCTCCTACCCCCACTCTTTTCCCTTCCTTGGACCCTCCGCGCTTCGCTGAGTGGGTTTCACTTGTAAGTCAGCAGTTGACTTGGTCAGTCAAGGCTCAACTAGAGCCAGTCTCTTCAAACCAAGAGGCACTCTCTACATTCTACGCCATGTTGGCACATTACGTATTCGTCAAAGGGAACTTCACCTTCGATATGCAACCAAGATAAGTACAGACTTAAGGTTTTAACCTCATCTTCATCAGTTTTATTATCTACATGCCTTTATTGATGATTTTATAGGCAGTGTGAGATTACTTATTTGGGGCAAAAATCATCCTTCGCGGGATTTGCTATGTTGGGCTTTTGTCTGTCTAAGCCATCCTTAATAAAATGTAGCTTTTCTTGAGCTATTTAAATGAGAGATCTTCTCACAACGTGGGATATTATCTAATACCCGCTGTCCATAAAATATTAAGCTCGCTCCACCGCTGGATTAACTTTGGCCCCATTCTTCTATTAGGATTGTTCTGGAACCTTCCAGATTCTGTACTTTATCTACAAGTCTTGCCGTCATACTATTTAAAATGAGGAATCTTCCTTATGAATTACTGCAATAGCTAAATTTTCTTCCACCGTTGGAATGTTCTATGGCGCATTTAATTGTAATTCACAACTTTCTCAAGCAATAGACTCTCGCCTACCTAGTGCAACCAGTTACTTTTCATCATTGCAATAACTTTCTTTCCCATAAAATTTCGTGTTACTACAGTGAAATTTTCATCCATTCAACACACTATAGTGAGAACTAGTGCTTGTTCAACATTTCTACCGGGTCGCGATCGTCCGATTACCATAAATAAGGCCATTAACATTGATCCTAAATCCCAATTGATCTTTCCTAAACCTTCTACTAACAAACCATATTAATAAAATTGTAACTCTAGATCATTTTCAATGAGGTGTCACTCTAACGAAGTGCCCTTCCATCTTGCTTGTTTATCATCAATTAATTTCTGCATAACCACGTGTTTTATACACGGTTCAAGCTTACATTGTTTCTCCCTTATAATCAGGGAATACAATTCTTTCAACTCAGGAGTGAGTTATTTCTAGGTTTCACGAAAGGGAAACTTGCCCCATTAGTCTCGTGATTCCTAATTAAACATAGGAAGTCTAGAATCTTCCTTTTGGCTTTCTCTTCAGGTTTCACAGTAAGTGACCTGCCCTCTTTTGTATAATTGTAATAAAAGTAATTCTGCTCAAATATAAGAAGTTATAGGAACTTCTATCTTATTCTTCATGTTTTTCTTATTGTTATTTTCGAAGTGGTTACTTTCTCTAGAATGTTTTCTCAGAAATTTCTTATAGTACACACCTTGTACTCTATTGTTAAACTTGAATCACCTTAATTGTCTTTAAATTTTGAATTTTTATCTTCGCTATTTTAAATCCTTGCTAGGATTTTATAAAGGTTTGAAACCTAATAAATTGCTAATTGCCTGGAGCAAACTTTAAATGTTAGGAGGTCTGCGACCCCAAATTGTTACTAAAAATTGAAACTATTTACTTGTCAAATTTATTAGACTTTTTTGCATTGTTAAATAAACTTAAACTTTCTTTCTTTGACTCATCATTTCTCTGGTACAACAGTTAGGCAAGATCCTGTCTTCCTCGACTCTTCCTAAGTTCATGCCATCGTTAATACAGAATAAATCTGTTACTATTTGTCTTGCCAGACTATCACCCTTCCCCATAGTAGTCTTATGCATGCTTGAGAGGGAATACGCTAAAGCAAAAATCTGGCAAACCACCCAAGTCCTAGCTGCGTTTCCCGTCAGCTTCGACCGGGTCCCTACTCACTTTAGGTATCAGAGAACGGATTTGCAGTGGCAACCGCCTCTAAGTGCATTTAAAGTTAAATTTATAACTTTTGTGGGACTCTCCTCCTATTTTTCTCTCCTTTTTCTCCAGTCCGAAACCCACCTCCTTTTCTTTATCATCTTCCCTTGGTGGTTAGGTTATTCCTCAGCCAATAATCTACCCACCTCGCAGGAGGAGGGTATCAGGAAATATGAGACAAGGTCCAATTAAGGCGGAAAAGTGAAATACTCCCTAAGCCTTAGATACCCTAATGCCGTCGGAGGAGGAAGAGTACAGGAGTTGACCAAGAGAGGTCGATAGGAAAGAAGCCGGAGAGGAGACCGGCACAAGCAAGGGGAAGCAATGCCAGACTCAGCTGGGATCCCATGGTCGCCAACCCACGTCCCACTAGAAGTGAGCTTCTGGGGGAAAAACTAACTACATACTGTCCAACTCGTTACGCAGTGGCTAGCATTCATGGCTGCCACCGTGGAGGCGCGGGTTCGATTCCTGACTCTGCAAAGAAATTTAATTCTGGTCTGAGGGCTTAAAACCCAAAACCTAATTACAAAATACTGACATCACAGTGATACAGGTTATCACACAGCTTCTGAATACATCCAAGTACACGGGGCTACGTGACACGATGCAGTAAATCCCCTAAAGAATCAACCAAAATTACTTACATACTAAAAGAGGTAATGGAAAACAAAAGAATAAGGCAAATAAAATACAGGACGAAAGGAAATGCCCTCAACCCTCGAAGAATGAAAATTAAGGGACCTGGAAGAAAGGAGAGCCGTGAAAGGCAAAGTGGAGAGGGTCCGTCCCCAAGGCGTGAACCTTTGAGGGTGCAGCACTATCCAGGGCGCACCGTAAGTTGGTGGAGCTACACAGATGTTTGAATCCTCAAAGAACGTGGGTGTCAGGAACGAAGAGACAATGACCAATTAAGGCGGGAAAATGAAGGGCTCCCTAGGTCTTGGATACCCTAATATCATCAAGGCCGTAAAAGAACAAGTATTAACCAAGGGTGGTCGGTATGATAGATGATGATGATGATGATGATGATGAAAATTGTTGTTTTAAGGGGCCTAACATCTAGGTTATCGGCCCCTAATGGTTTGGGTGATCATGAAGATGATAATGAAAAGTAAACTATAACTAAAACTAACCACCAACTTACATACTAGAAGAAGAAATGGTGAACAAAAGGAGAATAAGGCAAATAAAGGACAGGAGGAAAAGAAATGCCCTCAACCCTCGAAGAATGCGGAGTGAGGGACTTGGAAGGAAGGAGAGCCATGAAAGGCAGATAGGAAAGTGAAAGAGGAGAGGGGTTCTCCCCACAGATAAGGGGCAAAAGGGGGAAACCGGACCCAGCTCAGGAATCCCTCGGGGTCGCCAACTCCCGAACTCACCAGCCGTGAGCCCCTGAGGGTGTAGCATAATCTAGGGTGCACCAAAAGTGGTGGGGCTACATACACCCGGCCTCCTTGAGGGCCTTGAGCAGAAGGCAGGAGATAACATGAAAAGAAAAAGAAGGCTGCCCCTCGCAGAAGGAGGGTATCAGAAAAGAAGAGACAAGGGCCAATTAAGGCGGGAAAGGGAGAGACTCCCTAGTCTTCGGATGCCCTAATACCGTCGGGGTCGGAAGAGAACAAAAGTTGACCAAGTGAGGTCGACAGGAAAGAAGACGTAGAGGAGCCCGGCACAAGTAAGTGGAATCAATGCCGGACTCAGCTGGGATCCCGTGGTCGCCAACCCACGTCCCACAAGATGTGAGCCCCTGGGGGAAGGATAGATGACAGAGAGGAGCCCGGCACAAGTAGGAACTAGTGAGTTCTAATCAGTGTTTGTAGACCTGTGTTGTGGAGATTATCTATGATGTCAGCTTAACCTTGCTGATCGATCACTAGTACTCCCGGCTCGACAGACATGCCGCGGGCTATCACGAGGATCTCAGCCAGTTACTGTCAATCCTTAACGCCAGAGACATGTTAATTGGAGAAGGCACAATTAAAGCTTATAAAATATGCTGCGACGAACAGAGATCGTCATGCGAACAAGTATTAAGATCGATCAGGACTGAGGCTGGCCCGACGACACGGGGGCACGTGAAGAGCTGAATACCGCCAGGGATATACAGAAGAATGTTGCAACAGGTTACAGACTGGTTGGGATCAGGGGTGGCTCCTGATTAAATTCTTGGGTGGGCCAGATGATATTATTGTTGTTGTATATTTAACATTCATTGTTGCCAATATTTGAATTATCATAATTCCACACAACACAACATTTGAAACCAATTTTAATCAATAGTTCATGCATTCAAAACTGTACTCACATGGCTCCTTATTTGTAATTATTAGGGCCCGGTTGTTGATCACGTCATCTCTTTACTGAGCTGTCTAAAACAATGCTGAAGTACATAAAAACTCTGGACGGGCCACCCCGTATGCAAATATGTCATTTTTATTTTGCATCTTTTTGCATTATTTGCTATTTTTCCATTTTAAGAGCATTTTTTTAAAGTTTGGTAGATTTTTGGTCATATTTTAGAGAAATCGACCTTTTACGTTTTTTCCCCATTTAGTCATGTCACAGCATTATATGAGGAAGTTACGAGGCTCAACGTTAAGAAGAAGCTAGTAGCTGTTACAATATAATTTAAAATATTTCGGTATTGCTATTAGTAGAAAAATATATATCATGGATGCAGAAGAACGGTACCGTAGGTATACAGATGCTTTTGTTTTCGTCGCAAACTAGTTATTAGCGGAATAGAATGTTATCTGCTCTGTTGACCAAGGTCAGCTGTGGCGGGGTAGAAAGGGGAAGGGGTGTATGCTATTCTTGTCTCAGTTCATTTGTCCATTTTATAGTGCATTTTTCGAATTTTTGAAACATTAGTGAGTTTATTATTATAAGATCATTTTCTCCGTTTAAAGTGCATTTTTCGAATTTTTAGGTAATTTATTGCAATTATTTTCGAAAATTTTAAGTGCATTTTGAAAGTTTTTACGGCATCAACCTCCGGGCGTTAGTAATTATATTCTCATCTCCTGCGCTCGGATGAAGCAAATGTACAGGGTCTTTCATATAAAGTAAGAACGCCAAGCGGGGGTTTTGTTATCCGCTGCTGCGGTGGCCTTGGCCAAGCTTGTAGCGCGCCATGGCCCCCAGCTTTAAGCGTGTGTACAATCCTATTTGAAATATTACCTTATAAAAGATGTTGGAATTGTCGTCCTTCCTGGGTTATACAGGCATTGTATCTGGTAACCACATTCCCGTTGACGCGAATGAGTTCTGCCACTGTAATCTTTCTGATCTTTTATTTGATGTCTTTTATTGAGCATTGAGCCAGTAGTGACAAATTTATTTTCAATTACGTGAATCTGTGCTAGTGAAGGTGGCACTTCATCAGGAAATTGCTGAACAAATGCATCACGTACCCGCCGAGCAGACTCGTACTAAAAATAAGTTTTACATACAAAAATACTATGTAGCAATGATAACTGTCTCACCATGTTAGCATCTGAGGTATAGACTGGCGACTGAACACCTGCTTATTGCAAGGTTAAGTATGCTTTCAATGCTACAGCAGGGGGCCGTGGCGCACCACAAGCTCGGCCAAGGCCACTGCAGCAGCGGATAACAAATCCGCCGTTCTTACTTTATATGAAGGACCCTGTATATCAACTTGGTAGACGAGGTCCTAATTTATAGCCTATTTTCATTTATGAAAATTTATCTCCGTGTGTGTGTGTGTGTGCGCGCGCGTTTGTGTGTGTTTGTGTCCCTAATAAAATCTCAATGGCTGGAGCGATTTCAATACAACTCAGTAAGGTCATAGTAGTATTTTGTCCGACCCCATCACATTTTATTACGTCTCACTAATCCAACATGGCGGCTGTGCGAAATATTTCACCGACATTCTATATCTCCGAAACTATTACCGATATCACCCTGAAATTGTGTACGGTCATAAAGAGTACTACTTTAGGTTCACTTATGTGATTTTCAAAATCCTGTTAAGTACAAAACGAACATGGCGACCAAGCGAAGTTGAAACTTTTCTCGCGATTTAACCATCCGAGTGCAGTGAAACATGTTTATACACATTGTAATGCACTGACATCTTATTTAGTTCAATTGTTTACATAACCGCAAGTTGGTGGCTGTGCGAAATGATAAAATTAAGTTTTTATTTCTTGTGTCCTTATCATGCGAACGAAGTCAACGTTTGAATAATGAACCAACGCAATAATCGTCATCTAATAGTACATACATCTATGGCCTAGATATATAAAAATCCAACATGGAGACCATCCGAAATATTTAGACGGTTCTCAAAATCTACGAATTTATTACACTAATCAAACTGAAATTTTGTATGTTGATAGAGGCAATAAACATAAGTAGGATGTATGAAAATAGGCTATTTAGTTATTCACGGAACTACTCGTTAAGTTCCCAACTCTGTATTAAGAAACATAGAGAGGGAAACGGATTTGTTAATTATAATTCCACTTCATTCATTTTTCTATTTCGCATACATCAGCATATTAAATAACTACGTACCGTACCGAAGAATTTAAAACACACATAAATTAATATAACTGAACTTCATTCACAGCAATCACTAACACAGACGTAGGCCTACTGTACTTGGAACACCGGACAACTCAAAATGTAAATATATATGTTTGTGTATAATCTTAACTTCAGCAAGCTATGAATAATGGCTAAGTTTATTACCTGTTGAAGGGTGTGGGGTTGACCATCTGCCGAACGAACAGACCAAGCGACGTTAAGTCAGCATAGCTGACTTTATGCGCTTTTTATAAGCCTTTCAGCCCTTATGGGCCATGAGAACTATATCGGTGACGGAATAAGGATTAAGCAGCACTGGTTTGAAAGAAAAGGTCGAATAATCAGGTTTGAACTTCAAAGAGAGACAGGATCAGGAAGTGAAATGAGAAGATAATTTTTATTTACCCTCAACGGAACGGTATGGGCCAATCTTCTAGGCCCTTAAAGGGAAGAGAAAATCGTTTCGTAGCGCAGAGAATTCGCGTGGAAGACATGTCCACTGTTTTCTCAACCGGCCCTTCAGTCCATATACTTTACATGGAAGGTTCTGTAGAGCGACCCTCACTTTAACAATACACCGTATGAGACTGCCAGGAACTTACGTTAGGGATGAGTTATGTATACTGAATTCTTTTAGAGATTCTAGAAAGGAAACCACTTATATTAAGTAGAATATCTGTAATTGAAAGTAATTTTTAAAGGCATTAAATAAACAAATTTTGGGTAATGCGACATAACGGCCCTGGTTGGGACCATCTTGTAAACGAATCTGACATGTAAGTTAAGATGGTGCTAGTTGTCATTGTTATAAGGGGATTAACATCTAGGAAATAACAACGGTATGTGACCTGCGAAGAGGCCTGGTATAGGTCTTTCACGTTGACACCCGTGGGCAACTTGAGCTTCAAGATGGGAATGCGATGAGTGATGAGAAAGTCAATTTATACTGTTCAGTCGATAATTCAGTTCTTTGAACAAGACCATGTGTAGGTGTGCTGCGTGATATATCCGTCTATTTGGAACATCTGAACCTCAGTCGTGATTTCTAAGTGATATTTGTGACTTGTTTTTATATGCTGGCCTTGTGTTCCTATTGTCTAGGGTAACTGATATCTTTATTTGTTGTTATCAGGGTTATATTTACAAACATTTTTGTGCCCTAAGTGACGGCCATCTTGATTTTGAAACAATCAGTCCACAGATAACAGCAATTAGAAGGGCGGTTTATCATATCTGTCATACGTTCTGTGCCCGAACTGTCATCAATTTTGTCGGTTGTAACAACATTGCCATAGAAATCACGAAACAGATAGGAACTCTATAACTACACAGAGTATTCATTGATCAATTGCATCTTCTGCCCTATCTATGTCAGCTCGGCCAAGGTGACCGCAGCTGTGGTTAACAAAGTTGCCGCTTGGCGCTCTTATTTTATATGAAAGACCCTGCACATGCCACGCGTTTAACAAGTGACAGACAGCCATTACAATTAATATTGACTAAAGGTTTTTAATCTTCAGGACTAATTATTATAGGAACTTGTGTCTGGAAAAGTACCGTCTTTCCGCTACCCGCAAAAAACACTACAGCACATGTTCAAAAATCCCGCATTTTCAGCGCCACTGACTTGAGTATGTACGTCATTGAACGATCACCTTATGTCCCATATCCCCGACAGGTTTCTTGACATTCCATACCTTCTTCCACGAAACCTCACAGGTGCATCGTAGGCCTACATGATATTCCCTGCAGGACGTACTGCATGAGATTTTAGACGATGTGCTACTACATGTGCGTCAAACCATGTGGTTTCAGCACGATGGCGCACCACTTCATATTTCACTTGCGGTACGAGAACATCTGCACCACAGATTTGGGCAACAGTGGATAGGTCGTGGTGGCCCTCTTACTTAGCCTGCACGTTCATCCGACTTGACACAGCTAGACTATACTACCTGTGGGGTCACATGAAAACGTTGATTTACGAGACTCGTTTGGAATCCGAGAAGACCTACTGGTGCGGGTTATGGCGGCGGCAAATGTTGGGAGGATCAGGGATTGGTGATCGTGTGTACAGAGGTACCATGTCTGTGTTTAAGTCGGCGGACGTCACGTCGAGCCCCACCTGTAATTGGACCCAGACGACAAGCAGCAGGAGAAGGGCATAGTGCTGAATATGAGGGAGCTGTGAACGTGTGCTGTAGTGGTCTTTTGCGGGTAGCGGAAAGACGGTACGTTTCCGGACACAAGTTCCTATGCTATACTTAAACGTATTGGTCCCCACTACAAACCCTCAAAGTTTGTAGTGGGCATTTAGAAACATCCTATATATTGCTCACTTTTTCCTGAAAAATACTTGTATTAATGAGGGTACCAGGAAAGATGATGATGATAATAATTGTTGTTTTAAGGGGCCTAACATCTAGGTTATCGGCCCCTAATGGTTTGGGTCATAGTGAAAAATGAGATGAGAATGAAAACTATAACTAATGAAAAAGAAAATCCACAGCCTGCTTCCAGTCTCCGACGGGTTCAGGAATGGAATGAATGAAGACCCCATCTGGCGGTGAGGCTATGAACTGTGCCGGCTGCCGAGGCCTGACGCACTCCTCTGGGGCAATGATTAAATGAATGACAGATGAAATGAAATGATAGTGGAGAGTGTTGCTGGAATGAAATTTTTGACAGGGAAAACCGGAGTACCCGGAGAAAAACCTGTCTGCCTCCGTTTTGTCCAGTACAGATCTCACATGGAGTGACCGGGATTTGAACCACGGACCCAGCGGTGAGAGGCCGGCGTGCTGCCGCCTAAACCACGGAGGCTTCGAAAAAAAAACTATAACTAATACTAACTACAAACTTACACTCTACAAGAAGAAATGGTAAAAAATGAAGGATAGGGCAAATAAAGGACAGGAAGAAAAGACATGCCCTCAACCCTCGAAGAATGAGGATAGAGGAACTTGGAAGGAAGGAGAGTCATGAAAGGCAGATAGGAAAGGGAAAGAGGAGAGGGCCCACCCAAAGGTCAGAGGAAAAAGGGAACAAAACGGGCCCAGCTCAGGAATCCCTCGGGACACCAACTCCCAAACTCACCAGCCGTGAGCCCTTGAGTGTGTAGCACTATCCAGGGTGCACCAGAAGTGGTGAGGCTACATACATTCTTTCTCCTTGAGACCAGGAAAGATAAGACAAGGGCCAATTAAGGCGGGAATGTGGAAGACACTCCAGTCCTCAGATACCCTTATGCCATCGGGGTCGGAAGAGAACAAGAGTTGACCAAGGGAAGTCGACAGGAATGATGACAGAGGAACACGGAACAAATAAGTGGAAGCAATGTTGAACTCATCTGAGGTCCCGTGGTCACCAACCCAAGTCCCACTTGATGCCAGCCCCTGGTGATTCTATTATTTAAATTGCCTGCCACTCTTTCTAACAATAATTTAAATATCAAATTCTAGACAATGTATTAATTTCTTTGTTGACTTCTTGTCCTGGTACTTCATTTAACTGGTCTAGTAAGAAGCGTAAAACGACAAAAATTATGTGTCTAAATTTTTAAGCCATTTGCACGTCTAAAACGAACACGCAAGGTTATGTACTGGCATGCACGCAACAGTTTTTCTTTTATATTACTGTGGCATTTCATAACATGCAATCTTTTACAGATCCTAAAACCGGACCAGAGAGAATGCACCTGAACAGATGGCATTCGTATGCAGTTAGAAACAATAGTAATTGCATGTTTCAGAGAACAAAGATGCCAAGGTTGGTATTAATTATATTATATGCCGCCTTTAAACTATGGCTATATCATTTCGTAGGTCGTAAAAATGCTCTTCATTTTGAAGCCAACATAAACCGCACAAAGGCCTATAATAACCCATAAAATATTAACGAGCAATCACTTTTGACTGTGTAATTATAACATCCCTCTCGTCTTAATTTCACCGCAAAAGAACGGTGAGCTCCAAGAGTCAACTCACCTCGATGGATCAGTGGTAGAAAGATGATGGAGATGATGATGATGATGATGATGATGATAAGTGTTGTTTTGTGGGGCCTAACATCTAGGTTATCGGCCCCTAATGGTTTGGGTGATCGAGAAGATGATAATGAAATGTGATGATGATGATAATTGTTGTTTTAAGGGGCCTAACATCGAGGTTATCGGCACCTAATTGTTTGGGTGATCGTGAAGATGATAATGAAATGTAACCTATAACTAAAACTAACTACTAACTTATATACTAGAAGGAGAAATGGAAAACAAAAGGAGAATAAGGCAAATAAAGGACAGGAGGAAAAGAAATGCCCTCAACCCTCGAAAAATGCGGATTGAGGGACTTTGAAGGAAGGAGAGCCATAAAAGGCCGATAGGAAGGTGAAAGAGGAGAGGTCCGACCCACAGGTAATGGATAAAAGGGGGTAAATCGGACCCATATCAGGGACCCTCGGGGTCGCCAACTCCCGAACTCACCAGCCGTGAGCCCCTGATGGTGTAGCAATATCCAGGGTGCACCAGAAGTGGTGGGGCTACATAGACCCTGCCTCCTTGAAGGCCTTGTGCAGAAGGCAGGAGATAACTGGAAAAGAAGGATGACCCCTCGCAGAAGGAGGGAATCAGAAAAGAAGAGGCAAGGGCCAATTAAGGGGGGAAAGGAAGGGACTCCCTAGGCCTCGGATACCCTAATACCGTCGGGGTAGGAGGAGAACAAGAGTTGACCAAGTGAGGTCGACAGGAAAAAAGACGGAGAGGAGCCCGGCACAAGTAAGTGGAAGCAATGCCGAACTCAGCTGAGGCCCCGTGGTCGCCAAACCACGTCCCACTAGATGTGATCCCCTGGAGGGGCACGTCAATGAGCAGGCCAGAGACGGGAAATGTAAGTGGTAGGAATACATACATCAAATGCATGGCCCTATGGATGATTATAGTCGAAAAATTATAAGGCTTGCAGTACATGTTAATTTTCCTCCGCAATTTCTAGATTCCCGCCAACCACCTGGCGAATGACCGCATACCAGGATTTGAGATGCATTCCCCTATATGGATTCAGACAGATGAAAGGGGACATCATGGACTTGAAATGGGTGACTACAAATATTACTGTGTTGTATCGAAGTCTTTAAATTGACTCACGCATGACCTAGGTCAGACAACTGACAGGAGCGTAGGTCGTGCATACATGCTGTGTCTACAAATGTATTCTTTCGCTGGTCCTTGTAACGGCTTGGCCATGCAATATTGACGATGGTTATTGTTTTAAAGAGTCTACAATCTAGAATATTACCCCCTAACTGTTTTGGAGATGGGGCAAAGTGATGATGAAATGCAAACTAGTACTAAAACTAACGACTGACTTAAAACAACCTTACCTACTACAAGGAGAAAGGGACAGTAAAAGATGATGATGATGCTAATATTTATTTAAAGGGGCCTGGATAAAAGATCGGCCCTAATCTTTCCCATAACGGGAGAACGCGAAGTAGGCTTAAGCCTGACCAAAATAGCTACTGTAAAACAGCGAATAGACTGATGCGGTGCGGTGCAATGGGCATAAAAGTACATCACCAGAAAACATAAGTTTAGTTGACAAGGTATCAATAATATTTATTTAGACAATAATTTTCTTTAAATAATAACATTAAAATGCACAATAAAATGATTTAAGCAGAAATTATGGTTAAATTTTAACAAATTGAGAGGGTGTGGTGACAGAACCCTGATTAATGAAGAAAAAACCAATGTTAAGGCTTGCCTAGATTTGAGAGAAATTGGAATTGAAATATAATATGCTTATTAATAAAAGAACCATAAAAAAGATGAAATGTATGATGAGAATAAAAATTCAATTCTTCATAAAGTATGAACTTATCTTCCAAATTGGTTGAGCCTACTCCATAAAAGTTCCAGTTAGCCTAATACTGTTTTAAAAGTCCTCCACGGTTCCTTCTGGGGGAGGCGCTCATGGCCTCAAGATGCATATTCCGAAATTATGAATATTCAACTTTTCTTTTCCCTTCTGGTGAAGGTTTGACACTGGTAGTGTCCAGGCGGTGACTGAGTATAAGTCGACATTGGTTGCAGCCAGGAAGACTGCTGCTGCCTCGAAGTTTAAAGTGAGATACACCATCTAAGGTGAAACTTGCAGTGTGCTGGCGGCTGGCAAACATTCCTGTCCTCTGGAGCGATGTATCAGAGTAGAGGCCTCGTGACGTTGCAGCGAGGTGAAGCAGCGACTGGCAATAGTGCCATGCTGTGTGGCAGCGTGGATCTGAATGATGAGCTGATCTGAATGTTGATGTGCTCTGAATGATGCTGAACGCCAGGAAGTGGCGTCTTATATACGATGGTCATGGAAGCATCTAGACGGAAAGGACCACTAGATCCACGAGTCCTGCTATTGGCTAGACGAAGGTCACGGTGACGTCACTCGACACTGACACTCAACCGGCAGCAGAACAAGCCAGTAGATGCCCTGTATGTCGGGAGAATGGAAGCTTGAGAGAGCGAGCGACTGGAACACTCAAGGTGAGAACTTTAAAAACTAAGCCAACTATATATAAATTAGTACATTAATAATACAATAGAGTGTTTATCATATTGATTTGTTTGGAAGTTTTCGGGAAGAAAAAAGGCGAACAGTCAAACAGGGCTGTCGCGAAGAACAAATACAATCATCATACTGTCACGAAAGTGACCAGGGCCTAACATCTAGATTATCGGCCCCTAATGGTTTGGGTGATAGTGAAAACGAAAGACGATCAAATGAAACTTACAACTAAAACTAACTACTCGCTTATAAACTAGAAGGGAAAATGGGAAACAAAAAGGAGAAGAATGTAAATAAAAGACAGGAGAAAAGGCAATGCCCTCAACCCACAACGAATGAGAATTGAGGGACATGGAAGGCAGGAGAGCCAAGAAAGGCAGCGAGGAAAGGGAAAGAGGAGAGGGTCCGCCCCAAAGGAAATCGAAAAAGGGGGAAAACTTGACCCAGCTTAGGAATCCCTTGGGGTCCCCTATTCCTGAACTCACCATCCGTGAGCCCTTGAGGGTGTAGCACTATCCATGATGCACCAGAAGTGGTCGGGCTACATACACCCTACCTCCTTCAGGGCCTTTTGCAGATGGTAGGAGATATCATGAAAAGAAAACGTTGGCTGACCCCTCGAAGAATGAGGGTATTAGGAAAGATGGGGAAAGGTCCAATTAAGGCGGGAAAGTGAAAGACTCCCTAGGCCTCGGACACCCTAATACCGCCGGGGTCGGAAGAGAACAAGAGTTGGTCAAGGGAGCCTGAAAGAAAAGGCGACAGTGAGGAGCCCGGCACAAGTAAGTGGAAGCAACGCCGAACTCAGCTGGGGTCCCGTGGTAGCCAACCCACGACCCACTAGCCGTGGGCCCCTGGGGGAGACAGTAAAAGGAACAAGGGAAATAAATAGTCTCTAGGCAAATTATGCGCTCAACCCTCCAAGAATGAGGACTGGGAGTCTCAGGAAGAAGTAGAGCCATGACATTCAGATAGGAAAGGGAACAAGATGAGGATGGATCCCAAAGTCAATGAAAACAAGTAGTTCCGTGAAGATGATGATGATGATAATTGTTGTTTTAAGGGACCTAACATCTAGGTTATCGGCCCCTGATGGTTTGGGTGATCGTGAAGATGAAAATGAAAAGCGAACTTAAAACTAAAACTAACTACTAACCTACATACTAGAAGAAGAAATGGGAAACGAAAGGAGAATAAGGAAAATAAAAGGACGAAATGCCCTCAACCCTCGGAGAAAGCGGATAGTTCCGTGAAGAACTAAACAGCCTATTTTCATATATTCAACTTATGTCAATTGCCTCTATCGACACACAAAATTTCAGTTTGATTGCTGTAATAGATTCGTAAATATTGAGAACCATCTAAATATTTCGGATGGTCCCCATGTTGGATATTTATACCTGTAGACCATAGAGTTACGTACTATTACATGAAGATTATAGCGTTGGTGTATTATTCAAACTTCAATCGGATGATTACGACACAAGAAATAACAAGATGTTCAGTAAAGAACATAGGCTATAGCCTACTTTCTCCTAAATGCATGGTTATAGTTATAACTCGTTGTCCTTTTCAAGGAGTATAATTGAATGTGGGTTGTAGTTGCTTGTTGAAATACAACGTGCTATACGGATATTATACATTGATTGATTGAATCCTCACCTGAATTATATATACACAGACTAATACAGCCATCACGATCACACAGGTTATCAGACAACTCTTACACACACCCAAGTACACGGGGTTACAAGACCATGATGTCGAAAAACCCCTAAAGAATCAACAACAAAAACAACAACAGTAGACTCTACCGCGAATCAAGGGCAAAGAATTTTAATCGCAGTATTCGAGTGTTGAAATATGTGGTGATATAATATATATATATATATAATATTTTCGATTGCAAATACACACTATATATGCTTAATATAATAACGTGTGAGTAGTTATAAATCAATAAATACAAAAAAATTAAGTACAAAAATTTGAACCAGCAACCTCCAAGCTGCGAGTCAGAGACACTACCATTAAGCTAAACACACTCAATGCTTACATTGCGTTAATAATAGCTTTAGTATAACAACCTAGAATATTTTGTCTTGCAATGAACGATTTCAGTAGCGACTTTTGCCGTTTTTATAAACCATTTGATACTAAATATGTATTATTTTGTTCAGCCTATTCCTAAAAGGATATAAACTTACGATGTCACGGAAATATATGGATTTAAGAGCAAACAACAGCCGCCATTTTTGACAACGGGACGGCCCGGACAAGCACGATCAGCCTGAACTATTAGTCATTTCTGCGGAATAATATTCTATTTTAAAATGCTAATATCCTACCGTTCACCTCCTTGAGGACAGTTTAAACCTCCCTATGTGCGATGAGCTTATTTGGTAGGGCCAGGCCTTGTTGTATCGTAAGTTGCGGTTTGGCTATAATATAATATAATATAATATATGCATGATTCATACATCCGCCATCTTGATACTATTGGGCTGATGACCTTGTAGTTTGGGGAAAAGACGCTTCCCACATTAAGGTATATTGTTGCAAAATTTAGTAGAGATCAAGAGATTAGCTTCGTCATAATTTGATTTAAGCTCAGAACATTTGGGTAAGCGGCATTTCTTTTGTTATGATGGCGGCGATATATAACATGACACTGAGTTGTCCCTTGCTAGCACTACCTCTGTACCAACGGTGGTTCTATTTGGTTTCGTTGTGTTTGAATTGATAGGAGGATCGATTTGCACACATACATGGCCGCCATCCTCAAACTATTGGGCTGATGACCTTGCAATTTGGTCAAAAGACGCTTCCCACATGGAAGTATGTTGTTGCAAAATGTGGTAGAGATCAGATGATTAGGCTAGTCGTATTTTGATTTAAGCTTTGAATATTTGGATGGCCGCCATTACGTTTCCGTCAAGATGGCGGTGATATAAAACATGACACTGAGGTGCTCTTTGCTAGTGCCGCCTCTCTACCATATTTTTTTCAATTCGGTTTCACCGTGTTTAAATTGATAGGGCGGACAGACATACCAACCCCCCCCCCCCCCCCCACACACACACAGACACACAATTTTTGCCCGTGTGTAGATCGCTTAAGTCTACTTTCAATTTTTACAAGTATAGAAAGTAGGCTAAAAATGAGATTTAAAAATTTCACAAAGTCGCCATCTTGTGGTTATGATAACAATTGAAATAAATTACATATCAGTATGAAGGAAATTGGAGAAGAATTCAAAGTAGGAGTAAAGATTCAAGGAGAAATAAATCCAACTCTGAGATTTGCTGATGACATCGTCATCTTAGCCGACACACCAGACGATTTGAATGGGTTTTTAAACGGCATAGATTCTGTTCCGAGGAAACAATTCATGATGAAAATTAATAAATGTAAAACAAACAAAAAATATTGGAATGAAAGTCGATGATGATGATGATAATTGTTGTTTTAAGGGGCCTAACATCTAGGTTATCGGCCCCTAATGATCTGGGTGATAGCGAAAATGATAATGAAACGGAAACCAGAACGAAAATTAAGTGAGACGGAAAATACTTACAAAAAGGAACTCTGATTGAAACGACTCACAAAATGTTCTTACAAAAGGGAATTTAGAACGAAAAGATTCACAAAAGGAATAAATTGAAAAATACCCACAAAATGAAGGCTAGGTTCAAAATACGTACAAAATGCAATGTAGCGTCGAAATACTTACAAAATGCAACTGAAATTCAAAATACTTACAAAATGCAAATGAGATCGAAAATACGTACAAAATGCAATTGAGGTTCAAAATACTTACAAAATGCAATTGAAATTGAAAATACACAATGCAATTCAGATTGAAATAGGCCTTATCCCAGTTCCAATCCAAATTATTCACAAAGTGCAATCGAAATTCAAAATACTTACAAAATGCAATTGAAATTGAAAATGCTTACAAAATGTACGGTGATTCTAACGACTCATGTGGATTGACAATACTTACAAAAAGCAATTTAGATTGAAAATACTTGACAAAATGTAATTTAGATTCAAAATACCCACAAAATGCAATTGAGAATCAAAATATGTGCAAAATACCCACCAAACAAAATGCAATTTAGATTCAAAATTCGTGCGAAATGCGGTTTTGGTGGAAAATACTTACAAAATGCAATTGAAATTCAAAATACTCACTAAAAGGCCCCGCAACCTGCATTGAAAGACTTACTAAAAAGCAATTGAGATTGTCAATCTTTACAAAATGCAATTGAGGTTGAAAACAATCGCGAGATGTAATTTAGATCGAAAAAACTTACAAAATGCAACATAGATCAAAAATGCCTTAAAAATCGCTAAAAGGGAATTTAGATACACGGTGATTCGAGTAACAAAAACAGTGCGGGAATCTTAAAGAGAAAAGGAAATAGAAGGAAAAGAGGTGAGGAGAGGGGAGGGGAGAGAGGAGAAGGTCCGCCCCCAAAGGGAAGGGACAAAAGGGGAAAACGAACCCAGCTCAGGAATCCCTCGGGGTCGCCAACTCCCGAACTCACCAGCCGTGAGCCCCTGAGGGTGTAGCATTATCTAGGGTGCACCAGAAGGGGTGGGGCTACATACACCCGGCCTCCTTAAGGGCCTTGAGCTCAAGGCAGGAGGTAAAAGGAAAAGAAAAAGAAGGCTGACCCCTCACAGAAGGAGGGTATCAGGAAAGATGAGAGAAGGGCCAAAGAAGGCGGGAAAGTGAAAGACTCCCTAGGCCTCGGATACCCTAATACCGTCGGGGTCGGAAGAGAACAAGAGTTGACCAAGTGAGGTCGACAGGAAAGAAGACGGAGAGGAGCCCGGCACAAGTAAGTGGAAGCAATGCCGGACTCAGCTGGGGCCCCGTGGTCGCCAACCCACGCCCACTAGAAGTGAGCCCCTGGGGGGGGGATGAAAGTCGAAAGAAATGGATGTCGTATTGGCAGGTGAAAAGCTAAAGGAAGTAGGTGACTTCCGTTACTTAGGAAGCAAAATAACCAGTGATGGACGAAGCACAGAGGATGTAAAAAGTAGGTTAACACAGGCAAGGAAAGCATTTCTGCAGAAAAGGAATCTGTTGACATCGAATATAGACTTAGGTATTAGGAAGTCATTTTCGAAGACCATTTTTCTGGAGCGTGGCACTGTATGGAAGTGAAACTTGAACTGTTGGAGCAGCAGAAAAGAGGAGAATTGAAGCGTTTGAGATGTGGTGTTACAGAAGAATGATGATCAGATGGGTAGATAGATTTACGAATGAAGGGTATTAAGACGAGTGGGAGAGGAGAGATGTTTATGGCGACTGCTAATGAAGAGAAGAGATAGGTTGGCAGGACACATACACATTTGGTTAATACATGACAAAATACAACAAAGAAGGTCCTGTAATTCATTGTATTTAATTTGCAATAAATAATTTTGTTCTATTCGGCTTTGCCATAATAATTTGGCCACTTCTGAAAGTGGCAGCAAAGCGGGACTCAACTGGGGTTCCGTGATCGCCAACGCGAATTCCTCTAGGTGTAAACGTCTGGGAGTTAACCACGATGCCTAAACCCCTTAAATGAAAAATATGACGCAAATAACTGGAGTTGCTCCACCGCATGAATCAGCAAAGAGCGGAAGACGCACGCTCGTCTGTGTCCATTAAAAGCTTTAATGTGTGCTAAAAGGTGCGAAGACAGTTAACATGTTTAATGGGATATAAAGTATTTAAGAGTACGGTGAGCAACATTGCTACAATAAAATGTTGAAAAGGTAGCAAGTATCCCGGGGCTATATCATTGTTGTCATGGCTATCAACACCGTGTGCCTGCGTGTGTCAACTCAGTCCGATATCTTGTTATATTATTATTATTATCATCATTTCCAATACATAGAATGAACCATATTGTGCGCTGCATATTTGGGTTATAGTTCGATAATTATGAATATTTACTACTTTTATTTCGTTTTAGTAACTTATGGAAGATATGATGAATGAATGTACGAAAATGAGAATAACAACATGATTTTTTCAATATATTATGTTACTGAGGTTTTGTCAGTTCATTATTGTAGTAAGTTAGTTATTGTTGTTATAACTTAAGGGGCGGAATTACGAGGACATCTGCCCCTCTTAACACAGATTAAAGTATACAAATTTGGAATGGAATTTAGAATTTAGAGGTGGACACCTAAATTCGAAAACACCGAAAATTAAAATAAAATTAAATTAAATAAAACTAATAATTATAATAATAATGATAATTATTGTTTTAAGGGGCCTAACATCTAGGTTATCGGCCCCTAATGGTTTAGGTGATCGTGAAGATGATAATGAAATGCAAACTATAACTAAAAAAACTAACTACGAACTTATATACTAGAAGAAGAAATGGAAAACAAAAGGAGAATAAGGCAAATAAAGGACAGGAGGAAAAGAAATGCCCTCAACCCTCGAAGAAAGCGGATTAAGGGACTTGGAAGGAAGGAGAGTCATGAAAGGCAAATAGGAAAGTGAAAGAGGAGAGGGTTCACCCCACAGGTAAGGGACCAAAGGGGGAAGCCGGACACAACTCAGGAATCCCTCGGGGTCGCCAACTCCCGAACTCGCCAGCCGTGAGCCCCAGGTGTAGCAATATCCAGGGTGCACCAGAAGTGGTGGGGTTACATACACCCTGCCTCCTTGAGGGCCTTGAGCAGAAGGCAGGAGATAACAGGAAAAGAAAAAGAAGGCTGACCCCTCGCACAAGGAGGGTATCAGAAAATATGATGATGATGATAATTGTTGTTTTAAGGGGCCTACCATCGAGGTTATCAGCCCCTAATAATCTGGGTGATAGCGAAAAGGATAATGAAATGGAAACCAAAACAAAATTATCTGAGACGGAAAACACGTACAAAAAGGAACTCAAATGGAAACAACTCACAATATGGTCTTACAAAAGGGAATTTAGAACGAAAAGTTGCACAAAAAGAATAGATTGAAAAAAGACCCACAAGACGTAGGCGAGATTCAAAATACGTACAAAATGCAATGTAGCGTCGAAATACTTACAAAATGCAACTGAAATTCAAAATACTTACAAAATGCAAATGAGATCGAAAATACGTACAAAATGCAATTGAGGTTCAAAAAACTTACAAAATGCAATTGAAATTGAAAATACACAATGCAATTCAGATTGAAATAGGCCCTATCCCAGTTCCAATCCAAATTATTCACAAAACGCAATCGAAATTCAAAATACTTACAAAATGCAATTGAAATTGAAAATACTTACAAAATGTACGGTGATTCTAACGACTCATATGGATTGACAATACTTACAAAATGCATTTTAGATTGAAAATACTTGACAAAATGTAATTTAGATTCAAAATACCCACAAAATGCAATTGAGAATCAAAATATGTGCAAAATGCCCACCAAACAAAATGCAATTTAGATTCAAAATTCGTGCGAAATGCGGCGTTGTTTGAAAATTCTTACAAAATGCAATTGAAATTCAAAATACTCACTAAAAGGCCCGGGCACATGCATTGAAAGACTTACTTAAAAGCAATTTAGATTGTCAAACTTTACAAAATGCAATTGAGGTTGAAAACAATCGCGAGATGTAATTTAGATCGAAAAAACATACAAAAAGCAACGTAGATTAAAAATGCCTTAAAAAAATCGCCAGAAGGGAATTTAGATACACGGTGAACCAAGTAACAAAAAGCAGTGCGGGAATCTTAAAGAGAAAAGTAAATATAATGAAAAGAGGAGAGGAGAGGGGAGAGAGGAGAAGGTCCGCCCCAAAGGGAAGGGACAAAAGGGGAAAACGGACCCAGCTCAGGAATCCCTCGGGGTCGCCAACTCCCGAACTCACCAGCCGTGAGCCCCTGAGGGTGTAGCATTATCGACGGTGCACCAGAAGTGGTGGGGCTACATACACCCTGCCACCTTAAGGGCCTTGAGCACAAGGCAGGAGATAAAAGGAAAAGAAAAAGAAGGCTGACCCCTCACAGAAGGAGGGTATCAGGAAAGATGAGACAAGGGCCAATTAAGGCGGGAAAGTGAAAGACTCCCTAGGCCTCGGATACCCTAATACCGTCGGGGTATCAGAAAAGATGAGACAAGGGCTAATTAAGGCGGGAAAGGAAGAGACTCCCTAGGCCTCGGATACCCTAATACCGTCGGGGTCGGGAGAGAACAAGAGTTGGCCAAGTGAGGTCGACAGGAAAGAAGACGGAGAGGAGCCCGGCAAAAGTAAGTGGAAGCAATGCCGGACTCAGCTGGGGCCCCGTGGTCGTCAACCCACGTCCCACTAGATGTGAGCCCCTCGGGGGTATAATAATAAACAAAATAGACAAAATAATAATGAACAAAATTTACGGAATAAACCAAAAAAAAATAGAATTCAGAAAAGAACAAGTCTTTGGGTCAATGTACATTGGAAAAATTAGATTACTGGCCCTAATCCACTCTCACTTATAAAGCGGATGACGAGATCAGCAGCCACCGCGTCATCGGCTAATATAAGTTTGAGTGTCGTCTGAAAACCAAGGTTTCTTCGTAAGTCAGCAAGATCCACACACTCTGTTAATATGTGGGCCACGGTATTATTGTAGTAACTCGGTTTACATTTTATCTCTCTTTTTCAAAAGCATGGCAGTCGAAAAGCAGGTGATGTACAGATTGGGAGAGTCCACAATAGCATATATCGTCATTTAGAATAGTGATGTGAAATCGCTCGAAGTAAGACTTGAAATTCCCAAGTCCAGATGAGAATTTAGTAAGCACAATGTTCAGAAGAAATATTTTACTTTGAAGTCGATGCTGAATCTCAGGAAAATATATTTCTCTCGTAACAGATGCTTTCGAAGTTGAGGTCTAAATGTTATTTCAGTGATGAGTTTGTATTCCTGTATCTTTCTTTTCAGGTAACATATTGGGAGTTCGGTCATATGAAACTTCCATTGTAGATTGTGCAGCCTAATTAGCTAGTTTATATTTTTTATATTGTTAGTTATTGTTGTTTTAAGGGGCGGAACTACAAGGTCATCTGCCCCTTTTTATATTGTGCCTCCCCCCCCCCCAGGGGGCTCAAATCTAGTGGGGCGTGGTTTGGTGACCAATAGGGCCCCAGCTGAGTCCGGCATTCCTTCCACTTACTTGTGCCGGGCTCCTCACCGTCTTCTTTTCTGTTGACCTCACTTGGTCAACTCTTGTTCTTTTCCGACCCAGACGGTATTAGGGTATCCGAGGCCCAGGGAGTCTCTTCATTTCCCGCCTTAATTGGCCCTCGTCTCATCTTTTCTGACACCCTCCTTCTGCGAGGGGTCAGCCTTCTTTTTCTTTTCCTGTTATCCTGCCTTCTGCTCAAGGCCCTCAAGGAGGCAGGGTGTATGTAGCCCCACCATGTCTGGTGCACCCTGGATAATGCTACACCCTCCGGGGCTCACGGCTGGAGACTTCGGGAGTTGGCGACCCCGAGGGGTTCCTGAGCTGGGTCCGGTTTCCCCCTTTTGTCACTTACCTGTGGGGTGACCCTCTCCTCTTTCACTTTCCTATCTGCCTTTCATGACTCTCCTTCCTTCCAAGTCACTCAATCCGCATTCTTCGAGGGTTGAGGGCATTTCTTTTTCTCCTGTCCTTTATTTGCCTTATTCTCCTTTTGTTTTCCATTTCTTCTTCTAGTATGTGAGTTACTGACAGTAGTGGCTACGCTGGCTAACGCGCAGCACTAGGTCATGGGGCCAAGTTCTCTGCTGACTCGGTAGATGCGTGGGTTCGAGCCCCACCGTCGGCCGTCATTGAAATGGTTTTCCGTGGTTTCCCATTTTCAACACCAGGCAAATGCTGGGACGGTACCTTTCTGACAGACCACGGCCGCTTCCTTCCACACCCTTGCCCAGTTTCATTCACCATCATTCATTTCATCTCTCATTAACTCCTCTCCTGAGGTTGGCGTCAGGAAGGGCATCCGGCCGTAAAAATCATCGTCACAAAGACTTCCATCGCATCTCATCCCCGACCCCGTTGGAAAACGGGAATAATAAGGGGTAGTCATACAACTTCTATTATGTGAGTTAGTAGTTAGTAGTTAGTTTTAGTTATAGTTTACATTTCATTATCATCTTCACGATCACCCAAACAATTAGGGGCCGATAACCAAGATGTTAGGCCCCTTAAAACAACAATTATCATCATAATCATCATATTGTGGCGTATGTGTCGTATGTTGTTCTTGTTTCATTCGAGGGACTTAAGTCATAATGGTCATTTAGACCCGTATAGAAAGGTATATAGAGTAGGCCTGCAGGGTTTATCCGTGATGTTACTAACTTGCAGGGATGATGGAGGGAGGCAAATAGATCCATTTGAAACTCAGCAATTCTTCTAGGTTTGTGCCGTGTCTTGTGTGGGGTTTCGCCTAGGACACCAAGCTAGGCTCATCGGCGGGCTCTTTGTGTCCCCGCCCGGACCCCCACAGGAGTGACGAACTGCGCGCCACCTCCCTTTATATAAGGTGCAACTGCACCACTTGACTACGAGAACTAAAAGTTCAAGCAGCCTTAACCTCCCTATGAAGGCTTCCAAAAAGATGGTATATTGGCTTTCACGGCCCTTTATATAAGGTGCAACTGCACCACTTGACTACGAGAACTGAGCCAATTCCCAGCCGTGAGCCCCTGAGGGTGTAGCATTATCTAGGGTGCACCAAAAGTGGTGGGGCTACATACACCTCCTTGAGCAAAAGGCAGGAGATAACATGAAATGAAGAAGAAGGAGGGAATCAGAAAAGATGAGACAAGGGCCAATGAAGGCGGGAAAGGAAGAGACTCCCTAGGCCTCGGATACCCTAATACCGTCGGAAGAGAACAAGAGTGAGGTCGACAGGAAAGAAGACGGAGAGGAGCCCGGCACAAGTAAGTGGAAGCAATGCCGGACTGGGGTCCCGTCGTCGCCAACCCACGTCCCACTAGATGTGAGCCCCTGGGGGAGATTAGAAAATAACCCATCTCATTTGGGTACAATCGTGTTGACCGACTGAAAAGCATCAAACTTTTGCTGTGCCAACAAATGCAAATGTGCATTCATCAACTTACAACCTGCATTATTACTGTGGACTCCTTGGATTATCGTTGTGGCCCTCTATGGGTCCGCAGACCACAGTTTGGGAATGGCCGTTCTGTTATTCCGTCTGAGATATTTCATTCTGATTTTAACGCTGTTATACTCATTCGGTCACAACTCTTGGTCGGTGACTCCAGTCAGATTGAATATGCTGATTTGAATATCCCATTAGAATAAAACTCGTAGCATAGTCATTAATATTCTGGTCTGTAGCTCGTGATTGTGCAAGCTTAGAAAACTAATTGAGTTCAGCCAAGATAGGTTCGTAAATATTGGTTTGAGTCTTGCTTTATAGGACTCGAGATCAAGCTTCATTCATGCCAATTCCCTACCATTATTTTCTCAAGTATACAATGGAAGTCGATAGCCTAACTTATATGCAGTAACTTCATATGCAACTTATATGGGTAGTAGTTAACAGTTTACAGTTTGTTTATTTAAGACAATGTTTATCATTTTTGGTCCTGCCAAGCTTACGCTTGTCGGCAGGTGCTAATTATAATTACAATGTGTATGTTAAAAATCAATTAAATTATCAACTATACCGTCCAATCTCTTACCTTCCAATTTTCCTCCAGTGCCACTAACAAGTATTAGTCACAGAAATATTCCATCATCTCATAACAATTGAAAAAAAAAAGTATATCTTAATAACATTAATGCAATAAAGCAATTGTAGTTCTTGTTGTTGTTGTTGTTTGAGTCTTCAGTCTTTTACTGGTTTGATGCAGCCTCCATGACTCCCTGTCCTGAGCTAATCGTTTCATCTCTACATAGCTACCACACCCTACATCTGAAGCAATCTGTTTAATATATTCTAGCCTTGGTCTACCCCTACAGTTCTTTTCGATGATGATGATGATAATTGTTGTTTTAAGGGGCCTAACATCTAGGTTATCGGCCCCTAATGATCTGGGTGATAGCGAAAATACAGTTCTTTTCCTCGAACCTTCCGTCCATAACTAAGCTTGCTATTCCTGGGTGTCTTAGTTTGTGTCCTACCAACCTATCTCTTCTTTCTTCTCCCACTCGTCTTAATACCTCTTCGTTTGTAACCCTATACCCATCTGATCATCATTCTCCTGTAACACCACATTTCAAACGCTTTAATTCTCCTCTTTTGTGCTGCACCAATAGTTCCAAGTTTCACTTCCATAGAGTGCCACGCTCCAGATAAAGGCTTTCAAAAATTACTTCCTAATACCTAAATCTATATCCGATGTCAACAGATTCCTTTTTTTTTAAGAAATGCTTTTCTTGCCTGAGCCAACCTACTTTTTATATCCTCTTTGCTTCGTCTATCACTGGTTATTTTGCTTCCTAACGAACAGAAGTCTCCTACTTCCATTAGCTTTTCACCTGCCAATTTGATGTCCATAGAGGTTTCGGATTTATTTCGGCTGCATTCCAATATTTTTGTTTTACATTTATTCATTTTCATAATGAATTCTTTCCTCAAGACGGAGTCCAGACCATTCAAAAACTCATTCAAATCCTCTGGCGTGTCTGCCAAAATGACGATGTCATCAGCAAATCTCAGAGTTGAAATTGTAGTACTGTATATTATAATGTGTTTTCATGCTACCTTAATACAACAGTAATGCCATTACCATTTATAAAATTTAACTTAAAATACATATATAACTGTCATGTTCAATTAATTTCTCCTTGCATATTGCCGCAGGCTATGGATAGGAGTCTATTACATTAACAAGCAGTTGTCAACTTAGTTTAAGGAGTAAATTACAGGCACGGGTTCGATTCCCGGCTCTGCCAAGAAATTTAATTCTGGTTTGAGGGCTGGAACGGGGAACACTCAGCCTCATGTGACAAAACTAAGTAGAGGTGGGTTCAATTCCTACCTCAGTTATCCTGGAAATGGTTTTCCATGGTTTTCCAAGTTTTATTCAAGGCAAATGCCCGGATGGTACCTAACTTAAGGCCAAGACCAATTCTTACCCAAATCCTACCTAAATTACAAATACACACACTGGTACAGACATCACAGTGACACAGGTTATCAGGGCTACACGGGGCTACATGACCACGATGTCGCAAAGCCCCTAAAGAATCAACAACATCAAGAATAACTATATCGTTTCTGTTTCTGTGAAGTCTTCGGGGAAAGCACTGTTCTTTTCCCTCTAAACCTGTAGTATTTCTCCGTGTTGATTTGAAGAGATCACTTTAATTTTATCTATAGCACAGGTTGTTACAGAAGTTATGCCACACTACTTACCGCTCCCATATTGGGCAATTTAATGGTTTTAAGAGATGTGAACAACATGTGGAATCACTTTCAACTGAGAGTGAAAGTTCCTTTCAAAGTGACGTAAACCTGGATGAGCCACTACTTCCATTTGAAGATCCCATTCTCAACTCATTGGGAGAATTACGTGACGATGCTTGTCCTTCATTTCCTACATTCACCCACGTGAAAATGTATTAGGTTCTCATTGTTTTAGAGCCTTGGGGCATCCTAGTTATCAGCTCCATGTGCATATGTATGCATGTATGTCCATTGTTTGATAACTTGTGTTCTTGTGATGTTAGCAATAGTGTGCATAACTGTAATTATTATATTTGAATTGCAGCCAATGGCCATAGCTGGGTATTTGAATTGAACGGCTTAGGCTCCCCATCAAGTTCAATTTCAAGTTTCAACTTTGGCTAACAGAGATGCGATTGTCACTAATATCTAGCTGCAAACGTTTGGAATTGATAGAGCGTTTCTAACCAAATAACCTACAAATTTTGGTAGGTTCTTTGACATGCCATATATCTAAGACATATACATATACAATTCACTTTTATGCAAAATAAAAGTAAAGAGTACAAATGAATAGTTCTTAAACATACCATCGCTTTGCAAATGCATTCAATGTGTACCTCATAGTAGCACAAATGAGTAAAAACTGACACTAGGATAGGATTAATTCAACATCCTTGATCCATTTAATCATTCCTTCAAATACCATGCATCAAGAATTTCATTTAGCCTAGTTCCCGAAATCTTTGATCATACTGAACATTAAAATCTCAAGACATCCCCTACTATTATTAAGATATAATATACAGCACAATGTTTGCTGCAGAATCATTATAAAACATGTTCCAAAACTCTACAAACTAAGCTAAAAGCATAACATAAAAAAATAGTACGAGGAGAGATTTGAGAAGATTTCTGGAAGCTAAAATCGAGCACGGAATGGGCATTAATTAACACTGCAACGAACATCACTGGAAGAAGGTTGCCAATATAGACCACATATCTGTGATGTGGTGCCTTTGTACTTGCATAAATCCTTACCAGCAGATATCTGGACAGGCACACAAACGCTGTTTCTGTGTCCTTTATTTATGGTTTGGAAATATCCACAAGTTCATGATCGGAAAGAAAGAGTTCCATGCTCACTGAAATAAAACACCTCATTCTTACTGTACTTGTGTGGTGTGCACTTCTATTAAGAAGTCTTGTCAGATAAAATCTCTCTCACACTGTAATATTGCATTCAAAATGCAGGTACACAATTCTCTCTCACTCACACACACACTTTCACCAGTTTCTTCATGTAGATATCAATGATTTCACAGTTGTTTTAATGAAGTCCTTTTTATGTGCCAAATCAAAGTCTGGATAATGTGCATACACCTGTTTACACACGGTCTTCATTGTAATTTCCTCGAGATTAGCTCCCTCCAAAATCTCCTTAACGTAAGTCTTGATTTCATCATCAGTTGGTGGAGCTTTTGACTTCTTTGCAAGAGGTTCATCTTCTGATGATGAGTCATCTTCACTTTTGGAGGGGGATTTCCTTCTCTTTTGAGATGCTTTTTTCTCAGTTTTCTTACTAGGCGCTTTCTTCGAGTTACTTTTCTTAGGAGAACTCTTCTTTGCATTGGACTTGGATGCCTTAGAACGACCCCGTTTTTTTCTTAGGTCCATCATCTTCACTGGCAGATTCATCTTCATCCTCTTCAACATGTTCCTCCTCATTCTCCTCCTTAGCTTTCTCATCTTCTGATGAGTCTTCCTTCAGTGTTGTTCTCTTGCCCTTCCCTCGCTTTGTTCTACTAGGTCGTTTCTCGTCGTCATCAGATTCCGAATAGGTCCTGTTGTTCACCTTAGCAGCTGATCGTTTAGGTCGAGGCGTTGGAGGTGGCTTTCCAGAATCTTTTGGTTCCAGGAGGAAATTGATTAGTCTCCCTGCAACTTCTTCTCGGTTTCCTTTCTTTTCCAGATCAAGAACTGAACACATCGTCCACAACAACCTCATTTCCAACTTTTGCATCATGCTCTTCTTCTTCTCAAACTGGTCAGAGTCTTTTTGGAATTCAAAGCCATTGAATTTACGAATGTTCTTTTTAATGAGTGTTGATTTCCCAATTCTTGCGAAAAGCACTTTATGGAGTGGTTTCAGTAGATCAGGTCTGAATTTCTGAATAGTGGCTTCTATTCGGGGAATAGATCCAAGTGCCGTTCCTCTCCCCTCAGGAATTTCTATTGCAACAATGTCCTTCGGCTCTGATTTGAATTCTTCAGTAAATCGATGTACTTTTTTACGCTCTCGAGTCCCTGAGAGTTCCAAAGGTTGATCAAGTAAGGGTACCTTATCATCGCCATCTGCTTCATCTTCGTCCTCATCCTCCTCCTCATCATCATCATCATCTTCATCTTCACTCTGAACTTCTTTCTTTGACTCTTTCACTTTAGCTGGCTTCCTTTTGGGTGGTTCCTTTTCTTTCTCCTCCGATTCTTCAGCTGATTTGTCATCAGTATCATCTTTTGAATCAACTGTGCTGTCAACGGATGAAACAACGAATGAGACAACCGATTCAGTGGTTAACATCCATAAAGAGGAGAGAGAGGTCATAAAACAAATGGCAGCGCATGAGAATGAAAGAGATGAAAATTGGAAGACGAACATGAGCCGTCAGAGTACCTCACGGACTTCGCAACTAGCACATACGGATGAAACAACGAATGAGACAACTAATTCAGTGGTAAACATTCCTGAAGAGGAAAGAGAGGTCATCAAACAAATTGCAGCGCATGAGAATGAAAGAGATGAAGGTTGGAAGACGCAAATTAGCCGTCGTAGAACCCCACGGACCTCGCAAAACATCCAAGGTACAGACAACCAGTACGTTAAGACAGCGGAGAAGAGGGTCATAATAAAAGGGGATAGGACGGGAGATTATAGAATAAAAGCAGCTGAAAGAAAAGGATGGATTTATGTGGGAAAACTCCATCCCAACACAACAAAAGATGATTTAGAAGTCTTTCTAAGAGAAAATGGTATAGAAGATGTTAACTGTCAGATAGTAAGCAGCTCGGAGTCCAGTCGAGCCTACAAAGTAGGGGTTCCACTAGATGCTCTCCAAGATGTAAACAATAGTAACTTCTGGCCGAAGGATGTAATCTGTCGTCCTTTTCGAGCTCCATGGAGGTTCAGAGGACTCAGGGAATAAGATTTTTAAATGCTCAATATTAGTATGGAACATAGAGGGTCTATTAAGTGTCATGAAAACGATTCCAAGAGACATCTTACGAAATTATTCAGTAGCAATTCTAACAGAAACATTTTTAACTCGAGAATGGTGTGAATATAATAGGTATACCATGCACACGTTTGCTTCACAAGGTGAAAGAGGAAGACCCAGTGGTGGGATAACATGTATAGTAAACCCAGAACTTGCACCAACGAGAACGTTATATAGCAGCTCAAATGTTATAATGATTGAAACAAAATTTTTAGAAGTGATCGGTGCGTACTTTCAACCGGACTATAAACAAGAAGAAATCATAGAGGAACTTGACTTTGTGCTGCGGAAAGCAAATAGGAGCGGAATGATCATCTTAGCGGGGGACTTCAATTGTCGGATAGATCAGGTTACTAACAAATCGAAAGCTGTGTTGAATTTTCTACAGGGTGAAGGCCTATCACTTGTCAATGATCCACATATGAAAACTTACATATGTAGCAATGGTAGTAGCACCATCGATCTCATCTTTTCAAACATGAAACGCGCCAAGGTCATTAATACTAAAGTGAGAGATGACGTTGTTATAAGAAAGCACATACCAGTGGAAGCGGAATTTGAAATAGAAGCTTGGGGTGAATCGCCAAACATCAAGAAGCATAATCATCTGATCAGGAAGATAAACAAAGAAAGACTTCACAATGCTGTAGTGGAAACATTAGGAGCACCCTATTGTCAGGAAGATGATGACTTAAATATGGCTTTAGAGCGTATAGAGTATATAATCAAAACAGCAGCAGAACCGTACTGCCCATCCCAGAGACGCGCAAAACCTTGGTTTAATGTGGAGTGTTACAAAGCACGGAAAGACGCACTGAGAGCGTTGCATGAAGTAAGGCAAAACCAGTCAAAAGAGGCTCTACTAAAATATGGAGAAAAAAGGAGAGTATATAAAGTCATACTGACAGATGCAAGAACTTCATTCCATAAGAAGGAAGAAGCAAAAATGTTGGAAGAAGCAAAACGACACCCCTACAAGGCTCTGAGTGAACGGCAACCACGATTTCCCAGAGACCTCTCAATGGAGGATTGGGAAAAGCATTTTACGAGAGTGTTACAAGCAAATGACACAAGACCAGTTTACAATGGCGAACACCAGAGTAGTAGTGTAATTGTTCCCTTTACAAGTGGCGAGGTCGAATTAGCTGTGCAACAGTTGAAGAACCAAAAAGCATGTGGTCCTGATAGGATATTTAATGAACACATTAAAGGTAGTTTTGAAGAAATGAAAGAAGACTGGTTGGCCCTTCTCAATCAGTGCTTAATACAAGCGAATATACCGGACAAGTGGAGGCACTCCACAATTAAAGTTTTGTATAAGGGAAAGGGAGATGCAGGTAGCCCAGATGCATACCGAGGCATAGCTCTGGAATGCTCAGGATTTAAATTGTTAACAAAACTACTAACATTGAGACTGACAGATCTAACGGAACACCAAATTCCAGATGAACAATTCGGATTTAGGAGAGGCAGGTCAACTACACATGCAATTAAATGTCTTCAAGGTGACATTGAGGAAGCCTTACGACACGGAAGAGGCAAGTTGAATGTGGTATTTATCGACTATTCGAAAGCGTTTGATTCAGTAAACAGGAAGAAGATGTTGGAGAAGCTAGATTCACTGATAGGACATCAGCACTATTTAACGAGACTGATAAGAAATATCCTAACCAGTAACCAAGTACGAATTGATGACAACAGAATGGAATCGCATTGCATTGAACAGACAATCGGTGTGCTACAGGGGGACCCACTAAGTCCTCTCCTGTTCAATATTGCAACCATGGATGTGACCCAGATTATAGAGGATCAAGATGTCTCCATATACATGTATGCGGATGACATGGTGCTAACATCCACATCACTTGAAAGGTTACAGGAGACTTTCAACAGACTAGTAAACTGGGCGGATGAAAATGAACTTAAATTGAACGAAAACAAGACAATGTTCATGGCCTTTAGAAAAGGAGGTAGACTGTCAGTCAATCATCATTTGGAATATAAAGGCAAAAGATTACAATTAGTGAACAATTTTAAGTACTTAGGAGTAACATTTCAAACACAGGGAGTTGTATTTACGAAGCACATACAAGACAAAGTTGACACAGCAATTGTAGCAATGAATGACATAAGACAACTCGGAAAATTGTCCCTTGATACAGGCATGGCGTTATTTAAGCTCAAAATTACTCCCATAGTTGCATATGCATTGGAAAATATATGGCAACACCTGACAAAGAATGATCTGAAGAAAATGGAAAGAGTGAAGGCAGTATACTTAAAAAAGTTACTCAATCTTTCAAAATACACATCCTCTCGCCTTGTATATGTATTAGCTAAAGAGCAATTTTATATAGAATATTTAAGAAATCAATGGATGCTGCCTGCCACTGGAGCATATGATGCTTTACTGAGTGAACTTCGTGACAAGAGGAGACATATTTGGATTGACTTCTACTGTACAGATGCCATGACGACTTGTGAGTGGATGAACTCGAATTATGAACTCCGTCATATGATGACACGAATGGCAGTGCACGGTTTTCACCATAAAGTTTGCACTGAAAAGAAGTATCACCAGCCAAACTTAAACTGCGTGTGTATTTTATGTAAGAGGCAGTGTGAGAGATATCATGTATTAACATGCGGTGAACGTCAGATGTCTATTACAAAATTTTGTACCGAATGAACTTGTATGGTATTCCTACTATTATGGCCATTGGCTGAAATAAAATTTATTATTATTATATATCTAAGACATGAGCCCGCCGGCTTTATTTCCCCTCCGAAGGAAAGCATACTGAAGGATTTTAACGCTCTTAAAAATCCGATGACTTCAGCCGGGTTTGAACGCGCGATCTTGGGCATAGCAGTTCAGCATGCTAACGACTACGCCATCGAAGTGATTTAATTATTAGAATATACGATTGGGTCAGGTGTCCCAGGACGTGATATAAACTCTCTATAACTTCACTCAGGATAGCTTATAAAAGCACTGAGAATCGAAGCTCAATGACAATCATGAGTGTGTTCTTCCCAAATATTTCCTTACTCTTTCCAGGCAAATGCGCAGATTGTAACTTACAGTACGTTATTTCAAGTTCCTATCCTAGAGCCTAATAATTACAGATACACACTCTGCTGTCACTAACACAGGTTACGGTGCAAAAGCAACGCACACCCCAGCATGTGGGAAGGAAATAAAGATGTTCCAAGCACATAATGGTGATTATGATGATTGTTGTTGATTTAAAGAGCCTAACTTCTAGGTTATCGGCCCTTAATGGTTTGGGGGATCATGAAAATTATGATGAAATGAAAAACTACAACTAAAACTAACTACGATCCACCTACTAGGGTAGAACCAGGGCTAGATTTGTGACGGTACGCACCGGTACGCCGTACCGAAACCTCTTATCGGGGGAAAAGTCGAATATATAACATAATGTTTAAAACTATGGAACATTAGTTGTAAGTCAAGGTCAACTTGGTCTTTGACTGGATAATTATTTCAGAAAACGGTAGAGACAAAATTATAAGACAAGACATAAATGATTGTTTGTGACCATGTGTGTATTTTCAAACCGAATGTATTTTTTTAAATACGTTAAAAAAATGAAATAATGTACATTGTTTGAATGGTAGCCTAGTTGCCCCACATTACAATTTAATATAGGCCAACAGCTAAGGTAAGAAAAATTTTGCTAAAGCAGTCACAACTTAATTTAAAATATTGCAATCATAATTAGATCGCTATTTTGTCCAGTGATTAACTTTTAAAAGTGTTCATAAAAGCGTAAAAATAGCGTTTTTAGAACTCTATATTTCAATATTTCATAAAGCCCCCTACCCTCACCCCCCTCCCACCACCACCCGCAAGCCCACAGTACCAGAACCTCTTTCTTTACAAGTCAAGCACTGGGTACAATCAACCTGCGTACCATAAGAAGAATAGGACAGAAAGAAGGAATGAGGGAACAGAAATGCCCTCAACCCTGGAAGGATGACAGATGATGATGATGATGACGATGATAATTGTGGCGCCGGGGTTACGAAAGGCACGCAGACGGCAGGGCCGTGCAATGGGCAAGGTGAAGCAGTGCTAGCGAGAAATTGACTCGTGCCGATGGAGCGCAGCTCTATTGGCAACTCCAGCTATCTGATATGACATCTAGCGGTAAAAATGAGAAACTTACCAAGTAGGGTACATTTGTCACGTGGTGACTGTATATGGTTTCTTGTATTGGTAAGCAGATCGTGGTAAATTCTTCGTGTCTTTATACATAAGTAATAAGTTTTACTCGTTGATAAGAGTGTAAAATGAGTAAAAGCAAAGTATATTGCTCAGTTTACGGCTGTAAGTCGATGTATAAGAGGGCTGCGGATATAAGTTTTCATCACTCTCCAAACGATGCAAATAGCGGGTTGGACCACTCGCCACTACACACACCGACGACAGGACGGGTTGTTCACTGTTACGCCGAGCCAAGCCGCACCTAGACAGCCAAGCACAGAATTTACTCGTGCCGATGGAGCGCAACTCTATTGGCAACTCCAGCTATCTGATATGACATCTAGCGGTAAAAATGAGAAACTTACCAAGTAGGGTACATTTGTCACGTGGTGACTGTATATGGTTTCTTGTATTGGTAAGCAGATCGTGGTAAATTCTTCGTGTCTTTATACATAAGTAATAAGTTTTACTCGTTGATAAGAGTGCAAAATGAGTAAAAGCAAAGTATATTGCTCAGTTTACGGCTGTAAGTCGATATATAAGAGGGCTGCGGATATAAGTTTTCATCACTCTTCAAACGATGCAAATAGCGGGTTGGACCACTCACCACTACACACACCGACGACAGGACGGGTTGTTCACTGTTACGCCGAGCCAAGCCGCACCTAGACAGCCAAGCACAGTCTCGCCAAGCCAAGCCTACACCAGCCGAGGACAGCCAAGCTTCATCAGTCAGGTATCCTTCCCCGCTCCCTAGTTCATTTCCAATAACCCTACCAACCACCATCACCTCGCTCTGCGATATCCGAGCCATTCCACTACGAGTCATATAGGCCTAATTTGACATCGCAGGGTAAATATCTACTCTGCAAGATCCTGCTACCAGTCCGATATTCAACACCAAACCTACCAGCTAACCATCCAACGAATCAAGCAATTCCAGTCTTTCCCGAGTTTTAACACAAGTTAACTCACACCTTCACCCTACCAAGCAGCAAATAATATCTAGAGTCTATGGTACTGCCCCCGGAAATTGAATTATATTGAGACCACGATGGCTGTATTGGCAAATATGAGTAAAGTTATGAATGTCATAGTTATGACGTGGATATTCATGACGTTGGCACGGATGACGCAGATTTCATGTAGGTAGGCTGGTTGAGCTGAGATTCTTGGTGACGTCATGATTTTGTTCGAGAAAGATCTTAGATTTACGACGCAGTCGCAGGAAACAAGGTATTGTGCTAAGGAAGAAGCTACGCTATTGGAGGAGAGACTCGAACCAATGAACGATAGTTTGGAAGGAAGACGGAGATTGCTGAAACTACGATATTTGATTACTTTTGGCATGCAGATTTGTGGAAATCTATTTTCAGTTATGGCATTGATTTGGAATTTTGAAGAAATTAATTTTGAGTTTTTGAAATTTGAAAATCCGTCAAGTATAGCCAAAGTTAAAACTTCTAGCAATGACGCAGCAACAGGCTATGGAAGGGATGGATACGCCCCTTAAGAAGTTGATAAAAGGTCGTGCACAGAAGAGAGGAGCTCTCAGAACTCAGATCTCATATGTCAGATCGCATATATATTTCTGGTGATATATAGTTATTTTTAAGTGATTCAGTGAAGTAAGTTGTCTTTAGCGTGGTTAAAGCCCGGCGCATCGAACGAACTCGGAGCAGTTCCATTTTACGCTGCTCGAAACTAGGTGAAGTTGAAACGCTCACATTAACGTTTCCACCAGTTAAGATATCAAGCGCTAACTTCAGCCTTTATGATAGTTCTATTGGGCAGTATAACATTGAGGTGTGTAGAAGATTTGAACAATTTCACAGTTATACTTCGAAAGATATTGAAACTTTAAGGCTGCCAACAAAAGTGATTTTCTCGCCACATGAGAAACACTTTTAAAATTTTCACATTATACACTACGGCTGAAACGTGGAGTGCAACAGTGATATTGGAGAATACGTTTGATATTACAACGATACATTCGACTATGGAACATTATAATCTTACAGTGCTTTCAATGATTATAACAGTAGTTGAGATGGAAGTCTAAGGCTTTAATGCAATTGGGACATATATTGATTGGAGTAAAGTAACAGCATGGAACTTCGTTAATCGTTTTTCTACAAGAGCGAGCATGTAGTGAACATCCAACTACACTCATGCGTCGTGAATCCATCGCTGAATTATACCAGATGACAGTGGAAATATTTTCATACTCCACAACTATGAATATTTCTGCGGAAATAACTACAATAAACTTCATGGTGAATTCCTGCAAGAACTTCAGGGAACTTTCAAGAGAGGCCAGGGTTGTCCCGGCGCACAAAGAAGAGTTTTGCCAGAAGGATGTTTTTCGTATCCACGGAGCAGTGCAATTTCGGAGGAGGAAGCAGTTCGATTCTCCGAGGACGCTGATTCCAGGTTCGAGGACGGAGCACATCTTTACGCTGGTGAAATGGAACCAACAGCAGTTTTCTTTGAAAACTTTCCCCTAGATCTTCAATCAACAGATAAGGTAGTCGTGAACGTTTCTTGTATTATTTGAGTCTTGTAGCGATATCTGAGCAACCATTCTTCCCATATTTTCTGTCCTATATTTTTGCCCCATTTTCTTGATTGATATTTCTGTACTCAGTACACTTCGATGATTTATGCCTTTTTCTTCGATTTTTGAGACATTGTTATGTCATTGGCATACTTAAATAATTTTGGATCAGTTGAGACTGATATTAGATTCTTTCAGTAATTTGCACATTTTTGGAGTCACGATTTGACTGTAAAGTTAACGATTTGCTATGGCAGATTTGAATTCAGACAGCGTGTCATTTTATTAAAGTAATTCTATTCAGTAAATTACTTTGACCAATTTTCTGTCATCCTCAAGAAAGAAGAATGATTAAAAGATTTTAGAGCGTTAAAATCTATTACGATATCGACGATATTTGAAATACTAGTCGTCTTATGAACATGATTGCAACATAGACTTTTATCATTGCATTATAGACAATTTTATGAAATATGAACTTTTATTTCGATTTATTGAATACACTATAGTAATGAACATTTGATAGGAGTTTTTCTCAATTATAGATTGGAACAATAATGTTTGCATTCAACAGTCTAATTGTATTCTATTCGACTATTCATGCAGTTTAGTTGAGCTTTGTTTGAAGATAGTATTTTTATACTGCGTTACTTGGAAGATGTTAATCTCAATTTTGATAGACCAGGCAGGAGTGTCTAATCGTATTTGCTATTAAATTTATTTGTGATTGGCAAATTTTTACTTCATATCGATTCATGAATGAAACCCACGAAGGTTAAATAATAACAGTCATTATTACAATTGATGAATATAAGAATTTTTAAAGAGGAACAATGGATGTATAATCGTTAGTTCAGTGGACGTGTAAAAGTCGCTGTTGAATAATGCCCTTGAATAATGAAGGAGGTTCCCACAATAATTAATGAAGTTGATGAATTAATAAGTGGAGGTTTTGTGTGTAGTTTGGAAGATTTTTATGCCATATATATGAAGATATATGATGAATTTTGGGCCAATTGTTGTGCAATTTTGTGCGTTATAAGCGAAGTATTTTCCCGCTGATTGTATTGTTCTTGTTCTTTGAAAGATTATTCATATGAAGATACTGTTAAAATTAACAAGAGTGTTAAATAATTTGAGATAAAGATTTTGAATGGAGGTTACCGTCACAAATATTAATAATTATTATTAAACCTTATTAAACCTGAATTTGACAGTTAAATATAACTAACCTTCATTGGTCGATTATATCACCACGATTTGAGTAATTATCAACCGGATAAACGTGTGGTTTAATGTATTTCTTGTATAAATAATATAAACAATTAATATTGTAAAATAATTTTGTAAATATCTTTGTTAAATAATTTGAAATGATAGTGACTAATACAGGCGTGTATAAAATTTTCAATTGTCATTTGACATGGTTATAAACAATTTTATTATTGTTATAAATAATTAATGAACTTTTGTTATTAACATTTAGAGTTTTGTTTTTTATACTCTAAACAACGCAAGTTCAGCAAGTGGTTTGAACAATTAACCATGATTTGGGATTATTGGAGGAATCCACTGGTGTTTGAATAAAGCATGTAAGACATTTGCGTGATAATATTTCAGTTGAGATGTGAACATTTACGTGTTTGAAAAAGGACAGCCAAGCTTTGAGGTAACACGCTTATGCTAGGGTTGAACGAAAGGGAGTCCACTTTGACGGTGCAGGTGCATTGCAGCTGGCCCGGACAACTGTGTTACAGAGGCCAAGGACGTTCCATAATAGCCTTGTGGCTATAAATAAAATGTGAAGTATATAAACACGCAAAACAATTGATATATGTGTCTCATCCCAAATCCCGTTTCCATTCCATGTGCATTATTATTTTCCGTTGCTATGAGCTTGAGAAAGCTGAAACATTATATGTAGAGAATACAGGTCCTACAGGTGGACATGGTTATGTGGTCGATGGCTTCTGATTGCCACGTTGTTTTTTTTTTTTTTTGTTAAATCATTCTTTATGTGAAATAAATTATTGTGCAGTTTAAAGTTTCTCGTCTTCGTTCTGGTTCATTTTAAATATCATGGTGGAGGTTATTGTGTGGGCATACTTTAAGTGATCCAGTTGACAACCCAGTCCCCGAGATAAATGTAAGAGGTAAGTAAAGGTAAGTATGAACCCCCGTATATTTTGGTGTGTTCCACAATAATTTTCTTGTTAACTATTGTGCTCTAATCTCGATAGTATCTGTCAGTGCCATTTTCATTGATGTAGCTGTGCCGGTGCGTTTGATTATTGGCAATCCGATTGAGGGGGCGGATATCTGACAGCCTACTATCAGGATATCGGGTACAGTACAGTGAGCAAACTCAAATATACGATAGCTTGAGTCTATGGTACAGTGAGCAAACTCAAATATACGATAGCTTTTAAACGTAACAGCGCCATGACTCGAACTGCTCAAAAACAAATACCAGCAGACAACCGATGCTTGATAATATGCAATTGACACATAAAATCCAGTGGTACACACACATTAGATCACGTGTATCGCACAGTTATACATATATACAATTAAAAATAACACTGTCATTATTTTAGGGAGCACATTTACTGTTTATAACCGAAAAATAAAGAGTGTTCCATATCAAACGCGTGTTATTGAGTATTTTTACCCTACTTATCCAGACCGACCGCAGCGCCCGAAGTGTTAATTTGAGATGCCAATCCTGCCCACTTCTGAGCAGTGCAGCACGACAGCACACTAGCACTGCAGCGCTTAGTCGCACAAGCACTGTCGATTTGACCCGGTACTGCAGTACGTTTAGTACTGGGCGCAGAGACTGCACACTTGGCGCACTAGAGCCCACATTTTGTCATATGCGTGTGGGTCTGCCGTACTCTTGACGTCTTTTGTGCATGGGGAGGACAAAAATAACATAATGGGAAAGTCACATATTAAATAAACACACCGAAGACGTAAAAAAACATAATATTTGTACGTACATGAACCAGATCCGCAACAATGATACAGGAATTTGCATACTTTTTGGGTTAGTTATTGTTGTTCAAAGGGGCGGAACTACGAGGTCATCTGCCCCTACCTTTTGGGTGATGCAGCAGGTGCAGCGGGATATAATAATCCTAACAAGAAGTTCCGTGAAGAACTATACAGCCTACTTTTCATGCCAATGATTATTCTACAGTATATGAACCTATCTAGAATAATGACGAAATTAAGTTGGTAATATCGAAATATCTAATTAGTTCAAAATATACCTGGTATAATGTAGCCTAATAGAGAACTACAGTTGGCAGCCCTGGTGACTGAATATATTCTTAGTTCCATCTATTAAGGTACAGAATACAAAATTTGGTTGAAGTCCAATGGACGTTACATTCTGTTAGACACTGGATCTATTAGCACGCGTAAAAGCATGTTGCCAACAATACCATGCGTGTGCTGGTCAGAAATAATCTGAATTATTATGATATCTTGTTGTGCCTATTTTGGATGAAATCCATTTGTTAGTATAGAAGTTACATGTATTTTAAGATTGGACATATCTGCAGGCATAGAATCATGTTGGCAGCTCTGCCTTGTATTAATTACTCCAAATTAATCTAGAATGTCAGGTGCTATACGTGTGCAAAGTATAGAGCTGTTGGCTTGCATACTTTTTGATATATTGATATTAGGGTAAAAAATATTGACAGCATTTATTAACAGTTGGCAGCCCTGATTGCTCTTAACAATACGTATAGTCATATCTGTTATGGTACACATAGCACATACGAAATTTGGTTGAAATCCATCTGATAGTATAGAAGTTACATGTATTTAAAAATTAGTACTATCAGCAGGCTTATAATCATGTTGATAGAACTGTCGTATGTAAGTTACTCCAAATTAATCTAAAATGTCAGAATATACGTGTGCATAGTTTAAAGCTGTTGACTAGCATACTTTCTGATATATTGGTATTTGTATAAAAAAATAGAGAGAGCAATTATTAACAGTTGGCAGCCCTGGTGGCTCTTAAGAATACGCTCAGTCATATCTGTTTATGTACAGATATTACATATAAAATTTGGTTGAAATCCAGTTGATAGTGTAGAAGTTATATGCATTTAAACATTGGACCTATCAGAAGGCTTAAAATTATTTTGGCAACACTGTCATGGTTGGCCTCCTGGAAATTAAACTGAAATAGTATTATCTACATGTGTGCCAATTTTGGAATAGCTCCCATGCATACCTTGCAAGATATCCAACATGGAGCTCAAATTTCTAGTGCATTTTTTCAGCAGTTGGTAGCACTGACATTTTCAAATATGGACGTGAGCTATTCCGGTGCACATCTTTACTCATACTAAATTTGGTTTTGATTGCTGCAGCCGTTTAGGAGTTGATAGGGGGGGGGGGGGACAGACACACAGCCAGACAGACAGAAGGACAGACAGACAGACATTTTCCAGGATCGATCTCATAAGACTACTTTTTCCTCATTTTTGCAAAATGTGAAAAGTAGGCTAATAAGAAACCCCGAAGGCATTCCTAGGGGCACTTTGACAGACAACGCATAAAACCAACCAACCCATTAACACAAATAAATTGGTGTGCGTTCCGACCTATAAGGAAAACAAAAGACACGAAGGTCATCCGAGAGCAATAAATGACACACCTTACCACGTATGGTAACAACCCTTAAATCATGAATCCCAAAATAACTTAGTAACCAACTCCTTAAGGCCCCTAAAAAGTCCCATACCCTCGCAGAAAATTAAGAGTTAGACGCATTTCAAAAACATAATTACGTTCCATGATATTATGTATCTAGTTTATGTCCTCGATGGAACTTGGGCGGAGTGTATATACGCTTTTACTCTGTGACGATTTAGTTGTAATTGCTCAATGTGTTACGATGTAGAAGAGATATATGTACATATTAAATAGCTATAATGTGCTTAATCAAAACATAATAGTTGGCGACGGCCGAGTTTAGTTTGTATAACACCAAACTGCCGAATATCACGGTTTTTCTGATGAATCCGGACTTGCACTCTCTCCCCCACTTTGAAAGAGCGAACAGGGGGTGAGAAACTGGATGTAGTCAAGCTCTTTTGGTTTGGAAGTAGAGCATCCAACTGGATACGTAGCCAACGTTTCAAATATAGTTCAGCAGGAGACTGTCCACATGCCAATGGCGTTGCTCTGTATTGAAACAAGATGTTCTGTATGATCATCCAGCGTACTCTTCCAGACTGGCGAGTGAAGTTTAAAACAGGTTGTTTCCTGGCCGGTGGATAGGAATTGGCGGCTTTATATAATTCCCACCAGGTTCACCTGATCTGACCGTCCTGGATTTCTTCATTTAGGGCTACGTCAGGTCGAGAGTATTTTTAAGATCACCACAAACACCCGAAGAATTGGAGCTCGTCATTACCGAAGCCTTTGCGGAAATTACTCCTCAGATAGCCTATTGCCGAACGCAAGAGAGAACGTCATGCGACGAGTGGCCCTCAGCTTGGAAAATGATGGACGCCACTTCGAACACCTTATGTAAATGTCCATTTGCAGTAGATATAACGTCTGTGATAAATTAACTTTTTTAGTCGCATCCAAGACTTTTGTAACAAATCATTTCCAAATTGTATCTCGTTTTGTGGTATTGGGTTACAAAGCAATAAATTGTGTTGTAAATAAAATATGATGATGATGATAATTGTTGTCATTTAGACTTTCACGGCCCGTGTTATTATTCATATGTTGAATTTTGGGCTTATGCCGTGTTTTATTATATTGCAATTCGACGCGTTTCGAAAGAAACCATGTCTTTCATCGTCAGGAATAATCTGGAATACGACAATGTTGCTAAGAGAAAGCAACGAAGAACATATAGAAGGTGCCCAAAGATGGACGCCATTATAGCCCCATGCTAGGGACAACGGAAAGCAGCAGTGAATTACTTTCTCAGGGTTCTGATAATAGGTAGCCAGGATTCACTGAGATTGTAGCCGGTGTCGCGGTTGAAATTATCTGGGTGTTTACGTATTTCAACCGCCTCCCTGATGATTCTGGGACGATATTGCTTTATACGGGCAAGAACATCCACCCCTTGGAACATGACATCATGGCCAGGTGTTAAAGCATGATCGGCAACAGCTGATTTATCAGGTTGAATGAGCCTGATACATCTATTATGTTCCTTAATGCGAGTGCATATTGTTCTCGAAGTCTGCCCGATGTAAACCTTGCCACACGTACAGGGAACTCTGTAGATACCCGGTTGTGGCTAATTTCTTCATGGAGAACTTTGAAGAGAAAGCTTTGTCGTCGGCTCCTTTCAAACCGAAGATCTGGTGGCGTTATGTGGATGACACGTTCGTTGTTTGGACGGAAGGTGAGGAAAATCTTAGCCATTTCCTGGATCACCTTAATCTCCAGCACCCTTCTATTTGTTTCACCATGGAAAAGGAATCTGACGGCAAAATACCTTTTTTAGATGTTCTCGTCACCAAGAAAGAGGATGGATCTTTAGGACACAGCGTTTTTCGTAAGCCAACACACACCAATAGATATCTCCACGCAAGTTCTCACCATCACCCTGCCCAGAAACTTGGTATCCTTACAACTCTAACTACCAGGGCTAGGAGGATTTGTGAAGTGTCTTCTTTACAAGAAGAAATTAACACCCTGCGAACCACATTTGAGAGCAACGGTTATAGCAAGGCTTTGATTTCTACGGTTCTGAAACCAACAAATAATAATAGGACGTCAGTTGAGAAAAGAGATGTAAGAGGAACTGCTTACCTTCCGTACATACATAACACAACGGATCGTATTGCTAAAATCCTACGTCGATACAACATACGGACTGTATTTGGAACTTCTGTTAAGATTAGTCAACTCCTGCGACCAACTAAGGACAGTTTGCCTAAATTGCAACAACCGGGTATCTACTGAGGTCCCTGTACTTGTGGCAAGGTTTACATCGGGCAGACTTCGAGAACAATATGCACTCGCATTAAGGAACATAATAGATGTATCAGGCTCATTCAACCTGATAAATCAGCTGTTGCCGATCATGCTTTAACACCTGGCCATGATGTCATGTTCCAAGGGGTGGATGTTCTTGCCCGTATAAAGCAATATCGTCCCAGAATCATCAGGGAGGCGGTTGAAATACGTAAACACCCAGATAATTTCAACCGCGACACCGGCTACAATCTCAGTGAATCCTGGCTACCTATTATCAGAACCCTGAGAAAGTAATTCACTGCTGCTTTCCGTTGTCCCTAACATGGGGCTATAATGGCGTCCATCTTTGGGCACCTTCTATATGTTCTTCGTTGCTTTCTCTTAGCAACATTGTCGTATTCCAGATTATTCCTGACGATGAAAGACATGGTTTCTTTCGAAACGCGTCGAATTGCAATATAATAAAACACGGCATAAGCCCAAAATTCAACATTATGAATAATGATAATTGTTGTTTTAAGGGGCCTAACATCTAGGTTATCGGCCCCTGATGGTTTGGTTGATCGTGAAGATGAAAATGAAAAGCGAACTTAAAACTAAAACTAACTACTAACCTACATACTAGAAGAAGAAATGGAAAACTAAATGGGAATAAGGCACATAAAAGGACAGAAGGAAAAGAAATGCCCTCAACCCTCGGAGAAGGCGGATTGAGGGACTTGGAAGGAAGGAGGGCCATGAAAGGCATATAGGAAAGTGAAAGAGGAGAGGGTCCGCCCCAAAGGTAAGGGACAAAAGGGGAAAACGGACCCAGCTCAGGAATCCCTCGGGGTCGCTAACTCCCGAACTCACCAGTCGTGAGCCCCTGAGGGTGTAGCATTATCTAGGGTGCACCAGAAGTGGTGGGGCTACATACACCCTGCCTCCTTAAGGGCCTAGAGCACAAGGCAGGAGGTAAAAGGAAAAGAAAAAGAAGGCTGACCCCTCGCAGAAGGAGGGTATCAGGAAAGATGAGACAAGGGCCAATTAAGGCGGGAAAGGAAGAGACTCCCTAGGCCTCGGATACCCTAATACCGTCGGGGTCAGAAGAGAACAAGAGTTGACCAAGTGAGGTCGACAGGAAAGAAGACAGAGAGGAGCCCGGCACAAGTAAGTGGAAGCAATGCCGGACTCAGCTGGGGCCCCGTGGTCGCCAACCCACGTAAATAAAATACAACACAAAAAAACAATGTGTTGTAATAAACTATGTTGTAAAATTAAATTTTATTTCATAGAAATGCTCTGCAAATGCTATTAACAGAAGCGTAAAATAAGAAGTTCTGAAACAGAAATCGTTCAAACTTATTGTGTAGCCTGTGTAAATATATTTTGAAAGAGCAAAATACTTTGCAATGCTGCATAAGAAGGCGGCAATCAGTGAAATCGAACTCAGCCCCCACGCTAGCGCGTTGCGAGCAGATTTCAAGCCGATTGCGGGTGGGTAGGCAACCCATTTTACAGGTCCGTGTTGAATCGGAACGCGCTGTACAGTCGACATACAAGTGGCCGTTTCGAGAATAATATTGCTGGCCAGTGTTAACTTGACTATACTTTAACTAGCTTTCTTTCACAACTGCAGATGATGACAACAAACTCCTGGCTTTTTATCCATTAAAATATACAGCAAGAAGAGGCCTGACATTTGATTTCATGCTATAATATAAAGATGAATAGAGTTACATAAATCTTGCAACTATCATGTTTATTTACGGCAGTGACAGAAATAATTAGACAGAAATAATTAATTCTGATGTGTACCCTTACTACTACTACTTCTTCTGAATAGTTAATGGCCGTCAAGGAACCCTTCACTTCTTTGAAACCTCCTTCGGGATGCCGCCAAAACCTTTAATAATTAACGTACATTGGTGGTGGTGGCGGCGGAGGTGTTAGTAGTTTTTAAGGGGCGAAACACATAGATAAGAAAAGGTCATTAAGTGACCATTAATCTCGCGATAATGAGCCACGGGACCTCCTTTTTACGTGAAATCCGAACCACATGACTAGGCATTTCACTTCAAAAATCTCACATGTATTGACCGGGAATCGATCCCGGTCTACCTTGGTGAGTGGCAAACAGCTTCACCGCAGCGCCACCACGCCTCTAAACATATATATTATCTTTCCCTAATGATATGGAAAATCAAATGTATAAACTATACATAATTCCAATTAATGACTTACTTGTTGTTGCATCATTTGAGGGCCCTGGACATCGTGGTATTACAGCCCGTGTACTTGCCTGTGTGTGGAATTTTTAGTCTGATAACCTGTGATATTGCGATCACTGAATGAATGTCTGTAAATCCAAAAGCACTTCAACAAACGAAGTTACAACCGCGAACGAGACTACCGCTGCGAGGTGAAACTTAGGCATTGTCCGATGAATATTTAGTGCAAGTTGAACAGAGCATAACCGAGTCGATAATAAGGCTTAGGAAGTTGAATATCTGCTTTATTACAACAGATACAGCAAGAATATATTGAGACGAGTATCCACTACTAAATGAGTGAATAAATTTTAGCTTAGTTTAGCCGATATAGCAACGCATGAAGGGTACAGCTAGTCTGATACGAAAAACAATAATTATTGAAAAATTGCTTTCGATAACTGCTGTATAAACCAAACACAAGTTCTTGTTTCTTTTTTGATGAGGTAATGCACCTTGACGAACACAGTAATAATTTCTTGAGTCTGTGAAGTACCCTTAGAAACCATCACTCATTTCACTAACGATTGCCTGCATCTAAATTAATGTTTTTCATTTGGAGTAAAACTAACGTGTGCTAACGAGTTTATGAACATTTGATTGCATGGTTGGCACTAACATAATGGTAAGCTAATGATGCAGGGAGGCGTTTGGAGAAAAGTTAATTCACTATCTACTCTATCATTGTTATGTGATTAATGCAATTGTACTTTGCAGCCCTTCATTACAATTCTTATTTGAATAATTCTTTCTTGTTAATGATACTTTCTAGGGTGGTAATTGTGGTGATTTTGATTTTAAGGGAAGAGATATCTAGGTCGTTTGCCCCTATCCTAATATGGGTGACAGTGAAAATGAATATGAATTGTGGAACAGCTTACTACAACTAAAACTACTGGTAGTTACTGACTAACAAATAACGTACTGAGCCCTGATTTTTAATTATTTATTAATAAAATGAGAGCATTTTTACAAGCCTATGATATAATTTAACACAGGAGAATGGATTCTGTGAAGTGTCATAAAACTGGTTAGTTGGCAAGTTACGAGCAGAGTCACGGTCCAGTCACGTGATATGCAGGGAAGAGTTAGCTCACGCCAAGGTCACCCGACACTTAGCAACGTGAATTTGCCGCGGATTTGTAAAATCCATTGTTATAAATTAAGCCATTGGATAGGAGTCTACAGCCAATGAGGAGAGGTCTAATAGACAGCATTATTATTCAAAGCCTCGTACACTTGATGAAATAATTACTTTTAGGCCATTAAAAGGAAATGTAATGCATTAAAATGATGAAGAAAATAAGAAGAGGAATATAATAATACTTAAAAGACACTGAAAGTCCAAAGTTAAGCTATATAAGCTTTTCAAGAATTGTAAGCAAAATTTTAGCGCGATGCTATTATGGCGCGCTCGAGAGTCGATCAAGAGAGTGGGGAGCAAGGAAAAGAGGTTCTTCGTCTCGAGAACTGGTGCAGTGCAGACGTCGTTCCGCAGCTATTTTGAGGCTAGGCGAGCGGAGAACCTTAACCGCGAACGAGGCTACCGCTGCGAGGTGAAACTTAGGCATTGTCCGATGAATATTTACTGAAAGTTGAACAAAGTATATCAGAGTCGATATTAAGGCTTAGGAAGTTGAATATCTGCTTTATTACAACCGATACAGCAAGACTATATTGAGACGAGTATCCACTACTAAATTAGTGAAGAAATTTTAGCACAGTTTAGCCGATATAGCAGTTTTAAATAAACATAAATCTGCAATAGAAATGTGCGTATCTCAGTTCAGAAGGGAACGCTTTTGAGAATAGCAAGTTGTTCGCGAGTGCGGCTAACACTACAGCTTCAAGAGAGCGTAAGTGTTTGAACAATCTTAAGTGTTTATGAACATGGCAGTGAATTATTACGAGATATATTCTACACTATGAATTCGAATATGAACATTATTAGGAAATCTACATTTAAACATAGAACAATGATGATGATGATGATGATAATTGTTGTTTTAAGGGGCCTAACATCTAGGTTATCGGCCCCTGATGGTGTGGGTGATCGTGAAGATGAAAAATGAAATGTAAACTTAAAACTAAAACTAACTAATAAGGAAAAGAGGAGAGGATTGGAGAGGAGAGGAGAGGAGAGGGGAGAGAGGAGAGGGTCCGCCCCAAAGGGAAGGGACAAAAGGGGAAAACGGACCCAGCTCAGGAATCCCTCGGGGTCGCCAACTCCCGAACTCACCAGCCGTGAGCCCCTGAGGGTGTAGCATGATCTAGGGTGCACCAGAAGTGGTGGGGCTACACACACCCTGCCTCCTTAAGGGCCTAGAGCACAAGGCAGGAGGTAAAAGGAAGAGAAAAAGAAGGCTGACCCCTCGCAGAAGGAGGGTATCACAAAAGATGAGACAAGGGCCAATTAAGGCGGGAAAGGAAGAGACTCCCTAGGCCTCGGATACCCTAATACCGTCGGGGTCAGAAGAGAACAAGAGTTGACCAAGTGAGGTCGACAGGAAAGCAGACGGAGAGGAGCCCGGCACAAGTAAGTGGAAGCAATGCCAGACTCAGCTGGGGCCCCGTGGTCGCCAACCCACGCCCACAAGATGTGAGCCCCTGGGGGGTATAGAACAATGACTACAGATATGGAGTAGATTAGTATGCGGCAGGGATATATCATGACAAAGATATGAGTTGACGATATGGAGCAACACATTACATCAAACCATGTACGACATTGTGTATAACTGAGATGTCGAATACATTATGAACTTATCAACCCTGTACTTTAATGTATTCTCGTGTACTTTGACTACACGAATATAAACAAAATACTGAAATCGTAGAACATCCATATGAACATTTCATCGAGAATAACGATTGGATCTTTAGTTTTCGAACTATATTTTCACCAATCGAGATCAATCGTCAGTATAGCTTGAATATGGCATGGTTTATCAGAACGAGGGAACATCGAATAGATCGTTTTACCAAGAACGAAGATCACTAGGGCTATCCCAGTGGAAAGCATGAAACTTGGAATCAGAACGTGAGGAAGATCCGCAGTTGATATCCCAAGGGAGTCATGCTGGGGAGGAACCTTTTCCTTTCTGAGGTAGCAGGTTCGACATCTTTACTGGCAGACCAGCAGTCGAGTCTTGATTCAATTTAGCATCCAACAGCAATGTATTCTTTGAATATATTACTAGACCCTCGTGACGAAACTTCAGTAAGGTAGAGAATAGCCAATTCTTTTGTAGTTATAGTATTTTGGTGACATTTCAGAGCAACTATTCTCCATGTTTTTCAGTCGACGTTTATTGAATTTATACTTCAGTATTATGTAAGATGATAGTCCTTATTAATATGTACATGAATTTTCAGCGATGCAGCTATTGAATTAATTAATCGCCATTTTGGAATTTTATTTAATTATGCTTACGAATTTTACACTTTCTTAAATTATTCTACGAAGTCAGTATTTCAGAGTTTAGAGATTTTCAGACAGTTTTTGAGTCTAGATGCCCCTTACATTCATTTTGGATTAAATAACTTGGATATTAGAGTAGGAAGAACAATATATGCGTGTTACAGTAAGACATTACTTCGAAAATCTGGCAAAAACTATTCGCCATTTATAAAGAACGAACATTGATATGCAATGATATTCCTTCATGGAATTATTCCACGATTATGACTAACCATTTAATTTGGAAGAACACTTTAGTCTTTCACAAATGTGATATATTAGTGAGGAAGTCTTCTTACAAGACAATATTTCAATCGACTTAGGATATTTTAGGGTAATCCTTATTCCAGTCGAAAATTGATCTGAATTCGATACTTCTATAACATTTGTTGTTATAACAGTTTGCAACGTTATGTAATTTGTGAACGCAAATTTGCAACACTGTATTGAAGAACACCAGTAAGGAGAGATGATGATAATTGTTGTTTAAAGGGGCCTAACATCTAGGTTATCGGCCCCTAATGATCTGGGTGATAGCGAAAATGATAATGAAACGAAAACCAGAACGAAAATTAAGTGAGACGGAAAATACTTACAAAAAGGAACTCAGATTGAAACAACTCACAAAATGTTCTTACAAAAGGGAATTTAGAACGAAAAGATTCACAAAAGGAATAGATTGAAAAATACCCACAAAATTAAGGCTAGGTTCAAAAAACGTACAAAAAGCAATGTAGCGTCGAAATACCTACAAAATGCAATTGAAATTCAAAATACTTATAAAATGCAAATGAGATCGAAATTACGTACAAAATGCAATTGAGGTTCAAAATACTTACAAAATGCAATTGAAATTGAAAATACACGATGCAATTCAGATTGAAATACCCCAGTTCCAATCCAAATTATTCACAAAGTGCAATTGAAATTCAAAATACTTACAAAATGCAATTGAAGTTGTAAATGCTTACAAAATATACGGTAGATTCAAACGACTCATGTGGATTGACAATACTTACAAAATGCAATTTAGATTGAAAATACTTGACAAAATGTAATTTAGATTCAAAATACCCACAAAATGCAATTGAGAATCAAAATATGTGCAAAATGCAGACCAAACAAAATGCAATTTAGATTCAAAATTCGTGCGAAATGCGGTTTTGGTTGAAAATACTTACAAAATGCAATTGAAATTCAAAATTCTCACTAAAAGGCCCGTCTACCTGCATTGAAAGACTTACCAAAAAGCAATTTGGATTGTCAATCTTTACAAAATGCAATTGAAGTTGAAAACAATCACGAGATGTAATTTAGATCGAAAAAACTTACAAAATGCAACGTAGATTAAAATACCTTAAAAAAAACGCTAAAAGGGAATTTAGATTCACGGTGAACCAAGTAACAAAAACAGTGCGGGAATCTTAAAGAGAAAGGAAATATATTGAAAAGAGTTGAGGAGAGGAGAGGAGAGAGGAGAGGAGAGGGGAGAGAGGAGAGGGTCCGCCCCAAAGGTAAGGGACAAAAGGGGAAGACAGACCCAGCTCAGGAATCCCTCGGGGTCGCCAACTCCCGAACTCACCAGCCGTGAGCCCCTGAGGGTGTAGCATTATCTAGGGTGCACCAGAAGTGGTGGGGCTACATACACCCGGCCTCCTTAAGGTTGATGATGATGATGATAATTGTTGTTTTAAGGGGCCTAACATCTAGGTTATCGGCCCCTGATGGTCAAGGTGATCGTGAAGATGAAAATGAAATGCGAACCTACTTACTAGAAGAAGAAATGGAAAACTAAACGAGAATAAGGCAAAATAAAGGACAGGAGGAAAAGAAATGCCCTCAACCCTCGAAGAAGGCGGATTGAGGGACTTGGAAGGAAGGAGAGCCATGAAAGGCAGATAGGAAAGTGAAAGAGGAGAGGGTCCGCCTCAAAAGTAAGGGACAAAAAGGGAAAACGGATCCAGCTCAGGAATCCCTCGGGGTCGCCAACTCCCGAACTCACCAGCCGTGAGCCCCTGAGGGTGTAGCATTATCTAGGGTGCACCAAAAGTGGTGGGGCTACATCCACCCGGCCTCATCGAGGGCCTTAAGCAGAAGGCAGGAGATAACATGAAAAGAAAAAGAAGGCTAACCCCTCGCTGAAGGAGGGAATCAGAAAAGATGAGACAAGGGCCAATTAAGGCGGGAAAGGAAGAGACTCCCTAGGCTTCGGATACCCTAATACCGTCGGGGTCGGAAGAGAACAAGGGTTGACCAAGGGAGGTCGACAGGAAAGAAGAAAGAGAGGAGCCGGCACAAGTAAGTGGAAGCAATGCCGGACTCAGCTGGGGCCCCGTGGTCGCCAACCCACAACCCACTAAATGTGAGCCCCTGGGGGGCCTCCTTAAGGGCCTTGAGCACAAGGCAGGAGGTAAAAGGAAAAGAAAAAGAAGGCTGACCCCTCACAGAAGGAGGCTATCAGGAAAGATGAGACAAGGGCCAAAGAAGGCGGGAAAGTGAAAGACTCCCTAGGCCTCGGATACCCTATTACCGTCGGGGTCGGAATAGAACAAGAGTTGACCAAGTGAGGTCGACAGGAAAGAAGACTGAGAGGAGCCCGGCACAAGTAAGTGGAAGCAATGCCGGACTCAGCTGGGGCCCTGTGGTCGCCAACCCACGCCCACTAGAGTGAACCCCTGGGGGAGACGTAAGGAGAGACAATCTATCATATTTTTATTACATGTTTTGAAGCAGAGATAGTATAACAGAGTATCATTTACTTAGTAAACCATCGTAGGTCTTCCCAGTTGAAACTTCATATGTCGAGGGTATAAGGACTTCATAATATCAGTATAGATGTGTCAACAAAGTATAGCAATTGTATAGACAACGATAATATGAAACAGTAAGTTTGTATTAATGCCATGTTAGAGTGAGGTTGAAAGAAACAGTTGGTAACTTATATGTGTGAGTTGTATGGGGGAAATACGAAGGTTAATGCCGTATGTAACGTTTGGAGAACGTGTGTGAGTAGAGAATTCTCTGTAGAGAGATTTTATATGGTTGCAATACGAAGGTGTATGGCGTATTAGCTGAAAGTGCATTTAAATACTGTTGTGTTGTATATGAAACATTGTTAAGAGTGTATTGAGTTCATAAATACTAAGAGAAGTGAGTATAGATTCGGCATTGAGGTGAAACGACAGTCGAGTTGATTGAGCAGAAAGGTAATTGAGAAACGGGGAATAATCTTTGTGTATTAAACCATTATTAAATTTTATTAACCCGGAATTGTAATAATCAAATGCCTTATCTTAATTGATCGGTCATTGAAGACTTTATTAACGACGATTTTACTTAAAAATGACCAAAGGCATAGTAATCTTAAAGAAGATGAGCTTATAGGAAGTAAGTATCTCGCTAGAGATGGTTATTCTGAGACAGATTTAAATAAAGTGGAAGGAAACATTGAAACTATTTTAAAAAGTAAACTTAAACTATTATCCGTGTAAATATTAATAACCACGAGTCGACTTATTGTTTTAAATAATTAAACAGACGTGATAAAACTTTTAGTGTAAATATTTTATCAACATTTTGTTTCTAATTATTTAATTAATTAATTAATTTTAATAATAATTATTTCAGTGTTTTAAATGTTTGACGGCATATGGGAATGCCAGGGTAGACGTGTATAGTTGTTGAATGGAGCGAGAGGGTGCATGAAGTTCCGTTGGTCATGAACGGTGCGAACCAGTTGCAAGAGTGAGTGTATTTTAAATGTTTTATTTTGAGAATGTAAAAGGAACGCAGTATAGCTATGGTGAATGAGAGCAGTGAGCCACCCTAGTATGTGTGTTGTCACGCAGGTGCATAAATGGAACGAGTTTTGACGGCTGGCGCATTCTTGTATAGCCGATACTATATAACAGAAAGCAGGCGTCCAGTTGTGAATGGTCTGGCTTTGTCAATAAATGATGATGATGATAATTGTTGTTTTAAGGGGCCTAACATCTAGGTTATCGGCCCCTAATGATCTGGGTGATAGCGAAAATTATAATGATATGGAAACCAGAACAAAATTATGTGAGACGGAAAATACGTACAAAAAGGAACTCAGATGGAAACAATTCACAATATGGTCTTACAAAAGGGAATTTAGAACGAAAAGATGCACAAAAAGAATAGATTGAAAAAGACCCACAAAACGTAGGCTAGATTCAAAATACGTACAAAATGCAATGTAGCGTCGAAATACTTACAAAATGCAACTGAAATTCAAAATACTTTCAAAATAAGCAAAAATATTTGCCATAATAGCAAATTGTTTTGATCCGTATTGACAGAATAACTATGAAGACACTCAAATTAATTATACGCCAAATCAATACTAATAATAACACACTTAAATGTCTACAATTTATAGATCATTTGAAGTGTATATGTTTCGAAACAGCAATGGCTTCTTTTCAGCACAATTGAGAGAGAAAAAGTAGTTGGCACGCGGAACTGAAGGCATAACGATGTAGATGCTAATCTGGTGCTCTGAATTAAGATTTTCGAGGTTAGTAAACACCATTAAACCGTAACATGTATCAACAAGGAGGGAGAGGGAATGACATGTGAGGTTTAGGATGGTTTTAAAAATTGTTCTTTCAAGCTCCAACACTATTATACAATTAAAATTTTGTTTGAACTTCCTAGATTGAGACGCCACCACGTATTGAAATAGTTGGCATGCGGAACAGAAGGCATATAAGAACTGAATGAACATCGAAAGTTAAACTTGATGCTATTAGTAGGGTCCAAGTTTGTACTATTTCCAGAGATATGACTACGTGTGTTATTTCAACTTTATGATACATTACTTTAAAGCTTTACTAGCTTCTTTTTTAAGATACTGTTTATGTTCAGAGAACCATATTAACTAATACAATTTTCAGAAGAGGAATTTTTACAATATTTTTCATATATATTTTTCAGAAGATTAACCATATAATTGCCTAAATTTTCATAGATAATTTTAAGGATTTATAAATGATTTTCAAAATTATTCTTTTAAGACGTATTGTAAGGATATCCATTTTTAATTTAAGTTTTTCCTTAGAATAAGTATTTTCTCTCTCAATTGTGCTGAAGAAGAAACCATTGTTGTTTCGAAACATGTACACTTCAAATGATCTATAAATTGTAGACATTTAAGTGTGTTATTATTAGTATTGATTTGGCGTATAATTAACTTGAGTGTCTTCTTAATACTTACAAAATGCAAATGGGATCGAAAATACGTACAAAATGCAATTGAGGTTCAAAATACTTACAAAATGCAATTGAAATTGAAAATACTTACAAAATGTACGGTAGATTCAAACGACTCAGGTGGATTGACAATATTTACAAAATGCAATATAGATTGAAAATACTTGACAAAATGTAATTTAGATTCAGAGTAGCTACACAATGCAATTAAGAATCAAAATATGTGCAAAATTGATGATATGATGATAATTGTTGTTTTAAGGGGCCTAACATCGAGGTTATCGGCCCCTAATGATCTGGGTGATAGCGAAAATGATAATGAAATGGAAACCAGAACAAAATTATCTGAGACGGAAAATACGTATATAAAAGAACTCAGATGGAAACAACTCACAATATGGTCTGAAAAAAGGGAAATTAGGACGAAAAGTAAAACACACACAAAACGTAGGCTAGATTCAAAATACGTACAAAGTGCAATGTAGCGTCGAAATACTTACAAAATGCAACTGAAATTCAAAATACTCACAAAATGCAAATGAGATCGAAATGACGTACAAAATGCAATTGAGGTTCAAAATACTTACAAAATGCAATTGAAATTGAAAATACACAATGCAATTCAGATTGAAATATCCCAGTTCCAATCCAAATTAATCACAAAGTGCAATTGAAATTCAAAATACTTACAAAATGCAATTGAAATTGAAAATGCTTACAAAATGTACGGTAGATTCAAACGACTCATGTGGATTGACAATACTTACAAAATGCAATTTAGATTGAAAATACTTGACAAAATGTAATTTAGATTCAAAATACCCACAAAATGCAATTAAGAATCAAAATATGTGCAAAATGCCCACCAAACAAAATGCAATTTAGATTCAAAATTCGTGCGAAATGCGGTTTTGGTTGAAAATACTTACAAAATGCAATTGAAATTCAAAATTCTCACTAAAAGGCCCCGCAACCTGCATTGAAAGACTTACCAAAAAGCAATTTCGATTGTCAATCTTTACAAAATGCAATTGAAGTTGAAAACAATCGCGAGATGTAATTTAGATCGAAAAAACTTACAAAATGCAACGTAGATTAAAAATGCCTTAAAAAAAATGGTAGAAGGGAATTTAGACACACGGTGAACCAAGTAACAAAAACAGTGCTGGAATCTTAAAGAGAAAAGTAAATATGAGGAAAAGAGGAGTGGAGAGGAGAGGAGAGGAGAGGGGAGGGGAGAGAGGAGAAGGTCCACCCCAAAGGGAAGGGATAAAAGGGGAAAACGGACCCAGCTCAGGAATCCCTCGGGGGCGCCAACTCCCGAACTCACCAACCGTGAGCCCCTGAGGGTGTAGCATTGTCGACGGTGCACCAGAAGGGATGGGGCTACATGCACCTTGCCTCCTTAAGGGCCTTGAGCACAAGGCAGGAGGTAAAAGGAAAAGAAAAAGAAGGCTGACCCCTCACAGAAGGAGGGTGTCAGGAAAGATGAGACAAGGGCCAATTAAGGCAGGAAATGAAAGACTCCCTAGGCCTCGGATAACCTAATACCGTCGGGGTCGGAAGAGAACAAGAGTTGACCAAGGGAGGTCGACAGGAAAGAAGAAAGAGAGGAGCCCGGCACAAGTAAGTGGAAGCAATGCCGGACTCAGCTGGGGCCCCGTGGTCGCCAACCCACGCCCACAAGATGTGAGCCCCTGGGGGAATGTGCAAAATTCCCACCAAACAAAATGCAATTTAGATTCAAAATTCGTGCGAAATGCGGTTTTGATTGAAAATACTTACAAAATGCAATTTAAATTCAAAATACTCACTAAAATGCCCTGCAACCTGCATTGAAAGACTTACTAAAAAGCAATTTAGATTGTCAATCATTGCAAAATGCAATTGAGGTTGAAAATAATCGCGAGATGTAATTTAGATCGAAAAAAAAACTTACAAAATGCAACGTAGATAAAAAATGCCTTTAAAATCGCTAAAATGGAATTTGATACACGGTGAACCAAGTAACAAAAACAGTGCGGGAATCTTAAAGAGAAAAGGAAATATAATGAAAAGAGGAGAGGAGAGGAGAGGAGAGGAGAGGAGAGGAGAGGAGAGGGTCCACCCCAAAGGTAAGGGACAAAAGGGGAAAACGGACCCAGCTCAGGAATCCCTCGGGGGCGCCAACACCCGAACTCACCAGCCGTGAGCCTCTGAGGGTGTAGCATTATCTAGGGTGCACCAGAAGTGGTGGGGCTACATACACCCTGCCTCCTTAAGGGCCTTGAGCACAAGGCAGGAGGTAAAAGGAAAAGAAAAAGAAGGCTGACCCCTCACAGAAGGAGGGTATCAGGAAAGATGAGACAAGGGCCAATTAAGGCGGGAAAGTGAAAGACTCCCTAGGCCTCGGATACCCTAATACCGTCGGGGTCGGAAGAGAACAAGAGTTGACCAAGGGAGGTCGACAGGTAGGAAGGTTGTCAATAAAAGCCTGTCTCGTGAAGGGCGCGTACTTTGGCTTCCTTGTATTAACGGAATTGAGTTAGCCGTGGTGGTTTCGGCATGACTGATGGCAGTCGCTCACATCCGGGAGGCGAGGAGGTTCGAATCCCCCCGCCGGCAACCTTAAAGATGGTCTTCTGTGGTTTCCCATCTTCCTTCCAGGCAAATGCCGGGGTTGGTCCCTAACTATAGGCCACAGCCGCTACCTTCCAACTCCTCGTCCTTACATTCCAACTTCCCTCCTTCCCTCCCCAACGGTACTTGTAGCTCACCCATTGGGTGTCCGTCTCGAAGCAGCTACAAAACTGGCGAGCCGAACATGTCCTCGGACACTCCCGGCACTAAAAGCCATACGCTAAAAAAAAAAAAAAAACGGAATGAGGAAGAGTTTTTATTTCTAGACAGTGGGGAGTTCCACAGATCTGACACATGTATATAAGTAATTGTATACGAGTTGTAGAGTCATCAGGACTGGGATATGAATGGATGTAGAAGGCAAGAGTTCGAGTCCCAGCGTGTGTATGATGATGATGATGATAAATCCAATATCAAACAGGTTGTAACGTCCATACTACCCATTAGACTTCAACCAATTTTTTTATGTGCATTCTATACCTTAAGAGAAGGAACTAAGAATATATTCAGAGTCACCAGGGCTGCCAACTGTAGTAAGTTACTCTATTAGACTACACTATTTCAGGTGTATTTCAAACTGCAGTACTTAGAAATATTAGTATTAACAACTTGATTTCGTTATTATTCTAGATAGGTCCATATAGATTGGCATGAATCTTATATTTTAAGAAAAGTAGGGGTTTGCCTGTTCCTCCATCGGGCGCGTCCCAGGTGGCGGATAGGGGAGCTCGCTGGACTTGTCCGGAGGGTTTGAGGGAAATAAAATACCTCTCGAGGACCAAAAACAAGCCCCTTACCCGGGTCATGGTGAAGCTACGTTAGGCCTAGCAAGCCAGTAGTGGATATTGAACTGCTTTTAAAACGGGAACAGGCCTCGGAAAGGACAGATCTAAAGGAAATGGACTACGAATTGGAACTCGGAATAGAACGACATTGACGGGAAGAGTGGAGGTGATGATGATGATGATAATTGTTGTTTTAAGGGGCCTAACATCTAGGTTATCGGCCCCTGATGGTTTGGGTGATCGTGAAGATGAAAATGAAAATGAAAAGCGAACTTAAAACTAAAACTAACTACTAACCTACATACTAGAAGAAGAAATGGAAAAATAAAGGAGAATAAGGCAAATAAAAAGACAGAAGGAAAAGAAATGCCCTCAACCCTCGGAGAAGGCGGATTGAGGGACTTGGAAGGAAGGAGAGCCATGAAAGGCATATAGGAAAGTGAAAGAGGAGAGGGTCCGCCCCAAATGTAAGGGACAAAAGGGGAAAACGGACCCAGCTCAGGAATCCCTCGGGGTCGCCAACTCCCGAACTCACCAGCCGTGAGCCCCTGAGGGTGTAGCATTATCTAGGGTGCACCAGAAGTGGTGGGGCTACATACACCCTGCCTCCTTAAGGGCCTTGCGCTCAAGGCAGGAGATAACATGAAAAGAAAAGGAAGGCTGACCCCTCGCAGAAGGAGGGTATCAGAAAAGATGAGACAAGGGCCAATTAAGGCGGGAAAGGAAGAGACTCCCTAGGCCTCGGATACCCTAATACCGTCGGGGTCAGAAGAGAACAAGAGTTGACCAAGTGAGGTCGACAGGAAAGAAGACGGAGAGGAGCCCGGCACAAGTAAGTGGAAGCAATGCCGGACTCAGCTGGGGCCGAATAAGGAAGGAGAGAGATTGCTGGAACTGTGCAAGATAAATGGTTGATGATTATGATAATTGTTGTTTTAAGGGGCCTAACATCTAGGTTATCGGCCCCTAATGGTTTGGGTGATCGTGAAGATGAAAATGAAATGCATACTATAACTAAAAACTAACTACTAACTTAAATGCTAGAAGAAGAAATGGAAAACTAAAGGAGAATACGGCAAATAAAGGACAGGAGGAAAAGAAATGCCCTCAATCCTCGAAGAATGCGGAAGAAGGCTGACCCCTCGCAGAAGGAGATATCCTAATACCGTCAGGGTCTGAAGAGATTAAAAGTTGACTAAGGGAGGTTGACAGGAAGGATGACAAAGGAGCCCGTTACAAGTAAATGGAAGCAATGATGTGCCCATATTAGGCCCCGTGTTCACAACCCACGCCCTATCAGTTGTGAGCTCCTGGTGGACCACATTTAGAGAATGATTTCATAAAGTAAGAAGATTTCTTATCATTCTTAAAGATTTTTATTAACTGATGACATATTGGCTGCTGAACGCGTCACCCGCTTTGTAAGTTAGAAGTTATTTGACTCATAAAACTTGTTCTTTTTTGAATTTATAATTCTGATTTTTGTATTCCATATATTTTTGTTTGTTATTATACCCTAATTATTGGTTTTAGATAATGTTGTGTTTTATTGATATTCGACGGTTTTTATTTTTAGGCATTCACCTCTTAATCGGTCTAGATTTTTTCCAAAGGGCCTAAATGCGGGGAATGGGGTGGTCTGTCCGAAATTTAAAGTGGACAGTGTTACTCGTCGGGTTCTAAAGGGTACGTATACAAATTTTGGTTCAGATCGGTGAAACGGTGTAGATTTTTGCCAAAGGGCCTAAATGGAGGGAATGGAGTGGTCTGTCCGAAATTTAAAGTAGACAGGGTTACCCGCAGGGTTCCAAAGGTTAAGTATACAAATTTTGGTTCAGATCGGTGAAACGTGTAGATTTTTGCCAAAGGGCCTAAATGCAGGAAATGGAGTGGTCTGTCCAAAATTTAAAGTAGACAGGGTTACCCGCAGGGTTCCAAAGGGTAAGCATACAAATTTTTGTTCAGATCGGTGAAACGGTGTAGATTTGTATAAATAACAGACAGACAGACAGACAGACAGACATTGAGCTTATGTTTTTCGGTGTGCTAAATCCGAATCTGAAGTTTGCCAACAACAAAAATGACGGCTTCACAGTGAAAATCCCAACACAAAAAAATAACGGACTTTTTTTTTCTTCAAAAAATCGCTTATAAGTTGAAAAGTATGCATCCCAGTGAATTTCTCACTATTTACAAAATTAAAGTAGCCAAACTTTCCTTCAAAATTCACTGGTCACTTTTAATTTTTGAGTGCAGGGCACCGCAGCTAGAGCGCGCTGAAAAAGAGCAACCTTTTGGCACTTAGGCAAAAAACAAGAGAATCTCAGCCCTAACTAGCCCCCGTGTTTCCTCCATGAATACGTGTTTTATTCATGTTCTATGGTGGTTACAAGATTACGAATCCCTTGAAAAACATTGCCCACGGAGTGGTAGGAATTCATAAAGGACCGATCAAGCCGTTTTATTATTTCTTTCAAAAAATAAATGGAATGAATGTAATGAAAAGGAATGTAATAGCAATTAACTATTAATACATTACAATTAATTTCAATTCTTTAATTGAGCTTCCTCCTTTTTGGCCTCGATGGAGCAGCCTCCGGTTGCCGATCAGAAGGCCCCGGTTGATCGCTATCGGTCGGTAACTCCACTGGAAAAGGAATTGTACACAATACTTTCAGGTGTTTAGTTGGAAAACTCTTCAAAACCCAGTGAAATAGGGTGTATTACAAACATGCAGTTTACCTTCTGCTGAAGTCTCCGCTATCGTCGTTGGTGATTCAACCGGGATGGAATCGTCAGGATTTTCGGACACCTCTAAAAAGGGAATCGTACGAATACATTAGAGGGTGAAGTAAACAAACCCCATTGGAATAAGGTGGTGTACAAACATGCTATTTACCTTGTGCTGATGTCTCCAGGATAGAAGGTGGTGACTCAACCGGAGGAGGGTCATCAGGGTCACCTTCTTTGTCGATGTCGCATGAGTTGTCAACGTTCAGACAGTTTCCCTCGCAGATGGTACAAAGCCTAGAGCAATATAGTCCCACACGTCGACAACCACAGGTTCCTCGACAGTCGCCTTTGCATTTGCAAGAGACCATGCCGAGAAGATTGTCAAGAGTTGAGGCCTTAGCTGTTCACGTGGGGATAAGGCCGTTCCTCGACGACTTCCACCCCACTGTTCTGGGTTGAGCTGATTGTCGAGCCACTGCTGGATCTGGTGGTAAACTCGCAGAAAGTGCGCACGGGCTGCAGCTTCAGTGGGAGGGATCGAGGCCACGTTTCCGGTGACTTTATATGCTGTACTGAGGTACAGCTTGTACCTCAGTTCGTTTACACGAGAGGTATGGTGGTCACCACCATATAAGGCCACTAGAAATTTTTCGCCAGCATTCATTAGCTCCTCGACTTGTGCTGTGGGGTCCATGTAATGCTCAAGGTAGTTTACAAGATCTGGGTTCTTCTTGAGGGTCTTCAAGAATTTCGTCTTACCCTGGTTGAACATGGCAGATGTGGAGTCACAACCACTGACAGCGTGGAGGAACAAAATATGGTGGCTCAGATGCTTCTCTAGCGAGTTGCCAGGGTTATATAGAGTCAGTGGTACTTTTCCTTTTCCAGTTTCAGGAAGAAAACGTTAGGAGAAGTGCGGATGCCTATCATAATGACGAGAAGGTCAACATCTTCTCCCACAACTGCAACTGTGCCATGCGTGGAAGCTATGGATTGAGCCGTTCTTATGATGAGGGCATCAGCATCCTCAATGGCTTGTCGTGATTCAATCCCTGCCTCACACAGTCTACTCATGAGGAGCTCTATGAATCTACTCTTGTTCTTGTCGTTTGAAAGAAAGTTCGAGTCTGATCATCCAGAGGCTCCTCACAAATTGCACATTAACGACGCGACATTTTCGTCCCTCACATATTCACTAATAACAACATTAGTTCATTTGAGAACACTGAACGAACGGCAGAAACCCGAAGAAGAACGCTTATCAGTCCCACGAGGAGGAGAGAGCAAACTAAACTAAACTCAAATGGCAGAGGAGTTGGCCGGAGGCATGAAGGGGGACCTGTCAAGGACAGATGTGTCGGCAAAAAAGGGACCCTTCCTATTGAGAGCCTGAGAGTGAACATTTCACACAAAGGGAAAACGACTCCGGTTTCACACTATCAATATATTAAATATCTCTCTTTAGGAATGATGATGATGATGATAATTGTTGTTTTAAGGGGCCTAACATCTAGGTTATCGGCCCCTGATGGTTTGGGTGATCGTGAAGATGAAAATGAAAAGCGAACTTAAAACTAAAACTAACTAATAACCTACATACTAGAAGAAGAAATGGAAAACTAAAGGAGAATAAGGCAAATAAAAGGACAGAAGGAAAAGAAATGCCCTCAACCCTCGGAGAAGGCAGATTGAGGGACTTGGAAGGAAGGAGAGCCATGAAAGGCATATAGGAAAGTGAAAGAGGAGAGGGTCCGCCCCAAAGGTAAGGGACAAAAGGGGAAAACGGACCCAGCTCAGGAATCCCTCGGGGTCGCCAACTCCCGAACTCACCAGCCGTGAGCCCCTGAGGGTGTAGCATTATCTAGGGTGCACCAGAAGTGGTGGGGCTACATTCACCCTGCCTCCTTAAGGGCCTAGAGCACAAGGCAGGAGGTAAAAGGAAGAGAAAAAGAAGGCTGACCCCTCGCAGAAGGAGGGTATCAGAAAAGATGAGACAAGGGCCAATTAAGGCGGGAAAGGAAGAGACTCCCTAGGCCTCGGATACCCTAATACCGTCGGGGTCGGAAGAGAACAAGAGTTGACCAAGCGAGGTCGACAGGAAAGAAGACGGAGAGGAGCCCGGCACAAGTAAGTGGAAGCAATGCCGGACTCAGCTGGGGCCCCGTGGTCGCCAACCCACGCCCACAAGATGTGAGCCCCTGGGGGGGTCTTTAGGAATGTGTGAGATATGTGAGACATGGTGAGATGTTGAGTGAAAAATCACAAAAACTGTTTTACATTACTCACCTCTTCACTTTCACACTTTACTATTAGGTGGATAAGTACAGAAGGACATACTCCACCTTAACGTGAATATATTAATTTATCAAAATGTTTTCCAACGAACTTTCAATCATTTTACCACCATAGAACATGAATAAAACACGTATTTATGGAGGAAATAAGATTAGAAAGTGTCTGGGGCTAGTTAGGGCTGAGTTTCTCTCGTTTTTGCCTAAGTGCCATAACGTCGCTCATTTTCAGGGCGCTCAAGCGGCGGTACCCTGCACTCAAAAACTAAAATTTTGTCTACTTTAAATTTGTAAATAATGAGAAATTCACTAGGTTGCATATTTTTCAACTTATAAGTGATTTTATGAAAAAAGTCCGAAATTTTTAGCTTTCTTTAGCGATTTTCACTGTGAAGCCGTCATTTTGTTTGTTGGCAAACTTCAGATTCGGATTCAGCACACCGGAAAACATAATAATCCGTCGAGAAACCTTCTACCCTATTTTTTTTTTTGGTCATAACTACCATTTGACTGGGCTATATAGCATTGAGCTACTGATTGGATTGATGGTGTGAAGACAGTGGTGAGGAGATTATCCTCATCTCTTCACCTTCACCTGCCTGCCATTATTTATATTTTATCCATTTTTCTATCTTTCTTTTCCTGTCCAATTATTATTTGTATGTCCACCATGTTCCTTTATACTGTAGTTTTAGTAAAGATCTTAGTTATCTTCATATGCTTTGTTATTAAAGACATAATGCAAACTGAGCTCAAGTTTATTTACAGCAATGAACATACTCAGGAAGATTTCATAAAACTGTTTTCTTTTAAATCAATATAAGCTACTCTAGTATAATTCTTACAAACATAATGTGCAATAAGAAGAAACCTTAATACAGGTTTTAGTTTTGTTTCCTTTACAGAGTTTGACTTCTGGAATAAACGTACGAGGAATCTTGAATGTATTTATGTCCAGTTAAGAGATCCTCGAGTGAAGAAGATGGGTTCTATACTGGAATTGACAAAGAGTGCCTACTTCCCAAGTTTTAAATCAACCTTGAGAAAAGTGGTAGCAGGTAAGGTTCTCAATACACTACCATACATGTATAAACATGAAACTGGATTATTATCGGAATAATTATTTTCAATGTGATTCCACAGCCCAAAAGACCAGACATCTCAATATTTTTAAATATTTATGCTGAGTAGCTTAAGGTAGATTATACAATCGTAAGAGACGAGAATATGAACAAACCTGGCCCGTGGCTGGAAACTGTGTAAGATTAAGAAGACAAGAGAAGAAAGATAGAAAGAAGATGCACTGGATATAGCGGACTTCTGGCTTGCATGATGATTAACGAAGGTTGTCATACAAAATCCACTCCTTCTTGCTTGAGGAGAAGAGAAGATTCTGTAATTTATTGCTGAGTGTTTGGGTCTTATTGGTCTACTGACTCTGATATTAGCCGATGATGAGATGGCTGCTGATTGTGCCACCCGCTGTTTGGGGAGAGTGGTTTATAAAAGCTTTTCCAAATTCACAAGTATAATTTACTCAAGGAATGCAAACGTTTCATATTGACATATTAATTTTGTAATTATGATATTAAATATTATTTAAAAAAATGTTTATCTACCCACATTAAATATCAAATTTTAATTTTTCTGCCATAGTATAATGATGTGTTCTACGAGGCAGATGAGCTCTATGTTATGCCCCTTAAAACAAGAGTCAGCACCACCACATTCCTCCTACTCCTAAAAATCGGACTTCATGGAGTCATGAGTAGGACACACTACTTCTGATACTTCAAGGAAGCTTACACAAGGATAATTCTTAGCATTAGTTAATATGACTGTTAACTAACCATCTGCTGCCAGCTCAAAATAATTTCCAGTATATAGACTAAGGAAGTAGTGGTGGGAGCATTGCAATTTGTATAGTCATCTGCTGTACCAAGTTTCACTGCGTTCGGATGGTTAAATCGCGAGAAAAGTATATTTAAATGTTTCAACTTCGCTTGGCCGCCATGTTCGTTTTGTAGTTAACAGGTTTTTAAAAGTCACATAGGTGAACTTCTATAGGTGCCCTTTAACACCGTACAACATTTCAAGGTGATATGAGTAATAGTTTCGGAGATATAGAAAGCCGGTGAAATATTTCGCACAGCCGCCATGTTGGATTGGTGAGACGTAATAAGATTTGAAGGGTACAACACACACAATGAACTTCCCTGTGACACTGAATCAAACAAACAACAGGTGATTCTTTGCGAATAGCCAAGTGGGCAAGCTCGGCTTACAACCCTATGACTTCACATGGCCAACGTCCCCCTCCCCTCACCGACCGCAGCGGCTTCGACCAAACTTCAAAAGAGTGGCTGAGCCCTTACTAGCTTTCGCTGGCCCTGACCACAATCTCAGTTAGGCGAAGAAATAATTTTCCATTTATAATGGAAGTCTGCACAGTTGCCATGACCCGTACGAATCCTGTTGAGAGTTAACCAGGTGGCAGCGTTGATACAATGCGTGGTAATGTTAATCCAGTCCTAGTATCCTGTCTTCCATGCCATTCTTTAGTTAAGTTGAAGTTGGTATTCTCCAAGTCTATTGCAGTCCTTGTTGATGGATTTCGAGATCATAAGACGATTCAGGCGAACATTAGCAATGTCCCAGTGTATTGAAAGTTGTGGGTTATCCATTATTTTCTTGAACTCCCTGAGGAGAGCGTTTTTACGTCGAAGATCTGGTGGAGGTGAGTTCAGCTTTCATTTATTTTGTGATATGTACAGCTGGCATTGCTGCCTGAAGCTGGACGGGGTTACTCCTCTGACAGAGCGTGGCAGGTTGTTTCACAGTCGTGCAGTAGAAACTACGAAGGAGTTAGTGTAGCGTACCGTGCGATGTATAGGTATGAGCATGAGTGAATCATTTTTTGACCGTGTACCAAGGCCATGTTCGTGTGAGAGGCAGTGAAACTGAGAATGCAGGTAAGTTGGAGAGGAACTTTAGAGGATTTGTCGGAAAAGACATAAATAATGAAGATCGCGGCGTTGATTTAGTCGTAACCAGCTGAGTTGTTCGTACGCTGGGGGTGACGTGGTCGTAATTCCGTAAGTTGCATATGTAGCGTACACAGGCATTTTGTGCTAGTTGGAGTGTGTTTTTAAGAGTAGCAGACAGGTCATTGTATACCACATCGCAATAGTCAAAATGAGGCAGTAGTAGGGAGGAAACAAGTCGTTCTTTTCACACGCGAGAGAAAATATTCCCAAATCTTCTCAATGAATTCAGTGCGGAAAGTACTTTTCTAGAGACGCTGTGGACTTGCTGCGTCCAAGAGAGATGTTCGTCAATAATCACGCCCAGATCTTTGACTGATTCTCGTAATTCGATTGGGAAGTCGCGCAAGCGTAAGTTTGGTAGAGTGGGATTATTTTTGATTTTACGGAGAATTTTTGGGTGGGATATTATGATAGCATGAGTTTTTGTCTCATTGAGTCGTAGTCCATGTGAATTGGACCAATTACAAATTTCAGCTAGTCCTCATTGAAAGCTTTGATTGCTTGCGATAGTCTTTCTGGTGCAGCATGCAGATAGAGTTGTACATCGTCAGCGTATAAGTGATATTTGCATTTAGTTATCGATGAAGTGATATCATTTATGTAGATCGAGAAGAGAAGGGGTCGTAGAACTGATCCCTGAGGGACTCCGTCTCCACGGAGCGCCAAGAAGACATGTGATTTGAACTACTTTTAACGCGCTGTTGGCGCCCGTGTGAATATGAGTCCACCCATTGGATACCGTTCATAGAGAGATGAATTTCGAATAGGCTAGAGAGTAATATCAAATAGCTTATAAAGATAATAGCGGAAACTCCTCGCCAAAACAGGAGACAGCGCTACCCAGCACTGCCTAGCGGTCCGAGTTGGCAACGTAAGACCAGCTGATTTACAACCGTGAGATCCAACCAAACAATTATAAGAAATTATTGACCTGTGAATGATCTAATTATCCAATTATAATGGTTGGTACGGGGAGTATTTGTGCCATATATGGCTGTAATAATTATAAACAACAAAGTGACCCAAAATCTTTCTTCAGGTTCCCAAGAAATTATTGTAAACAAGTAGCCTACCATTACACTGATAGTTCGGTTTTCTTTTAATACAGAATGCTTTTACAATATAATTTAGCATATTTTAGCCTGTTCTTTATTTATTTATAGATGCACGCTGTGGGTTATTCGAAGCCGTAGAGCTGACTTAGATGACGTATTGAAAGGAATGGCCCAGAACATTTAAACAGAACTCGTGTTGTATGCTCAGACCACTTTGTGGAGAAAGATTTCAGGAACAAAAACTTGTTAAGTCAAGGGTAAGATCTTTGTAGGTTGTTGATAGTAGGCCTAATGTTAATATTGAAATAAGAGCCTTTATAAAACGTGGTGACTCTACGGTACAGTAGGCCTAAAATTTAACAACTTGCTTCAATATTCCCGATTGAAAGTGTACGTAGTTATTTATTGTTGTTATAAGGGACGGAACAGCGAGGTCATCTGCCTCTAAAGTGTACGTATTGCACTATTAAAGCAAAGGAGGTTGGTGTAATCTAACAAGTTCAGAAACACAAATTTTAATTTTACTGACTTTATTAGGAAATACGTTATATAAGAAGGTAACTGTTTTTTTAAATGTAATTAAGCGTGTTCAACTCGTTTTTAAATACCAGTACGTCAAAAAGGATGGATTAAAACCAATATGCAAATATTTCCTTGTAATTTTCAGTATTTGGCCTGGTGCAGTGCCTTCAGTTCTATTGCCAATGGCAAAGCAAACCATATGCAGAAGCAGTCCAGTATTTTTTAGAATTCTCTATAAATATTGTACAGAACCAAGTATCTTTTGTTTCTTTTAACACTAATCTTTAAATTATTTGCTGCCTAAATATCAAGCCGAGACATATGTTAACTTCACAATGCAATTTCGGTCGGTGCGCACTCAAAAATGCTAGCAGTGGGTGGCAAGGCGAGTAATGCTGTCAACTCGCACCAAGAGATGGCACTGTGATCGCTGTCTCCAGGCGAGCGCATGCTTTTACGGCCGAGTTTCCGCTATTATCTTTATAAGCTATTTGGTAATATGTCATGATCAATGAGGTTAGTGTGCGAGCTATTCAACCAAACTGGGGCACAGTACTCTGCAGCAGAAAACACAAGTCCCAAAGCTGTATATCGAAGTGAAGTTGCCGATGAACCCCAAGTTGTGGCACAAAGTTTTTGGACTATATTGTTGCGGGTACTTACTTTGGATTGAGTATTGCGGAGGTGTTGTCAAAAGGAGAGTGTTCTATCCAATGTAACCCCTAGGTATTTAGGGAATCTATTACCGGTATGTCTCAATAATTTCCAATGATGATGATGATGATAATTGTTGTTTTAAGGGGCCTAACATCTAGGTTATCGGCCCCTGATGGTTTGGGTGATCGTGAAGATGAAAATGAAAAGCGAACTTAAAACTAAAACTAACTACTAACCTACATACTAGAAGAAGAAATGGAAAACTAAAGGAGAAGAAGGCAAATAAAGGACAGGAGGAAAAGAAATGCCCTCAACCCTCGAAGAAGGCGGATTGAGGGACTTGGAAGGAAGGAGAGCCATGAAAGGCAGACAGGAAAGTGAAAGAGGAGAGGGTCCGCCCCAAAGGTAAGGGACAAAAAGGGAAAACGGACCCAGCTCAGGAATCCCTCGGGGTCGCCAACTCCCGAACTCACCAGCCGTGAGCCCCTGAGGGTGTAGCATTATCTAGGGTGCACCAGAAGTGGTGGGGCTACATACACCCTGCCTCCTTAAGGGCCTAGAGCACAAGGCAGGAGGTAAAAGGAAGAGAAAAAGAAGGCTGACCCCTCGCAGAAGGAGGGTATCAGAAAAGATGAGACAAGGGCCAATTAAGGCGGGAAAGGAAGAGACTCCCTAGGCCTCGGATAACCTAATACCTTCGGGGTCGGAAGAGAACAAGAGTTGACCAAGGGAGGTCGACAGGAAAGAAGAAAGAGAGGAGCCCGGCGCAAGTAAGTGGAAGCAATGCCGGACTTAGCTGGGGCCCCGTGGTCGCCAACCCACAACCCACTAGATGTGAGCCCCTGGGGGGAATTTCCAATGAACACCTGTAATTCTTTATTAGTCATCTTGTTGTTTAGATGGAAGCAGTACACTTCTTTTTTGTTAGTATTAAGTGTAAGTCTCCACATCTTAAAATATTGTGTCAGTTCTTTCAGGTCGTCCGTTAGGGGCATCTCTGTTTCCTCGAATGTTGTGTCTCTAGTAGCAAATGCCCAGTCATCTGCATAACCAAATTTCCTTGAAATTGTGGCAGGTACAGTATATCTGCGATATATAAGCTAAATAAGATTGGAGCAAAAACAGAACCCTGAGGAAGTCCATTATTTAGCGATATTTTGGTGCTCACATTATTCCCCATTAAGTACTTGGAAAAGTCTCTGACTTAGCATGCTATTCAGGAGTCGGGCAGTCGTCTTACATGGTATTACTTTCAGGAACTTGAAGAATAGGTCATCCTTCCAGGCTGTGTCGTATGCTGCTGTGAGATACATAAAAGCCACCGATGTCTTAAGTTTCCTCTGGTAGCCTGCTTCTATGAAGATTGTAAGAGACAATACTTGATCTGTAGTGCTTCTGTGCGGTCTGAATCCTGCCTGCTCCACTGGGATTTTCTTGATTATCTCTGGGCCAATCCTATTGAGAAGGAGTAATTTATATGTCACACTAAGCAGGGCAATGGGGCGATAGCTCTCTGGTTTATCACTTGCTTTACCTTTCTTCAAGATGGCTATGATCTTCGTTTGTTTGAATAGCTTTGGCAATATCCAGTCTGTAATATATTCGTGAAGATGTTGAACAACCACGTTCTAGCTCCGTCTCCACAATGAATGATAAATTCCGGGTGGATGCCATCCAAACCTGGTGCTTTGCCTGGCTTAATGTCTTTAATTGCAGCAGTTAACTCATGCTCAGTAAAAGGTCTGGGGTATTCCAAGATATCCGAGGCATCATCTTTGAAAGTTTTCAGTTCTTTCTTTATGCGTTTTGTAAAAAATTTATCCCTGCTACTTTTAGAAGTCATGACTATGTGAGAAGCAATTTTGTTTGGGTGAATATCTGGACTCATTCGTGTTATAGGTTTAGCATCCCCCAGCTTCCTGAGAAGCAATCAAGCTTCACGACTAGATTTTGTAAAGTCAAGAGATTCCACTTTGGAAATCCACTTTTGTTTGCTTGCTGCATCTAGGCTATGTAAAAGATGATCGGCAATTTCGTGATCACCACTGTCAATATATTGTTGGTAAAGATCATCAGTTTCGTCACTCCATCGAGGAATGCACTCTTTACGGAAGCCCCTAGGGATGTGTTTTTTTTGCTGTAGATATCACAGCTCCCACAAATCTCTCGTATTGTTTTCAAGTTGGTGGTACCCTTCGTAAACATTTATTAAGGTCGTCTGTAATGGCAGACCAGTTAGCTTTAAGTGCCAAAATCTAATTTTTAAGTTCACAGTTGTAATTTTTTTCTTCCAAAAAAGCGTAAAAGAGCAGAAGCACTTAAAATATAAACACTCATGAAAGCTTAATGTTATCTAAGGAATATTATTTTTGAAATTACTTCTTTCACCTGAACTTTTTATGAAATGAGATATGTGCCAACTCACGTTTCCTTAAAACTGGGCTAAGTGCCCTAAAGTATCCCAATAATGAAAGACAACATTTTCATGAGCAGAGTTAGCAACTACCAGGTTATGGATAACATTTCGGTAAAGAAAGGGGATTTTCTTGAAATGAATTTTATTCATAAAACATAAAAAACAAGTACTCAAGTCTTACAATATTAGGCACTAGGTAAAAATTAGTGTTCTTGAAAATTTTGTTTTAAAAAAAAATTAATAAATAATTTGAAAATAATGTAGTGTACAGTACTTTTCTTTAAGCTATAATAATAAGTATTCAAATATCAAAAGTTTTAACAAGTAAACAGTGTTCTTAAAGCCATGGCTACTGTGTTAGGTCAGTGCAAAAAGGTTTGTTTTCACCCTTTAGGTATGGAATTATCTTTATGTTCGACCCTCACTATTATGTGTTTGAAAACTGTATCATAATGATGGTCATTATAACACCGTTTTTCATTACGATACAGTTTCTCCAGCCAATCAGAGCTCGTTCATTGACCAATTAGGAAACGATAATTTCGCGCATGCGCTCAAAATCCAACATGTCGGACATAAACACAACATCGAACTATAATAAATTACCGACATGGAATACCCACCGTCCATATGTTCGCGTAAATAAACTGGCGAATATGAGACAAGAAATAGCACAGTACCTTAAAATCACTAACACTAATTTCTACACAGAGCATTGTCTTCAAATGACTGCGGTGACAATATTACTGAGGGACGGCTGATGTAAACATATGGCTGCATATGGCATTGAGAGCCCACAGAGCGCATGCGTCGGCCGTTCAAAGCTCTTGAAAGACGAAGCTATAACACCCAACGCTCGCTCTGCGATCACAAAATTCCAGTAGCTGACTCTCAACAGAAATTTATTAATATTTATGTTAAAACATATAATAAAGTTATAATTATCGTCGAACATAAACAGTCGTATGCAACTCGCCTATAATGGTAATTAAGACACTCGTATGGAAATTATAAAACTCGCATACGCTCGTTTTATAAAAAATACTCGTGTCTTAATTATAGCCATTATAGGCTCGTTGCATAATGTACTATTTTCAGATCTTCCTTATTTCAGGCTTCAATCTTGATGTCATTCCCAACCGTGGCAGTTCAAAGTTTTTTATAGTTTCCTTCGTTGCCCCTTTTTGATGTGTAACATCTTTCCAATCGGTTGCTGGATATTATTGTCGGAGTGATTTTGAAAAATGGGACGGAAGTGGATCGGACGGAAGTGTGTAAGACGCACTGCGATCCGATCCAGTTGGCTGTGGTACCATGTGGAATGTATATAATATACGGATTACTTCAAGGTTTGGGGGCGCCATTACAGATATTTCTACAATAGATCATCATCATCCTGTCGTTCTTTGGTGTAAAAATATTCATTAAATCATATTTGCTGAAAACAATTATAATTTATTAAGAGTCTGTTTTTCAATCACTGGATAAAAGTGATGGGCCTCACTCGCCGAGTAACGTTCCTCAACACTTTCATACTGAACGGTAAACGCTCATGTGAACTCTGGTGTCAACTCATTGAAACACAAACCACATGTCTTCGTATCAGTATTTAAATGATGATATGCTTTTGTATGAGACATTGTAACTAGTCGGCAAAGCTAGTATTATGTTTCTGTACATTGGCTATTCAGATAATAACCCACATTGCGGTAATGCAGTGATCAATGTAATATATAACGATGATTTTATACTGGAACTGGGCTAGCCTTTCATAGACCACTGTAGGAATTCCCTTTACTGTCAAGTAGGCGTATTCATAACTAATTTCAAACTCAATTCCACGCATGAACATTATCGAAAAAAAATTAATGGAGCATAAAAACATACTTCCATATTATTACCGGCACGTGAAAATGATGATGATGATGATGATAATTGTTGTTTTAAGGGGCCTAACATCTAGGTTATCGGCCCCTGATGGTTTGGGTGATCGTGAAGATGAAAATGAAAAGCGAACTTAAAACTAAAACTAACTACTAACCTACATACTAGAAGAAGAAATGGAAAACTAAAGGAGAATAAGGCAAATAAAAGGACAGAAGGAAAAGAAATGCCCTCAACCCTCGGAGAAGGCGGATTGAGGGACTTGGAAGGAAGGAGAGCCATGAAAGGCATATAGGAAAGTGAAAGAGGAGAGGGTCCGCCCCAAATGTAAGGGACAAAAGGGGAAAACGGACCCAGCTCAGGAATCCCTCGGGGTCGCCAACTCCCGAACTCACCAGCCGTGAGCCCCTGAGGGTGTAGCATTATCTAGGGTGCACCAGAAGTGGTGGGGCTAGATACACCCTGCCTCCTTAAGGGCCTAGAGCACAAGGCAGGAGGTAAAAGGAAGAGAAAAAGAAGGCTGACCCCTCGCAGAAGGAGGGTATCAGAAAAGATGAGACAAGGGCCAATTAAGGCGGGAAAGGAAGAGACTCCCTAGGCCTCGGATACCCTAATACCGTCGGGGTCAGAAGAGAACAAGAGTTGACCAAGTGAGGTCGACAGGAAAGAAGACGGAGAGGAGCCCGGCACAAGTAAGTGGAAGCAATGCCGGACTCAGCTGGGGCCCCGTGGTCGCCAACCCACGCCCACAAGATGTGAGCCCCTGGGGGGACGTGAAAATGAGTACCTGTCTTGTACTCCAAATGTCTGTGGTTGTAGCCTCACCACGTCTGGTGCACCCTGGATATTGTTACACCTTCAGGGGATCACGGCTGGTGAGTTCGGGAGTTGGCGACCCCGAGGGATGCCTTAGCTGGGTCCAGTTTTCCCCCTTTTATCCATTACTTACGGGGCAGACCCTCGCCTTTTTTTACTTTCATATTTGTCTTTCATGGCTCTCCTTCCTTCCAAGTCCCTCAATCCGCATTCTTCGAGGGTTGAGGGCATTTCTTTTCCTCCTGTACTTTATTTGCCTTATTCTTCTTTTGTTTTCCATTTCTTCTTCTAGTATAAGTTATAAGTTAGTAGTTAGTTTTAGTTATAGTTTACATTCATTTTCATCTTCATCTTCACGATCACCCAAGCCATTAGGGGCCGATTACCTAGATGTTAGGCCCCTTAAAACAACAATTATCATCATCATGGATATCGCAACACTGTGCCTAAGATTTCAGCCAGCCCTTGCCTCCAAAGAATTATTTCCCAACACCACAGCACGATACGGCAACATAAAAAGAGTCCAGTGTGTTCCACGAGATGTCCCCCTTCACTCGTGTGGGCAGATGATCCACTATGTCGTAACATCTAGCCTACTGTGCTCACCACATGAAGACTCTAAATGTCAACAAGATTAACTAGCTTCCTTGTCCTTGGCGTTAAGCTTGTTAGTTGCATTCATTGTAAGAACCAACGCTGTTTCATAAAAATCGTGATGATAATGATTAGAGCCCAGAAGTTAGGCAAAATGCTTTTTCTGTCTGATTGGATATTCTAAAGAATCAGATAAGAGATAAATAAGTATCCGTACATTCGGGGACAGTAGAGCCAGTTTTTATCTGGCCTTTTTTGCCTATTTTGGTTTTCGTTGCATATTTTAAGTTTAGAAGCCTGTTATTTTTTGCCAGTTTTCGATCATTTATTATGCATTTTTCTGCGATTTACACATTTTAAAAAGCACATAATGAATTTCCATATATTGAAGATAAAGAAAGGTCACACAAATTACTTTCAAATTGGTGTCACAAAAATTTATATTTAGAACCTTGTTCTCTGTAAATCGTTTATTTGTTTTCAAGCACTCGAAAGCTTATTTCCTAACTCATCCATTCTCTTTAAAATGGCAGAACTTTCTTTAGTGAAATGAATGCACGGGCATAATGAATACCAGCAGGATGAGGGGAGTACGTCTCTTCCCATTCCTCATACCCCTCTTGCTGTGACAATGCTGTAACGTATCTTATGGCGTAGTTGATATATAGGGGTCGCTTGCTGTTAGACACACAAGGAAAGTACTAACAGGCAATCACTTCTTTGGAAAATCTATAATTTCTTCAATTAATGAAGAATCCTGCATTTCATACTCATCTTTCTATACATGTTCTTTCTTTTCAAACCTTTCATTCAAACTGTCCACTACAGTTTACTTTTCTTTCAACATCAGATCCTACAAATTTTTCCATATCATAAACATAACACCATCTTACTAAGTACTTCAATAGCCAAAGCCCCCTGTCACCTATTGTTCGTTCACCACAAAGAATCCAATAGACTCAATGCTTATGACTCCATTTGGTGACCTAGCAATAGATGGCCATTTTATATCCAACTAGCTGAAGTACCCGTGCTTCGCTACGGGTCGTAAATGAATTAAAATGTGAAGCTGACAGTTAAAACAGGGGATAGGCGAGGTGCTGCGCAGAGGGAGATTAAGGATGTAACATTTTGTCCAACTACACCGCTCTGCCTTGACCGTGTTTTATAGCACACATGTAGGTTTTACTCGCTAACGGTTGGAGATACATTTCGGATGGAAAATGCATTTTTTAACCTCGTATATGCCATCAAAAGTTTGCTATTTCTTAGCGTTCTCTTTTTATTTGAAATGGAAATATGAAAGTTTAAAACCAAAGGGTGGAGTGACGTCACTAAAATGGTCGCCATCTTTGAATATTGCAAAGTATTGAAATCAAAAGTAACCTGTATGTTAACCAGGTAAATCTGCTACTTCCATGTAAAATTCATGTAAATCGGACCAGTGGTACTTGCGTGATTGAGTAATACACAGACACACACCATCTCATTTTTAGTCTCGCTTCGCTCGCATCATAGTCGTGTCATATTGTTATTCAATGAAATGCAGGTTTAACCCCGTTAACACCCCTTTAGAACCTGAATATCCAAAAATCCCTCCTTAGTAGATGTTCTCGACACACAACAAACATATCCCCAAAATATCATTCTTCTAACATTAATAGTTTTGGTTGGTCGATGAGAGTGAACATCCAAAAATCCTTCCTTAGTGGACGTTTTTCTTCCAGAATTTCACCCCTCACCATAGGCCCCTTAAATTGGATTTATGAAAAAACGGTCGAACACCTATTTATTGTATTTATTTATTTATTTATTTATTTATTTATTTATTTATTTTAAGCTGATTGATTTCCACCGAGTTTCAAACTCCTCGCCTATGTCGTTTAAGAGATACACGCTCCGTTAAGAATCTTTCAACCCCCACTTTTCATCCCTTTCACCTCATAATATACACTACATCGAAAAACCATTAGACATGTGTCAGCTTATTTTTAATGATTAGTATATATGCCAAGTATCACATCCCCAAATGAAACCATGATGATGATGATGATGATTGTTGTTTTAAGGGGCCTAACATCTAGGTTATCGGCCCCTGATGGTTTGGGTGATCGTGAAGATGAAAATGATGATGATGATGATAATTGTTGTTTTAAGGGGCCTAACATCTAGGTTATCGGCCCCTGGTGGCTTGGGTGATCGTGAAGATGAAAATGAAAGCGAACTTAAACTAAAACTAACTACTAACCTACATACTAGAGGAAGAAAATGAAAACTAAAGGAGAATAAGGCAAATAAAGGACAGGAGGAAAAGAAATGCCCTCAACCCTCGAAGACGGCGGATTGAGGGACTTGGAAGGAAGGAGAGCCATGAAAAGCAGATAGGAAAGTGAAAGAGGAGAGGGTCCGCCCCCAAAGGTAAGGGACAAAAGGGGAAAACGGACCCAGCTCAGGAATCCCTCGGGGTCGCCAACTCCCGAACTCACCAGCCGTGAGCCCCTGAGGGTGTAGCATTATCTAGGGTGCACCAAAAGTGGTGGGGCTACATACACCCTGCCTCCTTGAGGGCCTTAAGCAGAAGGCAGGAGATAACATGAAAGAAAAAGAAGGCTGACCCCTCGCAGAAGGAGGGAATCAGAAAAGATGAGACAAGGGCCAATTAAGGCGGGAAAGGAAGAGACTCCCTAGGCCTCGGATACCCTAATACCGTCGGGGTCGGAAGAGAACAAGAGTTGACCAAGGGAGGTCGACAGGAAAGAAGAAAGAGAGGAGCCGGCACAAGTAAGTGGAAGCAATGCCGGACTAAGCTGGGGCCCCGTGGTCGCCAACCCACAACCCACTAGATGTGAGCCCCTGGGGGGAGATGAAAATGAAAAGCGAACTTAGAACTAAAACTAACTACTAACCTACATACTAGAAGAAGAAATGGAAAACTAAAGGAGAATAAGGCAAATAAAGGACAGGAGGAAAAGAAATGCCCTCAACCCTCGAAGAAGGCGGATTGAGGGACTTGGAAGGAAGGAGAGCCATGAAAGGCAGATAGGAAAGTGAAAGAGGAGAGGGTCCGCCCCAAAGGTAAGGGACAAAAAGGGAAAACGGACCCAGCTCAGGAATCCCTCGGGGTCGCCAACTCCCGAACTCACCAGCCGTGAGCCCCTGAGGGTGTAGCATTATCTAGGGAGCACCAGAAGTGGTGGGGCTACATACACCCTGCCTCCTTAAGGGCCTAGAGCACAAGGCAGGAGGTAAAAGAAGAGAAAAAGAAGGCTGACCCCTCGCAGAAGGAGGGCATCAGAAAAGATGAGACAAGGGCCAATTAAGGCGGGAAAGGAAGAGACTCCCTAGGCCTCGGATACCCTAATACCGTCGGGGTCAGAAGAGAACAAGAGTTGACCAAGTGAGGTCGACAGGAAAGAAGACAGAGAGGAGCCCGGCACAAGTAAGTGGAAGCAATGCCGGACTCAGCTGGGGCCCCGTGGTCGCCAACCCACGCCCACAAGATGTGAGCCCCTGGGGGGCAAATGAAACCACTCGTGAGATATTGTTATTCAATGAAATGCACGTTTACCCCCTTAACACCTATTTAGAACCTGAATATTCAAAACTCTTTCCTTAGTGGACGTTTTCGACATAAAACGAACATATCCCCAAAATGTCATGTTTCCAACTTCAATAATTTTGGCTGGGCGATGATGAGTGAGTGAGTCAGTCAGGACATTTTCTTTCATTTATATTTGATAATTTCACCCCTCCCCATGAACCCCTTAAATTTGATTTATGAAACAAACGGTCGAACACCTATTTACTTATTTAAAGCTGTTTTCCCCCTGAGTTTGATGAGTGAGTAAGTGAGTCAATCAGTTAGGACACTTTCTTTCCTGTTTTTTCCCCCCCAGAATTTCACCCCTCTCCAAGGGCCCCTTAAATTGGATTTATGAAAAAGAACGGTCGAACACATATTTACTTGTATTTTAAGCTGTTTTTCCCGCCGAATTTCAAACTTCCCGCCTATGTCGTTTAAGAGATACACGCTCCGTTAAGAATCCCTCAACCCCCAATTTTCACCCCTTTCACCTCATAATATACATCACATCGACAAACCCTTAGACATATGTCTGATTATTTTTAATGATTAGTTTCTATACCGAATATCACATCCCCAAAGAAACAAATCATGTGATATCGTTATTCAATGAAATGCATCTTTACCCCCTTAACACCTCTTTAAATCCCGAATAAACACAAATTATTCCTTAGTTGACGTTTTCGACATACAACGAACATATTCCCAAAATTTCATGTTTCCAACATTAATAGTTTTCGCTGGGCGTGATGAGTGAGTGAGTCAGACAGGACATTTTCTTTCAATTATTTTTACCAGAATTTCACCCTTCCCCATGGGCCCCTTAAATTGGATTGATGAAGAAACTCTTGAACACCTATTAACTTATTTTTTAAGCTGTCTTTTTCCCCTGAGTTTGATGAGTGAGTGAGTTAGTCAGTCAGTTAGGACACTTTCTCTCCTTTTTTCCCCAAGAATTTCACCCCACCCCATTGGCCCCTTAAATTAATTTATGAAAAAAACCGGTCGAACACCGATTTACTTATTTATTTAGCTGATTTTCTTTCTCTGAGTTTCAAATTTCTCACCTATGTCGTTTAAGAGATAGGCCTTCACGCTCCGTTAGGAATCCTTCAACCCCCACTTTTCACCCCTTGCACCTCATAATAATACACCATATCGAAAAACCCTTAGACACCTGTCTGCTTATTTTTAATGATTAGTTTATATGCCGAGTATCACATCCACAAATGAAACCACTCTTGAGATATTGTTATTCAATGAAATGCAGGTTTAACCCCGTTAAGACCCCTTTAGAGCCTGAATATCCAAAAATCCTCCCTTAGTGTACGGTTTTGACATACAACGAACATATCTCCAAAATGCCATGTTTCCAACTTCAATATTTTTGGCTGGGCGATGATGAGTGGGTGAATGAGTTAGGACATTTTCTTTCATTTGTTTTTCTTCAGAATTTCACCCCTCCCGATGAACCCCTTCAATTTGATTGATCCAAAAAAAAACTGTCGAACAGCTATTTACTTACTTTAAAGCAGTTTTTCCCCCTGAGTTTGATGAGTGAGTCAGTCAGTCAATCGGTTAGGACACTTTCTTTCCATTTTTTCCCCCACCCTGAATTTCACCCCTCCCCATGGGCTCCTTAAATTGGATTTATGAAAAAACGGTCAAACAAATATTTACTTATTTTGTATGCTGATTTCTTTCCGCTGAGTTTCAAACTCCTCGGCTATGTCGTTTAAGAGATACACGCTCCGTTAGGAATCTTTCAATCCCTACTTTTCACCCCTTTCACCTCATAATATACACCACATCGAAAAACCATCAGGCACGTGTCTTCTTACTTTTTAATGATGAGTTTATATGCCGTGAATCACATCCCCCAATGAAACCATTCGAGAGATATTGTTATTCAATGAAATGCAGGTTTAACCCCCTTAAGACCCCTTTAGAACCTTAATATCCGAAAATCCTCCCTTAGTAGACTGTTTTGACATACAATGAACATATCCCCAAACTGTCATGTTTCTAACTTCAATAATTTTGGCAGGGCGATGATGATGAGTGAGTGAGTGAGTGAGTGAGTCAGGACATTTTCTTTCAATTTTCTTTTTTCAGAATTTCACCCCTCCCCATGAACCCCTTAAATTTGATTTATGAAAAAAAACCTGTCGAACAGCTATTTACTTACTTTAAAGCAGTTTTTCCCCCTGAGTTTGATGAGTGAGTCAGTCAGTCAATCAGTTAGGACACTTTCTTTCCTGTCCCCCCCACCAGAATTTCACCCTTCCCCATGGGCCCCTTAAATTGGATTTATAAAAAAACGGTCAAACAAATATTTATTTATTTATTTTTTATGCTGATTTTTTTTCGCTGAGTTTCAAACTCCTCGCCTTTGTCTTTTAAGAGATACACGCTCATTTAGGAATATTTCAATCCCCACTTTTCACCCCTTTCACCTCATAATATACACCACATCGAAAAACCCTGAGACTCGGGTCTTCTTATTTTTAATGATGAGTTTATGTGCCGAGTATCACATCCCCCAATGAAACCAATCGGGATATATTGCTAGTCAATGAAATGCAGGTCTACCCCCTTAACACCCCTTTAGAACCTGAATATACAAAAATCCTTTCTTAGTGGGCATTTGCGGTCCTTGGTGAAGCTGCATACCAAATTTCATTCCAATCCGTTCGGTGGTTTCTGAGATTTCGTGATGAATGAATGAGTGAGTGAGTGGTATTTGACAAATATATAGTAGAAGATAGTGTCAAGTCTTTGTTATGCTAAACTCGGTTGACAGTGCTGTGTGAGTAAGTGAGTAACTAACGGGATTTCAAGTAAAGATGCTCATTTTCTATACCAGTAGTGCAGAGCGCAACTGTCATCCAGACGGCCGTGTCTCGACTTGAGCTATGTTGCCATGGAAACTATCTGCCTTGCCATTCCTTCATGAGTATATTTTATGATTTGATTAGCCTGTGCTTGAGTCCAAAAGGGCCTAAATCAAAAGAATGAGAACGACTATCGAAAATTCATGTAGCCAGCGGTTCCTTCCGGGTCCTAAACTATGTGTATGCAAAATTTGGTTGAGATTGGTGGAACGGTGTAGATTTGTATACGGAACAGACCCACATACATACATACATACATACATACCCACATACAGACTTTCACTTTTATATATAAGATATGTACGGTACCTATGGCAACAATGTGCCCAAAACTTCAGCCAGCTCTTGCCTCCAAAGAATTATTTCCCAACACCACAGCCACTGCCATCGTAATGTACAGGCCATAAGGCTCCTACTGTGACGTCACGCCTAGGGTCGTTATAGTCGCAGAAGCTGTCAGAGAGCTCCCTACACACGCGGTCTCTTTAAACCTAATATAAATTACGCTCCCGCTTCAAGACGTAGAAAAATAGCAATGCTATTTAGGGCTGATTGGTACTTCCATCCGCTACCACTTCATAGCCTAATTATCGCTCCGCTTGTTCGAATCCAGCCGATGTAGCTGGCATTTTGAGAGAGAACAAAATGGCACATTGCCGGTACATTTACTAGGACGTTGAAACACACAAACAGGGCTAAATTGCAGCATTTTGACGTCGAGAATAAGATCTATTCTTGGCCATTTTCTCGTTGTTCGCCGCTTTGAAAAGTCTTATGGTAAATGCCTGAGAAAACCCCATATTACTCTTGGCTATTCAACAGATCACGTCCTACACTGGTCGTTGATGACAAAGCACAATGTAATTTAACGTATCTCTAACTGTAATCAATGCACAGGCCACCCTCAAGGTGACTTAAACAGGGCCTATCCTAACAGCACTTATTTTCTATGACTCAATCAAACTTGTTTCTTGCATCAAAAATTTACAATGGGTTGTAATTTTGAAATCAGGTTCAATAACCTACAGTACATATACCAGGTGCTAACAATCCCATTGATGTAAATACAGTAACCTACACAAATGCTGCCTCGAAAACATTACCATATTCACTTGAGCTTGATCGAGAGACCATTCTCACAAATAATGTAGGCTAACTTGGACTGACTTCAGTAGATACTGTATACTGGATATCGCTTCTCTGATTTACATACGGTAAGTAACTTAACCTCAGCGTTATCATATTAGAAATGTTTCCAGTCCTAGCATAGGCTGAAGTTTGGGAATTTCTTACAAAACCATATCTAACAACCTACCATCAAGGGGATTAGCTCTTCTCTCCCGAAGAATGGTATCTTACTTTCAGGGAAATGTTAACACACACTCTTGTATTCCCCGTAATGTACCTACCAATAATTCCTAGGAATGTTGTGTATGCATTGCTTTCTTAAATTATTGTCGTGGTGGGGAAGGAGAAGCAAGCCACATTATCATTTCTTTCATAACACCGGTAGTTGCTATAAACAAACTTTTGACATACCTGCAACCTGGGAAGGAGGTTTCCTGAACTAACAACATTTTATTACCATCCAAAAAACCTTGTATGAGTCGAAATAATAAGTGATATAGAGGCCCTAACAAAAACATAACCTTCTGTGTGATGACAAAGATGCAACGCAAAATTTGCGTAGATACAATAACCTACCTATAAAATGAACATTTGTTTCAGAAAATAAATAATCCTCATTCTATATGACGTAAGTAGAAGCGTTCTCAAGTATCACTTATCACGCGGATACTCATTCAAAAATGATATAAACAACACAGCACCAAGCAAAATGGTCGCCATCTCTACCCCTACCGATCAGCTGACCAATCGTTAATGATGATGATGATAATTGTTGTTTTAAGGGGCCTAACATCGAGGTTATCGGCCCCTAATGAAATGATGATGATGATGATAATTGTTGTTTTAAGGGGCCTAACATCTAGGTTATCGGCCCCTGATGGTTTGGGTGATCGTGAAGATGAAAATGAAAAGCGAACTTAAAACTAAAACTAACTACTAACCTACATACTAGAAGAAGAAATGGAAAACTAAAGGAGAATAAGGCAAATAAAGGACAGGAGGAAAAGAAATGCCCTCAACCCTCGAAGAAGGCGGATTGAGGGACTTGGAAGGAAGGAGAGCCATGAAAGGCAGATAGGAAAGTGAAAGAGTATAGGGTCCGCTCCAAAGGTAAGGGACAAAAGGGGAAAACGGACCCAGCTCAGGAATCCCTCGGGGTCGCCAACTCCCGAACTCACCAGCCGTGAGCCCCTGAGGGTGTAGCATTATCTAGGGTGCACCAGAAGTGGTGGGGCTACATACACACTGCCTCCTTAAGGGCCTTGAGCACAAGGCAGGAGGTAAAAGGAAAATAAAAAGAAGGCTGACCCCTCACAGAAAGAGGGTATCAGGAAAGATGAGACAAGGGCCAATTAAGGCGGGAAAGGAAGAGACTCCCTAGGCCTCGGATACCCTAATACCGTCGGGGTCGGAAGAGACCAAGAGTTGACCAAGTGAGGTCGACAGGAAAGAAGACAGAGAGGAGCCCGGCACAAGTAAGTGGAAGCAATGCCGGACTCAGCTGGGGCCCCGTGGTCGCCAACCCACTTCTCACTAGATGTGAGCCCCTGGGGGGCCCTAATGAAATGAAATGGCGTGAAATGAAAGGATGTAGATAAAAACAACTCACTGCCATGGATGAAACGAAAATGGTGTTTATAAAACAGACAGTGAGCCCCAAAAATTATGCCTTATTTGAATAAAAAATAAATAAATAAATAAAAGGCGGATGGTAAAAAAGGATAAAACAAATAAGGCATAGTGAACAATAAAATAGATGAACACAATAAAAACATAAAACAGATTTAACCTGAATTAAAAGTCGTTACTACACATTAAAACTTAAAAAAGTAACCACTCTCCCTCATGAACCGGATGACGAGGTCAGCTGACAGCCCGTCATCACGGAGAATAAGGGAGAGGGTATTAGGCAGTTTTACGAGTCCCTCGCAGATCGGCCAGATCCACACACTCCAAGAGAAGGTGTGCCACGGTTAGGTGGGCGCCGCAAGTACACACAGGAGGATCTTCTCTCTTTAGCAAGTGGGAGTGCGTAGCAATCCCATGGCCGATCCGGAGTCGATAGAGTACCACAGCTTCCTTCCGGAGAGATCGGAAGGAAGATTTCCACACCTTCGTTGTCTCATTGATGCCTCTCAGTTTGTTGGGTGGAGGCGTGGCACGCCATGCCTCCTCCCAATGCGACAGGATCGAATGCCGCAACTGAGAGCGCACATCACTAGCAGGCACCTTATACGGTAGCGAGGGCAGTGCGACTGCCTCTCTCGCCGCCTGATCAGCAAGCTCGTTTCCCGCAATACCCATGTGGGCAGGAAGCCACACAAAGGTCACCCCGGTTCCAGCGTTACGCGAACTGACGAGCTGGTCTTGCACACGCTGGACCAACGGGTGCTTCGGGAAACACACATCGATCGCCTGCAGCGCACTCAGAGAGTCAGTACACACAAGAAAGTGCTGGTGATCGTCTGATAACGTGTACCGCAGAGCCTCTAAGATGGCATAGAGCTCCGCTGTGTACTCGCCACAGGCATCGGGAAGTGAAAAGAGAAACCGACGATCCTCAACCACAAATGCACAGCCTACTTTCTCGTTTACCCTCGAACCGTCCGTGAATAGAAGCCCTGATCCCGGATACTGGCTCACCACGGACTGGAACAGCCTCCGATGGACGGAGGAGTCAGTGTCCGACTTGGGGCCGGTGTGCAGATCCAGGATGATATCAGGGCGAGAGACCATCCACGGAGGGGCCTTGCTAGGTACTCGGACGATACAGGAGATTGAAGGAAATCGGAACTGACGGTATAAGTCATCCAAGCAAATCCCCGCCGGCCGAGTGGCTCGGGCGAGCGCATCATACAGCCGGCGATTCGGATTGGAAAACAAAGATGGATAGCTTGGATGAAGTGGCATCTGTCGAATAGTTGCAGCATAGGTCAGCAGTACTTGTTGGCGCCTCAGGTGTAAAGGAGGTACGCCAGCATCGGCGAGCAAGCTGACGACTGGGCTTGTCCGAAAGGCACCCGTCGCCAGCCTCACACAGCCGTGGTGGACACTGTCCAGTTTAACAAGCACTGACTTACGGGCCGAACCATATGGTACACTGCCATAATCTAATCTCGATAAAATCAGTGCCTTATAAAAACGTAAGAGCACCGCTCGGTCTGCCCCCCATGATGTGCCGCTAAGAAACCGCAACATGTTGAGTTTCTTAGCACAGGCAGTTTTCAAACACCGCACGTGTGGTTTCCATGTCAATTTCTGATCGAAAAGGAGCCCAAGGAACCGGTGCGCAGCAACAACAGGCAAAGCTACATTGCCCAGATAAAGCTCAGGATCTGGATGGAGGGTGCGCTTTCGGCAGAAATGGACAACCGAGGACTTAGCGGTTGAGAATCGAAAGCGATGCTCCAGTGTCCAGCGTTCCACTCTCCGAATAGCTTGTTGTAGCTGTCGTTCAGCGACCGCCATATTTTGCGCACTATAATGTAGAGCGAAGTCGTCTACATATAGCGACGGTACCACTGCTGGACCAGCAGCAGCGACTATACCGTTTATGGCAATCGCAAATAATGTTACGCTAAGCACCGATCCCTGTGGGACTCCGTTTTCCTGTATATGATATTGCGAATATGTCCCCCCTATTCGGACACGGAACAGGCGAAGAGACAGAAAATTCGCAATAAAAACCGGCATGTTACCTCGGAATTTCCATTGATGCAGTGTAGAGAGGATGCCTTAACGCCAAGTGGTGTCATAGGCCTTCTCGAGATCAAAGAAAACAGCGGCTAGGTGCTGTCTCCGGAGAAAAGCGTCCTGTATGGCGGTCTCCAGGCGTACCAGATGGTCGTTGGTACACCGAGACGCCCTAAAACCACACTGGTATTCGGACAGGAGTCCCCGTTTCTCCAGGACCCACACCAGGCGCCGATTGACCATCCTCTCAAAGAGCTTGCACAGACCGTTAGTGAGACAAATAGGTCTGTAACTCCCTGTCAATTTGGGATCCTTATCGGGCTTCAGGATAGGTATAATGATACCTTCCTGCCATTGCGCTGGAAACACACCTTCCAACCAGATACGATTAAACACCCTGAGCAAATAACGAATGCTCTCATCGTTAAGGTGTTTAAGCATCTGGTTGTGAATATTATCCGGGCCAGTAGACGTGTCCCTGCAGAGCGCCAGCGCTCCGCGGAGTTCCCACTCCGTAAAGGGCACGTTGTACTCCTCCGAAGCGCGGGAAGCAAAACTAAGATGGAACCGTTTCGCTTCGCGCTTCAGGGCCACGAAGGCAGGGTCATAGTTATCGGAACCGGATATATCCGCAAAATACGAGGCGAGATGGTTTGCAACGCGATAAGGATCTGTAACCACTTCATTATCAATGGAAATTCCCGGTACAGTAGAAGATGTCTGAATTCCCGACATGCGTCGTAGTTTAGTCCACACTTGAGAGGAGGGGGTATGTGCCGTAATAGAAGACACATACCGTTCCCAGGATTGTTTCTTACTCTGGCGGATAAGAATCCGTGCATTGGCACGAAATTTCTTAAATGCCACCAAATTGGCCATGGTTGGACGCCGACGGTAGTGCTTATGAGCTCGACGACGGTGTCTTATTGCCGCTGCAATATCCTCTGTCCACCAAGGGACGAGTTTGCGACGAGGAGTCCCAGAAAAGGATGGAATGGACTCTTCGGCGGCAGCAAGAAGCACATCGGTGTTGTGCTGTACCTCGTCATCGACGCTCCGGCAACCAAGATCAACGAACACAGCTCGTTCTTGAAACGAGGACCAATTTGCCCGATTAAGAACCCAACGACTGGGGAACTCCACGGGCGTCTGGTTCAGAAGGGTAAGAACGATCGGGAAATGGTCACTGTCACAGAGGTCGTCGTGTACATACCAACCAAATAGGGGGACCAGCGCACGGCTACACACACTCAAGTCAATGTGTGAGTACGTGCCGTGCGCTAAGCTAAAATGTGTAGCTTCCCCTGTATTTAATAGACATAAATCCAACCCTAGAATTAGGCCCTCCACGTCCCTTCCTCTGGGGCAGGAAGATGGTGATCCCCATTGGGGGTGATGAGAGTTGAAATCACCCACGAGTAGGAAAGGGACTGGAAGTTGATCAACAAGATCTAAGACGGCATTAATATCAAGGGGCTGGTTTGGTGGAAGGTACACGTTACAAACAGTTGTCATAGCAGGCAAGGACACGCGAACTGCAATAGCTTCCAGAGGAGTGTCGAGTGGAAACTCCTCACTATAGCAGTCAGATCGAACGACGGTACAAACGCCCTCGGAAGCCCGGGCGGCGTCTTGTCGCTCTTTAGAGTATAGTCGGAAACCTCTCAGAACAGTCTCGTGATCAGGTCTGAGGTTTGTTTCCTGTAGGCAGACTATACTCGCTGCCTATTGGGCAATGAGCTGACGGAGTTCTGTCAAATGCCTGTCATAACTGTTACAATTCCACTGTAACAGTGCCATTGTGTAAACTTAGGGAATAAGTTGGAGCAGCAAGCTACAACTTAGCCTCTGGAGGATCTACAGTCACTACGTCGACTATAATCTCCATGTCCTCAGGCGAGGTCATGGAGTGAATCGACTCGGTGGAAGATTTCCGAGACACAGATCCGCGGCGGGAGGATCTCCGTAGGGAGCGCGCAGATCTGGGGGCCGAAACGTCCCCAGACGCAGAAGCATCCGCAGGTGTTGGCGCGGATGGCTTCCCCTTTTTGGGAGAAGGGGAATGCGTAGTGCGGGGTCCCTTCTTACCCGCCCCCGCCTCTTTAAGATATATAGACGGGTCAGGAGCCGAATTCCTGACCCTGGTCGACGATGCCGCCTCCGCCGGATTCGGCGCGGCTTTCGCCGACCGTTTGGGTGGGGAGAAAGTCTTCGACTTCCTCCCGAGTGGGGAGTAAGTCTTCAACTTCCTCCCCTGCTGTGCGGGCGGAGCAGACTTCGCTCGCACAGCCTTCGTGCTGGCCGAAGGTGGAGTTGAAGTCACCTTCGGGCTTTCCGTTATAGTCATAGGTGCTGGTTTCGGAACAGGAAACTCAGTTGCAGGTTTCACAGCTGGTACAAAAGATGAGGTAGCCGGGACCAAATTTGGTATTATGGCTCTATAATCAATTGTTGGAGAAGGCGAAATCGTGGTATGGTACTTCTTGCGGGCCTCTTGGTAGGTGAGACCATCCAGGGTTTTGATCTCCTGGATTTTCTTCTCACTCAGGAAGACAGGGCAGTTCCTGTCCCGAGGAGAATGAAATCCAGGGCAATTAGTGCACTGATAAGGTGTTGTGCACTCTTCCGCTTCGTGTGGTACCTTACCGCATGTTCCGCAGATTTCGGGGCTCGAGCATCGGGATAACATGTGCCCGAACTTCTGGCACTTATAACATCTCATTGGTGGAGGGATATAAGGCCGTACGTCACAACTGTAACTTGTAACCTTCACTTTCTCCGAGAGCACCGAAAGCTCAAAGGAAATAATGAAAGCACCAGTATCCACGATTTGGCCATTGACCTTGCGCGTAATGCGCCGGACATCAGTCACGTGACGGTGCTGCATATCCTCCTTGAGCTCTACGTCAGTGTTCAGAATCAGGTCCCGGTGGAAAATAACTCCTCGGACCAGATTCAGGGACGTGTGCTTTTCCACTTTGACGGGAATGTCGCCAAAGTGGTCACATTGCAAAAGTTGTTCAACTTGCTCACCAGTCCTAGTCTTGAGCAACAAGCTACCGTTCCTCATCTTTTGTACTTTCTCAAGTTCACCATAGACACCTTCTATGTGTCGAGAAAACAAAATACTTGAAATCACCCCCATCTGTTCTGGTAGCTACCAGAAACTTGGGGGTGTTAGCACCCAGATTTTCACGCACAGATTGTTCCCAGGGGGTTGATCCCCGTAGGGAATCAAATGTTAAAGACTTGGGTGTAGGACCACCCTGTTTGGGGATTTTTCTTTTTGAACCCATGGCCAGATCATCCTCCCCGAATGCCACCGACAACCGATCACGGGCCGTCACAGTAGGCGCTACCCAGCCAGGGCAAGGCCCGCCTAGCTTGGAAGGCATTGTTTTACAATGCCGTATCGGCATGTACCCCTTGGCATATACTGGATTTTACAGCTCAGACATTCGGCTGTGCGGGGACCTGCGTAGTCAGGCGGATACTACTGCACGGGTACATGGCACACCCACCTGTCGGCGCGGCCAAGACCGGAACAGGCTTTCGAGCGTAGTCGCAAGCGTAAGTGGCCCATCCCCTAACAGCACGCACATATAGAAATATTGGTTGCCAGACCCTGAAAGCAGTAACGGAAAGAAGTGCGGTATAACCTAATGAGAGTTATACCGCACGGGTGTATGTCTTAAAGCTGACTGTCAAACCCTCGAAAGGGGACTGTTCCGAGAAGCCCTTTTAGTCGCCTTTTACGACTGGCAGGGATTACCGTGGATGTATTCGCTTCCTCCCACCCACAGGGGGTCCAATTCACAAAACAACGCGGAGTCCTTAAAGTATAGCCAAGGTCGCCCCTTTTTGTCGCCTCTTACGACAGGCAGGGGATACCGTGGGTGTATTCTAAAGCCCCCACCCACAGGGGGGGGATCAATCGTTAAGAGTCGATGCATGATGGCCTGTATATTACGATGGCAGTGCCACAGCACGGCTCGGCAACATAAAAGGAGTCTAGTGTGTTCCACGAGAGTGTAACGAGTGAGAATCAGACATAAAAATATACATAAATAAATTTGAAAATACACTACATCTTACATACACTGACTAAAACTACCAGAAATCACTATGTTCACATTCGCACACACATAGTAAAACAAACTGTAGACTAAAACCTGTTCTTATTATAAACCACATTGCTTTAAGTGTTCCAAAATCATACTGAGTCTTCTAATAAATCATCTTTACACACTTTTCTCCAACACTTCAGTACCGCCTACTCCTCCCAGAAGACAATCAACCTCTGCTGCCACAGGAGTTTCAGTAACTATTATTTCTATCGCTTCTTTATCTTCTTCCTCTTTATTACCAGCTTTCCTTCCTTCTTCCTCTTCACCTTCTCCCTCTTTCATTTCTTCTTTCTCTGCTTCCCTTTCACCTGTTTTCTTTCCTTCGTCCGATTCACCTTCTCCCATCTTCCTTTCTCCTTTCCATTCTACCTTTTCCTTCTTCACCTTCTTCTATTTCACCTCCTTTCTTTCCTTCTTTCGTTTCATCTTCTCTCTCCTTTGTTTCTCTTTTCTCTTTCATCTTTTCCTTTCCTTCACCTGCTTCCTTTCCTTCTTCCCTTTCACCCGCTTTCTTTCCTTCTTTCGATTGACCTTCTCCCTTCTTCGTTTCTCCATTCTCTTCTACCTTTTCCCTTCCTTCATCTAATTCTTTCCTTCTTCTACTTCTTCCATATCACCTGGCCCACGCCCTCACCCCTCTGATGATTTTCTTGCTTCTTTTACTTCTTTTCTTTTTGTTCTCGTAATTCAATGTCTCTATGAACCTTCTTCTCAGCTTTAACTTCCAACTTCACTCGTTTCTTGGCATCAACTTTACCAGAAATGTCAATACCTTAAGGCTTATTGTCATCATCAGCAGCAGCATCTGCATCATTAAATTCTTTATGGTTTTGGGTTCTATAACTCATACTTGCTCTAACATAGCAAACTCCTACTGCTCTTCTGTAGCTAATTCTAAAATTTCTTCTAAAACAGGAAGTATCCCCAGTACCATTTTCATCATTATCACGCCTTTGATATCTACCCCGTCCATTTTCATTAAAGTGCCCTCTTCTACTACGTCGTTGGCGACCTCTGCGTCTACATCCACAACATATCTTTCTTCCTCGCCTGTTAAGGCCTATCCCACTTCTGCCTCTATGACCTCGGCGATTTCGACCTCTACAACCGCGACGTCTACCTCCACATCTGCTCCCTCGTCGTTGTCTGTTACGACCTCTCCGATGTATGCCTCCACTACCTCTCCTTATATCACTTCCTTGCTTTACATGATGATGATAATGATGATGATAATTGTTGTTTTAAGGGGCCTAACATCTAGGTTATCGGCCCCTGATGGTTTGGGTGATCGTGAAGATGAAAATGAAAAGCGAACATAAAACTAAAACCAACCACCAACCTACATACTAGAAGAAGAAATGGAAAACTAAAGGAGAACAAGGCAAACAAAGGACAGGAGGAAAAGAAACGCCCTCAACCCTCGAAGAAGGCGGATTGAGGGACCCGGAAGGAAGGAGAGCCACAAAAGGCAAATAGGAAAGTGAAAGAGGAGAGGGTCCGCCCCAAAGGTAAGGGACAAAAAGGGAAAACGGATCCAGCCCAGGAATCCCTCGGGGTCGCCAACTCCCGAACCCACCAGCCGTGAGCCCCTGAGGGTGTAGCATTATCTAGGGTGCACCAAAAGTGGTGGGGCTACATACACCCGGCCTCCTGGAGGGCCTTAAGCAGAAGGCAGGAGACAACATGAAAAGAAAAAGAAGGCTGACCCCTCGCAGAAGGAGGGAATCAGAAAAGATGAGACAAGGGCCAATTAAGGCGGGAAAGGAAGAGACTCCCTAGGCCTCGGATACCCTAATACCGTCGGGGTCGGAAGAGAACAAGAGTTGACCAAGGGAGGTCGACAGGAAAGAAGACAGAGAGGAGCCCGGCACAAGTAAGTGGAAGCAATGCCGGACTCAGCTGGGGTCCCGTGGTCGCCAACCCACAACCCACTAGATGTGAGCCCCTGGGGGGCCTTGCTTTACAATTTTCTGGTTCACTTCTATACTAATGTCTTCTAATCTATTATTCATCGTAGTAATATGATATTTCAATTCCTTATTTAAACTCTCTATTTTTCTGTTGTGCTCTTTTATTTCCTCCTGAATGGCTCGCTTCACCAATTCTACTTGTTTCCTGACACTGTCTGTCTGCTGACTGACTTCAGTTTTAATTGAATCAATTTTCTTCCTCTGCTCCTCACTCAGGTCTGTCATTTTGCTAATAAGCATTTGAACTAAGGTCTGGTTCAATTCCCCCTCCATTTCTTTTTCTATCGGTAATAGGCTACTATCCTTGACATTGTATTACTCTTTCTCGTTCCCTCTACAACAGTTTTTAATTTCGAAGAACTCTTCACCGTCTCTTTGGACGTCGCCAATTTCTTGCCCTTCTTCTTAGACACTGTTTAAATTTTCAACCTCAATTATGTTCCCACTCTCTCTACTTTAACCTCCCCATAACTCTCACTTTCTTCTTCCGACGATTCAGAATCACCCTTCGCCTTAGCATCATCTTCGAATATCACAACAAATTTATCCTCACTTTCCTAACCTGGCTTACATTGTATTTTCGTCAACTTGATTATATTGCATTGAAGTCACCATATATTCCCTTAAAACAACAATTATCATCATCATCATCACCATATATTCTTTTCAACTTTCTTATTCGTGCACCATGTAAAGTTTTTTCAATGGTATTGGTATATTGGGGTAGCTTGGTGTTTAGCACACAAGTAAAGTACGAACAGACAATCACTTCTTAGGAAAATCAATCAATATTTGTATTTCTTCAATTAATGAAGCATCCTGCATTTCATACTCATCTTTCTATACATGTTCTTTCTTTTCAAACCTTTCATTCAAACTGTCCACTACAGTTTACTTTTCTTTCAACATCAGATCCTACACATTTTTCCATATCATAAACATAACACCATCTTACTAAGTACTTCTATAGCCAAAGCCCCCTGTCACCTATTGTTGGTTCACCACAAAGAATCCAATAGACTCAATGGACTAGACTCCATGTGGTGACCCAGCAATAGGTAGCCATTTTATCCAATATGTACGGTTACAATGCGTAATTCAGTGCCCGATTAAGGTAAAATGAGGCCCCAAGTCCCTCAGATTTTTGGGGCCCCTTTATTTTATTCAAATAATTTTTATTTGTTAGCATCTGTACATTTAATAAAGTATTATATATACAAGAGTTTTTTTCTCAAGATGATGATGATGATAATTGTTGTTTTAAGGGGCCTAACATCTAGGTTATCGGCCCCTGATGGTTTGGGTGATCGTGAAGATGAAAATGAAAAGCGAACTTAAAACTAAAACTAACTACTAACCTACATACTAGAAGAAGAAATGGAAAACTAAAGGAGAATAAGGCAAATAAAAGGACAGAAGGAAAAGAAATGCCCTCAACCCTCGGAGAAGGCGGATTGAGGGACTTGGAAGGAAGGAGAGCCATGAAAGGCATATAGGAAAGTGAAAGAGGAGAGGGTCCGCCCCAAAGGTAAGGGACAAAAGGGGAAAACGGACCCAGCTCAGGAATCCCTCGGGGTCGCCAACTCCCGAACTCACCAGCCGTGAGCCCCTGAGGGTGTAGCATTATCTAGGGTGCACCAGAAGTGGTGGGGATACATACACCCTGCCTCCTTAACGGCCTAGAGCACAAGGCAGGAGGTAAAAGGAAGAGAAAAAGAAGGCTGACCCCTCGCAGAAGGAGGGTATCAGAAAAGATGAGACAAGGGCCAATTAAGGCGGGAAAGGAAGAGACTCCCTAGGCCTCGGATACCCTAATACCGTCGGGGTCAGAAGAGAACAAGAGTTGACCAAGTGAGGTCGACAGGAAAGAAGACAGAGAGGAGCCCGGCACAAGTAAGTGGAAGCAATGCCGGACTCAGCTGGGGCCCCGTGGTCGCCAACCCACGCCCACAAGATGTGAGCCCCTGGGGGAACTCTCAAGATGAATAACACACTTTTTATTAATCATATATAGGCCTACATACATGTATATACATAACTTACATTTCAACTGAAACGATCGTCGTTATTTGAAAACATTTCAGATTATTTGATGAACAATTTAACAAATCATACTATTTTTTACTTCTGTAAAATGTAATCAAAAATTTCTTTTTCTGTTTTTCTCGGTCGATGAAATCTTCTACAATGTCATCAAAATCAATTTCCCGCAGAACATCTGACTCGATATACATAAACTTAGCATGTCTAATCGTTCTAGTGACGTGATACTTCTTTGCGCACTTTTGATCCGTTTCAATTTTGAAAACGAGCGCGCCGCAGAACAATTCGTTATCATGAGGGTCAGGAAAATGCGAAAAGCAATTTCAACATTCGGAAAAACAGACTCAAGCTTGTCTCGAATAAGTATTTCGTAAAGTTCAGAATGAGTGAACTCAGTTTTTAAAGGACATTGTAATTTTTTTGGAGGGGGGGGGGGGCAGGGGGGGGCAGATAATTGGGGGCCCTAGGCCTGGGCCTATTCGGGCCTAATGGGTAATCCAGCACTGGCGTAATTGCCTCGTATTCCTGATTTTGAAAAGGTAAGATAATGCTGAGAAAGGAAGAAAATCAATTCTAACAGGTCAAACATAAAATCTGTTAGTCTGCTGTTGAACTTGTTAAAGGCAACTCGAGTGTTCGCGCTGACTTGATTACCATGCCAAAATGTTTATCGTTGAGTGGTAAATTACGTGTCTATGTTCGTGAATTCGGTTCGGACACACACAAATGCCTATTTTAATTAAATTACTGCATATTCTCAGTATTTTAAGTGCCTTTTTTCCTGCCCATTTAAACAAAATAAATGCCTGAACTTCCGGACTCTAATAATGATAATTATTGTTTTAAGGGGCCTAATATCGAGGCAATTTCCTCCTAATGTAAAGGCATGAAATGAAATGATAAGATAAAAACAGCCCAAAACAATGCCAAGGATGACAACTAAAATCGTTTGTATACACCAGACAGTAAACTACAACAAGGATGCCTCATTTGGGTTAAAGAAGATATGAAGGGGTTTAACCCGTTGATTGCTACGCCCATCTATAGACGGTGCATGAGAACTTTTATTTCTTTACATATTCCCCGTTCACTCTTAGGTGCCGAATCAATCCCTGCCATCTAATGGGCGTTTTGTGGTACTACTTGTGTTTGTTTTTTCCTTCCAGAAATACAGCAACTATCAGGTCACTTTGTCAAGTCTCCTCTACAGCTGAAGACATCTGTGATGTAAACAAGCATAACGGAACAACAAGCAATTCTTTTTCACCCGTTATGAATTTGGATCAAAGAATTTGAAATATGTAGTAATTTATGAAAGCCGTTGTCTGGAGCTTGGCGCTCTATGGACGTGAATCTTGGACTATTAGTGCAGCAGAAAAGAGGAGAATTGAAGCGTTTGAAATGTGTAGACAGGGTTACAAACGAAGAGGTATTAAGACGAGTGGGAGAGGAGAGTTGTTGCTGGCGACTGCTAATGAAGAGGACAAATAGGTTGGTAGGACACATACTAAGACACCCAGGAATAGCAAACGTAGTTATGGAAGGAAGGGTCGAGGACAAGAACTGTAGGGGTGGGCCAAGGTTAGAATATGTTAAACCGATTGCCTCAGATGTAGAGTGTGGTTAGAAATGAAACGATTAGCTCAGGACAGGGAGGCATGGATAGCTGCATCAAACCAGTCGAAAGACTGACGACTCAAACAACGACAATATGAAATGTTATACTAGTGTGGAGCAACATGCATTAGTTTCCTACAGATATTAGGAATTAATTTTATTTTAGGGTCCTTTGCCTGGTATGAAGATGATGATAGCGGGGGTTCAAACATTTTGATTTGTCTCAAAATTCGAATAAATATAAACATAAAATTTTGAATTTTCATTTTGATTAATAAAAACCCGAAACGTATTAACAAATAATAATATGATGATAATTGTTGTTTTTAGGGGCCTAACATCTAGGTTATCTGCCCCTGATGGTTTGGGTGATCGTGAAGATGAAAATGAAATGCAAACTTAAAACTATAACTACTAACCTACATACTAGAAGAAGAAATGGAAAACTAAAGGAGAATAAGGCAAATAAAGGACAGGAGGAAAAGAAATACCCTCAGCCCTCGAAGGATGCGGATTGAGGGACTTTGAAGGAAGATGATGATAATATGATGATAATTGTTGTTTTAAGGGGCCTAACATCTAGGCTATCGGCCCCTGATGGTGTGGGTGATCGTGAAGATGAAAATGAAATTAAACTTAAAACTAAAACTAACTAATAAGGAAAAGAGGAGAGGATTGGAGAGGGGAGGGGAGAGAGGGGAGGGGAGAGAGGAAAGGGTCCGCCCCAAAGGGAAGGGACAAAAGGGGAAAACGGACCCAGCTCAGGAATCCCTCGGGGTCGCCAACTCCCGAACTCACCAGCCGTGAGCCCCTGAGGGTGTAGCATTATCTAGGGTGCACCAGAAGTGGTGGGGCTACATACACCCTGCCTCCTTAAGGGCCTAGAGCACAAGGCAGGAGGTAAAAGGAAGATAAAAAGAAGGCTGACCCCTCGCAGAAGGAGGGTATCAGAAAAGATGAGACAAGGGCCAATTAAGGCGGGAAAGGAAGAGACTCCCTAGACCTCGGATACCCTAATACCGTCGGGGTCAGAAGAGAACAAGAGTTGACCAAGTGAGGTCGACAGGAAAGAAGACAGAGAGGAGCCCGGCACAAGTAAGTGGAAGCAATGCCGGACTCAGCTGGGGCCCCGTGGTCGCCAACCCACGCCCACTAGATGTGAGCCCCTGGGGGGCTTTGAAGGAAGGAGAGCCATGAAAGGCAGATAGGAAAGTGAAAGAAGAGAGGGTCCGCCCCAAAGGTAAGGGACAAAAGGGGAAAACGGACCCAGCTCAGGAATCCCTCGGGGTCGCCAACTCCCGAACTCACCAGCCGTGATGATGATGATGATGATGATGATAATTGTTGTTTTAAGGGGCCTAATATCGAGGTTATCGGCCCCTGATGAAATGAAATGGCGTGAAATGAAAGGATGAAGATTAAAAACAGCTCACTGCTATGGATGAAACGAAAATGGTTTAGATAAAATAGACAGTGAGCCCCAACAACTATGCCTTATGTAGCAGAGAAAATACTTACAAAAAGGAATTCAGATTGAAACTACTCACCAAATGGAGAGCGGTAATACGTACATAAGGGGATTTCGAACGAAAATACTCACAAAACGAATAGATTGAAAACTACGCACAAAATGTAGGTTAAGTCCAAAATACGTACAAAATGCAACGTACAGTCGAAATACCTACAAAATGCAAGTGAAATCAAAATACTTACAAAATGCAAATGAGATTGAAAATACGCACAAAATGTAATAGAGATTCAAAAACCAACAAAATTGCAATTGAGACTTAACTACTTGAACAAAGCGGGGTAGGTTGAAAATACAAAATGCAATTAAAATTCAAAAAACTCACAAAAGCCCCGGCCCGGATATTGAAAGACTTACTAAAAAGCAATTTAGAGTGTCAATCCTTACAAAATGCAATTGAGATTGAAAAAACACTCACAAAATGCAATCTAGAACGAAAAGACTTACAAAATGCAACGTTGATTAAAAATACCTAAAAAATCGCTAAAAGGGAATTGAGATACACGGGGAACCAAGTAACTAAAACAGTGCGGGAATCTGAAAGAGAAAAGCAAATATAAGGAAAAGAGGAGAGGATTGGATAGGTGAGTGGAGGGGAGAAAGGAGAGGGTCCGCCCCAAAGGGAAGGAACAAAAGGGGAAAACGGACCCAGCTCAAGAATCCCTCGGGGTTGCCTTCTCTCGAACGCACCAGCCGTGAGCCCCTGAGGGTGTAGCATTATCTAGGGTGGACCAGAAGGGAACCCCTCACAGAAGGAGGGTGTCAGGAAAGATGAGGCAAGGGCCAATTAAGGCGGGAAAGGAAGAGACTCCCTAGGCCTCGGATACCCTAATACCGTCGGGGTGGGAAGAGAACAAGAGTTGACCAAGTGAGGTCGACAGGAAAGAAGATGGAGAGGAGCCCGGCACAAGTAAGTGGAAGCAATGCCGGACTCAGCTGGGGCCCCGTGGTTGCCAACCCACGCCCACTAGAAGTGAAGATGATGATGATAATTTTTGTTTTAAGATGATGATGATGATAATTGTTGTTTAAAGGGGCCTAACATCTAGGTTATCGGCCCCTGATGGTTTGGGTGATCGTGAAGATGAAAAAGAAAAGCGAACTTAAAACTAGAACTAACTACTAACCTACATACTAGAAGAAGAAATGGAAAACTAAAGGAGAATAAGGCAAATCAAGGACAGGAGGAAAAGAAATGCCCTCAACCCTCGAAGAAGGCGGATTGAGGGACTTGGAAGGAAGGAGAACCATGAAAGGCAGATAGAAAATTGAAAGAGGAGAGGGTCCGCCCTAAAGGTAAGGGACAAAAAGGGAAAACAGACCCAGCTCAGGAATCCCTCGGGGTCGCCAACTCCCGAACTCACCAGCCGTGAGCCCGTGAGGGTGTACCATTATCTAGGGTGCACCAAAAGTGGTGGGTCTACATACACTCGGCCTCCTTGAGGGCCTTAAGCAGAAGGCAGGAGATAACATGAAAAGAAAAAGAAGGCTGACCCCTCGCAGAAGGAGGGAATCAGAAAAGATGAGACAAGGGCCAATTAAGGCGGGAAAGGAAGTGTCTCCCTAGGCCTCGGATACCCTAATACCATCGGGGTCGGAAGAGAATAAGAGTTGACCAAGTGAGGTCGACAGAAAAGAAGACAGAGAGCACTAGAAGTGAGCCCCTGGGGGTACCAGCCGTGAGCCCCTGGGGGTGTAGCATTATCTAGGGTGCACCAAAAGTGATGGGGCTACATACACCCGGCCTCCTTGATGGCCTTGAGCAAAAGGCAGGATATAACATGAAAAGAAAAAGAAGGCTGACCCCTCGCAGAAGGAGGGAATCAGAAAAGATGAGACAAGGGCCAATTATGGCGGGAAAGGAAGATACTCCCTAGGCCTCGAATACCCTAATACCGTCGGGGTCGGAAGAGAACAAGAGTTGACCAAGTGAGGTCGACAGGAAAGGAGACAGAGTAGCCCGGCACAAGTACGTAAGTGGAAGCAATGCCGGACTCAGCTGGGGCCCCGTGGTCACCAACCCACGTCTCACTAGATGTGAGCCCCTGGGGGAAAACGTATTAACATTTTAGGACCCCACACATAAGTTAAAAATTATGGCTTCTACAATATTTTGTTTATACATGCGAATGAATGCCTGTTTGCCATCTCTTGATGAATGTAGTGTATTTGTATTAGTCTGTTAGCACTTGTTAGAGTAAACTGTGGCTTTTCACCGATGTCTCAGTCTCACTCATGGCTGTGATTATATAGAAGCTACTGAGGTAAGGCTGGTGCTTAGTAATGCCATTCAGGGCGCAGTCAGCGCCTGTGGATGCAGTGAAAGGTTCTACTGCTGTTCTGTCTCAGTGAGGAAAGCCATGGCAAACTACCTCACTCCTCATCTTGCCTTGTACGCCTCAATATAGCGCTGCCTCGGGTTTTTGTGGGTATCTACCCACATAACCTAACGGTGGTGCTTTTTGAGGTTCCAAACAGTCTTCGGGCTGACTACCTAACAGACAGACATGCGAATGAAAAAAATCTGTACTCAGATAGCAAACCGTTAACTCAGCGCTTGCATACAAACAATATAAATAGATATGTACACAATAAAACTTAAAGCCGGACGAAAATAAACTAAAATACTCAAACTACACACATCAAAAAAAGTTTTGCATCACCTCGGTTCCAAGAGTTCCGGAACCGTTAAATACAAAGGGAATAGAGATCAACACAAACAACATTTCAGCTCGTTTTATTGCTCATGAGACCCACACATTGCATGTTGTACCATCATACAGCTAGACTTTCAGCATTTGTGGTCCAGATTGCAGTACACACCACTACCTCTAATACCCAGTAGCACGTCCTCTTGCATTGATGCATGCCTGTATTCGCCGTGGCATACTATCCACAAGTTCATCAAGACACTGTTGGTCCAAATTGTCCCACTCCTCAACGACAATTCGGCGTAAATCTCTCAGAGTGGTTGGTGGGTCAAGACGTCCATAAACAGCCCTTTTCAACATATCCCAGGCATGTTCGATAGGGTTCATGTCTGGCGAACATGCTGGCCACTGTAGTCGAGCGATGTCGTTATCTTGAAGGAACGCATTCACAAGATGTGCACGATGAGGTCGAGAATTGTCGTCCATGAAGACAAATGCCTCTCCAATATTCTGCCGATATGGTTGCACTATGGGTCGGAGGATGTCATTCAGGTATCGTAAAGCCGTTTCGGAGCCTTCCATGACCACCAGTGGCGTACGTCGGCCCCACATAATGCCACCCCAAAACATCAGGGAACCACCACCTTGCTGCACTCGCTGGACAGTGTGTCTAAGACGTTCAGCCTGACCAGGGTGCCTCCAAACACGTCTCCGACGATTGTCTGGTTGAAGGGATATGCGACACTCATCGGTGAAGAGAACGTGATGCCAATTCCGTGGGGTCCATTCAGCATGTTGTTGGGCCCATCTGTACCGCGCTGCATGGTGTCGGGGTTGCAAAGCTGGACCTCGCCATGGACGTCGGGAGTGAAGTTGCGCATCATGCAGCCTATTGCGCACAGTTTGAGTTGAAACACGACGTCCTGTGGCTGAACGAAACGCATTATTCAACATGGTGGCATTGCTGTCAGGGTTCCTCCGAGCGGCAATCCGTAAGTAGCGGTCATCCACTACAGTAGTAGCCCTTGGGCGGCCTGAGCGAGGCCTGTCATCGACAGTTCCTGTATCTCTGTACCTCCTCCATGTCCGAACAACATCGCTTTGGTTCACTCTGAGACGCCTGGAAACTTCCCTTGTTGAGAGCCCTTCTTGACACAAAGTAACAATGCGGACGCAATCGAACTGCGGTATTGACCTTCTAGGCATGGTAGAACTACAGACAACATGAGCAGCGTACCTTCGTCCTGGTGGAATGACTGGAACTGATCGGCTGTCGTACCCCCTCCGTCTAATAGGCCCTGCTCATGCATGGTTGTTTACATCTTTGAGCAGTTTTAGTGACATCTATGAACAGTCAAAGGGACTGTATCTTGGATACAATATACACAGTCAACGTCTATATGCCGGAGATCTGGGAACCGAGGTGATGCAAAACTTTTTTTGATGTGTGTATATTAAAACGTAAAAAAATATCCACTCTCCCTCATGAACCTGATGACGATGCCCAATGTCAAATAGAACATAGGAAACATATCGGAACCGGATATATCCGCAAAATAAGATACGAGATGGTTTGCAACGCGGTACGGATCTGTAACCAATTCATTATCAATGGAAATTCCCGGTACAGTAGAAGATGTCTGAATTCCCGAAATGCGTCGTAGTTTAGTCCACTCTTGAGAGGAGGGGGTATGTGCCGCAATGGACGACACATACCGTTCTCATGATTGTTTCTTACTCTGGCGGATAAGAATCCGTGCCTTAGCAAGAAATTTCTTAAACGCCACCAAATTGGCCATGTTTGGGCGTCGCCGATAATGCTTATGAGCGCAACAACGGTCTCTTATTGCCGCTGCAATATCTTCAGTCCACCAGGGGACGAGTTTTCGCCGAGGAGTCCCAGTAAAAGGATGGAATGGACTCTTCGGCGGCAGCAAGCAGCACATCGGTGACGTGTTGTACCTCGTCATCGACGCTCCGGCAACCAAGATCAACGAACACAGCTCGTTCTTGAAACGAGGGCCAATTTGTTCGCTTAAGTACCCAAAGACTGGGGAACTCCACGGGCTTCTGGTTGAGAAGTGTAAGAACGATCGGGAAATGGTCTCTGTCACAGAGGTCGTCGTGAACATACCAACCAAATAGGGGGGCCAGCGCACGACTACACACACTCAAGTCAATGTGTGGGTACGTGCCGTGCGCTAAGCTAAAATGTGTAGTTTCCCCTGTATTTAATGTAGATAAATCCAACCCTTGAATTAAGCCCTCCACGTCCCTTCCTCTGGAGTAGGAAGATGGTGATCCCCATTGGGGGTGATGCGAGTTGAAATCACCCACGATAAGGGAAGGGAGTGGAAGTTGATCAACAAGATCAAAGACGTCATTAATATCAAGTGGCTGGTTCGGTGGAAGGTACACGTTACAAACAGTTTTCATAGCAGGCAAGGACACGTGAACTGCAATAGCTTCCAGAGGAGTGGCGAGTGGAAACTCATCACTATAGCAGTCAGAGCGAACGAAGGTACAAACGCCCCCAGAAGCCCGGGCGGCGTCTTGTCGCTCTTTATAGTCTGAAACCTCTCAGAACAGTCTCGTGATCAGGTCTGAAGTTTGATTCCTGTAGGCAGACTATACTCGCTGCGTATTGCGCAAGGAGCTGACGGAGCTCTGTCAAATGCTTGTCATAACTGTTATAATTCCACTATAACAGTGCCATAGCGTGAACTTATAAACTAGGGAATAACTTGGAGCAGCAAGCTACAACTTAACCTCTGGAGGATCATCCCCACTACGTCGATTATAATCTCCGTGTCCTCAGGGGAGGTCATGGAATGGATCGACTCAGCGGAAGATTTCCTGGACGCAGTTTGGCGGCGGGGGGATCTCCGTGGGGAGCGCGCATATCTGGGGACCAAAACGTCCCCAAGCCCAGAAGCATCCGTAGCTGGTCGGGCGGATGGCTTCCCCTTTTTTTTGGAGGAGTAAGGCAACGCGTAGAGCGGGCTCCCTTCTTCCCCGCCTCTTTAAGATATTTAGACGGGTCTGGAGACGAATTCCTGACCCTGGTCGAGGATGCCGCCTCTACCGGCTTCGGAGCGGCTTTCGCTGACCGTTTCAACTTCCCACCCTGCTGTGCGGGCGAAGCAGCCTTCACTCACACAGCCTTCTTTGTGGCCGAAGGTGGGTGTGAAATCACCTTCGGGCTCTTGTTCCGATTCTGGGGTGTAGATGTAGACGTAGATGGCGGTGGTACATGGAAGGTTTCACAGCAGAGACCAAAGATGAGGTAGCCGGGACCAAATTTGGTATTATGGCTCTATAATCAATCGTTGGAGAAGACGAAATCATGGTATGGTACTTCTTGCGGGCCTCCTGGTAGGTGAGACCATCCAGGGTTTTGATCTCCCGGAATTTCTTCTCACTCTGGAAGACAGGGCAGTTCCTGTCCCGAGGAGAATGAAATCCAGGGCAATTAGTGCACTGATATGGTGTTGTGCACTCTTCCGCTTCGTGTGGTACCTTACCGCATGTTCCGCAGATTTCAGGGCTCGAGCATCGGGATAACATTTGCCCGAACTTCTGGCATTTATAACACCTCATTGGTGGAGGGATGTAAGGCCGTACGTCACAACGGTAACTTGTGACCTTGACTTTCTCCGGGAGCACCGAAAGCTCAAGGAAATGATGAAAGCACCAGTGTCCACGATTTGACCATTGACCTTGTGCGTAATGCGCCGGACATCAGTCACGTGACGGTGCTGCATATCCTCCTTGCGCTCATCGTCAGTGTTTAGAACCAGGTCCCGGTGGAAAATAACTCCCCGGACCAGATTCAGAGACTTGTGCTTTTCCACCTTGACGGGGATATCGCCAAAGTGGTTACACGGCAAAAGTTGTTCAACCTGCTCACCAGTCCTAGTCTTGAACAACAGGCTACCGTTCCTCATATTTGCACTTCCTCAAGCTCACTATAGACCCCTTCTATGTGTCGAGAAAACATCTTGAAATCACCCCCCTTCCGTTCTGTTTGCAACCAGAAACTTGGGAGTTTTAGCACCCAGATTCTCACGAACAGACTGTTCCCAGGGGGTGGATCCCCGTAGGGAATCAAAAGTTAAAGACTGGGTGGCGGACCACCCTGTTGGGAGATGTTCCTTTTCTTTCCCATGGCCATTTCATCCTCCCTGAATGCCACCGACTCCAATCACGGGCTGTCTCTGTAGGCGCTACCCAGCCAAAGCAAGGCCCGCCTAGCTTGGAAGGCATTGTCCGGGGGTCCGATGTTTGACTTGCCATACAGCATGTACCCCTTGGTATATACTAGAGTGTTTTCCAGCACAGGCATGCAGCTGTGCGGGGACCTGCGTTGTCAGGCGGATACTACTGCAGGGTACATGGAGCCCCCACCTGTCGGTGTGGCCAGACCGGACAGGTTCTCGAGCGTAGTCGCACACTTAAGTGGCCCTTCCCGTGACAGCACGCACATATTAATTTTGAGTGCCAGACCTCAAAAACATGTACGAAAAGCGTGCGATATAACCTAATGGGAGTTATACCGCACAAAGTTGCGTTTAGAGTTGGCTGTCAAACCCGTAGAGGGGACCTAGGCCAAGAAACCCTTTTAGTCGACTTCTACGACTGGCAGGGTATACCTGTGAGTTTATTCCATCCCTCCCACCCACGGGAGGTCGAATTCGCAAGACAAGCCGGAAACCTAAAAGAATAGCCAAGTTCGCCCCTTTTAGTTGCCTCGTACGACAGGCAGGGGATACCGAGGGTGCATTCCAAACCCCCCACCCACAGGGGGAAGTTTCATTGCACTAGGGTGATTAGATCGCTAGGAAAGTTCTTTTAAATGTTTGAAAATCACTTCGCCGCCATGATCTTGTTGTGTTGCTCAGGATTTAGAAAGTCACATATTTGTCCTGTCCTCTTAACACCATACAAAATTTCAGTTTGATTGTTTAGGATTTATTGATGATGATGATAATTGTTGTTTTAAGGGGCCTAACATCTAGGCTATCGGCCCCTGATGGTTTGGGTGATCGTGAAGATGAAAAATGAAATGTGAACTTAAAACTAAAACTAACTACCAACGTACATACTAGAGGAAGACTATCCAGAGTGCACCTTAAGCTATAGGATTACATACTGAGACCGCTTGATCGCATGCTGGTGATGATTTTTATTGGTAACATAAGAATACTCCAACTGAGAAACACTGAACGCACTCCGGAAGCTTGTACCATCTTCAGGAGAACTTTTGACTTCTTTTGGAAGAGTAAAAAGAATTAATCATGATCGCAGATTTTTATCTACGATGTGCATTCTTGAGAAATATTATAATTGGTAATTCTGCATTATTAGCCACGTCAATATGATACTATTATGGGTAATTTAAGGTATTTGCATTGCAGAAACGCGAGGAAGAAGGAAGTAAAGGCTAAACGACTTCGGCAGTATTCGAAGCCGGAACACGCCATGCAGAGAGGAAGGACAATCCCACGTGCGTTTAAGCTGCATGGATGTGTACGTTACTAAGTCCGGTCGAGTGACCGATGAACATTATGTTGGTGAAGAGACTAAGGAAGTCGTATCTAAGGATTGACCAATCATCCTACGTTGTATCAGCACCGCAGTGCTTGTGAAATTGTTTTCTACAGAATTATAATCACGATAAAGTGATATTTTCATAAGACGAGTGATATAGTGATTTTTCCTGTACGTCTCGTACATGTGCAACGCGACACCACATGGTGGAATGTGGGTCGCAAAAATGCCCAGCAAAGTGAAAAATTATAGTGCCATTTAACAGCGTTGAGTGCTGTGGAAATTATGTTAATGCTAGAGAAATACGCCGTGTCAAGGCGAATCTCATTTAAATATTCAAAGAGATTGTGCTAATAACGTGCTATTAGAATCTGTGAAAGATAACTTCATTGAAGCAGGCACATGGCCATTTCTATTCTATAAAGCCTGCACCGTTTAAAGCCAGTGTTGCTAAATCAATCATCAGCAGTGATAAAACGGTGTTTTTCAACCTATTTCATTGCTTCGACGAGAACGTCAAAATGTTTGACTGTGACGACATTATGATTTACGCCTGTACCACGAGGAACGATATGATGCCGTAAATATCCCAATGGAGGAGCCACTGACCATCTAACATCAGCAATATGGAAGCCGACACTAGAATTGCGCAAACCATGGCCGAGGAAATATTATTACCACCTGGGAACACAAGGATTGATCTATGAATTTGAAGCCATTATTTTTGTAGACGCCGCTGACGGCATACTTTCATTTCCATAAGCTTACGCTTTTTTGGCAGATAGCTTATGCCTTGCAGTTAGACACCTCAGAGGGGTGCAAATATGTGTCATGATTTTGTATAGTCCTTAGAATGGACATCAGCTGAGAAGGAGCAATGTTTTATTTTATTTAACCAGCTAAAAGGCAGATTACTTTCTTTTGATAACTTTGAGGCCCTTTTATTGAAGGAATAAATACGCCACTGTCGGTCGTATCATTTCGATGTCGTAGAGGTTACGCATCTACCATTTTTGTAAAATACATTTTTAAGGTCTCAGGACCTTGATTCAAGGTGAATCAATTGTGAGAATGGGAGTGACTATAATTAGAGCACTTGTAACCATTCAACATTAAATTGTATCATTTGCAATAATAAGCCAGGAATATGGCGTTTGTAAGAACATTTAATTACTTTGAGTGCATTGCACACGTTCTTTTGTGAACAATTCTTTTCTTTGTGACAGTGGAGTATCTTTTCAATCTCTTTGAAAAGTGGCATATCTTTCTTTTCGTATGCTTTGCCAAGCTGCATTGCAGCTTATGTTTAGACCTCTTTTTATGTTCAAGGCAAGTTTCGAAGCCTTGTTATCCCAATGATAATGACATTGTATTATAGTGTGCAAAAAGTGAAATAAAGAAATTTTTGAGTGCATTACACCAGTTTGTTGTACATGTTGATGACTTTGACACGCAGTGAAGCGTGCAAGTTAACACTTGAGCTCCGTTAGGATGACAGCTTTCGACGCTCAAGGTTATCTGCTTTCACCTGCAGAGCAGCACACTAGATTTCTCAACCGGGACAATTGACGCATGACCGCATACTTTGTTTCTGCTAGATAGATTTTTTTATCGAGCCGTTCATAGAGCTCAGTCATAAATGTACAATTGCATCATTGTAATTATTGAGTACAGGGTGTTTAAGAAGATGCATTCCTACTACTTAATTAAATGCGCAAATGTAGTAAGCGAATAGACATGATATTTGTATACTATCAGAGTATTTCTTAATGAATGGAGCCACTCTTTTGCTATTTTGGAAGGCTTATTTTCTCACTTAAAGTGATTGATGGTGTCCGTGTTTTGACACGTTGATTTATTTGGGGTGGTTTCCCGTTCAGATTTTATGCCAGCAGACTCATGGAGATGACTGCTAAGGTGAATTCTTGCGTGATCCCGTGGAGGATACGTTTAGATATTTGGAATGGTATTTCTGGAGATGTGTTATTGTGGAATAAATCATAACATTATGATATTGGAGCCGCTTAGTGCTCAATGTTGCCATGATTATTCGAGTCATGCATCTCGTAAGGAACTGTAAAAGACTTACGATTAGGAATTATAACTTGTGTTATTGTTGACAAACAGGTGCCACGTGCATTCTGTTGTGTTTAGTTTTCAGTCCATTAGCCTTGCATTGTTGGTCATTCAATAATACTCTTAAACAATGATAGTAATAATCAGAAACCTAAATCATGAAATATAATATTTTATTAAATCGACGTGGATTAAAACTTCATTTAAATCTTAATCAACTGTTTAACTTTGATCACGATTGTTTTCATTATGGACCAATGCAACGTGCTTGAGATAAAATATCCCTAGAAGGGAAATTCTAGAGAAATACATGGTTATACTTGACAGGAATCAGTTGCTGACCTATGGGTTTCAACTAGTGGATCGTGTGCCACATGTTTGTTTTGACATGCTTCAAAAGCATGCCTTGTCTGAATTCGCATACACTTTAAATGACGGATGGAACAAACAGTGTCCATTTCGAAGTAGGCAGGGTAATAAGAAGAATTATTGTGTGTTCTGAATTTATTTCAGTGTATTTTCCCTATGTGAACCATACTGTTATTTTTTGTAGTGTTGTTGTATCACTATTTTGTTATGTGTATGATTGTAATGAAATGACTGTTATACTAGTTTTGTTTAATTTATACACGGACATTTGGATCCGATGTTGCTGTAATTCAAGGTTTAGCTCAGACAGATAAAAATTAAATGTAAATGCGGGATAGTCTTTAGCATCATTTAGATTTTTCAGTCATATGTGACTAGTTATTTATGGCACGATGATTCTTTCTAGAACATCGTTACCTTTTCTATTGTAATTTCAATTAGGGTTTTGTACCATTTCCCCCAGTTTTGCCCAACCTTTGTTTGTAATTAGAGCTGATCGCAAGGGTTTAATTTTATAGTTTAGGGGTTAGTTTTTTTTCGTTGTTTGTTTTTGATTAAATAGCGGATTAGCCGATTTTATGGCCTCGGATCCTAGGCTTGGGGTTGGATTTTATAAATAAACATTCCAACGATCTTTACTTAAGACTGGACTATTTTCTTTCGTAGCTTGTTTTTTTGGAGGGGGTGGGGGACTGTATTACCAGGGTGTCTATGACTTTGCAAATCATGATGGGAACCTGACCCTTGGGACAGGGGAGTCTCACAGCCGGCGAGCCCTTTTGGTTTGCACTCCAATCCTCTTCGGCGGTATGTGTTCAGAGGAAGAGGTCGTCTGGGAGGCCATACACGGTTGGTGGTGACCAGATGATCTCCTCAAACGGGCACAATACATTCTGCCTTCTTGATGGCCTTGAGCAGAAGGCAGGATATACCATAATAATGAGGGTGTGAGGAGTTGGTTCGCAGTAAGTTTAGCCACACCATTCGAGTCAAAGATACTTTATTAACAACAATACAAAGACCATCATGATAGAAGGGGCAAGGATACAAATTAGTTCATGATGTGTCCACGGTGGTGCTCTTTTAGCATTCCCCAACATCCTCCCCACTCTGGTCTACGTCGAGGGGGATGACCAGCTGGACCGGCCGTGTTAAATGCTTGCCTTCTGAGTTACGGAGCACAACCGTTCTTATTTCCTCGTCTCGACCTTGAAGCAGTTCTTCCACTAGTGCCCGCTTCCACATGTGCCTTGATATCGTCTCTTCCTGCAACAAGGCCACGTCACCCACTCTAAGTCTTGTGCCTTCTCCATGAGGCTGTCGCACTTGGTGGAAGCTTTGCAGTTGCAGCAAGTATTCTTTGTTCCAACGTTTCCAGAAGTCGTCGGCTTGTTGTTGCTGAAGTCAGAATCCTCGTACAAGGTCACCACTCCGTGGTTCTGGTCCAGTAGGCATTGTAGTGAGACGATCCCCAATAAGGAAATGAGCTGGGGTTAGAACGTCGCCTTTGTCTACGTCCTGTGTCAGGGGTCTCGAGTTTAGTGCTGCTTCAATACTTATCAGTACAGTCCGCAATCCTTCTTCGTTGATGGTGGAACGCCCAAGGACTTTCCGAAGACATTGCGTGGTGGAACCAACCATTCGCTCTCACCATCCTCCCCACCAAGCAGCACGTGCGGCGATGAACTTCCAAGTTATTCCCTGTAGGGCATGATTCTGGATAAGTCTTGCCCCCATTAATGAACCCAGAAGCTCAAGTCGAGGGAGTGTGACCTCCTTCACTGGTGCAAGTCGGCTCTTACTGCAGATCAGGTGGACTTGAGCGTGCTTGTGATGGGTGTTTCTCATGTGCAGAACGGCACCGTACGATCTCTCCAACACACCACAGAAGACGTGTATTTGTGAGTTGACTTTATTTGATGTTCCTATCCACCTTGGTATGGTGATGCGTTGCAAGTTAGGTACTGTCGACAACCAATCTCGCCAGCGAGTTGCCAGGTCGTGAGGCAAGATGTCATCCCATGCAACTCCGCGTGTCCAAGTATCTTGAAAGAACATTTTACCCGCTACAGATATGATGATGAAGATGATAATTGTTGTTTTAAGGGGCCTAACATCTAGGTTATCGGCCCCTAATGATCTGGGTGATAGCGAAAATGATAATGAAATGGAAACCAGAACAAAATTATCTGAGACGGAAAATACGTACAAAAAGGAACTCAGATGGAAACAACTCTCAATATGGTCTTACAAAAGGGAATTTGGAACGAAAAGATGCACAAAAATAGTAGTTTGAAAAAGACCCACAAAACGTAGGCTAGATTCAAAATACGTACAAAATGCAATGTAGCGTCGAAATACTTACAAAATGCAACTGAAATTCAAAATACTTACAAAATGCAAATGAGATCGAAAATACGTACAAAATGCAATTGAGGTTCATAATACTTACAAAATGCAATTGAAATTGAAAATACACAATGCAATTCAGATTGAAATATCCCAGTTCCAATCCAAATTATTCACAAAGTGCAATTGAAATTCAAAATACTTACAAAATGCAATTGAAATTGAAAATGCTTACAAAATGTACGGTAGATTCAAAGGACTCATGTGGATTGACAATACTTACAAAAAGCAATTTAGATCGACAATACTTGACAAAATGTAATTTAGATTCAAAATACCCACAAAATGCAATTGAGAATCAAAATATGTGAAAAATGCCCGCCAAACAAAATGCAATTTAGATTCAAAATTCGTGCGAAATGCGGTTTTGGTTGAAAATACTTACAAAATGCAATTGAAATTCAAAATACTCACAAAGGTCCCTCCTCCATATTGAAAGACTTACTAAAAAGCAATTTAGATTGTCAATCTTTACAAAATGCAAATGAGGTTGAAAACAATCGCGAGATGTAATTTAGATCGAAAAACCTACAAAAAGCAACGTAGAATAAAAAAGCCTTAAAAAATCGCTAAAAGGGAATTTAGATACACGGTGAACCAAGTAACAAAAACAGTGCGGGAATCTTAAAGAGAAAAGGAAATATAATGAAAAGAGGAGAGGAGAGGAGAGGAGAGGAGAGGAGAGAGAAGGTCCGCCCCAAAGGTAAGGGACAAAAGGGGAAAACGGACCTAGCTCACGAATCCTTCGGGGTCGCCTACTCCCGAACTCACCAGCCGTGAGCCCCTGAGGGTGTAGCATTATCTAGGGTGCACCAGAAGTGGTGGGGCTACATACACCCTGCCTCCTTAAGGGCCTTGAGCACAAGGAAGGAGGTAAAATGAAAAGAAAAAGAAGGCTGACCCCTCACAGAAGCAGGGTATCAGGAAAGATGAGACAAGGGCCAATTAAGGCGGGAAAGTGAAAGACTTCCTAGACCGCGGATAACCTAATACCGTCGGGGTCGGAAGAGAACAAGAGTTGACCAAGGGAGGTCGACAGGAAAGAAGACGGAGAGGAACCCGGCACAAGTAAGTGGAAGCAATGCCGGACTCAGCTGGGGTCCCGTGGTCGCCAACCCACGCCCCACTAGATGTGAGCCCCTAATAATAATAATAATATCGTATGACCTCGGGTGCCTGGTGCAAGCTTTGTAATTTGACACCCAGAGGGTAGCTTGCATGTCGAATTTCGTTGTTCCTTGAATCACTATGAAAGTCAAGGAGGCTAGATAATAGTTATCTAAGCTCCTTGAACATTATAGCGCTTTCTAGTAGAGAAATGAGGAACTTAGTGTTGGCGGAAACTCGGGCGATTAATTTTGCCATTATGAACTCGGCCTACTGAATTCAAATGGGTTCTTTGACATGCCAACATCGTATGACATGCGTATCGTATTTTTGCTGCCCTGGGGGGCCACTACAGATACCGGCGAAATCAATCCTAAGGGGTCGTAGATACTAGCAGTGGCCTGTAACAGAGTCCGTTTAGTTGCTACCGCTGTTTCCAATTTGCTTGTAGCTTCCTGTTCGGCGAGAGAAAATGTGTCAGTATCTGTGTGCCAGGAAATTCCCAATACATGAGCATTGTGTGAGATATTTCGTCCTTCTGCCTTCCATATGCCTGATAGCTGAAATGAATCTGTTGCCCATTTTGTAAATGGAAGCTGGATTTGCCTCATGAGTGATGCGAGCTCGTAGTACAGTGCAACTACGTCGTTGTCGTCATCTGCAACTGAAGCGAAATCATCTATGAAGGTGTTTTGATCTATGAGCGATGCGGCGATAGGAAACTGGGCTTGGTGAATAGCTGCTAGCTCTCTGATTGTAGCCGATAGTAGAAACGGACTGCACGACAGACCAAATGGGAGCTTTGTGAACCTGTAGACGTCTCTCTCTCTCTCTCTCTCTCTCTCTCTCTCTCTAGAGATGGTAGGGATTTCCGTTCCATTATCAATGAAGCGGTACCAGAAGAAACGATTTAAGTCTCTGTCTTCACGGTGAAGGGCTAATTGCAAGAAGGCTTAGGTGATATCGGCAATTACGGCAAATGGGTGGGAACAAAAACGCATCAATATTGCAATAGTTTCGGGTAGGAAGTTGGGTCCCATTTCCAGAGCATCATTCAACGAAAGAGCATTCTTTTCATGAGAAGACCCATCGAACACAATACGCCATTTGATTCAACCCCGCCTGTCCTTCTTCACCAGATGATGTGGTAAGTAATAGGTGTTTTCTGATTCTTTTTGTGGGGCCAATTCTATGTGACATTTCTTTATGAAATCCAGCATTTTATGCTCATATACTAGTTTAAAGGGCTCGTCTTTCTCCAATCTTTTCTCAAGAGCGTCAAGGCGCCTTTCAGCGTTGCGTTTGTTGTTTGGTATAGAGACAGTTGACCTTTTAGGAAGTCGAACAACTCTTCGCTGATTCTCAATGGAGTATGAGGTTTGAAATTCTTCAAGGACAGCAGTGTCTTTAGCTGTCGCAGATCGTTCTTGTTCTGGGGTGATTCCAATGGCTTCCAAGTCCCAGAAGCTTCGAAGATTATCATCGTCCAGGGGTTGGCTATATTGTATGTTGATGAACTTCACAGTTGTACGATTTACGGATACTCCGGCCATACTTTTCAACCGAGTTTAGAGGGGATGAGTACCAATGATGGCGAAACGCGTATTGGTTATGTGTTCTTCATGATCCCCCAATAATAGTCACCTCCTATAAGAAGTTCAACCGGAAGTGGCTTTTCATTATTATATTTCAGGTCTGCCAGTTCTAGTTTGCGAGTATATGCAAGCTTCTTGACATCATGGGGCACAGCTGGCTGACTAGAAAAAGTGTGGTGACTCTCAAAGGCTGTTATATTCACTTTGGAGCTTGTCCAGATGCTCTTTTCGTAGATAATTTAACTACCTTGCGCGGACTGGATGTGCGGGTGCTGATTCGATGGCGCCAATAACCCCTCCATCTAGAACACAGCGTCTAAGTTTGGTGAGGCCGGTTGGCCCAGTGATATACACGCGCGCCGTTTGTGAATAAGTGAAGTCTGTAAAAAAGTTCGCTATCTGGTTCACAGAAGTGGACGTCGTGCAGTCGGTTCTTGGGTCGACAGTCTGTGGATGATTGTAAACCGATCGGTGATGAGCAGCCTTGCAGTATTGGCAGGAAGCTCTTCCCCTCCTGCTGCAGTCCCTCACCGAGTGACCACGGTTAAGACACAGAAAGCAGCGGGTTGTGTTCTTCTACTTGGTTAGTCTCTCCTTGACGTCGGTGAAATTTTGACAGTCTTGAGCCCAATGCCCTTTTGATTCGCAAAACACGCAGTAGGGTTCTGCTGTGTTTCCATTCCGTCGTCGCATTTCGGTCTTGGCGTCTACTTTCAAGGTGGCGGTGGTTGGAATGTTAACGTGGAAGGGTGTAGGATTGCCACGGATTTTTGCGTGGTAAGGGCGCTGTCCACTTCCTCCCCCAGGAACGCAATCAACTTGAGAATGTCGCCTTCAGAAATGTTCTCGCGTCGTATGTACAAAATCAAACGGTGGCAGATATCGTCTGGAAAGGCCCGCAGAATCTTGGGTGCTAGTAGCCTGCCATACCCATTGACATCTTCCCCCAGGGCCCGTAGGGCTTGCATAGGACGATGACACTCGATATATGTCGTGTTCGGCTCGGCTCGGCTCGGCTCGTCTCGTGTAGCAATTCGTATAGGTTGGATGTCTTCCAGATGGTCAAGATGCACCTGAATAATCCTGTTCTTATAGCCATAATGGGACTGTCAGGCCCGACGAGAGGGGGGGTCAGGCGGGGCTGCAGCCCCGGGGCCCGACTCATGGAGGGGGGCCCGGCCGGGCAAAGTATTCTTTCATGACCAATATATATCACAGACAATTATTTGATGAAACAATCAACGTCTGTGCAAAATGGCGCAAGAACAATAACATAGGCTAGGTCAAATACTTTAGTCAGAGCACCCTGGAAACAGCTGAACCAGAGCACCCGAACGTAGTCATACAATACCGTAGTTCTCAGAATAAATGTACCTAAGGTGAGGGGCGCATACCTCGGTTCTAAATTTAACTTACTTGTCAGCCTTCTTTCGTTTGTATACCAAACTTGAAATATATTTCCTCATCATTACCTGTCGCAATTCTGAATAGTCTCCTCTGTGACTGTGTTTGGAGAGTCACGTTGCTTTGTTTCGAATGATCTTTGTGTGCCGTGCGCTCACTCCATTTACATTGTCTAGGTAAGAAAACAGTTTATTTAATCTTCGTCCACACTGGAATTCATTTTCGCTCTGTATAAATGCCGGATAAATATGATGCGTGATGTAAGGGTATTTCCATTGCCGAACGTACATAAAAAAGATGTGGACTAAGGAAAATGTTCATCTATAAAGAACTAAGAAAACATTATTATTATTATTATTATTATTATTATTGTTAGGAGGCTTGTATTTCTTACGACTGTAGCCTATAGGCAGTGAATCGATTTGAAAAAGTTTCGATCCGAAGATCCCCGGTTCGAATTCACGTCGCATCAAGACATTTTAACTGTCTGATTATCACTTTATGGCTTACGTCTTGTATCTAACATTACCTAATAACTGCGAAATCTCATTTGCTGCTATTATTATGATTATTAGTAGTAGAATTATGATTATTATTATTATTATTATTATTACTATCGCCATATACTGTATGCTAAACAATTTTAGTGGAAACAAGCTGAGCTTTCGTAAGCCAACTGGCAGCATTAGTAGCATTGCAAAAATAGATCATCATTCATTTCCGTGTCCGGTCAACATTTCCAAAAAATTGCAGCTGCGATGGCCTTGTTACTTCCTCTAAGAACATCTTCCATTGTGCATTGGTTGTCCAGGAGGGGGCATATAAGTAGGTGGCTTGGGTCTAGTTCAGCTCCACATTCACAAGAGGTGTCTGCGTCTGCTGGAAGGATCCCCCATTTTTGCAGGTTGGTCGTGCATCGAGGGACACCCACTCTTAAGCGGTTGAGGGACCGCCACACAGGATAAGGTAGGTCGGCGCCAGGAGCCAGTTCTTCCTTTGATGTCATGTTGATGATGATGATGATGATAATTGTTGTTTTAAGGGGCCTAACATCTAGGTTATCGGCCCCTGATGGTTTGGGTGATCGTGAAGATGAAAATGAAAAGCGAACTTAAAACTAAAACTAACTACTAACCCATATACTAGAAGAAGAAATGGAAAACTGAAGGAGAATAAGGCAAATAAAAGGACAGAAGGAAAAGAAATGCCCTCAACCCTCGGAGAAGGCGGATTGAGGGACTTGGAAGGAAGGAGAGCCATGAAAGGCATATAGGAAAGTGAAAGAGGAGAGGGTCCGCCCCAAAGGTAAGGGACAAGAGGGGAAAACGGACCCAGCTCAGGAATCCCTCGGGGTCGCCAACTCCCGAACTCACCAGCCGTGAGCCCCTGAGGGTGTAGCATTATCGAGGGTGCACCAGATGTGGTGGGGCTACATACACCCTACCTCCTTAAGGGCCTAGAGCACAAGGCAGGAGGTAAAAGGAAGAGAAAAAGAAGGCTGATCCCTCGCAGAAGGAGGGTATCAGAAAAGATGAGACAAGGGCCAATTAAGGCGGGAAAGGAAGAGACTCCCTAGGCCTCGGATACCCTAATACCGTCGGGGTCAGAAGAGAACAAGAGTTGACCAAGTGAGGTCGACAGGAAAGAAGACAGAGAGGAGCCCGGCACAAGTAAGTGGAAGCAATGCCGGACTCAGCTGGGGCCCCGTGGTCGCCAACCCACGCCCACAAGATGTGAGCCCCTGGGGGGTTGATGTCATGTCTGAGGGCAGTGAGCTCCTCCATCTGTTAAGACGAGTTGCCTCTGGTGTTATCTCCAGCGGCGCAGATAAACGCTGCGAATATGACGTATTCTAATGTGGACGCAGCACGCAGTTGTTAATGACTCCGGCTTGCAAAAGAGTAATTGACTTGGCCGAAAGAACAGCCATTGCCTTAACATGAAAACGAAGATATTCTCAAATTCAAAGTCATTACGATTTTCAGAGTGTGAATTGCTATTTAAGATCATCGTTAGTTTGATGATGGTTGTTGTTGTTGATGGTGATGTTTTAAGGGGGCGGAACAACGAGGCCATCTGCCCATAATCGTTAGCTTACGTGTTCCTTTCAGTTATAAATATCGAATGCGGGCTACAAGGGAAAGAAGACAATAATTGAAGGAAGTGAACCATGATAGGTTTGATGTCTTTGATTTGGAAATGCAGGTGTAATAAATTACTCTGACGGATCTGACCAACAGTTGTCTAATATTCGGAAGGAGAAAAACATAACGAAATGTTTGGATATTAAACTCTGGCTCTTGTTTTTATCTTGGACTAGTTCTTCGTACCCGACTTTGTTGGGTTTGCGATTTAAGGGAAACAGATAGACTGGTGACAGGAGTTAGTGAAGTTATGGCTAAACTATCGAACCCTGTTTGGGCAACACCCATGTAATTTTGCAATTTGTATCCAGTCCACTGTTCTGCTTAGAATTAGGTAGTTTTAAGGGAAGACACTTGGGGTCACAAAAATGAACATTAAACAGCTCATAAGAAAAATAAGCTATCAACCTGCACGCAAATTCCTAAGAAGGATGTTTTTGAGAAATATTTGTTGGCTTTTGGCCTTCGTTTTTTAGCCATATGGCCAGCTTCAATGTAATTTATATTTACTTGTACTGTATTATGAATCTTGTATAACGTAATAATGTTATTGTATTTGCGTTCCTTTAAACTACAGAGGCTTTTACAGACGCCAGGGGATCTTCAACATGCCAGTAAATCTACTCACGCGGCTCCCTCACATTTGGGCATCCTCAAATGTCAACTGACAGCGCCAGGATTCGATCCTTTAACCGTCGGCACAGCAGGCTAGAACGTTTCCGCTGCGCTACGCAGGTATGATGAGGAAAGATGATTGTAATGTATATCTTATATCATAGAAATTGAATGGGCTTACAATTAATGAGAAGATAAACACATCCATGCCCGTGGCGGGATTCAAACCAGCAGTTGAGCTCGAGTTTCATTATGACCCATGCCAGCATAACATTTCGTCACTCCACTATGCTTTGAGGGTACTGCACACCCTGACATGTCAGGACATGTCACCGTGTGATATTCTCAGATCAGCAAGTCCTCACACCTGGGTTTGCGATGTCAAGAGAAAGATACAGATTGCGCAATTGGCTTGCTGCAGGGAATTGAGGCTTCCTATAACTCCCCTCATTCCTCTGTAAAAAAAATCAATTTGTAGCCTAGTTTTTATTATTGCTGCATTCTACTTACATACGAATGTTCATGCCATTCGCTCTAGTAGTATTGAGTCCAAACCAAAACAAACCAACATTCAAACTGAAGATGTATTTGGTCATTAAACAGCTCATCCGGGATAAATAAAAAGTTTCAGCCACATATTCCAAATGCTCAGAGATGATAACACATACTGACAAGCAATAGTAAATAAGAATATGATGGGCATGAAATTAGAGAGTATATTATTATTATTATTATTATTGAAAATGTTATTATTATTACTATTATTATTGCCGACGTGCCTGACTCACACTCGCCCCGGGTTCCATTTCCGGCTCCGTCAGGGATTTAATTAAGAGGCGGACTTGAGGGCTGGAACGAGGTGCACTCAGCCTCGTGAGAACAATTGAGTAGCTGCCTGACAGTGAGGTAGTACCCTGGTCATGGAGATCAAGATTGACGGCCAGAGAATTACGGTACTGGACATTACTGTTTCCATGATATTTTTGTAACACGTTTCTGTTTTCTATGCATCTATCAAAGAATGGATAGAAAATTGACACTGAATATTAATGCAAATATTGGTGGATTAAATTAAAACTGTAGCCAAGATTTAAGCATTCGTTATTTCAATACATATAAAATACAGAACTGGAGAAGAATTTAATTAAACCGTAATCTTACCACCCTTAAGCATTTCATATAATGCATGTTACATAAGGACAAGACAGCACGGCTGTCCAGCTGCTTGTTTCTCACCCTGGTGGACCAAGTTTGATTCCTGGGTAATACACATTTCAAATTGTAGTTGAAATTCAAAACGTCAATAGTTGCCACTGTTTATTTAGTCTCATTTCTCCAGGAATTTAGGAAGCATATTGGCTGCAGTCCTATCAGCGCCACCTCTGGATCTGCCCCCTGTTAAAGTCAAATCAACAGCTACTTCCATGGTCGTCGCACTCACAAATACGGTATCCTAAAACATGCGTGATTGTGGAATACGGTATTATTATTCCGGTGGTTAACATACTAGGCTTAGGCCGAAGATTCCTGGATTCGATTCCCGGCCAGGCTCGGAAGATTTTAATCTCCAGTAGAATTAGCTGACGTCTTAAACATTAAATTCATTCCCGACGCGCAGATCGAGCATCCCGTAAGAGCTAAATGACGATCTCGTGATTTGTAAAGTGTTATTATAAGGATTTTGTTATTTTATGCAAAATAGGCGTCTGGTAATATTAAATTACTTTATGCAATTTTATAACAATACCAATAATAATATTAACAATAATAATTATTTTCAGCATTATTATTACTATTGTTAGTACAGTATAACCCAGGATAATAGAATATGACTTATCAATGAGGGACAGAGAGAGAGAGAGAGAGAGAGAGAGGAAGGGGAAGGGGCGGGGGGCCCGGGCTGACTCCAGTCCCAGGGCCCGTGGCGGCTCTCCACGGCCCTGGGGACTGTAGCATTTTCTTGGTTTCTTCGTATGTATCCGATATGATTGCAATCCCATCTACCAGTTGCTTTGGTTCGGATTCTAAGTAACCACGACGGAAACTATGCTTGTGGATAGTGGAAATGGAAGGATCTTTACCAATCGACGACTCAAAATGCTCCCAGAAACGTGCCAAAGTCTCTACATCTCCACGAAATGGTTCAAGTTCAATTGGTGGTAATCTAACTGAATGAGAGGCGATAACTGAAGTCGTGGTGGCAGTAGGAGGCACGTCAACAAGGCGCAGGTTGGCCGTTGAGGTGGATATCTTGGCTGTTATAATTTTGGTCGCATTATAAATGGGCAAGTTTGGCCGTGTCGATGTATTCGTCACATTTTTCAACGTCAGAATCACATTCGGAATCGTGTATGGCTCTATCTAGCGAAATTAATTTCGTCCAAGTATTATGTAATCGATCATGACAGTATTCGTAATGACTCACTGTAGTATTGTTGTTGAAGTTATTTATTTCTTTGGTGAAGCGCGTTGTATTTTTTCTTTATCATCTACGTTGAAGTTTCAAGTTGCGGAGGGCCGTGCTCTGCCCGTCATCTGTCATCTTAGTAATGTAAGAAGAACGCTCTAGTGGATAATCACAGGAACTGAGAGTGTGTGAGTAGAGCGCTCTAGTGGAGGATTGACGTATCACGGACTGGGCTCGCTGACTAGTTTGCAAGGAACTTAGAATCTATTATATCCTCTTTGCTTAGAATATTCAATGCTAGTGTGCTTCCGCGCTCTTGTGAAAATGGTGTAGTGACAGTATGCGCACAATTTCAGCAAATATTATTATCCCAAATTATAAACTGAGTCACTGCTATAATTAGAGGAGCACCAAACTAATAACATATGCTAATAATATGACGACGCTTACCGCTATCACAGTGGATCAGTATTCATGTAATGCTTACTGCGCTGAGTCAGACAAGGCTATGCTTGCTTTATTCAATTTTAGCGGCTCTTTTTTTTCTTTTCTTTCCCTAGTGTAGAAAGTCTAATCACTTAGTTATAAGAAGTAGTCAATTACAGTAATTAATTGAGTTTCAGCACCATATGTGACGAATTGGTTCGCAGTAAGTTTAGCTACGCCATTCGAGTCAAAGATACTTTATTAACAAGACAAAGACCATCATGATAGACGGGGCAAGGATACAAATTAGTTCATGATGTGTCCACGGTGGTGCTCTCTTAGCGTTCCCCAACAGAGGGTATCAGGAAATATGAGACAAGGGTCAATAAGGTGGGTAAATGAAAGACACCCAAAGCCTCGGATATTCTGATACCGACATCGGAGTCGGAAGAGTAGAAGAGTTGGCCAGGGGAGATTGACAGGGAAGACGAAAGAAGGTAGCCGAGCACACGTAAGTGGAAGTAATGCCATGCTCAGCTGGGTTTCCTAGTAGTTGTGAGGTCCTGGGGACGGGGTTGGAAAAGAACGAGGAAGGTCGACAGGAAGGATAAAAAAAAGAGGCTGATGATGATGATGATTGTTGTTTTAAGGGGCCCAACTTCTGGGTTATCGGCCGTAATGGTTTGAATGATATTGAAAATGAAATATGAATTGGAAACTGTAACTAAACTAACTACTGACTTACATACTAGAAGATGAAATGGAAAACAAAAAGAAGATGATGATGATGATAATTGTTGTTTTAAGGGGCCTAACATCGAGGTTATCGGCCCCTAATGATCTGGGTGATAGCGAAAATGATAATGAAATGGAAACCAGAACAAAATTATCGAAGACTGAATATACGTACAAAAAGGAACTCGCATGGAAACAACTCACAATATGGTCCTACAAAAGGGATTTTAGAACGAAAAGTTGCACAAAAAGAATAGATTGAAAAAGACCCACAAAACGTAGGTTAGATTCCAAATACGTACAAAATGCAAAGTAGCGCCGAAATACTTACAAAATGCAACTGAAATTCAAAATACTTACAAAATGCAAATGAGATCGAAAATACGTACAAAATGCAATTGAGGATCAAAATACTTACAAAATGCAATTGAAATTGAAAATACACAATGCAATTCAGATTGAAATATCCCAGTTCCAATCCAAATTATTCACAAAGTGCAATTGAAATTCAAAATACTTACAAAATGCAATTGAAATTGAAAATGCTTACAAAATGTACGGTAGATTCAAACGACTCATGTGGATTGACAATACTTACAAAAAGCAATTTAGATTGAAAATACTTGACAAATGTAATTTAGATTCAAAATACCCACAAAATGCAATTGAGAATCAAAATATGTGCAAAATGCCCACCAAACAAAATGCAATTTAGATTCAAAATTCGTGCGAAATGCGGTTTTGGTTGAAAATACTTACAAAATGCAATTGAAATTCAAAATACTCACTAAAATGCCCTGACGCCTGCATTGAAAGACTTACTAAAAAGCAATTTAGATTGTCAATCTTTACAAAATGCAATTGAGGTTGAAAACAATCGCGAGATGTAATTTAGATCGAAGAGACTTACAAAATGCAACATAGATCAAAAATGCCTTTAAAAAAATGGTAAAAGGGAATTTAGATACACGGTGATTCGAGTAACAAAAACAGTGCGGGAATCTTAAAGAGAAAAGGAAATAGAAGGAAAAGAGGAGAGGAGAGGGGAGAGAGGAGAAGGTCCGCCCCAAAGGGAAGGGACAAAAAGGGGAAAACGGACCCAGCTCAGGAATCCCTCGGGGTCGCCAACGCCCGAACTCACCAGCCGTGAGCCCCTGAGGGTGTAGCATTATCGACGGTGCACCAGAAGTGGTGGGGCTACATACACCCTGCCTCCTTAAGGGCCTTGAGCACAAGGCAGGAGGTAAAAGGAAAAGAAAAAGAAGGCTGACCCCTCGCAGAAGGAGGGAATCAGAAAAGATGAGACAAGGGCCAATGAAGGCGGGAAAGGAAGAGACTCCCTAGGCCTCGGATACCCTAATACCGTCGGGGTCGGAAGAGAACAAGAGTTGACCAAGGGAGGTCGACAGGAAAGAAGAAAGAGAGGAGCCGGCACAAGTAAGTGGAAGCAATGCCGGACTCAGCTGGGGCCCCGTGGTCGCCAACCCACAACCCACTAGATGTGAGCCCCTGGGGGGACAAAAAGAAGAATATGGAAAATAAAAGACAAAAGGAAATGAAATGTTGTCAACCCTGGAAGAATGAGAATTAAGGCACTTGGAAGGAAGGGGAGCCATGGAAGGCAGATAAGAAATTTGGAAAAAGGGGGGAAAACTGGTCCCCGCTCAGGAATCTTTCAGTATCACCACCATACGTCCCAACAATTGCGAGGCCCTGGATTGTGTGGAACATATTTCGATGTACCAAGAAGAGTTAGAATATTAGTGGTAACTTATTTTGTTTGTAATACTGCACTTAGTGTTAGTTCACCCCACCTCATATCTGACGGCTGTTCACGACCACGGAATGTATGTAAGATTGATTTATAGATTCGAATAACACAGTCCATGTTCACCGATGATTTCCTGTTAATAACTGGAATCAGCTTCCTCAGACGTGCGTGGGATTCCTTGAGTTCGTTATTGATGTGAGCACTCCATATAAGTCTACGATAGACGTGAGGCTTGGCTGTTTTGTCAGACGGACACTACACAACTGAGGTTTCATCTAGATTGATGGCTGAGACAGTGTTGGCCAGTCGACAGATCATCTAGAAACAGCAACTATGTAACACATGGTAATTGCGAAACTAATACGACTAGTTGACTTATTGGCTTTCACGGACGAGTGTCAAAACTGTAGCGAATCGTAAGATTTTCATGTACCAGCGGTGGTCCGGGAAGAGTGCACCAAGATCCCACCGATGATGATGATGATGATGATGATGATGATGATGATGATGATGATGATGATGTTGTTTTAAGGGGCCTAACATTTAGGTTATCGGCCCCTAATGGTTTGGGTGATCGTGAAGATGATAATGAAATGTAAACTATAATTAAAACTAACTACTAACTTATATACTAGAAGAAGAAATGGAAAACAATAGGAGAATAAGGTAAATAAAGGACAGGAGGAAGAGAAATGCCCTCAACCCTCGAAGAATGCGGATTGAGGGACTTGGGAGGAAGGAGAGCCATGAAAGGCAGATAGGAAAGTGAAAGAAGAGAGGGTCCGCCCCAGAGGTAATGGATAAAAGAGGGAAAACCGGACCTAGCTCAGGAATCCCTCAGGGTCGCCAACTCCCGAACTCACATGCCGTGAGCCCCTGAGGGTGAAGCAATATCCAGGGTGCACCAGAAATGGTGGCGCTACATACGCCCTGCCTCTTTGGGGGCCTTGAGCAGAAGGCAGGATATAACATGAAATGAAAAAGAAGGCTGATCCCTCGCAGAAGGAGGGTATCAGAAAAGATGAGACAAGGGCCAATTAGGGCGGGAAAGGAAGAGACTCCCTAGGCCCCGGATACCCTAATACCGTCGGGGTCGGAAGAGAACAAGATTTGACCAAGTGAGGTCGACAAGAAAGAAGATCGAGAGGAGCCCGGCAAAAAAGTGGAAACAATGCCGGACTCAACTGGGGCCCCGTGGTCGCCAACCCACGTCCCACTAGATGTGAGCCCCTGGGGGGTGATGATGATGATGATGATGATGATGATGATGATGATGATGGTTGTTCTAAGGGTCTAACATCTGGGTTAATGGTCCCTAATGGTTTCGGTACCGGGTGTGTTAGCCATGGTCGTTACGGTGTGGCTGAAGGCAGTCGCTCACATCCGGGAGGCGAGGAGGTACGAATCCACCCGCCGGCAACCTTGAAGATGGTCTTCTGTGGTTTCCCATCTTCCTTCCAGGCAAATGCCGGGATTGGTCCCTAACTATAGGCCACAGCCGCTACCTTCCAATTCCTCGTCTTTACACTCACACTTTCCTCCTCTAGCCAACACTCAACACGTGACGGTACTTGTAGCTCATCCCATGGGTGTCCGCATAGAAGCAGCTACAGCTTCTGGCGAGTCGAACATGTCCTCGGACACTCCCGGCACTAAAAGGCCATACGCAAAAACAAAATCAAAATGTTTCGGTGATAGTAAAATTAGTAACCAAACGAAATCAAAACTACAACTAAAACTAACTACTGATTTACAACAAAGAAAGAGAAATAGCACAAACGAAAATATGTTATGATAATGATGATAATGGTTGTTTTAAGGGGCCTAACATCTGCGTGGGGGCAGATGACCTCGTAGTTCCGCTCCTTAAAACAACAATAACTAACTATAACTAACATCTACGTTATCGGCTCCTTATGGTTTGCGTGATAGTGAAAGATGAGAATGTAATAAAATTAAAAGTAAGACTTACAACTAAAACACTAACTACAGACCTACATACTAGAAGAAGAAATCGTAGTTAAATAAAGAATAAGGCAAATGAAGGACAGGAAGAAAAAAGCCCTCAACCCCTCGAAGAATGAAGAAGGAGAGCCATGAAAGGCAGATAGGAAAGGGAAAGAGCTAAAGGCCCACCCCAAAGTCAGTAGAAAAAGGGGGGAAACGGACCCAGCTCAGGAATCCCTCGGGGTTACCAACTCCCAAACTCACCAGCTGTGATCCCTGGTGAGTGGAGCACTATCCAGGGTGCACCATCAGAGGTGGGGCTACAAACACCCTGCCTCCTTAAGAGCCTTGAGCAGAAGACAGGTGACATCACGAAGAGAAAAGAAGAGGCCTGACCCCTCGAACAATGAGGGATCAGGAAAGATTAGAAAAGAGCCATTTAAGGCCGGAAAGTGAAAGACACCCTAGGCCTCGGGTACCCTAATACCGTCGGGGTTGAAAGATGATGATGATGATGATGATAATTGTTGTTTTAAGGGGCCTAACATCTAGGTTATCGGCCCCTAATGGTTTGGGTGATCGTGAATATGATAATAAAATGTAAATTATAACTAAAACTAACAACAAACTTTTATACTACAAGAAGAAATGGAAAACATAAGGAGAATAAGGCAAATAAAGGACAGGAGGAAAAGAAATGCCCTCAACCCTCGAAGAATGCGGATTGAGGGACTTGGAAGGAAGGAGAGCCATAAAAGGCAGATAGGAAAGTGAACAAGGAGAGGGTCCGCCCTAGAGGTCAAGGATGAAAGGGGGAAAACAGGACCCAGCTCAGGAATCCCTCGGGGTTGCCAACTCCCAAACTCACCAGCCGTGAGCCCCTGAGGGTATAGCAATATCTAGGGTTCACCTGAAGTGGTGGGGCTACATACACCCTGCCTCCTTGAGGACCTTGAGCAGAAGGCAGGAGATAACATGAAAAGAAAAAGAAGGCTGACCCTTCGGAGAATGAGGGTATCAGAAAAGATGAGACAAGGGCCAATTAATGCGGGAAAGTGAAAGACTCCCTAGGCCTCGGATACCCTAATACCGTCGGGGTCGGAAGAGAACAAGAGTTGACCAAGTGAGGTCGACAGGAAAGAAGACGGAGAGGAGACCGGCACAAGTAGGTGGAAGCTATGCCGGACTCAGCTGGGGCCCCGTGGTCGCCAACCCAAGTCTCACAAGATGTGAGCCCCTGGGGGGTCCATAGAGAGCCCCACTCCAATCAAAGGCCTTCAATAATGACTACCTAATACCTAAATCTATATTCGATGTCAAGAGATTCCTTGGGCTAAGAATAAAAACAACAACAATAACAACAACAAGGTACTGAAGACTGGCTGAACATAAGTCCTCGTAGTGCCGATCTGATGGTTTGAGGTGTCCTAAATATAAAATGTTTAACTGCGTATTGGCTGGGACGCGCCTCCTCTAATGGCACAAAGGAGATCACATGGCCTCGAGATGAATGTCGCAATAAGGTGTGGTTCCTCTCTTTAACTTAAACGCTGTATTTACTGATACCAGTAATAGCTCAGAACCATGTATAGGGGTCAAGTTTGTGGTCCTACTTGGTTCCTATTACCAGCCACTCGGCTCAGTTAACCAAACATTCAAGTCGAACAAGCATCAGCGAAGTCATGAGAAGACCTCAAAAGTTAATGCGAAGACATGTTTGAGCATATAATAGTACATTATGCAACGAGCCTATAATGGCTATAATTAAGACACGAGTATGTTTATAAAACGAGCGTGTGCAAGTTTTATAATTTCCATACGAGTGTCTTAATCACCATTATAGGCGAAATGCATACGACTGTTTATGTTCGACGATAATTATAACTTTATAATATGTTTTAACATAAATATTCATAAATATCTGTTGAGATTGTCACTAGAATTGTGTGATCGGGTGCTGCGCTGGGTAGGATATCTCTGATTTCCAACCTCTCTGACCGACCGACGCATGCGCTCTGTGTGCTTCAATGCCATATGAGCAGATTGACCACCAGTATTCAGTAAAAATGTTACCAAATGCGTTTGAAAACAACGCAATGTGTAGAAATTGGAATTAGGGATATTAAGGTACAGTGCTATTTCTTGTCTCATATTCACCAGTTTACTTACGTGAACATATGGACGGTGCACTTTCGGTAATTTATAATAGACATGTTGGATTTTGAGCGCATGCGCGAAGGTATCCTTATCTAATTGGTCATGATGATGATGATTATGATAATTGTTGTTTTAAGGGGCCTAACATCGAGGTTAACGGCCTCTAATGAAATGAAATGCCGTGAAATGAAAGGATGTAGACAAAAATAACTCACTGCATGGATGAAACGAAAATGGCATTTATGAAACAGACAGTGAGCCCCAAAAATTATGCCTTATTTGAATAAAAAGAATAAAAGCGGATGGTAAAAAGGATAAAACAAATAAGGCATAGTGAACAATAAAATAGATGAACACAACAAAAAACATAAAACAGATTGAACCTGAATGAAAAGTCGTAACTACACATTAAAACTTAAAAATGTAACCACTCTCCCTCATGAACCGGATGACGAGGTCAGCTGACGGCCCGTCATCACGGAGAATAAGGGAGAGGGTATTAGGCAGTTTATGAGTCCTTCGCAGATCGGCCAGATCCACACACTCCAAGAGAAGGTGGGCCACGGTTAGGTGGGCGCCGCAAGGACACACAGTGTGATCTTCTCTCTTTAGCAAGTGGGAGTGCGTAGCAATCCCATGGCCGATCCGGAGTCGACAGAGTACCACAGCTTCCTTCCGGAGAGATCGGAAGGAAGATTTCCACACCTTCGTTGTCTCCTTGATGCCTCTCAGTTTGTTGGGTGGAGGCGTGGCACGCCATGCCTCCTCCCAATGCGACAGGATCGAATGCCGCAACTGAGAGCGCACATCACTAGCAGGCACCTTATATGGTAGCGAGGGCAGTGCAACTGCCTCTCTCGCCGCCTGATCAGCAAGCTCGTTTCCCGCAATACCCATGTGGCTAGGAAGCCACACAAAGGTCACCCTGGTTCCAGCGTTACGCGAACTGACGAGCTGGCCGTGCACTCGCTGGACCAACGGGTCCTTCGGGAAACACACATCGATCGCCTGCAGCGCACTCAGAGAGTCAGTACACACAAGAAAGTGCTGGTGATCGTCTGATAACGTGTACCGCAGAGCGTCTAAGATGGCATAGAGCTCCGCAGTGTACACGCCACAGGCCTCGGGAAGTGAAAAGAGAAACCGACGATCCTCAACCACAAATGCACAGCCTACTTTCTCGTTTACCCTCGAACCGTCCGTGAATACAAGCCCTGATCCCGGATACCTGTTCACCACGGACTGAAACAGCCTCCGATGGACGGAGGAGTCCGTGTCCGACTTGGGGCCGGTGTGCAGATCCAGGATGATGTCAGGGCGAGAGACCATCCACGGAGGGGCCTTGCTAGGTACTCGGACGATACAGGAGACAGAAGGAAATCGGAACTGACGGTATAAGTCATCCAAGCGAATCTCCGCCGGCCGAGTGGCTCGGGCGAGCGCATCATACAGCCGGCGATTCGGATTGGAAAACAAACATGGATAGCTTGGATGAAGTGGCATCTGTCGAATAGTTGCAGCATAGGTCAGCAGTACTTTTTGGCGCCTCAGGTGTAAAGGGGGTACGCCAGCCTCGGCGAGCAAGCTGACGACTGGGCTTGTCCGAAAGGCACCCGTCGCCAGCCTCACACCGCCGTGGTGGACACTGTCCAGTTTAACAAGCACTGACTTACGGGCCGAACCATATGCTACACTGCCATAATCTAATCGAGATAAAATCAGTGCCTTATAAAAATTTAAGCGCACCGCTCGGTCTGCCCCCCATGATGTACCGCTAAGAAACCGCAACATGTTGAGTTTCTTAGCACAGGCAGTTTTCAATCACCGCACGTGTGGTTCCCATGTCAATTTCTGTTCGAAAAGGAGCCCAAGGAACCGGTGCGCAGCAACAACAGGCAAAGCTACATTGCCCAGATAAAGCTCAGGATCTGGATGGAGGGTGCGCTTTCGGCAGAAATGGACAACCGAGGACTTAGCGGTTGAGAATCGAAAGCCATGCTCCAGTGTCCAGCGTTCCACTCTCCGAATAGCTTGTTGTAGCTGTCGTTCAGCGACCGCCATATTTTGCGCACTATAATGTAGAGCGAAGTCGTCTATATATAGCGACGGTACCACTGCTGGACCAGCAGCAGCGACTGTACCGTTTACGGCAATCGCAAATAATGTTACGCTAAGCACCGATCCCTGTGGGACTCCGTTTTCCTGTATATGATATTGCGAATATGTCCCCCCTATTCGGACACGGAACAGGCGGAGAGACAGAAAATTCGCAATAAAAACCGGCATGTTACCTCGGAATTCCCATTGATGCAGGGTAGAGAGGATGCCGTAACGCCAACTGGTGTCATAGGCCTTCTCGAGGTCAAAGAAAACAGCGACTAGGTGCTGTCTCCGGAGAAAAGCGTCCTGTATGGCGGTCTCCAGGCGTACCAGATGGTCGTTGGTACACCGAGACGCCCTGAAACCACACTGGTATTCGGACAGGAGTCCCCGTTTCTCCAGGACCCACACTAGGCGCCGATTGACCATCCTCTCAAAGAGCTTGCACAGACCGTTAGTGAGACAAATAGGTCTGTAACTCCCTGTCAATTTGGGATCCTTATCGGGCTTCAGGATAGGTATAATGATTCCTTCCTGCAATTGCACTGGAAACACACCTTCCAACCAGATACGATTAAACACCCTGAGCAAATAACGAATGCTCTCATCGTAAAGGTGTTTAAGGATCTGGTTGTGAATATTATCCGGGCCAGGAGATGTGTCCCTGCAGAGCGCCAGCGCTCCGCGGAGTTCCCACTCCGTAAAGGGCACGTTGTGTTCCTCCGAGGCGCGGGAAGCATCTCTAAGCTGGGAACGTTCCGCTTCGCGCTTCAGGGCCACGAAGGCAGAGTCATACTTATCGGAACCGGATATATCCGCAAAATACGAGGCGAGATGGTTTGCAACGCGATAAGGACCTGTAACCAATTCATTATCAATGGAAATTCCCGGTACAGTAGAAGATGTCTGAATACCCGAAATGCGTCGTAGTTTAGTCCACACTTGAGAGGAGGGGGTATGTGCCGTAATAGAAGACACATACCGTTCCCAGGAGTGTTTCTTACTCTGGCGAATTAGAATCCGTGCCTTGGCACGAAATTGCTTAAACGCCACCAAATTGGCCATGGTTGGACGCCGACGGTAGTGCTTATGAGCTCGACGACGGTCTCTTATTGCCGCTGCAATATCCTCTGTCCACCAAGGGACGAGTTTGCGACGAGGAGTCCCAGAAAAGGATGGAATGGACTCTTCGGCGGCAGCAAACCTCGTCATCGACGTACCGGCAACCAAGATCAACGAACACAGCTCGTTCTTGAAACGAGGGCCAATTTGCCCGCTTAAGAACCCAATGACTGGGGAACTACACGGGCGTCTGGTTCAGAAGGGTAAGAACGATCGGGAAATGGTCACTGTCACAGAGGTCGTCGTGTACATACCAACCAAATAGGGGAACCAGCGCGCGGCTACACACACTCAAGTCAATGTGTGAGTACGTGCCGTGCGCTAAGCTAAAATATGTAGCTTCCCCTGTATTTAATAGAGATAAATCCAACCCTTGAATTAGGCCTTCCACGTCCCTTCCTCTGGGGCAGGAAGATGGTGATCCCCATTCGGGGTGAAGAGAGTTGAAATCACCCATGAGTAGGAAAGGAACTGGAAGTTGATCAACAAGATCAAAGACGTCATTAATATCAAGGGGCTGGTTCGGTGGAAGGTACACGTTACAAACAGTTGTCATAGCAGGCAAGGACACGCGAACTGCAATAGCTTCCAGAGGAGTGGCGAGTGGAAACTCCTCACTATAGCAGTCAGAGCGAAGGAAGGTACAAACGCCCCCGGAAGCCAGGGCGGCGTTTTGTCGCTCCTTAGAGTATAGTCGGAAACCTCTCAGAACAGTCTCGTGATCAGGTGTGAGGTTTGTTTCCTGTAGGCAGACTATACTCGCTGAAGGAGTTCTGTCAAATGCCTGTCATAACTGTTACAATTCCACTGTAACAGTGCCATTGTGTGAACTTATAAACTACGGAATAAGTTGGAGCAGCAAGCTACAACTTAGCCTGTGGAGGATCATCAGCCACTACGTCGACTATAATCTCCATGTCCTCAGGCGAGGTCATGGAGTGAATCGACTCGGTGGAAGATTTACTAGACGCAGTTCGGCGGCGGGGGGATCGCCTTGGGGAGCGCGCAGATCTGGGGACCGAAACGTTCCCAGGCGCAGAAGCATCAGCAGGTGGTGGGGCGGATGACTTCCCCTTTTTTTTAGGAGAAAGGGAATGCGTAGTGTGGGGCCCCTTCTTCCCCGCCTCTTTAAGATATATAGATGGGTCAGGAGCCGAATTATTGACCCTGGTCGACGATTCTGCCCCCGCCGGCTTCGGCGCGGCTTTCGCCCACCGTTTGGGTGGGGAGGAAGTCGAACCGAGTGGGGAGTAAGTCTTCAACTTCCTCCCCTGCTGTGCGGGCGGAGCAGCCTTCGCTCGTACAGCCTTCGCGGTGGCCGAAGGTGGAGTTGAAGTCACCTTCGGGCTTTTCGTTATAATCATAGGTGCTGGTTTCGGAACAGGAAACTCAGTTGCAGGTTTCACAGCTGGTACAAAAGATGATGTAGACGGAACCAAATAGGGTATTATAACTCGATAACCAATCGTAGGCGAAGGAGCAATCGCGGTATGATACTTCTTGCGGGCTTTCTGGTAGGTGAGACCATCCAGGGGTTTGATCTCCTGGATTTTCTTCTCACTCAGGAAGACAGGGCAGTTCCCCTCCCGAGGAGAATGAAATCCAGGGCAATCAGTGCACTGATAAGTTGTTATGCACTCTTCCGCTTCGTGTGTTACCTTACCGCATGTTCCGCACATTTCGGGGCTCGAGCATCGGGATAACATGTGCCCGAACTTCTGGCAGTTATTAACACCTCATTGGTGGAGGGATATAAGGCCGTACGTCACAACGGTAACTTGTAACCTTGACTTTCTCCGGGAGCACCGAAAGCTCAAAGAAAATAATGAAAGAACCAGTATCCACGATTTGACCATTGACCTTGCGCGTAATGCGCCGGACATCAGTCACGTGACGGTGCTGCATATCCTCCTTGAGCTCCTCGTCAGTGATCAGAATCAGGTCCCGGTGGAAAATAACTCCTAGGACCAGATTCAGGGACGTGTGCTTTTTCCACTTTGACGGGAATTTCGCCAAAGTAGTCACATTATAAAAGTTGTTCAACTTGCTCACCAGTCCTAGTCTTGAGCAACATGCTACCGTTCCTCATATTTTGTACCTTATCAAGCTCACCATAGACACCTTCTATGTGGCGAGAAAACAAAATACTCTTTACCAGCTTGAAATCACCCCCATCGGTTCAGGTAGCTACCAGAAACTTGGGGGTGTTAGCATCCAGATTTTCACGCACAAATTGTTCCCAGGGGGTTGGTCCCCGTAGGGAACCAAATGTTAAAGACTTGGGTGTAGGACCACCCTGTTTGGGGATTTTTCTTTTAGAACCCATGACCAGATCATCCTCCCCGAATGCCACCGACATCCGATCACGGGCCGTCACAGTAGGCGCTACCCTGCCAGGGCAAGGCCCGCCTAGCTTGGAAGGCATTGCCCGGGGGTCCGATGTTTTACAATGCCATATCGGCACAAATGTATCCCTTGGCATATACTGGATTTTACGGCTCAGACATTCGGCTGTGCGGGGACCTGCGTAGTTAGGCGGATACTACTGCACGGGTACATGGCACACCTACCTGTCGGCGCGGCCAAGACCGGAACAGGCTTTCGAGCGTAGTCGCAAGCGTAAGTGGCCCATCACCTAACAGCACGCACATATAGAAATTTTGGTTGCCAGACCCTGAAAGCAGTAACGGAAAGAAGTGCGATATAACCTAATGAGAGTTAAGAGCTGACTGTCAAACCCTCGAAAGGGGACCGATCCGAGAAGCCCTTTTAGTCGCCTTTTGCGACTGGCAGGGATTACCGTGGATGTATTCGCTTCCTCCCACCCACTAGGGGTCCAATTCACAAAACAACGCGGAGTCCTTAAAGTATAGCCAAGGTCGCCCCTTTTAGTCGCTTCTTACGACAGGCTGGGGATACCGTGGGTGTGTTCTAAACACCCCACCCACAGGGGGATCTAATTGGTCAAACAACTGTTTCATGAGCTGTGATTGGTGGGAGAAACTGATGATGATGATGATAATTGTTGTTTTAAGGAGCCTAACATCGAGGTTATCGGCCCCTAATGATCTGGGCGATAGCGAAAATGATAATGAAATGGAAACCAGAACAAAATTATGTGATGATGATGATAATTGTTGTTTTAAGGGGCCTAACATCTAGGTTATCGGCCCCTGATGGTTTGGGTGATCGTGAAGATGAAAATGAAAAGCGAACTTAAAACTAAAACTAACTACTAACCTACATACTAGAAGAAGAAATGGCAAACTAAAGGAGAATAAGGCAAATAAAGGACAGGAGGAAAAGGAATGCCCTCAATCCTCGAATAAGGCGGATTGAGGGACTTGGAAGGAAGGAGATGATGATGATGATAATTGTTGTTTTAAGGGGCCTAACATCTAGGTTATCTGCCCCTGATGGTTTGGGTGATCGTGAAGATGAAAATGAAAAACGAACTTAAAACTAAAACCAACTAATAACCTACATACTAAAAGAAGAAATGGAAAACCAAAGGAGAATAAGGCAAATAAAAGGACAGAAGGAAAAGAAATGCCCTCAACCCTCGGAATAGGCGGATTAAGGGACTTGGAAGGAAGGAGAGCCATGAAAGGCATATAGGAAAGTGAAAGAGGAGAGGGTCCGCCCCAAAGGTAAGGGGCAAAAGGGGAAAACGGACCCAGCTCAGGAATCCCTCGGGGTCGCCAACTCCCGAACTCACCAGCCGTGAGCCCCTGAGGGTGTAGCATTATCTAGGGTGCAATAGAAGTGGTGGGGCTACATACACCCTGCCTCCTTAAGGGCCTAGGGCACAAGGCAGGAGGTAAAAGGAAGAGAAAAAGAAGGCTGACCCCTCGCAGAAGGAGGGTATCAGAAAAGATGAGACAAGGGCCAAATAAGGCGGGAAAGGAAGAGACTCCCTAGGCCTCGGATACCCTAATACCGTCGGGGTCAGAAGAGAACAAGAGTTGACCAAGTGAGGTCGACAGGAAAGAAGACAGAGGGGAGCCCGTCACAAGTAAGTGGAAGCAATGCCGGACTCGGCTGGGGCCCCGTGGTCGCCAACCCACGCCCACAAGATGTGAGCCCCTGGGGGACCCCTTTTAGTCGCCTCGTACGACAGGCAGGGGATACCGTGGGTGTATTCTAAACCCCCCACCCACAGGGGGAGGAAGGAAGGAGAGCCATGAAAGGCACATAGGACAGTGAAAGAGGAGAGGGTCCGCCCCAAAGGAAAGGGACAAAAGGGGAAAAAGGACCCAGCTCAGGAATCCCTCGGGGTCGCCAACTCCCGAACTCACCAGCCGTGAGCCCCTGAGGGTGTAGCATTATCTAGGGTGCACCAAAAGTGGTGGGGCTACATTCAATTCGGTTTAACAGTGTTCGAATTAATAGGGGTAATCAATTTTGACACAAAGATGGCCGCCATCCGCAAACTATTAGGCTGATGACTTATTAGTTTGGTCAAAGGATGCTGCCCCCATAAAGGTATGCTGTTGCAAAATTTGGTGGAGATCGGATGATTAGGTTAGTCGTAATTTGATTTAAGCTTTGAACATTTGTGTGGCCGCCATTACGTTTCCGTTAAGATGGCGGCGATATAAAACATGACACTGAGGTGTCCTTTGCTAGTGCTACCTTTGTACCAAATTTCATTCCATTCGGTTTCACCGTGTTCGAATTGATAGGGGGGGACAGACATTCAGAGTACCACACACTCACACACACACACACACACACACACACAGACTCACACACATACACACACACAGACAGACACACTTTTTTTTCGCCCTGTAGTGATCTCATAAGTCTACTTTCATTTTTTGCAAAAATCGAAAGTAGGCTAAAAATGCCTTAAAAATCGCTAGAAGGGAATTTAGATACATGGTGAACCAATTAACAAAATCAGTGCGGGAATCTTAAAAGAGAAAAGTAAATATAATGAAAAGAGGAGAGGAGAGGAGAGAGGAGAGAGGAGATGGTCCTCCCCAAAGGTAAGGGACAAAAGGGGAAAACGGACCTATCTCAGGAATCCCTTTGTGTCGCCAACTCCCGAACTACCAGCCGTGAGCCCCTGAGGGTGTAGCATTATCTACGGTGCACCAGAAGTAGAGGGGCTACATACACCCTGCCTCCTTAAGGGCGTTGAGCACAAGGCAGGAGGTAAAAGGAAAAGAAAAAGAAGGCTGACCCCTCACAGAAGGAGGGTATCAGGAAAGATGAGACAAGGGCCAATTAAGACATGAAAGGTAAAGACTCCCTAGGCTTCGGATAACCTTATACCGTCGGGGTCGGAAGAGAACAAGAGTTGACCAAGGGAGGTCGACAGGAAAGAAGACGGAGAGGAGCCAGGCACAAGTAAGTGGAAGTAATGCCGGACTCAGCTGGGGTCCGTGGTCGCCAACCCACGCCCCACTAGATGTGAGCCCCTGGGGGGGGGGGGAACTGTTTCATAATGAAAAATAGTGTTTTAATGACCATCATTATGATACAGTTTTTAGACATATAATAGTCAGGGTCGAACATAAAATATATTTTGACATATCTTTGCATACCACTTCAAGTATGAGGGGTGTTCAAATCATAAGGTACGAAACGATACTGTGGGTACTTTTATTTATTTATCTTATGGCTTTTAGTGCTGGGAGTGTCCGAGGACATGTTCCGCTCGCCAGATGCTTTAGCTGCTTCTAGCGGACACCCATAGGGTCAGCTACAAGTTCCGTTCATTTACAAGTAGTTGCAACTTTTGCTACCAGATGTCAATGTTACAGAGTGGTTAACGTTGGAACGTAATAGAGCGCTCTAACGAAATCTTACCTAGAAATTTAGCTTCACACAAGTTTAGTCTGAGGAAGGATCTTTTACATGCCAAAAATCTATGACATGGGACCGCCAGCTTTACTTCCCCTCCGAAGGAATGGTGATGTGTGCCCATGGGAGAGATGCAGTATCGAACCCATATCCATTTATTTCAAAAAGAAAGAATTAATGCAGGTTTTAGAACGGAGTTCTGAAGTTAGTTGAGGAGGAATACAGCATCATATTGCGTGACACATGGTTAAGTTGTGCAACTCAACAGAGCAGGATCACAGCTGTGGGATGATGTCATGAACAGTCATCGGAGACCAGGTTACGCGCCCGATAAAAATAGATTAGAAAATATTCGATTGAGTAGAGTGAGATAAAGTTTCGGAAAAAGCCCTTATTCAACAGTAAAATGGCAACACCGCATCAAGGGAGGAGTCATGAGATAAGAGAAATAATTAAAATTGAGCCATTTGCGGGCATTAAACTAAAGAAAGGATTCCGTGAATGTTAATTATCCAGGGAAAGAGATTTTTTAGAGTGGATAAAGTTAACAGTAATTGTACAAGAAAGAAGTGCATAATCAGCATTGCGTAGTCGGTGAATTCCCGAACCGGGAGCTTGTGGTATGGGACACAACGAAGACACCGCCCACATAATTGAGTTCATTTTAATTAATATTAAAGATCTGTACGATCGATTCTTGGAAACTTAGATATTTTTGAGACATTTAAAAGCTCAGCTTTTCAGAGATATTTTTTAAACATCGTACGACGATTATTTTGGAAGATGGTGGTGGAGAAGATGAGAAATTTATTTATTTTTACCAGTATCAGATATAAGGGCCATGAGCCCAAGCAAAGCCATGCAGTCTACAGTGGACTCCGAGTGCAGGAGAGCTGCATAACGTCGTATGAACCTCAGGGGAGGTCATACTGGACAATAAGTATTCAACAGTACATGCAGTAATCATCAGACCACGTACGGTCGTGCTGTTCCACAGCACGGGCAGTCTTATTCAGTCCGGTGGGACTCGAATCTGTATCACAACGCGGAAGTACTATGGAGAGAAGCAGTGTCGCCGCGCATTAAAACACCGAAGTCCTTGTCAAAAAGGAAAAGTATCGTCAAACTTCGAACATTTTATAGTCTACGGACTTAGGCCAAGTATTATACTTTGAGCAACATACGTGAGCCGGCGGGGGTAATCTAAGCCCAGACACTAGTATTTGAAGTTACATCGTAGTATCTCGAAAGTATACGAGACATCATCAGAGAGTTGAAACTCTAAACGTTTTCCCAGTGCGTTAAATAACCACGGTAGGGTCAAACATAGTAAACACCTAATTCTCCTGAATTGAGGAGGTTAGCGTGATAAGTGGCGATAGAGTTAGAAGTCTACAAAGAGGCATCAGTAGCCACGTGGAATTACAGGGAAGTATTCCACCAAGTAAAGACACTAGTCGTCAGAATTCAGTTCAGACGCTAAGTACTAGACAATTGTAGAGCGCAGTAAAGTGAGTACAGCGACTCCTGGGGTAAACATAAACCATAGACCGTTTACCATATAAACAATTGCATACTGGAAGAGACTATATTATCGTGCAATAACTCTAAGTGCCGATAAATTCACCACCAGACGTAGGAGAATATTCGTAGCCAAGGAGGGGAAATTCGTACGAGACTGTCATTATCCAAGTAGGAAGTTGGAGGCAGCAGTTGAAACTTGCACCGTAGGATCTGGATCGAAAAGAATTCACGTGTGTAAGGCAGTGTTAGATGCCACAAAGTGAAATTCAGTGTGTAAATGTAATTATTAGTGAAATTTTTATTTTAGTGATTTTTTAGTGTATGTGAAATAATGTGCGTAATCCCTCAAATTAATTTAAATGTGTTAAATATGTGTAAACTAGAGGGAAATTTAATTAGTGATAATATGAGTGTCACCATGGTGTGAGAAAATTAGCGTGGGCCAAATGTCGCTCAACTGGAATCCGGACAGTTTGGCCGGATAACTCATGTAACACCAAATTGTATTATGTTTTGGACTCGGGAAGCTCGTGTAACAATAAAAACCTTGGAGAAAGAATTCTCCAACATTGAAAATCAGTGATGCGAAAACTGTGTAATAATGAGAAGTGATGATGATGATAATTGTTGTTTTAAGGGGCCTAACATCTAGGTTATCGGCCCCTGATGGTTTGGGTGATCGTGAAGATGAAAATGAAATGCGAACTTAAAACTAAAACTAACTACTAACCTAAATACTAGAAGAAGAAATGGAAAACTAAAGGAGAATAAGGCAAATAAAGGACAGGAGGAAAATAAATGCCCTCAACCCTCGAAGAAGGCGGATTGAGGGGCTTGGAAGGAAGGAGAGCCATGAAAGGCAGATAGGAAAGTGAAAGAGGAGAGGGTCCACCCCAAAGGTAAGGGACCAAAAGGGAAAACGGACCCAGCTCAGGAATCCCTCGGGGTCGCCAACTCCAGAACTCACCAGCCGTGAGCCCCTGAGGGTGTAGCATTATCTAGGGAGCACAAAAAGTGGTGGGGCTACATACACCCGGCCTCCTTGAGGGCCTTAAGCAGAAGGCAGGAGAAAACATGAAAAGAAAAAGAAGGCTGACCCCTCGCAGAAGGAGGGAATCAGAAAAGATGAGACAAGGGCCAATTAAGGCGGGAAAGGAAGAGACTCCCTAGGCCTCGGATACCCTAATACCATCGGGGTCGGAAGAGAACAAGAGTTGACCATGGGAGGTCGATAGGAAAGAAAAAAGAGAGGAGCCGGCACAAGTAAGTGGAAGCAATGCCGGACTCAGCTGGGGCCCCGTGATCGCCAACCCACAACCCACTAGATGTGAGCCCCTGGGGGGATAATGAGAAGTGCGGGATCTTATAATTAAGGTAATAATTACTTAAATGTAAATGTGTAATCAAGGAAATAGTATTCAGTGGAATATCAGTAAATGGAAAGAATAATGTTATTTAAAGGCAAGCAGGATAAAGATAATAATAATGTAATGAATGAACAAATTACTGAATGAATATTTAAATATGAGCCGTTATGTGCTGAAATAATAATAATAATGATGATAATTATTGAACCAGTTGTGTTCTTATAAATGAAAAGTCAAGATTGCGCTAAAGGCCAAATTATTATTTTTGGACGGAGAAATTAATTAGGTTGGAATAAATATTTGGCTTTGAAAGGCATCACGAATGTATTGAATTGTCGCCAATGAGCGCTTATATTATTAATTGTCACGCTGAAAATGCGGTGAAATAATGCCAGGAGATTATGATTGTAGGGATCAGCTGGAGAGAGTAAATGATTATGTGTGTGTTTGTTATGACAAACTTTGAAAGGTGCGAAGTTTACTGTTGTTAAGCGCGGGATGCGTGCGAATACCTTCCCAAAAGTCGCTATTATTATTCGGACGAGTGGTCCGATACCCTCGCTCCTTGTGTTAGCCCTAAGTCCTCAAAATTGGAAATGTCCTAGAGGCTGGCCAGAGGATCGAACCGGAGTTCTCTTACGTCGAAAGCCCCTTAATTATTATTGGTTTTATTGAGTTCTTACTTGCCAGTGATAAAGTTCCGCAATCATAATTATACCTGAGCCACAGAAATAGGTCATGATGATGATAATGATAATTGTTGTTTTAAGGGGCCTATCATCTAGGTTATCGGCCCCTGATGGTTTGGGTGATCGTGAAGATGAAAATGAAAAGCGAACTTAAAACTAAAACTAACTACTAACCTACATACTAGAAGAAGAAATGGAAAACTAAAGGAGAAGAAGGCATATAAAGGACAGAAGGAAAATAAATGCCCTCAACCCTCGAAGAAGGCGGATTGAGGAACTTGGAAGGAAGGAGAGCCATGAAATGCAGATAGGAAAGTGAAAGAGGAAAGGGTCCGCCCCAAAGGTAAGGGACAAAATGGAAAAACGGGCCCAGCTCAGGAATCCCTCGGGGTCGCCAACTCCCGAACTCACCAGCCGTGAGCCCCTGAGGGTGTTGCATTATCTAGGGTGCACCAAAGTGGTGGGGCTACATACACCCGGCCTCCTTGAGGGCCTTAAGCAGAAGGCAGGAGATGACATGAAAAGAAAAAGAAGGGTGACCCCTCGCAGAAGGAGGGAATCAGAAATGATGAGACAAGGGCCAATTAAGGCGGGAAAGGAAAAGACTCCCTAGGCCTCGGATACCCTAGTACTGTCGGGGTCGGAAGAGAACAAGTGTTGACCAAGTGAGGTCGACCGGAAAGAAGACAGAGAGGAACCCGGCACAAGTAAGTGGAAGCAATGCCGGACTCAGCTGGGGCCCCTTGGTCGCCAACCCACATCCCACTAGATGTGAGCCCCTGGGGGGGGGGGAAATAGGTCATTAGAACTTCATATTGTTTTGTTAAATGAAAGTGATGTGTGCCTTTCCAAGTCTTAAGAAGTCACGCTTGTATGAAAGCAGTTGTAATGTACCGTCTAGAGGGAGGAAGCATTGATTCTCCCTCGCTCGTCATAAATCAAAGCCTCAAGGGTCTTGACTTGTTCTTAATGGAGGCCACTGTTGAGATAGGCCAGTTACAGAGCCAGACCCTGTTTGCGGTCTGTAGTTATATAAACCTTTAATAGACCTGTAATCTGTACCGAGTTTTGCTATGATTATTTATCCTTGCCGTTGCATTATAGATCCGCATTTCATGAATAATTAAATTGTCATTTTAGACAATAATGGAAATCCCTTTGTATTGTTGCATTTTATATGTTATTCTTCCCAAGTAATTGTTGGAAATATCAGGTAGCCAGGAGTCTACTTTGATTTGAGTAAATCAGTAATTTCCAAAGCTTGTGGTTCATGAGTTTCCCGAGGACAAATGCAATTTGGTAGTGTTGGAAAGAGAGATGATACAGTGTGAATAACATGAGGTACCCAAATAAATGGTAAGTGTTGACCATTTTTCTGAATTATTAACATTAACTCAAATTTATAAAATATTCAAGTTAAGGATATTTAGTGTGTTTTGAATAGATAATTCTATGTAATAAATTTTACCGAGAATTTTACAGCTCGTTTTGAGTAATTTTTGTAGTGATGCTAAATGGAAGTGAGAGCAGTTTTGATAAAAAAAAATTGGTTTCAGTGGAACCTCTAATATTGATTTTTATAGATTAATGTTGTATTTGTTCCTTGTTCATTAGAACAAGTGTGAAGCTTATTCAGTTTATTATGTGTGTTTGTAGCGCCTAATTTTGTTAATTAAATAGTTTTATAGTAGTATTTTGTATTTCATTTCTTTGAAGTGTTATCCTAAGCTTGATCCTATAATGTGTGAATCACTCAGTGGGAGGACTTTCTATGCCCCGAATATGTATAGACTGAGCAGTTGGACAGTGATTTGCATATTTCTTGTACGCTGGGGCACAGATGATAATTGTTGTTTTAAGGGGCCTAACATCTAGGTTATCGGCCCTAAATGAAGGACAGGAGGAAAAGAAATGCCCTCAACCCTCGAAGAATGCGGATTGAGGGACTGGAAGAAAGGAGAGCCATGAAAGGCACTTAGCATGAAATGATGATGATGATGATGATAATTGTTGTTTTAAGGGGCCTAACATCTAGGTTATCGGCCCCTGATGGTTTGGGTGATCGTGAAGATGAAAATGAAATGCAAACTTAAAACTAAAACTAACTACCAACCTACATACTAGAAGAAGAAATGGAAAACTAAAGGAGAATAAGGCAAATAAAGGACAGGAGGAAAAGAAATGCCCTCAACCCTCGAAGAATGCGGATTGAGGGACATGGAAGGAAGGAGAGCCATGAAAGGCAGATAGGAAAGTGAAAGAGGAGAGGGTCCGCCCCGAAGGTAGGGGACAAAAGGGGAAAACGGACCCAGCTCAGGAATCCCTCGGGGTCGCCAACTCCCGAACTCACCAGTCGTGAGCCCCTGAGGGTGTAGCATTATCTAGGGTGCACCAAAAGTGGTGGGGCTACATACACCCGGTCTCCTTGAGGGCCTTGAGCAGAAGGCTGGAGATAACAGGAAAAGAAAAAGAAGGCTGACCCCTCGCAGAAGGAGGGAATCAGAAAAGATGAGACAAGGGCCAATTAAGGCGGAAAAGGAAGAGACTCCCTAGGCCTCGGATACCCTAATACCGTCGGGGTCGGAAGAGAACAAGAGTTGACCAAGTGAGGTCGACAGGAAAGAAGACAGAGAGGAGCCCGGCACAAGTAAGTGGAAGCAATGCCGGACTCAGCTGGGGCCCCGTGATCGCCAACCCACTTCTCACTAGATGTGAGCCCCTGGGGTATGGAGTGTAAAATAGCATGAAATGGGCTGTACAGTAAATGCCTGGTCTACATTATTTTCAGTTCGGTGATGGATAGATGTCGGGTGTTTTGCGCATATTGCTGTAATGATCAGAAAGATTTGAAGCCAGCAATGGTAGCCTAGGCCCAGGGATTCATGCTGTTTTATGTTTTCTATCAGGGAATGCTGGTAACTTCAGTATTTAAGTTTAGTACAGTAAAATAATTGTTCTTATGTTACAAACTTGTTCATATTGCCATACTACAATTTATTGGTGCACTTGGTTTAGTGCTAGCCTTCAAAACCGAAGAGTGTGTGTTTGATTCCAGTTCATTCAATGGCTTTTAAGGGTGTACAAATACAAAACCCTCAAATCACCATATTTACTGTCAGTATAAATCAATTAACTTGATTGGTTCTTAAGTTTAGGGGCTGCGACAACGCGGTCATGTAGCCCCCTGTACTTTGGGTGTGAGCAGACTGATAATCGGTGTTAATTTTGATGACTGTATTAGTGTGTGTTATCTGTTTTTTAATTCAAGTAAGGACTGCACACTTTTGAATTTTTCAATTAGTTCCTAATTTTGCTGCCAAACGCCACTGTCAACGACTACTAGTTCAGAACTTAGCTACCAGACGACACCGCTCTTGGCAACGAGCGTAGGAACCTAAGAGAGTTAGTTACATCCTAAACCTATACAATTTAGCTTCACACAGGTGTAATTAGTGGAAGGTTCTTTAACATGCCTTAAATCTATGACATGGGACCGCCGGCTTTACTTCCCCTCCGAAGGAAGGCATACTGAGGGATTTTTAACGCTTTTAAAAAATCCGACGACTTCGGCCGGATTTGAACCCGCGATCTTGGCCATAGAAGCTCAGCCTGCTACCAACTACGCCACCGAAGCCACTAATCAATTAACTGATCATGATGAAATTTCTAGAAAACATGTGCAGTTTGCATTTGATTGATATGTGCAAGTATTAAAAATTGCAACACAAACATTTAAAAGAATTAATAAGGAATGGTTTATGAAACACATTCTTTTGAAAAATGTATAATTCCTAGTTAGCAGGAGTAGGTGGATATGTTTTACTCCCTGAACAATCTAATTGGGCACAATAATGTGTTGACCGACTGCAAACCAATTCTTTTGTTAGATTATGAAGGCAGCTCTGAAAATGGCTTTTAAATTTCTATATATCTATTCATTAAAATCATCTATTTCTGACTCCCTGCCCCAAGACTAAGCTGTTAGTATGCTAGATGATTCCTCCCTCATTATATTAGTGATGCTTTTCTCCAAAGGGTAACATGGTGTACAGCTGCAGTTATGGCAGGAGGATTGACTGAGGGACAGTAAAAGAATGTAAAGATATGTACTTGGGTTGTTGTTAAAGGTGAATCTCTCATGTTCGAAGCTACCTTCCAATGATTCTGACTTATACAGGAGTATTGTGTTGACCGACTGAAAAGCACTAAACTCTTGTTATTCAGAGTTAATAAGTTGTCACAAACATGTGTCTTTTGGTTATAGCCAAGGCTATAACATTGGATGCTACTTGCAAGAGAAGGGATACTTTGAATTAGCAGAGAAACTCCTACATAGATGCTGAGAAACAATTCTTCCACTGGCAATTCTTGATGATGATTTTGGAACTGTGAGTGGACAGCTTGTAAGATATTTTATTTTCTCTTTCCTGATTGCAAATCAATCATAATCTAAATTATAGTAAGGTGGAATAATTTAGTCGTATGTTTCACACTTGTGTGGAAACTAAACAGTTTGTACTATTCCCGAATTCGTATTAAGAGATGCCAGGAGCAGTTATGAAAGGCAACCATAGAAAAGTGATCATTTAATTAAAATTGGAAAATGGATTTCGGAATAGGCCCGTTACACAAAATTTAGAGTCATGAAGTATTGTCTAACAAGAAGCTTGTCAGCCGGATGTAATCACCTCCTAGTAAGGGCGGATCTGATTGGATAATCCTACGAGATAGACCACAGGCAGTAATTGAGGAAAGAGAACGCGATTGGAGGATCCATTTGGCGACCTTAGAAATTGAATATTTTATTTTGACAAGTATACTATTTAATGCACTTGGAAGTATTGAAGATTGGAAATAAATCGAAGAAATTATTTAAGATATTATCAGGAAATGTTTTCCTTGGATAATTAACGCCCGAAGTCTGTATAATGATATTCATGTCCGAGCCTTGCATTATGGGACCTTGAGAAAGAGGGCACGGTGGTTCTGGAAGCATGCGGAAGGAAGAGTCGGCCATTGTGTGAGAGAGTGCAACACGGGTTGTTGAACCGGACGGATGTCAGCCGTGAGTTCCGAAAACGTGATACGGGAATGTGTACAAGTGTTTCAGTGAAGGAAAGAATAATACGATTATGTGTAACCTTGTTGTATCACGGTGCTAATATTGTGCGAAGCACGTAAGTCCGTATATGAATTTGAGTGTGTAATTGAATATTTACGGTAGAGGCCGGTGTCGTGGTCTGACAATGAATTATCAGCCTGCATTATGTGACGTGTTCGTAGAGAATATGGCATTATGAATATACGTCGTGAAGGACACTGTAAGTACTTATTTGGAAGGAAATATTTTGAAAGGGACACGTTATTTTGGAGCGATATGTTCGACTGTGAAATGGTGCGAAATAAAATGGTGATGAACATCACGGACACGTGGTTGGAAGGAACATTTGAATTGTCAGAGGGAGCCATGTTAAATTGCTAAATTATGCTGTGGGAAATGTGGTCTACATTATGGGTGTAGAATTCCTTCTAGTGGAGTCACTTAAAATGAAACGCAGGAAAGCAATGTTCACACAAATACTTCATAGAATGCACAATCTAATGGGGATCATCATGGACTTTAACCAGTCTCAGGATGGAGAGAGGCTACAAAATTGTCCGGAGGAACGAGAAGAAGAGCAAGGTCGGAAGGAAGACCGAGAATCGAACCAGTGGACTGTCAGGGGGCGGGCCGAACGCCAAGGCTATCCGGGCCCCATCACGAACCATGGAGCCGTTGGCCGGCTTCTTGCAATCTTGCAGCGATCAAGATGATGATGATGATGATAATTGTTGTTTCAAGGGGCCTAACATCTAGGTTATCGGCCCCTGATGGTTTGGGTGATCGTGAAGATGAAAAAAGCAAAAGCGAACTTAAAAACTAAAACTAACTACTAACCTACATACTAGAAGAAGAAATGGAAAAATAAAGGAGAATAAGGCAAATAAAGGACAGGAGGAAAAGAAATGCCCTCAACCCTCGAAGAAGGCGGATTGAGGGACATGGAAGGAAGGAGAGCCATGAAAGGCAGATAGGAAAGTGAAAGAGGAGAGGGTCCGCCCCAAAGGTAAGGGACAAAAGGGGAAAACTGACCCAGCTCAGGAATCCCTCGGGGTCGCCAACTCCCGAACTCACCAGCCGTGAGCCCCTGAGGGTGTAGCATTATCTAAGGTGCACCAGAAGTTGTGGGGCTACATACACCCTGCCTCCTTAAGGGCCTAGAGCACAAGGCAGGAGGTAAAAGGAAGAGAAAAAGAAGGCTGACCCCTCGCAGAAGGAGAGAATCAGAAAAGATGAGACAAGGGCCAATTAAGGCGGGAAAGGAAGAGACTCCCTAGGCCTCGGATACCCTAATACCGTCGGGGTCAGAAGAGAGCAAGAGTTGACCAAGTGAGGTCGACAGGAAAGAAGACAGAGAGGAGCACGGCACAAGTAAGTGGAAGCAATGCCGGACTCAGCTGGGGCCCCGTGGTCGCCAACCCACGCCCACTAGATGTGAGCCCCTGGGGGGAGCGATCAAGAAAAGGTGAAATTACGCTTGGAGTGAGGCTAGGGACCGGCCAGCTGCTTGACGTTGGATGCAGTTTCCCGGACCTGTGTGTATTTGGGACTACACGTGTTTCATCGCCAGCTCTGCTTAAAGTAAGACAAGATCTTCATTTCACATAGCCCCTGTATTTATAATAGATTGGTATATCTAGAAGCATGCCTTGTGTGATCATTTATTTCAGTAGTTTGTTTTGTATAAAGTTATAGCTCTGGCATCTGTGATTTACTTCTTCGAAGCAAGTTCTTTCCGCATTTAATGTGTGGGTTAGCGTCGGTTCCAGCTATGTTTGGGATCTTTGCAGGCGAGTTTACTTCGTGTTGACCGCGTTTGGTTTAGTGGAGTCCTCGCTTCGATGATTACCGGTGCCATTTAAGCATTTGGTTGAACTATACCTTCCGATACACCGGTGTCTGGGGAATATTTAGGGAGATCAGTGACGTCACCGTGATCTCACGGCTGGTGTATTGCTATCGGTAACGCTATTGGTTGGCTGTCGTGACGTCAGGCTTCACGTCACCGCTGACGTATTCGTATCCGGAACCCTATTGGTTGTTCGGTTGTCGGCTGTTTGATTGGTTATTCCGTTGTCGGCTGTTTGATGGCTGCGTGTGCTGTTGGTGTTGAATTTAATGGTGATTCGAAGTACCGACGTTTCTTGGTAAGTAGTGAATGATTATTAATTACTTGTCGTTTGTATCTGTATATTGTTGTACCCCTAGGGTACGCTATACCATCCCTTAAGTAAAATATACAAATTCCCAAAACTACAGACTTCTGATATCAAATTCTAATAAAATACCACCTACAAAATTACATGAAGAACACAAGTACCACATTCAGGAAGTCAGGTAGGCCCATGCCAAAGGCAACGACCTGAATGAGGTGCACGACTCATGAGGAATGTAAAAATTCGCCGAGCGTGCACACCAAAGTTATAAAAACCCTAAAGGTCAAGTGCTGGGATCATTAATTACTCAGTCCTCTCTCAGTGCAACGACGTGCCGTACCGCTGCTGTCTTCAGGTCGGGTAAGTGTCTTAGCGATCTACACTCTAACCACTACACTACACACTCCCCTCCCCCTGTGCTTGGACTGTATTTTATTTATTATTATCTACTAGTTTTAACTGCTAGCTCTTTTAGTGTATCTCTCAATAGAGATACACATTAAAACTCTAATTAACAGAAGCCACTGGTCTTACTCTTTTATTTATTTAGTAAGTAGGTTCCTACCCTAATAGATTCCACTTAGGTACGACTTAGAAATAGCCTTAGTGTTTATTTGCTTAATCACTACTCTTGATCAGCAAGTGTCCTTGATACGTGCCGACCACAGCGAACTCGCTACTTGCTCGCGTGCTCATAGCTCTCTGCAGACCGCGTGGCGCAGGCCTCGCGCTTTGGCTTACAACTTAATAGCTCTTACCAACTACCCCTTTACCTAGAACTACCCCGTCAAACAGCACATTGGGGAGTTCTCCTGACTGATCACATAATCGATCTCCTTTCATAAAACACTCCCTACCTCTTACAATTTCGCCAAGCTACAACCCCAATTTAGATTAATTTCATCCCCTAGATTTAGTATTTGTACTGGCATCCCTCACAGATACCATACAAATGGTGGAGGCAAGGGTACCGCGACGTTGATTTAAAGCAACGTCGAAGGAAGTTCAGACAACGAATTTCCGCGGCAAAGATCCCTAAACCTCGTGTTAAGCCAAGCAAACGCCACCCAAAATTGGGAAAATTTTTTGAGACATAGAATTAGATAAAATCTTTATACCCAACCCAAGCCCGCCCCGCTAGGAAATAAATTTTAAACGCCACCCTTACCTAACAATACATAATTTATAGCCTTATGAATACGCCCTTACAGAAGGACATACAGCAAAGACCCATGCTCAAATTTAAAAAGACTAGTAAGGTCCACCGTGTGTTTAGAGATACAGCACACACCCTAGCCGCTGCTACCAAACCCCTACGCCCTAAAATCCTAGTTAAGAACCCTGATCTTATAACAGAAAATAACGTAGGCCAATTAGTTGAGGAACTTGAGGACGCAGTTATACATATTAAACTTAAATACCCAAAAGCGATCAGACAACGTCCCAACACACGGGCACAGACACAAAACGCCCAACAGTTGCCCCCAGATGACGGGCATAGTGTCGACTTAACCCCCACATTACCAGAAGCTTTGTTATAACACCTTAGTGACACACAGCAGACCTATAACGGATTGCAGGTCCTGTTACAACAGCTAGACGAAATTCCACACAACTCATCAAACGGGAAGCTATTTGCAGATATAAACACTATTGCAGCAACCCTAGGCGGACAAATTAACAAAGCGCTTTCCGCACTACAGGAGGTTAATATTATACACGACTTGTCGCTAGATAATATCCAGGGTACGGAGCAATTTAATCCGCAGGACGCTCCACAATCTACCCCTAATCATCCAGGCACGTCTCAAAGCAGAAATACACATACTACACCAATTCAGATCCACCACCAGCCCCTAAGCCACGTACACTCTAACGTTGCATTACCGAACGACGACTTAGAGCCCCCAGTTGAGCGTAACCCCATATCCACCCCCAACAGCTCCTACAGCGCGAACATGGCCATGCCCACGAAGTATCCCATGATACAACCCACTAGATACCCTGGTGACAAAGAGGACCCCGAGGAATATCTAAGAGCCTTCAATCGGACGGCTAAGATTAATGGTTGGACGGATGAGGACAAGAAACGCCTCTTACCAGCCTACCTCACTAAATCGGCCCTCACATGGTATGAACTCCATGAGGCCACCTTGGCAGATGCCACGTGGGGACAATTTTCAGCTGCCCTCATGAACACATTTCAGTTGACCCCTGATGAGGATGACTTATATGATAAAATCCGAGCTCATACACAAGGTCCCACGGAAGGCACACAAGCGTACATTAATGCCAAGTTATTAATGTGCGAGAGATACAATAAGCACATGCCAGTTAAGCAGAAAGTACGGCTCCTCATGCAAGGTATGCGCCCTACATTAGTTGACAAGCTGTGTACATTACAGAGTAGCACAGTGCCGGAATTGCAAGCGAACATCAGGTTTATTGAGGAGGGCAATAAAATGACCCAAAAAGCCGTGGATCAGCATATCCGTACAGACAACGGAGATTTGCATCAACAGATCCGCGATCTGACTAAACAAATGCAAGAAATGCAAATCACGGCCATCCACGCTAGCCCTAAAACACACCCTCAGGGGGATGAACATAGAAATATATGGCGAGGGCCAAGGGGAAAGCAACAGGGTCAAAGTAAACCTACCCACCCCCATTGGCGTAATACACCCCCGGTAAGAGAGGCGAATTATTATTCGCAATACCAGGAGGATGTGCCACGCCATAACGAGTCCCATCCCTTCCCGCGGACACAGTATCCAACAAATACTCGCCCGCGCGGCAACACATCCCCAGACCGCACACCAAACCGTCATCCCCAATATAGGGACGACCGAAACTGGCAGCATAACCAAAACGCCAGATACGCACGACCACCCAATGCCACTCAATATCGTCGGCCAAACTCACCCCCGCAGCATGAGCGGTATGAGCCTCTATATGAAAGACCTCCCCCGGTATACCCTCAATACAGCCCTGTCCAAAGAGAGAGAGGACCGGAGGACTACCCGCTGCCCGACCACCCTCCACGGGATGAACGCAGGCGGTCACCCTCGCGTGATAGACACGGCTTGCTCCCCAAACCCCAATATCAGCCCCGGCCAAACAACTGGCGAAACGAGGCACCCAGGGGACAGCCTCGTTACACCGAAAACAGAGGTTATTCCCAGCAAAAAAACTTTTAGATAGGGAAGGGCCAGTACCCACAAACTCGGATAACCCTTCCCTAACAACCAATAATCGTTCAAATCCACCCTCCAAAAGCGAGTCCAATGCTAAAGCCAGAAAACCAAAAGTCACCCCAACTGTCGCCCGTCAGAATACAGAGCAGGAAATCCCTCCCCGATCGCAGCTCCAGGAACATACGGTCAAAGGGGACGGGAATTGCCTTTTCAGAGCGCTTAGTTTTCTGCTCCATAAAACTGAGGACCAGCATAAGGAGCTCCGAACGCAGCTGGCCATGTATGTCATGACACATTGGGACGATTACAAGTATTTCCTCGCCGACGGTAATGATGCCTTATTCCCCAATAAATATGCATATGGGGATTATATGCACCGAGACGGCACTTACGCAGGTGCAACAGAGATTACCGCCCTAGGCCACGTCCTTAAGACCAACATCCATGTATACACACTGGATAAAATGGCGCCAATGTTCTCTACCGTAGGATATGACAAAGACCTACACCTCTTGTTCACGGGAAGTCCGAATGCGGGTCATTACAGCCCTCTCACCAACACATCATCTCACAAACCTCAACCGGCCGCCCCTCAGAGTGGGCAGAAGCTCAGGAAAGGCATATTAAAGAACAGAATTAACATTACCAACCCTCAGAACGCGCCCGCAAATAGCACAATTAAGTTACCCGTGTTAAGCCCACCCACATTGATTTTACCCGTGGACACAAGCGGCCCGACCACTAAACCAGGTGCGGCAAAGCCGGTAACTTCTATAGCCACCGGCGCAAGCACAGTATTTTCACAAACACTTGGATATAAACCCACAACCACTCAAACAAACCGGCCCTTTAGGACACCATTGCCCAGGCTAGGAATAACATCAGAGGATAGCAGACATAGTTATAGATATTTATCGAGCCACCGAAAGCTCAAGAGAAAGCTTCGGACAACACAAGTGGCAGATAGACATGACACAGCTGAAGCGCGATTCCCAGTTTCACGGGACTCAGCAAAGCGTGTCAGGTTCAGTAATCAGGCCACAACACCGCGTTTGCTCGACACACGTAATAGACCGGAAGAACACACAGCCTCGCAGGATACGATAGAAGGCGATAAAAACAAATCACCGTCCCAAAATCCCCTGGTTCCAATAATAACATACACTCTTAACAACATGTACACTGCACAAGATGGACACAATATTACAGCCCTGTCTAGCCCGGCCAAAATCAACGGGTACCAAATCCAAATTCTAATTGATACTGGGTCAGCTATTTGCTGTGTAAGCAGTAAGTACATCAACGGCGAGAGCATACGCAAGATGCCTATCAACACTTGCCTTGTGGCTGCCAACTCGCAAACCATTTCATGCTTAGGCATTACGGATGTACATTTGCAAATAGGATCCTTTGAAACCAGCTTTCCCATGTTCGTCATTAAGGACCTTTCCGTCCCGGGAATCATTGGCACGAACTTTCTTGCCCAGTTCGAAGCCAATATTAGCTTTGTCACTAATAACATACGATTAGTGAACGGAGACCTTATTACCACACACCCAATATCATGCGCCCGGGACACATACAACCCACGAGCGCATCGAGACGCGCAAGCACACCAGGTCTCTCCGTTGGTTAAAATAGTACCGCCAACGAACACAAGTGCTGACACAAACACGCCCGCTACTGGGGAAACACAGTTACTAACCCCAGAGCAGAATACAAAACTTGAAAATCTATTACGAGAATATAAGGATATTTTTGCCCATTCCCTTGCAGATTTAGAGGTGACCGACTTAATTCACCACCGTGTGGAATTAACCAGTGATACTCCCGTTCACCAGGCACCTTACAAAGTTAGCGCCAAAGAGAGACAAGCTATAGAAACACAAATTCAGGAGATGCTCCAAGCCGGTATAATTCACCCCATCGTGTCCAATTATAGCGCCCCGGTACTCCTTACCCGAAAACCGGATGGTTCCCATAGATTTTGTACCGATTATCGGCGCCTTAATAGACTCATTAAGAGTGACAATTACCCGCTACCGCGAACAGACACTTACCTAGAGGCCCTGAGCGGGGCAAAGTATTTTTCGATAATGGATTGTTATTCCGGATTTTACTCAATCCCTGTATATAAACCCGATAGGCACAAGTTGGCATTTGTCACCGAAAACGGCCTCTACAGTTACGCGGTCCTCCCCATGGGTTTAAAGAATGCCAGTCAAACATTCCAAAAATTGGTAGACAAAGCATTCGCAGGCCTCAAATACCGCTCGGTATTAACTTACATAGATGACATAACAGTCTTTTCACAAATCTTCGAAGAGCACATTATACACTTAACCGAAGTTTTGACAGGATTAGGCACGCTAAATTAAAGCTAAAACCATCCAAATGTCAATTTGCGAAAACGAAGGTCCATATTCTCGGCCACATTGTCAGCCGCGAAGGTATCACACCTGACCCTGCCAAAATCGCCGCAATTACCGATATTCCAATGTCGGAAAACATTAAACAGTTACGTTCTTTTATGGGACTAGCGAGTTATTATCGTCGATTCATTCATGGGTTTGCACAGATAGCTAACCCTCTCACTGAGCTTACACACGAAAAAACACCATTTATAATTACAAAGATACATAGAGAGACCTTTGAGAAACTCAAACATTTACTCACTACACCGCCCCTGCTCCAGCATTTTCAAGAAGGTAGACCCACCTTTGTACACGTGGACGCAAGCCAATTTGGCATCGGGGCAGCCCTATTACAAGAGGCCGATGATGGAAAACAACACCCGATTACATACGCTAGCCGCAAACTTACACCGGTGGAAACTAGATACTCCGCTACCGAAAGAGAAATGCTTGCATTCTCGTGGGCCGTAAACTACTTCCGAACATACCTGTATGGTATACACTTTACGGTAGTTACGGATCACGCCAGCCTTCTCTACTGGGATAAATTTAAAAATCCTAATTCACGGCTTAACAGATTCATATTTAAATTGTATGACTACACGTTTGAAGTTAAACACAAGAAAGGAAATGCGCACCTTGATGCAGACGGTCTCTCTAGACTACCCGTACTCGAACCTCCTAAAGAGGATAATACTCATGTCTGGGATCCTTTACCCACATTTGCTGTCACTCAAATTGATACAAAATAGGAGCAAATAGACGATCCCCAGTTGGGACAAATTAGAATTGCTCTACAGGATCGCGACCAGGTAGATAGTAAAACTGCCCGCTTATCACGTAGATTTTTTCTTGATAAGGACGATATCCTTAGGTGCAAACCCACGGCCACACATGACGTCACACCCATTGCCCTTCCCACTACACTCCGCAACCACGTGATGACGGAATACCACTGTCCACCAATTAATGGCGCACATTTTGGAGTCCATAAAACATATTTACGCATTCGCAATAAATATTACTGGGAGAATATGAAAAATGATATTACAGAATTCATTAAAACTTGTCACACATGCCAGAGATACAAACACCGCCCTGGTAAACCACATGGGTTACTCCACCCCATCCCTGTAGGTGAACTTTTCCACCGCATAGGTATTGACGTAAAAGGTCCAATTACAACATCAGACAAAGGTAATAAATACATATTAGTAGCAACCGAGTATCTCACCCGATACATCATTACTAAAGCGGTCCCAAAAGCTAGCGCACAGCACATTGCAGAGTTCCTCATGGAAATAATTACCAAATACGGTACTTTCCGCACATTATTATCCGACAGAGGAACAGTTTTCACATCAAATGTTATCACACAGCTTCTCAAATTACTTCAAATTAGAGCATACACAACCACTAGTTTCAGTCCTCAGACGAATGGATTAACTGAGGCTATGAACAAAATCCTTGGCAGCGCAATAGCTCGTTTTACTAACGACAACGGCACGGACTGGGATAATTACCTCCCAGCGGTAACATTTAGTTACAACACATCCGTGTCGCAGGCGACCAAACACACCCCGCATTTTCTGTTACACGGATATCACCCGCGCAGTCCGATCGACAATATTTACATCCCACAGGATACACTCCCTAGCAACGTTGAAAGATTGCAGTATTTATGCACAGCCCGTAACACCGCGCGACAAAATATCCATACATCACAAAACAGACAGAAAAAAACATATGATAAAGCTCACAAACACCAGGAATACAAACCCGGACAGCTCATTATGATATGGTCACCCACTCGCATTAAAAATGTGTCCGAATTCCTAATCCCGAAATGGACAGGTCCGTTTAGAATCCAGAGAAAAATTTCGGACCTAAACTACCTTGTCAACATTCGGCACAATCACAAAATTATTAAAGACACGGTTCATGTACGCCGTATGAAACCATACTATTCACGGAAAACCACCCCCACACCTCACCCTCCCGCGGCTAAGAAACGCAAGCGCTAAGCTATTAGCGTCAGGGAGAAAGACACATTTTTCCGCCACATAACTCGAACCCAGTGAAAGGTAAATTGAAACAAGCGCGCCACGCGCTATGGCACTTACTAGCCAGGATCGCAACCAGCACTCACTGGAAATTCCTCACACTCCATGTGACGAGAATTAATTATAGGTTGCATGTTTAATTGTAAGAGGTATAATAAAATATACCAGGTTATATTACATGTGTACTATATTATGATAAATTGATGAATTTTGTTAACACAAACTAGCTGCAAATAGCGCATGGCTAGACACATATTCAATACTACTTGGGCACTACATTTTCCCATAGGTCCCCATAGCTCAAATACGCCATACAAGCCTTGGCAAGGGCGCCAAGTAGAATGTGGCATATAGTCACCACACTCAGAGACAGGAGTCACCACCAAGTTTTAGTTGGTCATACAATATAACTCGACTTTAAGCCTAAAAATCCCCATAGGACATACTGACAGAGTAAGGTTGATAATAATTATACATTTATAATATGATAGGTGCACGAAGATTTTCATAGACAATACATGGTAGATAGAATATTACACATGTCGTATACAGCGTGCAGCAAGCGAGGTCACGACTCTGCCGTAGCAGGCGGAAGTAACAAGACACGGAGCGCGTGGTCAGCGGAACACGCTTAGTCCATAGCAACATGATGATGATGATGATGATAATTGTTGTTTTAAGGGGACTAACATCTAGGTTATCGGCCCCTGATGGTTTGGGTGATCGTGAAGATGAAAATGAAAAGCGAACTTAAAACTAAAACTAACTACTAACCTACATACTAGAAGAAGAAATGGAAAACTAAAGGAGAATAAGGCAAATAAAGGACAGGAGGAAAAGAAATGCCCTCAACCCTCGAAGAAGGCGGATTGAGGGACTTGGAAGGAAGGAGAGCCATGAAAGGCAGATAGGAAAGTGAAAGAGGAGAGGGTCCGCCCCAAAAGGTAAGGGACAAAAAGGGAAAACGGACCCAGCTCAGGAATCCCTCGGGGTCGCCAACTCCCGAACTCACCAGCCGTGAGCCCCTGAGGGTGTAGCATTATCTAGGGTGCACCAAAAGTGGTGGGGCTACATACACCCGGCCTCCTTGAGGGCCTTAAGCAGAAGGCAGGAGATAACATGAAAAGAAAAAGATGGCTGACCCCTCGCAGAAGGAGGGAATCAGAAAAGATGAGACAAGGGCCAATTAAGGCGGGAAAGGAAGTGACTCCCTAGGCCTCGGATGCCCTAATACCGTCGGGGTCGGAAGAGAACAAGAGTTGACCAAGTGAGGTCGACAGGAAAGAAGACAGAGAGGAGCCCGGCACAAGTAAGTGGAAGCAATGCCGGGCTCAGCTGGGGCCCCGTGGTCGCCAACCCACGCCCACTCCATAGCAACAGGGATTTACGCAAAGTCACGTAAAAATGCCACACTCACACATGGCCGTGCGAAGCATGGGGTCATTTACCCATATGTGGGCCATATGGCAGACAATAGCAGGATTTCTTAGAAATATATTCGGCAATAAATACGTTACATGGTCCATAGCTATTCTACGTTATCTCACGGCTTACTTTTAAGTCCAGAGCAGGTGTTTGCCTACCCTCCGGGGATAACGATAAGGAATAAGTATCGAGCATAAACCTAATCATGCCGGATTTTATAGATAATATTTAGTAAAGGCCCTAGGATTATCTTTAACATATAACAAGTAAATATACACTTGATTACACAAACAAGAATATACAGAATACGGAATACACTATCGTTAGCGGCTTCGGTGGCGTAGTTGGTAGCATGCTGAGCTTCTATGCCCAAGATAGCGGGTTCAAACCCGGCCGAAGCCGTCGGATTTTTTAAGAGCGTTAAAAATCCCTCAGTATGCCTTCCTTCGGAGGGGAAGTAAAGCCGGCGGTCCCATGTCATAGATTTATGGCATGTTAAAGATCTTTCCACTAATTACACCTGTGTGAAACTAAATTGGATAGGTTAAGAATGTAAACAACGCTCTTAGGTTGCTACGTTCGTTGCCAAGAGCCGACTGCGGTGGCGTCTAGTAGCTAGTTCTGAACTAGGCCTAGTAGTCGTTGACGGTGGCGTTTGGCGGCAAAAGTAGGAACTATTTGAAAATTCAAAGTTGCAGTCTCTACTTGAATTAAAAAACAGATACACACACTAATACAGTCATCACAATTAACACCGGTTATCAGACAGATTCTACACACACCCAAAGTACACGGGGCTACATGACCGCGTTGTCGCAGCCCCTAAACTAAGGAACCAACCAACCAACACTATCCTTAGACAAATACATCCGGTCAGGAAGATACAATGCGTAATTTTCACTGCTATATAGCAGAACACCCGATAAAGGTAGCCCATTATATTCCCCCACGAACAATCTACCATGCGGATCGCAATATTAGCTGTGCATACACATATTGCTACACCCCGCCATATTTTTCATTTTCAAGGAGTGGAGAGTGCAAACCACTGACACACTTTCCTACACAATTTTACATAGAATTGCTACAGCCATAGGAATGCGACATATGCTTTCAAACATGTAAAAACACAATCCAGAATACTACATATATTTTCCTGGAGTAAAAAGTGAAAACCACTGAAACACTTTTCTCCACATTATTACAGAGAATTTTTATACCCATAGGTGCATCATATGATTACGAACATACAAAATACACTCCAGCATACCACATGTATACTAGATAGTAAACACATTACTAATATACATAGCACTTATCACATTTCGGTACGATATAATGACAAAATAGTCCCATTAGGATTTAGCCAAAGAGGACATATATAGATTCCCAGAATACAGATGAATAGCTAATGACCTTTGCCCAGGGTGTAAAACACGCCAGCTATACAGACCAAACCGCGGGTAAACAATACATTAAATGCGTAACACGTGCGTTTGACAGTTCCTTCGCGGAGCGATAACAAAGCCTTAATGGTCCCAACCCACTCTTGTCGCTCGCATCCAATCACAGTAAGGACATGATAAACACGACCTGCTCCAGCCGGACAGCCAATTACAGGCTACAGGTCACGCCTCACACTGACGACAGGTGATATCTCACATACACAAGCGTTATCTCCGAACACGCCTCCCACGGGATAGATAACATGCAAACTGCCATTATGGATTTAAGTCGCATAGTGCGCGCCAAATTTGGAAACGGCACTAAATGACAGACATGTAGTTATTACAATATAATTCAAACAATAGGGTAACCAAATGATTTTATTTTAGTTTACCCCTATCATCCCTCGACCCTTTACGCCGGGATAACATATTTAACGGCCAGAAACCAATATTATCGGGGATATTTACACCGCGCCACGCTTTACAATAAATACGCCACATTTTATATCCTAGCGAACTTTTGATACATTTTTGCCCTCAGATACACTCTTATCTAAACACGCCAGCAAATATAGAACAATATAAACATATATCCGTCATCAAATAGGTAGATAAATCCACTTTCCCTTTAGGAGGTTTTAATTTATTTTATTTTGGAATACGGCGATATTATTTAAAACATTATCTTTCAGAGTTAGACCGGCAGAGTTGTTCTAGGTGACAGCATGTCCATATAACCACCATACATTATCCCCCTTTTGAAACCCATAATTAAAAATCCACACTTAGGGATATTTATGGACATAGTTTAATAGATAGATGATGATGATGATGATAATTGTTGTTTTAAGGGGCCTAACATCTAGGTTATCGGCCCCTGATGGTTTGGGTGATCGTGAAGATGAAAATGAAAAGTGAACTTAAAACTAAAACTAACTACTAACCTACATACTAGAAGAAGAAATGGAAAACTAAAGGAGAATAAGGCAAATAAAAGGACAGAAAGAAAAGAAATGCCCTCAACCCTCGGAGAAGGCGGATTGAGGGACTTGGAAGGAAGGAGAGCCATGAAAGGCATATAGGAAAGTGAAAGAGGAGAGGGTCCGCCCCAAAGGTAAGGGACAAAAGGGGAAAACGGACCCAGCTCAGGAATCCCTCGGGGTCGCCAACTCCCGAACTCACCAGCCGTGAGCCCCTGAGGGTGTAGCATTATCTAGGGTGCACCAGAAGTGGTGGGGCTACATACACCCAGCCTCCTTAAGGGCCTAGAGCACAAGGCAGGAGGTAAAAGGAAGAGAAAAAGAAGGCTGACCCCTCGCAGAAGGAGGGTATCAGAAAAGATGAGACAAGGGCCAATTAAGGCGGGAAAGGAAGAGACTCCCTAGGCCTCGGATACCCTAATACCGTCGGGGTGTTTAATAGATAGATGGCATTTATATATACCATTATTCCAGTTCAGAGGATGGCAATAAACACTTACGTACCCCCCCCCCCCCATTTTCATAGGGTGGATAGCGTGTTATATTTTTGCAGCGATCGACCCAATCAGAGGAGGGAATTACGACACATATAATGCGCTGCAATATAGCCTGGTTTAAGATACCTATACATAGGATCTCTAATAAAAATGCATAGACAATATAAATAGATGAAATCTATAGCCAATAGCTCTAGATAATATATCTAGACAGCGCACCTAGATACAATTATAGCAAATACCTATCAGCAATAGCTCTAGATAGTATACCTAGATAATACCACTAGACAATACCTCTAGTTAAGGAATTCTACTATATATAATAATAATAGATGACCAGTTTTTTTAAGATAGTCTTTATAGCCTATAAGTCTAATAAATATAATACGAGCGTAAAAAGCAGTCACATATTATTATGGCGATAGGTGCCATATATTACCCATAGTATGTCCATGCCACAGAGCACATTTACCTCCCATGATACACATTAAACAATATACAAATAACACAGATACACTTCTTCCCCTATCCATGCGAGGCACTATGGTTATTATGCAAATACCAGGGTGTATACCATGCCTTATCGCTCATGGTTGGATGTTAATGAACACTCGGAACCTTAAAGCTAACAGCTAGCGTTCCAGGCTTAACACTAGTGCATGCAATGATATCTTTTTTTCACCAATGTTTTCACCCTGCATGTTAACTAAAAGCATACAATGCTAATCCACATCCTTCAGCACGGTCACTAACAACCAAGGCTGAATACCCAGATCCTACACAATAAAATCCTCACCTACACCGGTCGAGAGTTCCTACCCATTAACGTATCCATAAATCCCAGTAGGACCAAGATTCCGTGAACCTTTATTACCATCCCGTTACCAGTAATTAACAACTTTTTAACATACATACAATTACCCAATAACATGGGAATACCAGTCCACATCCCTCACTTACCTACTAACATGTGAGAAGGAAATATACGCAGCTGATATTAGCTGGAAATCCGATTAACCAGGCGCAATGATAATACACCGTGCCACCACAATTGTCCACCCCGTATAACTACAACACCATAAAACAACATTAAAACGCTAGACACTTATTCTTCATGGTTTACGCACGGCGATGCGCTTGGAAGGATGTGAAATATGTTTTCTAGTTGAAAATATATATTGAAAAATATTTTCCAGGCGAAAATATATATTAATGTGTCAATAAATTGTACCCTTGACATGACATGAGAAGACGTCGACGGTGACGATCGACGAGAGGTTATAGTGGTGACGCGCTTGGGAGGGCAAGCGCCTGTGTTGCGAGGAAGTACCTAGCCTGTCTCCTCTCAATATAAGGTCCGTTATACCGTTTTTTTTTGCCTTAGCGTCGTCTAAACTATTCCTGCGGATGGAGGATTAATGGTTCGATGAGGGAATACATTTACCCCTACATCGAACAGAATACTTCCTCCTTCCCAAGACGACCCATAGGACTAAACGTTAGTCAGTAAATAGAGTTAAGTAGATGCTCTAGAATAGGGGCAAACGCCTGCAGCGGCAGGTGTATAGGAATAAGATGAGTATTGAGAAAAGGGAGTAATGAGATAAGTGTATAAGGAGATAAGGAAAGAAGGAAATAGTAAGAGAATATGATAGTGAAATAAGGGTATAAGGAAACAAGGAAATAAGGAAACAATAACAGAATGTGACAAGGAAAGAATACAAAATAATAAGGGAATAATAACACAAGAAATGAAATGAAATAATGAAACAGTGAAATAATGAACAATTATATTCCGGGCCGAGGTATGCAGCACCGATGACCTCTTTGCTCATACCCCCGATGAACAAAGCGCATAAGCAGCACATACATAATGGAACTACGATTCTTTTTCCCTGGCCGAGGTAACATACATTATTGTGCCCCAGGAAGAAGAATAGTTATATTGCACAAGAGGCAATATAAGAAGCGTCGAGACCGGACACAGCGCGGATAGGGATGCAATTTGCACATGTAGCATAGACCAAGGATGGCAATGCGCGTGGGGGGTCAATCGATACGGAGGTAACTCCTAGCGCAGGCTATGTAAGAGTAAATCAAACCACTATACGTATGGGTCAACTGGGTAAGCCATTTCAAACAGAATCCGTAGTTTTCGCAAACCACAATCTGCATTCGTAGTCACTCGGGTTACCGATACTACATTGCAAATTGGACGAAGGTCCCTGGATTACTATACGTCCTTAATGCCCCATACCATGTTACGTATTTAGCCGGTCCACTGGTAAAGGAAGTCCTTCTAGGCCCTCTTAGTTCCAACACCACCCTGCGTATTGGACAGCCCTTGGTTCAATTTCAACATCATAAAAATCCGTATATTTTTTTACGGCATAGAAACCAAAGACTATATATCTCGTGAGTAGAATTCTGCAACCCAGGCATACGACTAGTTATTAAAAATATGAGCGCTGAGTCCGATCTTGCATACGCAAGTTAGACACAAAGGTAAACACAATAATGAATAAAGTTAGTAGTAGAGCAATGGTATAAAACAGAAGTAGATAGGAATACAGAACAGTAAAATCATAGGAGACAATGCATAAGAAAGAATAAAGAAAGCTAAAGATGAATACAATAATGAATGAAGATAATGGTAGAGCAATGATGTAAAACAGAAATAAATAGGAGTAAAGTACAGTGAAGTTACAAAGGATAATGAATAAAAAATAGAGTGTGAATACATACCCAGTAAGAGATAAAGGTTGAAATAATACAAAGATTTAGGAGAAAGATAAAGGTGGATAAGTAAATACAAGGGTAAACAAAGAGTTAATAAAACATGGCCAGTAGCATTTAAGAATCTAGATATTATGATAATAAACATGTATTTCCATTTCAGCGCAGGTTGAAAACCTGAGGCGCTGATCCCAGACAAAGCACACATGATGGTGCACAATTTGAAAGCATGTATCGGGAGTGGCTCCATTTTAGGGCGCTCACCGACAATAACAATGATAATGATGAAGGGTGATTTATTAACTACAAATAATGTTTATATATATGCTTCCACAGACAATGATAATGATCACAGGATTATTTATTAACTACAAATAATGTTTTTATATATGCTTCCACAGGTTTAACCCCGCAAAGGACGAGGGAAAATGCCCTCTGAAATAATCATTTTTATATTATGGATCCACTACAATTGTAACAAAAAAATTTTTATGCACTAACCATATGATTTTTTATTGTGTTACACAACTGCCCCACCCCCAATAGTGTACACACAAATGCCCCATAAAACAGCCCCCCCCCCTAGCACACAATACCCATTTTCAGGCACATATCCAGACCACAGTAGAGATATACCTGTGGGATATCCTCCACTGAAGGTCGGATCAACGAATCAAATTAGCACCTAAAATGAGAGGTGCATTACGGCCACACAACTCGCGCCTATCTCTGTAAAGGACGAGTTGTGCAGCCAAGATGACTTCGCTCGCCCACAGGGAGCAAGCCATACAATAAAATATTCTGTAAACAACTAGTATATCACCTGCAGGTAGTAGATAATAGATAATAAATAAGGGGTAATAGATAATAGACAATAGATTATAATTACATATTCAGTTAAGAAATACAATCGAAGGAAAGGTAAAAGATGTTGAATACAGTATTCGAAGGAGTATAGTTGCGCAACTACAGTGATCACAAAAGGAGTATAAATAATTATGAGAAATTGGTTTATTTGTTGATACAGAAGGATAACACATAAATAAGAAAGGTTAATTTTACTAGTCCAGAAAGACAACACAGTTAAATGTATTTGGTTTTGTTTTTATTGAAGATCGATGTGAATAAGAGTAATGAATTTTGTTGCTGTATTGATATGAATAATAGGGTTTTATTTCAGGTTTTAATGGTTTTAATGATGATGATGATGATAATTGTTGTTTTAAGGGGCCTAACATCTAGGTTATCGGCCCCTAATGATCTGGGTGATAGCGAAGATGATAATGAAACGGAAACCAGAACGAAAATTAAGTGAGACGGAAAATATTTACAAAAAGGAACTCGGATTGAAACGACTCACAAAATGTTCTTACAAAAGGGAATTTAGAACGAAAAGATTCACAAAAGGAATAGATTGAAAAAGACCCACAAAATGAAGGCTAGGTTCAAAATACGTACAAAATGCAATGTAGCGTCGAAATACAAAATGCAACTGAAATTCAAAATACTTACAAAATGCAAATGAGATCGAAAATACGTACAAAATGCAATTGAGGTTCAAAATACTTACAAAATGCAATTGAAATTGAAAATACACAATGCAATTCAGATTGAAATAGGCCTTATCCCAGTTCCAATCCAAATTATTCACAAAGTGCAATCGAAATTCAAAATACTTACAAAATGCAATTGAAATTGAAAATGCTTACAAAATGTACGGTGATTCCAACGACTCATGTGGATTGACAATACTTACAAAAAGCAATTTAGATTGAAAATACTTGACAAAATGTAATTTAGATTCAAAATACCCACAAAATGCAATTGAGAATCAAAATACGTGCAAAATGCCCCCAAACAAAATGCAATTTAGATTCAAAATTCGTGCGAAATGCGGTTTTGGTTGAAAATACTTACAAAATGCAATTGAAATTCAAAATACTCACTAAAAGGCCCCGCAACCTGCATTGAAAGACTTACTAAAAAGCAATTTAGATTGTCAATCTTTACAAAATGCAATTGAGGTTGAAAACAATCGCGAGATGTAATTTAGATCGAAAAAACTTACAAAATGCAACATAGATCAAAAATGCCTTAAAAATCGATAAAAGGGAATTTAGATACACGGTGATTCGAGTAACAAAAACAGTGCGAGAATCTTAAAGAGAAAAGGAAATAGAAGGAAAAGAGGAGAGGGGAGGGGAGAGAGGAGATGATGATGATGATGATAATTGTTGTTTCAAGGGGCCTAACATCGAGGTTATCGGCCCCTAATGATCTGGGTGATAGCGAAAATGATAATGAAATGGAAACCAGAACAAAATTATCGAAGACTGAAAATACGTACAAAAAGGAACTCACATGGAAACAACTCACAATATGGTCCTACAAAAGGGAATTTAGAACGAAAAGTTGCACAAAAAGAATAGATTGAAAAAGACCCACAAAACGTAGGCTAGATTCAAAATACGTACAAAATGCAAAGTAGCGCCGAAATACTTACAAAATGCAAATGAAATTCAAAATACTTACAAAATGCAAATGAGATCGAAAGTACGTACAAAATGCAATTGAGGTTCAAAATACTTACAAAATGCAATTGAAATTGAAAATACACAATGCAATTCAGATTGAAATATCCCAGTTCCAATCCAAATTATTCACAAAGTGCAATTGAAATTCAAAATACTTACAAAATGCAATTGAAATTGAAAATGCTTACAAAATGTACGGTAGATTCAAACGACTCATGTGGATTGACAATACTTACAAAAAGCAATTTAGATTGAAAATACTTGACAAATGTAATTTAGATTCAAAATACCCACAAAATGCAATTGAGAATCAAAATATGTGCAAAATGCCCACCAAACAAAATGCAATTTTGATTCAAAATTCGTGCGAAATGCGGTTTTGGTTGAAAATACTTACAAAATGCAATTGAAATTCAAAATACTCACTAAAATGCCCTGACGCCTGCATTGAAAGACTTACTAAAAAGCAATTTAGATTGTCAATCTTTACAAAATGCAATTGAGGTTGAAAACAATCGCGAGATGTAATTTAGATCGAAGAGACTTACAAAATGCAACATAGATCAAAAATGCCTTTAAAAAAATGGTAAAAGGGAATTTAGATACACGGTGATTCGAGTAACAAAAACAGTGCGGGAATCTTAAAGAGAAAAGGAAATGGAAGGAAAAGAGGAGAGGGGAGAGAGGAGAAGGTCCGCCCCAAAGGGAAGGGACAAAAGGGGAAAACGGACCCAGCTCAGGAATCCCTCGGGGTCGCCAACGCCCGAACTCACCAGCCGTGAGCCCCTGAGGGTGTAGCATTATCGACGGTGCACCAGAAGTGGTGGGGCTACATACACCCTGCCTCCTTAAGGGCCTAGAGCACAAGGCAGGAGGTAAAAGGAAGAGAAAAAGAAGACTGACCCCTCGCAAAAGGAGGGTATCAGAAGAGATGAGTCAAGGGCCAATTAAGGCGGGAAAGGAAGAGACTCCCTAGGCCTCGGATACCCTAATACCGTCGGGGTCGGAAGAGAACAAGAGTTGACCAAGTGAGGTCGACAGGAAAGAAGACAGAGAGGAGCCCGGCACAAGTAAGTGGAAGCAATGCCGGACTCAGCTGGGGCCCCGTGGTCGCCAACCCACGCCCACAAGATGTGAGCCCCTGGGGGGTAATGGTTTTAATGATGTTACACAATATGAAGACTAATTTTTTTATAACATTGTTGATTTGTAACCGAAATATGATAACTTTGTAAAACACATTATTTTTTTTCCTTTCCACTCTTCTAAATTCCACATGGTAAAAGTGTCGCATTTCTCCCCACACAATAAAACACTTTTCAATTTAAACCTTTAACTACACCTTGCGACACTTATTTTTCTATCTCTCTACTCTATCCCTTTTACACACATACAGGGCACGCGAGAGCAGTTTTTCATCCCCATTGGAGGCAAGTAATTATATATATGTATCCATGACCTCCCCATTTAACCCTCGGATGTTTTTTTCCTCTCGTGTGTTCCTGCACCCCTTAATTTACCATGTTACAAGTGAAAATTTTATAATATGTCATGATTTATTTACCAAGTTATTATGTTCATTATGTTTGTACATCAAACATACAATAAGGGATCCAATTGACATCCCATCAAGTATACGCATAGTATGAAAAATAGTAAGCTTCACACCCCACTGTTGATTTTTACGAAACAAATTGTAAAGAAATATTGTTCCCCTCACCACAGACAATTACACTTGATCGCTAAGCACACCCGGACACCCAATTAATAGAAGGCACAATTATTCAGCTTTCAACTTTCGACAATTAAAAGTATAGCATTAAATTTATATTTACCCCCTAACTTACCCCTATCTTCTACGAGGTTACCAATCCACCCCCTACGACACCAACCATACAACGATGACCTAAATTAAAAGAAGAAAAGAAAAGAAGAGAAGAGCAGAAGACAGAAGATTATCAAGAAAGAAGTTGATGTCTTATTTTTTCAAAAAACCACCCCCACGTCTTCGTCCAGTTATCGAGGTCGATAACCAACCCTACAAAGGGGGTTGTTGTACCCCTAGGGTACGCTATACCATCCCTTAAGGAAAATATACAAATTCCCAAAACTACAGACTTCTGATATAAAATTCTAATAAAATACCACCTACAAAATTACATGAAGAACACAAGTACCACATTCAGGAAGTCAGGTAGGCCCATGCCAAAGGCAACGACCTGAATGAGGTGCACGACTCATGAGGAATGTAAGAATTCGCCGAGCGTGCACACCAAAGTTATAAAAACCCTAAAGATCAAGTGCTGGGATCATTAATTACTCAGTCCTCTCTCAGTGCAACGACGTGCCGTACCGCTGCTGTCTTCAGGTCGGGTAAGTGTCTTAGCGATCTACACTCTAACCACTACACTACACACTCCCCTCCCCCTGTGCTTGGACTGTATTTTATTTATTATTATCTACTAGTTTTAACTGCTAGCTCTTTTAGTGTATCTCTCAATAGAGATACACATTAAAACTCTAATTAACAGAAGCCACTGGTCTTACGCTTTTATTTATTTAGTAAGTAGGTTCCTACCCTAATAGATTCCACTTAGGTAGGACTTAGAAATAGCCTTAGTGTTTATTTGCTTAATCACTACTCTTGATCAGCAAGTGTCCTTGATACGTGCCGACCACAGCGAACTCGCTACTTGCTCGCGTGCTCATAGCTCTCTGCAGACCGCGTGGCGCAGGCCTCGCGCTTTGGCTTACAACTTAATAGCTCTTACCAACTACCCCTTTACCTAGAACTACCCCGTCAAACAGCACATTGGGGAGTTCTCCTGGCTGATCACATAATCGATCTCCTTTCATAAAACACTCCCTACCTCTTACAATTTCGCCAAGCTACAACCCCAATTTAGATTAATTTCATCCCCTAGATTTAGTATTTGTACTGGCATCCCTCACAGATACCATACAATATGAATAGTCGGCACTAGTTCGAATAGTCATGGATGTGGCCGGGCCTAGTGGATTGTGTAGGGGTAGGGAAAATGTGTCAACTTCTGAAAGTGATGGCGAGAGAGAAGAGGTTATGGCGCCTCCTCAATCCCAATGAAACTAATTGTGCTGTTCGGATTATTATCGACGGTAGAAGGAGCTGTTGCCTTTGCTAGGGAGAAGGGGCTATTGGCTTCGGAATATGAATGTCCGAAGTGTTCTCGGCAGATGAAGGAGACGAAGGTGTCTGCCCAACGTACATCTGACCTTGTCATGTGGCGTTGTTCCAAGTGTTCGGTATGGCGTACCATTAGAAAGGGGTCTTTTTTCGCAAAGGCCCGTTTAACCATAAAGGATATTTTATTGATGGTATATTGTTTTTGTTGGCGAATGCCTATTTACCAGGTTGTGCATGAGTTGGATGTATCGACGGTAACAGTGATTGACTGGTATGTATTTTGTAGAGAGGTATGAGGTGCTTGGTTTTCTGAACGGGGGCCTGTTGGGGGGGAGGGGGTTATCGTAGAGATAGATGAGAGTTGTTTCGGGAAGCGTAAGTTTAATCGGGGTAAGAAGATGAAAAATACATGGGTTTTTGGTGGGGTAGTTCAGGGAAGTAATGGGAGGGTGTGTTTTTTTGAAGTTGTAGATAAAAGGGATAAGGTTACTTTATTGGGTTTAATTAGGAAATATATCAAGGGAGGGTCTACTATTTATGGTGACATGTGGAAGGGTTATGGGGGGTTAAACGATGAGGGTTTTGAACATTTTGCTGTTAATCTTTCTGTTCAATTTAAAAATTATGATACTGGGGCATGCACGAATACAATTGAAGGGTTCTGGTCTGCAGTGAAGTATAGCATTGGGAAGGGAAAAAGACGGGAAGGGTCACTGCAGAAGCATTTGGATGAGTATGTGTGGCGGAAGAATGTGGACCCCGGGGTGTGTGTGTTTGAAAGGTTTCTGGTTGATTGTCGGAGGTTATATCCTCCAAGTGTGAGAGATTGAGTGTATGCTGAAGATTGGTGATTGTTTTGTTTTTTGTTTTTCATTCTTGGCAGGGAATAGTTTGAAGGCTATTGGGATGGGGGAGTTGGGGACTGGGGATTAGCCTTTGGTAATATTACAAGTGGGAAGGTGGTACGCTGTACCACATTTTCAACAAACCAAGGCCTAAATTAGGCAGTTATTAACGAATTCAAGAAGCCCCATGATATAAAGACTGGGATTTGTCTGCCTTATTCGCTTAAATATAGCTTTTTAGCTTATGCGTTGGCGGGGTCGAGATTGGTCGTTAATAGTTGAGATCGTCCTTCTCACCTGGCTTCAATTTATAATGGGTGTGTCCCTGCTGAATGATTTCTTTTTTGTTTCCGAATGAATGGGAAAGTAATTATAATTTTCCAATGTGCCAAGTTGAGTATTTGTTATATTTTTTTAAAGTTGTAATTGCTTTTGAATTACACACGTTTAAGAATATTGTTAATTTTTTTGTTTTCGTTTTACCAGAGGAATGGGTTTGAATTTTTGATTATTTTTATTGGCAAGGAGTCAAATTTATTTAATTATTGTGCTTCTGACATTGGCAAGTAGCAATGGTCAGTGTGTTCTTGGAGTTACATAATTGTTTCAATTATTTATTTTTCCTTTTAATGAATATTTTTATGTTTCGTTATTTCTTTTAACCAGAACAATGGTTCATAAATTTTGAATATTTTCATAGGCAAGTAGTCTATTTTCTATATATAATTAGTGTAAAACTTGTGTGTGTGTATGTATGGGGTGTATGTCGTATGTCTGCTGAGAATGTTTGGGTATGGATGGTCGAGTGTATATGATGTTCAAGATTTTTGATTCTTTCATTTTTGATTATTGATGATGATGATGATAATTGTTGTTTTAAGGGGCCTAACATCTAGGTTATCGGCCCCTAATGGTTTGGGTGATCGTGAAGATGAAAATGATGATGATGATGATGATGATAATTGTTGTTTTAAGGGGCCTAACATCTAGGCTATCGGCCCCTGATGGTGTGGGTGATCGTGAAGATGAAAATGAAATTTAAACTTAAAACTAAAACTAACTAATAAGGAAAAGAGGAGAGGATTGGAGAGGAGGGGGGAGGGGAGAGAGGAGAGGGTCCGCCCCAAAGGGAAGGGACAAAAGGGGAAAACGGACCCAGCTCAGGAATCCCTCGGGGTCGCCAACTCCCGAACTCACCAGCCGTGAGCCCCTGAGGGTGTAGCATTACCTAGGGTGCACCAAAAGTGGTGGGGCTACATACACCCTGCCTCCTTAAGGGCCTAGAACACAAGGCAGGAGGTAAAAGGAAGAGAAAAAGAAGGCTGACCCCTCGCAGAAGGAGGGTATCAGAAAAGATGAGACAAGGGCCAATTAAGGCGGGAAAGGAAGAGACTCCCTAGGCCTCGGATACCCTAATACCGTCGGGGTCAGAAGAGAACAAGTGATGATGATAATTGTTGTTTTAAGGGGCCTAACATCTAGGCTATCGGCCCCTGATGGTTTGGGTGATCGTGAAGATGAAAATGAAATGTAAACTTAAAACTAAAACTAACTACCAACCTACATACTAGAAGAAGAAATGGAAAACTAAAGGAGAATAAGGCAAATAAAGGACAGGAGGAAAAGAAATGCCCTCAACCCTCGAGGAATGCGGATTGAGGGACTTGGAAGGAAGGAGAGCCATGAAAGGCAGATAGGAAAGTGAAAGAGGAGAGGGTCCGCCCCGAAGGTAAGGGACAAAAGGGGAAAACGGACCCAGCTCAGGAATCCCTCGGGGTCGCCAACTCCCGAACTCACCAGCCGTGAGCCCCTGAGGGTGTAGCATTATCTAGGGTGCACCAGAAGTGGTGGGGCTACATACACTCTGCCTCCTTAAGGGCCTTGAGCACAAGGCAGGAGGTAAAAGGAAAAGAAAAAGAAGGCTGACCCCTCACAGAAGGAGGGTGTCAGGAAAGATGAGACAAGGGCCAATTAAGGCGGGAAAGGAAGAGACTCCCTAGGCCTCGGATACCCTAATACCGTCGGGGTCGGAAGAGAACAAGAGTTGACCAAGTGAGGTCGACAGGAAAGAAGACAGAGAGGAGCCCGGCACAAGTAAGTGGAAGCAATGCCGGACTCAGCTAGGGCCCCGTGGTCGCCAACCCACGCCCACTAGAAGTGAGCCCCTGGGGGTAAGAGAACAAGAGTTGACCGTTTATGTATATATTTTGGTTGTTGCATTTAATAGGAAAGTTGTCTAAACGATAATATTATGTTGGGGAATATGCCTGTTAAAATAGTAATGGATGTGTAAAATTTAGACAATTTGGCATTATTAAACAAAAAACATAAAAATACCAACGTATCAGAGGGGGGTGGGGGGGGGGGGGGCACAGCCCCCCAGTAAAAACAACATTATTAACCAACTTTGAAAAAAAAACTAAACCACATAATAACATTATTGACCGCACAGTTTTATAACAATGTTACAATGTGTAGCTATGTTAATGCGATCGGTTGTGCATGACTCTATATATATAAAAAAATAATTGGATATTATTAAAATTACGTTTTGGGATCTGTAATTAAAAATATCTACTGACATTTCGATGTGTATCGGAATCTGTAATTGACATAGGCCGATTAAAGAATTCGACGCGGAAAGTATAATGTTCCATTTAGATTTCGATGAAATGTTCTTCATTTACCAAAAGAAAATAATTATCATGTGTTTTGGAATCTGTAATTGATCTACTTAGGTCAATTATTTATTTCGATACGGAAATTGATTATATAGACTTGAATTTGGAAATATTTTTAATGTATCGGAATTTTTAATTGAACTATATAGCTCAAATATAGATTTCGATACATAGAATACGTGAATTTGCGAATTCTTTTTAGAAAATAAATTGACGGTTTTTGTGTTTTTCCACCCACAAAACTGCTATTACGTGAATTTGCGAATTCGTTTTATGTATCGGAATCTTGAATTGAACTACGTAGCTCAAATATAGATTTCGATACATACAACATAAATTGACGGTTTTTGTGTTTTTCCAACCAAAACACTACTATTACGTGAATTTGGGAATTCTTTTTATGTATCGGAATCTTGAATTTAACTATATAGCTCAAATATAGATTTCGATACATAGAAAATAAATTGACGGTTTTTGTGTTTTTGCACCCAGAAAACTGCTATTACGTGAATTTGCGAATTCGTTTTATGTATCGGAATCTTGAATTGAACTACGTAGCTCAAATATAGATTTCGATACATACAACATAAATTGAAGGTTTTTGTGTTTTTCCACCCACAAAACTGCTATTACGTGAATTTGCGAATTCTTTTTATGTATCGGAATCTTGAATTGAACTATATAGCTCAAATATAGATTTCGATACATAGAAAATAAATTGACGGTTTTTGTGTTTTTGCACCCAGAAAACTGCTATTACGTGAATTTGCGAATTCTTTTTATGTATCGGAATCTTGAATTTAACTACATAGCTCAAATATAGATTTCGATACATACAACATAAATTGAAGGTTTTTGTGTTTTTCCACCCACAAAACTGCTATTACGTGAATTTGCGATTTCTTTTTATGTATCGGAATCTTGAATTGAACTACATAGCTCAAATATAGATTTCGATACATACAACATAAATTGACGGTTTTTGTGTTTTTCCACCCACAAAACTGCTATTACGTGAATTTGCGAATTCTTTTTATGTATCGGAATCTTGAATTGAACTACGTAGCTCAAATATAGATTTCGATACATAGAAAATAAACTGACGGTTTTTGTGTTTTTCCACCCACAAAACTGCTATTACGTGAATTTGCGAATTCTTTTTATGTATCGGAATCTTGAATTGAACTACGTAGCTCAAATATAGATTTCGATACATAGAATATAAATTGACGGTTTTTGTGTTTTTCCACCCAAAACTCCTATTACGTCAATTTGCGAATTCTTTTCATGTAACGGAATCTTTAGTTGAACTATATAGCTCAAATATAGATTTCGATACATAAAAAATTGACGTTTTTGGCGTTTCCCCACCCAAAAACCCCTTTTACCCAGGCTTTTCCCGTAAATTTGTCAGAGGAGTATTTCGTGACGTCGTTGGTGACGTCACGAAAGCCGCCATTTTGTTTTAGGGGAATTTTATACGCGGGCGTATCGCAATGTATAGTAGTCCCAAGCATTTTAATGTCGATTCGGATTTGGATTTCGACCTTTTGGGTTTTTGAAATTAATTATTTTGGATTCGAGTGTGTTTCCAGATGAACAGTTTCCTACGCGCTTTCACTTCATCGCATTCCATACATTTGCGCAGTTGCCACTTCGCAGTTTAGAGAATTTTCAGTTTTTGAAAATTTGCTTTCGCAAATTAAATTTTCTTAGATATTGTTATTTTTGGATTTAGCCATTTTGATCTTCGATGATTCTTTTCATATTGTGATTTTGCACAACTATCCGACTTTACCATTTGAATTATTTTTCTCGATTTTGGATTTTCACATTTCGGTGAATTTTGGATTTGGAATTTCGAAATTTTCACTTTGAAAATTTATTCCATTTTTGATATTGGAATAATTTTTTTTTCTAGGATTTTCAGAAAATCCTAATTAGTTTTTTTTTTGGATTTTGATTAATTTGGGACTTCAATTCTGACTTGATATTTTCCAAATTTATATTTTATTCTTCCCTTGGAAGTGTAAATTGATTTTCAGTTTTGACTTTGGTAAATTTCTCGTTAGGTGGATGATGATGATGACAATTGTTGTTTTAAGGGGCCTAACATCTAGGTTATCGGCCCCTGATGGTTTGGGTGATCGTGAAGATGAAAATGAAAAGCGAACTTAAAACTAAAACTAACTACTAACCTACATACTAGAAGAAGAAATGGAAAAACTATAGAAGAATAAGGCAAATAAAGGATAAAGGACAGGAGGAAAAGAAGTGCCCTCAACCCTCAAAGAAGGCGGATTGAGGGACTTGGAAGGAAGGAGAACCATGAAAGGCAGATAGGAAAGTGAAAGAGGAGAGGGTCCGCCCCAAAGGTAAGGGACAAAAATGGTAAATGGACCCAGCTCAGGAATCCCTCGGGGTCGCCAACTCCCGAACTCACCAGCCGTGAGCCCCTGAGGGTGTAGCAATATCCAGGGTGCACCAAAAGTGGTGGGGCTACATACACCCTGCCTCCTTGGGGGCCTTCAGCAGAAGGCAGGAGATAACATGAAAAGAAAAAGAAGGCTGACCCCTCGCAGAAGGAGGGAATCAGAAAAGATGAGACAAGGGCCAATTAAGGCGGGAAAGGAAGTGACTCCCTAGGCCTCGGATACCCTAATACCGTCGGGGTCGGAAGAGAACAAGAGTTGACCAAGTGAGGTCGACAGGAAAGAAGACAGAGAGGAGCCCGACACAAGTAAGTGGAAGCAATGCCGGACTCAGCTGGGGCCCCGTGGTCGCCAACCCACGCCCACAAGATGTGAGCCCCTGGGGGGTCGTTAGGTGGAAGTTGGTTGCTACTCTGATCGTTCGGACGAAGAATTCTTTCGAAAAACAATTTTGAATTATAATATGAAATGATAATTCGAGAGGTGTACACGACTATTGTTATAGAGTGACACAATGTATATACATAATCAAATATTTCAATGTTTAATGAATATAGTTCACGCCTAAGTGACCAATGTTTTTTGATGATGATGAGATGATGATAATTGTTGTTTTAAGGGGCCTAACATCTAGGTTATCGGCCCCTGATGGTTTGGGTGATCGTGAAGATGAAAATGAAAAGCGAACTTAAAACTAAAACTAACTACTAACCTACATACTAGAAGAAGACATGGAAAACTAAAGGAGAATAAGGCAAATAAAAGGACAGAAGGAAAAGAAATGCCCTCAACCCTCGGAGAAGGCGGATTGAGAGACTTGGAAGGAAGGAGAGCCATGAAAGGCATATAGGAAAGTGAAAGAGGAGAGGGTCCGCCCCAAAGGTAAGGGACAAAAGGGGAAAACGGACCCAGCTCAGGAATCCCTCGGGGTCGCCAACTCCCGAACTCACCAGCTGTGAGCCCCTGAGGGTGTAGCATTATCTAGGGTGCACCAGAAGTGGTGGGGCTACATACACCCTGCCTCCTTAAGGGCCTAGAGCACAAGGCAGGAGGTAAAAGGAAGAGAAAAAGAAGGCTGACCCCTCGCAGAAGGAGGGTATCAGAAAAGATGAGACAAGGGCCAATTAAGGCGGGAAAGGAAGAGACTCCCTAGGCCTCGGATACCCTAATACCGTCGGGGTCAGAAGAGAACAAGAGTTGACCAAGTGAGGTCGACAGGAAAGAAGACAGAGAGGAGCCCGGCACAAGTAAGTGGAAGCAATGCCAGACACAGCTGGGGTCACGTGGTCGCCAACCCACGCCCACTAGATGTGAGCCCCTGGGGGCAATGTTTTTGAGTTGACACTCTCAAACAATGTACTTTGAACGGATATAGTTAGAAATGTTTCATGCTTATTTAACACGCACTAGGAAAGAGTCATACGATTTGTTACTGCTATTGCTTTTAAAGCGTATTTAAAATTAGTGTCAACGTCATTGAAGTACTTATAACTTGAGGGAGAGATGTTCCTTTTTGGGGGGCCGATAACCTAGATGTGAGGCCCCTTAAAACAACAATTATCATCATCATCATCGTTCCTTTTTGGTATTGCTAGATTGTTGTCTTTAGATTGAAGAGGTGTGCGATAATACCAATTGTTTCTTTGGTACTTCGAAGGTCGAATCCTGTAAGGGATGTTATGTCCTGGGAACCTTTCCTCTGTCAATGGTTGTTGTTGTTGTTGTTGTTGTTAGTTTGCTGCGTTTAGTGTGTGATTAGGATTGCAGTCTAGTTAGTCAGCTTTGAGCTGTTGTTGCCGTTCATTGGAACGTTGAGTTATTGGGTTGTGGAGTTTATTTCGACTGCTGATAGTTTATTTTACTGTGTTTGATGACAGTATTTTCATTCGTATTGTAGGATCACCTTGGTGGTGTTTGATGTTGATCTGATAGGCTGGAGAGTTCGTGCAGATCAGCAGGGTTGTCGATACCGGGTGCTCCAAAAGTTTAATATTCAGGACGTTGATATTAATTCAGTTTATTATTATTGTTATTGTTTTCGAATATTGGATCAGAACGGGGGTTTATTGGATAGCACTCCCATCTTCATTGATCGGAATGCTAAGCCATATTTTGCCTGATAATCTCGATATTGATCACTGTCAGTGTTGATAAATCCTATGTCTATAAAGATTAGTGGAGGAACATTGGGGTAGATAATGTTCTAAGATGACATGTATATAGATAGCATTCGGTATTTCTTAAATGTAGTATTTGAATTAAAAGGTATTTCGGTAAGTAAGTAAAGAATAAAACTCAGGATCTGTGTATAGAGTAAAATATCTATATTGTAAACAGTGAGAGGCCGTCACTATTTATTTTTATTAAGGGGGTCGTTTCTTTTTCTTTATAAATGTTTTTTTGTTGATCCTGATAGCAAAGGCATAGCGGTATGTTGCCAATTTATCAGTTGTTGATTTCAAGTCGTTATTTTGTGTTTTAGCTGACGTTATGTCGGAGAAGTTGTCATAAGACATTAACGATAATGACATTTAGTTATGGATTTTCGGTTAGTTTATAACCATCTTTGCGTTGTTTACGTTTTGAATAAATTTAGGTACGCATTTGCGTCTGCTTATACCATTTTCACAATACTCTTGCGTTGTGATTTATAGATAGTGGGAGGTTACGAAAATGCTATGGTAATTATAGCGGCTTGAACCATTTTATCCATTTCCCTGTCCCTGTTACGCCCGTGTGAATGAGAGTCTCGCGCTCTGGTGTATGTTGTCGCTGATCCTGTGGAGGATTTACCATTGCGTTTTGATGATATCGCCTGATATGTGTCCATGATTTTCAGAGTGTATGATGCCTGATATTTCGGTAAGTATTATTAGCCGGGGTACTGCCGTTGGTATCGATCCGCTGTCATCTTGGATTTTGGCATTCACGACACTGCTGAAATCGGGTACAGTACATTACAAGGAAGAAATAATAGAAATAAAAAGGCAAAATACTGTATTTACTTGGCTATAGGACCCCCTTTTTTTTTCAAAATTTGTAGTTCCGAAGTTGAGGGGGGCAGGGGTTACTATTGACGAGAACTTTGGAAAAATCCATCATTTTTGGGAAAGGGAGAGAGGAAAAATAAGCTATTCTATTTTGATGCTACATAGTACTATATATTTAATCAAAATAAATGAAGTTTACATCTTTAATCAGCCCATTATGAGACTGCCATAACCTCACTTTCCCGGCTATCCCGCAATGACTTTCACTACTATCCCTGCTAAGCTAAAATCTTAGTATCAAAGAAATAGAATGGACAAAGTATCAGACATGGAAATGCAAACTTTATTATTATTTGAACATAGGGAGGGAGAATGCATCACTTAAGGAATGAGTGATGGTGCTGAACGATGCCATCTCATAACATTTTGTTAACACAACTGAGTACGTATTATTCACATATTTCACATTAATATACCAATAAAGTGTCACACAAACGCCGACGGTTCTTGAAACAAATGGAATGTGTTTAAAATAAGACAGAAGAAGGCTCCCGCAAACACCACCTCTAAGCACAATACAAAGAATGCAGGCAAGAGATGAAACCATAACTTTCATTGGCGGATTTAAAGCTTGGCACTTCTACTCTGCCAATAGTGTCATCTTCTATTGTATATTGGATGAAGCCTATTGGCTACACAATTCGATATCCTGTCCAATTACGTACACTTTACATGTACGCAAAATGGCGGTCATATCGTTTGAACAACAAAATAATGTAACAAGAAAAATATTTTTGTCATAAAGGAGGATGAATTTCAGTTATAATTAAAAAAATTAAGAATGTTGTATATTGTCTCTCAGTAATTAACGAGTGGTACTATAAGCAATTTCCAAGAATTTTGTATTTTGGCTCTCGAAAATTAAGCGGGGAACTGTAGTTAGTAGAAATTTGGTATTTAATTGTTAGTAGAACGTTAGTATTTTTGTTAGTAGAAATGCTCTATTGCTTATTCTCAAAGGAAGTAGCAGCCTTTCAGAATAAATAAATTCTTTACTTGTCTTAGAGACGGCTAAGATATTGATAATATAAGCCAACTAATGGCTACACTGCGATCTGCTGCATGACTGAAAGCAACGGAAAACTATAGCAGTCACGCTTTTCCCGAGGATATGATGATGATGATAATTGTTGTTTAAAGGGGCCTAACATCTAGGTTATCAGCCCCTAATGATCTGGGTGATAGCGAAAATGAAAATGAAACGGAAACCAGAACGAAAATTAAGTGAGACGGAAAATACTTACAAAAAGGAACTCAGATTGAAACAACTCACAAAATGTTCTTACAGAAGGAAATTTAGAACGAAAAGATTCACAAAAGGAATAGATTCAAAAATACCCACAAAATGAAGGCTAGGTTCAAAATACGTACAAATTGCAATGTAGCGTCGAAATACCTACAAAATGCAATTGAAATTCAAAATACTTACAAAATGCAAATGAGATCGAAATTACGTACAAAATGCAATTGAGGTTCAAAATACTTACAAAATGCAATTGAAATTGAAAATACACAATGCAATTCAGATTGAAATATCCCAGTTCCAATCCAAATTATTCACAAAGTGCAATTGAAATTCAAAATACTTACAAAATCCAATTGAAGTTGAAATTGCTTACAAAATGTACAGTAGATTCAAACGACTCATGTGGATTGACAATACTTACAAAATGCAATTTAGATTGAAAATACTTGACAAAGGTAATTAAGATTCAAAATACCCACAAAATGCAATTAAGAATCAAAATATGTGCAAAATACCCACCAAACAAAATGCAATTTAGATTCAAAATTCGTGCGAAATGCGGTTTTGGTAGAAAATACTTACAAAATGCAATTGAAATTCAAAATTCTCACTAAAAGGCCCGGCTACCTGCATTGAAAGACTTACCAAAAAGCAATTGAAGTTGAAAACAATCGCGAGATGTAATTTAGATCGAAAAAACTTACAAAATGCAACGTAGATTAAAAATACCTTAAAAATCGCTAAAAGGGAATTTATGATGATGATGATAATTGTTGTTTTAAGGGGCCTAACATCAAGGTTATCGGCCCCTGATGGTTTGGGTGATCGTGAAGATGAAAAAAAAAATGACCATAAAACTAACTAATAACCTACATACTAGAAGATGAAATAGAAAACTAAAGGAGAATAAGGCAAATAAAAGACAGTAGGAAAATAAATATCCTCAACCCTCGAAGAAGGCGGATTGAGGGACTTGGTGATGATGATGATGATGATAATTGTTGTTTTAAGGGGCCTAACATGGAGGTTATCGGCCCCTAATGATCTGGGTGATAGCGAAAATGATAATGAAATGGAAACCAGAACAAAATTAACGAAGACGGAAAATACGTACAAAAAGGAACTCACATGGAAACAACTCACAATATGGTCTTACAAAAGGGAATTTAGAACGAAAAGTTGCACAAAAAGAATAGATTGAAAAAGACCCACAAAACGTAGGCTAGATTCAAAATACGTACAAAATGCAAAGTAGCGCCGAAATACTTACAAAATGCAACTGAAATTCAAAATACTTACAAAATGCAAATGAGATCGAAATTACGTACAAAATGCAATTGAGGTTCAAAATACTTACAAAATGCAATTGAAATTGAAAATACACAATGCAATTCAGATTGAAATATCCCAGTTCCAATCCCAATTATTCACAAAGTGCAATTGAAATTCAAAATGCTTACAAAATGCAATTGAAATTGAAAATGCTTACAAAATGTACGGTAGATTCAAACGACTCATGTGGATTGACAATACTTACAAAAAGCAATTTAGATTGAAAATACTTGACAAATGTAATTTAGATTCAAAATACCCACAAAATGCAATTGAGAATCAAAATATGTGTAAAATGCCCACCAACAAAATGCAATTCAGATTCAAAATTCGTGCGATATGCGGTTTTGGTTGAAAATACTTACAAAATGCAATTGGAATTCAAAATTCTCACTAAAAGGCCCGTCTACCTGCATTGAGAGACTTATTAAAAAGCAATTAGAATGTCAATCTTTACAAAATGCAATTGAGGTTGAAAACAATCCCGAGATGTAATTTAGATCGAAAAAACTTACAAAATGCAACGTAGATCAAAAATGCCTTAAAAATCGCTAAAAGGGAATTTAGATACACGGTGAACCAAGTAACAAAAACAGTGCGGGAATCTTAAAGAGATAAGGAAATATAAGGAAAAGAGGGGAGAGAGGAGATGATGATGATGATAATTGTTGTTTTAAGGGGCCTAACATCTAGGCTATTGGCCCCTGATGGTTTGGGTGATCGTGAAGATGAATATGAAATGCAAACTTAGAACTAAAACTAACTACCATCCTACATACTAGAAGAAGAAATGGAAAACTAAAGGAGAATAAGGCAAATAAAGGACAGGAGGAAAAGAATTGCCCTCAACCCTCGAAGAATGCGGATTGAGGGACTTGGTAAGAAGGAGAGCCATGAAAGGCAGGTAGGAAAGTGAAAGAGGAGAGGGTGCGCCCCGAAGGTAAGGGACAAAAGGGGAAAACGGACCCAGCTCAGGAATCCCTCGGGGTCGCCAACTCCCGAACTCACCAGCCGTGAGCCCCTTAGGGTGTAGCATTATCTAGGGTGCACCAAAAGTGGTGGGGCTACATACACCCTGCCTCCTCGAGGGCCTTGAGCAGAAGGCAGGAGATAACAGGAAAAGAAAAAGAAGGCTGACCCCTCGCAGAAGGAGGGAATCAGAAAAGATGAGACAAGGGCCAATTAAGGCGGGAAAGGAAGAGACTCCCTAGGCCTCGGATACCCTAAAACCGTCGGGGTCGGAAGGGAACAAGAGTTGACCAAGAGAGGTCGACAGGAAAGAAGACAGAGAGGAGCCCATCACAAGTAAGTGGAAGCAATGGGAGAGAGGAGAGGGTCCGCCCCAAAGGTAAGGGACAAAAGTGGAAAACGGACCCAGCTCAGGATTCACTCGGGGTCGCCAACTCCCGAACTCACCAGCCGTAAGCCCCTGAGGGTGTAGCATTATCTAGGGTGCACCAGAAGTGGTGGGGCTACATACACCCTGCCTCCTCAAGGGCCTTGAGCACAATGCAGGAGGTAAAAGGAAAAGAAAAAGAAGGCTGACCCCTCACAGAAGGAGGGTATCAGGAAATGATGATGATAATTGTTGTTTTAAGGGTCCTAACATCGTGGTTATCGGCCCCTGATTAAATGAAATGGCGTGAAATGAAAGGATGAAGATATAGAAAAACAGCTCACTGCTATGGATGAAACGAAAATGGTTTAGATAAAATAGACAGTGATCCCCAACAACTATGCCTTATGTAGCAGGGCAAATACTTACAAAAAGGAACTCAGATTGAAACTACTCACCAAATGGAGAGCGGTAATACGTAGGCCTACATAAGGGAATTTCGTACGAAAATACTCATAAAAGGAATAGATTGAAAAATACGCACAAAATGTAGGTTAAATCCAAAATACGTACAAAATGCAACATACAGTCGAAATACCTACAAAATGCAATTGAAATCAAAATACTTACAAAATGCAAATGAGATTGAAAATACGCACAAAATGTAATGGAGATTCAAAATACCCACAAAATTGCAATTGAGACTTAACTACTTGAACAAAGCGGGATATGTTGAAAATACAAAATGCAATTGAAATTCAAGAAACTCACAAAAGCCCCGACCCGGATATTGAAAGTCTTACTAAAAAGCAATTAAAATTGCCAATCCTTCCAAAATGCAATTGATATTGATAAACACTCACAAAATGCACTCTAGATCGAAAAGACTTACAAAATGCAACGTTGATTACAAATACCTACAAAAAAATCGCTAAAAGGGAATTTAGATACACGGGGAAAGGAAATATAAGGAAAAGAGGAGTCGATTGGAGCGGAGCGGGGGGTGGGGGAGAGGAGAGGGTCCGTCCCAAAGGGAAGGGACAAAAGGGGAAAACTGACCCAGCTCAGGAACCCCTAGGGGTCGCCAACTCCCGAACTCACCAGCCGTGAACCCCTGAGGGTGTAGCATTATCTAGGGTGCACCAGAAGTGGTGGGGCTACATACACACTGCCTCCTTAAGGGCCTTGAGCACAAGGAAGGAGGTAAAAGGAAAAAGAAGGCTGACCCCTCACAGAAGGAGGGTGTCAGGAAAGATGAGACAAGGGCCAATTAAGGCGGGAAAGTGAAAGAAGATGATGATGATGATGATAATTGTTGTTTTAAGGTGCCTAACATCTAGACTATCGGCCCCTGATGGTTTGGGTGATCGTGAAGATGAAAATGAAATGAAAACATAAAACTAAAACTAACTACCAACCTACATACTAGAAGAAGAAAAGGAAAATTAAAGGAGAATAAGGCAAATAAAAGACAGAAGGAAAAGAAATGCCCTCAACCCTCGGAGAAGGTGGATTGAGGGACTTGGAAGGAAGGAGAGCCATGAAAGGCATATAGGAAAGTGAAAGAGGAGAGGGTCCGCCCCAAAGGTAAGGGGAGAAAGGGGAAAACGGACCCAGCTCAGGAATCCCTCGGGGTCGCCAACTCCCGAACTCACCAGCCGTGAGCCCCTGAGGGTGTAGCATTAACGACGGTGCACCAGAATTGGTGGGGCTACATACACCCTGCCTCCTTAAGGGCCTTGTGCACAAGGGAGGAGGTAAAAGAAAAAGAAGGCTGACCCCTCACAGAAGGAGGGTATCAGGAAAGATGAGACAAGGGCCAATTAAGGCGGGAGAGTGAAAGATTCCCTAGGCCTCGGATAACCTAATACCGTCGGGGTCGGTAGAGAACATGAGTTGACCAAGGGAGGTCGACAGGAAAAAGACGGAGAGGAGCCCGGCACAAGTAAGTGGAAGTAATACCGGACTCAGCTGGGGCGCCTTGGTCGCCAACTCACGTCCCACTAGATGTGAGCCCCTGGGGAGCCTCCAAAGGAAGGCATACTGAAGGATATTAACGCTCTTATAAAATCGGACGACTTTGGCCGGGTTTGAACCCACTAGCTTGGGAACAGCAGTTCAGCATGCTACCCTTGAGATGATTTTTAACGAACTAAACAGATGGCAGTCGCAGGGTGGCAAGTGCGTTCTGTAGGGCGGTGGTCAAGATGCTCTCTCTTGAACGTGGCCTTTACATCTTGCGTAACGATAGAGACGTGTGGGCGAGCGTTATTATTCAGCAGATTCACTCTCTTAGTGAGCAGTCCATGCCGTTTGTTCTTGATGGACTTTTGTAGGGTTCTTGATGGACTTGTGTAGGCTACGGAGTGTCGCACAATACACGTCACTGTTAAAGGTTCGTCCGTGGTTTCCAATTGGACGACGAACTGAAGGATACCCTATGGGATTTGCTTCTGTCACAACCTCAAGACTTTTGGGAATAGGGAATCCTACGGCTAGTGAAGCAATGAGACACTTGTGCACAGGCCTGTGGTAGTGTGGTGATTACTTTTGAATAACGAATACAAATCTACCCACAGTATCTACCCACAGTGTCGTTTCGTACCTTTTCATTTGAACACCACTCGTACATATCAAATAGAGGTATAATACCTTGTTTTAGAGGGAAAACATCTGGTTCATCTGATCCGAGCGATAAGGAGGAGGAGGATTATAAAAAGTAGTTCCGTAAAGAATTATAAGCATATTTTCACATATCCTACTTGTCTTTTCCATTAAAATATCTCCCACGAAAGGATTTTCCATCTGATATACTAAAATAGCTTTGGGCACAGGATGATATGTTCATAATTGTTCGTATAAGAGTCCTAACATGTAGGCATGACGAATAGAAGGAGAAAGTGAGGAGACTCCTGAAGTTCAAGCGCGCCTCGCCAGGCAGCGCTAGAGTGGGCAAGTTCCACACTGCCGGGGTCAGCTGGTCTTAGGGATGGTGCTAAGGGAAACGAATTACTTTGTAACTAATACTCTTTTAAAAAGTAATTAGCGGTTACAATTAAAATAGCACGGCAGGGCACAATGGAAAATATAATTCACGGAAATAAGAACTACGGTCTTCATTGCATGTTACGGAACGCACAGATTCCTGGAGTATACAGTCGGAGAAAGCCCAGATCTTTCTCGTAACATCTGCAGGATTAAGGATGTGAGATTGTAGAGAGCTTGTCTTGCCACTGACTCCTAACGAATTCTTGGCCTTCGTATTTGATTGACTACCATCACAAGTAAAGCCAGCCACCCTCGCCCCAGCCTCTTCTAACTGCAAAATCACATAGACTATATTAGAATTTTTGCGAGAAAAACCCCTGGAGTAGCATTTTTGCTGGCATAAACAACAACTGGCTGCACCCAATTATGCACGAAAGGTACGAACTTGAACACTAGAGCGTGATTTGCAAGTACGTTCTTCTGGAGGTCAGGTGTGTGTCCACCTAAATCAACTAATCCATCTACTTTATCAGAAAAGCTATTTAACTCGATTTCTTCTCTTAGCTTCTCTTCTTCGAAAATTACAACACCGTAACGTGAATTATCATTCTTTTCTTCCTTAAAATAGTCTTAAATAGCATTTATACGATGCGTATTAACTCCACAAGGGCACTTAAGTCCTTTACAAAGTTTTCTCAGTGACTTTCTGAAGGCACAGGCAAGAGATTATGTCGCCGACAATGACGGGATCCTTTCGGTGATTTTATTCTCAACAATGAACACTCTAAAATGAATTCATTGCTGTACCTCATTCCATTGGGAGATTTTTCCTGGCATTTCTTGCTAAGGTGTTCGTTATCAGGGGCGGATCCAGGGGAGGGCGACCGCCCAGGGCTCCGCGGTCCTAGGGGCCCCGCGCCATGGATTTTTCTACATTTAATTAATTAATTAAGTATACTTTTCAAACTAATTTATAATTCATCTTCCTTTCTTCAGTGCAGCTATGACCTCTCGAGACCGTTTAGCAAGTTAAGATTTCAGTGAAATAATTCAAGTCTTCAGCCGGGAAAAAAGTCGCAAAGTAATATTTTAATATTTCATTGTTTACATAATCTTATTCAAGGGGACTTAAAGGTTTCTTTCATATTATTAAAATAATGTACTGTAGTGTATTCAAAATATTGTAACTATTCTTTATTTTATTATTATTATAATTATTACCAAACTATTTTCCATTTTATTCGATAATTTTTTTCTATTGTTGTGGGCCCCACCTTATCATATCGCCCAGGGCATCGCAAGGCCTGGATCCGCCACTGTAATCGTTATCTTTGTAATTAAATGCCTGTGAAATTCGAACCTGCTTCTCCAGCAAATTAATTCTCGATTTTGCTGAGTTGAGGCGGGATCTAACTCGAATTAAATTACGGTTAGCATTCTTTAGGCGCCTTTTGAGCAATATTATAGTCTTTTCAGCATCAGTAAGTACACTATGAAAAATGAAAATCCACAGCCTGCTTCCAGTCTCCGACCGGGTCAGGAATGGAATGAATGAAGCCCCTATCTAGCGGCGAGGATATGAAATGTGCCGGCTGCCGAGGCCTGACGCACTCCTCTGGGGCAATGATTAAATGAATGCCAGACGAAATGAAATGATAGTGGAGAGTGTTGCTGGAATGAAATTTTGACAGGGAAAACCGGAGTACCCGGAGAAAAACCTGTCTGCCTCCGTTCTGTCCAGCACAGATCTCACATGGAGTGACCGGGATTTGAACCACGGACTCAGCGGTGAGAGGCCGGCGTGCTGCCGCCTAAGCCACGGAGGCTCAGTAAGTACACTAGAATGACCCAAATTCTTATCAACATTGGACTGAACTTTTAATGCCTCATTCGTTGCTCCACTCCCATCTTCAATCTTCTTTCTTCTTTTTCTGGTGGTGTCGAGATTCTTTTTCCTGTTGGGAGCTTTACGGGACTTATTCTTACTACTTCGGTAAATTAGGGGGAAAATGAGGCACTGCTCCAGGACGTAACTTCCACCACACACGAGAGATTTCCACTTCTTCACCATTCACTATAAAATTATCTGATTTTACTATCAAATCAGCAGAGAAATGAATTTGACAAATTCTACTACTACGCGTTAACTTCGTATCCTTTCGTGGAATAGCTCTGGCCCATTTTTCAAATTGATTTGTATCCTTCGGTGGTGAAAAAAATCGTATATCGTCAACTACTCGACCATACCCTGACTTACAGCCAGGTACAAAACAATAAGGCATGTTGAACTATTAAATGAACCAAGCCACATAAGAAATATGTTTGAAGTACACAAAACACAAAACGCTGATGTACACAAGACACAATGAACTGAATTTAAGAACTGAAAGCAAAGAAAATTCAATTTAATTCACACAAATATCTCACACAGTAACTTCTCGCGCACTTTCTACGACCCGGCTCGACGGAAACACAGCACGTGTTGGACATAATCGCTTACAGTGCTTGTAGCGGCGGGACCAGAAACTACCGTGCTAAAATGGCGGAGTCCTCACACTAGGTCCTTCTATTCGTCATGATGTAGGTTAGTGATGATGATGATAATTGTTGATTTAAGGGGCCTAACATCTAGGTTATCGGCACCTAAAGGTTTGGGTGATCGAGGAGATGATAATGAAATGTAAACTATAACTAGAACTTACTACTAACTTATATACTAGTATAAGAAATGGAAACCAAAGTAGAATAAGGCAAATAAAGGAAAGGAGGAAAAGAAATGCCCTCAACCCTCGAAGAATGCGGATTGAGAGACTTGGAAGGAGAGCCATGAAAGGTAGATAGGAAAGTGAAAAAGGAGAGGGTCCACCACACAGGTAATGGATAAAAGGGGGAAACCCGGACCCAGCTCAGGAATCCCTCGGGGTCGCCGCCTCCCGAACTCACCCAGCCGTGAGCCCCTGAGGATGTAGCAATATCTAGGGTGCACGAGAAGTGGTGGGGCTACATACACCCTACCTCCTTGAGGGCCTTGAGCAGAAGGCAGGAGATAACAGGAAAATAAAAAAAAATCCTCTCGGCACGCCGGAAGGCGGAGGTAGATTTCACCTGGCAAACTAGGGGATAGGCTATAATAGCCAAAATATGCAGGTTTTCGTAGGAGGATCAGACCTCATAGATTGCAAGAAAGTATTTTACATTTAGAGATTAATTAATTTTTTTTGTTTTTGTATGCATATTTTTATCATTGTATTTTCTAATGGGGATGGTGACCTTCTAGTCATTTGGGGTTCATTTTTATACTTGTGATCACACTGTCCTTATGCAAGGTTTGGAACTGATGTGTAACTATCTGACAGTCTGTTACTTCTCCACGCAAAATTTTATCTCCTGCAGAGATTTTTGTTGGTTCCTCAGTTTAGGGGCTGCGACAACGTGGTCATGTAACCCCGTGTACATTAGGTGTGTGTAGAATCTGATAAACGGTGTTAATTGTGAGACTGTATTAGTCTGTAATTCAGGTAAAGTTTGCAGACGGTCATTTTAAAGTAGTAGTTCCTAATTTTGTACCATATACTAACGTCAACGACACCTAGCTGTGAACTTGGCTACTAGATGCCACCGCAACCAGCAACTTGCAACGAACGTTGGAACTTCTCCTCCAAAGGAAAGCATGCTGAGGGATTTTTAGCGCTCTTAGAAAATCCGACGACTTTGGCCGGCTTTGAAAAAGCGACCTTGGGCATATAAGTTCAGCATGCTACCAGTTAGCCGCTTCCCACAGTCAGATGGAAAAATGAATGTGATCTCGTGCAATGGCGTTGTCTTGGCAACCTCTGTTAGCTCATCCCTCATCAATTTAGAAGCGTTGCCATGGTAACCTCTGATGGCACTTGGCATGTTCTTTAATTCCGAAATCATTTTTCGCATCCCTTGGCGTAATGGTAGGTCAGATCAAAAATTCTTTTAGACAAAGTTTTAGGTAATTATTAGGGGAATATTTTCCATTCTGTACGGTTTTGAAATTGTGCCTATTAAGAGAGATATGATTAATGTTTCCCGAAAAAAACACTTTTTTCACCCCTTTGGTCAATGTTAGGTGCCATCAAAAACTTTTCAAACATTAATTTTTGGCACTTATCAGACACATATTATGAACTTTGAATGGATTAGATATTTCACGTATTAAGAGAGTTATAGCGATATTTCACTTTTTCGAAAAAAAAAAAGCCCCCCCCCATTTTCACCCCCTTCAACCGATCTTGCCCATTAACGAACTCGAACGATATTTTAAGGGATTACATATTATGTAAAACATTCAAAGTGATTGGTGCAAAATTACGGCAGTTATCGTGTCCACAAGAAACTGATATATATGCATATATATACACTCACATATATATATAAACTTTTGAACTGACGGTGGTTTGGGGGGTCTGGGGGATGTGAAACGCGAAGATATGTCAAAATTTTCCGGAAATCGAAACATAGCTAGCACCCATTGCAATAGTTAGCTTTCTGATGAAATCTACCTAAAATAGGCTACATAATTAAAAATACTACCATCAACGATACCTAGCTGTGAACTTGGCTACTAGATGCCACCGGAACCATCAACTCGCAACGAACGTTGGAACTTCCCCTCCGAAGGAAAGCATACTCAGGGTTTTTTAACGCTCTTAGTAAATCCAACGACTTCAGCCGGGTTTGAACCCGCGACCTTGGGCATAGAAGTTCAGCATGCTTCCAGTTCCGATACCGAAGTCGCTTCCCACAGACATATGAAAACTGAATGTGATCTCGTGCAGTGGCGTTGTCATAGCAACTGCTGATGGCTCATCCCTTATCAATTAAAAGTAAAGTTGTCATGGCAACCTCTCTTGGCACTTGGCATTTTCTTATAATTTAAATAATTTTGCTCACCCCGTGGCGTAATGGTGGGTCATATCGAAAATTCTTTCAGACAAAAGTTTTAGTTAATTATTGGAGGAATATTGTCCATTCTGTACGGTTTTGATATTGTGCCTATTAACAGAGATATGATTAATGTTTTCCGAAAAACCCACTTTTTCCCACCCCTTTGGTCAATGGTTGGTGCTATAAAAAAACTTTTCAAACATAAATTTTAGGGCCTTATCCGTCACATAGTATGAACTTGGAATGGATTCAATATTTCAGATATTAAGAGTGTTATAACGATATTTCAATTTTTCGAAAAAAAAAAAGCCTCCCATATTCACCCCCTTTGACCGATTTAGCCCATTAACGAATTCGACCGAGATTTTAAGGGGATACATATTATGTAAAAAATTCAAAGTGATTGGTGCAAAATTACGTCAGTTATCGTGTCCACAAGAAACTCATATCTATACATATATACAGGGTGTATCTTAATTATACCGACAAAAAAATCAGGGACGCTCTGCGTGTTATGTAAAAGACGATGCCGCAATCGGATTGGCGGAGAAAATTTTTCCCTCCGAGAAAATGAGGTTACTTTGTTATTTCCGGGCGCGCGATTCAAATCTACGAACTCGCCGTATTTGCTGAGCTAGAGAGCAAGCCGCTGGCCACCGCTGTGCTTCAGGCAAGGGACGGGAGTGTGATAGATGATGACAGATATGCTGGCGGGCATGCGCAAGTTTCCTCAATCGCCTCGGCTTGCCGCATGCCCGCCAGCATATCTCTGTCTCCTTCTATCACACTCCCTTTCCTTGCCTGAAGCACAGCAGTGGCCAGCGGCTTGCTGCCTGGCTCAGCAAATACGGCGAGTTCGTAGATTTGAATCGCGCGCCCGGAAGTAACAAAGTAACCTCATTTTCTCGGAGGGAAAAATTTTCTCCACCAATCCGATTGCGGCATCGTCTTTTACATAATACGCACAGCGTCCCCGATTTTTTTGGCGGTATAATTAAGATACACCCTGTATATACATATATATATATATATATATATATATATATATATAAACCTTTGAACTGACGGTGGTTTTGGGGTCTGGGGGATGTGAAACGCGAAGATATGTCAAAATTTTCCGGAAGTCGAAACATGGGACCCATTGCAATAGTTAGCTTTCTAATGAAATCTACCTAAAAGAAGGCTGAACCCTTCCAGAAGGAGGGTATCATAGAAGATGAGACAAGGGCCAATTAAGGCGGGAAAGGAAGAGACCCCCTAGGCCTCGGATACCCTAATACCGTCGGGGTCGGAACAGAACATGAGTTGACCAAAGGAGGCCGACAGGAAAGAAGACGGAGAGGAGCCCGGCACAAGTAAGTGGAAGCAATGCCGGACTCAGCTGGGGTCCCGTGATCGCCAACACACGTCTCACTACATGAGAGCCCCTAGGGGGTCAGGGTTATTAACCAGTATAATCAATAAACTAGTGTTCCGACATTATGTACTGTGCCCTTATACAACAGGTGATATTTTGGTCTAAGCCAAATTTTGGTTGATTTGCAAATTTTGAATCACGCGCGACTTTTGTCCTATACAGGAAATGAATCACTTGCTGAAGGCATGTGGCGCGTGCGGTGAGAACGACGAAGCTTCGATATTATCAAATATTATTAGAAGTTTTGGAGACATATTTTTCTGGCACTGGAATTTGGAAGAGTTGGAATCATCTCGGAAGAAAATCAGTTCACTGGATGCCGAGATATTTACATTAGAATGTTCTGGATGTTCTACGCTGTGACGTAGCACGGAGGCAATCTAATCTCCGCCTGTTATGACGCACCGGCCACATGGCAAATTCTGGAACCCTGGACAGGTATAAAAGAGCGCTGAGCCACGCTGAGAGTACAAAAAAAAAAAAAAACTGTACATATTTTACGACGTCCAACTAGGCGGTTTTGCTAGTTGGATAGTGTTTTATTAGCTCTTAGTGTTTTATTAGCTCTAGGACGTCCAACTAGGCGGTTTGCTAGTTGGAACAAAATTAGATACTAGATTCAATTTTGCTTTCATAATCACATTAGATCTAGGACGTCCAACTAGGCGGTTTGCTAGTTGGGTAACATTAAATGCTTATTTACATTCTAGGACGACCAACTAGGCAGTTGCTAGCTGGAATTAACTAGTTTTAGATGCTATTCTAGATTAGATTAGACTAGGCTAGAACAAATTAAACGACACAGTCAGGCTTAAAATAAGACAAGGGACACGCATCCCACCACACTGACCGGGTGCCATCCACCTACACCTCTGTATATATGTACATATCCCTGCCTGTGCCATTTGTTTGTTCCAGCAGCAGCTAAGGGGTGCACGCCGCTCCCGGCAGACCGCCAGGACCAGGACGAGAGCGAGCGCCCCTGTATTTGCAGGCAGGTACCCTCTCCGGATCGGAGAACTGTTATAGGACGCATGGGCCAGGGCATAGTGCTGCCTTCGGGTGTGGCGATCCGCTACCCATGCGACCGCGCGCTAGCCCCAGCAGTAACAGTAGACCAGATCCCCATATGACAATAAGGCAAGTAAAGGACGATGCATTGCGCTGCACGTGCGTGCATGACACAACTCCTCTACTAACAACAACCCAACCAATCCTTCCACATCCTTGCATGTGGCTATCTCCCATTCGCCTGGTTTTACCTGTAGGCAATCTTTCTTTCTGCCTATGGGGTTTTTCCCTGGCCCTTCGCTCAACCTAAACCCACTTATGATGATGATGATGATGCCTGGTAGAGTACTTGGTACTGGGACAGGCAGAAAGGCTCGCACGGCTCATCAACCCCCCCTCTGTTTCTCCTACTATCGTAGTTATTAACAGCATGTCGGAGGCAGCAGTAGTAAATGTCGGCTGTCACGCGGGGGGTGCGGGCTTTAACTCCCCCCCGAAAAAAAAAGCTGAGAGTACCTTATTCATCGGGAAGCACATTGCGTGATAGTCGTTAGCTCATTCTTCGTTGACACGCAATGCGTGCTAGTCAGTCGATATCGCCGGACCTCTGTATGGTCATTTCTTCGAGCCCCTGCGATAGTATTCTACACGTTAAGTAGAAGTTATTATTTCTCAAAGTACTGTGAGTGTTAGTCTTCGAAAATGTGTGAACTTTAAGAAGTGATTTGGCTGTAAATTGCCAGTTGATACTTTTAGTGTTTTTCAAATAGACATATGATAGACTTTGTCTATAAAATAGAACTTCGTATTGGAACTTGAATTTCCAAACAGTCAGTGCCGAGCTTTGTCTTGGTAGTTGAATGATCAGCTACGACTTAGAAACTTTCAACTTCGGATACCAGTCTTACTTGGACAAATAATTAGCCGACGATGGGACCAGCCGTGCATAGCGTGTCATGGGAGATGCATAATCTCACCCGTTAGGACTAGCTTATAATAGGAACTAATTTTGAACGATTGTAAAAGACAGTAAGAGTATCATACCTGTATTAGTCAAAGCTGCACCAGAATTACGACTGGCTGAAGGTTATGGAGCAAGTGGGTCGAACCCCGACTTTTCAAATAGCACAAGATATAAGGATGCTACAAATGAACAGTATGGATCAAGTTAGTTTCAAGCCAGCACTAGATGATGATGATGATAATTGTTGTTTTAAGGGGCCTAACATCGAGGTTATCGGCCCCTAATGATCTGGGTGATAGCGAAAATGATAATGAAATGGAAACCAAAACAAAATTATCGAAGACGGAAAATACGTACAAAAAGGAACTCACATAGAAACAACTCACAATATGGTCCTACAAAAGGGAATTTAGAACGAAAAGTTGCACAAAGAATAGATTGAAAAAGACCCACAAAACGTAGGCGAGATTCAAAATACGTACAAAATGCAAAGTAGCGCCGAAATACTTACAAAATGCAACTGAAATTCAAAATACTTACAAAATGCAAATGAGATCGAAATTACGTACAAAATGCAATTGAGGTTCAAAATACTTACAAAATGCAATTGAAATTGAAAATACACAATGCAATTCAGATTGAAATATCCCAGTTCCAATCCAAATTATTCACAAAGTGCAATTGAAATTCAAAATACTTACAAAATGCAATTGAAATTGAAAATGCTTACAAAATGTACGGTAGATTCAAACGACTCATGTGGATTGACAATACTTACAAAAAGCAATTTAGATTGAAAATACTTGACAAATGTAATTTAGATTCAAAATACCCACAAAATGCAATTGAGAATCAAAGTATGTGCAAAATGCCCACCAAACAAAATGCAATTTAGATTCAAAATTCGTGCGAAATGCGGTTTTGGTTGAAAATACTTACAAAATGCAATTGAAATTCAAAATACTCACTAAAATGCCCTGACGCCTGCATTGAAAGACTTACTAAAAAGCAATTTTGATTGCCAATCTTTACAAAATGCAATTGAGGTTGAAAACAATCGCGAGATGTAATTTAGATCGAAAAAACTTACAAAATGCAACATAAATCAAAAATGCCTTAAAAAAATCGCTAAAAGGGAATTTAGATACACGGTGATTCGAGTAACAAAAACAGTGCGGGAATCTTAAAGAGAAAAGGAAACAGAAGGAAACGAGGAGAGGAGAGGGGAGAGAGGAGAAGGTCCGCCCCAAAGGGAAGGGACAAAAAGGGGAAAACGGACCCAGCTCAGGAATCCCTCGGGGTCGCCAACGCCCGAACTCACCAGCCGTGAGCCCCTGAGGGTGTAGCATTATCGACGGTGCACCAGAAGTGGTGGGGCTACATACACCCTGCCTCCTTAAGGGCCTTGAGCACAAGGCAGGAGGTAAAAGGAAAAGAAAAAGAAGGCTGACCCCTCACAGAAGGAGGGTGTCAGGAAAGATGAGACAAGGGCCAATTAAGGCGGGAAAGGAAGAGACTCCCTAGGCCTCGGATACCCTAATACCGTCGGGGTCGGAAGAGAACAAGAGTTGACCAAGTGAGGTCGACAGGAAAGAAGACGGAGAGGAGCCCGGCACAAGTAAGTGGAAGCAATGCCGGACTCAGCTGGGGCCCCGTGGTCGCCAACCCACGCCCACTAGAAGTGAGCCACTGGGGGAGCCAGCACTAGAACTTTCGATTATGTGTAGTTAAACGGATTGAAGTTAGCCTGGAAGCCGATACGAGACCTTAAATACGCGTTCGACTGGACGATGATGATGGTGATAATTGTTGAATTAAGGGGCCTAACATCCAGGTTATCAGCCCCTAATGGTCTGTGTGATAGCGAAAATGTCAATGAAATGGAAACCAGAACGAAAAGTATGTGAGCAGGAAAATACTTACAAAAAGGAACTCCGATGGAAACAACTCACAATATGGTCTTACAAAAGGGAATTTAGAACGTAAAGATTCACAAAAAAAAAAAAATTGAAAAAGACCCACAGAACGTAGGCTAGATTCAAAATACGTACAAAATGCAATGTAGCGTCGAAATACTTACAAAATGCAACTGAAATTCAAAATACTTACAAAATGTACATGAGATCGAAAATACGTACAAAATGCAATTGAGGTACAAAACACTTACAAAATGCAATTGAAATTGAAAATACACAATGCAATTCAGATTGAAATAGGCCCTATCCCAGTTCCAATCCAAATTATTCACAAAGTGCAATTGAAATTCAAAATACTTACAAAATGCAATTGAAATTGAAAATGCTTACAAAATGTACGGTAGATTCAAACGACTCATGTGGATTGACAATACTTACAAAATGCAATTTAGATTGAAAATAATTGACAAAATGTAATTTAGATTCAAAATACCCACAAAAATGCAATTCAGACTTAACTACTTGCAAAAAAGCGGTGTAGGTAGAAAATACAAAATGCAATTGAAATTCAAAATACACACAAAAGGACCCCCCCCCCCCCCCCCCCCCGATGTTGAAAGGCTTACTAAAAGCAATTTAGATTGTCAATCCTTACAAAATGCAATCGAGGTTGAAAAACACTCACAAAATGCAACGTAAATCGAAAAGACTTACTAAATGCAACGGAGATTGAAAACACCCACAAAATGGAGTGGAGATGCAGAAATAACAGTGCGGGAATCTTAAAGGGCAGAGAAAATATAATGAAAAGAAAAACAACGGGAAAAGTGAAAGAGGAGAGGGTCCGTCCCACGGGTAAGGGACAAAAGGGGGAAACCGGACCCAGCTCAGGAATCTCTCGGGGTCGCCAACTCCCGAACTCACCAGCCGTGAGCCCCTGAGGGTGTAGCACTTTCTAGGGTGCACCAGAAGTGGTGGGGCTACATACCCCCTACCTCCTTGAGGGCCTTGAGCAGAAGGCAGCAGATAACAGGAAAAGAAAAAGAAGGCTGGCCCCTCCCAGAAAGAAGGGATCAAGAAAGAAGAGACAAGGGCCAATTAAGGCGGGAAAGGAAGAGACTCCCTAGGCCTCGGATACCCTAATACCGTCGGCGTCGGAAAAGAACAAGAGTTGACCAAGGGAGGTCGACAGGAAAGAAGATGATGATGATGATGATAATTGTTGTTTTAAGGGGCCTAACATCGAGGTTATCGGCCCCTAATGATCTGGGTGATAGCGAAAATGATAATGAAATGGAACCCAGAACAAAATTATCTAAGACGGAAAATACGTACAAAAAGGAACTCACAATATGGTCATACCAAAGGGAATTTAGAACGAAAAGAGTCACAAAAAGAATACGTCATGGAAAAATACCCACAAAACGTAGGCTAGATTCAAAATACGTTGAAAATGCAATGTAGCGTCGAAATATTTACAAAATGCAACCGAAATTCAAAATACTTACAAAATGCAAATGAGATCGAAAATACGTACAAAATGCAATTGAGGTTCAAAATACTTACAAAATGCAATTGAAATTGAAAATACACAATGCAATTCAGATTGAAATAGGCCCTATCCCAGTTCCAATCCAAATTATTCACAATGTGCAATAGAAATTCAAAATACTTACAAAATGCAATTGAAATTGAAAATGCTTACGAAATGTACGGTGATTCTAACGACTCATGTGGATTGCCAATACTTACAAAATGCAATTTAGATTGAAAATACTTGACAAAATGTAATTTAGATTCAAAATACCCACAAAATGTAATTGAGAATCAAAATGTGTGCAAAATGCCCACCAAACAAAATGCAATTTAGATTCAAAATTCGTGCAAATGCGGCGTTGGTTGAAAATTCTTACAAAATGCAATTGAAATTCAAAATACTCACTAAAAAGCCCGGGCACATGCATTGAAAGACTTACTAAAAAGCAATTTAGATTGTCAATCTTTACAAAATGCAATTGAGGTTGAAAACAATCGCAAGATGTAATTTAGATCGAAAAAACATACAAAAAGCAACGTAGATTAAAAATGCCTTTAAAAAAATCGCCAGAAGGGAATTTAGATACACGGTGAACCAAGTAACAAAAAACAGTGCGGGAATCTTAAAGAGAAAAGAAAATATAATGAAAAGTGGAGAGGAGAGGAGAGGAGAGGAGAGGAGAGGAGAGGAGAGAAGGTCCGCTCCAATGGTAAGGAACAAAAGGGGAAAACGGACCCAGCTCAGGAATCCCTCGGGGTCGCCAACTCCCGAACTCACCAGCCGTGAGCCCCTGAGGGTGTAGCATTATCTACGGTGCACCAGAATTGGTGGGGCTACATACACCCTGCCTCCTTATGGGCCTTGAGCACAAGGCAGGAGGTAAAAGGAAAAGAAAAAGAAGGCTGACCCCTCACAGAAGGAGGGTATCAGGAAAGATGAGACAAGGGCCAACTAAGGCGGGAAAGTGAAAGACTCCCTAGGCCTCGGATAACCTAATACCGTCGGGGTCGGAAGAGAACAAGAGTTGACCAAGTGTGGTCGAAAGGAAAGAAGACAGAGAGGAGGCCGGCACAAGTAAGTGGAAGCAATGCCGGACTCAGCTGGGGTCCCATGGTCGCCATCCCACATCCCACTAGATGTGAGCCCCTGGGGGGGGGGAAGAAGACGGAGAGGAGCCCGGCACAAGTAAGTGGTAGCAATGCCGGACTCAGCGGGGGTCCCGTGGTCGCCAACCCACGTCCCACTAGATGTGAGCCCCCTGGGGAATGACTGGACGAGCAAATGGTGTAATCCTAGGACATGGAGCCATGAATTGAACGGACCAGGGGGTCCTTCTCTGCAAGATAATCAGCAATGTAAGCTAATATTTACTTTCGTAGTCTTGGTATTTGGAAATTTTCATTTCGAGAGAAATATCAACACAACTATTTTCTGTTTGCATTTTGCAAAACAGCATTTTTTTGAGTGTTGCGAACACTGTTTCTTCCATTATAAGTCTACGGACAATGACACGAAACGTTGGTTAGATTGTTTAGTGATTGTCATTACGGTCATCAGCCGTAGGATATTCGAAGTTTATTTATTTATTTTTGGGAAATGGATGTTATTTTTCGTCCAAAGATTTCCAGCTTGATATTACAAGTGGCTTTAGTCCACATTTCCAGTTTTGGAAGCAAAATAATAATTATCAAATTTTTCTGAATAATAATAATAATAATATTTTTCTGAATAAAAATAATATCATGATATTTATTTTTTGGAAAAATAATGGTAATATTTGTAACAATTTTGGATATTGAGTTATAGGCATGTGGAACAGCTTAGTTCATTTTGCGATTTATTATCCAGTTTTCAATGGTTTAATGCACACACATATCTACCGGAAATATTGTTTATAAATGGATAATGTTAAACATTTTGGTAATTGCGTGAGATAAATAGTGTCTTTACGACACGGAGGGCAATCGAAATTTCGAAAGAAGCCTGTATAACGTAGGGTTTTCTTGAGTTTGTGTAAATGAGGCATATTATGGTAAAGTCATTAGATGACGATATTTGAACAGGGGTGGACACGATGTATATTCATGTGATGATCGAATTGATGATTTATTGCATGAGCAGTGAAGTTTCCTGATGCAACAAGCATATGGCTTGATATAAACAAAATTAGTGGAAAGAAAGTGTGAATTTAGTCATTCGGTTGTCAACTGAATTAATATGAATAAATATGTTATAATGTGTTGCGTCAGCCACATGGATGGTTGGACAGCTTATAATAAAAATATTGTTACGGCTGCGGGGTTGCTTCATTCCCTCGAGCGTGACTCTCAGCCACCCGAGGCTACCCCCGGGCTCTGTGTCAGCCGGCCGCTTGCGCTGCGAGAACAAAAGGCATGATCCAGAATGTTCGTGGCCCAACTAGTGTTGGAAATCTCAAGAAGGTCTGAGAGTAGCTGTGAACCATGGTCCACTCTAGAAACATCTGTGAGTCGTCAGCCCTGATATATAAAGAGTGAACCTGGCCAGTCAGTGAGAGTTTTTATACCTGTGCGAAAGAAGTAATGCGGTGACGTGTGAATTGCGAAACAGTGTGTAGATTTCAAGAACAGTGAGTGTCAGACTGTAGCTTGTGAACTTCAGGAAGAGATGTTGTTATTTCTAGCGAAGACACCGGTCTCATTAGTGAGGGATTAACGGAATGAGCAAGTGAAAGGGTGGGTGTTCTCCATAAGGGAGCAATCTTGAGTATGACAGCTAATGGTTTATATGTGCCTATTGTGTGGTGAATATTTCTGACCTGCAATAAAGCTAATATTGCTTTATAGGACAATATGTGTCTTGCTTTACCTACTTTGATCCAATTAACGAACTTGCTACTCGGGGTTGCACGTACAAACTGGTGTCAGAAGCCGGCTTACGAACCCAAGCACAACACCCGAAGGTCCTGGTTCAAAACTCGTGCAGGTCAGTTTTTCACAGTTCATTAATTCTCCTGTGAGTGCATGCCCACCACAAGACAGACAACTAAAATGGAAGCACAATTACAACTACTGCTATGAAAGTTAAGATGATGATGATGATGATGATGATGATGATGATAAATGTTGTTTTAAGGGGCCTAACATCTAGGTTATCGGCCCCTAATGATCTGGGTGATAGCGAAAATGATAATGAAATGGAAACCAGAACGAAAAGTATGTGAGACGGAAAATACGTACAAAAAGGATCTCAGATGGAAACAACTCACAATATGGTCATACAAAAGGGAATTTAGAACGAAAAGATTCACAAAAAGAATAGATTGAAAAAGACCCACAAAACGTAGGCTAGATTCAAAATACGTACAAAATGCAATGTAGCGTCGAAATACTTACAAAATGCAATTGAAATTGAAAATAACCAAAGCAATTCTGATTGAAATATCCCAGTTCCAATCCAAATTATTCACAAAGTGCAATTGAAACTCAAAATGCTTACAAAATGTACGGTAGATTCAAACGACTCATGTGGATTGACAATACTTACAAAATGCAATTTAGATTGAAAATACTTGACAAAATGTAATTTAGGTTCAAAATACCCACAAAATGCAATTGAGAATCAAAATATGTGCAAAATGCCCACCAAACAAAATGCAATTTAGATTCAAAATTCGTGCGAAATGCGGTTTTGGTTGACGATGATGATGATAATTGTTGTTTTAAGGGGCCTAACATCAAGGTTATCGGCCCCTGATGGTTTGGGTGATCGTAAAGATGAAAAATGAAAAGCGAACTTAAAACTAACTAATAACCTACATACTAGAAGAAGAAATGGAAAACTAAAGGAGAATAAGGCAAATAAAAGGACAGAAGGAAAAGAAATGCCCTCAACCCTCGGAGAAGGCGGATTGAGGGACTTGGAAGGAAGGAGAGCCATGAAAGGCATATAGGAAAGTGAAAGAGGAGAGGGTCCGCCCCAAAGGTAAGGGACAAAAGGGGAAAACGGACCCAGCTCAGGAATCCCTCGGGGTCGCCAACTCCCGAACTCACCAGCCGTGAGCCCCTGAGGGTGTAGCATTATCGAGGGTGCACCAGAAGTGGTGGGGCTACATACACCAGGCCTCCTTAAGGGCCTAGAGCACAAGGCAGGAGGTAAAAGTAAGAGAAAAGAAGGCTGACCCCTCGCAGAAGGAGGGTATCAGAAAAGATGAGACAAGGGCCAATTAAGGCGGGAAACGAAGAGACTCCCTAGGCCTCGGATACCCTAATACCGTCGGGGTCGGAAGAGGACAAGAGTTGACCAAGTGAGGTCGACAGGAAAGAAGACGGAGAGGAGCCCGGCACAAGTAAGTGGAAGCAATGCCGGACTCAGCTGGGGCCCCGTGGTCGCCAACCCACGCCCACTAGAAGTGAGCCCCTGGGGGGGTTTTGGTTGAAAATACTTACAAAATGCAATTGAAATTCAAAATACTCACTAAAATGCCCTGACACCTGCATTGAAAGACTTACTAAAAAGCAATTTAGATTGTCAATCTTTACAAAATGCAATTGAGGTTGAAAATAATCGCAGATGTAATTCAGATCAAAAAGACATACAAAATGCAACGTAGAGTAAAAATTCCTTAAAATCGCTAAAAGGGAATTTAGATACACGGTGAATCAAGTAACAAAAACTGTGTGGGAATCTTAAAGAGAAAAGGAAATATAATTAAACGAGGAGAGGAGAGGGGAGGGAGGAGAGGGTCCGCCCAAAAGGTAAGGTACAAAAGGGGAAAACGGACCCAGCTCAGGAATGCCTCGGGGTCGCCAACTTCCGAACTCACCAGCCGTGAGCCCCTGAGGGTATAGCATTATGTAGGGTGCACCAGAAGGGATGGGGCTACATACACCCGGCCTCCTTAAAGGCCTTGAGCACAAGGCAGGAGGTAAAAGGAAAAGAAAATAAAGGCTGACCCCTCACAGAAGGAGGGTATTAGAAAAGATGAGACAAGGGCCAATTAAGGCGGGAAAGTGAAAGACTCCCTAGGCCTCGGATAACCTAATACCGTCGGGGTCGGAAGAGAACAAGAGTCGGCCAAGGGAGGTCGACAGTAAAGAAGACTGAGAGGTGCCCGGCACAAGTAAGTGGAAGCAATGCCTGACTCAGCTGAGGTCCCGTGGTCGCCAACCCACATCCCACTAGATGGGAGCCCCTGGGGAGCTAGGAAAGTTAATTGGCATGGATACCAAGATAGAGGACGGCCAGAAGAAGATGGAAGACAGTCAAATTAAGTTAGCGGAGGACCTGAAGAAGATGGATGACGGCCAGAGGGATTTAGCCAAGGACCTAACTTCCAAATTAGAGGACGGCCAGAAGAAGTTAGCAGAGGAACTGACTACCAAATTTCTGGATGGCCAGAAAAATTTGGAAGAGTGTCTGCTGACTAAATTAGAGGAATGCCAAAAGAAATTAGAACAGGGTCTGCGCGAGGAAGTCACGGCAGTGGAAAAGAAGTTCGAGGCCTTACAAGAGGAATTTGCTGAGCTACGCTGACGCCCGCTGACTGGAGTGGAAGAGAAATTCAACCCTCCACAAGAGGAAGTTGTGGAGCTGCGCCAACGCCCGCCGACGGGGATGGAAGAGAGATTCAACGCCCGACAAGAGGAAGTTGCCGAGCTACGCCGACGTCCACCCCCAGTTACAGCGGGAACGTCAGAAACGGGACAGAGCAGAGTGCCGCCCCCAAACTTCGACGGAAAGGTCCCGTGGAGTACTTACGTCAATTTGAGGCGGCCTGTTCCATAAACAACTGGAAGAACACGGAAAAGGCTTCAGCTCTCATTGTAGCGCTGGGAGGGGACGCCCTAATGTCCTTCAGGCCATCCCGAATGACTCTCAGGACCACACTTCACTAATCGCAAATATGGAGTACCGATATGGAGACAGCTATCATCAGCAGGCCTACCAGATGCAGCTCCGGACCCGGGTACAAAAGAACACGGAAACCCTGTAGGAGTTGGGGACGGACATCGCAAGCCTCGTAAGGCTCTCCTATCCAACAGTGCTGGCCGAATTCCTGGAACAGATTGCAACGCAGACCTTCACCGATGGGCTACGGGACTCGGACACTCAACAGGCATTGTGACTCGCGCGCAATAAGACCCTTGCTCATGCGCTGAGCCACGCACTTAAGCTCGAGACGGCAAAACAGGCATCTAAAATACACGCACGGGTGAGTCAAGTTGACGTCGACGACCCAGCCAAAACCAAGGAAACCAAGCCCCTGGCCAATGAATTAATGTAGGCGCCAGGCCGGTTCTTCAATAGTCGCGGCACCACCAACAACGACGCGGCCGAAAGACACCCGGAGAGGGGGTCCGGATGAGGACTACCGACCTGCTGGACCTGCGGTAACAAGGCCACCTGAGCAAGGACAGCGGTGATCGCCGCCGCCGAGGGTATCCGTCGGGAAATCAGTCGTCCGGAAACCGCGCGGCCCAAGAAAACGAGCTTTAGACAGCCTTGAGGGGCAACAGTTGGCTTGTGATAGTTCAAAAGCCCAGGTAGTCCAGGTTCGTGAGACTTAGTTACGGAGGGACAATAACAGCCAGATGTGTCGTCGGACCCCGACAGGCTGCCGGGTGGTGCACCCCGGCGCAGCTTCAAGTGCAAGAGGAGGCATGGAAAAGACAACAAAGAGAAGTGGTGGGAGGCGTGACAAAGGAAACTGGCTTGCACACGCTACAAGGATTTGTTGGGCTTATAGATAGTAAAATCCATTGAAATGGATATGTGTGTGTTAGGGAAAAATGTTAAAAACAAAATTCAACGCAACATTGAACTTGCTGAACAACTGACACAGAAGTCCCAGGAAATTGACAACTTAAAGCAAGAATTAACTGAAGCTATGTCCATAGGGGCAGCATTATTTGCCCCAGAACATATTGAGGAACCTCCAACTAATAACTGCGACTGGAGAGACCGCACCGGTACATGGCGAAGCATCACTGGAGTTCGTCATTGGTCGACGGACGGTGAAGCATCCTGTGCTCTTGGCTGATGTAGCAAACGAAGTGATCATCGGAATGGACTTTCTGGACCAGAACAACATCATCTTGGACCTCAGTACCACCACTCTTCACTACGGAGGTGAAGAACTTGCTTTACAACCAGCACACGAGGCCATCACCCGCCAGGACGGAGATCGGCGTTGCCGTAATTGTCGACGGAACTGCTGAGGGTGTCGCGCCTGTCATCGAGCCAAAATATGAGGACATCCAGACAAAAGGATTGCTAATTGTCAAGACCCTCATCAATACTACGTCCCGGCCGTACGTCCGCCTGTCCAACTTGAACGACTACGATATTACGGTACACTGGGGCACCACCCTTGCAGTCTGCGAGCCAGTTACCTAGATTGCCCGCATCACAGACACGACGGACGGACCCCTGCAGACAGACATCCGAAGGAGGCGTGCCCTGCCAGAAGAACTACGAAAGCTGTACCAAGGATCCCAAAACCATCTAGACAAGGGTAATCACGCCAACTCCAGGACCTGCTACGCGAATTCCAGGACGTCTTCTCCGTGGGGAGCAACGACTTCGGCAGGACAAGCTTTGTCCAGCACAGAATCGACGTTGGGGACAGCGCACCGATTAGGTCTCCATTCCGACGTGTCCGCTCGGCAAGCAAGCCGAAGTCGACCGGATGGTAGAAGAGAAGAAGGAGCAGGGGGTGATCGAGCCATCACATAGTCCTTGTAGCTCTCCGGTCGTGCTAGTGAAGAAGAAGGACGGCTCCACCAGGTTTTGCGTGGACTACAGGCGGGTGAATGACGTCTCGAAGAAGGACAGCTACCCTCTACCCCGGATCGACGACACCCTGGACACCATATCAGGGTCAAGATGGTTCTCCACCCTAGATTTGAAGAGTGGCTACTGGCAGGTGGAGGTACATCCTAAGGACCGCGAGAAAACGGCGTTTTCTGTGGGTAGCAGACTCTGGCAGTTCAACGTCATGCCATTCGGTTTGTGCAACGTCCCTGCGACCTTCGAAAGGCTAATGGAGTCCATTCTGAGGGGACAACACTGTAAGATGATGATGATTATGATGATGATAATTGTTGTTTTAAGGGGCCTAACATTTGGTTATCGGCCCCTAATGATCTGTGTGATAGCGAAAATGAGAATGAAATGGAAACCAAAACGAAAAGTATGTGAGACGGAAAATACGTACAGAGAGAAACTCAGATGGAAACAACTCACAATATGGTCTTACAAAGGGGAATTTAGAACGAAAAGATTCATAAAAAGAATAGATTGAAAAAGACCCACGAAACGTAGGCTAGATTCAAAATAGGTACAAAATGCAATGTAGTGTCGAAATACTTACAAAATTCAACTGAAATTCAAAACACTTACAAAATGCAAATGAGATCGAAAATACGGACAAAATGCAATTGAGGTTCAAAATACTTACAAAATGCAATTGAAATTGAAAATACACTATGCAATTCAGATTGAAATAGGCCCTATCCCAGTTCTAATCCAAATTATTCACAAAGTGAAATTGAAATTCAAAATACTTACAAAATGCAATTGACATTCAAAATACACACTAAAAGGCCCGTCTACCTGCATTGAAAGACTTACTAAAAAGCAATTTAGATTGTCAATCTTTACAAAATGCAATTGCGGTTGTAAACAATCGCGAGATGTAATTTAGATAAAAAAAACTTACAAAATGCAACGTATATCAAATATGCCTTAAAAAATCGTTAAAAGGGAATTTAGATACTCGGTGAACCAAGTAACAAAAACAGTGCGGGAATCTTAAAGAGAAAAGGAAATATAAGGAAAAGGGGAGATGAGAGGAGAGGAGAGGGTCCGCCCCAAAGGTAAGGTACAAAATTGGAAAACGGACCCAGCTCAGGAATCCCTCGGGGTCACCAACTCCCGAACTCACCAGCCGTGAGCCCCTGAGGGTGTATCATTATCTAGGGTGCACCAGAAGTGGTGGGGCTACAAACACCCGGCCTCCTTAAGGGCCTTGAGCACAAGGCAGGAGGTAAAAGGAAAAGAAAAAGAAGGCTGACCCCTCGCAGAAGGAGGCTATCAGAAAAGTTGAGACAAAAGCCAATTAAGGCGGGAAAGGTAGAGACTCCCTAGGCCTCGGATACCCTAATACCGTCGGGGGTAGGAAGAGAACAAGAGTTGACCAAGTGAGGTCGACAGGAAAGAAGACGGAGAGGAGCCCGGCAAAAGTAAGTGGAAGGAATGCCGGACTCAGCTGGGGCCCCGTGGTCGCCAACCCACAGCCCATAAGATGTGAGCCCCTGGGGGGTACACTGTTAGACTTGCCTGGTCTACCTAGACGACGTTATCGTTCTGGAGAGGAGCTTCGAGGAGCACTACAGCAACCTGAAGGAGAACTTGACGATGCTACGGGCTACCCAGCTGAAGTTGAGCCCCAAGAAGTGTCAGCTCTTCCAGAAGCAGGTCCAGTACCTTGGGCATATCGTCTCCCAGAAAGAGGTGTGCTCCCACCCAGAGAAGACCGCAGCTGTGAGGGAGTGGCCAGTTCCGAAGGACAAGTCCCAACTACGGAGCTTACTGGGACTCAGCACATAATAGTGTTGTACCCCTAGGATACGCTACCATCATCCCCTAATTCTAAAATCCCCGACAAATCCAAATTCCAAACACTTACTTCAGACATCTACAAATACAGCTAAAAAAGTATTAAACCAATAAATTATCACTCTATGAACTCAGGTAGCCTCGTGTCCCAGCCAACGACCCCAGCAAGGGCTATGACTTTGGAGAAATGTGCGGATCCCGCAGACGTATGAAGAGGAATCTATAAAAACTCCGGGAGGTCATGCCCCCAGATCAGTCTGTCTAAGTGCTACCTACGTGACGAACCGCTGCCGCTAGCTGAAGGGTAAGTGTCTCAAGCAATCACTACACGCACAATCACACTACACTCCCATCCCCCTGTGCTTGGACTGTAATAATTATTTATTTCTTATTAACTGAAATGCTATTTGCTAGAGTACTTCCAAATCGCAGTACTCATTAAATTCAAACGTAACAGAAGTCACTGGTCTTGTCCTTTATTTAATTAGCTGATAAGATCCTACCCTTTTAGCTTTCCCATTAGGTAGGATCTACAGTTAGCACTATTACTTAATTGTTTCGTGACGTCAGCAGAGCGTCACAGCACCGCGCTGACCGCACAGGCTCACTCTTAGTTCGCCTGCTCACGACTTGCAGCAGACCACGTGGTACAGTTGTTGCGCACAGAGTAATCATTAAATTACCTTTCCTTACCCACCCACACCCGGAACTACCTCGCTAAGCAGCACATTGGGGAGTTCTCCTTGCAGATCGTACTGACGATCGCAAACCACTAGATAATCCATACCTCTTACAAGTAATTGCCAAGCTTTACCCCTTAACACACTAATTTCATCCCTTAGGTTAATTCTTTGTACAGGCAACCCTCACAGGTACCTTAAAAATGGTAGAGGCGCTAGGTACCGCGACGTTGTCTTAAAACAACGCCTACAGGACTACAGACAACGTATTCCACGGAAAAGATGATGATGATGATGATAATTGTTGTTTTAAGGGGCCTAACATCTAGGTTATAGGCCCCTGATGGTTTGGGTGATCGTGAAGATGAAAATGAAAAGCGAACTTAAAACTAAAACTAACTACTAACCTACATACTAGGAAAAGAAATGGAAAACTAAAGAAGAATAAGGAAAAGAAATGCCCTCAACCCTCGAAGAAGGTGGATTGAGGGACTTGGAAGGAAGGAGAGCCATGAAAAGCAGATATGAAAGTGAAATAGGATAGGGTCCGCCCCAATGGTAAGGGACAAAAGGGGAAAACTGACCCAGCTCAGGAATCCCCCGGGGTCGCCAACTTCCGAACTCACCAGCCGTGAGCCCCTGAAGGTGTAGCATTATCCAGGGTGCACCAAAAGTGGTGGGGCTACATACACCCGGCCTCCTTGAGGGCCTTAAGCAGAAGGCAGGAGACAACATGAAAAGAAAAAGAAGGCTGACCCCTCGCAGAAGGAGGGAATCAGAAAAGATGAGACAAGGGCCAATTAAGGCGGGAAAGGAAGAGACTCCCTAGGCCTCGGATACCCTAATACCGTCGGGGCCGGAAGAGAACAAGAGTTGACCAAGTGAGGTCGACAGGAAAGAAGATGATGATGATGATTATAATTGTTGTTTTAAGGGGCCTAACATCTAGGTTATCGGCCCCTGAGAGGAAAGAAGACAGAGAGGAGCCCGGCACAAGTAATTGGAAGCAATATCGGACTCAGCTGGGGCCCCGTGGTCGCCAACCCACAACCCACTAGATGTGAGCCCCGGGGGGTACACGGAAAGGATCCCTAGAACCTAAATCTTCTGTCTAGCCAAGCAAACGCCACCCAGAATTGGGAAAGTTTTTGAAATAAGTATCCGATAATATTTTTATACCCAACCCAAGCCCGCCCCGATAGATAGTACATTTTTAAACGCCACCCTTACCTAGCCATACACAATATCCCCATAGATACGCCCTTACAGAAGGACGTAGAGTAAAGATCCATGCTCAGATATCAACATATTAGTAAGGTCAAGCGTGTAATCAGAGATACAGCACACAACCTCGCCGTTACCACCAAACCACTACGCCCTAAAATCCTGTTTAAAAACCCTGACTTAATAACCGAACACAACGCAGGCCAATTAATTACCGAACTTGAGGACGTAGTTATAAATCTCAAGCTCAAGTATCCATACGCAATCAGACAAAAACGTCCCATCACACGAGCACAGACACAGAACGCTCAACAGTCGTCATCAGTTAGCGGTGATAGTGAGGAATTCACCCCCACATTACCATACGCTATATTACAACACGTCAGTGACACTCAGCAAACCTACAAAGGGTTGCAGGTTCTGTTACAACAGTTAAACGAAATTCCACACAATTCTTCAAACGGGAGACTAATCGAAGATATAAACGCCATTGCCTTAACTCTAGGCGACAATATTAACAAGGCGCTTTCCACACTACAGTAGGTTAACTTCGAGCATAACTTGTCGCTGGATAATATCCAGGGTACTGAGCAATTCAACCCTCAGCATGCTCCACACTCTACCCCTAACCACCCAGGAACCTCCCAAAGCGGAAATACTTATACAACACCAGTTCAGGTTCACCAGCAACCCCTAAGCCACGCACACTCTAACGTTGCATTAAATAACAGCGACCTAGATTCCCCAGTTGAGCGCACCCCCTTAATTACCCCCCCCGACACTTCCTACAGCGCGGACATGGCCATGCCTACTTAGTATCCAATGATACAACCTGCTAATTACTCAGGTGACAAGCAGGACCCCGAGGAATATTTGAGAGCCTTCAATCAAACGGCTAAAATTAATGGCTGGACAGCTGAGGATAAGAAACGTCTCTTACCAGCCTACCTCACTAAATCGGCCCTCACGTGGTACGAACTCCATGAAGCCACCTTGGCCGATGCCACGTGGGAACAATTTTCAGCCGCCCTCGTCAATACATTTCAATTAACCCCTGATGAGGATGACTTGTATGACAAAATCAGCGCTCACACACATGGTCCCACGGAAGGCACACAGGCATACATTAATGCAAAATTATTAATGTGTGAAAGGTATCATAGGGAGATGCCAGACAGGCAAAAAGTACGGCTCCTTATGCAGGGAATGCGCCCTACCTTGGTGGACAAGCTCTGCACATTGCAAAGCAACACCGTACTAGAGTTACAAGCCAATATTAGATTTATCGAAGAGGGCAATAAAATGACGCACAAAGCCGTGGACCAGCACATCCGCACGGACAACGGTGATTTGCATCAACAAATCCGCAATCTGACCAAGCAGATGCAGGAGATGCAAATTACGGCCATCCACGCTAATCCTAAAACCCGCCCGCGTAGGGATGATCCTCGGGATACATGGCGATCACCAAGGGGCGATCAACAGGATCATGGTAGACCTAACCACCCCCATTGGCGCAATTCACCCCCCGTAAGAGAGGCGAACTATTATTCGCAATACCAGAAGGAAGTGCCACGCCGTAACGAATCCCATCCCTTCCCGCAGACACAGTAACTGGCAAATACTCGCCCACGCGGCAATCCAACCCCAGATCACACACCAAACCGTCATCCCCAATATAGGGACGACCGAACTTGGCATCGTAACCAAAACACAAGGTACACACGCCCACTCAATAACCCTGAATACCGTCGGCCAAACACTCCCCCGCAGCAGGAACGGTATGAGCCTCAATACGAAAGGCCTCCCCCAGCATACCCTCAATACGTCCCTGTCAAAAGAGAAAGAGGACCGGAGGACTATCCACTGCCCGATCACCCTCCACGGGATTCACGAAGGCATTCACCCGCGCGAGATAGACGAGTATTACACCCCAAACCCCAGTATCAGCCCCGGCCAAACAACTGGCGAGACGAGGCGCCCAGGGGACAGCCTGTTATACAGACAACAGAGGTTATGCCCAGCCAAAAAACTATTAGCTAGGGAAGGGCCAGCACCCACACAATCGGATAACCCTTCCCCGGTAACCATTAAGCATTCCAATCAACCCTCGCAGAACAATTGCCCTGTCAGATCCAGTAAGCCGAAAATCCCCCAACTTCCGCCCGCCAGAATACAGCGCAGGAAATACCTCCCCGATCGCAGCTCCAGGCACACACGGTCAAAGGGGATGGTAACTGCCTCTTTCGAGCACTCAGTTTCCTGCTCCATAGAAATGAGGACCAGCACAAAGAAATCAGAACACAACTGGTCATGTATGTTATGGCACACTGGGACGATTATAAATATTTCCTCGCCGACGGTAATGATGCCTTATTCTCCAATAAATATGCATATGGGGATTACATGCATCGAAATGGCACATACGCTGGAGCGACGGAGGTTACCGCTCTAGGCCACGTCCTTAAGACAAATATCCATGTCTATACACTGGACAAGATGGAACCCACTTTTTCCACAGTAGGCTGTGACCAACAGCTATACCTTTTGTTCACAGGCAATTCAAATGCGGGTCACTACAGCCCTCTCACTATCAAATCGCATCACACACCTCAACCCTCCGCCCCTCAGGTTGGAAAAGAGGACACTAAAGGCACATTAAAAACCGGCAATAAGATCACATCCCTTAAGGACGTTTCCACAACCAGCGTAGTTAAATTACCCGTGATACGCCCACCCACATTGATTCCAACCGCGAACCCAAACGGCCCGACCACTAAACCAGGCGCGGCGAAGCCGGTGACTTGTATAGCTACTGGCGCGAATAAATTACCTCCACAGACAGCCGGCTGTAAACCCACAACCACGCACACACACCGGCCCTTTAGAACACCCCTGCCGAGGCCCTTTAGAACACCCCTGCCGAGGCCAGGAGTCACATCACGGGACAGCAAACATTATTTCAGATATTTATCCGTCCACCGACAGCGCAAGAGAAAGCTTAGGACAATACACATGGCAGACGGGCATGACACAGCTGAAGAGCGACTTCTAGTTTCACGGGACTCAGCAAAGCGTGTCAGGTTCAGTGATCAGACCGCAGATCCGCGTTTGCGTAACACAAATAACAGACCGGCCAAACACACAGTCTCGCAGGCCGCGATAAAAAACAATAAACATAACTCACCGTCCCAAGATCCCACAGCACCGATCATTACATATACTCTTAACAACATGTATACTGCACAGGACGGACACAATATTACAGCCCTAGCTAGCCCGGCCAAAATTAACGGGTATAAAATTCAGATTTTACTAGACACTGGGTCGGCTATTTGCTGCGTCAGCAGTAAGTACATTAACGGCGAGCGCATACACAGGATGCCTCTCAACACTCGCCTTGTGACTGTTAATTCCCAAACCATTTCATGCTTAGGTATTACAGACATAGATCTCCAGATAGGTTCTTTTGAAACTAGATATCCCATATTCGTAATTAAGGACCTTTCCGTTCCGGGTATCATCGGCACGAACTTTCTTGCCAAGTTCGAAGCAAACATTAGCTTTGTCACTAATGAAATACGATTAGTGAACGGAGACCTTATTACTACACACCAAATATCGTACGCCCGGAACACATACAATCCACGAGCGCAGCGAGTCCCACGCGCACCAGGTCTCTCCGTTGGTTACCGTATCTCCGCCAACGAACACAAGTGCTAACACAGCCACGCCCGCCACACAGTCACTAACCCCAGAGCAGAATAGAAAGCTTGCAAACCTCTTAGAAGAATATAAGGATATTTATGCACATTCCCTTGCCGATTTAGATGATGATGATGATGATGATAATTGTTGTTTAAGGGGCCTAACATCGAGGTTATCGGCCCCTAATGATCTGGGTGATAGCGAAAATGATAATGAAATGGAAACCAGAACAAAATTATCGAAGACGGAAAATACGTACAAAAAGGAACTCACATGGAAACAACTCACAATATGGTCTTACAAAAGGGAATTTAGAACGAAAAGTTGCAAAAAAGAATAGATTGAAAAAGACCCACAAAACGTAGGCTAGATTCAAAATACGTACAAAATGCAAAGTAGCGCCGAAATACTTACAAAATGCAACTGAAATTCAAAATACTTACAAAATGCAAATGAGATCGAAATTACGTACAAAATGCAATTGAGGTTCAAAATACTTACAAAATGCAATTGAAATTCAAAATACTCACTAAAAGGCCCGGCAACCTGCATTGAAAGACTTACTAAAAAGCAATTTAGATTGTCAATCTTTACAAAATGCAATTGAGGTTGAAAACAATCGCGAGATGTAATTTAGATCGAAAAAACTTACAAAATGCAACATAGATCAAAAATGCCTTAAAAATCGCTAAAAGGGAATTTAGATACACGGTGATTTGAGTAACAAAAACAGTGCGGGAATCTTAAAGAGAAAAGGAAATAGAAGGAAAAGAGGAGAGGAGAGGGGAGAGAGGAGAAGGTCCGCCCCAAAGGGAAGGGACAAAAAGGGGAAAACGGACCCAGCTCAGGAATCCCTCGGGGTCGCCAACTCCCGAACTCACCAGCCGTGAGCCCCTGAGGGTGTAGCATTATCGACGGTGCACCAGAAGTGGTGGGGCTACATACACCCTGCCTCCTTAAGGGCCTTGAGCACAAGGCAGGAGGTAAAAGGAAAAGAACAAGAAGGCTGACCCCTCACAGAAGGAGGGTATCAGGAAAGATGAGACAAGGGCCAATTAAGGCGGGAAAGTGAAAGACTCCCTAGGCCTCGGATAACCTAATACCGTCGGGGTCGGAAGAGAACAAGAGTTGACCGAGGAAGGTCGACAGGAAAGAAGAAAGAGAGGAGCCCGGCACAAGTAAGTGGAAGCAATGCCGGACTCAGCTGGGGCCCCGTGGTCGCCAACCCACAACCCACTAGATGTGAGCCCCTGGGGGGGAAACACAGATTCAGGAGATGCTGGAAGCCGGCATCATCCATCCCATTGTGCCCAAATATAGTGCTCCGGTACTCCTTACCCGTAAACCCGATGGTTCGCATACGTTTTGCACAGATTATCGACGCCTTAATAGACTAATTAAGAGTGACAATTACCCGCTACCGCGCGCAGACATTTATCTAGAGACATTTAGCGGAGCTAAATATTTCTCGATAATGGACTGTTATTCCGGATTTTATTCAATCCCTGTCTATGAACCCGATAGGCATAAGTTGGCATTTGTCACCGAAAACGGCCTCTTCGGTTACGCCGTACTCCCAATGGGTTTAAAGAATGCCAGTCACACATTTCAAAAATTGGTAGACAAGGCATTCGCGGGCCTCAAATACCGCAGATCAGATGGCGGTCAGCTCCTTGCGATGACATCATGGAGGATGACAGTGATCCTTTACCAAATCCGAACGTGGTTGCCGCCGGCACCCCGGCAGGAGAGACGGGCAACCCCGTCGCAGCAGACCCAGACCATATCGAAGATACCCAGCTGCGCATCACGGACGAGGAAGAAGACGACGAGGAACTCTGGTGGTTCGATCCGGAATACCCACGCCGACCTCCGGTACTCCTGCATCGGCCGGCAGAACAACAGGATGATCACGACTTCCCCAGGATCGAGGTGCTTCCGCCTTCAATGAAACCTCCTCAACCAAAACAATACAGGTCAGTCTCAGTGCCAGCAGGAAATCCAGTGCCATATCTCGACACCCCGTTGGGGAACTATGCCAGTGTAATACTCAGTGACGGCGTGAACCTTCCTAGGCCTACCCACGCACCCCCAGTGTTTCGGGCAACGCGGCCCTCACCAATCATGGACTTAGGTATACAGGACTTAATAGACAATAAGATATTGGCCAACTTCAAGGGCTTCTACGCCTTCCCTATGTTTGTGGTCCCCAAATCCGACGGCTCGGCACGCCTGATATATGACTTAAGTGAATGGACCCCTTTCATCCAAAAGCCGAAGTTTAGTCTGAAGGGTCCGGCTAAGGCTCTTACCATGATACCTCCTAATGCACTCGCCATCAAACTGGACTTGAAATCAGGGTTTTACCAGCTACCTTTGAACGCCAGAACTCAGTTAAATTTCGGTGTATATTATAGGAAAAAACACTATATATGGACCAGGTTACCTATGGGCCACGCACTGGCCCCCTCAGTCATGCAACGTTGGGCAGAGGCGGTGCGAGAAGTGTTGGAACAAGAGTTTCGTATTCATATGATACCGTACTTGGACGATTGGCTGATCTGGGGGGGAGGAACAAATCCCAGTGGAAGAGATCGTGTTGTACTTGGAAGTGGTTTTAGGGATAACCCTCAATAGAACTAAATGTATTCTGACACCAATGCAGGTGATAACGTACTTAGGTGTGGTAATCAATATCTCAGCTTGCCACGGTGGGTGAGTGGTTATAGTGTCGGACTACCAACCCCAAGATTGCAGGTTCGCCCCTGGCCATGGTAAGTGATTTTTGAAGGCGACAAAAATCACGACACTCATGTCATACGTTGTTGGCATGTTAAAGAACCCATTTGAATTCAGTAGACCGTGTTCAATGGCAAAATTAATCTCGGGATTTTCCGCCAACACAAAGTTCCTCCATTCTCTACTTGAAAGCGCTGTAGTGTCAAGGAGTTTAGATATCTAACCTCCTTGACTTTCATAGCGTTCAAAGGAACGACGAAATTCGACATGCAAGCTACGCTCTGGGTGTCAATTAACAAAGCTTGCACCAGGCACCCGAGGCCATACGATATTATTATTATATTATTATTATCAATATCTCAAATAGTTGCATCGTATTGCATCAGGACACTCAACGAAAGGTACTTAGACTGCTCAAGGATATCCCCCACTACTCAGAGAAACAAGCTCAGCAAGCGGCGGGATATCTAAGCTGGACGTGCTGGGTCATGAACTGGCCCATGTTCGTGCCCCGGCACGTCCTAGCCGCAGACGGCTATTGGCCAAGCAAACTGTTGACTCCAACACTCGTAGCCACACCTCGAGACATCGCGAAACGCGAACACGCCATTGACATCTACACAGATGCCACCCCATGGAGTATTGCAGCGGTATGCCCCAGCAGGAACCAAGGATGGGTTCAAGGATTTCAATACCCGGCGACCATAAACCAGGCAGAGACGACGGCGGCCCTACTCGGGGCGACATGGATCCTGAAGGAAATTCGAGATGAGGACTTTAATCATATTAATGTATTCACAGATTCTAGTGTTGCCAGATTCACTCTTTGTACGGGCCGAGGCCCATTATTGTATTCAGTGCACTATGTCATGTACCTCCTTGTAGATTTAATCAATAAAGCAGCAGAGCGGGGCGTGAGCCTCGCGTGGCGAAGCGTCGCCTCTCTCGATAACCCGGCTGTCGCGCTCTCCCGGGCAGTGCTGGACTCAGTACATGCGCGACTCCCTCTTTGATAAAAGGGGCGCGCGCCCGGGTGGACGCGTCAGTTGAGTATGTTCGAGCGAGAGACGTGGACACCACAGCAGCATTTTAGTGAACTTAGTACGATTGTGTTATAATGTGTCGACCGACACATAGACGTCGCCGGGGGGTCGCCTGGTCGGAGCAGGCGGCCGGAGCCAAGCATCTGGAGCGGTCCAACACGCCGATGCTCAACTGCGTTCGGTACTCGGTGGTACGTCACTTACAGTCCGCGTTACGCGAATTCTGGGCAGAGTACAATCCGGACGGTGTCGACCCGGACCCCAGTGAACTTCATTTACCGGAACAATTCGTTCCATTACATTCTCAGTGGCTCCAATGGATCAGATGGCGGTCAGCTCCTTGGGATGACATCATGGAGGATGACAGTGATCCTTTACCAAATCTGAACGTGGTGGCCGCCGGCACCCCGGCAGGAGAGACGGGCAACCCCGTCGCAGCAGACCCAGACCATATCGAAGATACCCAGCTGCGCATCACGGACGAGGAAGAAGACGACGAGGAACTCTGGGGGTTCGATCCGGAATACCCACGCCGACCTCCGGTACTCCTGCATCGGCCGGCAGAACAACAGGATGATCACGACTTCCCCAGGATCGAGGTGCTTCCGCCTTCAATGAAACCTCCTCAACCAAAACAATACAGGTCAGTCTCAGTGCCAGCAGCAAATCCAGTGCCATATCTCGACACCCCGTTGGGGAACTATGCCAGTGTAATACTCAGTGACGGCGTGAACCTTCCTAGGCCTACCCACGCACCCCCAGTGTTTCGGGCAACGCGGCCCTCACCAATCATGGACTTAGCTATACAGGACTTAATAGACAATAAGATATTGGCCAACTTCAAGGGCTTCTACGCCTTCCCTATGTTTGTGGTCCCCAAATCCGACGGCTCGGCACGCCTGATATATGACTTAAGTGAATGGACCCCTTTCATCCAAAAGCCGAAGTTTAGTCTGCAGGGTCCGGCTAAGGCTCTTACCATGATACCTCCTAATGCACTCGCCATCAAACTGGACTTGAAATCAGGGTTTTACCAGCTACCTTTGAACGCCAGAACTCAGTTAAATTTCGGTGTATATTATAGGAAAAAACACTATATATGGACCAGGTTACCTATGGGCCACGCACTGGCCCCCTCAGTCATGCAACGTTGGGCAGAGGCGGTGCGAGAAGTGTTGGAACAAGAGTTTCGTATTCATATGATACCGTACTTGGACGATTGGCTGATCTGGGGGGAGGAACAAATCCAGTGGAAGATGATGATGATAATTGTTGTTTTAAGGGGCCTAACATCTAGGTTATCGGCCCCTAATGATCTGGGTGATAGCGAAAATGATAATGAAACGGAAACCAGAACGAAAATTAAGTGAGACGGAAAATACTTACAAAAAGGAACTCGGATTGAAACGACTCACAAAATGTTCTTACAAAAGGGAATTTAGAACGAAAAGATTCACAAAAGGAATAGATTGAAAAATACCCACAAAATGAAGGCTAGGTTCAAAATACGTACAAAATGCAATGTAGCGTCGAAATACTTACAAAATGCAACTGAAATTCAAAATACTTACAAAATGCAAATGAGATCGAAAATACGTACAAAATGCAATTGAGGTTCAAAATACTTACAAAATGCAATTGAAATTGAAAATACACAATGCAATTCAGATTGAAATAGGCCTTATCCCAGTTCCAATCCAAATTATTCACAAAGTGCAATCGAAATTCAAAATACTTACAAAATGCAATTGAAATTGAAAATGCTTACAAAATGTACGGGGATTCTAACGACTCATGTGGATTGACAATACTTACAAAAAGCAATTTAGATTGAAAATACTTGACAAAATGTAATTTAGATTCAAAATACCCACAAAATGCAATTGAGAATCAAAAAATGTGCAAAATGCCCACCAAACAAAATGCAATTTAGATTCAAAATTCGTGCGAAATGCGGTTTTGGTTGAAAATACTTACAAAATGCAATTGAAATTCAAAATTCTCACTAAAAGGCCCCGCAACCTGCATTGAAAGACTTACTAAAAAGCAATTTAGATTGTCAATCTTTAAAAAATGCAATTGAGGTTGAAAACAATCGCGAGATGTAATTTAGATCGAAAAAACTTACAAAATGCAACATAGATCAAAAATGCCTTAAAAATCGCTAAAAGGGAATTTAGATACACGGTGATTCGAGTAACAAAAACAGTGCGGGAATCTTAAAGAGAAAAGGAAATAGAAGGAAAAGAGGAGAGGAGAGGGGAGGGGAGAGAGGAGAAGGTCCGCCCCAAAGAGAAGGGACAAAAGGGGAAAACGGACCCAGCTCAGGAATCCCTCGGGGTCGCCAACGCCCGAACTCACCAGCCGTGAGCCCCTGAGGGTGTAGCGTTATCTAGGGTGCACCATAAGTGGTGGCGCTACATACACCCTGCCTCCTTAAGGGCCTAGAGCACAAGGCAGGAGGTAAAGAGAAGAGAAAAAGAAGGCTGACCCCTCGCAGAAGGAGGGTATCAGAAAAGATGAGACAAGGGCCAATTAAGGCGGGAAAGGAAGAGACTCCCTAGGCCTCGGATACCCTAATACCGTCGGGGTCGGAAGAGAACAAGAGTTGACCAAGTGAGGTCGACAGGAAAGAAGACGGAGAGGAGCCCGGCACAAGTAAGTGGAAGCAATGCCGGACTCAGTCCAGTGGAAGAGATCGTGTTGTACTTGGAAGTGGTTTTAGGGATAACCCTCAATAGAACTAAATGTATTCTGACACCAATGCAGGTGATAACGTACTTAGGTGTCGTAATCAATATCTCAAATAGTTGCATCGTGTTGCATCAGGACACTCAACGAAAGGTACTTAGACTGCTCAAGGATATCCCCCACTACTCAGAGAAACAAGCTCAGCAAGCGGCGGGATATCTAAGCTGGACGTGCTGGGTCATGAACTGGCCCATGTTCGTGCCCCGGCACGTCCTAGCCGCAGACGGCTATTGGCCAAGCAAACTGTTGACTCCAACACTCGTAGCCACACCTCGAGACATCGCGAAACGCGAACACGCCATTGACATCTACACAGATGCCACCCCATGGAGTATTGCAGCGGTATGCCCCAGCAGGAACCAAGGATGGGTTCAAGGATTTCAATACCCGGCGACCATAAACCAGGCAGAGACGACGGCGGCCCTACTCGGGGCGACATGGATCCTGAAGGAAATTCGAGATGAGGACTTTAATCATATTAATGTATTCACAGATTCTAGTGTTGCCAGATTCACTCTTTGTACGGGCCGAGGCCCATTATTGTATTCAGTGCACTATGTCATGTACCTCCTTGTAGATATAATCAATAAAGCAGCAGAGCGGGGCGTGAGCCTCGCGTGGCGAAGCGTCGCCTCTCTCGAAAACCCGGCTGTCGCGCTCTCCCGGGCAGTGCTGGACTCAGTACATGCGCGACTCCCTCTTTGATAAAAGGGGCGCGCGCCCGGGTGGACGCGTCAGTTGAGTATGTTCGAGCGAGAGACGTGGACACCACAGCAGCATTTTAGTGAACTTAGTACGATTGTGTTATAATGTGTCGACCGACACATAGACGTCGCCGGAGGGTCGCCTGGTCGGAGCAGGCGGCCGGAGCCAAGCATCTGGAGCGGTCCAACACGCCGATGCTCAATTGCGTTCGGTACCCGGTGGTACGTCACTTACAGTCCGCGTTACGCGAATTCTGGGCAGAGTACAATCCGGACGGTGTCGACCCGGACCCCAGTGAACATCAGTTACCGGAACAATTCGTTCCATTACATTCTCAGTGGCTCCAATGGATCAGATGGCGGTCAGCTCCTTGGGATGACATCATGGAGGATGACAGTGATCCTTTACCAAATCCGAACGTGGTGGCCGCCGGCACCCCGGCAGGAGAGACGGGCAACCCCGTCGCAGCAGACCCAGACCATATCGAAGATACCCAGCTGCGCATCACGGACGAGGAAGAAAACGACGAGGAACTCTGGTGGTTCGATCCGGAATACCCACGCCGACCTCCGGTACTCCTGCATCGGCCGGCAGAACAACAGGATGATCACGACTTCCCCAGGATCGAGGTGCTTCCGCCTTCAATGAAACCTCCTCAACCAAAACAATACAGGTCAGTCTCAGTGCCAGCAGCAAATCCAGTGCCATATCTCGACACCCCGTTGGGGAACTATGCCAGTGTAATACTCAGTGACGGCGTGAACCTTCCTAGGCCTACCCACGCACCCCCAGTGTTTCGGGCAACGCGGCCCTCACCAATCATGGACTTAGCTATACAGGACTTAATAGACAATAAGATATTGGTCAACTTCAAGGGCTTCTACGCCTTCCCTATGTTTGTGGTCCCCAAATCCGACGGCTCGGCACGCCTGATATATGACTTAAGTGAATGGACCCCTTTCATCCAAAAGCCGAAGTTTAGTCTGAAGGGTCCGGCTAAGCCTCTTACCATGATACCTCCTAATGCACTCGCCAACAAACTGGACTTGAAATCAGGGTTTTACCAGCTACCTTCGAACGCCAGAACTCAGTTAAATTTCGGTGTATATTATAGGAAAATACACTATATATGGACCAGGTTACCTATGGGCCACGCACTGGCCCCCTCAGTCATGCAACGTTGGGCAGAGGCGGTGCGAGAAGTGTTGGAACAAGAGTTTCGTATTCATATGATACCGTACTTGGACGATTGGCTGATCTGGGGGGAGGAACAAATCCCAGTGGAAGAGATCGTGTTGTACTTGGAAGTGGTTTTAGGGATAACCCTCAATAGAACTAAATGTATTCTGACACCAATGCAGGTGATAACGTACTTAGGTGTGGTAATCAATATCTCAAATAGTTGCATCGTGTTGCATCAGGACACTCAACGAAAGGTACTTAGACTGCTCAAGGATACCCCCCACTACTCAGAGAAACAAGCTTAGCAAGCGGCGGGATATCTAAGCTGGACGTGCTGGGTCATGAACTGGCCCATGTTCGTGCCCTGGCACGTCCTAGCCGCAGACGGCTATTGGCCAAGCAAACTGTTGACTCCAACACTCGTAGCCACACCTCGAGACATCGCGAAACGCGAACACGCCATTGACATCTACACAGATGCCACCCCATGGAGTATTGCAGCGGTATGCCCCAGCAGGAACCAAGGATGGGTTCAAGGATTTCAATACCCGGCGACCATAAACCAGGCAGAGACGACGGCGGCCCTACTCGGGGCGACATGGATCCTGAAGGAAATTCGAGATGAGGACTTTAATCATATTAATGTATTCACAGATTCTAGTGTTGCCAGATTCACTCTTTGTACGGGCCGAGGCCCATTATTGTATTCAATGCACTTTGTCATGTACCCCTTTGTAGATTTAATCAATAAAGCAGCAGGGCGGGGCGTGAGCCTCGCGTGGCGAAGCGTCGCCTCTTTCGATAACCCGGCTGACGCGCCCTCCCGGGCAGTGCTGGACTCAGTACATGCGCGACTCCCTCTTTGATAAAAGGGGCGCACGCCCGGGTGGACGCGTCAGTTGAGTATGTTCGAGCGAGAGACGTGGACACCACAGCAGCATTTTAGTGAACTTAGTACGATTGTGTTATAATGTGTCGACCGACACATAGACGTCGCCGGAGGGTCGCCTGGTCGGAGCAGGCGGCCGGAGCCAAGCATCTGGAGCGGTCCAACACGCCGATGCTCAATTGCGTTCGGTACCCGGTGGTACGTCACTTACAGTCCGCGTTACGCGAATTCTGGGCAGAGTACAATCCGGACGGTGTCGACCCGGACCCCAGTGAACATCAGTTACCGGAACAATTCGTTCCATTACATTCTCAGTGGCTCCAATGGATCAGATGGCGGTCAGCTCCTTGGGATGACATCATGGAGGATGACAGTGATCCTTTACCAAATCTGAACGTGGTGGCCGCCGGCACCCCGGCAGGAGAGACAGGCAACCCCGTCGCAGCAGACCCAGACCATATCGAAGATACCCAGCTGCGCATCACGGACGAGGAAGAAGACGACGAGGAACTCTGGTGGTTCGATCCGGAATACCCACGCCGACCTCCGGTACTCCTGCATCGGCCGGCAGAACAACAGGATGATCACGACTTCCCCAGGATCGAGGTGCTTCCGCCTTCAATGAAACCTCCTCAACCAAAACAATACAGGTCAGTCTCAGTGCCAGCAGCAAATCCAGTGCCATATCTCGACACCCCGTTGGGGAACTATGCCAGTGTAATACTCAGTGACGGCGTGAACCTTCCTAGGCCTACCCACGCACCCCCAGTGTTTCGGGCAACGCGGCCCTCACCAATCATGGACTTAGCTATACAGGACTTAATAGACAATAAGATATTGGTCAACTTCAAGGGCTTCTACGCCTTCCCTATGTTTGTGGTCCCCAAATCCGACGGCTCGGCACGCCTGATATATGACTTAAGTGAATGGACCCCTTTCATCCAAAAGCCGAAGTTTAGTCTGAAGGGTCCGGCTAAGGCTCTTACCATGATACCTCCTAATGCACTCGCCATCAAACTGGACTTGAAATCAGGGTTTTACCAGCTACCTTTGAACGCCAGAACTCAGTTAAATTTCGGTGTATATTGTAGGAAAAAACACTATATATGGACCAGGTTACCTATGGGCCACGCACTGGCCCCCTCAGTCATGCAACGTTGGGCAGAGGCGGTGCGAGAAGTGTTGGAACAAGAGTTTCGTATTCATATGATACCGTACTTGGACGATTGGCTGATCTGGGGGGAGGAACAAATCCCAGTGGAAGAGATCGTGTTGTACTTGGAAGTGGTTTTAGGGATAACCCTCAATAGAACTAAATGTATTCTGACACCAATGCAGGTGATAACGTACTTAGGTGTGGTAATCAATATCTCAAATAGTTGCATCGTGTTGCATCAGGACACTCAACGAAAGGTACTTAGACTGCTCATGATGATGATGATGATGATAATTGTTGTTTTAAGGGGCCTAACATCGAGGTTATCGGCCCCTAATGATCTGGGTGATAGCGAAAATGATAATGAAATGGAAACCAGAACAAAATTATCGAAGACGGAAAATACGTACAAAAAGGAACTCACATGGAAACAACTCACAATATGGTCTTACAAAAGGGAATTTAGAACGAAAAATTGCACAAAAAGAATAGATTGAAAAAGATCCACAAAACGTAGGCTAGATTCAAAATACGTACAAAATGCAAAGTAGCGTCGAAATACTTACAATATGCAACAGAAATTCAAAATACTTACAAAATGCAAATGAGATCGAAATTACGTACAAAATGCGATGATGATGATGATAATTGTTGTTTTAAGGGGCCTAACATCTAGGTTATCGGCCCCTGATGGTTTGGGTGAACGTGAAGATGAAAATGAAAAGTGAACTTAAAACTAACTACTAACCTACATACTAGAAGAAGAAATGGAAAACTAAAGGAGACTAAGGCAAATAAAAGGACAGAAGGAAAAGAAATGCCCTCAACCCTCGGAGAAGGCTGATTGAGGGACTTGGAAGGAAGGAGAGCCATGAAAGGCATATAGGAAAGTGAAAGAGGAGAGGGTCCGCCCCAAAGGTAAGGGACAAAAGGGGAAAACGTACCCAGCTCAGGAATCCCTCGGGGTCGCCAACTCCCGAACTCACCAGCCGTGAGCCCCTGAGGGTGTAGCATTATCTGGGGTGCACCAGAAGTGGTGGGGCTACATACACCCTGCCTCCTTAAGGGCCTAGAGCACAAGGCAGGAGGTAAAAGGAAGAGAAAAAGAAGGCTGACCCCTCGCAAAAGGAGGGTATCAGAAAAGATGAGACAAGGGCCAATTAAGGCGGGAAAGGAAGAGACTCCCTAGGCCTCGGGTACCCTAATACCGTCGGGGTCAGAAGAGAACAAGAGTTGACCAAGTGAGGTTGACAGGAAAGAAGACAGAGAGGAGCCCGGCACAAGTAAGTGGAAGCAATGCCAGACTCAGCTGGGGCCCCGTGGTCGCCAACCCACTTCTCACTAGTCGTGAGCCCCTGGGGGGTAGACTGCTCAAGGATATCCCCCACTACTCAGAGAAAGAAGCTCAGCAAGTAGCGGGATATGTAAGCTGGACGTGCTGGGTCATGAACTGGCCCATGTTCGTGCCCCGGCACGTCCTAGCCGCAGACGGCTATTGGCCAAGCAAACTGTTGACTGCAACACTCGTAGCCACACCTCGAGACATCGCGAAACGCGAACACGCCATTGACATCTACACAGATGCCACCCCATGGAGTATTGCAGCGGTATGCCCCAGCAGGAACCAAGGATGGGTTCAAGGATTTCAATACCCGGCGACCATAAACCAGGCAGAGACGACGGCGGCCCTACTCGGGGCGACATGGATCCTGAAGGAAATTCGAGATGAGGACTTTAATCATATTAATGTATTCACAGATTCTAGTGTTGCCAGATTCACTCTTTGTACGGGCCGAGACCCATTATTGTATTCAGTGCACTATGTCATGTACCTCTTTGTAGATTTAATCAATAAAGCAGCAGAGCGGGGCGTGAGCCTCGCGTGGCGAAGCGTCGCCTCTCTCGATAACCCGGCTGACGCGCCCTCCCGGGCAGTGCTGGACTCAGTACATGCGCGACTCCCTCTTTGATAAAAGGGGCGCGCGCCCGGGTGGGCGCGTCAGTTGAGTATGTTCGAGCGAGAGACGTGGACACCACAGCAGCATTTTAGTGAACTTAGTACGATTGTGTTATAATGTGTCGACCGACACATAGACGTCGCCGGAGGGTCGCCTGGTCGGAGCAGGCGGCCGGAGCCAAGCATCTGGAGCGGTCCAACACGCCGATGCTCAACTGCGTTCGGTACCCGGTGGTACGTCACTTACAGTCCGCGTTACGCGAATTCTGGGCAGAGTACAATCCGGACGGTGTCGACCCGGACCCCAGTGAACATCAGTTACCGGAACAATTCGTTCCATTACATTCTCAGTGGCTCCAATGGATCAGATGGCGGTCAGCTCCTTGGGATGACATCATGGAGGATGACAGTGATCCTTTACCAAATCCTAACGTGGTGGCCGCCGGCACCCCGGCAGGAGAGACGGGCAACCCCGTCGCAGCAGACCCAGACCATATCGAAGATACCCAGCTGCGCATCACGGACGAGGAAGAAGACGACGAGGAACTCAGGTGGTTCGATCCGGAATACCCACGCCGACTAGGCACGACTCCGCGATCTGCTCCAGGTGGAGTTGCACAACATTTTAGGGAACAGGCAACTAGACGGGGCCGGAGGAGACGAGATATTGGAACTTCCTCCCAACTTCGCCTTCCAGCCACCCGTTCGCCAACCCGCGGTCTCCCGCGGAGGCTTCCAGCGCGGAGCCAGCCGAGGACGCGGACCACGCGGGGCGGACGAGGACAGCAAGCAGCTGTCCATCTTCCCGGCGGATGGAGCCCAGCGGCGAGCCTCATTGGTCATCTCCAGGCGCAGCCAATCCTGTTCTCCCTCGGACGGGTTCCTGGCGTTCTCTCTGGGACTACGAGTTGGCTTTGGCCATACATCGCAACTCACACCAGGATGTAGAGCGGTGGGTGCAACTTCCGTGGGACTTGGAAGACAGATAAGGAGCGCCGGTGACTGATGTGTATGTATGTGAATCGGTGATCAGTGAATTAGGGAAGTGTGTGTTTGGAACTGTACGGGGGCACTCGATTGCCCGAGAACTTTGACATTGTTTTGTTTTGACATGTTTCTCTTTTGTGTATTTATTCACTGTTCTTCTTTATTATGTATGATGTTCTTTTGTATGTTTCTTATGGCTGCATATTGTAAATTTATTTTAATAAAGTATTGGGCCCTCAGCCCGACCGCTCCTCGCCAGGCGGCTGCGCCCGTACTGTCCGGCTCCGCCCTTTGTACATGCCTGTCAGGTTTTGTATATAAGGAGCGAGGTCGGGCTGGTCGGGAGCAGTCGTTTGGTAGAGGTAGTGGTCAGCAGCAGTCTCGTGAAAGGTGTCTTACCCCTTGCCACTCGCGGTGGGCTACCAGGAGGTTGTCGGAGCATGCCACCAAAGAATTCTCCACAGAAGCGCAAATCACCGACATCTGTGAAACCAGGCACGACTCCGCGATCTGCTCCAGGTGGAGTTGCACAACATTTTAGGGAACAGAAACCCAGCACTCCAGTTAAGAAGGGCACGACAACCCCCAGGGAACAACCAGTACAGCATTCCAGGACACCATCACCGGCAAAGAGACCAACGCTAACGGATACTCAAACAGCTTCCACGTCTACAGAAACGCTCTCGGCTTCCACGGGCACGCAGATGGCTAACGCAGACGACATCCTAGCAGCAATCCAAGCCATCAATACTCGATTGGATTTTTTGGAGGTCCAACAACAGGAAGAGCCACCCGACGACCAAACGGACGACAACGAAGACGATCAACTAGACGAACAGCAGCAGCGTCCACACACCTTTCCATGGCGGACGCTGGCCCCAGCCGATTATCCTCGGGGACTCCCAGTCCCTACCGAGCAACGAGTGTGGAATCCCGCGGCAGCACTGAAACAGCAACTTCTCTTCGTGCCCACACGTGTGATGGCATCGAGAGACCAGGACATTGTCCCTGGACACGTGTGATGGCATCGAGAGACCAGGATATTGTCCCTGGACACTTTGTTGGCATCGAGAGACCAGGATATTGTCCCTGGACACTTTGTTGGCATCGAGAGACCAGGATATTGTCCCTGGACACTTTGTTGGCATCGAGAGACCAGGATATTGTCCCTGGACACTTTGTTGGCATCGAGAGACCAGGATATTGTCCCTCAACACGTGTGTTGGTATCGAGAGACCGGGATATTGTCCCTGGACACGTGTGTTTGCATCGAGAGACCAGGATATTGTCCCTGGACACGTGTGATGGCATCGAGAGACCAGGATATTGTCCCTGGACACGTGGCATCTAGAGGCCAGGATATTGTCCCTGGACACGTGGCATCTAGAGGCCAGGATATTGTCCCTGGACACGTGTGATGGCATCGAGAGACCAGGATATTGTCCCTGGACACGTGTGATGGCATCGAGAGAACAGTATGTTGTCCCTGGACCCGTGTGATGGCATCGAGAGGCCAGTATGTTGTCCCTGGACACGTGTGATGGCATCGAGAGGCCAGGATATTGTCCCTGGACACGTGTGATGGCATCGAGAGGCCAGGATATTGTCCCTGGACACGTGTGATGGCATCGAGAGGCCAGGATATTGTCCCTGGACACTTGTGTTGGCATCAAGGGACCAGGATATTGTCCCTGGATACTTGTGTTGGCATCGAGAGAACAGGATATTGTTGTAAGTTCATATACAACTATCCTACGAAATCTGCTCAATTTGGAAAACGGAGACTACGATTTAGATATTTTTAAAGCGTATTATTGGCCGCCACACGGCTTCTGCGAGGCTCCATTCCTATAGCGAGGGCTCTCACCGTATAAACCAATGTGACATACGATGATATGATGATACCAGACATATCAAGAAGTTCCGTGGCGAAATAAAGAGCCTTTTTTTTAATTTAAGATTGATGCCAATGATTAATCTAAACTAATTGGATCTATCTAGAATAATGACGAAATTAAATTGGTAATATAGATATTTCTAATAAGTATACCTGGCATAATGTAGCCTAATAGAGCACTACAGTTGGCAGCCCTGGTGACTGAATATATATTGAGTTCCATCTCTTAAGGTACAGAATACAAAATTTGGTTGATGTCCAATGGATAGCATGGACGTTACATGCAGTTAAGCAATGGATCTAAGAGCGCGCGTAAAATCATTTCGGCAACAATTCCATGCATGTATTGGTCAGAAATATTCAGAAATAATACGATCAATTGTTGTGCCAATTTTGAATGAAATCTATTAGTTAGTATAGAAGTTACATACATTTTAAAATTGGACTTATCAGCAGGCATAGAATCATGTTGGCAGCACTGACGTATATATGTTACTCCAAATTAATATAGAATGTCAGGTACTATACGTGTGCATAGTTAAATGCTGTCGGCTTGCATACTATCAGATATATTAGTATTTGGATAAAATAAATTGTGAGCATTTGTCAACAGTTAGCAGCCCAGGTGGATCTTATGAATACGCTGAGTTATATCTGTTTATGTACACATAGCTCATACAAAATTTGGTTGAATTCGAATTGATAGTGTAGAAGTTATAAGCATTTAAAAATTGGACCTCTCAGCAGGCTTATAATCATTTTGGCCACACTGCCATGTATGACCTCTTGGAAATTAAACTGAAATATTATTATCTATACGTGTGCCAATTACGAAATAGCTCCCATTCTTTCCCAATATTTACTCCCACCAAACTTTGTTTCGATTGCTGCAGCCGTTTAGGAATTGATGGGGGTGGGGGTGGACACACACACTGCCAGACTGACAGAAGGACAGACAAGACAAACAGACACACATTTACCCGGATCGATCTCATAATGATAATTGTTGTTTTAAGGGGCCTAACATCTAGGTTATGGGCCCTAATGGTTTGTGTGATAGTGAAAGATGAAATGAGAATGAAAATTATAACAAATATAAACTACAGACTTATATACTAGAAGAAGAAATGGGAAACAAATCAAGGATAGGGCAAATAAAGGACAGGAAGAAAAGAAATGCCCTCAGACCCCGAAGAATGAGGATTGAGGGACTTGGTAGGATGGAGATCCATGAGAGGTAGATACGAAAGGGAAAAGAGGAGGGGGCCCGCCCCAAGTCAGTGAAAAAGGGGAATAAACGGACCCAGCTCTGGAATCCCCCGGGATCGCCAACTCCCGAACTCACCAGCCGTGAGCCCCCGAGGGGGTAGCAATATCCAGGGTGTACCAGAAGTGGTGGGGCTACATACACCCTGCCTTTTGAGGCCCTTGAGCAGAAGACATGATGATGATGATGATGATAATTGTTGTTTTAAGGGGCCTAACATCGAGGTTATCGGCCCCTAATGATCTGGGTGATAGCGAAAATGATAATGAAATGGAAACCAGAACAAAATTATCGAAGACGGAAAATACGTACAAAAAGGAGCTCACATGGAAACAACTCACAATATGGTCTTACAAAAGGGAATTTAGAACGAAAAGTTGCACAAAAAGAATAGATTGAAAAAGACCCACAAAACGTAGGCTAGATTCAAAATACGTACAAAATGCAAAGTAGCGTCGAAATACTTACAAAATGCAACTGAAATTCAAAATACTTACAAAATGCAAATGAGATCGAAATTACGTACAAAATGCAATTGAGGTTCAAAATACTTACAAAATGAAATTTAAATTGAAAATACACAATGCAATTCAGATTGAAATATCCCAGTTCCAATCCAAATTATTCACAAAGTGCAATTGAAATTCAAAATCCTTACAAAATGCAATTGAAATTGAAAATGCTTATAAAATGTACGGTAGATTCAAACGACTCATGTGGATTGACAATACTTACAAAAAGCAATTTAGATTCAAAATACTTTACAAATTTAATTTAGATTCAAAATACCCACAAAAAGCAATTGAGAATCAAAATATATGCAAAATGCCCACCAAACAAAATGCAATTTAGATTCAAAATTCGTGCGAAATGCGGTTTTGGTTGAAAAATACTTACAAAATGCAATTGAAATTCAAAATACTCACTAAAAGGCCCGGCAACCTGCATTGAAAGACTTACTAAAAAGCAATTTAGATTGTCAATCTTTACAAAATGCAATTGAAGTTGAAAACAATCGCGAGATGTAATTTAGATCGAAAAAACTTACAAAATGCAACATAGATCAAAAAAGCCTTAAAAATCGCTAGAAGGGAATTTAGATACACGGTGATTCGAGTAACAAAAACAGTGCGGGAATCTTAAAGAGAAAAGGAAATAGAAGGAAAAGAGGAGAGGAGAGGGGATAGAGGAGAAGGTCCGCCCCAAAGGGAAGGGACAAAAGGGGAAAACGGACCCAGCTCAGGAATCCCTCGGGGTCGCCAACGCCCGAACTCACCAGCCGTGAGCCCCTGAGGGTGTAGCATTATCTAGGGTGCACCAGAAGTGGTGGGGCTACATACACCCTGCCTCCTTAAGGGCCTTGAGCACAAGGCAGGAGGTAAAAGGAAAAGAACAAGAAGGCTGACCCCTCACAGAAGGAGGGCATCAGGAAAGATGATGATGATGAAGATGATAATTGTTGTTTTAAGGGGCCTAACATCTAGGTTATCGGCCCCCAATGATCTGGGTGATAGCGAAAATGATAATGAAACGGAAACCAGAACGAAAATTAAGTGAGACGGAAAATACTTACAAAAAGGAACTCAGATTGAAACAACTCACAAAATGTTCTTACAAAAGGGAATTTAGAACGAAAAGATTCACAAAAGATGATGATGAAGATAATTGTTGTTTTAAGGGGCCTAACATCTAGGTTATCGGCCCCTGATGGCTTGGGTGATCGTGAAGATGAAAAATGAAAAGCGAACTTAAAACTAAAACTAACTACTAACCTACATACTAGAAGAAGAAATGGAAAACTGAAGGAGAATAAGGCAAATAAAAGGACAGAAGGAAAAGAAATGCCCTCAACCCTCGGAGAAGGCGGATTGAGGGACTTGGAAGGAAGGAGAGCCACGAAAGGCATATAGGAAAGTGAAAGAGGAGAGGGTCCGCCCCAAAGGTAAGGGACAAAAGGGGAAAACGGACCCAGCTCAGGAATCCCTCGGGGTCGCCAACTCCCGAACTCACCAGCCGTGAGCCCCTGAGGGTGTAGCATTATCTAGGGTGCACCAGAAGTGGTGGGGCTACATACACCCTGCCTCCTTGAGGGCCTTGAGCAGAAGGCAGGAGAGAACATGAAAATAAAAATAAGGCTGACCCCTCGCAGAAGGAGGGAATCATAAAAGATGAGACAAGGGCCAATTAAGGCGGGAAAGGAAGAGACTCCCTAGGCCTCGGATACCCTAATACCGTCGGGGTCGGAAGAGAACAAGAGTTGACCAAGTGAGGTCGACAGGAAAGAAGACAGAGAGGAGCCCGGCACAAGTAAGTGGAAGCAATGCCGGATTCAGCTGGGGCCCCGTGGTCGCCAACCCACTTCCCACTAGATGTGAGCCCCTGGGGGATAAAATAGATGAACGCAATAAAAAACATAAAACAGACTAAAACTGAATTAAAGGTCTTGAACTACATTAAAACTAAAAAAAAAGTAACCATCTCCCTCATGAACCGGATGTCGAGGTCTACTGACGGCCGGTCATCACGGAGAATAAGGAAGAGGTTGTTAAGAAATTTGACAGTCCCTCGCAGATCGGCCAGGACCACATTCAGGAAAGGTGACAGAATGGTGCCCGGCACAAGTACGTGGAAGTAATGCCGAACTCAGCTGAAGTCCCGTGGTCGCTAACCCCTAGAATACCCCCATGAATGAGGCTAATCAATTAATGGCGAGCAACATTTACCTCTTGCCTGTGCAAACATTGCACACCCTTATATAAAGACACAGCAAAACTGTAATCTACTCGTGGTTTCCATTCCATGGGTTTGAGACAAGGCGAGATATGAGCTCTACTCCTCAACCATCATATTTGTGAAATAGGAATGGTTCTCATAAACATGAAGGTCACCTGTCCGTAAAGAACGAGATATTAGCCAATTTACTTCATGCTCTGGTTCCTTGTAGTTATTCTCCCAACATTTTGTGGTTGCTTTCAGTTAATACTTGCTATTGTTCCAGTGTGCAACCTGTGGTAAGTTATCTGCTGTGGTTTACATAAAACGCTTGTCTTTGAACCACTCCTTTCTATGTTTCTGGCATTCTTTATCAAACGTTCTCAACAATCCTAACAACATAGCCGTTCGCATCAAGTCAGGCACCATAATAGCTCGAGGGATGGTGGCGGTTATTTTAAGGGGGTAAAAGGTCTAGGTCATCTGCGCTTAATGGTTTGGGTGATAATTATTTATGTACTTATTCAGCGTATGGCTTTTAGTGCCGGGAGTGTCCGAAGATATGTTTAACTCGCCAGAGGCTGTAGCTGCTTCAATGCGGACACCCATAGGGTGAGCTACAAGTGCCGTTCAATTTCAAGTATTTCCAACTTTCACTACCAGATGTCACTGACACCTAGTGGTGAACGTTGTAACTTTGATAGAGAGTTTGAACAAATGTAAACTGAAAATTTAGCTTCACACAATTTTAATTAGTGGAAGGTTCTTTTACATGCCATAAATCTAAGACATGGGACCAACGGCTTTAGTTCCCGTCCGGGAGAAGGCATACAGGAAGGATTTTAACGCTCTTAAAAATCCCATGAATTCGGCCCGGTTTGAACCCGCGATCTTGGATATAAAAGCTGAGCATGCTACCGACTACGCCACCGAAGCCGCTTGAATGATAATGACAATGATGAAATGATAACTACTGTACAATAAATCAAACTACTGACTGGCAAATAATTAACCCGTAAAAGATAATAAAAGAAATACGGAAAGTAAAAGATAAGGAAAATAAATGCACTCAACTCTCGAAGAATGAGGAAGGAGGGACTCGGAAAGAAGAATAGCCATGAAAGTCATATAGAAATGGAATGAGGGGAGGGTCCACACCAAAGTGAATGGAAAATGGACTTATCTCAGGAATCCGATGCTCGCAAACCATGAGCACTTGACGGTGCAGCACTATCCATTGTGCTCCATACATACTGGGGCTACACACACCCTGCCTCTTTTTAGTACGACTAGATGTGTGGCTCAGCGGTAACGTTATCGCCTGCTGTGCCAGAGGACGCAGTCAGTTGGCATTTGAGGGTCCGCAAATACTAGGGAGCCATGTCAGTAGATTTACTGACACTTAGAAAGATCCCCTTCGGAGCAAAATTCCGGCACGCCGGCGTCTCTAAAAGCCGCAGTAGTTAAAAAATACGTAAAATCAATCAATGACATTATTATTATTCCTTTTAGTACTGTAGGCAGGAGCTAGCATTAAGAAAAGGACGTCTGGCCCCTCGCAGAAGGAGGGTATCAAGAATGATGAGACAAGGCGAACCTAGGCCTCGGATATCCTAATATCGTCTCGATCAAAGAGAACACGAGTTCACCAAGGGAGATCTCCAGGAAAGATGATGATGATGATGATGATGATAATTGTTTTAAGGGGCCTAACATCGAGATTATCGGCCCCTAACGGTTTGGGTGATCGTGAAGATGATAATGAAATGCAAACTATAACTAAAACCAACTACTAACCTACATACTAGAAGCAGAAAACGAAAACAAAAGGAGAATAAGACAAATAAAAGACAGGAGGAAAGGAAATGCCCACAACCCTCGAAGAATGCGGATTGAGGGACTTGGAAGGAAGGAGAGCCACAAAAGACAGATAGGAAAGTGAAAGAGGAGAGGGTCCGCCCCACAGGTAATGGATAAAAGGGGGTAAACCGGACCCAGCTCAGGAATCCCTCAGGGTTGCCAACTCCCGAACCCACCAGCCGTGAGCCCCTGAGGGTGTAGCAATATCTAGGGTGCACCAGAAGTGGTGGGGCTACATACACCCTGCCTCCTTAAGGGCCTTGAGCACAAGGCAGGAGGTAAAATGAAAAGATAAAGAAGACTGATCCCTCGCAGAAGGATGGTATCAGAAAAGATGAGACAAGGGCCAATTATGGCGGGAAAGGAAGAGACTCCCTAGGCCTCGGATATCCTAATACCGTCGGGAGAACAAGAGTTGACCAAGTGAGGTCGTCAGGAAAGTAGACGGAGAGGAGCCCGGTACAAGTAAGTGGAAGCAATGCCGGACTCAGCTGGAGCCCCGTGGTCGCCAACCCACGTCCCACTAGGTGTGAGCTCCTAGTGAAGGAAAGATGACGACAGAGAGGAACCCGGCAGGAAGAACTGGAGGCAATGCTGGACTGAGTAAGGGTCTCGTGGAGAGTAGTTTTTACATCCCATAACAAACACAATAAAAAGATAAAATACCAACTAAAGGTACATTTTGTCATCTACATCATCGGAGGTAAATACAAAAAAGATACGAGCCTTACAGTAGTAGCATATGATGTGTAACATCTGACATAGCAGAAACCTCACATGAAATTGTTGATACACCGGCATTGTATGTCTACCCCTTATTATTCACGTTTTCCTAGGGGTCGGGGAAGAGATGCGATGGAAGTATTTGTGGCGGATGCTTTTTACGGCCGGATACCCTTCCCAACGCCAACCTCACGAGAGGAGTTAATGAGAAATGAAATGAATTATGGTGAATGAAACTGGGTAAGGATGTGGAAGGAAGCGGCCGTGGCCCGTGAGAAGGTACCGTCCCAGGATTTGGCTGGAGTTGAAAATGGGGAAACCACGGAAAACCATTTCAAGGACGGCAAATTGTTGATGCACCGATATTTTTTAATATTTTTTGCACAAATATTAATCTATTGTGAAAGGGAGTGTTTTACAGATATTGTAGTTTATAATACGGAACTCATTTTATTACAGGTTTCGTACCTTTCACCAGTACTAGCCTAAATAAAGAATACAATATGGATCAACTAGATTAAGATGATGATGATGATAATTGTTGTTTTAAGGGGCCTAACATCTAGGTTATCGGCCCCTGATGGTTTGGGTGATCGTGAAGATGAAAATGAAAAGCGAAATTAAAACTAAAACTAACTACTAACCTACATACTAGAAGAAGAAATGGAAAAATAAAGGAGAAGAAGGCAAATAAAAGGACAGAAGGAAAAGAAATGCCCTCAACCCTCGGAGAAGGCGGATTGAGGGACTTGGAAGGAAGGAGAGCCATGAAAGGCATATAGGAAAGTGAAAGAGGAGAGGGTCCGCCCCAAAGGTAAGGGACAAAAGGGGAAAACGGACCCAGCTCAGGAATCCCTCGGGGTCGCTAACTCCCGAACTCACCAGCCGTGAGCCCCTGAGGGTGTAGCATTATCTAGGGTGCACCAGAAGTGGTGGGGCTACATACACCCTGCCTCCTTAAGGGCCTAGAGCACAAGGCAGGAGGTAAAAGGAAGAGAAAAAGAAGGCTGACCCCTCGCAGAAGGAGGGTATCAGAAAAGATGAGGCAAGGGCCAATTAAGGCGGGAAAGGAAGAGACTCCCTAGGCCTCGGATACCCTAATACCGTCGGGGTCAGAAGAGAACAAGAGTTGACCAAGTGAGGTCGACAGGAAAGAAGTCGGAGAGGAGCCCGGCACAAGTAAGTGGAAGCAATGCCGGACTCAGCTGGGGCCCCGTGGTCGCCAACCCACGCCCACTAGAAGTGAGCCCCTGGGGGCCGTCAAAATGAAAGTGTTCAGCAATGCGATCCAGCTGGCAGTGCGTGTTACACTTCCGTTCGATCCACCACCGCCAGGTGGATCGTCCGATCCACTTCCGTCCCAATTTTCAAAATCACTCCCAGAAATATCCAGCAACCGAGTGGAAAGATGTTACGCATCAAAAAATAAAATGTTCACTTTACTTTACTTATAGAGATTACAAATTGATCTTGAAATGTGGTGTGACAAGAGAAGATGATGATGATGATAATTGTTTTTAAGGGGCCTAACATCGAGGATATCGGCCCCTAATGATCTGAGTGATAGCGAAAATGAGAATGAAATGAAAACCACAACGAAACTTATGTTTGACGGAAAATACGTACAAAAAGGAACTCAGATGGAAACAACTCACAAAATGTACTGCCTAAAGGGAATTTAGAACGAAAAGATTCACAAAAAGAATAGATTGAAAAAGACACACAAAATGTAGGCTAGGTTCAAAATACGTACAAAATGCAATGTAGCGTCGAAATACTTACAAAATGCAATTGAGGTTCAAAATACTTACCAAATGCAATTGAGGTTCAAAATACACAATGCAATGTAGATTGAAAAAGGCCGGTTCAGATTCAAAATACTCACAAAGTTCAATGGAAATTCAAAATACTTACAAAATGCAATCTATATATTTAAAACACTAAGCTGTTTTTTGTACACACGAGATTGTGAAAACGACTTAACCGATTGGCTTCGTAAGACATTCTAACGAAAGCTCTTGGCATGCAGATTTGCAGAGTTTCTTTAAAAGGAAAATATATGTTACGGTATATTTTTAAATGATTAAAGAAATATGTAATATTTGACACTCCCGCGCATGCGCACAATGGCCTTTCTCAACAAGGAAAATGGCGATTCCGGTCGCGTCTAACTGAGATCTTTGTTTATGAGAATTAAAAAGGGTCTCCAATAATGTTAATTATGTTTTTACAATATGCATTGAATTAGAATTATATTAAATAAACCACGAATTGAAGGACTTAAACTGCAGGTTGAGCGTGTATACTGGTTAGATAGCTTAATACTGAAGTCTTACATAGTTGTCTGGATGGCCGAGGGGATAAGCTTACTGCCTAGAAATATGTATTATGCATGATCGAGAGGGTTCGATTCCCACCTCGGATATGTTTTTTTATTTTCGTTTTCTGCCTTCCTACGATTGGTATTACATTGTAGAAACATATTTCACTTTTATCATTCCCGTCAAGTAACGAATTCTCTGTTGCCATCCTTTGCATGGTCGAGAGGGTTCGATTCCCACCTCGGTTATGTTTTTTTTTTATTTTCATTATCTTCCTTCCTACGATTGGTATTACATTGTAGAAACATATTTCACTTTTATCATTCCCGTAAAGTAACGAATTCTCTGTTGCCATCCTTTGCATGGTCGAGAGGGTTCGATTCCCACCTCGGATACGTTCTTTTATTTTCATTTTCTTCTTTCCTACGATTGGTATTACATTGTAGAGACATATTTCACTTTTTTCATTCCCGTAAAGTAACGAATTCTCTGTTGCCATCCTTTGCATGGTCGAGAGGGTTCGATTCCCACCTCGGATATGTTTTTTTTTGTTTTCTTCCTTTCTACGATTGGTATTACATTGTAGAAATATATTTCACTTTTATCATTCCCGTAAAGTAACGAATTCGCTGTTGCCATCTATATATTTAAAACAGTAAGGTGATTTTTGTTATCACGAGATAGAGAGAACGACAGAACCAATTTACTTCGTAGAGCACTCTAACAAAAGCTCTTGGCCTGTAGATTTGCAGAGTGTCTCTAAAATAAACAAATATAAGACGGTATATTTTTAAATAAATATAGAAAATAGCAGAATTCTGGCCCCTCGCGCATGCGCACAATCCGCCTGGGCTCATGACAAAATGGCGGTGAGAAGTCCATTAAAATGTAAGTTATTTAATAAGCTTCCATGTAATTGAAAACATACATTAACCAAGTTCTGACAATACAATATAATAACAGTATGAACATATACGAATGTATATTGATTTTATTGATAATGAATTGGATTATTTTCTTCAGATAGCGGCTTTTGAAGATAGTGAATGGTTGCGTCTGCATCTCAATGTGAGGGCGCGAGTAGCTATTTGGTTAAGGCGATTGACTGTGGATCCAAGGATCGCAGGTTCGATCCCAACTCTCGCCAGTTTTTTTTTTTTTTGCCACTGAAATATTGTTTTATCAAGGAGCATTATTAAGGTTTTATGTCAGTTATAGAAGCCTCCGTGGCTTAGGCGGCAGCACGCCGGCCTCTCACCGCTGAGTCCGTGGTTCAAATCCCGGTCACTCCATGTGAGATCTGTGCTGGACAGAACGGAGGCAGACAGGTTTTTCTCCGGGTACTCCGGTTTTCCCTGTCAACATTTCATTCCAGCAACACTCTCCACTATCATTTCATTTCATCTATCATTCATTTAATCATTGCCCCAGAGGAGTGCGTCAGGCCTCGGCAGCCGGCACAGTTCATATCCTCGCCGCTAGATAGGGGCTTCATTCATTCCATTCCTGACCCGGTCGGAGACTGGAAGCAGGCTGTGGATTTTCATTTTCATGTCAGTTAAAGATACATATTTCTACACATTTTCTCAACACGTTTTATTTCCGTTTTACCATTGCATTACAGCATGTCCTCAATACGTCGTTTGAATATCTGCAATCAGTTCCAGTAACTGACAACAGATGGCAGTACCTCGCCAATATAGATCCAGTAACTGAGAGCAGATTGCGTCGATATATTTAAAACACAAGGCATGGCCTTGATGGCGAGTTTTCGCGTGATAGTTAAATATTGTTTTATCAAGGATTATTAGTAACGTTTTATGTCAGTTAAAGATTCCTACATTCCCTCTCAATAAGTTTTATTTCCGTTTTACCATTGCATTACAGCATGTGGTCAAAAGAGCTAATATCTGCCATCAATTGCAGTAACTGACAACAGATGGCAGTACCTCGCCCATATAGTTTCAGTAACTAACAACAGATGGCAGCACCATTGCATCGATATATTTAAAACACAAAACATGGCGCGTTTTCAAGTGATGGAGAGTTATAGAGGGGAATTTTTAAGAAGGGAAACGTTGAAGAACATTAACTGACAGTTGAGTGTGTAGGCTATGTTGTTTATGTACTTTAATATTGCAATTTCTTCCCAATGCTTCGGTGGTCAAGTTGGTAGCATCCTAGACTAAAAGTTATAAATTATGCATCGTCGATATACTCTTAAATTATTAGTGAAAAGGTAGTTTTCCAGGCCCTGGCGCGTGTCCACAATTGCTTTCGCCATGAGAGACACTTGGCAAACATAATTCGTTTGAAGGGCTCCGACATCGTTGTCACTCAGCCCCATGTACTTTGGTGTGTAAGTGTAAAATTTTCTCTGATAACCCGTATTATTGTGATAGCTGCATTACTTTGTGTATTTGTAATTAAGGTGGGAAATGGCAAGGTGACGGCCGAGGCCTTAAGTTAGGAACCATCCCGGTATTTGCCTTGAGTGGAAGTGGGAAACCACGGAAAACCACATCTAAGATTGTCGAGGTGGGAATCAAACCTTCCTCTTCTTAGTTATACCTCTAGAGACTGAATGTGCCCCGTTTTTGCCCTCAGACCAGAATTAAATTTCTTGGCAGAGCAGGAAATGTAACCCGGGTCTCCGAGGCGATAGCCAAGAATGGGTGGGCTTCCATGTGTTAATACGATTTTTGACATGCACGAGACATAGAATTCTAAAACAGCCTCCATTAGGGTGACTGCCGAAGTGAGTATTGAGTATATGCCTAAGCTCATTCCAGTAGTTGGCGAAGTTATTCTATGTTCCCCTGCAAAATGTACTGCCATAAACTATAACAGGTGATGGAAATAGCTTATTTAGAGCAGTTTTGTACTGTTTATATCAAAATGAAGAACGTCATTCTGCGCTGCGTTTTCAAGCTATTGCCAAACATTTCGCTGGCAGGAACAATTATAAGGAATTTATTGTAAGCGATCAGTCTCATCGCATTCTCCTCACCAACCAACTTGAGTATGAGAGTCTCTGGACGGTCATGTTGAACTTCATTGTATAATACAGTTGTTTAATGATTATTTGTTTAGAGTACTGAATCTAACTACGCAGTTGATTTCGGCAATGGAAGTATTTTTTGCCATTTAATATTTAGCGGCTCCGATATTGCAGGTCACTATAGTGTTATCGAATAATACGAAGCCACATTTAAAATCCAATATAAATAGGCCATTTCAGAAACAATTCCAGATGTTACGCAGTACAGTGAAAGGTCTTTGACGATCAAATGTAAACATTGTTCTACATTGTATTTCTCTTGCGTAAAATCTACGCGCGGTTACTTTGGCCTTTACTGTTGTGATGGTAAAATTGATCTGCTGAAATATAAAATATTTGCCAAGCTGCAACAATGCAATGATATTAATTTTAAAGTCTGTCTGTCTGTTAGGTAGTCAGCCCGAAGGCTGGTTGGATCCTCAAAAAGTACCGCCGTTACGTTATGTGAGTAGATACCCACAAAAACCCAAGGCAGCGCTATTTTGAGGCGTTCTAGGCAAGAAGAGGAGTGAGGTAGTTTGCCATTGCTTTCCTCACTGAGTCAGATCAGTAGTCCTAACCCTATGAGTTGAACCTTTCACAGCATTCACTGGCACTGACTGTGCCCCGAATGCCATTACTAAGCACCACCCATACCTCAGTAGCTTCCATATAATCACAGCCATGAGTGAGACTGAGACATCGGTGAAAAGCCACCTTTTACTCTAGCCTGTGCCAACTGACAAATGCAAAAGTACTGTATTCATCAAGAGATGGGGAACATTGAACTTATATCCAGTAGTTCAAACACATACATCAGCGTTAACATATTGGCGAACAGGTGTGCGAGTGTAAACTTTTCTCTGATAACCTGTGTTAATGGGATGGCTGTGTTGATGTGTGCATTTGTAATTAATGTGGGGAATGGGGAGTTAACGACCGAGGCTTTAAGTTAGGAACTATCCCGGTATTTGCCTGGAGTGGAAGTGGGAAACCACGGAAAACCAAATCCAAGATTGTTGAGATGGGAATCAAACTTTGCTCTTCTTAGTTTTGCCTCACGAGTGCGCCCCGTTCCAGTCCTCAGACCAGAATTAAATTTCTTGGCAGAGCGGGGATCGAACCTGGAATCCGGGGCAATAGCTCAGAATGTAGCCTTAAGAATGGGCTTCCCTGTGTTAATACGATCTTTGACAAGCACTGAACATATAATTCTAAAACTCCCTCCATTACTGTGGCTGGCGAAGTGAGTCTATGCTCATTCCAGTAGTGGCGAAGTGATTCTATGCTCCCTTGCATAATTTACTGTCATGGAAATACAAAGTATTGTACCTTCAACAGGTGATGGAAATTCATTATTTACAGCAATTTCATTCTGTTTATTTCAAAATGAAGATCGTCATCCTGAGTTGCGTTTGCAAGCAAATTGCAAAAATTGCAAGGATTTTATTATTGGCGATCAATCTCATCGCATTCTCATCAGCAACCAACTTGAGAATGGAAGTATTCATTGTATATGTGAATATTATTGTTTATTGATTATTTGTTTAGAGTGCATAACAATGGGTCTAACCACGCAGTTGATTTTGGCAATGGAAGTAAGTTATTATTTGCCATTTAATATTTGGCGGCTACGTTGATGCAGGCCACTATAGTTTTATATAAAATGACGTTAATTTGGGCAGAAATGCTGCTATAAATAAACCCATTTGACGAAATAGAATATTATCCGCAAAAAAGTGGGAAATCGGAGAAAAATACGAAGCCACTTTTAAAATCCAATATAAATATGGCATTTCAGAAACAATTCCAGATACTATGCCGTTACAGTTTAGGGTCCTTGACGAACAAATGTAAACATTGTTCTGCACTGTATTTCTCTTGCGAGAAATCTACACTTGGTTACTTTGACCTTTGCTGTTGTAATGGTAAAATTAATCTGAATAAATATAAAATATTTGACAGGCTTTAACAATTATTTTTCACTGGAGATGATATCTCAAGGAATTCCAGAGGGACTAATCGGCAGTACAATGCTATGTCCTTCGTTTCATGGCGCAGCGGTCAAGCTGTATGCCTCTCACCAAGGCGGGTCGGTTCGATTCCCGGTCAATGCATGTGAGATTTTTGATGTGAAAGGCCATGTCCTGTGGTTCGGATTCCACGTTAAACGGAGGTCCCGTGGCTTATGATCGCGAGATTAACGGTCACGTTAAACTGCAAGCTTCCTTCCTTCCTTCGTTTCATTAGGTGCCAATGTTACTGTGCCACACGCACACGGTCCACATTGTTTTAAAATGTATGGAATTGCACATCATCGCATTTCTTCGTTATATTCCAAAAATATAAGCGATGGTTTGCGGCCAGTTGTATTAGACTCATCAGAGTTCTTGAATCCCTTGGAACTAAACGACTGGCCGCCACATACTCCAAACGCTTGGCCCGTTATGCTGCTTAGAAATCTGAACGGTTCCCAAGGACTCCTAAATGCAACCATATTGCTTGGATTTGGAAATAATAGGTGCAGTTAAAATTAGGCAGAGATGTCTAATCCTTCGACTTGATTTAACACCATCCGATAAAACACTATCATTTTCTTTTAAGAGGCAATATTTTCCAATTCATTTGGCATACTTTATCACAATCAATAAAGCTCAAGGGGAAACTCTGGAACGTATAGGCCTCAATTTGCCCCAACAATTTTTCAGTCATGGCCAGCAGTATTTTGCAATGTTGAGAGTGCAATCTTTTGACGCCCTCATAGTTTCAATAGAGTCAAAAAATAATCGTACAAAGAATGTACAGTAGGCCTATATAAGAAAATTCTTCAGTAAATATTTTTCTATTGACCGTCATGTTTTGACGGGTTTCAACTAGTTGAAATTGAAAATGCTTACAAAATGTACGGGAGATTCAAACGACTCATGTGGATTGACAATATGATGATGATGATGATGATAATTGTTGTTTTAAGGGGCCTAACATCGAGGTTATCGGCCCCTGATGAAATGAAATGGCGTGAAATGAAAGGATGAAGATAAAAAACATGATGATGATGATAATTGTTGTTTTAAGGGGCCTAACATCGAGGTTATCGGCCCCTAATGATCTGGGTGATAGCGAAAATGATAATGAAATGAAAACCAGAACAAAATTATCAGAGACGGAAAATACGTACAAACAGGAACTCACATGGAAACAACTCACAATATGGTCTTACAAAAGGGAATTTAGAACGAAAAGGTGCACAAAAAGAATACATTGAAAAAAGACCCACAAAACTTAGGCTAGATTCAAAATACGTACAAAATGCAATGTAGCGTCGAAATACTTACATAATGCAACTGAAATTCAAAATACTTACAAAATGCAAATGAGATCGAAAATACGTACAAAATGCAATTGAGGTTCAAAATCAAAATACTTACAAAATGCAATTGAAATTGAAAATACACAATGCATTTCAGATTGAAATAAGCCCTATCCCAGTTCCAATCCAAATTATTCACAAAGTGCAATTGAAATTCAATATTCCTTACAAAATGCAATTGAAATTGAAAATGCTTACAAAATCTACGGTAGATTCAAACGACACATGTGGATTGACAATACTTACAAAAAGCAATTTAGATTGAAAATACTTGACAAATGTAATTTAGAGTCAAAATACCCACAAAATGCAATTGAGAATCAAAATATGTGCAAAATGCCCACCAAACAAAATGCAATTTAGATTCAAAATTCGTGCGAAATGCGGTTTTGGTTTAAAATACTTACAAAATGCAATTGAAATTCAAAATACTCACTAAAAGGCCCGGCAACCTGCATTGAAAGACTTACTATAAAGCAATTTAGATTGTCAATCTTTACAAAATGCAGTTGAGGTTGAAAACAATCGCGAGATGTAATTTAGATCGAAAAAACTTACAAAATGCAACAAAGATCAAAAATGCCTTAAAAATCCCTAAAAAGGAATTTAGATACACGGTGATTCGAGTAACAAAAACAGTGCGGGAATCTTAAAGAGAAAAGGAAATAGAAGTAAAAGAGGAGTGGAGAGGGGAGGGGAGAGAAGAGAAGGTCCGCCCCAAAGGGAAGGGACAAATGGGGAAAACGGACCCAGCTCAGGAATCCCTCGGGGTCGCCAACGCCCGAACTCACCAAACGTGAGCCCCTGAGGGTGTAGCATTATCTAGGGTGCACCAGAAGTGGTGGGGCTACATACACCCTGCCTCCTTAAGGATGATGATGATGATGATGATAATTGTTGTTTTAAGGGGCCTAAGATCTAGGCTATCGGCCCCTGATGGTTTGGGTGATCGTGAAGATGAAAATGAAATGCAAACCTAAAAACTAAAACCAACCACCAACCCACATACTAGAAGAAGAAATGGAAAACCAAAGGAGAATAAGGCAAACAAAGGACAGGAGGAAAAGAAACGCCCTCAACCCTCGAAGAATGCGGATTGAGGGACCCGGAAGGAAGGAGAGCCATGAAAGGCAGATAGGAAAGTGAAAGAGGAGAGGGTCCGCCCCAAGGGTAAGGGACAAAAGGGGAAAACGGACCCAGCTCAGGAATCCCTCGGGGTCGCCAACTCCCGAACTCACCAGCCGTGAGCCCCTGAGGGTGTAGCATTATCGAGGGTGCACCAGAAGTGGTGGGGCTACATACACCCTGCCTCCTTAAGGGCCTAGAGCACAAGGCAGGAGGTAAAAGGAAGAGAAAAAGAAGGCTGACCCCTCGCAGAAGGAGGGTATCAGAAAAGATGAGACAAGGGCCAATTAAGGCGGGAAAGGGAGAGACTCCCTAGGCCTCGGATACCCTAATACCGTCGGGGTCAGAAGAGAACAAGAGTTGACCAAATGAGGTCGACAGGAAAGAAGCAAGAGAGGAGCCCGGCACAAGTAAGTGGAAGCAATGCCGGATTCACCTGGGGCCCCGTGGTCGCCAACCCACAACCCACAACCCACTAGATGTGAGCCCCTGGGGGGGATAAAAAAACAGCTCACTGCTATGAATGAAACGAAAATGGTTTAGATAAAATAGACAGTGAGCCCCAACAGCTATGCCTTATGTAGCAGGGAAAATACTTACAAAAAGGAACTCAGATTGAAACTACTCACCAAATGGAGAGCGGTAATTCGTACATAAGGGAATTTCGAACGAAAATACTCACAAAAGGAATAGATTGAAAAATACACACAAAATGTAGGTTAAGTCCAAAATACGTACAAAATCAACGTACAGTCGAAATACCTACAAAATGCAAGTGAAATCAAAATACTTAGAAAATGCAAATGAGATTGAAAATACGCACAAAATGTAATGGAGATTCAAAATACCCTCAAAATTGCAATTGAGACTTGAACTACTTGAACAAAGCGGGGTAGGTTGAAAATACAAAATGCAATTGAAATTGCTTACAAAATGTATGGTAGATTCAAACTTCTCATTAGGATGGACAATACTTACAAAATGCAATTTAGATTGAAAATAATTACAAAATACAATTTAGATTCAAAATACTTACAAAATTGCAATTGATACTTAACTGCATGAACAAAGCGGGGTAGGTTTAAAATACAAAATGCAATTGAAATTCAAAAAACTCACAAAAGCCCCGGCCCGGATATTGAAAGACTTACTAAAAAGCAATTTAGATTGTCAATCCTTACATAATGCAATTGAGATTGAAAAACACTCACAAATTGCAATCTAGATCGAAAAGACTTACAAAATGCAACGTAGATTAAAGATACCTACCAAAAAAAAACGCTAAAAGGGAATTTAAATACACGGGGAACCAAGTAACAAAAACAGTTCGGGAATCTGGAAGAGAAAAGGAAATATAAGAAAAAAGGAGAGGATTGGTGAGGAGAGGGGAGGGGAGAGAGGAGAGGGGAGGGGAGAGAGGAGAGGGTCCGCCCCAAAGGGAAGGGACAAAAGGGGAAAACAGACCCAGCTCAGGAATCCCTTGGGGTCGCCATCTCCCGAACTCACCAGCCGGGAGCCCCTGAGGGTGTAGCATTATCTAGGGTGCACCAGAAGTGGTGAGGCTACATACACCCTGCCTCCTTAAGGGCCTTGAGCACAAGGCAGGAGGTAAAAGGAAAAGAAAAAGAAGGCTGACCCCTCACAGAAGGAGGGTGTCAGGAAAGATGAGACAAGGGCCAATTAAGGCGGGAAAGGAAGAGACTCCCTAGGCCTCGGATACCCTTATACCGTCGGGGTCGGAAGAGAACAAGAGTTGACCAAGTGAGGTCGACAGGAAAGAAGACGGAGAGGAGCCCGGCACAAGTAAGCGGAAGCAATGCCGGACTCAGCTGGGGCCCCGTGGTCGCCAACCCACGCCCACTAGAAGTGAGCCCCTGGGGGGGATTGACAATACTTACAAAATGCAATTTAGATTGAAAATACTTGAAAAATGTAATTTAGATTCAGAATACCCACAAAATGCAATTGAGAATAAAACTATGTGCAAAATGCCCACCAAACAAAATGCAATTTAGATTCAAAATTCGTGCGAAATGCGGTTTTGGTGGCAAATACTTACAAAATGCCATTGAAATTCAAAATACTCACTAAAAGGCCCGTCTACCTCATTGAAAGACTTACTAAAAAGCAATTTAGAGTGTCAATCATTACAAAATGCAATTGAGGTTGAAAACAATCGCGAGATGTAATTTAGATCGAAAAAACTTGCAAAATGCAACGTAGATCAAAAATGCCTTAAAAAATCGCTAAAAGGGAATTTAGATACACGGTGAACCAAGTAACAAAAACAGTGCGGGAATCTTAAAGAGAAAAGGAAATATAAGGAAAAGAGGAGACGAGAGGAGAGGAGAGGAGAGGAGAGGAGAGGTTGATGATGATGATGATAATTGTTGCTTTAAGGGGCCTAACATCTAGGTGATCGGCCCCTGATGGTTTGGGTGATCGTGAAGATGAAAATGAAAATCAAACTGAAAACTAAAAAACTAACTACTACCTACATACTAGAAGAAGAAATAGAAAACTAAAGGAGAATAAGGCAAATAAAGGACAGTAGGAAAAGAAATGCCCTCAACCCTCGAAGAAGGCGGATTGAGGGACTTGGAAGGAAGGAGAGCCATGAAAGGCAGATAGGAAAGTGAAAGAGGAGAGGGTCCGCTCCAAAGGTAAGGGACAAAAGCGGAAGATGGACCCAGCTCAGGAATCCCTCGGGGTCGCCAACTCCCGAACTCACCAGCCGTGAGCCCCTGAGGGTGTAGCATTATCTAGGGTGCACCAGAAGTGGTGGGACTACATACACCCTGCCTCCTTAAGGGCCTTGGGGACAATGATGATGATGATGATAATTGTTGTTTTAAGGGGCCTAACATCTAGGTTATCGGCCCCTGATGTTTTGGGTGATCGTGAAGATGAAAATGAAAAGCGAACTTAAAACTAAAACTAACTACTAACCTACATACTAGAAGAAGAAATGGAAAAATGAAGGAGAGTAAGGCAAATAAAAGGTTGATGATGATGATGATAATTGTTGTTTTAAGGGGCCTAACATCGAGGTTATCGGCCCCTAATGATCTGGGTGATAGCGAAAATGATAATGAAATGGAAACCAGAATAAAATTACCGAAGACTGAAAATACGTACAAAAAGGAACTCACATGGAAACAACTCACAATATGGTCCTACAAAAGGGAATTTAGAACGAAAAGTTGCACAAAAAGAATAGATTGAAAAAGACCCACAAAACGTAGGCTAGATTCAAAATTCGTACAGAATGCAAAGTAGCGCCGAAATACTTACAACATGCAACTGAAATTCAAAATACTTACAAAATGCAAATGAGATCGAAAGTACGTACAAAATGCAATTGAGGTTCAAAATACTTACAAAATGCAATTGAAATTGAAAATACACAATGCAATTCAGATTGAAATATCCCAGTTCCAATCCAAATTATTCACAAAGTGCAATTGAAATTCAAAATACTTACAAAATGCAATTGAAATTGAAAATGCTTACAAAATGTACGGTAGATTCAAACGACTCATGTGGATTGACAATACTTACAAAAAGCAATTTAGATTGAAAATACTTGACAAATGTAATTTAGATTCAAAATACCCACAAAATGCAATTGAGAATCAAAATATGTGCAAAATGCCCACCAAACAAAATGCAATGTAGATTCAAAATTCGTGCGAAATGCGGTTTTGGTTGAAAATACTTACAAAATGCAATTGAAATTCAAAATACTCACTAAAATGCCCTGACGCCTGCATTGAAAGACTTACTAAAAAGCAATTTAGATTGTCAATCTTTACAAAATGCAATTGAGGTTGAAAACAATCGCGAGATGTAATTTAGATGGAAGAGACTTACAAAATGCAACATAGATCAAAAATGCCTTAAAAAAATGGTAAAAGGGAATTTAGATACACGGTGATTCGAGTAACAAAAACAGTGCGGGAATCTTAAAGAGAAAAGGAAATAGAAGGAAAAGAGGAGAGGAGAGGGGAGAGAGGAGAAGGTCCGCCCCAAAGGGAAGGGACAAAAAGGGGAAAACGGACCCAGCTCAGGAATCCCTCGGGGTCGCCAACTCCCCGAACTCACCAGCCGTGAGCCCCTGAGGGTGTAGCATTATCGACGGTGCACCAGAAGTGGTGGGGCTACATACACCCTGCCTCCTTAAGGGCCTAGAGCACAAGGCAGGAGGTAAAAGGAAGAGAAAAAGAAGGCTGACCCCTCGCAGAAGGAGGGTATCAGAAAAGATGAGACAAGGGCCAATGAAGGCGGGAAAGGAAGAGACTCCCTAGGCCTCGGATACCCTAATACCGTCGGGGTCAGAAGAGAACAAGAGTTGACCAAGGGAGGTCGACAGGAAAGAAGACAGAGAGGAGCCCGGCACAAGTAAGTGGAAGCAATGCCGGACTCAGCTGGGGCCCCGTGGTCGCCAACCCACGCCCACAAGATGTGAGCCCCTGGGGGGCCTTGGGGACAAGGCAGGAGGTAAAAGGAAAAGAAAAAGAAAGCTGACCCCTAACAGAAGGAGGGAATCAGGAAAGATGGGACAAGAGCCAGTTAAGGCGGGAAAGTGAAAGACTCCCTAGGCCTAGGATAACCTAATACCGTCGGAGTCGGAAGAGAACAAGAGTTGACCAAGGGAGGTCGACAGGAAAGAAGACAGAGAAGATCCCGGCACAAGTAAGGGGAAGCAATGCCGGACTCAGCTGGGGTCCCGTGGTCGCCAACCCACGTCCCACTAGAAGTGAGCCCCTGAGGGCAATAGAAGATGATTAGAAGTGCATATGGAGTAATAAATGAAGGGGTATTAAATCTAGTGTGGGAAGACTGATGATTTTGGGGAGTTCTAATGAAAAGAAGTGATAGGTTGGTAGGGTACATACTTAAGATACCCAGGAAATGAAAATTTAGTTGAGGATAAAACAGTAGGTGTTTTTATTTTTGGTGTCCTAATCTTGCGATCGAAGTGAGAGTTAGAATAATGAACCTACGCAACAATCTTCATCTAATGGTACATAACTCTATGGCCTAGAAACAAAACAACTAGGTTATCGGCCCCTAATGGTTTGGGTGATCATGAAGATGATAATGAAATGTAAACTATATCTAAAACTAACTACTAACTTACATACTAGAAGAAATGGAAAACAAAAGAAGGATAAGACCAACAAACGACAGGGGAACAAGAAATGCCATTAACCCTAGAGGATTTATGAATTCGAATTTAATTTGAATTTATTCATAGATTTGAGGGACTTGGAAGGAAGGAGAGCCATGAAAGGCAGATAGGAAAGGGGAAAGAAGAGAAGGCCGTCCCAAAGGCAATGGAATAGGGGAAAAACCGGACGCAGCTCATGAATCCCTCGGGGTCACCAACTTCCGAACTCACCGGCTGGGAGCCCTTGAGGGTGTAGCATTATTGAGGGTGCACCAGAAGTGGTGGGACTACACACACCCTGCCTCCTTTAGGGCATTGAGCAGAAGGCAGAATATCATAACGAGAAAAAGAAGGCTGCCCCTCGAAGAATGATAAGGTATCGGGAAAGATGAGACAAATTGTCAATTAAGGCGGGTATGTGAAAGACTCCCTAGGCCTCGGATACCCTAATACCGTCGGGGTCGGAAAAGAACGAGTGTTGACCAAGGGAGGTCGACGGGAAAGATAACTGAAAGGAGCCCAGCACAAATAAGTGGAAGCAATGCCGGACTCAGCTGGGGTCCCGTGGTCGCCAACCCACGTATCACAAGTTGTGATCCCCTGGGGGAGATCCTTTTTATAGGCGGGAGAATTTTTAATAGAGAAGACAAATAGGATATATGAAAATTGGCCATACTCGTCTAGTTCTTCACAGAACTACTTGATAAGAGGGTGATTATGCTCTTATTTCTTATAATCTGTATAGTTGCCATATATTTGCCAGATAATATTCTGAGAGTGAAGTAAATTAATCTTATTATATAATATGCTAAGGTGTATGTTTCACAAAACTCAAGTTCCTAAACCAGGGGGAGTTGGAAGGTGTGGTTTGTACCAAGATCTTCCAAATTGTCTCAATAGTACAGGAAAATCCATGCATTTCTTGAAAAGCTAACGGAAATGTATTTGTTTATAAAGTGCTTTTAAACAAATAAACAAGAAAATAGCCCCAGCCAGATCTGTATCGCGTACAGCCCGCATATAGGGTCCGAGGACCTCGTATTCCCCCTCCCCCCACTTAAAATAAGCCCGCATGGCACTAGGCCAGGCGGGTAGTCTGTACACATGGGGCGCACACAAGAACGCGCGAGTTCTCGCACGGGTCCGCTAGTAGTTATAATTACAAAAACAAAACGCCTGGTGGTGGCGATTGTTGTTTTAAGGCAGGGCCATCCAGTCATTGCGCTCAGGGAGCGCGGCCGCGCTCGGGGAGCACTGAGCAGTCAGACTAGCGCTCCTTCCCCTACCACCACTACATGATGATGATGATAATTGTTGTTTTAAGGGGCCTAACATCTAGGTAATCGGCCCCTGATGGTTTGGGTGATCGTGAAGATGAAAAATGAAAAGCGAACTTAATACTAAAACTAATAACCTACATACTAGAAGAAGAAATGGAAAACTAAAGGAGAATAAGGCAAATAAAAGGACAGAAGGAAAAGAAATGCCCTCAACCATCGGAGAAGACGGATTGAGGGACTTGGAAGGAAGGAGAGCCATGAAAGGCATGTAAGAAAGTGAAAGAGGAGAGGGTCCGCCCTAAAGGTTAGGGACAAAAGGGGAAAACGGACCCAACTCAGGAATCCCTCGGGGTCGCCAACTCCCGAACTCACCAGCCGTGAGCCCCTGAGGGTGTAGCATTATCTAGGGTGCACCAGAAGTGGTGGGGCTACATACACCCTGCCTCCTTAAGGGCCTTGAAGACAAGGCAGGAGGTAAAAGGAAAATAAAAAGAAGGCTGACCCCTCGCAGAAGGAGGGTCTCAGAAAATATGAGACAAGGGCCAATTAAGGCGGGAAAGTGAATGACTCCCTAGGCCTCGGATACCCTAATACCGTCAGGGTCGGAAGAGAACAAGAGTTGACCAAGTGAGGTCGACAGGAAAGAAGACGGAGAGGAGCCCGGCACAAGTAAGTGGAAGCAATGCCAGACTCAGCTGGGGCCCCGTGGTCGCCAACCCACGCCCACAAGATGTGAGCCCCTGGGGGGTGCCACCACTACACTGTGGCAGCGAGGAGACGGACTATGTTCGGACCACGCTGACTAGATACGTACGTACTGTCGTGCGGCCGACGGCTCTTGTGGGCTTGTTGCCACCTTATATATAAAAGTGAAAGTCTGTATGTATGCGGGTGGGTGGTTGGGTGGGTCTGTTCCGTATACAAATCTACACCGTTCCACCAATCTCAACCAAATTTTGCATACACATAGCTCAGGACCCAGAAGGAACCGCTGGCTACATGTATTTTCGATTGTCTTTCTCATTCTTCTGATTTCGACCCTTTTGCACTCAAGCACAGGCTAATCAAATCATAAAATTAACTCATGAAGGAATGGCAAGGCAGGACGTTTCCATGGCAACGTAGCTCAAGTCGAGACATGGCCGACTGGATGCCAGTTGCGCTCTGCACTACCGGTATAGAAAATGAGACGATGATGATAATTGTTGTTTTAAGGGGCCTAACATCTAGGTTATCGGCCCCTAATGATCTGGGTGATAGCGAAAATGATAATGAAATGGAAACCAGAACAAAATTATCGAAGACGGAAAATACGTACAAAAAGGAACTCACATGGAAACAACTCACAATATGGTCCTACAAAAGGGAATTTAGAACGAAAAGTTGCACAAAAAGAATAGATTGAAAAAGACCCACAAACCGTAGGCTAGATTCAAAATACGTACAAAATGCAAAGTAGCGCCGAAATACTTACAAAATGCAACTGAAATTCAAAATACTTACAAAATGTAAATGAGATCGAAATTACGTACAAAATGCAATTGAGGTTCAAAATACTTACAAAATGCAATTGAAATTGAAAATACACAATGCAATTCAGATTGAAATATCCCAGTTCCAATCCAAATTATTCACAAAGTGCAATTGAAATTCAAAATACTTACAAAATGCAATTGAAATTGAAAATGCTTACAAAATGTACGGTAGATTCAAACGACTCATGTGGATTGACAATACTTACAAAAAGCAATTTAGATTGAAAATACTTGACAAATGTAATTTAGATTCAAAATACCCACAAAATGCAATTGAGAATCAAACTATGTGCAAAATGCCCACCAAACAAAATGCAATTTAGATTCAAAATTCGTGCGAAATGCGGGTTTGGTTGAAAATACTTACAAAATGCAATTGAAATTCAAAATACTCACTAAAAGGCCCCGCAACCTGCATTGAAAGGCTTACTAAAAAGCAATTTAGATTGTCAATCTTTACAAAATGCAATTGAGGTTGAAAACAATCGCGAGATGTAATTTAGATCGAAAAAACTCACAAAATGCAACATAGATCAAAAATGCCTTAAAAAATCGCTAAAAGGGAATTTAGATACACGGTGATTCGAGTAACAAAAACAGTGCGGGAATCTTAAAGAGAAAAGGAAATAGAAGGAAAAGAGGAAAGGAGAGGGGAGAGAGGAGAAGGTCCGCCCCAAAGGGAAGGGACAAAAAGGGGAAAACGGACCCAGCTCAGGAATCCCTCGGGGTCGCCAACGCCCGAACTCACCAGCCGTGAGCCCCTGAGGGTGTAGCATTATCGACGGTGCACCAGAAGTGGTGGGGCTACATACACCCTGCCTCCTTAAGGGCCTTGTGCACAAGGCAGGAGGTAAAAGGAAAAGTACAAGAAGGCTGACCCCTCACAGAAGGAGGGTATCAGGAAAGATGAGACAAGGGCCAATTAAGGCGGGAAAGTGAAAGACTCCCTAGGCCTCGGATAACCTAATACCGTCGGGGTCGGAAGAGAACAAGAGTTGACCAAGGAAGGTCGACAGGAAAGAAGAAAGAGAGGAGCCCGGCACAAGTAAGTGGAAGTAATGCCGGACTCAGCTGGGGCCCCGTGGTCGCCAACCCACAACCCACTAGATGTGAGCCCCTGGGGGGGGGGTATAGAAAATGAGGTTCTTTACTTGAAATCCCGTTAGTTACTCAACTGCTCACACAGCACTGTCAACCGAGTATAGCATAACAAAGATTTGACACTATTATATTTGTCAAATACCACTCCCTCACTCACGGAATCTCAGAAACCGCCGAACGGGTTGGGATGAAATTTGGTATGCAGCTTCCTCACCGGCCGCAAACGCCCACAAAGAAAGGATTTTTGGATATTCAGGTTCTAAATGGGTGTTAAGGGGATAGCCTGCATTTCTTTCAATAGCAATATCTCCCGATTGGTTTCATTGGGGGATGTGATATTCGGCATATAAACTCATTAAAAACAAGTAGTTCCGTGAAGAATTATACAGCCTATTTTCATATATCCTACTTATGTTAACTGCCACAATCAACATACAAAATGTCAGTTTAATTGCTGTAACAGATTCGTAGATATTGAGAACCGTCTAAATATTTCAGATGGTCGCCAGGTTGGATTTTTATTTTTGTACTATTACATTAAGATTATTGTGTACGTGTGGTATTCAAACTTCAATCGCATGATTAGACAACAAGAAGTAAAAACAAGATTTTAAAATTACGCACAGCAGCCATCTAGTGATAATGCAAACCATTGAAATAAATTAGATGCCAGTGGATCAACATTTGTATAAGCATTTAACGTGCAAGGTTTCACGGCACTCGGATAGTTAATTCGCGAGAAACGTCCATTTAAATATTTATACTTCGCGTCGCCGCCATGTTGGATTTGTGCTCACCAGGTTCCTGAAAGTCCTATAGGTGAACATATGTTCATAGTCTCTATGAACATAAAAAAATTCAGTTTGGTTGCTGTAAAAGATTCATAGATATTGAGAACCGTCTAAACATTTCTGGTGCTCACCATTTAGGAGTGTTATGTGTATAGGCACGGCGTTCTTAAGTTACAGGCGGGAGCGGTACCCCCACTCTGCCACCGGCGAGTGACGTCAGGGGTCTTAGCTGGCCGGCGGACAGCACGCTAGTCATATGGCAGAGAGATGCATTCATGTAATTAAATCGGTTTTGTTTACAGAAGAAATTGGGATTGACTTCCGAATTTCACCACAGTCCTTCCTTAGTGATCGATGAATTGTGTGAGACGTTTTCCGCTGTCACAACGGGTGATTAAAGCAAATTACTGCGATACAAGTCAGCCCAGAGCGGTATACAAAAAGAGCATGCTGGAAACTGTTTGATTGCACTACAAGTAGGCGGTTTTTGTATCTTCTACAGAACACAATAATTAGTTGAATATATTTAAGTGAGAATATCATATCTGTTTATGTACTTTAACAAACGGGAAATTTCTTCATTAACATATATTTCATCAAGTAGCAAAATTACCCACTTATCATCACACTTTTCAGCGGCTTTTTTCCAGAAATGAACGTTTTCGTTAAAATTACCCGGAGCTACACTAAGGGAAGAAGTCAATCTTTGTAAATGTTTGGAATGAGGAAGGGATAGAAATTTGTTCTGCCTGATAGTATCATAACACTTCGCGGATTGCATGTACAATATGTAAGAGTAAAGTATCATGTTGGGGGACCTTTTTTTGTTCTTAAATATAAGAGAAAATTGCTCGGATAGAAATTAACTTGCTGAGAATTTCCCTCTTCTCCACTATCCAATAAAGTTTCTTGAATGACATCCAGCAATTTTAAGACATTGGCCACGTAATTTTCCAAGTTGGTTTGGAATCTCTTCTCAGTAAGATACTGTAACAAACTGAACAGTGTTCTCCAACTCTTCACAGCTGTTTCAATTCCCAAACACTGAAGAAAGTTCTGTAGAAGTCAATTGCAAATTGTTATAGAAAGCCGAAACAAGTAAATGATTATCTACATTAATATAAAGAAACAAAAGTCATAGACTCAAAATTGATTCTATATATAACCACTCTCCTTTCACTTTAGTGCTATTATCTACTAATCGTTTCTCAAGAGAATTGCATAAATTCTCGAAACTGATTATAACATCGTCCCATTCTGCAGCAGCAACGGCACTTTCTTGAGCATGTTCCTTCCTCACTTCGATTTCACTTCTCCTCTCTTCTGGTTGTTTCCGCTTAATTTCACTTTCCTTTGTCAAGTATTTCGGCAAACCTTCAACAATAGTAAGACAAGAACCTTTAACTAGCTTAGGATGATCGTATTTTTACACTTGTTTCTGTCCATTAGAATCACAGTATTCTTCCTGTAAAATAATGCAGTACGGTTGAAAATGTTTAATACACACAACACTGTTCTCAGAAGGTGTCCAGTCCTTCCTCGGGATGCTTCTCAGCCATCTATTTCTCAATTTTACTTCCTTGGGAAAAGAGAAACATTTCGCGTAGGCGGTTTCAACTCCACGAACCAGAAAATTACTACTACATCCTGGTACATAACCCCTTCGTGGCATTGTATTTGCTTTTAAAATATACCACGTGGGCCACGGGTATATTTAACACTTGTCACTGGACAACAGGAAAAGCAATATATTGTGAAATATCACCCTCGAAACATAGAAACAATGACCACATCACAGCGCTCCAACAAGACTGAGTATCTCTTTGCTGTCTGTAGTAAGACCCATGACGTCACAGCCCCGCCGGCAGTGTTCCCGCCTGTTAACTTAAGAACGCCGTGGTATAGGCCATAGAGTTATGTACCATTCAAGGACAATTATTGCCTAGGTTCATTATTCAAACTTTCACTTCGATCGCATGATTACGACACAAGAAATTAAAACTTAATTTTAAAATTTCGCACAGCCGCCATCTTGAGGTTATGTAAGCAATTGAATTAAATTAGATGGCAATGCATTACAATCTGCAAAATCAATTACTGTACCACATTTCACTGCGCTCAGAGAGTTAAATCACGAGAAAAGTCTATTAAAATATTTTAAATTCGCTTGGTCGCCATGTTCGTTTCGTACTTTACAGGTTTATGAAATATACATAGGTATACCTGTATCAGTACCCTTTATCACCGTACAAAATTGCAGGGTGATATCTGTAATAGTTTCGGAGATATAGAATGTCAGTGAAATATTTCGCACAGCCGCCATTTTGAGGTTATGTAAACAATTGAACTAAATTAGACTCCAGTGCATTACAATGTGTATAAACATTTGCTGTACCAAGTTTCATTACATTTAGATAGTTAAATCGCGAGAAAAGTCTATTTAAAGGTCTCAACTTCGCTTGGCCGCCATGTTGGTTTTGTAGTCACCAGGTTTTTGAAAGTCCCATAGGTGAACTTCTAGTAGTGCTCTTTATCACCGTACACAATTTCAGGGCGATATCGGTAATAGTTTCGGAGATATTGAATGCTAGTGAAATATTTCGCACAGCCGCCATGTTGGATTGAAGAGACGTAACAAAATTTGAAGGGCACGATCGAGGTCGCCGGGAATAGTGCTATGAACTTCCCGAGTTTCATTGAAATCGCTCCAGCCGTTTTGATTTTATTAGGGGGGGACACACACACGAATCACACACACACGCACACACACGCACACACACACGGACAAAAGGTGATCTCATAAGCCTATTTTTTCAAAATTGAAAATAGGCTAATAAGAAGACACGTGTCTGAGGGTTTTTACATGTGGTGTATATTATGAAATGAAAGGGGTGGAAAGTGGGGGTTGAAAGATTCCTAACGGAGCGTGTATCTCAAACGACATAGGCGAGGAGTTTGAAACTCAGCGGAAAAATAAGTAAATATGTGTTTGACCGTTTTTCATAAATCCAATTTAAGGGGCCTATGGGGAGGGGTGAAAGTCTGGGGGGGGGGGAATGAAAGTGTCCTAACTGATTGACTGACTGACTGACTCACTCATCAAACTCAGGGGGAAAAACTGCTTTCAAGTAAGTAAATAGCTGTTCGTCATTTTTTTTTCATAAATCAAATTTAAGGGGTTCATGGGGAAGGATGAAATTCTGAAAAAAGGAAATTGAAAGAAAATGTCCTGACTCACTCACTCATTCACTCACTCATCATCGTCCAGCCAAAATTATTGAAGTTAGAAACATGACAGTTTGGGGATACGTTCATTGTATGTCGAAACCGTCTACTTTGGGAGGATTTACGTCTACTTTGGGAGGATTTACGGATATTCAGGTTCTAAATGGGTCTTAAGGGGGTTAAACCTGCATTTCATTGAATAATGTTTTATCCCTCTGTTGGGGGTGGGATAAACAGGGTAGTGTAGGTGTGTTAATTTTAAGGGCTGTTTCCGAATGAGGGTAGTTTCCCGTAATTGGGAAAGACTACCAGTGTAGTGTGTTGGCGTGAGTACTTAATCTATTGGGGGATGCGTTCACCTGCTAGGGGATGAATGTCTAAGTGTGGGCTGCTAATCTAGCCTGCCAATTAAGTAGAGTGAGCAATTCAGCGAGCGTGCAGAGTCGGTGACTCGACACTCTGCAGTCGGGCCGCTTGCTCGAGTACAATAAGACTCCTGACGATGCAGTTCCTGGTCTCTACGGTCAGGGGCAATTATGACTAAGTCAGGTTGGGTATAAGGATGTAAAATGAGGTGTAATTAGTGATAAACGTGTGTGTTTACTGACCAAGTATTTATTGGCCAGTAGCTGCGATGTGATGTCCCTTTTTGGGAGTTAAACAGATATAAAATGAAGTACAAGTTGTAAAGTGCACAAATGTTTAGGGTAGGTGTTTACAAAGATAAGGAATCTGAGCACACGGATAGATCTCACCTGGGTGAAGAGCTGGAACGGACCTCGTCGGGGCAGAGCCGCTGGCCAAGAACAGATAATGGGGCTCTTCCGGGCCTAGCCTTTAAGGCCTTCCCCCACTGCCTGGTCAGCATTTCCTCATTGCTGTCGCTCCAGCTACTGTGTTTGTGTTTGTATTATGTAAGCGTGGCTGTCAGCAGTATGCCGGGCCTGCTTGTGTTTAGAGAAGTACATGAGGCTTATGGTATGCCTATGAGGGTGGTTTTGATTTAAGATGGAGGGGTGGGTCTTAGGGGGTACTGCCCCCGGGTTGTACAAGACCCCCTCGTCCTTTGTTCGCGTCCTCGCGAACGGGAAATAGAGTAGGCATGTCGTTGTAATGATTCTTCTTCATCTTGTCCTTCTTCTTCTTCTTCTTCGGTGTTGGTGTCGTGTGGGTGTATCGATGTCGTGTTGTCCTGGTGGTGATGTGAGTTTAGCGTGTGCTCAGAGGGGGTGGGTTTTGGGTATATACACACATCAAAAAAAGTTTTGCATCACCTCGGTTCCAAGAGTTCCGGAACCGTTAAATACAAAGGGAATAGAGATCAACACAAACAACATTTCAGCTCGTTTTATTGCTCATGAGACCCACACATTGCATGTTGTACCATCATACAGCTAGACTTTCAGCATTTGTGGTCCAGATTGCAGTACACACCACTACCTCTAATACCCAGTAGCACGTCCTCTTGCATTGATGCATGCCTGTATTCGCCGTGGCATACTATCCACAAGTTCATCAAGACACTGTTGGTCCAAATTGTCCCACTCCTCAACGACAATTCGGCGTAAATCTCTCAGAGTGGTTGGTGGGTCAAGACGTCCATAAACAGCCCTTTTCAACATATCCCAGGCATGTTCGATAGGGTTCATGTCTGGCGAACATGCTGGCCACTGTAGTCGAGCGATGTCGTTATCTTGAAGGAACGCATTCACAAGATGTGCACGATGAGGTCGAGAATTGTCGTCCATGAAGACAAATGCCTCTCCAATATTCTGCCGATATGGTTGCACTATGGGTCGGAGGATGTCATTCAGGTATCGTAAAGCCGTTTCGGAGCCTTCCATGACCACCAGTGGCGTACGTCGGCCCCACATAATGCCACCCCAAAACATCAGGGAACCACCACCTTGCTGCACTCGCTGGACAGTGTGTCTAAGACGTTCAGCCTGACCAGGGTGCCTCCAAACACGTCTCCGACGATTGTCTGCTTGAAGGCATATGCGACACTCATCGGTGAAGAGAACGTGATGCCAATTCCGTGGGGTCCATTCAGCATGTTGTTGGGCCCATCTGTACCGCGCTGCATGGTGTCGGGGTTGCAAAGCTGGACCTCGCCATGGACGTCGGGAGTGAAGTTGCGCATCATGCAGCCTATTGCGCACAGTTTGAGTTGAAACACGACGTCCTGTGGCTGAACGAAACGCATTATTCAACATGGTGGCATTGCTCTCAGGGTTCCTCCGAGCGGCAATCCGTAAGTAGCGGTCATCCACTACAGTAGTAGCCCTTGGGCGGCCTGAGCGAGGCCTGTCATCGACAGTTCCTGTATCTCTGTACCTCCTCCATGTCCGAACAACATCGCTTTGGTTCACTCTGAGACGCCTGGAAACTTCCCTTGTTGAGAGCCCTTCTTGACACAAAGTAACAATGCGGACGCGATCGAACTGCGGTATTGACCTTCTAGGCATGGTAGAACTACAGACAACATGAGCAGCGTACCTTCGTCCTGGTGGAATGACTGGAACTGATCGGCTGTCGTACCCCCTCCGTCTAATAGGCCCTGCTCATGCATGGTTGTTTACATCTTTGAGCAGTTTTAGTGACATCTATGAACAGTCAAAGGGACTGTATCTTTGATACAATATACACAGTCAACGTCTATATGCCGGAGATCTGGGAACCGAGGTGATGCAAAACTTTTTTTGATGTGTGTACATAGTTCATTGTTCACATAAAATTAATCATTATAAAACTTGACATTGGAAATGAAAATACATAAAAATACATAATTTACAATACATGGTTTGGGAAATTATTCATTTAAGGTTTTGCAGAAGGGAAAGAAACATCTGTGGTTGCCGTGATGCTGCTTTGCAGCCGGATGAAAGAATTGCCTTCTGCATGAGGTGTAAAGTGTAACAATGAAAATAAAGAGATAGTGTAGAGAGAAAGAAGAAATAAATGTCTTAAGGTGTGATTAATGGTTTACTATAATATGCTTTTATTGCTCGAGGTGAAGTAAGACATTTTTACAAAATTTAATTTAGAAGGGTAGAAAGGAAAGTCAACGTGTACATGTGTGTGATAAATAAAAATATGTGTATTTGCAATGTGTGGCATCATTGATAACAAAGTTTGTATGAGGTCTTATCAGTTTTACATTATTTCCTTTTACATTATTCACTTATATCTATCTTAATTATCTTATACTTAAACGGCCGTATCTACTGTACCTTGCGTGCACGCTACCCTTGTATTCATGTGCCGTTTCACGGCTAATCCTGTCCGGCCGTTTCCCGGTGCAGTTTAGTGGTCGTGCCGCTGATATATATGCCCCTATCCTGTGAGTCATTCTCTGTGGGCGAATGCCTTCACACTTGACAGTGAAAGTCGCCGCCACAAATTGGTTGCGCACTCATTGCCGTATGTTGCGTCACATCTTTGACGCTTTTGTGTTTTGTTGATCTGTCAGTAAGCCTGATACCCCACAGGTATCAACCCTGCTGTTCAGATTTCTGTGTTCTGTAGTGTAGCTGTAAAAGAATGGTGGAGAGTGTGTTAGATTTCGGTAGAATGATTACAAATTAGCGCGTAAAGATGGTACATAATGATAGCATGGCCCAAAAACATGTTGCTGCTGTATGGCAGCGAAATGATCGTCACCAGTGTCATGTATCTGGTACCGCCGTCAGTAAACTGGAGAAGTAAAAAAAATAAAAACATGTAGTTATTAGCGTAATCTTCATATCGCCTCTTGGGTCGGCGTGTATAGGCTACTTTCTGGAATAAAAATTACAGGTATTATAGTCTGTCAATACACTCATGTCGTCCGTCTTGTTTTTTGTCTGGCGCCTTCTTATCTTACATTACTCTATACTTTCTTATGCCGGCTATTACCATTTGTTAAGGATGTTTGATTGGTGGTCCATCTTACCTTATACCATGATCATTTTTGGGTGCCATTCCTTGATGCAGTGTTGGAGCTCTTTGCTAAAATATGGAAACATGTTAGCAATACCCTTGGCCAAATATATATATTGCGTGCCTATCGCGCAGCGCCGTTTAAGGGTCGGGTTGCGGTGCTACCGCCCTTGAGACCTCTTCGGCGTCTCGTGTATTATCGAGGTCGGTCAGCTCCAGTGGCTGTACCGTATACCTCGCTGATGGGTCGGACGGCTTTAGTGCCTCCGCCCTGTTATGTTTTGTTATCGTTACTTTATCGATTTATCGGACTTATCCTGGCAACGTCTAGCCGCCAGGTGCCGAACGCTCTGTGTCGCGTTCACATTACATGAGCCGTTGAATGTCGTTCGGTCTTACCCTATAAGGTGCCGACCGCCATATGTCGCGTTCGCGTCGCATACGCGTGTTTTCGCAATGTGTTGTCGGTCTTACCCTGGTAACGGTTTTAGTTGCCAGGTGCCGAACGCCATATGTCGCGTTCGCGTCGCATACGCGTGTTATCGCAATGTGTTGTCGGTCTTACCCTGGTAACGGTTTTAGTTGCCAGGTCCGAACGCTCTATCTTAATTAAAAGTGCTTAACTTAAATTATATTAATTAATACTATAAAAAAGAATTTGTATGTACATGCCGAAATAGTCCTTAACCTAATGCCGAAATAGTTGTAGCTACTGTTTTACAACAGTGCTTGTTAAATTTGCTTAAATCTAAGTTGCCTTTCAAATGCAACTGCCTTACATACTAGAATTTTGATCGGCGCGATCGCCTGAGGTATGTCGCCATCCTCAGGGCACCACACGTGCATATCTTGGAAGCACCGGTTGCCTCCAAAACTGCCAGGATAAATACCCTTTTGCATTCCCCGCCCTTAATACTAATTTGTCGACTTCCCCCTCTTAATAACTAATATAGGCCTGTGCGACTGCGTTGCTAAGGAGCAAACGCCTCGCACGGATATCCTTTCCGTTGGTCTTATGCATGCTTACATTGGCATTATTCGCCATTTGGTGTTTATTAATGTTTATTACTGGGTTGCCCACAAAACCACTTTTTGGCAGCCCGTTGCATACCCATTTAATATCTCTGGCCGCCCGTTACGTTACCATTTAAGCTCTGGAGACTCGGTGTCATCCATTTGTGTGGGCACGGGACCGAATGACGCATTCATTCCATACGCATTGTTTATTATTCATTGGTTATCATTTGTTAAATCATCTTCACCTCATCGTCCGGGATAAGGACTTGGCGTGCCTAGGATTGGTCCCGTTGAATCCTGAGGCACTGCTTCACTTCACTCGAATGGAAGACTCGTTCCCCGCCTTCGGAACGCTACTTATATTACAAACTAACTAAAAGTCTAGTCCTAGTTTGTCGTCTCTAGGTTCGTCTCCTGAGTCTAGTATGGAGCTGGCTAATCCTCCTACTAGCCGTCAAAAAGTCTCCCCTGCAGGCCTGGCTTCGACGACCACAGTGCATAATGGGTGTAAGTCTCTTCGTCCCAGGGAACAGGTTAGGTTTCCCAGGATTCTGAAGCTTGCCCGCACTGAGTCATCGGTGCTTCGACCTTACGTCTATCTGTCATTAAACTGGGTGAGGCCTCATCACCGCCTTCTCCAGCTCTGTCCTTGTGTGGCGATTCTGCTCTCCATTTACCTTCTCATCACCATCTAGTGTGATTTCAGATTCCTTTAAAAAATAAGTGTGAGTTGTAAATATGTTTCTATGTACTATGTAATTATAAAAAATTCCTAGTGTTCTGGGGTTGTAGAATCTTCGAAATGCAGTGACTACTTTAGGCCTGTCATTGCCGCGTCGGATTTCCAGCGGTCATGCCTTGGTACTGTACCCGATACCTATTTTAGGCTATCGGCTACGCCAGCTGACATTAAGCTGTAGTTGAAGTTTTGGGAAGCATTCAGATAAGATAGCGCATCGATCGCGTCAAGAAGAAAGCCAAGATGACGTAGGAGGTCAAGAATCAAGGAGGCATTGAAATCTGTGAGAAGATAGAATTATTAATAAGGATGTGAAGTTTTATTGAAATGTATATGGGATTATAATAAGTTAAAACAACTTAGAAGAGTATATATGACATGAATTTTATGGAAATAAGTTATTGTATAACAGAACAGCCGAAGAGGAGTCGGGTTCGAGACTATCTTCGTGACGTGGGAGCACTGTGGTGGGGGAGAATCAGCCACGTGCCGCTCGGAACTCATAAGCTGGGACGCAGCGCTTAGCAGTTCAGTTAGGCTCAACGAGGCGAGCAGTACAGAGCAGCCCTATAGCACAGCGAGACGGGCATTGAAGGTCACGCAACACACGTAAGCCGTCACGGCAAGTGTAGGCGACATATCTCGCATCACCGAGCAACAGAGGCCGAGCGGGTCATCGATCCAGCCGGGCTAGCCGAGAGGACAATTGTGGATAGCCGGGGTCTTTCAAAACCGCACTGATCGCATATGAAGACTTTGTTTCAAGCTTCATTTCGACGTTGTTCGAACACAGGCTTTCACATTTAACATTATAACCATGCTGTTATATAATACATTCAAAGCGACTTTTTACTATTTCAAGTAAACTGAATGTTTAGCATAGGCTCTGATGAACATTACAGCGTGCATTTATAAGATTTTTATCTTATGCCATTTTCATGGATTACAAATTATAGACAGATACAGGGTGTATCGTAATCTGGAACACTATCTAGTAAAATTTTTATTTTACTCAAGTAGAACTTCGCAGTAAGTTGAGAGAGGACTTACAATTCTCAAACTGAACATTTATCGGAACAGTGGCGTATATTAGAAGAAGAGTAGGGGTCCGCTGTTACCATGAACTTTTCGAGAAGGAGTTGGACGATATCCGCTATGGGTAATTCGAGGTTCAACATGATCGAGTAAACGTGAATAGAGACAAGATGGCACCACAGAGCGATGGATTCGGTTCCTGACGAGAGGAGTCCAACAGCTGATTCGCTTGGGATTTCGAAGGAAATCATCATTTCATGGATGAAATGATATTCACGCCGATCTTATGAGAAATCTTTAGGTAGGGAAAATCGACGATCTTGGAAATTATATTACAACTGATAATGAAAGGTATTGTAAGAGTTCTATCTACCTGATACGATTATTTTCATGAATACTGGGCACACATGTATATTTTTCTAATAGGAGTGATTTGATTATTAAGACATGGTTTGAATTTATATACTTCGAATTTGCTAGAATATGGAGTGACCATATGATATGGCAGGCATCATTAATCGATATTCTCACCGTTGTTTGACTTTATTAAGAAGATGTTTGATCTTATAGACATTTTTCCAGCTAGGATATTTTTCATGGATAGTTTTTTTTGTGTAACGAGTATTTCGAACTCGTGATCTGCAATTGATTATCAGAAACTACTTCGTCAGTTCATTGCATACTAGCGAGTGTGTATTATTCATCAGTAGGGATTTTTTCCATTGGATTGTTTGGAGATATTAAGAAGTTATTCACTTTAGTGAATGAACGTCGCTTTTATATGACAACTAGAAACTTGTTGATTCCTTTCTGGTACATTCACTCATATAGTCCACGAGATGGGGTCTGTCGTATTTATACGATTGTATGGTGGTACTCGCCTTACCCATCGTTTAGGGAACTATCATCCAAGTCGACGGGGCGAGGTCCTTCGTATTTATACGATTGCACGGTGGTTACACATCTTACTCGCCATTGAGGAACTCATTTTATCATCCGAATGTACACGAGATGTAAGTGAATTAAACAAGGAACTACTAGTCACATATCAGTCGAAATTTTGTTAAATAAAGTAACGATAAATGTCAACAGGATTGCATTTAGTAATTCTTGTTTGCCAATCCAATATTTTGTTGCTATACTCTTTTGAGAGTAATTTCAGTTTAACAGCTATTACAGCTGATGCTTTGATGATTTTTATAATTGTGTTTGATACCTTTGAGAAGGATTTAAAGTAATTTAATCTTGTAAGATTAATCATTAATGGTCATAATTATTTTAAGGCAGATCAGTATTGCAGATTTTGATGTGAGAGATTATAGCACATTGGTGTTTTTCTACGATGTGAATTATGAAACTTGTGAAAGAGAATTTATGCTAATTGAAAGCAAATATTAAATTACTGAAGTAATGTTTTTCCAATTGTTTAAGAAGTTGTCTAGAAGTGATCAGAGTAATTACAGTCATTGGAGATTATGTGCGTTAATAATTTGAAGCCATTTATATATTTTTGTAGATCATGCAACGTGGTTAAGAGAAGTTTGTGATAGGCATTTTGTGGAATTTGCCATTTGATAGTTGCAACGTTGATAATGTATTTTGAAGGCGGACATGAGGTTGTTGTACCCAGTCTAGCGTATTTGTTGAAATTCATGCTGTATGTGCTGAATATTTATGGAGTTTTTGTAGCAATTCTTATATTCAAATGTGATATTTGGAATATTGAAGAAATATAATGTCGTTGTGGATAGTTAGATCCAACGTGATGTCGTGGAGACAATAATATTTTTGGCATGATAATTAAATACGAGATATAACTTGGAAGTAATAAAACTGTAAGACAACGTTCTATAAACCATATTAAACAATTTGTTAGGAAATTAAACAAGTAAATGAAGTTGATAATACAAGATTTTCTGAAAATAATAATTAATGAAATAATAATCTGAGATTTAAGCATATTAACGATCTGACCTAATGAAATAAAAATCAGAATGACTAGATGAAATAATAAAACTAAATAACCAGATGATTGAAATTTAAATAAGTTGATAAATTAAATTTTGAAATAAATCGATGAATTAAATAAGTGGATGAATTAAAGATTGAATTAATTAAACTGATTGAAATGAATTATTAGACGATTGTAATGATGATGAATAACTGAATTAGAAGGTGATGATTAATTAAAGAAGCTGATGATTAATGAATTTATATGAAATTAAATAAATTTAATTGAGAGATGATTCGAAGGAATTGCAACTTGAAATGTGAATTTAAATGATGTAATGGTGATGAATTAACGATTCTGACAGGAATATTTGGAATTTTGAAGTGAGAATTAATGTAAGAAATATTTAATTTGATAATAATGATGAGGATGACCAATGAGAATTTGAAATTTTCTGTAATTCACAGATAAGAGATTAATGACGATGTAAATAATGTAAATTAATTATTCAATGTTTAGGAACATTTGATTAACATGTTCTACGTTCAAATTATACCATGCAAACCATAATTTATGTGATATTTAACATGAGTGATTATTATATGTGTATGTTTAGGCAGATTAGTAACTTAATTAAATCCACATTGATGTTAAATTAAAGAGAATTAGGTCTCAGGTTTCACAAATGTCAGTGACGAAAGACATAGTGCGACAGTGATCCTGAGAACCCAAGAGAACTTTATACATTTTCTTGATAAGTGGATTGAAATAATTTTGCATTAGAAAGGAGATGGTTCGATTTTTTGGACAATGACAATTTAACTTTGCATTCGACCATACTCTTAGGTAGGATTTATATTTAAAATGTCTGTCTGACTTTCAAAGTAAAATAAATTTGTTTTTATCTTAGTTGTGATCTGATGATGGTGTGATGTTCCTTTTTCTTTCCTTGTCTTGAGTAAGGCTTATCCGGAAAGGAAGTGGTTTTGCTAGGAATTCAGTTGATGGCGCCCATTTATATTTGAATTATTTTTATTAACTTAAGCCCGTAACGACCCTAGAGATACTTTGTCTCGTGAAACCCACTGCTTTTTCACGAACTCAGCTGAATTTCCGACACATTCCTTATTTGACTAGAGGTTCATTTAACTCCGCTCTGTCCTGGAACTCCAGGGATGTGATGTTATAGCAGATGGGTCATCGCATCCCCAGGACGAACGGGTACAGAGAGAGAGGGAGAATTGGCTTTATCCAACTAGTGGGGCTTTTCGATTTTGTTAATTCTATGGAATCACATCAGATTTAGATTACTGAGAGATTGATCTCAAGTTCATTTAAGTGTGTTACAAAATTTATTATACTTAGTCAGACAATGTACTTGTGTGCCCAATCCAGTGTTCATGTTAATCGTATTAGTAATATCATGTTAGTTATAAGATATTTTTCCCTATACCCAAGTGAATGCAGGAATTGAGACATTGTGATGTGTTGTTGTCTAACGTCTCTATATAATTCTATATTGAAATATAATTATGTTGCCAGAGGATTTAGCGAAGGTGTTAGGAGAGTTACAGACGGGTATGTCTGGAATTGCAGAAACCATTTCTAAGATGGAAACTGAAGTTAAAGAACAAATTAATAATTCAGAAGCTAGATTAGAAGCTAAATGTAAAGAGAATGTACAAGCATTGCAAACTAGTAGTGAAGAAAACTTAAAATTATTACAGTCAAATAGCAACGATGAGTTGATGTTGTTAGAAACAAGGTTACAGTCAAATAGTGAAGACAATTTTAAGTCACTGGAAGAGAAATTGCAGTCTCGTAGTGAAGAAACTAATACTGAATTAGAAAATAAGTTAACCAGATTAGAGAATAGTTTAACTTTGAAGAACAATGAGATGTTGAAAACTTTACAATTAGACATCATTGCAGTAAACATGAAAGGAGAGGAAAATGTTCAGATATTAAGGAAAAATATTATCGAGTTAGAAAATAGAGGGGAAGAAAATATTTTTACTTTAAGAACAGACGTTATGACCATACAGAAAGACATTAAGTCAGATGTATCGAAGTTGAGATTCGACATCGATGGTTTAGTGGCAGATGTAGGAAAAATTCAAGATTGGTCTACCGAAGTATCTTTCGAGACTAAGATTAAGGGTCTAGAAACAAGTCTAGGTAACGAAATAAAAGATTTGAAGACAGTAATTGGGACCATTAAAGATGAAGTCTTGGGAGAGGTCAATTCTAATATAAAGTCGTTAGAAAATCAATTGCAGAAGGATATTAGAAAGATAGACGACGATATAGAGCAAAAGGTTAACGAAAAATTAACTTTATTTAAAAATAGAGTCGGAGCAATTGTTGAGGAACGATATAATGAGGTCGATGCCGAAGCAAAAGAGAAACGTGACGGGTTAGATGAAAAATTAATCGCAGGTATGGCAAACTTAGAAGTTAGGTTTACGGAAAGCAAGGAAGCGATGAAATTAGATTCAACACTATTTAGAACAGATGTTGATCTGTTGAAAGAACAAGTCGCGTTAGTGAAGAACACGTGCGAAGGAAAGATTGACAAGTTGAGGAACGATCTAGACGAAAGTAACAAGACGCAGGACGTTACATCGTTAGATGAGTTGAAGACTCAGGTCAAGAGATTAGCAGAAGACAGGGTGACGAAACTAGAATCCATAGTTAACAGTTTTACCAGTCATAATGTAACATCAGGGGAAACATTGATGAATCAAACAGCGATAGACCGCAGTATGACGAATCAAGACACGAGCATGGTAGAAGACCGTCAAATGCAACCGAATGTGACATTCGAAAGGGTCAGTTCAACCCCGCAGGAGAATCCAAGTTCGAGTAGGAGTACGTCGAGTCCAAGTGAACGATATTCAGGTCCAGTCACAATTATAAGGAACCTAGATGACAAACCGAGAAAGTTTTCGGGAAATACAGGAGTTACACCAGTAGAATTTCTGCGAGATATTCGAGACTACATGGCGGAACACAGGGTAGCCAAAGAAAGAGAGCTAAGGATAGTAGAACGCGCCTTAGATGGATCTGCACTTACGTGGTTTAGAGCGTTCAGAAGCAACTTTGCGAACATGGAGCAATTTGCCATGGCTTTCTTGAGGAGATTCTGGAGTGCCGAGGATCAACTCAACGTAAGAGCGGAGATGTACTCTAAACGCTATTCTACGTCACATCCGACGCATTACGCCAACTACTTCACGTCACAGCTGGCTAAATTACAGTTCCTTATTCCTCCATTGCCAGAAGAAGAGCTTTTGCAAGCTATAGCGCGACAGTTACCGATAGAGGTACAGCGATCTTTGATAGCATCGGGAGCCAATACGCTGGAACATTATGATGACATATTGAGGCGATTGGATTATACGAACGCACAGGTTACACCGAGAAGTAATCGGAACGACAACAGAAACACGCAAGAAGTAAATGCGGTAGTCGTGGACAATGCAGCTCAAACGGACAGAAGGGATTCCTGGGAAAACCGACGGAACGATGGGAATCGAGGAAACATCCGTAATGCAAGAGGAAATGATCGATATAGAGGACCATATGAAAGGCCATACGATCAAGAAGCGAGAGATAACCGGTATAGGAATTATAACCAAAATTCCAGGTATCAGGACAGGAATCGGTATAATAACAGATATCGGGGAAGGAATAACTGGAACCAAGGGCAACAGTTTAATGGAAACGACCGACAGGAAGGCCGAAGAAACGATCCTAACGACAGAAGGGATAATCGTGGACAAGAAAGGTCAAGACAGGAGGATAGACAGCCTAGTGCACCACTCGAGGAGACAATGAGAGATGTCAATCGAGCCAGCACGAGTGGCAATGAAAAAAAAAAACGTCAAATTAACTCCAGAAGAAAATGAAAATCATTGGGAATCAATCGTCATCGTAGAAACATATCAGGTCAAGGACGAGGATTTAATCGAGGAAGAAGACATAATACAACGGGAAAATAGACATGAATTGCCAGTTATTAGTGTGGAAGTCATGGGAAAAGAAATAAAGACACTTGTAGACACAGGAGCTATGGTGAGCTTGATATCCATAGGTTGCCTGGATGAATTGAAATTATTAGGAAGAATTACAATGTTGCCAACTGTTGTTAGCAAAATTCAAGGGGTGATTCCAGACAAGAGTATGAAATGTAAAAGTCAGGTACTTTTAGATGTTGGGATTGGAACCAGAAGTTTTGAACAGATGTTCCTAGTAGTGGGTCAACTACATTTTGACATGATCCTAGGAGTGGATTTCCTAAGTGAGAGTGGCCTGATCATAGATATGCAGAGTAGGCGCATGTACTTTCAAGAAGGGGTTATGGAAAATCAAGAATCGGAGATGACATTCTTTAGAGAGGATATATTGGATGAAATTGTATGCAGCGTTGAAAGGTCTATAGAAGATAAAATTGGCATAACTAGTAAAATAAATCCAGAAATTAAGGGGCGGTTTGATCAAGTGATTTCAGAATATGAGGATATATTCAATGACAAACCAGGTCTCATAGAAAATTTTACATACAGCATCAAGTTGATGGATGACAAACCATACCATAAAAATTTATATCCCATTCCGGATAAATGGAAGGAGGAAGTTAGCATAATGATAAGCGACATGGAAACAGATGGAATAATTAAGAAAATGCCAACTGCTTATTTGAATCCTTTAGCTGTTGTCAAGAAACCTAACGGTAAGCTGAGGATATGTTTAGATGCCAGATCCCTTAACGAAAGAGTTCTTCCTGAACACGATAGACCACCTGTTATTCGTGAATTGTTACGCCGATTTAGAGGAAAGAGTGTCTTCTCGACAATCGATCTGACTAGTTCATATTATCATGTTGAGCTAGCAGAAGAGTGCAAACAGTACACAGGGTTCCTGTTTGACCATAAAACATACGTATTCAATAGGTTACCTTTTGGTGTGAAAAATAGTGGTCCGGTGATGATCCGAGCACTAGATCAAAATTTGTCAGATGCAGTTAAAGAGCATGTTGTAAGCTATATTGATGACCTGATTATAGCGTCTGAGACAGCGGAAGAACATATCAGACACCTTCAAATGCTTTTTGAAGATCTTAGAAGAACGAACTTCAAGGTGAACTTCAATAAATGTCAATTCTTTCATGAAGAAATTGAATTTCTTGGACATAGAATCGATGGAGATGGTTATAGGCCCAATCCAAAGAAGATAATGTCAATTTCAGAGTTTCCAACACCACGAAAGATTAAAGAGGTACGGCAGTTTTTAGGCATGTGTCAGTTCTTTTCAACACATTGTCCTGGATATACTGAGACAATGGCACCTCTGCAGGATTTATTAAGGAAGGGAAATCGATGGAAATGGGACGATAGATGCAATCAAGCGTTTTTAGCAGCCAAGAAAATGCTAATCCAAAATATCAAACTTGAGTATCCTGATTTTACAAGACGATTCTTTGTAGAGACAGACGCATCCAAAATAGGTATTAGTGGAATCCTATATCAGCTGGATGATGACAAGAAACATAGATATTTAGCTTTCACCAGTCGCAAGCTTAGGAATTGTGAGAAGAATTACTATGCAACTGAGTTAGAGGCATTAGCAGTGGTTCATGCTCTCAAAACGTGGAAGAAGGTGTTGTTTGGACATGACATAACAGTGATCACAGATCATAAAGCCCTCCAATTTATTATGAAGACAGACTTAGCGAGTGACCGCATCACCAGATGGGCTCTGTTCTTACAGCAATTTAACCCAACTGTTGTACATAGACCGGGGAAGTTAAATCTGTTAGCAGATGTGCTGAGCAGAAACCCTTGTGAAGAAGTAATAGTCAACCATATAAATTTGATTCAAGAGGATAGTGGTACTCTAGAAAAGTTGAAGTTGTTATCGCAAACTCAGAAGAGATATGCACCTTTACGAAGAATTTACCGTTTTCTGACACGTAGGATGGATAACACTGATCCAGATTTTCAAAGAACTGAGATAGAAGCTAGAAGACATCATATTATGGGAGGTGTTATATGCCAATATATTGACCAGGATCATACTAGACTTAGAGTAGTGATCCCACCCAAGCTTGTCAAACCAGTTATTTGGATGATACACCGAACTGCAGCTCATGTAGGTGTAGACAAGACTTTGGCTCTCGCTCAAGAAACTTTTGTTTGGAAACAAATGGGACAAACGATTCGCGACGTCATAAAGACCTGTGACAGTTGTCAGCGAAGTAAATACTCATCTAAGTTAATGAAAGAAGTTCCCAGATCAATATTACCCAGCAAGCCAAGAGAACTTTTCGCGACGGACATTTTTGGTCCGATTCCTCGTTCGACGAAAGGCAATCAATTCGTTTTAGTAACAGTCGATGTATTTTCGAAGTACGTATCTCTATGCCCTATACAGAAAGCTACGTCCAAGTACGTAATAAATCGACTTGAGAAAACAGTTATTCCGAGCATGGGGAAACCTGAAGTTTTGTTGAGTGACCATGGATCACAATTTACTAGCATGGAATTTTCTACTGCTATGGAACGTTTAGGAGTCAGGCATGTGTTTAATTCTGTACGGTATCCAGAGGGAAATCCCGCCGAATGAATTATGCCGGAGATAAGTAAGCTGTGTCGCTTATATGTGTCAAGGCAACACCATAGATGGATGGAAGTGATACCCATCATTAGCCAATGCTTGAATTCCACAGTACATGAAAGCACAGGACAGATTCCGTCCATGCTTCATCATGGATTGAAACCGGATAGACCATGGGATAGAGTCGTGAGGGCACCAGTAGATCCTCAACCCACACAAGAAAGAAGAGTCGAGATGGCAGGAGTGAGGCTCAGAAGACAGGCGGAGAAGAGAGCCAGGAGACAGGCAGGAAGGAGGTTCCACGAGCCATTTCAAGAAAATGATGAGGTGCTGATTAGGAAGCCAGTCACTTCGAACCTACAGCTGAAGATCTACCATAAATTCGCTCCATTGTACGCTGGACCGTTCCGTATTGAACAAACATACCAGAATAATAGCTATAAGATTGTCAGAATGGATACTGATGAAGTTGTGGGAACTTTTAATGCAGCTAGCATCAGGAAATACCATCATGCTGAGTAAAGGAAATTGTAGAGCTATCGTGTACATGTATAATATATTGAATGCATGAGAGTGTATTTTTTTCTCAATCCTGATAAAAAAAAAGGAGATGTACGGGAGAGATGTACCCGATACCTATTTTAGGCTATCGGCTACGCCAGCTGACATTAAGCTGTAGTTGAAGTTTTGGGAAGCATTCAGATAAGATAGCGCATCGATCGCGTCAAGAAGAAAGCCAAGATGACGTAGGAGGTCAAGAATCAAGGAGGCATTGAAATCTGTGAGAAGATAGAATTATTAATAAGGATGTGAAGTTTTATTGAAATGTATATGGGATTATAATAAGTTAAAACAACTTAGAAGAGTATATATGACATGAATTTTATGGAAATAAGTTATTGTATAACAGAACAGCCGAAGAGGAGTCGGGTTCGAGACTATCTTCGTGACGTGGGAGCACTGTGGTGGGGGAGAATCAGCCACGTGCCGCTCGGAACTCATAAGCTGGGACGCAGCGCTTAGCAGTTCAGTTAGGCTCAACGAGGCGAGCAGTACAGAGCAGCCCTATAGCACAGCGAGACGGGCATTGAAGGTCACGCAACACACGTAAGCCGTCACGGCAAGTGTAGGCGACATATCTCGCATCACCGAGCAACAGAGGCCGAGCGGGTCATCGATCCAGCCGGGCTAGCCGAGAGGACAATTGTGGATAGCCGGGGTCTTTCAAAACCGCACTGATCGCATATGAAGACTTTGTTTCAAGCTTCATTTCGACGTTGTTCGAACACAGGCTTTCACATTTAACATTATAACCATGCTGTTATATAATACATTCAAAGCGACTTTTTACTATTTCAAGTAAACTGAATGTTTAGCATAGGCTCTGATGAACATTACAGCGTGCATTTATAAGATTTTTATCTTATGCCATTTTCATGGATTACAAATTATAGACAGATACAGGGTGTATCGTAATCTGGAACACTATCTAGTAAAATTTTTATTTTACTCAAGTAGAACTTCGCAGTAAGTTGAGAGAGGACTTACAATTCTCAAACTGAACATTTATCGGAACAGTGGCGTATATTAGAAGAAGAGTAGGGGGTCCGCTGTTACCATGAACTTTTCGAGAAGGAGTTGGACGATATCCGCTATGGGTAATTCGAGGTTCAACATGATCGAGTAAACGTGAATAGAGACAAGATGGCACCACAGAGCGATGGATTCGGTTCCTGACGAGAGGAGTCCAACAGCTGATTCGCTTGGGATTTCGAAGGAAATCATCATTTCATGGATGAAATGATATTCACGCCGATCTTATGAGAAATCTTTAGGTAGGGAAAATCGACGATCTTGGAAATTATATTACAACTGATAATGAAAGGTATTGTAAGAGTTCTATCTACCTGATACGATTATTTTCATGAATACTGGGCACACATGTATATTTTTCTAATAGGAGTGATTTGATTATTAAGACATGGTTTGAATTTATATACTTCGAATTTGCTAGAATATGGAGTGACCATATGATATGGCAGGCATCATTAATCGATATTCTCACCGTTGTTTGACTTTATTAAGAAGATGTTTGATCTTATAGACATTTTTCCAGCTAGGATATTTTTCATGGATAGTTTTTTTTGTGTAACGAGTATTTCGAACTCGTGATCTGCAATTGATTATCAGAAACTACTTCGTCAGTTCATTGCATACTAGCGAGTGTGTATTATTCATCAGTAGGGATTTTTTCCATTGGATTGTTTGGAGATATTAAGAAGTTATTCACTTTAGTGAATGAACGTCGCTTTTATATGACAACTAGAAACTTGTTGATTCCTTTCTGGTACATTCACTCATATAGTCCACGAGATGGGGTCTGTCGTATTTATACGATTGTATGGTGGTACTCGCCTTACCCATCGTTTAGGGAACTATCATCCAAGTCGACGGGGCGAGGTCCTTCGTATTTATACGATTGCACGGTGGTTACACATCTTACTCGCCATTGAGGAACTCATTTTATCATCCGAATGTACACGAGATGTAAGTGAATTAAACAAGGAACTACTAGTCACATATCAGTCGAAATTTTGTTAAATAAAGTAACGATAAATGTCAACAGGATTGCATTTAGTAATTCTTGTATGCCAATCCAATATTTTGTTGCTATACTCTTTTGAGAGTAATTTCAGTTTAACAGCTATTACAGCTGATGCTTTGATGATTTTTATAATTGTGTTTGATACCTTTGAGAAGGATTTAAAGTAATTTAATCTTGTAAGATTAATCATTAATGGTCATAATTATTTTAAGGCAGATCAGTATTGCAGATTTTGATGTGAGAGATTATAGCACATTGGTGTTTTTCTACGATGTGAATTATGAAACTTGTGAAAGAGAATTTATGCTAATTGAAAGCAAATATTAAATTACTGAAGTAATGTTTTTCCAATTGTTTAAGAAGTTGTCTAGAAGTGATCAGAGTAATTACAGTCATTGGAGATTATGTGCGTTAATAATTTGAAGCCATTTATATATTTTTGTAGATCATGCAACGTGGTTAAGAGAAGTTTGTGATAGGCATTTTGTGGAATTTGCCATTTGATAGTTGCAACGTTGATAATGTATTTTGAAGGCGGACATGAGGTTGTTGTACCCAGTCTAGCGTATTTGTTGAAATTCATGCTGTATGTGCTGAATATTTATGGAGTTTTTGTAGCAATTCTTATATTCAAATGTGATATTTGGAATATTGAAGAAATATAATGTCGTTGTGGATAGTTAGATCCAACGTGATGTCGTGGAGACAATAATATTTTTGGCATGATAATTAAATACGAGATATAACTTGGAAGTAATAAAACTGTAAGACAACGTTCTATAAACCATATTAAACAATTTGTTAGGAAATTAAACAAGTAAATGAAGTTGATAATACAAGATTTTCTGAAAATAATAATTAATGAAATAATAATCTGAGATTTAAGCATATTAACGATCTGACCTAATGAAATAAAAATCAGAATGACTAGATGAAATAATAAAACTAAATAACCAGATGATTGAAATTTAAATAAGTTGATAAATTAAATTTTGAAATAAATCGATGAATTAAATAAGTGGATGAATTAAAGATTGAATTAATTAAACTGATTGAAATGAATTATTAGACGATTGTAATGATGATGAATAACTGAATTAGAAGGTGATGATTAATTAAAGAAGCTGATGATTAATGAATTTATATGAAATTAAATAAATTTAATTGAGAGATGATTCGAAGGAATTGCAACTTGAAATGTGAATTTAAATGATGTAATGGTGATGAATTAACGATTCTGACAGGAATATTTGGAATTTTGAAGTGAGAATTAATGTAAGAAATATTTAATTTGATAATAATGATGAGGATGACCAATGAGAATTTGAAATTTTCTGTAATTCACAGATAAGAGATTAATGACGATGTAAATAATGTAAATTAATTATTCAATGTTTAGGAACATTTGATTAACATGTTCTACGTTCAAATTATACCATGCAAACCATAATTTATGTGATATTTAACATGAGTGATTATTATATGTGTATGTTTAGGCAGATTAGTAACTTAATTAAATCCACATTGATGTTAAATTAAAGAGAATTAGGTCTCAGGTTTCACAAATGTCAGTGACGAAAGACATAGTGCGACAGTGATCCTGAGAACCCAAGAGAACTTTATACATTTTCTTGATAAGTGGATTGAAATAATTTTGCATTAGAAAGGAGATGGTTCGATTTTTTGGACAATGACAATTAACTTTGCATTCGACCATACTCTTAGGTAGGATTTATATTTAAAATGTCTGTCTGACTTTCAAAGTAAAATAAATTTGTTTTTATCTTAGTTGTGATCTGATGGTGTGATGTTCCTTTTTCTTTCCTTGTCTTGAGTAAGGCTTATCCGGAAAGGAAGTGGTTTTGCTAGGAATTCAGTTGATGGCGCCCATTTATATTTGAATTATTTTTATTAACTTAAGCCCGTAACGACCCTAGAGATACTTTGTCTCGTGAAACCCACTGCTTTTTCACGAACTCAGCTGAATTTCCGACACATTCCTTATTTGACTAGAGGTTCATTTAACTCCGCTCTGTCCTGGAACTCCAGGGATGTGATGTTATAGCAGATGGGTCATCGCATCCCCAGGACGAACGGGTACAGTACTTTTCTAGAGGTATTAGTAAGTTTGTAGGGCGTTTGGTCCCTTGTTAATAGGATCCGGGGGTGTTATTTGCTGAATGGGGTTAAAGCGTGGTGGGAGGGGGTCGTGCATCGTTGGATTCAATGTTTATGGTGGCCGGGAGCCGATGATGCTGTTAGGAGGTATTTACTGTGAGTGGATGGGGTGGGTTTTTCCCAGGTGTGCAAAATTTAAAAATGTCATGCGGGTGTAATAATAATACCATCCCTGGTGTGTGGATAGGATATCCCATGCAGTGAGGTGGATATGAGGCGTGTCTGCTCTCATTTGAGGATAAGGCTTGTGCTAGCCGACAAATGTTGCGCAAAGTCCCTTAGTGTGGTTTCAAACGTGGTCATTTAGTTTCCACCGATCTTGCACTATGGGTTGGGGGGTGGGTGTAATAATACAAATCCCCGTGTAATAAAGGGGGAAGAGAAAAAAGAAAAAATGTGGAGCGTATTCTGGGAGAAAAAAAAATAGTCTCGCTTGGCTACTTGCGGTATGGATCGCTCTACCACGAGGGCTTGTTGTTTGAGTCCCTTACCCTCATTTTGCGTGGTAGCGGCGCCTCCACCAAATATGTTTTATCCCTTTGTTGGGGGTGGGATGAACAGGGTAGTGTAGGTGTGTTAATTTTAAGGGCTGTTTCCGAATGAGGGTAGTTTCCCGTAATTGGGAAAGACTATCAGTGTAGTGTGTTGGCGTGAGTACTTAATCTATTGGGGGCGTCCCTGCAGGATGCGTTCACCTGCTAGGGGATGAATGTCTAAGTGTGGGCTGCTAATCTAGCCTGCCAATTAAGTAGAGTGAGCAATTCAGCGAGCGTGCAGAGTCGGTGACTCGACACTCTGCAGTCGGGCCGCTTGCTCGAGTACAATAAGACTCCTGACGATGCAGTTCCTGGTCTCTACGGTCAGGGGCAATTATGACTAAGAACAGATTGGGTATTAGGATGTAAAATGAGGTGTAATTAGTGATAAACGTGTGTGTTTACTGACCAAGTATTTATTGGCCAGTAGCTGTGATGTGATGTCCCTTTTTGGGAGTTAAACAGATATAAAATGAAGTACAAGTTGTAAAGTGCACAAATGTTTAGGGTAGGTGTTTACAAAGATAAGGAATCTGAGCACACGGCTAGATCTCACCTGGTGAAGAGCTGGAACGGACCACGTCGGGACAGAGCCGCTGGCCTAGAACAGATAATGGGGCTCTTCCGGGCCTAGCCTTTAACGCCTTCCCCCACTGCCTAGTCAGCATTTCCTCATTTCTGTCGCTCCAGTTACTGTGTTTGTGTTTCTATTATGTAAGCGTGGCTGTCAGCAGTACGCCGGGCCTGCTTGTGTTTGAAGAAGTACATGAGGCTTATGGTATGCCTATGAGGGTGGTTTTGATGAAAGATGGAGGGGTGGGTCTTAGGGGGTACTGCCCCCGAGCTGTACAATAACAATATATCTCGATTGGTTTCATTGGGGGATGTGATACACGGCATATAAACTCATCATTAAAAAATAAAAAGACATGTTTCTGGGGATTTTTCGATGTGATGTATATTATGAGGTGAAAGGGGTGAAATTTGGGGGTTTAAGGATTCCTAACGGAGCGTATATATCTTTAACGACATAGGCGAATAGTTTGAAACTCAGCGGAAAAAATCAGCTTAAAATTTAAGTAAATAGGTGCTTGACCGTTTTTCCATAAATCCAATTTAAGGGGCCCATGGGGAGGGGTGAAATTTTGGAGGAAAGATGATGATGATGATGATGATGATGATGATAATTGTTGTTTTAAGGGGCCTTACATCGAGGTTATCCGCCCCTAATGACCTGGGTGATAGCGAACATGATTATGAAATGGAAACCAGAACAAAATTATCTGAGACTGAAAATACGTACAAAAAGGAACTCAGTTGGAAACAACTCACAATATGCTCTGACAAAAGGGAATTTAGGTCGAAAAGTTGCACAAAAATAATAGATTGAAAAAAGACCCACAGAACGTAGGCTGGATTCAATATACGTACAAAATGCAAAGTAGCGTCGAAATACTTACAAAATGCAACTGAAATTCAAAATACTTACAAAATGCAAATGATTATGATTATAATTGTTGCTTTAAAGGGGCCTAACATCGAGGTTATCAGCCCCTGACGAAATGAAATGGAAGGATGAAGATAAAAAACAGCTCACTGCAATGGATGAAACGAAAATTGTTTAGATAAAAAAGACAGTGAGCCCCAACAATTAGGTCTTATGTAGCAGGAAAAATACTTACAAAAAGGAACTCAGTTTGAAACTACTCACCAAATGGGGAGCGGTAATACGTACATACGGGAATGCCGAACGAAAATACTCACAAAAGGAATAGATTGAAAAATACGCACCAAATGTAGGTTAAGTCCAAAATACGTACAAAATGCAACGGACAGTCGAAATACCTACAAAATGCAAGTGAAATCAAAATACTTACAAAATGCAAATGAGATCGAAAATACGTACATGCAATTGAGGTTCAAAATACTTACAAAATGCAATTGAAATTGAAAATGCTTACAAAAGGTACGGTAGATTCAAAAGACTCATGTGGATTGACAATACTTACAAAAAGCAATTTAGATTGAAAATACTTGACAAATGTAATTTAGATTCAAAATACCCACAAAATGCAATTGAGAATAAAAATATGTGCAATATGCCCACCAAACAAAATGCAATTCAGATTCAAAATTCATTCGAAATGCGGTTCTGGTTGAAAATACTTATAAAATGCAATTGAAATTCAAAATACTCACTAAAAGGCCCGTCTACCTGGATTGAAAGACTTAATAACAAGTAGTTCCGTGAAGAACTAAACAGCCTATTTTCATATATCCTGCCCATGTTAATTGCCTCTATCAACATACAAAATTTCAGTTTAATTGCTGTAACAGATTCGTAGATATTGAGAACCGTCTAAATATTTCAGATGGTCGCCAGGTTGGATTTTTATTTTTGTACTATTATATTAAGATTTTTGTGTACGTGTGGTATTCAAACTTCAATCGCATGATTAGAACACAAGACGTAAAAACGAGGTTTTAAAATTACGCACAGCAGCCATCTTGTGATTATGCAAACAATTGAAATAAATTAGATGCCAGTGGATCAACATTTGTGTAAGCATTTAACGTGCAACGTTCCATGGCACTCGGAGAGTTAATTCGCGAGAAACGTCCATTTAAATATTTATACTTCGCGTCGCCGCCATGTTGGATTCGTGCTCACCAGGTTACTGAAAGTCCTATATGATGATGATGATGATAATTGTTGTTTTAAGGGGCCTAACATCGAGGTTATCGGCCCCTAATGATCTGGGTGATAGCGAAAATGATAATGAAATGGAAACCAGAGCAAAATTATCGAAGACTGAAAATACGTACAAAAAGGAACTCACATGGAAACAACTCACAATATGGTCTTACAAAAGGGAATTTAGAACGAAAAGTTGCACAAAAAGAATAGATTGAAAAAGACCCACAAAACGTAGGCTAGATTCAAAATACGTACAAAATGCAAAGAAGCGCCGAAATACTTACAAAATGCAACTGAAATTCAAAGTACTTACAAAATGCAAATGAGATCGAAATTACGTACAAAATGCAATTGAGGTTCAAAATACTTACAAAATGCAATTGAAATTGAAAATACACAATGCAATTCAGATTGAAATATCCCAGTTCCAATCCAAATTATTCACAAAGTGCAATTGAAATTCAAAATCCTTACAAAATGCAATTGAAATTGAAAATGCTTACAAAATGTACGGTGGATTCAAACGACTCATGTGGATTGACAATACTTACAAAAAGCAATTTAGATTGAAAATACTTGACAAATGTAATTTAGATTCAAAATACCCACAAAATGCAATTGAGAATCAAACTATGTGCAAAATGCCCACCAAACAAAATGCAATTTAGATTCAAAATTCGTGCGAAATGCGGTTTTGGTTGAAAATACTTACAAAATGCAATTGAAATTCAAAATACTCACTTAAAGGCCCGGCAACCTGCATTGAAAGACTTACTAAAAAGCAATTTAGATTGTCAATCTTTACAAAATGCAATTGAGGTTGAAAACAATCGCGAGATGTGATGATGATGATAATTGTTGTTTTAAGGGGCCTAACATCGAGGTTATCGGCCCCTAATGAAATGGAATGACGTGAAATGCAAGGATGTAGATAAAAACAACTCACTGCCATGGATGAAGCGAAAATGGTGTTTATAAAACAGACAGTGAGCCCCAAAAATTATGCCTTACTTGAATAAAAAGAATAAAAGGCGGATGGTAAAAAAGGATAAAACAAATAAGGCATAGGGAACAATACAATACATAACACAATAAAAAACATAAAACAGATTTAACCACAATTAAAAGTCGTAACTACACCTTAAAACTTAAAAAAGTAACCACTCTCCCTCATGAACCGGATGACGAGGTCAGCTGACGGCTCGTCATCACGGAGAATAAGGGAGAGGGTATTAGGCAGTTTAAGAGTCCTGCGCAGATCGGCCAGATCCACACACTCCAAGAGAAGGTGTGCCACGGTTAGGTGGGTGCCGCAAGTACACACAGGAGGATCTTCTCTCTTAAGCAAGTGGGAGTGCGTAGCAATCCCATGGCCGATCCGGAGTCGACAGAGTACCACAGCTTCCTTCCGGAGAGATCGGAAGGAAGATTTCCACACCTTCGTTGTCTCCTTGATGCCTCTCAGTTTGTTGGGTGGAGGCGTGGCACGCCATGCCTCCTCCCAATGCGACAGGATCGTATGCCGCAACTGAGAGCGCACATCACTAGCAGGCACCTTATACGGTAGCGAGGGCAGTGCGACTGCCTCTCTCGCCGCCTGATCAGCAAGCTCGTTTCCCGCAATACCCATGTGGCTAGGAAGCCACACAAAGGTCACCCCGGTTCCAGCGTTACTCGAACTGACGAGCAGGTCGTGCACACGCTGGACCAACGGGTGCTTCGGGAAACACACATCGATCGCCTGCAGCGCACTCAGAGAGTCAGTACACAAAAGAAAGTGCTGGTGATCGTCTGATAACGCGTACCGCAGAGCCTCTAAGAGGGCATAGAGCTCCGCTGTGTACACGCTACACGCCTCGGGAAGTGAAAAGAGAAACCGACGATCCTCAACCACAAATGCACAGCCTACTTTCTCGTTTACCCTCGAACCGTCCGTGAATACAAGCCCTGATCCCGGATACCGTGTCACCACGGACTGGAACAACCTCCGATGGACGGAGGAGTCCGTGTCCGACTTGGGGCCGGTGTGCAGATCCAGGATGATATCAGGGCGAGAGACCATCCACGGAGGGGCCGTGCTAGGTACTCGGACGATACAGGAGACAGAAGGAAATCGGATCTGACGGTATAAGTCATCCAAGCGAATCCCCGCCGGCCGAGTGGCTCGGGCGAGCACATCATACAGCCGGCGATTCGGATTGGAAAACAAACATGGATAGCTTGGATGAAGTGGCATCTGTCGAATAGTTGCAGCATAGGTCAGCAGTACTTGTTGGCGCCTCAGGTGTAAAGGAGGTACGCCAGCCTCGGCGAGCAAGCTGACGACTGGGCTTGTCCGAAAGGCACCCGTCGCCAGCCTCACACCGCCGTGGTGGACACTGTCCAGTTTAACAAGCACTGACTTACGGGCCGAACCATATGCTACACTGCCATAATCTAACCTAGATAAAATCAGTGACTTATAAAAGCGCAGGAGCACCACGCGGTCCGCCCCCCATGATGTGCCGCTAAGAAACCGCAACATGTTGAGTTTCTTAGCGCAGGCAGTTTTCAAACACCGCACGTGTGGTTCCCACGTCAATTTCTGATCGAAAAGGAGCCCAAGGAACCGGTACGCAGCAACAACAGGCAAAACAAAGCTACATTGCCCAGATAAAGCTCAGGATCTGGATGGAGGGTGCGCTTTCGGCAGAAATGGACAACCGAGGACTTAGCGGTTGAGAATCGAAAGCCATGCTCCAGTGTCCAGCGTTCCACTCTCCGAATAGCTTGTTGTAGCTGTCGTTCATCGACCGCCACATTTTGCGCACTATAATGTAGAGCAAAGTCGTCTACATATAGCGACGGTACCACTGCTGGACCAGCAGCAGCGACTATACCGTTTATGGCAATCGCAAATAATGTTACGCTAAGCACCGATCCCTGTGGGACTCCGTTTTCCTGTATATGATATTGCGAATATGTCCCCCCTATTCGGACACGGAACAGGCGAAAGGACAGAAAATTCGCAATAAAAACCGGCAAGTTACCTCGGAATTTCCATTGATGCAGGGTAGAGAGGATGCCGTAACGCCAAGTGGTGTCATAGGCCTTCTCGAGGTCAAAGAAAACAGCGACTAGGTGCTGTCTCCGGAGAAAAGCGTCCTGTATGGCAGTCTCCAGGCGTACCAGATGGTCGTTGGTACACCGTGACGCCCTGAAACCACACTGGTATTCAGACAGGAGTCCCCGTTTCTCCAGGACCCACACCAGGCGCCGATTGACCATCCTCTCAAACAGCTTGCACAAACCGTTTGTGAGACAAATAGGTCTGTAACTCCCTGACACTTTGGGATCCTTATCGGGCTTCAGGATAGGTATAATGATACCTTCCTGCCATTGCGCTGGAAACACACCTTCCAACCAGATACGATTAAACACCCTGAGCAAATAGCGAATGCTCTCATCGTTAAGGTGTTTAAGCATTTGGTTGTGAATATTATCCGGGCCAGGAGACGTGTCCCTGTAGAGCGCCAGCGCTCCGCGGAGTTCCCACTCCGTAAAGGGCACGTTGTACTCCTCCGAAGCGCGGGAAGCAAAACTAAGATGGAAACGTTCCGCTTCGCGCTTCAGGGCCACGAAGGCAGGGTCATAGTTACCGGAACCGGATATATCCGCAAAATACGAGGCGAGATGGTTTGCAACGCGATAAGGATCTGTAACCAGTTCATTAGCAATGGAAATTCCCGGTACAGTAGAAGATGTCTGAATTCCCGAAATGCGTCGCAGTTTAGTCCACACTTGAGAGGAGGGGGTATGTGCCGTAATAGAAGACACATACCGTTCCCAGGATTGTTTCTTACTCTGGCGAATAAGAATCCGTGCCTTGGCACGGAATTTCTTAAACGCCACCAAATTGGCCATGGTTGGACGCCGACGGTAGTGCTTATGAGCTCGACGACGGTCTCTTATTGCCGCTGCAATACCCTCTGTCCACCAAGGGACGAGTTTGCGACGAGGAGTCCCAGAAAAGGATGGAATGGACTCCTCGGCGGCAGCAAGAAGCACATCGGTGATGTGCTGTACCTCGTCATCGACGCTCCGGCAACCAAGATCAACGAATACAGCTCGTTCTTGAAACGAGGGCCAATTTGCCCGCTTAAGAACCCAACGACTGGGGAACTCAACGGGCGTCTGGTTCAGAAGGGTAAGAACGATCGGCAAATGGTCACTGTCACAGAGGTCATCGTGTACATACCAGCCAAATAAGGGGACCAGCGCACGGCTACACACACTCAAGTCAATGTGTGAGTACGTGCCGTGCGCTAAGCTAAAATGTGTAGCTTCCCCTGTATTTAATAGACATAAATCCAACCCTTGAATTAAGCCTTCCACGTCCCTTCCTCTGTGGCAGGAAGATGGTGATCCTCAGTGGGGGTGATGAGAGTTGAAATCACCCACGAGTAGGAAAGGGACTGGATGTTGATCAACAAGATCTAAGACGTCATTAATATCAAGGGGTTGGTTCGGTGGAAGGTACACGTTACAAACAGTTGTCATAGCAGGCAAGGACACGCGAACTGCAATAGCTTCCAGAGGAGTGGCGAGTGGAAACTCCTCACTATAGCAGTCAGAGCGAACGAAGGTACAAACGCCCCCGGAAGCCCGGGCGGCGTCTTGTCGCTCTTTAGAGTATAGTCTGAAACCTCTCAGAACAGTCTCGTGATCAGGTCTGAGGTTTGTTTCCTGTAGGCAGACTATACTCGCCGCGTATTGGGCAATAAGCTGACGGAGCTCTGTCAAATGCCTGTCATAACTGTTACAATTCCACTGTAACAGTGCCATTGTGTGAACTTAGGGAATAAGTTGGAGCAGCAAGCTACTCCAACTTTGACTCTGGAGAATCTACAGTCACTACGTCGACTATAATCTCCATGTCCTCAGGCGAGTTCATGGAGTGAATCGACTCGGTAGATGATTTCCTGGACGCAGTTCGGCGGCGGGGGGATCTCCGTGGGGAGCGCGAAGATCTGGGGGCCGAAACGTCCCCAGGCGCGGAAGCATCCACAGGTGTTGGCGCGGATGGCTTCCCCTTTTTTGGAGAAAGGGAATGCGTAGTGCGGGGTCCCTTCTTACCCGCCCCCGGCTCTTTAAGGTATATAGACGGGTCAGGGGCCGAAGTCCTGACCCTGGTCGACGATGCCGCCTCCGCCGGCTTCGGCGCGGCTTTCGCCGACCGTTTGGATGGGGAGGAAGACTTCGACTTCCTCCCGAGTGGGGAGGAAGTCTTCAACTTCCTCCCCTGCTGTGCGGGCGGAGCAGCCTTCGCTCGCACAGCCTTCGTGCTGGCCGAAGGTGGAGTTGAAGTCACCTTCGGGCTTTCCGTTATAATGTTAGGAGCTGGTTTTGGAACAGGAAACTCAGTTGCAGGTTTCACAGCTGGAACAAAAGATGAGGTAGCCGGGACCAAATTTGGTATTATGGCTCTATAATCAATCGTTGGAGAAGGCGAAGTCGTGGTACGGTACTTCTTGCGGGCCTCCTGGAAGGTCAGACCATCCAGGGTTTTGATCTCCTGGATTTTCTTCTCACTCAGGAAGACAGGGCAGTTCCTGTCCCGAGGAGAATGAAATCCAGGGCAATTAGTGCACTGATAAGGTGTTGTGCACTCTTCCGCTTCGTGTGGTACCTTACCGCATGTTCCGCAGATTGCGGGGCTCGAGCATCGGGATAACATGTGCCCGAACTTCTGGCATTTATAACACCTCATTGGGGGAGGGATATAAGGCCGTACGTCACAACGGTAACTTGTAACCTTGACTTTCTCCGGGAGCACCGAAAGCTCAAAGGAAATAATGAAAGCACCAGTATCCACGATTTGACCATTGACCTTGCGCGTAATGCGCCGGACATCAGTCACGTGACGGTGCCGCATATCCTCCTTGAGCTCCTCGTCAGTGTTCAGAATCAGGTCCCGGTGGAAAATAACTCCTCGGACCAGATTCAGGGACGTGTGCTTTTCTACTTTGACGGGAATGTCGCCAAAGTGGTCACATTGCAAAAGTTGTTCAACTTGCTCTCCAGTCCTAGTCTTGAGCAACAAGCTACCGTTCCTCATCTTTTGTACTTTCTCAAGCTCACCATAGACACCTTCTATGTGGCGAGAAAACAAAATACTCTTTACCAGCTTGAAATCACCCCCATCTGTTCTGGTAGCTACCAGAAACTTGGGGGTGTTAGTACCCAGATTTTCACGCACAGATTGTTCCCAGGGGGTTGATCCCCGTAGGGAATCAAATGTTAAAGACTTGGGTGTAGGACCACCCTGTTTGGGTGTACGTCCACCCTGGTTGGGGATTTTTCTTTTAGAACCCATGGCCAGATCATCCTCCCCGAATGCCACCGACATCCGATCACGGGCCGTCACAGTAGGCGCTACCCAGCCAGGGCAAGGCCCGCCTAGCTTGGAAGGCATTGCCCGGGGGTCCGATGTTTTACAATGCCGTATCGGCATGTACCCCTTGGCATATACTGGATTTTACAGCTCAGACATTCGGCTGTGCGGGGACCTGCGTAGTCAGGCGGATACTACTGAACGGGTACATGGCACACCCACCTGTCGGCGCGGCCAAGACCGGAACAGGCTTTTGAGCGTAGTCGCTAGCGTAAGTGGCCCATCCCCTAACAGCACGCACATATAGAAATTTTGGTTGCCAGACCCTGAAAGCAGTGACGGAAAGAAGTGCGATATAACCTAATGAGAGTTATACCGCACGGGTGTATGTCTTTTAGAGCCGACTGTCAAACCCTCGAAAGGGGACCGTTCCGAGAAGCCCTTTTAGTCGCCTTTTACGACTGGTAGGGAGTACCGTGGATGAATTCGCTTCCTCCCACCCACTGGGGGTCCAATTCACAAAACAACGCGGAGTCCTTAAAGTATAGCCAAGGTCGCCCCTTTTAGTCGCCTCTTACGACAGGCAGGGGATACCGTGGGTGTATTCTAAACCCCCCACCCACAGGGGGGGATCGCGAGATGTAATTTAGATCGAAAAAACTTACAAAATGCAACATAGATCAAAAATGCCTGAAAAAATCGCTAAAAGGGAATTTAGATACACGGTGATTCGAGTAACAAAAACAGTGCGGGAATCTTAAAGAGAAAAGGAAATAGAAGGAAAAGAGGAGAGGAGAGGGGAGAGAGGAGAAGGTCCTTCCCAAAGGGAAGGGACAAAAGGGGAAAACGGACCCAGCTCAGGAATCCCTTGGGGTCGCCAACTCCCGAACTCACCAGCCGTGAGCCCCTGAGGGTGTAGCATTATCTACGGTGCACCAGAAGTGGTGGGGCTACATACACCCTGCCTCCTTAAGGGCCTTGAGGACAAGGCAGGAGGTAAAAGGAAAAGGAAAAGAAGGCTGACCCCTCACAGAAGGAGGGTATCAGGAAAGATGAGACAAGGGCCAATTAAGGCGGGAAAGTGAAAGACTCCCTAGGACTAGGATAACCTAATACCGTCGGGGTCGGAAGAGAACAAGAGTTGACCAAGGGAGGTCGACAGGAAAGAAGACGGAGAGGAGCCCGGCACAAGGAAGTGGAAGCAATGCCGGACTCAGCTGGGGTCCCGTGGTCGCCAACCCACGTCCCACTAGATGTGAGCCCCTGGGGGGATTTTCAAATTCGCTTGGTCGCCATGTTCGTTTTGTACTTTACAGGTTTATGAATTATGCATGGTAAACTTGTATCAGTACCCTTTATCACCGTACAAAATTGCAGGGTGATATCTGTAATAGTTTCGGAGATATAGAATGTCTGTGAAATATTTCGCACAGCCGCCATTTTGAGGTTATGTAAAAAATTGAACTAAATTAGACTCCAGTGCATTGCAATGTGTATAAACATTTGCTGTACCAAGTTTCATTACGTTTGGCTAGTTATGATGATGATGATAATTGTTGTTTTAAGGGGCCTAACATCTAGGTTATCAGCCCCTGATGGTTTGGGTGATCGCGAAGATGAAAAAAAAAAGGAGCGAACTTAAGACTAAAACTAACTACTAACCTACATACTAGAAGAAGAAATGGAAAACTAAAGGAGAATAAGGCAAATAAAGGACAGGAGGAAAAGAAATGCCCTCAACCCTCGAAGAAGGCGGATTGAGGGACTTGGAAGGAAGGAGAGCCATGAAAGGAAGATAGGAAAGTTTAAGAGGAGAGGGTTCGCCCCAAAGGTAAGGGACAAAAGGGGAAAACGGACCCAGCTCAGGAATCCCTCGGGGTCGCCAACTCCCGAACTCACCAGCCGTGAGCCCCTGAGGGTGTAGCATTATCGACGGTGCACCAGAAGTGGTGGGGCTACATACACCCGGCCTCCTTGAGGGCCTTGAGCACAAGGCAGGAGGTAAAAGGAAGAGAAAAAGAAGGCTGACCCCTCGCAGAAGGAGGGTATCAGAAAAGATGAGACAAGGGCCAATTAAGGCGGGAAAGGAAGAGACTCCCTAGGCCTCGGATAACCTAATACCGTCGGTGTCGGAAGAGAACAAGAGTTGACCAAGGGAGGTCGACAGGAAGGAAGACGGAGAGGAGCCCGGCACAAGTAAGTGGTAGCAATGCCGGACTCAGCTGGGGTCCCGTGGTCGCCAACCCACGCCCCACTGGATGTGAGCCCCTGGGGTGCGTCCACTAAGGAAAGAGTTTTGGATAATCAGGTTCTAAAGAGGTGTTAAGGGGGTAACGAGCGTTTCATTGAATAACAATATCTCACGAGTGGTTTCATTTGGGGATGTGATACTAATCATTAAAAATAAGCTGACACATGTCTAATGGTTTTTCGATGATGATGATGATGATAATTGTTGTTTTAAGGGGCCTAACATCTAGGTTATCGGCCCCTGATGGTTTGGGTGATCGTGAAGATGAAAATGAAAAGCGAACTTAAAACTAAAACTAACTAATATCCTACATACTAGAAGAAGAAATGCAAAACTAAAGGAGAATAAGACAAATAAAAGGACAGAAGGAAAAGAAATGCCCCCAACCCTCGGAGAAGGCGGATTGAGGGACTTGGAAGGAAGGAGAGCCATGAAAGGCATATAGGAAAGTGAAAGAGGAGAGGGTCCGCCCCGAAGGTAAGGGACAAAAGGGGAAAACGGACCCAGCTCAGGAATCCCTCGGGGTCGCCAACTCCCCAACTCACCAGCCGTGAGCCCCTGAGGGTGTAGCATTAGCAAGGGTGCACCAGAAGTGGTGGGGCTACATACACCCTGCCTCCTTAAGGGCCTAGAGCACAAGGCAGGAGGTAAATGGAAGAGAAAAAGAAGGCTGACCCCTCGCAGAAGGAGGGAATCAGAAAAGATGAGACAAGGGCCAATTAAGGCAGGAAAGGAAGAGACTCCCTAGGCCTCGGATACCCTAATACCGTCGGGGTCGGAAGAGAACAAGAGTTGACCAAGTGAGGTCGACAGGAAAGAAGACGGAGAGGAGCCCGGCACAAGTAAGGGGAAGCAATGCCGGACTCAGCTGGGGCCCCGTGGTCGCCAACCCACGCCCACAAGATGTGAGCCCCTGGGGGGATGGTTTTTCGATGTGGTGTATATTATGAGGTGAAAGGGATGAAAAGTGGGGGTTGAAAGATTCCTAACGGAGCGTGTATCTCTTAAACGACATAGGCGAGGAGTTTGAAACTCGGAGAAAATCGATCAGCTTAAAAATAAATAAACAAATGAATAAATAAATAAAATAAATAGGTGTTCGACCGTTTTTTTTTTCATAAATCCAATTTAAGGGGCCTATGGGGAGGGGTGAAATTTGGGAAGAAAAACGTCCACTAAGAAGGATTTTTGGATGTTCACTCTCATCGACCAACCAAAACTATTCAAGTTAGAAGAATGATATATTGGGGATATGTTTGTTGTGTGTCGAAAACGTCTACTAAGGAGGACTTTTGGATATTCAGGTTCTAAAGTGGTGTTAACGGGGTTAAACCTGTATTTCGTTGAATAACAAATATGACATGACTATGACGCGAGCGAAGCGAGGCTCAAAAATAAGATGGTGTGTGTCTGTGTATTACTCAATCACGCAAGTAGCACTGGTCCGATTTACATGAATTTTACTTGGAAGTAGCTGATTTACCTGGTTAACATATACGCTACTTTTGATTTCAATACTTTGCATTATTTAAAGATGGCGACCATTTTAGTGACGTCACTACACCCTTTGGTTTCAAACTTTCATATTTCCATTTCAAATAAAAAGAGAACGCTAAGAAATAGCAAACTTTTGATGGCATATACGAGGTTTAAAATTACATTTTCTATCCGAGAGGTATCTCCAACGGTTAGCGAGTAAAACCTAAATTTGTGCTATAAAACACGGTCAACGCCGAGCGGTGTAGTTGGACAAAATGTTCCATCCTTAATCTCCCTCTGCGCAGCACCTCGCCTAATCCCTGTTTTAACTGTCACCTCCTCATTTTAGTTTATTTATGACGCGTAGCGAAGCATGGGTACTTCAGCTAGTAACAAATATACCGCATATACAAATCGAATGGTACTCCAATGTATGGATGTGCAGGAAACGAACACAAGTGTTAAGTAAAGAATATTGTGGTTTATTTCAAACTGAAATGTGAACATATTAGAGAGGAAAATTCAACCAACAAATTGTGTTCTTTTTAACACATTACATCTCTGTTGGACACTTAAACATTTGGCATGCCCTTTATAAGCTGTACAGAAAACTGAAATTTCCAATTCTGCTTTCAAGACTGCTGCTTCACCACTCCCTTTTTTGTATGCTGTTCAGTCATGACCACTGCGAAACTGATTTATTACACGCTGTCAACAAAGCGCATTATACTTGACTAGCGACTGGTGGATCGGCTGCACACTTCAGCGCGCTCAGCCAGCCAAGCTCCTCTTCCTCCCCCACTTCCGAATCTACCTTCCAACAAAGGGCACGGAGCGCTGGCTTAGAGCACGCCAGGAACGCTGTCTGGATGGCCCTGTTTTAAGGGGCTCTGGTCAAACTTTCACACAACTATGAAATGCGAACGGCGTGATCCTCGGAAGCTAAACGTATGGTGAGCAATATTTAACATGATGATACCGGTTACCTACTGGTGACAGTATATCTTTTTCCACTTTTAGTAGACACTGATGTTTTCCCCCGGTGCATTTCATAAACCTCGGATGTAGGGTGTGGTAGCTGTATAGAGATCAAACTATTAGCTCAGGACAGGGAGCCCTAGTGGTGTGAGTGATAGTGAAAGATGAGATGGGAATGAAAACTATAACTAATACTAACTTCAAACTTACAGACTAGAAGAAGAAATGGTAAACGAAGTATAAGGTAAATAATGGACAGGAAGATGATGATGATGATGATAATTGTTGTTTTAAGGGGCCTAACATCGAGGTTATCGGCCCCTAATGATCTGGGTGATAGCGAAAATGATAATGAAATGGAAACCAGAACAAAATTATCGAAGACTGAAAATACGTACAAAAAGGAACTCACATGGAAACAACTCACAATATGGTCCTACAAAAGGGAATTTAGAACGAAAAGTTGCACAAAAAGAATAGATTGAAAAAGACCCACAAAACGTAGGCTAGATTCAAAATACGTACAAAATGCAAAGTAGCGCCGAAATACTTACAAAATGCAACTGAAATTCAAAATACTTACAAAATGCAAATGAGATCGAAATTACGTACAAAATGCAATTGAGGTTCAAAATACTTACAAAATGCAATTGAAATTGAAAATACACAATGCAATTCAGATTGAAATATCCCAGTTCCAATCCAAATTATTCACAAAGTGCAATTGAAATTCAAAATACTTACAAAATGCAATTGAAATTGAAAATGCTTACAAAATGTACGGTAGATTCAAACGACTCATGTGGATTGACAATACTTACAAAAAGCAATTTAGATTGAAAATACTTGACAAATGTAATTTAGATTCAAAATACCCACAAAATGCAATTGAGAATCAAAAAATGTGCAAAATGCCCACCAAACAAAATGCAATTTAGATTCAAAATTCGTGCGAAATGCGGTTTTGGTTGAAAATACTTACAAAATGCAATTGAAATTCAAAATACTCACTAAAATGCCCTGACGCCTGCATTGAAAGACTTACTAAAAAGCAATTTAGATTGTCAATCTTTACAAAATGCAATTGAGGTTGAAAACAATCGCGAGATGTAATTTAGATCGAAGAGACTTACAAAATGCAACATAGATCAAAAATGCCTTAAAAAAGTGGGAAAAGGGAATTTAGATACACGGTGATTCGAGTAACAAAAACAGTGCGGGAATCTTAAAGAGAAAAGGAAATAGAAGGAAAAGAGGAGAGGAGAGGGGAGAGAGGAGAAGGTCCGCCCCAGAGGGAAGGGACAAAAAGGGGAAAACGGACCCAGCTCAGGAATCCCTCGGGGTCGCCAACGCCCGAACTCACCAGCCGTGAGCCCCTGAGGGTGTAGCAATATCCAGGGTGCACCAGAAATGGTGGGGCTATATTCACCCTGACTCCTTGAGGGCCTTGAGCAGAAGGCAAGAGATAACAGGAAATAAAAAAGGAGGCTGACCCCTCACAGAAGGAGGGTATCAGAAAAGATGAGACGAGGGCCTATTAAGGCGGGAAAGGAAGAGACTCCCTAGGCCTCTGATACCCTTATACCGTCGGGTTCGGAAGAGAACAAGAGGTCGACAGGAAATAAGACGGAGAGGAGCCCGGCAGAAGTAAGTTGTGCCATGTTCTATAGTTCGGATTCCACGTAAAAAGGAGGTCCCGTGGCTCATAATCACAAGATTCACGGTCACGTAAAACTACAATCTTCCTTCCTTTCTTTTTACAAGTAAGTGGAAGCAATGTCGGACTCACCTGGGGCCCCGTGGTCGCCAACACACGTCCCACTAGGTGTGAGTCCCTGGGGGTTTTTCCTCTTTTAGTATACAATGATGTTTTCCCCTGGTGCCCTTCCTAAACCTCGGAAGTAGGGTATGGTAGCTGTATAGAGATCAAACTATTAGCTCAGGACAGGGAGTCATGGAGTGCTGCATCACATAGCACAGACAGACCCTCAATGGTCACTTATCAAACGTAAAATTGAAATCTCATCTAGACTTGGGCGTCACAACAATCTTTGGTACCCTTGCAACGCACTTGAAGTCAAGGGGTAGACTACACAGTCGACCGTGGAAGAGATGTTAATAGATGTAATAAGTATGCAAAAAACGGATATGGTGGTACCAAAATAAGCACTTGATAATCAACTGTAACGAATATGGTGTTGTGAGATGACTACAAAACAACGGCAAAAATAAGTTGTGGTGAAGATAGGATATGTCCGTGGGCGTTAAACTTGACACATGAGAATACTAATGTAATAAGAAGTGAGATCACGGAGATTAACACTAGCCATCGCTTGTATGCGTTCCGTGCAGTATTAGAGATATAATATCTTCATCATTTAGCCAGTGGCACTGACTGGGCAAATGTTGACCGACGAGAAGAAGAAAACAGCAAAAGGATGACCTGTGACCCCACAGAAATAGATGATGATACTGGAATGAATAAGTAATTCTCTCATCTCTCATCTCTCCGTCTGGTTGCCCCGCGGGCAGGTGACGTATGCAGTATACCACTACAGAAGTTGAAGGCAAGTACTTATATAGAGAAAAGTTGTTTCTTATTTGCCATATTTGCATGTTTAAAGCTGATGGAGACCACCCAGTCTGGCCTCATCAATCAAAGTATTGCCCTTCAACTCTCACGGCATGGTCATTTCCCTTTTGATGGATGTTTGTTATTTTCCTATATTAGTTCGTATTCTATGCTACATCAAGGTAATAACAACCCATCATACATTCACAACCTTTTTATTGAATCTTCATTATCCCACCAAGAATGCCATAATTTTGACCGAACCTTAAGCTTTGATACTCAGCAACTTTTCTAGGTTTCTGCCGTGTCTTGTGTGGGGTTTCGCCTAAGAACACCAAGCTGGATCATCAGCGGGCACTTTGTGTCCCCGCCAGGACCCCCACAGGAGTAGCGAACTGCGCGCTACCTCCCTTTTTATGAAGAAAACCTGCGCCTCTTTACTGCAAGAACTTAAAGCTCAAGCAGCCATAACCTCCCTATTAAGTCTTCCAAAAAAAGATGGCTTATTGGCTTTCAAGGCCAGTGAATTATGATATGATGATGATAATTGTTGTTTTAAGGGTCCTAACATCTAGGTTATCGGCCCCTGATGGTTTGGGTGATCGTGAAGATGAAAATGAAAAAGCGAACTTAAAACTAAAACTAACTACTAACCTACCTACTAGAAGAAGAAATGGAAAACTAAAGGAGAATAAGGCAAATAAAGGACAGGAGAAAAAGAAATGCCCTCAACCCTCGGAGAAGGCGGATTGAGGGACTTGGAAGGAAGGAGAGCCATGAAAGGCAGATAGGAAAGTGAAAGAGGAGAGGGTCCGCCCCGAAGGTAAGGGACAAAAGGGGAAAACGGACCCAGCTCAGGAATCCCTCGGGGTCGCCAACTCCCGAACTCACCAGCCGTGAGCCCCTGAGGGTGTAGCATTATCTAGGATGCACCAAAGTGGTGGGGCTACATACACCCGGCCTCCTTGAGGGCCTTAAGCAGAAGGCAGGAGATAACATGAAAAGAAAAAGAAGGCTGACCCCTCGCAGAAGGAGGGAATCAGAAAAGAAGAGACAAGGGCCAATTAAGGCGGGAAAGGAAAAGACTCCCTAGGCCTCGGATACCCTAATACCGTCGGGGTCGGAAGAGAACAAGAGTTGACCAAGTGAGGTCGACAGGAAAGAAGACAGAGAGGAGCCCGGCACAAGTAAGTGGAAGCAATGCCGGACCCAGCTGGGGCCCCGTGGTCGCGAACCCACGCCCACTAGAAGTGAGCCCCTGGGGGAGCCAGTGAATTAAAACTCAGCAATTTTGCTAGGTTTGTGCCGTGCCTTGTGTGGGGTTTTGCCTAGGACGCCAAGCTGGCTCTTCAGCGGGCTCTTGGTGTCCCCACCCGGACCTCCAGAGGAGTAGCGAACTGCGTGCTACCTACGGCACCAAACCTAGGAAAATTTCTGAGTTTTAATTCTCTGACTGTGAAAGCCAATATACCATCTTTCAAAAGCTTTGATCTTCATTATTATTATTATTATTATTATTATTATTATTATTATTATCTACTCAACTTACTGTTGGTAACATGACTCATATCGGTACATTACGTACAAGAAAACGAGTAAAGTCACACTTTGAAAAGCCTATAACATACATTTTCATACTATATGACAATAGACGTTTGACAGTTAATTTTATTTTTCTGTGATGTTGTCTTCCACGTCTCCTTTTCACAAGAGGGTCCAAGAAAATCCTAGTGCGTATTCAACAAGAAGTTCCGTGACGAACTAAAGAGCCTACTTTTCTTAAAATTTAAGATTCATGCCAATGATTAATCTATATGGATCTATCTAGAATTATGATGAAATTAAGTTGGTAATATCGAAATTTCTAATTAGTTCGAAATACTGTATACCTGGCATAATGTAGCCTAATAGAGAACTAGAGTTGGCAGCCCTGATGACTGAATATATTCTTAGTTCCATCTCTTAAGGTCTAGAATACAAAATTTGGTTGAAGTCCAATGGATAGCATGGACGTTACAATGCAGTTAAACATTGGATCTAACAGCGCGCGTAAAATCATGTTGGCAACAATGACATACATGTATTGGTCGGAAATAACCTGAAATAATATGATCTATTGTTGTGTCAATTTTGAATGAAATCCATTAGTTAGTATAGAAGTTACATGCATTTTATAATTGGACCTATCAGTAGGCTTAGAATCATGTTGGCAGCACTGGCGTAGGCCTATATTAGTTACTCCAAATTAATCTAGAATGCCAGGTATCATACGTGTGCAAATTTTAGAGCTATTGGCTTGCATACTTACTGATATATTGATATTAGGCTAACAAAAATAGAGACAGTATTTATTAACAGTTGGCAGCCCTGGTTACTCTTAAGAATCAGCACAGTCATATCTGTTATGGTATACATAGCACACACGAAATTTGGTTGAAATCCAAATGATAGTATAGAAGTTACATGTATTTAAAGTTGGACCTCTCAGCAAGCTTAGAATCATGTTGGTAGCACTGACGTATATTAGTTACTCCAAATTAATATAGAATGTCAGGTACTATACGTGTGCTTAGTTTGAAGCTGTCGGCTTGCATACTTTCTGATATAAGGGTATTTGGAAAAACAAATTGAGAGCATTTATTAACAGTTGGCAGTCCTGGTGGCACTTAAGAATTCGCTCAGTCATATTTGTTTATGTGTACATAGTACATACAAAATTTGGTTGAAATCCAATTGATAGTGTAGAAGTTATATCCATTTAAAATTTGGACCTATCAGCAGGCTTATAATCATTTTGGCAATACTGCCATATATGGCCTCCTGAAAATTAAACTGCAATATTATTATCTATACGTGTGCCAATTTTGAAATAGCTCTCATTCATACTTTCCAAGATATCCAACATGGAGCTCAAATTTCAATTGCGATTTTTCAGCAGTTGGTAGCACTGACATCATTTTCAAATATGGCCGTGAGATATTCGTGTATAGATCTTTACTCCTACCAAATTTTGTTTCGATTGCTGCAGCCGTTTAGGAGTTGATAGGGGGGGACACACACACAGCCAGCCAGACAGACAGACAGGACAGACAGACAGATAGACAGACACACATTTGCCCGATCTCATAAGACTACTTTTTCCTCATTTTTGCTAAATGTGAAAAGTAGGCTAAAAATCCTCTAACGATGCTGCAGGTCTTCATCATTTCAGCCTTTTGTGCAATAGTGTGGGTGTATATGGGAAGATTCAGTGTGGCTAGATTTACTGAAAAGAATTTAGGTGTCAGGTCAGTGGGAGAAAGAAGGAAAGGAAGGATCGTCACAGCTTTAGCCTACTTTCGATTTTAGCAAAAAATGAAAGTAGACGAGAAAAAAGTGTGTCTGGCTGTGTGTGTGTGTGTGTGTGAGAGAGAGAGTCTCTGTGTGTGTGAGAGTGTGCGTACTCAATGTCTGTCCTCCCCCCCCCCCCCCCCCTATCAATTCGAACACGGTGAACGCGAGTTGAACGAAATTTGGTACGGAGGTAGTACTAGCAAAGGGCTCCTCAGTGTCATGTTTTATATCGCCGCCATCTTGACAGAAACGTGATGGTGGCCACACAAATGTTCAAAGCTTAAATCAAATTACGACTAACATAATCATCCGATCTCGACCAAATGTTGCAACAACATACCTTTATGGACTGAGCATCCTTTGACCAAACTAATAGGTCATTAGCATAATATTTTGCGGATGACGGCCATCTTTGTGTGAAAATCGATTCCCCCTATCAATTCGAACACGGTGAAACCGAATGGAACGAAATTTGGTACAGAGGTAGCACTAGCAAAGGGCACCTCAGTGTCATGTTTTATATCGCCGCCATCTTGACGGAAACGGAATGACGGCCACCCAAATGTTAAAAGCTTAAATCAAATTACGACCATCCTAATAATTCGATCTCTACCAGATTTTGCAACAACATGCCTTTTTGTGGAAAGCATCTTATGACTGACTACAAGGTCATCAGCCCAATAGTTTGCAAATAGCGACCAGGTATATATGGAAATCCATTCCCCATATCAATTCTAACTCGGTGAAACCGAATTGAATGAATTTTTTTACAGAGGTAGCACTAGCAAAGGGCACTTCAAATTCATGTTTAATATCCCTATAGCACATTGTATATCAACAAGCTACTACAACCAACATTCAATTATACTCCTTGAAATGGACAAAGAGTTATAACCATACCCATGCATTTAGGAGAAAGTAGGCTATATGTTCTTTACTGAACATCTGGTTTGTCGGCAGATTCTAGCCACCTCCATAGCTAGAGAAGTATATTTATCAATCTTTTATTATTATTATTATTATTATTATTATTATTATTATTATTATTATTATGGTCTTACCATTTCATATGAAAAAACTAAATATATTGAATATTTATGTATTTATTATTTATTTATTGGTGCCTTTATTGTGGCGAAGTTAGGGCTCTAGGCCCTCTCTTACATTTAACCACACATAGTGCAACTTACATGAATACTCTAATATGATATACTTAACCTACCAAACTGAAATACTAGGAAAACTTAAATACTAGAATTAAATTAAATTAATTTAAATTGGTGACTGCGTGATATTAACTTAGCTATACAATTTAAATTACATACATTTTTAACAAACTTATACTATGGTCATTCACTCACACTTTCAAACACAAATTGTTCTAGTTGGCCTACGAATTCAAGAGGAAATCTTTACATGCAGGTTTGAAACTTGTTAGGGATGTACAATTTCTAACGTCACGAGGGCAATTATTCCAAATTCTAGTTCCCGACACGAGGAATGAGTTACTGAAGGCAGATGAATGATGTAGAGGAATTGCATTTATAGATCCAGATGGCGTGTTACGATCATGAAAGGAAGAAAGAAAACGAAAATTACAAGAGAGATAGTGAGGTGTACTATCATTGAGAAGTCGATAGATGAGGGTACATATGTGCAGGTTTCTTTGTTGTTCTACTTTTAGCCAGAAAAGTAGATCATAAAAGGGAGACACGTGTGAGGAAAATTTCAGGGAGAAAATAAACCTAATGCAGGAATTTAAAGCTCTCTGAAGTTTCTTGTTTTGTTCTCCGGTAGCATCGACTAATACAACATCGCAGTAGTTAAATATAGGGAGTATCAAGGTTTGGACGAGTTTTATTTTCAAGTTACGGGGTAGAACGGACTGGTGAATCTTAAGTGGATGAAGTGACGAGTAAACTTTCCTGCATGTATTAGTAACGTGCCCATCCAAATTCAAAGTTTCATTTAGTGTGACTCCAAGACTTTTTACCGACGTATAGAACGGGATAGCAACACCATAAGTTGAATTAAGGAAAGCGGTCTACTGTGTAAATGGAAAAGCAATTTAGTCTGCCCTATTACGATAGCTTGTGATTTAATTGGGTTGATGGCAAGAGAATTTTCAGTTGCATATTTTCAATTGCCGCATCTATGTCATTAATTTTTGTGTGGCAATATATCTGAAGGTCGTCTGCATATAGATGGTAGTTGCAGTTTTCCAGTTTCGATGAGATGTCGTTCAGATCTAGAATTAATATAAGGGGGCCGAGAATTGAACTCTGAGGTACTCCATTTATTTTGAACTTCCACTCAGTTCTGTTTTCATTTAGGAGTACACGTTGTATTCGGTTATGAAGATAGGAGGCGAATAATTTGAGAGCAACGGGGCTAAGATGGAAGGATTACAATTTAGCCATAAGTATGTCTGTATTAATGGTGTCGAATACAGACATAATATGGAAAAGTATTTGCCAACACAATATGGTCAGATTCAAAGAGTTGATAAATTAAATATTTAGATGAATGGATCCAGTCAAATGGACTTGATAATACAGCGTGCAAGGAGAGATTGAAGAAGATGGAATTTGCCTATAAGCTTACGCACACCCGTTACAACAAACGATGGATATTAAACACTATGCAACTGTCATTAAGCCAGAGGTATTATATGGTTCTGAATGCTTATTGAATAAAAAAGGGAACAAAGTTGAACTAGAGAAAAAAGAAAGAAAAATACTTCGAAAAATATTGGATCCCCAAAAGAATTAAGAAAATTGCTGATGAAGAGGAGAAATGCCCTTTACCGTCATATAGAAGAAAGTTCAGTTTCAATTAAAAAGAGAAGTTTATGGACATCTTTACAGCATGAACAGTAATCGGCTCTCGAAGGAAATTTTTGATTATATTTCAAAATAAAAAAAAAAACGGAATGGCTGGAGGAGATACGATGGGAACTGCAACAACTGAAGATCACGGATGCTATCATCTCGGACAGGGAGGAATTTCGGCGACGGGTCCATTCAGCAGATGTTACACGTTTCATAGTCCATCGACGGCCTACGAGGGTGATGTCGGTTGAAGAACGGCAAACGATTAGCCGTTAAATGAAATAGTTCTGTGAAGAAAAGAAAAGAAAAGGAAAAATATAATGTACCATTGTCTTCGATTCTAAGCGGTATTTAATTGGTCAAATTTTGTATTTATATATATTTATTATCATTCGATTCGGCCAACTATATACCACGTTACCACAACCCCTTCCATCCCGGAGCTTTAGTTCTATCCCAGTATTCTCGCATGAATTTTCTGCGATCCTCCTTTCTTTCATAAGTCCATTTTTTTTCCTGTTTTCAGCTTTGGATTTTCGAGAATCGCTGGTGTGTTCCAAGTTTTCTCTGAAGAGCACGTTCCTGGATGTCTTCAAACGTGATCCCTAGGCCTACTTCTAGAAGATCTCTTTCAGTCTCGGTGAACCAAAGTCCCTTCGTTTTCTTGTTTACGAAGTAGGAAAAGATACGATTGGTCAGTCTCTGAGAGTTCACGCGTGTTATGTGGCCATAGAAACTAATCCTCCTTTTCTTTATGATGTCTGTTATCCTTTCCACGCTTAGGTAGAGTTCGTTGTTTGACGCCTCCTTAACTCCCAATTTTCCCTGATTGGACCCAGTATCTTTCTTAGGATTGTTCTTTCTTTAGCCTCTACCTTTTCAATCAAACCTTTCCTGTTCGCGCTGCGTACAAGACTTCTGGAAGAATAACTGTACAATTATGTCTAAGCTTGCCATTGATGATGATGATGATAATTGTTTTCTACGGGGCCTAACATCTAGATTATCGGCCCCTAATGGTTTGGGTGATGGTAATAATAATAATAATAATAATAATGTTATTGGTTTTACGTCCCTTTCAACTACACTGGCTTTTAGAGACGCCGGGGTGCCGGAATTTTGCCCCGAAGGGGATCTTTAAGGTGCCAGTAAATCTACTGACACGGCTCCCTCGCATTTGCGCACCCTCAAATGCCAGCTGACTGCGCCAGGTTTCGAACCTGTAACCTTGGGCTCAGCAAGCGAGAACGTTACCCCTGAGCCACGCAGCCAGACGGGTGATGGTAAAGATGAAAATGAAATGTAAACGTGTAACTAAGACTAACTACTAACTTATATACTAGAAGAAGAAATGGAAAACAGAAAGAGAATAAGGCAAATAAAGGACAGGAGGAAAAGAAATGCCCTCAGCCCTCGAAGAATGCGGATTGAGGGACATGGAAGGAAGGAGAGCCATGAAAGGCAGATAGGAAAGTGATAGTCTACCCCACAGGTAAGGGACAAAAGGGGGAACCCGGACCCAGCTCAGGAATCCCTCGGGGTCGCAAACTCCCGAACTCACCAGCCGTGAGCCCCTGAGGGTGTAGCAATATCCAGTGTGCACCAGAAATGGTGGGGCTACATATACCCTGCCTCCTTGAGGGCCTTGAGCAGAAGGCAGGAGAGAACATGAAAAGAAAAAGAGGGCTGACCCCTCGCAGAAGGAGGGTATCATAAAAGATGAGACAAGGGCCAATTAAGGCGGGAAAGGAAGAGACTCCCTAGGCCTCGGATAACCTAATACCGTCGGGGTCAGAAGAGAACAAGAGTTGACCAAGTGAGGTCGACAGGAAAGAAGACTGAGAGGGAGCCCGGCACAAGTAAGTGGAAGCAATGCCGGACTCAGCTGGGGGCCCGTGGTCGCCAACCCACGTCCCACTAGATGTGAGCCCCTGGGGGGGCCTTGGCATTGAGGGACACTGATCGTTTATTATAAACATTCCCAGTTAGTTTAAATGCAACTTCCATCTTGTTGATCCTTGATGTGAATGCTTCTTTCTCAGAATTGTTTGGTGTTATCCACTCACCTAAGTACGGTACTTAAACTTCTCTGCCCGCTTGATTATTCCTTGCTCTACAATTGAATCTCTGGGAGCCAGCTTAAAGTTAGTTATAAACGTAATTATTATCATTTTATTTATTTAAGCTGTTCTTCTGCTGCTTTCCTTGGTCCTCCAAAACTCCTTCATCGTTTCGCTATGACGAACTCGACGTTCCTCCATCCATCTTTCCCCGATTTCCTTGGTCAATATTCAGGTCCAACTTCCCAACTGTGTACCTATGTCTGTGTATCATCGAGGTCTGTTGGTGCGATATTGGCACTTCTGAGATCAATTTGGACCTGTGTAACCCAGACTGTTGTCACTTGAAGTTTTCTTGAGTATGTTAGAATTCTCTTTGAGAATAGGTCGTCATTCAGTCTCATGATGTGGCCGTACAATCTCAGTCATCGTTTGCATAAATCTGTCTCGATGTTGGAGTATCTCTCTGTGATTGTGTGCGATTGTAGACGATGTCCTTCATCAGTGAGTTCCATTATTATTATTATTATTTGTTTTAAAAAAGGGCTTAACGTCTAGGTTATCGGCCCCTAATGGTTTGGGTGGAGTGATTATGATGATGAAACGAAAAACTAGAACTAAAACTGTTTACTGACTTACAACAAACTTATGTACTAAAAGAAGAAAAGCATAAAACGAAGGAATAAGGGAAATAAAATCCAGAGAAACAAACTGCCCATAACCCTCAAAGAATTATAACTAACGGACTTGTAAGAAAAGACGAGCCACGAAAGGCAGATAGGAAAGGGGGGAGGAGGGGGAAGGAGGAAGAGTAGAGAGTCGCCACCAAAGTCAATGAAGAAAGGGGAATTAGGGGCTCATCTCAGGAATCCCACTGGGTCACCAACTCCCGAACTCGCCAGCCGTGAGCCCTTGAGGATTTAGCACTATCCAGGGTGCGCCTTAAATGTTGGGCTACACACACCCTGCCTCCTTTAGGGTCTTGGACTGAAGATAGGAGATATCAGGAAAATAAAAGTAGAGGTCTGACCTTTTGAAGAAAGATGTGACAAGGGCTATTACGGCGAGAAAATAACGACACTCAAAACTTCTGATACCCTAATACCGTCGGGGTGGGAGAGAACAAGAGTTGACCGAGGAAGATCGACAGGAAAGATGACAGAGAGGAACCTGGCACATATGTGGAAGCAATGTTCAATTCAGCTGTAGTCCCATGGTCGCCAACCCACTAGTCATAAGCCCCTGGGGGGACCATTCTTTAGTTAGTTAGCCAGTTAGTTATTGAGGGTTTTAGGGGCGGAACAGTGAGGTCATCTGCTCCTGTTAACACAAATTAAAGCATACAAATATAGAGGTGGACACATATATGAAACGCCCGAAAATTAATAAAACAAATAATTAAATAAAACTATTAATTATAACAAACAAAATTACAGAAAAATAAAAATCAGAATTAAAAAAAAAACAAGTAGTTACGTGAAGAACTATACAGCCTATTTTCATATATCATACTTATGTTAACTGCCACTACGAACATACAAAATTTCAGTTTGATTGCTGTAATAGATTCGTAGATATTGAGAACAGATTAAATATTTCGGATGGTCGCCATGTTGGATTTTATATATGTAGGTCCTAGAGTTATGTACTGTTACATGAAGATTATTGTGTAAGTGTAGCATTCAAATTTCAATCGCATGATTAGGACACAAGAAGTAGCAAGGAGATTTTAAAATTTCACACAGCTGCCAACTTGAGTTTATGGAAACAATTGAACTAAATTGGATACCAGTGCATTACAATGTCTATAAACATTTTCTGTACCGGATTTCATTGCGGATGGAACATTAAATCGCGGGAAAGGTCTATTAAAATTTTTAATTCACTTGGCCGCCATGTTCGTTTTGTAGTTAACCGGTTTTTGTAAGTCTTGTAGATGAACTTCCAGTAGTGCCCTTTATCTCCGTACCAAATTTCAGGGTGATACCGCTAATAGTTTGAGAGATGATGATAATGATGATAATTGTTGTTTTAAGGGGCCTAACATCTAGGTTATCGGCCCCTGATGATCTGGGTGATAGCGAAAATGAGAATAAAATGGAAACCAGAACGAAAATTATGTGAGATTGAAGATACGTACAAGGAGAAACTCAGATGGAAACAATTCTTAATGTGGTCTTACAAAAGGGAATTTAGAACGAAAAGATTCACAAAAAGAATAGATTGAAAAAGACCCTCAAAAATGTAGGCTAGATTCAAAATACGTACAAATGGCAATGTAGCGTCTAAATACTTACAAAATGCAACTGAAATTCAAAATACTTACAAAATGCAAATGAGCTGGAAAATACGTACAAAATGCAATTGAGGTTCAAAATACTTACAAAATGCAATTGAAATTGAAAATGCACAATGCAATTCAGATTGAAATAGGCCCTATCCCAGTTCCAATCCAAATTATTCACAAAGTGCAATTGAAATTCAAAATACTTACAAAATGCAATTGAAATTGAAAATGATTACAAAATGCTTGGTAGATTCAAACGACTCATGTGGATTGACAATACTTACAAAATGCAATTTTGATTGAGAATACTTGACAAAATGTAATTTAGATTCAAAATACCCACAAAATGCAATTGAGAATCAAAATATGTGCAAAATGCCCACCAAACAAAATGCAATTTAGATTTAGATTTAGGGCGTGGTGGCTCAGCGGTCTAGCTGTATGCCTCTCACCAAGGCGGTCCAGGTTCGATTCCCGGTCAATGCATGTGAGATTTTCGAAGTGAATTGCCATGTCCTGTGGTTCGGATTCCACGTAAAAAGGAGGTCCCGTGGCTCATAATCACAAGATTCACGGTCACGTAAAACTACAATCTTCCTTCCTTCCTTAGAATCAAAATTCGTGCGAAATGCGGTTTTGGTTGAAAATACTTACACAATGCAATTGAAATTCAAAAGACTCACTAAAAGGCCCAGCTACCTGCATTGAAAGACTTACTAAAAAGCAATTTAGATTGTCCTTCTTTACAAAATGCAATTGAGGTTGAAAACAATCGCGAGATGTAATTTAGATCGAAAAAACTTACAAAATGCAACGTAGATTAAAAATAACTTAAAAAATCGCAAAAAAAGGGAATTTAGATACACTGTGAACCAAGTAACAAAAACAGTGCGAGAATCTTAAAGAGAAAGGAAATATAATGAAAAGAGGAGAGGAGAGGAGAGGGGAGAGAGGAGAGGGGAGAGAGGAGAGGAGAGGAGAGGGGAGAGAGGAGATGATGATGATGATAATTGTTGTTTTAAGGGGCCTAACATCTAGGTTATCGGCCCCTGATGGTTTGGGTGATCGTGAAGATGAAAATGAAAAGCGAACTTAAAACTAAAACTAACTAATAACCTACATACTAGAAGAAGAAATGGAAAACTAAAGGAGAATAAGGCAAATAAAAGGACAGAAGGAAAAGAAATGCCCTCAACCCTCGGAGAAGGCGGATTGAGGGACTTGGAAGGAAGGAGAGCCATGAAAGGCATATAGGAAAGTGAAAGAGGAGAGGGTCCGCCCCGAAGGCAAGGGACAAAAGGGGAAAACGGACCCAGCTCAGGAATCCCTCGGGGTCGCTAACTCCCGAACTCACCAGCCGTGAGCCCCTGAGGGTGTAGCATTACCTAGGGTGCACCAAAAGTGGTGGGGCTACATACACCCTGCCTCCTTAAGGGCCTTGAGCACAAGGCAGGAGGTAAAAGGAAAAGAAAAAGAAGGCTGACCCCTCACAGAAGGAGGGTATCAGGAAAGATGAGACAAGGGCCAATTATGGCGGGAAAGTGAAAGACTCCCTAGGCCTCGGATGACCAAATACCGTCGGGGTCGGAAGAGATCAGTTTCAGAGATATAGAATGCCGGTGAAATATTTCGCACATCCGCCATCTTGTGGTTATGTAACCAATTGAACTAAGTTTGATGTCGGTGCATTACCATGTGTATAAACATTTACTTTACCAAGTTTTATTGCGTTTGGTTGGTTAAATCGCGAGAAACGTCTATTTAAAAGTCGCAAATTCGCGTGGCCGCCATGTTGGGTTTGTAGTTACCAGTTATTCGATAGTCTCATTGGTAAACTTCTAGCAGTTCCTTTGATCACCGTAAAAAATTCCAGGGTGATATCGGGTATAATTTCGGAGATATTGAATGCTGGTGAAATATTTCGCACAGCCGCCATGTTGGATTGGTGAGACGTAACAAAATTTGAAGGGCACGGTCATGGTCGCCTGGAGTAGTGCTATGAACTTACCGAGTTTCATTGAAATCGCTCCAGCCGTATAGAAGTTATTAGGGGACACACACACACACACCTCACACACACACATACGCACACACAGACACACGGACAAAAGGTGATCTCATAAGCCTATTTTTTCAAAATTGAAAATAGGCTGAAAAAGCAATTCTTTGAGTCAATGTCGCAAAGCCCCTAAATCAAAATGAATACGGCTCCACAGGCAAAGAGAATGGTCATCAGAGTCGGAATAGAACAAGATTTAAACAAGTGAGGTCAAAAAGAAAGACGGCAGAGATAATCCTGGTACAAACAAGTGAAAGTATAACCGTGCCCAGCTGGTCCTACAAGTTGTGAACCCCTGCGATGACACTCGGAGGAGAAGAAGTCAGGTAATAAGAAGAGGATTCGTGTTCCATCACACGGCCAAGTGGAAATGTCGACGATATTCTCCTTAATTGAATACGTGATGAGCATTATAGAGCCTGAGGTGCCCCACAGTATCATTAGGAAGATAAATGAGACCTCAGAGCTTCATTACGATTAAAGGTATCTCCGACTAACGAACAGTCAAAGCAGCAATTTTCGTTCAGGGCCTTAATTCTTATCTTTTTATCTTATTGATACAGGGTTAGTTAACCAAGACGTTCCACTCATCTTCTCGTTTGTTGCATATATCTATGTACTGTGCATTCCGTTTAACTTTCTATAAATGATAATATCCCCCAGGGGCTCTCAACTAGAGAGGCGCGGTTTGGCGACCATGCTATCCCAGTGAAATCGGCATTGTTTCTTCTTTCTTCTGTCGGTCTCTTTCAATTTTGCTGTCAATCTCATTCGACAAACAACAACAAAAAAAGTCAACCCCTGGCACTATCCAGCCCATGACGGGCTAAGGCCGACCAAGCGACCGCTGCCCAGCCATTCGGCCTGCAGATATTGGGGTGACGCGTGATCAGCGCGTCGGGTCCCCTCGGCCGTTAATCTTGGTTTTCGTGATCGGGGCGCTGTCTCACTGTCAGACAGCTACTCAATTGTCCTCACGAGGCTGAGTGCACCCCGTTCCAACCCTCACGTCAGTTTTAAAATCCCTGACGGAGCCGGGGATCGAACCCGGGGCCTCCGGGTGAGAGGCAGGCGCGCTACCCCTACACCACGGGGCCGGCATCATTCGACAAACACTTGTTCTTTTTCCAACCTTAAGATATTAGAGCAACTGGGGCATGGAGTATCTTTAATATCCGTAATTCATGTAATTATCATGATGATGATGATGATAATTGTAGTTTTAAGGGGCCTAACGTCGAGGTTATCGGCCCCTGACGAAATGAAATGGCGTGAAATGAAAGGATGAAGATAAAAAACAGCTCCCTGCTATGGATGAAACGAAAATGGTTTAGATAAAAAAGACAGTGAGCCCCAACAATTATGTGTTATTTAGCAGAAAAAAAACTTACAAAAAGGAACTCAGATTGAAACTACTCACCAAATGGAGAGCGGTAATACGTACATAAGGGAATTTCGAACGAAAAGACTCACAAAAGGAATAGATTGAAAAAAACGCACAAAATGTAGGTTAAGTCCAAAATACGTACAAAATGCAACGTACAGTCGAAATACTTACAAAATGCAAGTCAAATCAAAATACTTACTAAATGCAAATGAGATGGAAAATACGCACAAAATGTAATGTAGATTCAAAATTCCCACAAAATGCAATTGAGACTTAACTACTTGAACAAAGCGGGGTAGGTTGAAAACACAAAATGCAATTGAAATTGCTTACAAAAGGTATGGTAGATTCAAACGACTCATTTGCATAGACAATACTTACAAAATGCAATTTAGATTGAAAATAATTACAAAATGTAATTTAGATTCAAAATACCCACAAAATTGCAATTGAGACTTAACTACTTGAACAAAGCGGGGTAGGATGAAAATACAAAATGCAATTGAAATGCAAAATACTCACTAAAGTCCCAGCTCCTATATTGAAAGACTTACTAAAAAGCAATTTTGATTGGCAATCCTTACAAAATGCAAGTGAGGTTGAAAAACACTCACAAAATGGAATTTAGATCGAAAAAACTTACAAAATGCAACGTAGATCAAGAATACCTACAAAAAGGTGCGGGAAACTTAAAGAGAAAAGGAAATATAAGGAAAGGCGGAGAGGAGAGGAGAGGAGAGGAGGGGAGAGAGGAGAGGGTCCGCCCCAAAGGTAAGGGACAAAAGGGGAAAACGGCCAAATTCAGGAAACCCTCGGGGTCGCCAACTCCCGAAATCACCAGCCGTGAGCCCCTGAGGGTGTAGCATTATCTACGGTGCACCAGAAGTGGTGGGGCTACATACACCCTGCCTCCTTAAGGGCCTTGAGCACAAGGCAGGAGGTAAAAGGAAAAGAAAAAAGAAGGCTGACCCCTCACAGAAGGAGGGTATCAGGAAAGATGAGACAAGGGCCAATTAAGGCGGGAATGTGAAAGACTCCCTAGGCCTCGGATAACCTAATACTAATTACCATGAGCAGCCTTCTTTTTGAGGACTAGCTCAGTCTGGCAACAACGTTTCAAATGCTTCGTGTCGAAGGACGGATATTTGTTTGGACGTGTTTCTTCCTTCTCAACGATACTGTTTTCTTCGAGAAACTAATCTAATAAAACAAAGTGTTGAGAAAAGAATTTAACTAAAATATTCTATAAACAGGATGAAATTAGGATGATGATGATGATGATGATAATTGTTGTTTTAAGGGGCCTAACATCTAGGTTATCGGCCCTTAATGATCTGGGTGATAGCGAAAATGATAATGAATTGGAAACCAGAACGAAAATTATGTGAGACGGAAAATAGGTACCAAAAGGAACTCAGATGGAAACAACTCACAATAAGGTCTTACAAAAGGGAATTTAGAACGAAAAGATTCACAAAAAGAATAGATTGAAAAAGACCCACAAAACGTAGGCTAGATTCAAAATACGTACAAAATGCAATGTAGCGTCGAAATACTTACAAAATGCAACTGAAATTCAAGATACTTACAAAATGCAAATGAGATGGAAAATACGTACAAAATGCAATTGAGGTTCAAAATACTTACAAAATGGAATTGAAATTGAAAATACACAATGCAATTCAGATTGAAATATCCCAGTTCCAATCCAAATTATTCACAAAGTGCAATTGAAATTCAAAATACTTACAAAATGCAATTGATATTGAAAATGCTTACAAAATGTACGGTAGATTCAAATGACTCAGGTGGATTAACAATACTTACAAACTGCAATTTAGATTGAAAATACTTGACAAAATGTAATTTAGATTCAAAATACCCACAAAATGTAATTGAGAATCAACATATTTGCAAAATGCCCACCAAACAAAATGCAATTTAGATTCAAAATTCATGTGAAATGCGGTTTTGGTTGAAAATACTTACAAAATGCAATTGAAATTCAAAATACTCACTAAAATGCCCCGAAACCTGCATTGAAAGACTTAATAAAAAGTAATTTAGATTGTCAATCTTTACAAAATGAAATTGAGGTTGAAAACAATCACGAGATGTAATTTCGATCGAAAAAACTTACAAAATGCAACGTAGATTAAAAATGCCTTAAAAAATCGCTAAAAGGGAATTTAAATACACGGTGAACCAAGTAACAAAAACAGTGCGGGAATCTTAAAGAGAAAACTAAATATAATGAGGAGAGGAGAGGAGAGGGGATAGAGGAGAGGGTCCGCCCCAAAGGTAAGGGACAAAAGGGGAAAACGGACCCAGCTCAGGAATCCCTCGGGGTCACCAACTCCCGAACTCACCAGCCGTGAGCCCCTGAGGGTGTAGCATTATCTAGGGTGCACCAGAAGTGGTGGGGCTACTTACACCCTGCCTCCTTACGGGCCTTGAGCACAAGGCAGGAGGTAAAAGGAAAAGAAAATGATTGCTTACCCCTCACAGAAGGAGGGTATCAGGAAAGATGGGACAAGGGCCAATTAAGACGGGAAAGTGAAAGACTCCCTAGGCCTCGGTAACCTAATACCGTCGGGGTTGGAAGAGAACAAGAGTTGACCAAGGGATGTCGACAGGAAAGAAGACGAAGAGGAGCCCGGCACAAGTAAGTGGAAGCAATGCCGGACACAGCTGGGGTCCTGTGGTCGCCAACCCACGTCCCACTAGATATGAGCCCCTGGGGGGTAGGAGGATGATGATGATAATTGTTGTTTTAAGGGACTTAACATCTGCGTTATCGGCCCCTATTGGTTTGGGTGATCGTGAAAATGTACATGAAATGAAACTAAACCTAAAACTAACTTCATACTTACAAACTAGAAGAGGAAATGGAAAACAAAAGTAAGCATAAGGGAAACAAAAGACAGGAGGAAAGGAAATGCGCTCAAACCTCGAAGAATGAGAATGAAGAGACTTTTAAGAAAGGAGAGCCAGGAAAGGCAGATAGGAAAGGTAAAGAGGAGTGGGACCGCCCCAAAGGCAATGGAAGAACGAGAAAAAAAAGACCCAGCTCAGGAAGGCCTCGGGGTCGCCAACTACCAGGCCCACCAGACGTGAACCCATGAGAGTGTAGCACAATCCAGGTTGCACCATAAATGGTGGAGCTACACACACACTGCCTCCTTTAGGGCCTTGAGCAGAAGGCAGGAGATACAATGAAAAGAAAGCACCAGGTCAGACCCCTCGAAGAATGAGGGATCAGGAAAGATGAGACAAGGACCAATTAAGGCGGGAAAGTGAAAGACTCCCTAGCCCTCAGATACCCTAATACCTTCGGGGGTCGGAAGAGAACTAGAGTTGACCAAGGGAGGTCGAGAGGAAAGATAACGGAGAGGAGCCTGGCACAAGGAAGTGGAAGCAATGCTGGACTCAGCTGGGGTCCCATAAAACTAAGAGACTGGAAAACAATGAATAAGAACAATGAAAATATAAAGTCAAAAAGTTACAACAATAAATATAAGATATAAAACAATAAAAGAATCAATTTGAAATAAAATAAAATGGATATCCATACAAATAATTTGATTGAATAAATGTTCTAAATTGTTTTTAATCCTCCGTCAGGCGCAGAAGGCCTGACAGGCGCCGAAATCTATTCTTGCTCTCCCCTCCTCCCAATGGGTGCCAATGTGGCTGACCCTTTTATTTAGTACCTTCCTATCTCTAGGTCCCGTTCCAAATGCTCCCCGTTAGTTTTCTCACCGCCTGCGTACAGTGCATTAATTACCCTCCAGGCCTGTGAGGCGCATTGCACCCGAACTCATTCGACTTTGGAAGGTTTGTATTTCCTTATTATTCCATCGCAATATTGCTTATTTTACTCATCTTATGAACAAGAAATAGGCCTACATAGATTGTGGTTATTTCGTGGAATAAACGGGTCAAAGGATGTCGAATTATGAATACTATGAATGTCACAAAGTAATTTGCCTGCCCCATACAGATACAGTATGACTTGCCAACCCTGCACTTTACCGGGCCAATGTATCTTTACTGCTGAACATTCCAATAGTGATTCCAAGTATGAATGACAATTGTGCTGTATCTTATTTTCCAATAAGAACATTATTTATGTTTTGTTCGTAATTTTAATGTTTGTTTGAATTTTCTCATGAAAACTGAACGCAATTTGGTGGTGGGTTGAAAATGTGAGTTATTTTTCTTTTAAGTTTGATTGTGAGCAATAAATTATTCAATATCAGGTTTTGTTAAAACATACTATGAACTCCCTATGCATATCCTAATGAATGCCACCTATTACTTAAAAAATAATTGCGTTAATTGGGTGTTAATGACGTCTTTGCAGCAGACGTCTGTCAGGCGCACAGCGCCCAAACTCGGGGGTCGCAGAGGTGCACCCTGCGGCGGTGGGTTAAATATAATTTTCAAAAACACTCTGGAAATGCATTTTCAAACTGGTGCCGTGATGGATGGTTGTGAAGTTCAAAACGTTGACGATGGAATTCAGACTTCCACTCTCGACATCTACCGAATTTAGAACCACAAATACCGCCTTATTCTCGGTGTAGTACAACATTGATTAACCGAGCATTTTAATTATCATTTACGGGTTTCGCGACATCGTGGTCATGTAGCCCCGTGCACTTTACTGTGTATGGAATCTGTCTGATAACCTACGTCACTGTGATGGCTGTAGTGTAAGGTATTTGTTTGTAATTTAGGCTCGGATTTGTAATGGAGCGACCATGACTTAATTTAGGAACCATCCCCGCTAACCACTTCTAAGATATCCGAGGTGGGAATCGAAACCACTTCTTCACAGCTTTACCTCACCCTATTCTAACCCTCATACCAGAATCAATGTCTTGGGAGAACCTAAAATCGTTGGATCTGGGTTCTGGAAACTTAGCCAGTGACAAGAGAAAGTGGTACACATTCGAAAGACTTTCTTGAAATTTCCAAACTCACTGAAGGTATGCGTCTTAACAAGATGGTCCATATAGTGAAATTATGTAATTTTCATTACCTTACTAAAAAAGAGTGACAAAATGTAGCTCCTAACACGAGCAAGTAAATATTTTACCTTCATAGAGTTTTTTTTAAATAAAATTGCATTAAATTATTTTTGATTGAAGAAACGAAAATTACATGTGACGCCTGCAGAACAAATTTTCACACTCGTGGTAATTATAGTCATTATTTCTTGAGCTAGGCTACTCAAATCGCCGGACAATTAACATGCAGTTCAAATTCCTTTCACGAAATCCCCTTTTTTCGTAAATAAACGATGGTGATTATGATAATTGTTGTTTTAAGGGGCATAACATCTAGGAAAATGTAAATGAAATGAAACTTAACCTATAACTAACGACATACTTACATACTAAAAGAGCAAACGGAAAACAAAAATAAGAATAAGGGAAACGAAAGACAGGAGGAAAGTAAATGCTCTCAACCCTCAAAGAATGAAAATTAAGGGACTTGGAAGAAAGGAGAGCCAGTAAAGGCAAATATGAAAGGAAAATAGAGGGACCGCCCCAAAGGCAATGGAAGAAGGAGAAAAACTGGACCCAGCTTAGGAAGCCCTCGAGGTCACCAACTCCCGAACCCACTAGACGTGAACCCTTGAGGGGGCACCACTATCCAGGGTGCATCATAAGTGGTGGGGTTACACACACCCTGCCTCCTTAAGGGCCTTGAGCAGAAAGCAGGAGATACAATGAAATAAAAACAGGAGGTCTGACCCCTTGAAGATGATGATGATGATAATTGTTGTTTTAAGGGGCCTAACATCTAGGTTATCGGCCCCTAATGAAATGAAACGGCGTGAAATGAAAGGATGTAGATAAAAACAACTCACGGCCATGGATGAAGCGAAAATGGTGTTTATAAAACAGACAGTGAGCCCAAAATATTATGCCTTATTTGAATAAAAAGAATAAAAGGCGGATGGTAAAAAAGGATAAAACAAATAAGGCATAGTGAACAATACAATACATAACACAATAAAAAACATAAAACAGATTTAACCAGAATTAAAAGTCGTAACTACACATTAAAACTTAAAAAAGTAACCACTCTCCCTCATGAACCGGATGACGAGGTCAGCTGACGGCCCATCATCACGGAGAATAAGGGAGAGGGTATTAGGCAGTTTAAGAGTCCCTCGGAGATCGGCCAGATCCACACACTCCAAGAGAAGGTGTGCCACGGTTAGGTGGGTGCCGCAAGTACACACAGGAGGATCTTCTCTCTTTAGCAAGTGGGAGTGCGTAGCAATCGCATGGCCGATCCGGAGTCGACAGAGTACCACAGCTTCCTTCCGGAGAGATCGGAAGGAAGATTTCCACACCTTCGTTGTCTCCTTGATGCCTCTCAGTTTGTTGGGTGGAGGCGTGGAACGCCATGCCTCCTCCCAATGCGACAGGATCGAATGCCGCAACTGAGAGAGCACATCACTAGCAGGCACCTTATACGGTAGCGAGGGCAGTGTGACCGCCTCTCTCGCCGCCTGATCAGCAAGCTCGTTTCCCGCAATACCCATGTGGCTAGGAAGCCACACAAAGGTCACCCCGGTTCCAGCGTTACGCGAAATGACGAGCTGGTCGTGCACACGCTGGACCAACGGGTGCTTCGGGAAACACACATCGATCGCCTGCAGCGCACTCAGAGAGTCAGTACACACAAGAAAGTGCTGGTGATCGTCTGATAACGTGTACCGCAGAGCCTCTAAGATGGCATAGAGCTCCGCAGTGTACACGCTACAGGCATCGGGAAGTGAAAAGAGAAACCGACGATCCTCAACCACAAATGCACAGCCTACTTTCTCGTTTACCCTCGAACCGTCCGTGAATACAAGCCCTGATCCCGGATACCGTGTCACCACGGACTGGAACAACCTCCGATGGACGGAGGAGTCCGTGTCCGACTTGGGGCCGGTGTGCAGATCCAGGATGATATCAGGGCGAGAGACCATCCACGGAGGGGCCTTGCTAGTTACTCGGACGATACAGGAGACAGAAGGAAATCGGAACTGACGGTATAAGTCATCCAAGCGAATCCCCGCCGGCCGAGTGGCTCTGGCGAGCACATCATACAGCCGGCGATTTGGATTGTAAAACAAACATGGATAGCTTGGATAATGTGGCATCTGTCGAATAGTTGCAGCATAGGTCAGCAGTACTTGTTGGCGCCTCAGGTGTAAAGGAGGTACGCCAGCCTCGGCGAGCAAGCTGACGACTGGGCTTGTCCGAAAGGCACCCGTCGCCAGCCTCACACCGCCGTTGTGGACACTGTCCAGTTTAACAAGCACTGACTTACGAGCCGAACCATATGCTACACTGCCATAATCTAACCTAGATAAAATCAGTGCCTTATAAAAACGCAGGAGCACCGCGCGGTTCCCAACCCCCCATGATGTGCCGCTAAGAAACCGCAACATGTTGAGTTTCTTAGCGCAGGCAGTTTTCAAACACCGCACGTGTGGTTCCCACGTCAATTTCTGATCGAAAAGGAGCCCAAGGAACCGGTACGCAGCAACAACAGGCAAAGCTACATTGCCCAGATAAAGCTCAGGATCTGGATGGAGGGTGCGCTTTCGGCAGAAATGGACAACCGAGGACTTAGCGGTAGAGAATCGAAAGCCATGCTCAGGTGTCCAGCGTTCCACTCTCCGAATAGCTTGTTGTAGCTGTCGTTCAGCGACCGCCATATTTTGTGCACTATAATGTAGAGCGAAGTCGTCTGCATATAGCGACGGTACCACTGCTGGACCAGCAGCAGCGACTATACCGTTTATGGCAATCGCAAATAATGTTACGCTAAGCACCGATCCCTGTGGGACTCCGTTTTCCTGTATATGATATTGCGAATATGTCCCCCATATTCGGACACGGAACAGGCGAAGGGACAGAAAATTCGCAATAAAAACCGGCAAGTTACCTCGGAATTTTCATTTATGCAGGGTAGAGAGGATGCCGTAACGCCAAGTGGTGTCATAGGCCTTCTCGAGGTCAAAGAAAACAGCGACTAGGTGCTGTCTCCGGAGAAAAGCGTCCTGTATGGCAGTCTCCAGGCGTACCAGATGGTAGTTGGTACACCGAGACGGCCTGAAACCACACTGGTATTCAGACAGGAGTCCCCGTTTCTCCAGGACCCACACCAGGCGCCGATTGACCATCCTCTCAAAGAGCTTGCACAAACCGTTAGTGAGACAAATAGGTCTGTAACTCCCTGTCAATTTGGGATCCTTATCGGGCTTCAGGATACGTATAATGATACCGTCCTGCCATTGCGCTGGAAACACACCTTCCAACCAGATACGATTAATCACCCTGAGCAAATAGCGAATGCTCTCATCGTTAAGGTGTTTAAGCATCTGGTTGTGAATATTATCCGGGCCAGGAGACGTGTCCGTGCAGAGCGCCAGCGCTCCGCGGAGTTCCCACTCCGTAAAGGGCACGTTGTACTCCTCCGAAGCGCGGGAAGCAAAACTAAGCTGGAAACGTTCGGCTTCGCGCTTCAGGGCCATGAAGGCAGGGTCATAGTTATATACACCGGATATATCCGCAAAATACGACGCGAGATGGTTTGCAACGCGATAAGGATCTGTAACCAGTTCATTAGCAATGGAAATTCCCGGTACAATAGAAGATGTCTGAATTCCCGAAATGCGTCGTAGTTTAGTCCATACTTGAGAGGAGGGGGTATGTGCCGTAATAGAAGACACATACCGTTCCCAGGATTGTTTCTTACTCTGGCGAATAAGAATCCGTGCCTTGGCACGAAATTTCTTAAACGCCACCAAATTGGCCATGGTTGGACGCCGACGGTAGTGCTTGTGAGCTCGACGACGGTCTCTTATTGCCGCTGCAATATCCTCTGTCCACCAAGGGACGAGTTTGCGACGAGGAGTCCCAGGAAAGGATGGGATGGACTCTTCGGCGGCAGCAAGAAGCACATCGGTGATGTGCTGTACCTCGTCATCGACGCTCCGGCAACCAAGATCAACGAACACAGCTCGTTCTTGAAACGAGGGCCAATTTGCCCGCTTAAGAACCCAACGACTGGGGAACTCCACGGGCGTCTGGGTCAGAAGGGTAAGAACGATCGGGAAATGGTCACTGTCACAGAGGTCGTCGTGTACATACCAACCAAATAGGGGGACCAGCGCACGGCTACACACACTCAAGTCAATGTGTGAGTACGTGCCGTGCGCTAAGCTAAAATGTGTAGCTTCCCCTGTATTTAATAGAGATAAATCCAACCCTTGAATTAAGCCCTCCACGTCCCTTCCTCTGGGGCAGGAAGATGGTGATCCCCATAGGGGGTGATGAGAGTTGAAATCACCCACGATTAGGAAAGGGACTGGAAGTTGATCAACAAGATCAAAGACGTCATTAATATCAAGGGGCTGGTTCGGTGGAAGGTACACGTTACAAACAGTTGTCATAGCAGGCAAGGACACGCGAACTGCAATAGCTTCCAGAGGAGTGTCGAGTGGAAACTCCTCACTATAGCAGTCAGAGCGAACGAAGGTACAAACGCCCCCGGAAGCCCGGGCGGCGTCTTGTCGCTCTTTAGAGTATAGTCGGAAACCTCTCAGAACAGTCTCGTGATCAGGTCTGAGGTTTATTTCCTGTAGGCAGACTATACTCGCTGCGTATTGGGCAATAAGCTGACGGAGTTCTGTCAAATGCCAGTCATAACTGTTACAATTCCACTGTAACAGTGCCATTGTGTGAACTTAGGGAATAACGTGGAGCAGCAAGCTACTCCAACTTTGACTCTGGAGGATCTACAGTCACTACGTCGACTATAATCTCCATGTCCTCAGGCGAGTTCATGGAGTGAATCGACTCGGTAGATGATTTCCTGGACGCAGTTCGGCGGCGGGGGGATCTCCGTGGGGAGCGCGCAGATCTGGGGACCGAAACGTCCCCAGGCGCAGAAGCATCCGCAGGTGTTGGCACGGATGGCTTCCCCTTTTTGGGAGAAAGGGAATGCGTAGTGCGGGGTCCCTTCTTACCCTTACCCGCCTCTTTAAGATATATAGACAGGTCAGGAGCCGAATTCCTGACCCTGGTCGACGATGCCGCCTCCGCCGGCTTCGGCGCGGCTTTCGCCGACCGTTTGGGTGGGGAGAAAGTCTTCGACTTCCTCCCGAGTGGAGAGTAAGTCTTCAACTTCCTCCCCTGCTGTGCGGGCGGAGCAGCCTTCGCTCGCACAGCCTTCGTTCTGGCCGAAGGTGGAGTTGAAGTCACCTTCGGGCTTTCCGTTATTATCATAGGTGCTGGCTTCGGAACAGGTAACTCAGTTGAAGGTTTCACAGCTGGTACAAAATATGAGGTCGCCGGGACCAAATTTGGTATTATGGCTCTATAATCAATCGTTGGAGAAGGCGAAATCGTGGTATGGTACTTCTTGCGGGCTTCCTGGTAGGTGAGACCATCCAGGGTTTTGATCTCCTGGATTTTCTTCTCACTCAGGAAGACAGGGCAGGTCCTGTCCCGAGGAGAATGAAATCCAGGGCAATTAGTGCACTGATAAGGTGTTGTGCACTCTTCCGCTTCGTGTGGTACCTTACCGCATGTTCCACAGATGTCGGGGCTCGAGCATCGGGAAAACATGTGCCCGAACTTCTGGCACTTATAACACCTCATTGGTGGAGGGATATATGGCCGTACGTCACAACGGTAACTTGTAACCTTGACTTTCTCTGGGAGCACCGAAAGCTCAAAGGAAATAATGAAAGCACCAGTATCCACGATTTGACCATTGACCTTGCGCGTAATCCGCCGGACATCAGTCACGTGACGGTGCTGCATATCCTCCTTGAGCTCCTCGTCAGTGTTCAGAATCAGGTCCCGGTGGAAAATAACTCCTCGGACCAGATTCAGGGACGTGTGCTTTTCCACTTTGACGGGAATGTCGCCAAAGTGGTCACATTGCAAAAGTCGTTCAACTTGCTCACCAGTCCTAGTCTTGAGCAACAAGCTACCGTTCCTCATCTTTTGTACTTTCTCAAGCTCACCATAGACACCTTCTATGTGGCGAGAAAACAAAATACTCTTTACCAGCTTGAAATCACCCCCATCTGTTCTGGTAGCTACCAGAAACTTGGGGGTGTTAGCACCCAGATTTTCACGCACAGATTGTGCGTACCCTAACATCTAGGTTATCGGCCCCTGATGGTTTGGGTGATCGTGAAGGTGAAAATGAAATGCGAACTTAAAACTAAAACTACCTACTAATATACATACTAGAAGAAGAAATGGAAAACGAAAGGAGAATAAGGCAAATAAAGGACAGGAGAAAAATAAATGCCCTCAACCCTCGAAGAAGGCGGATTGAGGGACTTGGAAGGAAGGAGAGCCATGAAAGGCAGATAGGAAAGTGAAAGAGGAGAGGGTCCGCCCCAAAGGTAAGGGACAAAAGGGGAAAACGGACCCAGCTCAGGAATCCCTCGGGGTCGCCAACTCCCGAACTTACCAGCCGTGAGCCCCTGAGGGTGTAGCATTATCGAGGGTGCACCAGAAGGGGTGGGGCTACATACACCCGGCCTCCTTAAGGGCCTAGAGCACAAGGCAGGAGTTAAAAGGAAGAGAAAAAGAAGGCTGACCCCTCGCAGAAGGAGGGTATCAGAAAAGATGAGACAAGGGCCAATTAAGGCGGGAAAGGAAGAGACTCCCTAGGCCTCGGATACCCTAATACCGTCGGGGTCAGAAGAGAACAAGAGTTGACCAAGTGAGGTCGACAGGAAAGAAGACAGAGAGGAGCCCGGCACAAGTAAGTGGAAGCAATGCCGGACTCAGCTGGGGCCCCGTGGTCGCCAACCCACGCCCACAAGATGTGAGCCCCTGGGGGGGCACAGATTGTTCCCAGGGGGTTGATCCCCGTAGGGAATCAAATGTTAAAGACTTGGGTGTAGGACCACCCTGGTTGGGGATTTTTCTTTTTGAACCCATGGCCAGATCATCCTCCCCGAATGCCACCGACATCCGATCACGGGCTGTCACAGTAGGCGCTACCCAGCCAGGGCAAGTCCCGCCTAGCTTGGAAGGCATTGCCCGGGGGTCCGATGTTTTACAATGCCGTATCGGCATGTACCCCTTGGCATATACTGGATTTTTCAGCTCAGACATTCGGCTGTGCGGGGACCTGCGTAGTCAAGCGGATACTACTGCACGGGTACATGGCACACCCACCTGTCGGCGCGACCAAGACCGGAACAGGCTTTCGAGCGTAGTCGCAAGCGTAAGTGGCCCATCCCCTAACAGCACGCACATATAGAAATTTTTGTTCCCAGACCCTGAAAGCAGTAACGGAAAGAAGTGCGATATTACCTAATGAGAGTTATGCCGCACGGGTGTATGTCTTTTAGAGCTGACTGTCAAACCCTCGAAAGGGGACCGTTTCAAGAAGCCCTTTTAGTCGCCTTTTACGACTGGCAGGGATTACCGTGGATGTATTCGCTTCCTCCCACCCACTGGGGGTACAATTCACAAAACAACGCGGAGTCCTTAAAGTATAGCCAAGGTCGCCCCTTTTAGTCGCCTCTTACGACAGGCAGGGGATACCGTGGGTGTATTCTAAACCCCCCACCCACAGGGGGGTGACCCCTTGAAGATTGAGGCATCAGGAAAGATGAGACATGGGCCAATTAAGGCGGGAAAGTAAAAGACTGCCTAGGTCTCGGGACACCCTTATACCGTCGGGGTCGGAAAAGATCAAGAGTTGACCAAGGGAGGCCGCAGGAAAGATAACAGAAGAGTCCGGCACAAGTAAGTGGAAGTAATGCCAATCTCAGCTGGGGTCCCGTAGCCCCCAACCCACGTCCCACAAATTGTGAGCCGTTGGGGGGAGAGGAGAAAGAGTTCACCCCTAAGTCAATGGAAAAAGGGGGAAATCTGGGCCTAGATAAGGAATCCCTCGGTTTTGCCAACTCCCTAGCTCACTAACTGTGAGCCCTTGAGATTTGACCACTATCCACTATACTTGGTGGGGCTACATACACCGTGCTTCTTTTAGGAACTTGTACAAAAGGCAGTATATACCATTAAAAGGGGAAAAGATCTGACGCTGCGAAAAAAAAAAGCGTAAATGCTATGGCAAATTTAAGGCTGGGAAATACAAGACACTCTAGGCTTCGGAAATTCTGCCTTCATCGGGGTCAGAAGAGAACAATATTTGGCTAAGGGAGGTAAACAGCTAGCCAACTGGGTTCTGTCATCGCCAACCCACGTGGGGTATTTATGTTTGGCTGGTTGAATGACTTTCAGAAAACAGCATGTAGCTTAAGACAATACTGATTTAAGAGATGACGTATACTAATTGGGCTATCCAGACTGTGTACTGTCTCAACACGTGAGACAGGTATACAACCACGTAATAAAGTCCCGTGACGCTTCAAGGCCGACACTTACACTGACAGATCAGGCAGAGGTCAGCAACTCCCAAGCTTCTGTCAGCTTTCGCTTGGATTTTATTAGTATCCACGTGAACTGAGGCAGGAACATTCAGGGAGCGCCAAGAACAACATCTATCTCTGACATCTTCTGAACAGTTTGGGATATCAATATTCTGTTTTACACTGACTTTTTCATTCATTCCATTTTGATGATGATGATGATGATGATGATAATTCTGGTTTTAAGAGGCTTAACATCTAGGTTATTGGCCTCTAATGAAATGAAATGTTTTGCCATGAAGATAAATACAGCCCACTTTCAGAGATGAAAATGAAAATGGTTCGTTTATTTAGATAAAAGGAGTAAAAATTGGATGAGAAAAACAATAAAGCAAATAAGGCATACTAAACAATTAAAAATGAATAGGATCACAAAATCATTAAACAGACTATAGGATCACAATAAAATCATTAAACAGACTAAACTTAAACTAAAAGTCTTAAAACTATATTAAAACTTTAAAGTAGCCTCTCTTCCTCATGATGATGATGATGATAATTGTTGTTTTAAGGGGCCTAACATCGAGGTTATCGGCCCCTGATGAAATGAAATGGCGTGAAATGAAAGGATGAAGATAAAAACAGCTCACTGCTATGGATGAAACGAAAATGGTTTAGATAAAATAGACAGTGAGCCCTGACAACTATGCCTTATGTAGCAGGGAAAATACTTACAAAAAGCAACTCAGATTGAAACTACTCACCAAATGGAGAGCGGTAATACGTACATCAGGGGATTTCGAACGAAAATACTCACAAAAGGAATAGATTGAAAAATACGCACAAAATGTAGGTTAAGTCCAAATACGTACAAAATGCAACGTACAGTCGAAATACCTACAAAATGCAAGTGAAATCAAAATACTTACAAAATGCAAATGGGAGTGAAAATACGCACAAAATGTAATGGAGATTCAAAATACCCACCAAATTGCAATTGAGACTAAACTACTTGAACAAAGCGGGGTAGGTTGAAAATACAAAATGCAATTGAAATTCAAAAAACTCACAAAAGCCCCGGCCCGGATATTGAAAGACTTACTAAAAAGCAATTTAGATTGTCAATCCTTAAAAAATGCAATTGAGATTGAAAAACACTCACAAAATGCAATCTCGATCGAAAAGATGATGATGATGATGATGATAATTGTTGTTTTAAGGGGCCTAACATCGAGGTTATCGGCCCCTAATGATCTGGGTGATAGCGAAAATGATAATGAAATGGAAACCAGAACAAAATTATCTGAGACGGAAAATACGTACAAAAAGGAACTCAGATGGAAACAACTTACAATATGATCTTACAAAAGGGAATTTAGAACGAAAAGTTGCAAAAAAAGAATAGATTGAAAAAAGACCCACAAGACGTAGGCAAGATTCAAAATACGTACAAAATGCAATGTAGCGTCGAAATACTTACAAAATGCAACTGAAATTCAAAATACTTACAAAATGCAAATGAGATCGAAAATACATACAAAATGCAATTGTTATTGAAAATACACTCTGCAATTCAGATTGATATAGGCCCCATCCCAGTTCCTATCCAAATTATTCACGAAGTGCAATTGAAATTCAAAATACTTACAAAATGCAATTGAAATTGAAAATGCTTACAAAATGTACGGTGGACTCATGTGGATTAAAAATACTTACAAAATGCAATTTAGATTGAAAATACTTGACAAAATGTAATTTAGATTCAAAATACCCACAAAATGCAATTGAGAATCAAAATATGTGCAAAATGCCCACCAAACAAAATGCAATTTAGAATCAAAATTCGTGCGAAATGCGGTTTTGGGTGAAAATACTTACAAAATGCAATTGACATAGGAGGCAGTGACTCAGTAGGTCAGCTCGCAACGATGCTCCCGAATTTGTTCATTTTATATGGTTATTTTGCGCTACCAAGGCTATTTTACAGTTTAGATGTTAATTTTGGATGATTTACTACCGGTACACATGACTTCGGAATGTTTGAGAGTATTTTTGTAGTTATGTTTGACATATTTACCTAGCATGACATTTTGTTTACCTGGTTGCTTAGAAATAAGGCGGCCTACAACCAGGTTAGCTTATGTAAGTTGTCATCAGTACGTCGCTGTTTGATTTGAACCATATGTTGCGTGTTTATAACTTCTTTCATCCAGTCTCTAACTGAATTTGGATCAGATATTGCTGTAAAATAAATTGTTGAATGGTGTTATGCTACATAATGTATGTTGTGCAAATTAAGTGTCGACTGGTGTGACATCAATGAAACCCAGGATCTACGAGTATAAATTGTATCCTTAGTTTACTAGCACAGCTAGTTGCTTTTGCCCCTCCTGTCACAGTGAGTATTTAAGCATTTCTATACTGCTTGCATGTGCTCAACTTTGGTGTATTGCGTACATATTTAACACGAAGAGGTCGATTAAAATCTGATAGTAGCAGGTAGGGATCCTCTTCGGAGGTAGCCCTGCCCAGGGATTGGCGCCCCTGCTTATGTGAGTCCCAGAGCATACTGGCCCGGTGTGTACCATCTGGTAAGAGTCCCACCTCAGGGTTACGAGTGAAGACCTCAAAGGAATCTACAGCGGAGAAGATGGACTTCGGAACGGTGGAGATTGCGGACGAGGCAGCCCAGTACTCAGGGAATAATGTGAGTGCACTTAGCATCAGCAGCGTCTGTTTCCCATGTTAAGGGCGGCTGCAAGGGCGTCTGTTTCCCATGTTAGGGGCGGCCTGAATACTTGCTGGCAGTAGCTCTAAAATGCCTTTGGGAGTGGCGACCCCATTGTAATTAACGCTCCTGAATAAGATTCGGAGTGGCCAACCTTGAAGGCGTTCAGTCTTCACCCCTAGTAAATCTCTTTACTAGTTCACATACGATGATAAACAACGACGCAGATGTCACTACCCCTAACCAATCTCCCGTCACCAATGGTGGCGCATTCAGGCCTTCGTACTCTGGGGAGCCTGACCTCATCGTGCGGGGAAAGTCGGAGTTCCCCAATACTGTCAACCGACTGAGACCCAAAACTATCACACACATTGGAACTATCAATATTCAAACTCTTTGTAAAACCGGAAAACTCAAGCAATTGACCGATATCCTGAATAAACGCAAAATTTTAATAACAGCAGTCCAAAAAACCAGATTTACTGATGATGTGGCTTTTGAGTCAGAAGGTTATAGAGTAATTAAGGGGAAGCCGGCGTCTAAGAATAAACAAGGCTCTAGCGTTTTTGGAACAGCCTTTTTAATAAGACGTGATGTGATGGATTCTGTCATCGGATTCACATCAGCTAGCGAACGTATCTCCGTATTATCTCTCAGATGCGGCAACAAGGAATACTCTATTGTAAATGCACATGCTCCAGTTAATGATGACAACAAGAAGAACCCTGAAAAGGTCCAAAGTTTCTGGCAGTTGCTAGAAGACGAGATCAGTAAGATCCCCGATCACCACGTCAAGTTCCTGGTAGGTGACTTCAATGCTCAACTGGGGAAAGAACGACAGTACCAAGACATACTGGGGCCATATACAGCACATTAGACGAACCAATACCAACGGCAAACGCTTAATTGAACTGTGTAGGTTGTACCAATTAAAGATCATGTCCACAGTTTTTCCTAGAAAGGTAAGATACCAGACCACCTGGCAGTCACCGAACACTGTTATGGGATCATTTCAAATCGATCACGTTGCAATCAGTGTAAAGGGTAGGAAAGAGATCATGAATGTCAGAGTTCGAAAAGGTTGGAATGTTGACTCTGACCATTTCTTCACACAAATTAAGACCAGATTATTACCTAAACGAAAGATACCTCCCACCATAATTCCACCACGGATTGATCCTCAATTCCTTATGGAGAATAGAGAACGCTTTAAATCTGACATCATGCAAAATGAAAGACTGGAACCACCTGAGGTCCACTATATACGAAGCGACCAATAACCTCGGACAACCCCGAAGGAAGCGACGCCATAGATGGTGGAATTCTGAATGTGACCTTGCAGTTGATGAGCGTGCTGCTGCTTGGATCAAGTGGAACTCGACAAAATGACCAGAAGATTGGGAGAATTTCACAGAGGTGCGGAAACTGTCGAGCAAGACCATAAGGCGTGTGAAGAGATCTTACGATACGTCAAGACTGGAAAAGTTGGATGAAGAATTTAAAATGTATAACACCAGAAACTTTTATCAGGTCTTCAAAGAGGAACTCTCTGAGTATAGACCACAATGCCTTCACTTCAAGGATACAGCCGGGGAGCTGGTCACCAGCAACCGCGAAACGTGGAACTTTTGGCAAACTACTTTGAACAATTGCTTAATTGCGAAGAGCCCACGGACAGATTGCCTGTTGAAGATCCTCCAGAGATACACCTGGCATCTAACCTACCAACTTTGCAGCAAGTTGCTAATGCCATCAACCATCTTAAGAACTACAAGGCACCCGGGGAAGATGGAATCATCGCAGAAGCCCTGAAAGCAGGTGGAAATACGATCGCAGAGGCCCTACACCAGATCTTAATCGAATGTTGGGAGACTGGCAGGATCCCCAATGACTGGAAATCAGCTGTCATACACCCTTTACATAAGAAAGGCAATCACAGTAATGTAAACAACTACCGGGGGATATCTCTGCTGTCAATAGCATACAAAGTGCTCTCCAGGATTTTACTGGACAATGTAGAAAGTCAATGTGATCAAACAATTGGTGAATATCAAGGAGGATTTCGGCGTGGAAGGTCCTGTACCGAGCAGATCTTCAATCTGAAAACCATTCTCCAACTAAAACAAGTAAGGAGTACGAACATTACTGTGGTTTTCGTCGACTTCGCAAAAGCTTATGATTACATCGAACGCCAGACACTGTTCTCAATACTCCAAGAACGAGGTGTGGATTATAACACACGCACCCTCATCAAACATACTCTCACGGATACAACCTCTAAGGTGAAGTTCAGAGGAGAACTATCTCGGAGTTTCAAGATCAAAACCGGAGTACGACAGGGTGATGGTCTCTCGCCCAATCTGTTTAATCTGGTGCTTGATAAAGTCATCAAGACCTGGGAATGCACATTGAGGAATCTAGGAATCAAAACAGTTGCCATTGGAGCTGGAACCCGAAGAATCGAGATCAGGTGCCTTGCCTTCGCAGATGACAATGCAATCTTGGCCTGCAACTCTTAAGGATGCTGGCATAGCTGTCCAAGCCCTGCACGAGATAGCGGTGAAATCTGGATCACAGATATCTTACGATAAGACCAAGTACTTTGAGAATCGGCACTCCTGTAACACCCCTTTGACGACCATACATGGAACGATTGGAAGAGTCAATCGCTTTCGTTATCTTGGTGAATGGGTCCACCCCAATGGTAGAGATGGCGCCTCCATCTTAGCAAAGCGTACCAAACTCAACGCAGCATACCAACTATCCCACAATTTGTACAACAAGAAATGCATTTCGAGGAATGCTAAGATCTGTCACTACAGAACTGCTGTCAGACCACAGTTTCTGTATGCCGCAGAGACCCTCTTGATGAACAGAAAAGGCACCATGGATGACCTGGAGAAAGCCGAAAGACGTATCCTCAGGAAAATCCATGGTCCGAGATTGCTCCCAGATGGAACCTACCGTTTGAAATCTAATTGTGACCTGTATCGACAGTTAGAATCAGCCAATACCAGTATGCGACGTAGGAGGCTAAAGTTCTATGGGCACCTACAACGAATAAACAGCAACAGGCTTACCAAGAAGATCTTCTCCTTGGTTAAAAGCTTCAAGACTGGAAGCCAGTGGCTTAATGAAGTACTAAAGGACTTGGATTCGGCTGGAATTGCTGACCTTGATGTAGAAGATCGTTCTAAATTTTGTGCTATGGTAGAATCTTGGACCCCACCACCTAGAGTCTCTAAATGTCGGAAGCCCCTTTCGCAGGAGAGTGAGGAGAAATTATCAGCAGGGCTCAAGATATATTGGGAACGGAAAAGAGCATCGAAGAACTAGTCATAAGCGCTCCGTAGTGGGCTTAAATCAATAATAATAATAAAATGCAATTGAAATTCAAAATACTCACTAAAAGGCCCGTCTACCTGCATTGAAAGACTTACTAAAAAGCAATTTAGATTGTCAATTTTAATGCAATTGAGGTTGAAAACAATCGCGAGATGTAATTTAGATCGAAAAAACTTACAAAATGCAACGTAGATCAAAAATTCCTTAAAAAATCGCTAAAAGGGAATTTAGATACACGGTGAACCAAGTAACAAAAACAGTGCGGGAATCTTAAAGAGAAAAGGAAATATAAGGAAAAGAGGCGAGGGGAGAGGGGAGAGGGGAGTGGGGAGAGGGGAGAGGGGAGAGGAGAGAGGAGGGGGTCCACCCCAAAGGTAAGGGACAAAAGTGGAAAACGGACCTAGCTCAGGAATCCCTCGGGGTCGCCAACTCCCGATCTCACCAGCCGTGAGCCCCTGAGGGTGTAGCATTATCTACGGTGCACCAGAAGTGGTGGGGCTACATGCACCCTGCCTCCTTAAGGGCCTTGAGCACAAGGCAGGAGGTAAAGGGAAAAGAAAAAGAAGGCTGTCCCCTCACAGAAGGAGGGTATCAGGAAAGATGAGACAAGGGCCAATTATGGCGGGAAAGTGAAAGACTCCCTAGGCCTCGGATACCCTAATACCGTCGGGGTCGGAAGAGAACAAGAATTGACCAAGGGAGGTCAACAGGAAAGAAGACGGAGAGGAGCCCGGCACAAGTAAGTGGAAGCAATGCCGGACTCAGCTGGGGTCCCGTGGTCGCCAACCCACGTCCCACTAGATGTGAGCCGCTGAGGGGGTAAATCAAAGAAAACTATTCTGAATGTTACTCTTACAAGTTTTCCGCTTGTTTTCAAACTTTCGGCTTTTCTAAAGACGTAATAATTTCCTATTGCGAATTTGGCTTAACCTAAATTATGTATGTTTGTTTTTACTTCCGGTCTCCCATGGACATTAAATAGCCGTAAAATTCATATTTGTGGCCCTAGGGAAAATTTAATTGAGAAGATGATGATGATAATTGTTGTTTTAAGGGGCCTAACATCTAGGTTATCGGCCCCTGATGGTTTGGGTGATCGTGAAGATGAAAATGAATAGCGAACTTAAAACTAAACTAACTACTAACCTACATACTAGAAGAAGAAATTGAAAACTAAAGGAGAATAAGGCAAATAAAGGACAGGAGGAAAAGAAATGCCCTCAACCCTCGAAGAAGGCGGATTGAGGGACTTGGAAGGAAGGAGAGCCATGAATGGCAGATAGGAAAGTGAAAGAGGAGAGGGTCCGCCCCAAAGGTAAGGGACAAAAAGGGAAAACGGACCCAGCTCAGGAATCCCTCGGGGTCGCCAACTCCCGAACTCACCAGCCGTGAGCCCCTGAGGGTGTAGCATTATCTACGGTGCACCAGAAGTGGTGGGGCTACATACACCCTGCCTCCTTAAGGGCCTTGAGGACAAGGCAGGAGGTAAAAGGAAAAGAAAAAGAAGGCTGACCCCTCGCAGAAGGAGGGAATCAGAAAAGATGAGACAAGGGCCAATTAAGGCGGGAAAGGAAGTGACTCCCTAGGCCTCGGATACCCTAATACCGTCGGGGTCGGAAGAGAACAAGAGTTGACCAAGTGAGGTCGACAGGAAAGAAGACTGAGAGGAGCCCGGCACAAGTAAGTGGAAGCAATGCCGGACTCAGCTGGGGCCCCGTGGTCGCCAACCCACGCCCACTAGATGTGAGCCCCTGGGGGGTTAATTGAGAAGGCCTGAACTATAGACTTACATCTAACTTATTCACCAGCAGAAGAAACAAACAAACAAAAAAGAGAAAGGAAGGAAGTAAGTGTTTTGTTTTTTGTGACCGTTAATCTCGCGATCATGAGCCATGGAACCACCATTTTTACGTGGAATCCGAACCACAGGATGTGATATTCCACCTCGAAAATCTCACATGCATTGGCCGGAAAGAAAAAGAGAAGTTTAAGAATTTAGGAAATAAATGACAGGGAAAGAAATCGCCCTCAAACCCCGAAAAATGCAGATTGAGGGAGTCGTAAAGAAGCAGAGCCACGAAAGGTTAACAGCAAAGGAAAAGAGAAGAGATGATGATAGTTGTTGTTACTATTGTTTTAAGTGGCGAGGTCATCTGCCCCTCTTAACACAGATTAAAATATACAAATTTGGAGTTGAATTTAAAATTTTGAGGTGGACACCTAAAATTAAAAAGACCAAAAATTAATAAAACAAAAACAAAAAATTAAATAAAAATAAAAATATAAAAATAAAAATTATAAAAATAAACAAAATTTACGGAAAAACAAAACATTGTCATTCAAAAACGAACAAATCGTTGAGTCAATGTTCACTGGAAAATTTAGATTGCTGGCCCTAACCCACTCTCACTTATAAAGCGGATAACGCGATCAGCAGCCACCGCGTCATCGGCTAATATAAGTTTGAGTGTCATCTGCAAACCAATGTTTCTTCGTAAGTCAGCAAGATCCACACACTCGGTTAAAATGTGGGCCACGGTAAAAACGGCTCCACAGGTACTAAGTGGGGGTCTTCCCTTCTCATTAGGTACGAGTGTGTGGATCTTGTATGACGTATCCTTAGCCTACACAAAATGATGGACTCTCTCCGTGACCGGAAAGAGCTCCGCCACACGCGAGTAATTCCCTTGATCGCTCTCAGTTTACTGGGCAGTGGGTCAGCTAGCCACTGACTCTCCCAAAATGCCAGAACATGTAGGCGTAACTAAGAGCGAATATCTCTAGCGGGTACCTCCATTGGTCGAGGTGGTAGTGATACCGCCTCTTTTGCAGCTTGATCCGTTAACTCATTACCCGCAATTCGCATGTGGCTTGGAAGCCACAGAAAGGTGATTCGAGTGTCAGCGTGGCACAGTCCAGCTAGTAGGTCGTAAATTCGCTGCACTAGGGGGTGTTGCGGGAAACATGTAGCAATTGACTGCAACGAACTCAAAGAGTCGGTACACACGAGAAAGTGGATTCGTGCATCCTGTAGTCCAAACTGCAGAGCTTCATAGATGGCAACGAGCTCCGCAGTAAACACACTACAGGCCTCAGGCAAAGAGATCTTGGTATTTGCACCATCAATAACGTAAGCACAACCCACTTTCTCGTCCACCTTCGAACCATCCGTTTAGAGAATGCCAGCGTCCGGAGGTCAACTATGCTGTGGAACTGCCTCCGATAAACGGAGGCATCCGTGTTCACCTTACGACATCGGTGCAGATCTAACCGAATTTCCGGACGCGAGACTGGCCACAGAGGCACCTCGCTAGGTATCCGGATCATACAGGGACCTACAGCCACTCCTATTTCAGTACACGAGCTTCAAGTAATACCAACTGGCCGAGTGGCACGAGGCTGGTTGGCGTACCCCTCGTGGTTTTGGGTATTGAAGAGAGCTTGATAGCTCGGGTGTTGCGGCATTGGACGCACATTGGCAGCATATGCTAAAAGAATATGTTGGCGTCTATAATTTAGAGGTGGAACACCCGATTCGGCGAGTAGGCTGGGTATCGGGCTGGTCCGGAAGCCACCGGTAGCCGGCCTAACGCCACTATGTTGGATATTGTCCAGCATTTTCAAGGTTTCCGGCCTTGCTGAACCGTATGCCGCAGATCCATAGTCTAGCCGGGACAGGGCGAGGGCTTGGTAGAACCGTAGCAGCACCGCACGGTCAGCTACCCACGTAGTGCCACTAAGAAACTTGAGCATGTTCAGTTTCCTGAGACACGCCGCTTTTAGTTGCCGTATATGGAGCTGCCACGTTAATTTGCTGTCAAATTGGAGCCCCAGGAAGCGATAAGTGTCAACCAACGGCAACGCAGCATCCCTGAGATGTAGTTAAGGGTGTAAATGTAGCCTCCGGAGACGACCAAAAAAGGGACGACGGAGGTTTTCGCTGCTAAAAAACGAAAACCCCAGTCGTGAGCCCACCTGTCGACCCGGTTGATAGCTAGCTGCAATTGCCGTTCCACGACTGCCATACTTCCAGAGCTGTAATGCAGAGCTAAATCGTCTACATACAGCGATGAACAACCGCGGACCCGGCGGCGGCAACAATGCCATTTATGGCAATCGCGAACAAGGTCACACTCAGCAAACAACCCTGAGGATCTCCATTTTCTTGAGTATAGTATTGCGATAATGTCCTACCGACCCTTACACGGAAGAGTCGGACGGACATGAAATTCGCCCACTTGTGATGGGTGGAATGGATCCCGTAGCGCCATGTGGTGTCGTAGGCTTTCTCGAGGTCAAAGAAAACCGTAACTAGGTGCTGCTTTCGGAGAAATGCCTCCTGTATGGTGCTCTCAAGTCGCACCAGATGGTCAGTTGTGGACCTATGAGAGCGATATCCACAGCGGTACTCCGACCAGGAGACCTCTCTCCTCCAAGAACCACACCAGTCGACGGTTCGCCATCTTCTCCAGCTGCTTACATAGGCCATTTGTCAGACAAATGGGCCTATAGCTGCTTACAAACTTGGGATCCTTTCCAGCTTTGTGAATCGGTATCACGATCCCCTCTCGCCATTGAGATGGGAACTCCCTGGTGTATTCTTTGGAATACACGGTAAGATAGAGTAAGCTTTTGCTTCTCTTTGCTTTAGTTCATCCCTTCCTTTTTTCTCAAACACCAACAGTGATCTTCTGATTTCTCCTGGTTGGTTATGTCTCTCATATTACCAGTAAGTCTGATTTAGATATAAATCTTCCATGACTCACCTAGCGTCATCTAGCAGCGAATCTCTGAAGTTCCTCAATTCTTCCCTGTACAAGAGGACTTCCTTACCAATTTGCCACCAGATCTCGTCGCTATCGCCACCTATCATCTCCGTGATCAAGAGAACTTCGTATACTTTTTCACCCACCAGGCTGCGCTAGTGACGCCTACTATCAACTCTTTGAAGACCATTTCATCAAGAGAAAATTTATTTCTGTTATGTTATCTATTCTTATATGTATTCCTTTGTCTCCTACCCCCACTCTTTTCCCTTCCCTGGTCCCTCCGAGCTCCGTTGAGCGTGTCTCACTTGCACGTCGGAAGTCGACCCAGTCAGTTAGAGCTTAACTAAAGCTCGCCTTCTCATCTCTAGAGGCAAACTTTTAAATTCTACGTCATGTTAGAATTTTAGTATCAACCGTCAACAGGAACATCGTCATGAAGCCAAGCTAAGTACTACTTCTACGTTCTTCAACTTATTTTAATTGATTTTAAATAGCTACATGCTTTTTAATGATCATTTTGTAGGCAGTGTGAGATTTCTATATTTGGGGCAACAATCATCCTTCGCGGGATTTTCTATGTTGGGCTTTTGTCTATCTAAACCAATCTTAACATGAAGCAGCATTTCTTATGCTTATTAAATGAGAGATTTGCTCACAACGTGGGACACCATTAAATTACCCACTGTCTATAAAATACTTAGTTCATTCCACCGCTGGACTAACTTTTGCCCTATTCTGCAGTCATGATTATTCTGGAATTTTCCATTCCGAACAATTTATCTACGAGTTAAACCTTCTAGTACTTTCCACTCACATATGGGAATACTTTTTCATACTAACGAATCTTCCTTATTAACTGCTAATCAATATCTAATTTTTCTTCCTCCGTTGGGATTTTTTTCTGTGCATTCAACTATAACCTACAACTTTCTCAAGCAATAGACTCTCGCATATCTAGTGTAACTAGTTATTTTCCACCATTGCAATAACTTTCATTGCCATCAACATTTTGTGCTACTACAGTGAACTTTTCAACTATATCAACAGACTATAGTGAAAACAGTGCTTGTTCAACCTTTCATCCGCGTCGCGCTCGTCCGTGTACAATAAATACGGCCATGAACACTTTTCCACAATCCCATTTGATCTTTCCCAAACCCTTTACTAACAAACTAAAATAATAAAATTGTTACTTTAGGTCTTTTTTCAATGAGGTGTCACTCTCAATAAGTGCCCTCCCTCACTCGTTCCACGTACAACGAATTAATGTCTGTAAAACTTCGTGTCTAGTACACGCCTCAAATTATATTGTTTCTCCCTTCTAATAAGGGAATACAATTCTTTCAACTCATAAGTGAGTTATCTCTAGGTTTCACGAAAGGGAAACTTGCCCCATTTGTCTCGTGATCCGTACTTAAACATAGGAGTTCTAGAAACTTCCTTTCGATTGTTCTCTTCAGGTTTCACAATAAGTGACCTGCCCTATTTGCATAATCTTCTATGTACAATCATTAAAAGTAATTCAGTATCAATACAAGAAGTTATAGAAACTTCTATTATTATTCTTCCTGCTTTTTGTTGTTGTTACTTCCGAAGTTGTAATTATTTCTAAGATACGTATCTAGAAATCCTTAAAGTACACACCTTGTACTTGATTTATTGTCTAACTTTAATTAAGTCAGTTATCTTTAAATTTTTCATTTATTTATCTTTGTCATTTCAAAATCTTACGAAGATTTTAGTACTTATAAAAGGTTTGAAACCAAAAGAATTATTAATTGCCTGGCGCAAGCTTTAAATGTTTTCGGAGGTCTGCGACCCCAATCGTTTATAAAAATCAAAATTATATATTTGCTACAAAAACTACTTCCTTTTGCATTGTTAAATAAATTAAATATTTGTTTTTCGCTTCATCATTTCTCTAACATAACGGTTAGGCAAGATCCTTTGTTCCTTGACTCTTCCTATTCAATTAAAATAAATCTATTGATAGGGTTTTCACCACTTGTTGCATTTGAGCAAGAACTCTTAGTTGGTAACTTAGTAAAGTCTCTCTTAGCTTTAATAGCTAATTCTAACTGGCCAGTAAGGCAAGCATAGCTCGCTACGCCAGCTTCCTGCTTGTGGAGATTCTCTCCAACACTTATGGTTGGTTTTTCAAAATATAAGTTTTTCTCATTGTCTGAACTTTTAGTCGGCGCCTTGCTGGGTAAAAGCTTAGCCATTTCTAAATGCAACTATTGGTATACTTACCAAAATTATTCCCAAAGGTATAATTGCTTTATCCCTATCCTTCTTGGAAGCATTTGGTCGCTGTTTAGAAATTCTATAATTTCAAAAACTAAAATATCAAAGCTGATTCACATTATTAGCTCTCTTCAATTTATTTGTTTAGAAACAAACTACTTTGAACAGATACACAATAAATCTGTTATTCTTTGTCTTGCCCTTCCCCATAGTAGGCATATGTATGCTTGAGAGGGAATACGCTGAAGTAACTTCCTTGCAAACAACCCAAGTTCCAGCTGAGTTTCCCGTTAGCATTGCCCAGGTCCCTACCCACTTTAGGTATCGGAGAGCGGATTTGCAGTGGCAGCTGCCTTTGAGTATATTTAAAGTTAAACGTATAACTTCTGTAGGACTCTCGTCCTATTTCTCCAACCTTTTTCTTCAGTCCGAAACCCACTTCCTTTTCTTTATCATCTTCCCTTGGGGGTTAGGTTATTCCCAAGCTAATAATCTACCCACTCCCCTTCAATCCATATACGATTGAAGAGGATCAACAGTTGTTTTATACTGGATTCGCACAGATCTTTTAATATTTGATTATGTATGTTATCCGGTCCAGAAGCCGTATCCCTGCACAGTACAAGCGCACTGCGCAGTTCCCATTCAGAGAATGGTACATAGTAGGACTGCGAAGCAGCAGTGGCAAAGGACAAGGGGCGAGTCTCTGCCTCCCGCTTCAGAGTCAGAAATGTAGGATCGTAACTCCCAGAGCAGGATACATCGGAGAAGTGCGATCCAATACTGTTAGCAATGGCAGATGGTCCTTGATGATGTCTCCATTGATTGATACTCCGGGTATCGACAGTGATGTCAGGAGTCCGGAGATCCGACGAAGCTTAGTCCACACTTGATATGAAGGAGTATGCGCCATCATAGACGACACATACTTTTCGCACGTCGTTTTGATGATGATAATTGTTGTTTTAAGGAGCCTAACATCTAGGTTATCGGCCTTAATGGTTTGGGGGGTCGTGAAGATGAAAATGAGATGAAAATGAGATGTAAACTTATAACTAAAACTAACTACTAACTTATATTCTAGAAGAAGAAATGGAAAAGAAGGAGAATAAGGCAAATAAAGGACAGGGGAAAATAAATTACCTGAACCCTCGAAGAATGCGGGTTGAGGGACTTGGAAGGAAGGAGAGCCATGAAAGGCAGATAGGAGAGTGAAAGAGGAGAGGGTTCTACCCCACAGGTAAGGGACAAAAGGGGGAAACCGAACCCAGCTCAGGAACCCCTTGGGGTTGCCAACTCCCGAACTCACCAGCCGTGAGCGCCTGAGGGTGTAGCATTATCTAGGGTGCACCAAAAGTGGTGGGGCTACATACACCCTGCCTCCTTGAGGGCCTTGAGCAGAAGGCAGGAGATAACATGAAAAGAAAAAGAAGGCTGACCCCTCGCAGAAGGAGGGTATCAGAAAAGATGAGACAAGGGCCAATTAAGGCAGGAAGGGAAGAGACTCCCTAGGCCTCGGATACCCTAATACCGTCGGGGTAGGAAGAGAACAACAGTTGGCCAAGTGAGGTCAAAAGGAAAGAAGACAGAGAGGAGGTCAGCACAAGTAAGTGGAAGCAATGCTGGGGCCCCGTGGTCGCCAACCCACGTCCCACTAGATGTGATCCCCTGGGGGGCCACGTCGTTTTAAAAGGCCTAACATCTAGGTTAAAAGCCCCTAATGTTCAGAGTGAAAGCGAAAATGGGAATGAAATGAACCTACTACTTACAACAACTTCGAACTACCGACTTACAGCACACTAGAAGAAGAAATGGAAAACAAAATATAAGAAGAAAATAAATACACTCAATCCTGGAAGAATGAGGATTGAGGGACATGGGAAGAAGGAGAGCCACAAAAGGTAGATGAGAAAGATAAAGAGGAGAGGGTCAAGGGAAAAAGGAACCCAGCTCAGGAATCCCTCGGGGTCACCATCTTCCGAGCACATCAGCCGTGCGCCGTGTAGAACTATCCATAGTGCACCATAAGTAGTGGGGATACACACACGCTGTCTCCTTGAGAGCTTTGAGCAGAAGGCATGAAAAAAAAAGTTCTGACCCATCGAAGAATCAGGATATCAGGAAATAAGAGACAAGGGCCAATTAAGGGGGATATTTAAAGACTCCCTAGGCCTCGGATACCCTAATACCGTCGGCGTCGGAAGAGAACAAGAGTTGATCAAGAAAAGTTGACTGGAAAGATGACAGAGAGGAGCCCGGCACAACTGTACTGTAAGTACTGTAGAAGCAATGCTGGGCTCAGCTGAGGTCCCGTGGTTGCCAACCCACTAGTTGTGAGCCCCTGGGGGATAAGAACAGTAGTAGGAGGAGAGATGGCTCAAAATGACTCCTTGAATACTAATACCAAGAACTGCCGTCCTAGAGGGCGATAGGTGGTCAAGTTATTCACGGCACGGATGGGCTCGCACTAGAAACCTGCAATTTTCTGAGCCATATAGACCTACATTAACAACTACTGGTTGAAGAGTAAGTAAAAAAAAAAGATACCCAGTACACGTTTAGCACATTATTGGTAGGGATATAATGACTGGTATCCTGTTTCCAAATTGATTTTCCAAGTAAATATAAAGGAAGTGAATTAAGAGCAAATGGAGAAGTATCGGAGGTCAAAATTTAACACTCTGGTTCACTGCACGTCATATGGTGCATTTAGTACACCAATCACCAGTCAAGTTATACAGTTTATGTGGTCAACCAGTAAGAGTTGTCTCCTCGCACGTGGTTCTTTTTCTCAAGTTATTAAGGTGGTTGTTGTGGTTCCGTGCACATGTATGTGTGTGGGGTATATATCTGATAACCTGTGACATTGTGATGACTGGGGTTAATTTTGAATTTAATTTGAAAATTAATTAATTAATACCTTAAGTCGATAATATAGTACCAGTTTCGGCCACATTGTGACCTACCTCGGTGGCATTATATATTAAATACGTTAAGTTGCAAGACTTGCATTCAAAAATTTGTTACCAAAATATTTCTAAAACACTAGTTGTCTAAAGGCTAAAAACGTATTAAAATTCTAAAAAACAGATCTGTTACAAGTATATATTGGTTGGTTGGTTGGTTGGTTCCTTAGTTTAGGGGCTGCGACAACGCGGTCATGTAGCCCCGTGTACTTTGGGTGTGTGTAGAATCTGTCTGATAACCTGTCTTAATTGTGATGACTGTATTAGTGTGTGTATCTGTTTTAATTCAAGTAAGGATAGCAGACGATCAATTTTTAAGTAGTTCCTACTTTTGCCGCTAAACGCCACCATCAACGACCAACTAGTTCAGAAATTAGTTACCAGATGCCACCGCAGTCGGCTCTTGACGACGAACATGGGAACCTAAGAACGTTAGTCAGTTGTTTAACCTATATTAATTTAGCTTAACACAGGTGTAATTAGTGGAAGGTTCTTTAACATGCCATAAATCTATGACATGGGACCGCTGGCTTTACTTCCCCTCCGAAGGAAGACATACTGAGGGATTTTAACGTTCTTAAAAAATCCGACGACTTCGGCCGGGTTTGAACCCGCTATCTTGGGCATAGAAGTTCAACATGCTACCAACTACGCCACCGAAGCCGCTCAAGTATATATTAAAAGTAATAAGATATAGTCCTTGAAACAAACCAGCTTGAAGTTGATAGTATCAGTAATGTGGATATTATATATCCGTAGAAATTTTGATGATCATGATAACTGTTGTTTTAAGGGGCCTAACATCTAGGTTATCGGTCCCTAATGGTTTGGGCAATCGTGAAGATGAAAATGAAATTTCAACTATAACTAAAATTAACTACTAACTTATGTACTAGAAGAAGAAATGGAAAACAAAACTCCCCCTGTGGGTGGGGGGTTTAGAATACACCGTACGGTATCCTCTGCCTGTCGTAAGAGGCGACTACAAGGGGGGACCTTGGCTATACTTTCAGGACTCCGTGTTGGTTTTTGATATGATGATGATGATAATTGTTGTTTTAAGGGGCCTAACATCGAGGTTATCGGCCCCTGATGGTTTGGGTGATCGTGAAGATGAAAATGAAAAGCGAACTTAAAACTAAAACTAACTACTAACCTACATACTAGAAGAAGAAATGGAAAACTAAAGGAGAATAAGGCAAATAAATGGACAGAAGGAAAAGAAATGCCCTCAACCCTCGGAGAAGGCGGATTGAGGGACTCGGAAGGAAGGAGAGCCATGAAAGGCATATAGGAAAGTGAAAGAGGAGAGGGTCCGCCCCAAAGGTAAGGGACGAAAGGAGAAAACGGACCCAGCTCAGGAATCCCTCGGGGTCGCCAACTCCCGAACTCACCAGCCGTGAGCCCCTGAGGGTGTAGCATTATCTAGGATGCACCAGAAGTGGTGGGGCTACATACACCCTGCCTCTTTAAGGGCCTAGAGCACAAGGCAGGAGGTAAAAGGAAGTGAAAAAGAAGGCTGACCCCTCGCAGAAGGAGGGTATCAGAAAAGATGAGGCAAGGGCCAATTAAGGCGGGAAAGGAAGAAGACTCCCTAGGCCTCGGATACCCTAATACCGTCGGGGTCAGAAGAGAACAAGAGTTGGCCAAGTGAGGTCGACAGGAAAGAAGACAGAGAGGAGCCCGGCACAAGTAAGTGGAAGCAATGCCGGACTCAACTGGGGCCCCGTGGTCGCCAACCCACTTCCCACTAGATGTGAGCCCCTGGGGGAGTTGGTTTTTGAATTGGACCCCCAGTGGGTGGGAGGAAGCGAATACATCCACGGTAATCCCTGGCAGCCGTAAAAGGCGACTAAAAGGGTTTCTCGGGTCGATGCCCTTTCGAGGGTTTGACAGTCAACTCTTAAAGACATACAAGCGTGCGGTATAACTCTCATTAGGTTATATCGCACTTCTTTCCGTTACTGCTTTCAGGGTCTAGCAACCAAAATTTCTATATGTGCGTGCTGGTAGGGGATGGGCCACTTACGCTTGCGACTAAGCTCGAAAGCCTGTTCCGGTCGTGGCCGCGCTGACAGGTGGGTGTGCCATGTACCCGTGCAGTAGTATCCGCCTGACTACCCAGGTCCCCGCACAGCCGAATGTCAGAGCTGTATAATTCAGTATATGCAAGGGGTACATGCCGATACGGCATTGTAAAACATCGGACCCCCGGGCAATGCCTTTCAAGCTAGGCGGGCCTTGCCCTGGCTGGGTAGCGCCTACTGTGACGGCCCGTGATCGGATGTCGTGATCGGATGTCGGTGGCATTCGGGGAGGATGATCTGGCCATGGGTTCAAAAAGAAAAATCCCCAAACAGGGTGGTCCTACACCCAAGTCTTTAACATTTGATTCCCTGCGGGGATCAACCCCCTGGGAACAATCTGTGCGTGAAAATCTTGGTGCTAGCACCCCCAAGTTTCTGGTAGCTACCAGAACAGATGGGGGTGATTTCAAGCTGGTAAAGAGTATTTTGTTTTCTCGCCACATAGAAGGTGTCTATGGTGAGCTTGAGAAAGTACAAAATATGAGGAACGGTAGCATGTTGCTCAAGACTAGGACTGGTGAGCAAGTTGAACAACTTTTGCAATGTGACCACTTTGGCGAAATACCCGTCAAAGTGGAAAAGCACACGTCCCTGAATCTGGTCCGAGGAGTTATTTTCCACCGGGACCTGATTCTGAACACTGACGAGGAGCTCAAGGAGGATCTGCAGCACCGTCATGTGGCTGATGTCCGGCGCATTACGCGCAAGGTCAATGGTCAAATCGTGGATACTGGTGCTTTCATTATTTCCTTTGAGCTTTCGGTGCTCCCGGAGAAAGTCAAGGTTACAAGTTACCGTTGTGACGTACGGCCTTATATCCCTCCACCAAAGAGGTGTTATAAGTGCCAGAAGTTCGGGCACATGTTATCCCGATGCTCGAGCCCAGAAATCTGCGGAACATGCGGTAAGGTACCACACGAAGCGGTAGAGTGCACAACACCTTATCAGTGCACTAATTGCCCTGGATTTCATTCTCCTCGGGACAGGAACTGCCCTGTCTTCCTGAGTGAGAAGAAAATTCAGGAGATCAAAACCCTGGATGGTCTCACCTACCAGGAAGCCCGCAAGAAGTACCATACCGCGATTGTTCCTTCGCCTACGATTGATTATCGAGTTATAATACCCAATTTGTTTCCGTCTACCTCATCTTTCGTACCAGCTGTGAAACCTGCAACTGAGTTTCCTGTTCCGAAACCAGCACCTACGATTATGACCAAAAGCCCGAAGGTGACTTCAACTCCACCTTCGGCCACCACGAAGGCTGTGCGAGCGAAGGCTGCTCCACCCGCACAGCAGGGTAGGAAGTTGAAGGCTTACTCCCCACTCGGTAGGAAGTCGAGGACTTCCTCCCCACCCAAACGGTCGGCGAAAGCCGCCCCGAAGCCGGCATCGTCGACCAGGGTCGGGAATTCGGCTCCTGACCCGTCTATATATCTTAAAGAGGAGGGGAAGAAGGGACCCCGCACTACGCATTCCCTTTCTCCAAAAAAGGGGAAGCCATCCGCCCTACCACCTGCGGATGCTTCTGCGCCTGGGGACGTTTCGGTCCCCAGATCTGCGCGCTCCCCACGGAGATCCCCCCCGCCGCCGAACTGCGTCTAGGAAATCTTCCGCCGAGTCGATTCACTCCACGACCTCGCCTGAGGACATGGAGATTATAGTCGACGTAGTGGCTGATGATCCTCCAGAGGTTACGTTGTAGGTTGCTGCTCCAACTTATTCCCTAGTTTATAAGTTCACACAATGGCACTGTTACAGTGGAATTATAACAGTAATGACAGGCATTTGACAGAGCTCCGTCAGCTTATTGCACAATACGCAGCGAGTATAGTCTGCCTACAGGAAACGAACCTCAGATCTGATCACGAGACTGTTCTGAGAGGTTTCCGACTATACCCTAATGAGCGACAAGACGCCGCCCGGGCTTCCGGGGGGCGTTTGTACCTTCGTTCGCTCTGACTGCTATAGTGAGGAGTTTCCACTCGCCACTCATCTGGAAGCTATTGTAGTTCGCGTGTCCTTGCCTACTATGACAACTGTTTGTAACGTGTACCTTCCACCGAACCAGCCCCTTGATATTAATGACGTCTTTGATCTTGTTAATCAACTTCCAGTCCCTTTCCTACTCGTGGGTGATTTCAACTCTCATCACCCCCAATGGGGATCAACATCTTCCTGTCCCAGAGGAAGGGACGTGGAGGGCTTAATTCAAGGGTTGGATTTATCTCTATTAAATAAAGGGGAAGCTGAAGCCTCCGTGGCTTAGGTGGCAGCACGCCGGCCTCTCGCCGCTGGTTCCGTGGTTCAAATCCCGGTCACTCCATGTGAGATCTGTGCTGGACAAAACGGAGGGAGACAGATTTTTCTCCGTGTACTCCGGTTTTCCCTGTCAACATTTAATTCCAGCAACACTCTCCACTATCATGTCATTTCATCTGTCATTCATATAATCATTGCACCAGAGGAGTGCGTCAGGCCTCGGCAGCCGGCACAGTCCATACCCTCGCCGCTAGATGGGGGCTTCATTCATTCCGTTCCTGACCCGGTCGGAGACTGGAAGCAGGCTGTGGATTTTCATTTTCAAATACAGGGGAAGCTACACATTTTAACTTAGCGCACGGCACGTACTCACACATTGACTTGAGTGTGTGTAGCCTTGCGCTGGTCCCCTATTCGGTTGGTATGTACACGACAACCTCTGTGACAGTGACCATTTCCCGATCGTTCTTACACTTCTGAACCAGAAGCCCGTGGAGTTCCCCAGTCGTTGGGTGCTTAAACGGGCAAATTGGCCCTCGTTTCAAGAACGAGTTGTGTTCGTTGATCTTGGTTGCCAGAGCGTCGATGACGAGGTACAGAACATCACCGATGTGCTTCTTGCTGCCGCCGAAGAGTCCATTCCATCCTTTTCTGGGACTCCTCGTCGCAAACTCGTCCCTTGGTGGACAGAGGATATTGCAGCGGCAATACGAGACCGTCGTCGAGCTCATAAGCACTACCGTCGGCGTCCAACGATGGCCAATTTGATGGCGTTTAAGAAATTTCGTGCCAAGGCTCGGATTCTTATTCACCAGAGTAAGAAACAATCCGGGGAACGGTATGTTTCTTCTATTACGGCACATACCCCCTTTTCTCAAGTGTGGACTAAACTTCGACGCATTTCGAGAATTCAGACATCTTCTACTGTACTGGGAATTTCCATTGATAATGAATTGGTTACAGTTCCTTATCGCGTTGCAAACCATCTCGCCTCGTATTTTGCGGATATATCCGGTTCCAATAACTATGACCCTGCCTTCGTGGCCCTGAAGCGCGAAGCGGAACGTTTCCAGCTTAGTTTTGCTTCCCGTTCTTCGTAGGAGTAAAACGTGCCCTTTACGGAGTGGGATCTCCGCGGAGCGTTGGCGCTCTGCAGGGGCACGTCTCCCGGCCCGGATAATATTCACAACCAGATGCTTAAGCACCTTAACGAAGAGAGCATTCGTTATTTGCTCAGGGTGTTTAACCGAATTTGGTTCGAAGGTGTGTTTTCAGCGCAATGGCAGGAAGATATCATTACACCTATCCTGAAGCCCGATAAGGATCCCAATTTGACAGGGAGTTACAGACCTATTTGACTCACTAACGGTCTGTGCAAGCTCTTTGAGAGGATGGTCAATCGGCGTCTGGTGTGGGTCCTGGAGAAACGGGGACTCCTGTCTGAATACCAGTGTGGTTTCAGGGCGTCTCGGTATACCAACGGCCATCTGGTACGCCTGGAGACCGCCATACAGGACGCTTTTCTCCGGAGACAGCACCTAGTCGCTCTTTCTTTGACCTCGAGAAGGCCTATGACTCCAGTTGGCGTTATGACATCCTCTCTACCCTGCATCAATGGAAATTCCGAGGTAACTTGCCGGTTTTTATTTCGAATTTTCTGTCCCTTCACCTGTTCCGTGTCCGAATAGGGGGGACATATTCCCAATATATTATACAGGAAAACGGAGTCCCACAGGGATCGTTTCTTAGCGTAACATTATTTGCGATTGCCATAAACGGTATAGTCACTGCTGCTGGTCCAGTAGTGGTACCGTCGCTATATGTAGACGACTTCGCTCTGCATTATAGTGCGCAAAATATGTCGGTCGCTGAACGACAGCTACAACAATCTATTCGGAGAGTGGAACGGTGGACACTAGAGCATGGCTTTCGATTCTCTACCGCTAAGTCCTCGGTTGTCCATTTCTGCCGAAAGCGCACTCTCCATCCTGATCCTGTGCTTTATCTGGGCAATGAAGCTTTGTTGTTGCTGCGTACCAGTTCTTTGGGCTCCTTTTCGTCAGAAATTGACGTGGGAGCCACACGTGCGGTGTTTGAAAATTGCCTGTGCTAAGAAACTCAACATGTTGCGGTTTCTTAGCGGCACATCATGGGGGGCGGACCGCGCGGTGCTCCTACGTTTTTATAAGGCACTGATTTTATCTAGATTAGATTATGGAAGTGTAGCATATGGTTCGGCCCGTAAGTCAGTGCTTGTTAAACTGGACAGTGTCCACCACGGCGGTGTGAGAGTGGCGATGGGTGCCTTTCGGACGAGCCCAGTCGTCAGCTTGCTCGCCGAGGCTGGCGTACCTCCTTTACACCTGAGGCGCAAACAAGACTGCCGACCTATGCTGCAACTATTCGACAGATGCCACTTCATCCAAGCTCTCCCTGTTTGTTTTTCAATCCGAATCGCCGGCTGTATGATGCGCTCGCCCGAGCCACTCGGCCGGCGAGGATTCGCTTGGATGACTTATACCGTCAGTTCCGATTTCCTTCTGTCCCCTGTATCGTCCAAGTACCTAGCAAGGCCCCTCCGTGGATGGTCTCTCGTCCTGACATCATCCTGGATCTGCACACCGGCCCCAAGTCGGACACGGACTCCTCCGTTCATCGGAGGCTGTTCCAGTCCGTGGTGAGCCGGTATCCGGGATCAGGGCTTCTATTCACGGACGGTTCGAGGGTAAACGAGAAAGTAGGCTGTGCATGAGGATCGTCTGTTTCAATTTTCACTTCCCGAGGCCTGTGACGTGTACACAGCGGAGCTCTATGCCATCTTAGAGGCTCTGCGGTACACGTTATCAGACAATCCCCAGCACTTTCTTGTGTGTACAGACTCTCTGAGTGCGATGCAAGCGATCGATGTGTGTTTCCCGAAGCACCCGTTGGTCCAGCGTGTGCACGACCTGCTCGTCAGTTCGCGTAACGCTGGAACCGGGGTGACCTTTGTGTGGCTTCCTAGCCACATGGGTATTGCGGGAAACGAGCTTGCTGATCAGGCGGTGAGAGAGGCAGTCGCACTTTCCTCGCTACCGTATAAGGTGCCTGCTAGTGATGTGCGCCCTCAGTTGCGGCATTCGATCCTGTCGCATTGGGAGGAGGCATGGCGTGCCACGCTTCCACCCAACAAACTGAGAGGCATCAAGGAAACAACGAAGGTGTGGAAATCTTCCTTCCGATCTCTCCTGAAGGAAGCTGCAGTACTCTGTCGACTCCGGATCAGCCATGGGATTGCTACGCACTCCTACTTGCTAAAGAGAGAAGATCCCCCTTGTTTCCTTGCGGCGTGCACCTAACCGTGGCACACCTTCTCTTGGAGTGTGTGGATCTGGCCGATCTGCGAAGGCCTCTTAAACTGCCTAATACCCTCTCCCTTATTCTCCGTGATGACGAGCCGTCAGCTGTCCTCGTCATCCGGTTCATGAGGGAGAGTGGTTACTTTTTTAAGTTTTAATGTGTAGTTACGACTTTCAATTCAGGTAAACCTTTTTTATGTTTTTTATTGTGTTCATCTATTTTATTTTTCACTATGCCTTATTTGTTTTATCCTTTTTTACCATCCGCCTTTTATTCTTTTTATTCAAATAAGGCATAATTTGTGGGGCTCACTGTCTGTTTTATAAACACCATTTTCGTTTCATCCATGGCAGTGAGTTGTTTTTATCTACATCCTTATTTCACGCCATTTCATGTCAATAGAGGTCGATAACCTCGATGTTAGGCCCCTTAAAACAACAATTATCATCATCATCATCATCATCATGGAAAACAAAAGGAGAATAAGGCTAATAAAGGACAGGAGGAAAAGAAATGCCCTCAACCCTCGAAGAATGTGGATTGAGGGACTTGGAAGGAAGGAGAGGTGATGATGATGATGATGATAATTGTTGTTTTAAGGGGCCTAACATCTAGGCTATCGGCCCCTGATGGTTGGGGTGATCGTGAAGATGAAGATGAAATGCAAACTTAAAACTAAAACTAACTTACCAACCTACATACCAGAAGAAGAAACGGAAAACTAAAGGAGAATAAGGCAAATAAAGGACAGGAGGAAAAGAAATGCCCTCAACCCTCGAAGAATGTGGATTGAGGGACTTGGAAGGAAGGAGAGCCATGAAAGGCTGATAGGAAAGTGAAAGAGGAGAGGGTCGGCCCCGAAGGTAAGGGACAAAAGGGGAAATCGGGCCCAGCTCAGGAATCCCTCGGGGTCTCCAACTCCCGAACACTCCAGCCGTGAGCCCTGAGGGTGTAGCATTATCTAGGTTGCACCAAAAGTGGTGGGGCTACATACACCCTGCCTCCTTGAGGGCCTTGAGCAGAAGGCAGGAGAGAACATGAAAAGAAAAAGAAGGCTGACCCCTCGCAGAAGGAGGGAATCAGAAAAGATGAGACAAGGGCCAATTAAGGCGGGAAAAGAAGAGACTCCCTAGGCCTCGGATACCCTAATACCGTCGGGGTTGGAAGAGAACAAGAGTTGACCAAGTGAGGAAAGAAGACCGGGAGGAGCCCGTCACAAGTAAGTGGAAGCAATGCCGGACTCAGGTGGGGCCCCGTGGTCGCCAACCCACTATTCTTCTTCGCCGCAATTTGTTTTTTTGAGTCATACTGATAAAGCTCGTTGAAATGAAAACTAAAACTAAAACCAAATACCGACTTAAAACTGTCACAATGTTCACGAAAAAGACGAAGAAGAAAGACAAAAGAAAAATAATAATAATAATAAGATGATGATGATGATGATAATTGTTGTTTTAAGGGGCCTAACATCTAGGTTATCGGCCCCTGATGGTTTGGGTGATCTGGAAGACGAAAATGAAAAGCGAACTTAAAACTAAAACTAACTACTAACCTACATACTAGAAGAAGAAATGGAAAACTAAAGGAGAATAAGGCAAATCAAGGACAGGAGGAAAAGAAATGCCCTCAATCCTCGAAGAAGGCGGATTGAGGGACTTGGAAGGAAGGAGAGCCATGAAAGGCATATAGGAAAGTGAAAGAGGCGAGGGTCCGCCCCAAAGGTAAGGGACAAAAGGGGAAAACGGACCCAGCTCAGGAATCCCTCGGGGTCGCCAACTCCCGAACTCACCAGCCGTGAGCCCCTGAGGGTGTAGCATTATCTAGGGTGCACCAGAAGTGGGTGGGCTACACACACCCTGCCTCCTTAAGGTAGATGATGATGATAATTGTTGTTTTAAGGGGCCTAACATCTAGGTTATCGGCCCCTGATGGTTTGGGTGATCGTGAAGATGAAAATGAAAAGCGAACTTAAAACTAAAACTAACTACTAACCTACATACTAGAAGAAGAAATGGAAAACTGAAAGAGAATAAGGCAAATAAAGGACAGGAGGAAAAGAAATGCCCTCAACCCTCGAAGAAGGCGGATTCAGGAACGTGGAAGGAAGGAGAGCCATGAAAAGCAAGTAGGAAAGTGAAAGAGGAGAGGGTACGCCCCCAAAGGTAAGGGACAAAAGGGGAAAACGGACCCAGCTCAGGAATCCCTCGGGGTCGCCAACTCCCGAACTCACCAGCCGTGAGCCCCTGAGGGTGTAGCATTATCTAGGGTGCACCAGAAGTGGTGGGGCTACATACACCCTGCCTCCTTAAGGGCCTAGAGCACAAGGCAGGAGGTAAAAGGAAGAGAAAAAGAAGACTGACCCCTCGCAGAAGGAGGGTATCAGAAAAGATGAGACAAGGGCCAATTAAGGCGGGAAAGGAAGAGACTCCCTAGGCCTCGGATACCCTAATACCGTCGGGGTCAGAAGAGAACAAGAGTTGACCAAGTGAGGTCGACAGGAAAGAAGACAGAGAGGAGCCCGGCTCAAGTAAGTGGAAGCAATGCCGGACTCAGCTGGGGCCCCGTGGTCGCCAACCCACGCCTCCTTAAGGGCCTAGAGCACAAGGCAGGAGGTAAAAGGAAGAGAAAAAGAAGGCTGACCCCTCGCAGAAGGAGGGTATCAGAAAAGATGAGACAAGGGCCAATTAAGGCGGGAAAGGAAGAGACTCCCTAGGCCTCGGATACCCTAATACCGTCGGGATCAGAAGAGAACAAGAGTTGACCAAGTGAGGTCGACAGGAAAGAAGACAGAGAGGATCCCGGCACAAGTAAGTGGAAGCAATGCCGGACTCAGCTGGGGCCCCGTGGTCGCCAACCCACGCCCACAAGATGTGAGCCCCTGGGGGGATAATAATAAGAAGAACAAGGCAAATAAAAATGAGGGGGAAAAGGAAATGTCCTTGACCCTGGAAGAATGATGAATGAAGGACGTGGAAAGAAACAGAGCCATGAAAGGCAGATAGGAAAGGGAAATAGGAGAATATCCACTCCAAAGTCAATGGTTACAGGGGGGAAACCGGACACAGCTCAGGAACCTTTCGGGGTCACCAACTTCCGGTCTCACCAGCCGTCAGACCTTGAGGGTGTAGCACTATTAAGGTTGCACCATGCATAATGGGGTTTCATACACCTTACCTTCTTTAGAGTTTTGTGCAGAAGACAGGAGATATAAAAAAAAAAGAAAGAAGTTTGATACCTCGAAGAATGAGAAAATCAGGAAAGATAAGACAAGGGTCTGTTAAGGCAGGGAAATGACACCCTAGGCCTCAGATACCCTGATACCATCGGGGTTAGAATAGAACAAGTGTTGACCTAGGAAGGTCAACAGGTAAGAAGACAAAGAGGGTCCCCCACAAGTAAGTGGAAGCGATACCGAACTCAACTGAAGATTTGTGGTTACTAACCCGTGTCCCACTAGTTGTGGGAGACCTCAGAAGGAAGCAGAATGGTGATTTTTATTTTAAGAGCTTGATTTGTGGGACATGAGGACATCCGTTGAAATAAATGTTAGGCATTAATTACTTTTGCATCCTGGGGTCAGCTCTAATGTCCCACACTCAAACAGAGAGAGGTGATGCATTTCTCAGGTGCACAAGATTGTCATTAATGTCATGATGTATTTGCTGTTAACATCAAAGGTTTAATTGACCAGACAATAATTTATAGTATTTTGTATTCATTATGCAGACATACGTTCTTAGTAATTACATTTGTACGTGCAGATTGATCCGTGATGAAAGGAACGGGTGTATAATGATAGCCTTACTTACTCTCACACCGAAGTGAAAATACTGGGCGTCTGTTCTTGAACCCTTGCATTAGATGAGTTTCATTTGCATATATTGTGGACTGGCGGCTGTCAACGTCTTCTGTCCAGTGCCATCACGTTCACACGACAAGAGCGCAAGGGTATCCAAACCGTGTAATTAGACGGATTTGCTTACCTCTCACGAGGAAGTTCTCGCAGGTTGCTATTGCAATTGCAAAGAAGTTTTGGTTTGCATTTAAGAGTTTTACATGTACATTACAAATAAGCACAGAATATTTGCCATGGACAATTAGGCATACACTGCACCTTTCAAGCATGGGCATGTTCAGTCACTGAGTTCAATAAATGGGTTGTTGGTAGATTTGGGCAAAAGATTGCGAGGATGAATATGAGATGCGGAACAGAGAGTAATCTATTCAATTCTTATCACAACTACAATAATTGTGTTGACCAAAGCCAAACTGCAGGGGCGTAGCCACTGGAGGTTCAACGTCACGAGGACAATTTGCCTATTCCAAATTCTAGTTCCCTCACGAGGAAAGAGTTACTGAAGGCAATTACTGGCCCGTAGCTAGATATGGCGACTTCAAACCAGAGAGGTTTAAAACACCTCCCGAAAGTATTTTTGATGTTCAAACTCAGTGTGACCTGGAAGACTGCTTAATGCAGGCATTCATTAGGTGCTCCTACTGTGATAAACAACCTCATCTCCGGCACTTTATACTCTGTGGACATATTCACCCTCTTTTTTTTTGCCCAGAGCTACCAACAACCCACTTTTTGAACTCTGACTGGATATGCGCATGCTTGTAAGGTGCAGTGTAATTGTCCATGGCAAATATTGTGCATTTATTAGTAATGTACATGTAAAATTCTTACATGCAAACCAAAACTTTTTTGCAATTGCGATCGCAACTCGCGCTAACTACCTGTCAGTACGTAACTTGAGCTATAAACAGCCCCTAATATTAATTAATTATTTTTATCACATTCATTTCACCTCATAAGTAGGACACATCAACATATCGCTTGTTTGCAAGACGGTATGACAACTTCTTTTAGGGTGGTACATTGAGAAACGAGCGAACAATGGAACAGGTCTCCAAGATGACGGCCTTCTGCATGGTGATATGTAGACCAGGATGTATTCCCAATATTTCTAGATTGCGAGCCAACGATTTAGGGATGCTGACGGTAGAAGAAATGATGATGATGATGATGATAATTGTTGTTTTAAGGGGCCTAACATCTAGGTTATCGGCCCCTGATGGTTTGGGTGATCGTGAAGATGAAAATGAAATGCAAACTTAAAACTAAAACTAACAACGAACCTACATACTAGAAGAAGAAATGGGAAAACGAAAGGAGAATAAGGCAAATAAAGGACAGGAGGAAAAGAAATGCCCTCAACCCTCGAAGAATGCGGATTGCGGGACTTGGAAGGAAGGAGAGCCATGAAAGGCAGATAGGAAAGTGAAAGGAAGAGACTCCCTAGGCATCGGATACCCTAATACCGTCGGGGTCGGAAGAGAACAAGGGTTGAACAAATGAGGTCGACAGGAAAGAAGACAGAGGAGGCCGGCACAAGCAAGTAGAAGCAATGCCGGACTCAGTTGGGGCCCCGTGGTCGCCAACCCACGTCCCACTAGATGTGAGCCCCTGGGGGGGGGGGGGGGTAGAAGAAATGACTGAACAGAACCACTACACTCTTCGTGGCAAAATTCCGGCACCCCGGCATCTCTAAAAAGCCATGGTAGTTAAAGGGACGTAAAACCAGTAACATTATTATTATTAGAACCACTACACTTTCCTGTCTCCACATTTGCCGTATTTCCTCAGCCAAGGGCAGATATTTGGTTATCTTCTCACAGCAGATTCGCCACAACTTGATCCTGGATTGCTACCATGAATCCTTCAGTCTCAGTGAATAGGTCCGCATGACTCAACCAGCTGTTCGACGCATCAATGTCGACATGATGATGATGATAATTGTTGTTTTAAGGGGCCTAACATCTAGGTTATCGGCCCCTGATGGTTTGGGTGATCGTGAAGATGAAAATGAAATGCGAACTTAAAACTAAAACTAACTACTAACCTACATACTCGAAGAAGAAATGGAAAACTAAAGGAGAATAAGGCAAATAAAAGGACAGAAGGAAAAGAAATGCCCTCAACCCTCGGAGAAGGCGTATTGAGGGACTTGGAAGGAAGGAGAGCCATGAAAGGCAGATAGGAAAGTGAAAGAGGAGAGGGTCCGTCCCAAAGGTAAGGGACAAAAGGGGAAAACGGACCCAGCTCAGGAATCCCTCGGGGTCGCTAACTCCCGAACTCACCAGCCGTGAGCCCCTGAGGGTGTAGCATTATCTAGGGTGCACCAGAAGTGGTGGGGCTACATACACCCTGCCTCCTTATGGGCCTAGAGCACAAGGCAGGAGGTAAAAGGAAGACAAAAAGAAGGCTGACCCCTCGCAGAAGGAGGGTATCAGAAAAGATGAGACAAGGGCCAATTAAGGCGGGAAAGGAAGAGACTCCCTAGGCCTCGGATACCCTAATACCGTCGGGGTCAGAAGAGAACAAGAGTTGACCAAGTGAGGTCGACAGGAAAGAAGACGGAGAGGAGCCCGGCACAAGTAAGTGGAAGCAATGCCGGACTCAGCTGGGGCCCCGTGGTCGCCAACCCACGCCCACAAGATGTGAGCCCCTGGTTGGTCAATGTCGACATGTTTCTGGTTGAGATCATACGGATGAAGACCGTGCAGAGCTTTCTGCGTCCACTGATGAAGCTTGATGGCTGAACATTCCCCATCAGTGGCTAACTGTATATCCCTTACGTGTAGTAGATCCAGCTTTGTGCACTTGTCATCTGCCTTCACAGCGGCTTCATGTACGGGAGAATCATGTCTGCTCAGAAAGTATCTCGGAAGGTTCCTCACTTGCCTTGCATGTAACTGGATAATGTCCGTGAGCCCTCGTCCACCTCTTTGACGCGGGATTGTCAATCGCTCAACTGCTCACTTAGTGTGGAGACATCTGTGTTTTGTTAAGATGGTACGTGTCCTAATTAGGATGTTCTCCAAGTCCGTCTGCGTCCATTGGATAATATCGAAAGTGCAGGTCAGAGCAGGAATAGCATACTTAGGTGTTAATAGCCTTGAAGGTGTTCTTTCCGTTCAACTTTGATTTGAAAATCTTATTAAGGCGTTGATTGTAAGTAACTACGGTACTATCTTTATGATCAATTCGATCAGATTGCAGGAGACCAAGAAATCTGTAGGTCTCATTACCTTCCATAGGCTTTATGAAACAACCATGATCAAGTTGAAATGATCTGTCCTCTAATGTTCCTCGTCGAATGGTGAGGGTGGGACACTTATCTAACCTGAAAGACATTCCAATATCAGAAGAAAATGAAGCAGCTAATGCAATTTGATTGATGTGTTTCTCAGAGGATGCATATAGTTCAATGTCATCCATGTACATCAAATGAGAAATTTAGTGTTTCACTATACCACGGTGCTTAATTGGAAAACCAAACTTTGCATTGTTCAGCAATGATGAAAGCGGATTGAGCACCAAACAGAACCATAGAGGGCTCAAGCTGTCACCCTGAAAGATACCTGTTTTGATTCGAATAAATCCCGATTCCATACATGTGACTCAATTACACATTACTAAATTGGTTCCCCAATGGAGCAGCATATATTGCAGACTTATAATGATGGCAGGATCAACTTTATAAGTTATTGTACATCTTCAGGGTTTGAATTAACCATGAATGGGCCACTGAATAAATAGCTTTCTTGTAATCAATAAAGGTCATGTAGAGGTTACGCATCATCTTTCCTGCTTATTCCATAGTAACTGCATCGATTACAAGTTGAGCTTTGCAACCTTGAGACTCCTTCATGCACACCTTCTGCTTCTCAGGCAGGATGTTATAAAGATGTATGTGTTCATAAGTCTTACGAGCAATGCAAGATGTAAATATCTTATACAGGGTGCACAGACCGGTGATAGGTTGATATATGGAAGGGTCATTCATTGGTTCTCTCACCCTTTGGCAGAAGGAATGTTTTCCCGCGCATCAAAGTAAGGGGGGATAAGCTGCGGATTTTGGATCAAATCTGTGTAGCACTGGGCAAGATGCTCATAAGTGCAACTAAAATGCTTGATCCAAAAGTTGTGGACACTGTCTGATCCTACTGCTTTCCAATTTTGGGTTTCCTTAACCACACGGGTCACATCTTCAGTTGATACAGAAGATGATTATGATAATTGTTGTTTTAAGGGGCCTAACATCTAGGTAGTCGGCCCCTAATGGAGTGATGATGATGATTGTTGTTTTAAGGGGCCAACATCTAGGTTATCGGCCCCTAATGACCTGGGTGATAGCGAAAAAGATAATGAAACTGAAACCAGAACGCAAATTAAGTGAGACGGAAAATACTTACAAAAAGGAACTCAGATTGAAACAACGCACAAAATGTTCTTACAGAAGGGAATTTAGAACGAAAAGATTCACAAAATGAAGGCTAGGTTCAAAATACGTACAAAATGCAATGTGGCGTCGAAATACCTACAAAATGCAATTGAAATTCAAAATACTTACAAAATGCAAATGAGATCGAAATTACTTACAAAATGCAATTGAAATTGAAAATACACGATGCAATTCAGATTGAAATATCCCAGTTCCAATCCAAATTATTCACAAAGTGCAATTGAAATGCAAAATACTTACAAAATGCAATTGAAGTTGAAAATGCTTACAAAATGTACGGTAGATTCAAACGACTCATGTGGATTGACAATACTTACAAAATGCAATTTAGATAGAAAATACTTGACAAAATGTAATTTAGATTCAAAATATCCACAAAATGCAATTAAGAATCAAAATATGTGCAAAATGCCCACCAAACAAAACGCAATTTAGATTCAAAATTCGTGCGAAATGCGGTTTTGGTTGAAAATACTTACAAAATGCAATTGAAATTCAAAATTCTCACTAAAAGGCCAGGCTACCTGCATTGAAAGACTTACCAAAAAGCAATTTAGATTGTCAATCTTTACAAAATGCAATTGAAGTTCAAAACAATGCGAGATGTAATTTAGATCGAAAAAAACTTACTAAATGCAACGTAGATTAAAAATACCTTTAAAAAACGCTAAAAGGGAATTTAGATACACGGTGAACCAAGTAACAACAAGTAGTTCCGTGAAGAACTATACAGCCTATTTTCATATATCCTACTCATGTTAATTGCCACTATGAACATACAAAATTTCAGTTTAATTGCTGTAACAGATTCGTAGATATTGAGAACCGTCTAAATATTTCAGATTGTCGCCAGGTTGGATTTTTATTTTTGTACTATTACATTAATATTATTGTGTACGTGTGGTATTCAAACTTCAATCGCATGATTAGAACACAAGAAGTAAAAACGAGATTTTAAAATTACGCACAGCAGCCATCTTGTGATTATGCAAACAATTGAAATAAATTAGATGCCAGTGGATCAACATTTGTATAAGCATTTAACTTGCAACGTTTCACGACACTCGGATAGTTAATTCGCGAGAAACGACCATTTAAATATTTATACTTCGCGTCGCCACCATGTTGGATTTGTGCTCACCAGGTTACTGAAGTCCTATAGGTGAACATATGTTCATAGTCTCTATGAACATAAAAAAAAACAGTTTGGTTGCTGTAAAAGATTCATAGATATTGAGAACCGTCTAAATATTTCGGAAGCTCGCCATTTAGGATCTTAATATGTATAGGCCAAAGAGTTATGTACCATTCAAGGACAATTATTGCCTAGGTTCCTTATTCAAACTTTCACTTCGATCGCATGATTACGACACAAGAAATAAAAACTTAATTTTAAAATTTCGCACAGTCACCATCTTGAGGTTATGTAAACAATTGAATTAAATTAGATGGCAGTGCATTACAATCTGCAAAATCATTTACTGTACCACATTACACTGCGCTCAGAGAGTTAAATCACGAGAAAAGTCTATTAAAATGTTTCAAATTCGCTTGGTCGCCATGTTCGTTTTGTACTTTACAGGTTTATGAAATATATATAGGTAAACTTGTATCAGTACCCTTTATCATCGTACAAAATTGCAGGGTGATATCGGTAATAGTTTCGGAGATATAGAATGTCAGTGAAATATTTCGCACAGCCGCCATTTTTAGGTTATGTAAACAATTGAACTAAATTAGATTCCAGTGCATTACAATGTGTATAAACATTTGCTGTACCAAGTTTCATCACGTTTGGATAGTTAAATCGCGAGAGAAGTCTATTTAAAAGTCTCAAATTCGCTTGACCGCCATGTTGGTTTTGTAGTCACCAGGTTTTCGAAAGTCTCATAGGTGAACTTCTAGTAGTGCCCTTTATCACCGTACACAATTTCAGGGCGATATCGGCAATAGTTTCGGAGATATTGAATGCTAGAGAAATATTTCGCACAGCCGCCATGTTGGATTGGTGAGACGTAACAAAATTTGAAGGGCACGGTCGAGGTCGCCGGGAATAGTGCTATGAACTTACCGAGTTTCATTGAAATAGATCCAGCCGTTTAGATTTTATTAGGGACACACACACACCTCTCTCTCTCTCTCACACACACACACACACACACACACGCGCGCGCGCGCACAGACACACACGGACAAAAGGTGATCTCATAAGCCTATTATTTTCAAAATTGCCCATTTGTGTTCCAGGATCGTCAAGATTCCTATAGAACCGTTTCGCATTGGTAACAAATAACTTGTTTTTTGCTTTCGTTCATTTGATTCTTTATATCGACGTAATCTCTGTGCCTTTGCTTCAAGCTGTAGTTTTAATGCATCTAGGATCTCAAGGGGGCTACGGTTCGGTGGATTGTACTTTGCATATTTACTCTTCGTATGGCTCAACATTTGAACACAATGAACAACCTTCTTACTTCTATTGCCTGCAACATACTGATGCATTCTTCCGATATTTACTCTCAGTTCATCAACAGACTTTCGTAAACGTGTCTCCCAAGCTGGCATCATTTTCTGTCGACCTGAGGTATATTTAGGTCACCATAATCTACCTCCTGTCACTCGTATCACAGCTATCGCTCCAGCTAAATTGCAGTCTGAACATGGTTGAAATAATATGATTTCTGGTGCAGATGCTGAGAGAGAATGACGTTCATTATTACAACAGCGATAGCAAGTTTCTTAGAGCAATGTTGGTTCGTGATTATGGGCCGCTCTATTGGATCAGTCCCTTCAAATTCTATGAGACCTTTCCCAAATTCATCTTCGAGTTGTTTCCGCACTGGTTCTCCGAGTGCTTCCGGTGATATTCTTACATCTTTGTCATCTGAAGGAAGATCGGTGTGCTTTTGTTCATTGACCAGACGTGTACTCTCCTAATCCATGGATTCGTCTACCGAGTTATGAGTATTTTCGGCAGCTACGTCAACCATTAGCAGCTTGAGGTGATGTTCTGGGATACGTTTCTTCAAAACTATAGCACGGCGCTGATCTGCTATTAAATGCCCTTAACCCTCGAAGAATGAAAACTGAGGGACTAAGAATTAAATAGTTCCATGAAAGGCAGATATGAAAAGAAAAGAGAGTACGTCTCAAAAGTCAATGGAAGAACGGGAAAAAGGAACCCAGCTTAGGAATCACTTAGGGATCGCCAACTCCCGAACTTACCAGCCGTAAGCCCTTTAGGGTGTAGCACTATCCAGGGTGCACCTTAGGTGGTGGGGCTATACACACTCTGTCTCCTTTAGGGACTTGAGCAGAAGGCAGGAGATACCATGAAGAGAAAAGAAGAGGCCTGACCCCCAGAAGAATGAGGGTATCAGGAAAAATGAGACAAAGGTCAATTAATGCGGGAAAATGAAAGACACCTTAGGCCTCGGATAGCCATAAACCGTCGGGATCGTAAGAGAACAAGATTTGACCAAGAAAATTCGACAGGAATGATAAAAGAGAGGAGCCCGGCAGAAGTTATTGGAAGCAATTTCGGACTCACCTGGGTCGCAATAGTTATGAACCCTGAGGGGAGTTGTCAACTATAACGGGACGTTATTCCAAAATGAAACAAGTAGTTCCGTGAAGAACTATACAGCCTATTTTCATATATCCTACTTACGTTATCCCTCAGTATGCCTTCCTTCGGAGGGGAAGTAAAGCCGGCGGTCCCATGTCGTAGATTTATGGCATGTTAAAGAACCTTCCACTAATTACACCTGTGTGAAACTAAATTGTATAGATTAAGAATGTAAACAACGCTCTTAGGTTTCTACGTTCGTTGCCAAGAGCCGATTGCAATGGCGTCTAGTAGCTAAGTTCTGAACTAGGCCTAGTAGTCGTTGACGGTGGCGTTTGGCGGCAAACAAAGGAACTATTTGAAAAAATCAACGTTGCAGTCCTTACTTGAATTAAAAAACAGATACACACACTAATACAGCCAACACAATTAACACCGGTTATCAGACAGATTCTACACACACCCAAAGTACACGGGGCTACATATCCGCGTTGTCGCAGCCCCTAAACTGAGGAACCAACCATCCTACTTACGTTAATTGCCTCTATCAACATACAAAATTTCAGTTTGATTGTTGTAATAGAATCGTAAATATTGAGAATCGACTAAATATTGTGGATGGTCGCCATGTTAGATTTTTATATATGTAGGTCTTAGAGTTATGTACTGTTACATGAAGATTATATTGTACGTGTAGTATTCAAACTTCAATCGCATGATTAGGACACAAGAAGTAAAAACGCGATTTAAAAATTTCGCACAGCTGCCAATTTTTGGTTATGGAAACGATTGAAAAAAAAATTAGATGCCAGGGGATTAACATTTGTATAAGGATTTACTGTATTAAGTGTCACTGCACTCAGATGGTTAAATTGCGAGAAACGACCATTTAAATTCGCAAATTCGCTTGGCCACCATGTTGGTTTTGTAGTTAGCAGGTTTTCGAAAGTCTCATAGGTGAACTTGCAGTAGTTCCCTTTATCACCGTAAAATATTCAAGGGTGATATCGGTAATAGTTTTGGAGATATTGAATGCTGGTGAAATATTTCGCACTGCCGTCATGTTGGATTGGTGAGACGTAACAAAATATGAAGGGTACGGTCGAGGTCGAACTAGTGCTATAAACTTACTGAGTTTCATTGAAATCGCTCCAGCCGTTTAGAAGTTATTAGGGGAGGGACACACACCATCACACACACACGCACACACACGGACAAAAGGTGATCTCGTAAGGCTTTTTTTTTCACAAATGAAAATAGACTAAAAATCAGTTTATGATTAATTGCAGAGCTTAACTGCTACCCACCTTTGGAGCTGTTTATAAGGACCGACACACACACACACACACACACACACACACACACACCATCACAGTTCAGTTTTGCATAAACTTAAGTTAGTTTTCCTCGAATATAATTATACTCAGACACATGCGTTTGCGGAATACTTACAAGTACACGTTTATGCCTTGTTTCCCTTCTTGTTGAAATTCTCCCTTCTGTTACGTGCTCTGTATTACTGAGTTACAAGTTCATCCCCTTGGCAGCGCTTATGTTTCTCAATGACAGACAAACATTAATCCCATGATCAGTTCGGTGTCAAAATTCAAAGAATTAATTGATCGAATTATAATTTGTATTATTTGATATTCATAATGTAGCCATCCGTACTCGATTACTACATTTGTTACTGTAGATTGATAGTTGAAGAGAATCCTAATGATAGCTTTGCTTACTCTCACACCGAAGTGATCTTGAACCCTTGCATTAGATGAGTTTCATTTGCATATATTGTGGACTGGAGGCTGTCAACATATTCTGTCCAGTCTCATTACTTTCACACGACAAGAGAGCGGATGTATTTCCAAACCATGAAATTACGAAGCCAATAGCTAATTTCAGTTCTTCTTCTCTCCAGTTCCAGTTTAATTGATGCAATGCCTCCAGAGGTGATCTTTCAGGCTGTTATTGTCACTCCTCTTGTTTTTACTGCTCTTTTAGGCTAGCTCGAGGCTGTAATGATACGATAAGATCATCTAGAGTGGCTCAATCTATTTGGTCTGACATGCAAAGAATGCACAAATTTTATTCAGCCAAGCAACTATTAAATTTGTAATTCACACTAGGTGCTTTACAAGTGAATGTTTACTCAAGGAGCTTGGGGTTGGGATTCTTAAATTTTATTTCTGATTTTTGTGTTCCCTATAATATTATTATTGGAGTGATAGAAGGCATTTTTCAGTGATGTCTACTTCTATTGAAATAAACTTTCCAGTCGGTCAACTCAAGTTGTGCCCAATTACGTTAGGCGGGAGACAATTATTTATATGCCCTAACCTGAACGAAACGAAATATTATTCCAAAATAACACGCTTTTATACACAAAATTTGGTACTTAATTGGATGACATATTTCGAACGTCGAGCGTTCATCTTCAGATCCTCGTCACTTAGGCTTAATTTGTGTACGAGGTTTATGAATTACCCTTAAGCTCAAATATACTGTATATAGGCTGCTGTTGGTGTATTCTTTGGAATACACGTTAAGACAGTAAGCTTTTACTTCTCTTTGCTTTAGTTCATCCCTTCCTTTTTTCGCAAACACCAACAGTGATCTCCTGGTTTCTCTTTGTTGGTATATTTTGCTGTGAGTCTGTTCTAGATATATATCTTCCAGGACCCACCTAGCGTCATCTAGCAGCGAATCTCTGAAGTTCCTCAATTTTTCCCTGAACAAGAGGACTTCCTTACCAATCTGGCCACCAGATCTCGTCGGTATCACCAGCTATCATCTCCGTGATCAAGAGGACTTCGTCTACTTTTTCGTCCTCCAGTCTTCGCTAGTGACGTCTGCTATCACTCTTTGAAGACCATTTCATCATGATGATGATGATAATTGTTGTTTTAAGGGGCCTAACATCTAGGCTATCGGCCCCTGATGGTTTGGGTGATCGTGAAGATGAAATGTAAACTTAAAACTAAAACTAACTACCAACCTACATACTAGAAGAAGAAATGGCCATTTCATCAAACGAATTTATTGTTATAATGTTGGTTATTCTTATGTGTATTCCTTTTTTCTCCTACCCCCACTCTTTTCCCTTACCTGGTCTCACCGCGCTTCGGTTGAGCTGGCCTCACTTGTGCTAGAGTCGTCTAGACTCTCAGTTGGTGCGTAACTAATAATAATAATAATAATAATAATAATGATGATAATTGTTGTTTTAAGGGGCCTAAAATCTAGGTTATCGGCCTCTAATGATCTCGGTGATAGCGAAAATGATAATGAAACTGACACCAGAACGAAAATTAAGTGAGACGGAAAATACTTACAAAAAGGAACTCAGATTGAAACAACTCACAAAATGTTCTTACAGAAGGGAATTTAGAACGAAAAGATTCACAAAAGGAATAGATTGAAAAATACCCACAAAATGAAGGCTAGGTTCAAAATACGTACAAAATGCAATGCAGTGTCGAAATACCTACAAAATGCAATTGAAATTCAAAATACGTACAAAATGCAAATGAGATCGAAAATAAGTACAAAATGCAATTGAGGTTCAAAATACTTACAAAATGCAATTGAAGTTGAAAATGCTTACAAAATGTACGGTAGATTCAAACGACTCATGTGGATTGACAATACTTACAAAATGCAATTTAGATTGAAAATACTTGACAAAATGTAATTTAGATACGAAATACCCACAAAATGCAATTAAGAATCAAAATATGTGCAAAATGCCCACCAAACAAAATGCAATTTAGATTCAAAATTCGTGCGAAATGCGGTTTTGGTTGAAAATAGTTTCAAAATGCAATTGAAATTCAAAATACTCACTAAAAGGCCCGACTACCTGCATTGAAAGACTTACTAAAAAGCAATTTAGATTGTCAATCTTTACAAAATGCAATTGAGGTTGAAAAAAATCGCGAGATGTAATTCAGATCGAAAAAACTTACAAAATGCAACGCAGATCAAAAATGCCTTAAAAATCGCTAAAGGGGAATTAAGATACACGGTGAACCAAGTAACATAAACAGTGCGGGAATCTTAAAGAGAAAAGTAAATATAATGAAAAGAGGAGAGGAGAGGAGAGGAGAAGGGAGGGGAGAGAGGAGAAGGTCCGCCCCAAAGGTAAGGGACAAAGGGGGAAACGGACCCAGCTCAGGAATCCCTCGTGGTCGCCAACTCCCGAACTCACCAGCCGTGAGTCCTTGAGGGTGTAGTACTACCTTGGGTGCACAATAAGAGGTGGGGCTACACACACCCTGCCTCCCTTAGGGCCTTGTACAGAAGGCAGGAGATACCATGGAAAGATACATACGACGTCTGGCCTCGCGAAAAATGAGGTTATCAGGAAAGATGAGTCAAGCGCCAATTAACACGGAAAAGGGGAAGACTCCTTATGCCTCGGATACCCTAATACCGTTGGGGTCGTAAGAGAACAATAGTTAGGGGGAGGTCGACAGGAAAGGGAACAGAGAGGAGCCCGGCACAAGTAAGTGGAAGCAATACCCGACTCAGCTGCGGTCCCGTGCAATCCAACTCACTTGTAACTAGTTGTGAACCCCTGGGGTAGGGGGTGAGGGATGATAATGAAGATGATCATGATGATAATGATAATTGTTGTTTTAAGGGGCCTAACATCGAGGTTATCGGCCCTAATGATCTGGGTGATAGCGAAAATGATAATGAAATGGAAACAAGAACAAAATTATCTGAGACGGAAAATACGCACAAAAAGGAACTCAGATGGAAACAACTCACAATATGGTCTTACAAAAGGGAATTTAGAACGAAAAGTTGCACAAAAAGAATAGATTGAAAAAAGACCCACAAGACGCAGGCGAGATTCAAAGTACGTACAAAATGCAATGTAGCGTCGAAATAATTACAAAATGCAACTGAAATTCAAAATACTTACAAAATGCAAATGAGATCGAAAATACGTACAAAATGCAATTGAGGTTCAAAATACTTACAAAATGCAATTGAAATTGAAAATACACAATGCAAGTTAGATTGAAAAAAAAGCCGGTCCAGATTCAAAATACTCACAAAGTGCAATTGGAATTCAAAATACTTACAAAATGCAATTGAAATTGAAAATGCTTACAAAATGTACGGTAGATTCAAACGACTCATGTGGATTGACATTACTTGCAAAATGCAATTTAGATTGAAAATACTTGACAAAATGTAATTTAGATTCAAAATACCCACAAAATGCAATTGAGAATCAAAATATGTACAAAATGCCCGCCAATCAAAATGCAATTTAGATTCAAAATTCGCGCGAAATGTGATTTCGGTTGAAAATACTTACAAAATGCAATTGAAATTCAAAATACTCACAAAGGTCGCCCCGCCATATTGAAAGACTTACTAAAAAGCAATTTAGATTGTCAATCTTTACAAAATGCAATTGAGGTTGAAAACAATCGCGAGATATAATTTAGATCGAAAAAACGTACAAAATGCAACGTACTGTAGATTAAAAATGCGTTTAAAAATCGCTAGAAGGGAATTTAGATACACGGTGAACCAAGTAACAAAAACAGTGCGGGAATCTAAAAGAGAAAAGTAAATATAATGAAAAGAGGAGAGGAGTGGAGAGGGGTGAGAGGAGAAGGTCCGCCCCAAAGGTAAGGGACAAAAGGGGGAAAACGGACCCAGCTCAGGAATCCCTCGGTGTCGCTAACTCCCGAACTCACCAGCCGTGAGCCCCTGAGGGCGTAGCATTATCTACGGTGCACCAGAAGTGGTGGGGCTACATACACACGGCCTCCTTAAGGGCCTTGAGCACAAGGCAGGAGGTAAAAGGAAAAGAAAAAGAAGGCTGACCCCTCACAGAAGGAGTGTATCAGGAAAGATGAGACAAGGGCCAATTAAGGCGGGAAAGTGAAAGACTTCCTAGGCCTCGGATAACCTAATACCGTCGGGGTCGGAAGAGAACAAGAGTTGACCAAGTGAGGTCGACAGGAAAGAAGACAGAGGAGTCCAGTACAAGTAAGTGGAAGCAATGCCGGACTCAGCTGGGGTCCCGTTGTCGCCAACCCACGTCCCACTAGATGTGAGCACCGGAGGGGTAATGAAGATGAAAAAAATATGATTATGACTGTTGTTTTAAGGGGCTTAATGTTATGGGTGATCTTACATACTAGAAGAAGAAAACGACAAAAATGGGGAATACGGGAAATAAAAGACATGGAAGAGAAATTCCCTCACCTCTCGAAGAATTTAATGTATTAGGAAAGGAAGTAACAAGGCCAATTAAGGCGGGAAAATATAAGACACTCGAGGCGTCGTATTCCCTAATAAGATCAGGGTCGGAAGAGAATAAGAATTGACACGAAACATGAGAGAGGAGCCTTGCCTAAGTACTGTAAATGGAAGAAAGTTTTATAATTAAAAATGCGCACAGACCGTGCAAGGATTACAGAAAAAATTACATATAAGTTTAGTTGTCCTTGCTATAAGCAGCGATAGACCTATATCGTTTCTTGCACTTTAGAATGTGGTATTGTTCACATTTTTCTGAACACAGAACACAGATGAAGGTATCGTTCGCGTCGTGGAACGTCTTGTTGGAGCATAGCTTGTGGAGGAAGCCATGGACCGCTAGTCTTGTAGTGACATGTCTCATTTCATAGTTCGCTTGCATCCAGTTGCGGTTCCTTGGTCGCCAACCCACGTCACACTACTTGTGAGCTACTGGGAAGAAATAACATATGATGATGATGATGATAATTGTTGTTTTAAGGGGCCTAACATCTAGGTTATCGGCCCCTAATGATCTGGGTGATAGCGAAAATGAGAATTAAATGGAAACCAGAACGAAAATTATGCGAAACGGAAAATACGTACAAAGAGAAACTCAGATGGAAACAACTCACTATATGGTCTTACAAAAGGGAATTTAGAACGAAAAGATTCACAAAAATAATACATTGAAAAAGACCCACAGAACATAGGCTAGATTCAAAATACGTACAAAATGCAATGTAGCGTCGAAATACTAACAAAATGCAACTGAAATTCAAAATGCTTACTAAATGCAAATGAGATCGAAAATACGTACAAAATGCAATTGAGGTTCAAAATACTTACAAAATGCAGTTGAAATTGAAAATACACAATGCAATTCAGATTGAAATATCCCAGTTCCAATCCAAATTATTCACAAAGTGCAATTGAAAGTCAAAATACTTACAAAATGCAATTGAAATTGAAAATGCTTACAAAATGTACGGTAGATTCAAACGACTCATGTGGATTGACAATACTTACAAAAAGCAATTTAGATTGAAAATACTTGACAAATGTAATTTAGATTCAAAATACCCACAAAATGCAATTGAGAATCAAAATATGTGCAAAATGCCCACCAAACAAAATGCAATTTAGATTCAAAATTCGTGCGAAATGCGGTTTTGGTTGAAAATACTTACAAAATGCAACCGAAAATCAAAATACTCACAAAGGTCCCTCCGCTATATTGAAAAACTTACTAAAAAGCAATTTAGATTGTCAATCTTTACAAAATGCAATTGAGGTTGAAAACAATCGCGAGATGTAATTTAGATCGAAAAAACCTACAAAATGCAACATAGATCAAAAATGCCTTAAAAAATCGCTAAAAGGGAATTTAGATACGCGGTGATTCGAGTAACAAAAACAGTGCGGGAATCTTAAAGAGAAAAGGAAATAGAAGGAAAAGAGGAGAGGAGAGGGGAGAGAGGAGAAGGTCCGCCCCAAAGGGAAGGGACAAAAAGGGGAAAACGGACCCAGCTCAGGAATCCCTCGGGGTCGCCAACGCCCGAACTCACCAGCCGTGAGCCCCTGAGGGTGTAGCATTATCGACGGTGCACCAGAAGTGGTGGGGCTACATACTCCCTGCCTCCTTGAGGGCCAGAGCAGAAGGCAGGAGATAACAGGAAAAGAAAAAGAAGGCTGACCCCTCGCAGAAGGAGGGTATCAGAAAAGATAAGACAAGGGCCAATTAAGGCGGGGAAGGAAGAGACTCCCTAGGCCTCGGTTACCCTAATACCGTCGGGGTCGGAAGAGAACAAGAGTTGACCAAGTGAGGTCGACAGGAAAGAAGATGATGATGATGATGATAATTGTTGTTTTAAGGGGCCTAACATCTAGGTTATCGGCCCCTAATGGTTTGGGTGATCGTGAAGATGAAAATGAAAAGGGAACTTAAAACTAAAACTAACTACTAACCTACATACTAGAAGAAGAAATGGAAAACTAAAGGAGAATACGGCAAATAAAGGACAGGAGGAAAAGAAATGCCCTCAACCCCCGAAGAAGGCGGATTGAGGGACTTGGAAGGAAGGAGAGCCATGAAAGGCAGATAGGAAAGTGAAAGAGGAGAGGGTCCGCTCCAAAGGTAAAGGACAAAAAGGGAAAACGGACCCAGCTCAGGAATCCCTCGGGGTCGCCAACTCCCGAACTCACCAGCCGTGAGCCCCTGAGGGTGTAGCTTTATCTAGGGTGCACCAAAAGTGGTGGGGCTACATACACCCGGCCTCCTTGAGGGCCTTAAGCAGAAGGCAGGAGATAACATGAAAAGAAAAAGAAGGCTGACCCCTCGCAGAAGGAGGGAATCAGAAAAGATGAGACAAGGGCCAATTAAGGCGGGAAAGGAAGTGACTCCCTAGGCCTCGGATACCCTAATACCGTCGGGGTCGGAAGAGAACAAGAGTTGACCAAGTGAGGTCGACAGGAAAGAAGACAGAGAGGAGCCCGGCACAAGTAAGTGGAAGCAATGCCGGACTCAGCTGGGGCCCCGTGGTCGCCAACCCACGCCCACAAGATGTGAGCCCCTGGGGGAAGGAAAGAAGAAGGAGAGGTGCCCGGCACAAGTAAGTGGAAGCAATGTCGGACTCAGCTGGGGTTCCGTGGTCCCCAACCCACATCCCACTAGATGTGAACCCCTGGGGGGAGGAGGAAAAGGAACTCCGAGCAGTCGCTGCTCCGCGGTGAACTTAAAGGAGCATGTGCAGGTAAGACATCGATAATTCGATATCTTCTGCTCCTTCTCCTTCTGTTAATTAGGAAAGACTCCGGTAGTAAGTTGTTAATTGCAGTTGCATCTTTCGTTGTTCCTCCAACTCACACGCATGGAATATAATCTGCACTTATCCCGTGGTCAAACGTGGAAGAGATGTTCAACTCAAACCAATATATTCTTGATTTACGGCCAACATCAACTGATTATAGATTCCATTATTTTACCATAGGGGGGAAAGGAGTGACTTTTTTCAATACATTACTTAATCCAAGTTATGTCTGAGTTGAAGAAGAGTGCCATGACATGAGTTCAGAATAATAAACCGTGCGTTGACGTAAGATCTCTTCTAGAATCTCTCCAGTAAAAAAAAGTCCTCTCGGCACGCCGGAAGGCGGAGGTAGATTTCACCGGACAAACTTGGAGATAGGCGAAAATAGGCAGAATATGCAGGTTTTCGTAGAAGGATCAGACCTCATTTATCGCGTGAAAGTATTTTATAATTGGAGATTAATTAACTTTGTTTTTCTTCATTTTAAACATATTTTAAACATTTTATTGTCTTACGGGGACGGTAATCTTCTTGTCATTTCGAGTCCATTTTTAGCCTATTTTCAATTTTGAAAAAAAATAGGCTTATGAGATCACCTTTTGTCCGTGTGTGTGTGCGTGTGTGTGTGAGAGAGGTGTGTGTGTGTGTGTGTGTCCCTAATAAAATCTAAACGGCTGGAGCGATTTCAGTGAAACTCGGTAAGTTCATAGCACTATTTCCGGCGACGTCGACCGTGCCCATCGAATTTTGTTACGTCTCACCAATCCAACATGGCGGCTGTGCGAAATATTTCACTAGCATTCAGTATCTCCGAAACTATAACGGATATCGCCCTGAAATTGTGTACGGTAATAAAGGGTACTACTAGAAGTTCACCTATGAAACTTTCAAAAACCTGGTTACTACATAACCAACATGGCGGCCAAGCGAAGTGGAGACTTTTAAGTAGACTTTTCTCGCGATTTAACTATCCAAACGTAATGAAACTTGGTACAGCAAATATTTATACACATTGCAATGCACTGGAGTCTAATTTAGTTCAATTGTTTACATAACCTCAAAATGGCGGCTGTGCGAAATATTTCACTGACATTCTATATCCCCGCAACTATTACAGATATCACCCTGCAATTTTGTACGGTGATAAAGGGTACTGATACAAGTTTACCTATGTATAATTCATAAACCTGTAAAGTACAAAACGAACATGGCGACCAAGCGAATTTGAAATATTTTAATAGACTTTTCTCGTGAGTTAACTCTCTGAGCGCAGTGAAATGTGGTACAGTAAATGATTTTGCAGATTGTAATGTACTGCCATCTAATTTAATTCAATTGTTTACATAAACTCAAGATGGCGGCTGTGCGAAATTTTAAAATTAAGTTTTTATTTCTTGTGTCGTAATCATGCGATCGAAGTGAAAGTTTGAAAAATGAACCTAGGCAATAAGTGACCTTGAATGGTACATAACTCTATGGCCTATACATATAACAATCCTAAATGGCAAGCTTCCGTAATATTTAGACGGTTCTCAATATATATGAATCTTTTACAGCAACCAAACTGAAATTTTTATGTTCATAGAGACTATGAACATATGTTCACCTATAGGACTTTCAGTAACCTGGTGAGCACGAATCCAACATGGTGACGACGCGAAGTATAAATATTTAAATGGACGTTTCTCGCGAATTAACTATCCGAGTGCCGTGAAACGTTGCACGTTTTAAATGCTTACACAAATGTTGATCCACTGGCATCTAATTTATTTCAATTGTTTGCATAATCACAAGATGGCTGCTGTGCGTAATTTTAAAATCTCGTTTTTACTTCTTGTGTTCTAATCATGCGATTGAAGTTTGAATACCACACTTACACAATAATCTTAATATAATAGTACAAAAATAAAAATCCAACCTGGCGACCATCTGAAATATTTAGACGGTTCTCAATATCTACGAATCTGATACAGCAATTAAACTGAAATTTTGTATTTTGATAGAGGCAATTAACATGAGCAGGATATATGAAAATAGGCTGTACAGTTCTTCACGGAACTACTTGCTATACTTGTGGTCACACTGTCCTTATGCAAGGTTTCGACACTGATGTGTAACTATGTAACGGTCTGTTACTTCTTCACGCAAAATTATATCTCCCGCAGAGATGTTGGTTGGTTCCTCAGTTTAGGGGCTGCGACAACGCGGTCATATAACCCCGTGTACTTTGGGTGAGTGTAGAATCTGTCTGATAAACGGTGTGAATTGTGATGGCTGTATTAGTCTGTAATTCAGGTAAGGAATGCAGACGCTAAATTTCAAGCAGTAGTTCCTAATGTTGCTACCAGATACTAACGTCAACGCCACCCAGCTGTGAACTTGGCTACTAGATGCCACCTCAATCAGCAACTCGCAACGAACGTTGGAACTTCCCCTCCAAAGGAAAGCTTACTGAGGGATTTTTAGCGCTCTTAGAAAATCCGACGACTTTGGCCGGCTTTGAACCCGCGACCATGGGCATAGAAGTTCAGCATGCTACCAGTTACGTCACCGAAGCCGCTTCACACTTAGTCAGATGGAAATCTGAATCTGATCTCGCGCAATGCGTTGTCATGGCAACGTCTGATGGCTCATCCCTCATCAATTTAGTAGTGTTGCCATGTCAACCATTGATAGCTCTTGGCATTTTCTTATAATTCCGAAATCATTTTTCTCATCCCTCGGCGCAATGGTGGCTCATATCAAAAATTATTTCAGACAAACGTTTTAGGTAATTATTTGGGGAATATTGTCCATTTTGTACGGTTTTGATATTGTGCCTATTAACAGAGATATGATTAATGTTTCCCGAAAAAACCACTTTTTCCCACCCCTTTGGTCAATGGTTGGTGCTATCAAAAAAACGTTTCAAACATAAATTTCTAAGCTTTATCCGACACATAGTATGAACTTTGAACGGATTCGATATTTCACATATTAAGAGAGTTATAGCAATATTTCATTTTTTCGAAAAAAAAAAAGTCCCCCATTTTCATCCCCTTCGACCGATTTAGCCCAGTAACGAACTCGTCCGAGATTTTATGGGTATACATATTCGGTAAAAAATTCAAAGTGATTGGTGCAAAATTACGGCAGTTATCGTGTCCACAAGAAACTGATATACATATATATACATATATTACATAAATTATATATAAACTTTTGAACTGACGGTGGTTTTGGGGTCTGGGGGATGTGAAACGCGAAGATATGTCGAAATTTTCCGGAAATCGAAACATGGTACCCATTGCAATAGTTAGCTTTCTAATGAAATCTACCTAAAATACTGCCGTCAACGACACCTAGCTGTGAACTTGGCTACTAGATGCCACCTCAATCAGCAACTCGCAACGAACGTTGGAACTTCCCCTCCGAAGGAAAGCAAACTCAGGTTTTTTAGCGCTCTTAGTAAATCCGACGACTTCAGCCGGGTTAGAACCCGCGACCTTGGGCATAGAAGTTCAGCATGCTACCAGTTCCGATACCGAAGTCGCTTCCCACTGACATATGAAAACTGAATGTGATCTCGTGCAGTGGCGTTGTCATAGCAACTGCTGATGGTCATCCCTTATCAATTGAAAGTAAAGTTGTCATGGCAACCTCTCTTGGCACTTGGCATTTTCTTATAATTTAAATCATTTTGTTCACCCCGTGGCGTAATGGTGGGTCATATCAAAAATTCTTTCAGACAAAAGTTTTAGGTAATTATTGGAGGAATATTGTCCATTTTGTGCGGTTTTGATATTGTGCCTATTAACGGAGATATGATTAATGTTTCCCGAAAAACCCACTTTTTCCCACCCCTTTGGTCAATGGTTGGTGCTATCAAAAAACTTATTTGACATAAATGTTTGGCACTTATCCAACACATATTATGAACTTTGAAGGGATTCGATATTTCATGTATTAAGAGAGTTATAGCGATATTTCACTTTTTCGAAAAAAGCCCCCCATTGTTACCCCCTTTGACCGATTTTGCCCATTAACGAACTCGACCGAGATTTTATAGGGATACATATTATGTAAAAAATTCAAAGTGATTGGTGCAAAATTACGGCAGTTATCGTGTCCACAAGAAACTGATATATATATATATATATATATATATATATATAGATAGATAGATACATATATACATAAATTATATATAAACTTTTGAACTGACGGTGGTTTTGGGGTCTGGGGGATGTGAAACGCGAAGATATGTCGAAATTTTCCGGAAGTCGAAACATGGGACCCATTGCAATAGTTAGCTTTCTAAAGAAATCTACCTAACACTTTTAGATAACAAATGTATGGTGCATAACTTGAAATGTAATTATGATAATTGATGTTTTAAGGGGCCTAACATCGAGGTTATCGGCCCCTAATGAAAAGAAATGGCGTGAAATGAAAGGATGTAGATAAAAACAACTCACTGCCGTGGATGAAACGAAAATGGTGTTTATAAAACAGTGAGCCCCAAAAATTATGCCTTATTTTAATAAAAAATAAATACAAGGCGGATGGTAAAAAAGGATAAAACAAATAAGGTATAAAAAACAATAAAATAGATGAACACAATAAAAAAAATTAAACAGATTTAACCAGAATTAAAGTCGTAACTACACATTAAAACTTAAAAAAGTAATTACTCTCCCTCATGAATCGGATGACGAGGTCAGCTGACGGCCCGTCATCACGGATAATAAGGGAGAGGGTATTAGGCAGTTTAAGAGTCCTGCGCAGATCTGCCACATCCACACACTCCAAGACAAGGTGTGCCACGGTTAGGTGGGCGCCGCAAGTACACACAGGAGGATCTTCTCTCTTCAGCAAGTGGGAGTGCGTAGCAATCCCATGGCCGATCAGGAGTCGACAGAGTACCACAGCTTCCTTCCGGAAAGATCGGAAGGAAGATTTCCACACCTTCGTTGTCTCCTTGATGCCTCTCAGTTTGTTGGGTGGAGGTGTGGCTCGCCATGCTTCCTCCCAATGCGACAGGATCGAATGCCGCAACTGACAGCGCACATCACTAGCAGGCACCTTATACGGTAGCGAGGGTAGTGCGACTGCCTCTCTCGCCGCCTGATCAGCAAGCTCGTTTCCCGCAATACCCATGTGGCTAAGAAGCCACATAAAGGTCAACCCGGTTCCAGCGTTACGCGAACTGACGAGCTGGTCGTGCACACGCTGGACCAACGGGTGCTTCGGGAAGCACACATCGATCGCCTGCAGCGCACTCAGAGAGTCAGTACACACAAGAAAGTGCTGGTGATCGTCTGATAACGTGTACCGCAGAGCCTCTAAGATGGCATAGAGCTCCGCAGTGTACACGCCACAGGCCTCGGGAAGTGAAAAGAGAAACCGACGATCCTCAACCACAAATGCACAGCCTACTTTCTCGTTTACCCTCTAACCGTCCGTGAATACAAGCCCTGATCCCGGATACCGTGTCACCACGGACTGGAACAGCCACTGATGGACGGAGGAGTCCGTGTCCGACTAGGGGCCGGTGTGCAGATCCAGGATGATATCAGGGCGAGAGACCATCCACGGAGGGGCCTTGCTAGGTACTTGGACGATACAGGAGACAGAAGGAAATCGGAACTGACGGTATAAGTCATCCAAGCGAATCCCCGCCGGCCGAGTGGCTCGGGCGAGTGCATCATACAGCCGGCGATTCGGATTGGAAAACAAACATGGATAGCTTGGATGAAGAGGCATCTGTCGAATAGTTGCAGCATAGGTCAGCAGTACTTGTTGGCGCCACATGTGTAAAGGAGGTACGCCAGCCTCGGCGAGCAAGGCGACGACTGGGCTTGTCCGAAAGGCACCCGTCGCCAGCCTCACACCACCGTGGTGGACACTGTCCAGTTTAACAAGCACTGACTTACGGGCCGAACCATATGCTACACTGCCATAATCCAATCGAGATAAAATCAGAGCCTTATAAAAGCGTAGGAGCACCGCGCGGTCCACCCCCCATGATGTGCCGCTAAGAAACCGCAACATGTTGAGTTTCTTAGCACAGGTAGTTTTCAAACACCGTACGTGTGGCTCCCACGTCAATTTCTGATCGAAAAGGAGCCCAAGGAACCGGTACGCAGCAACGACCGGCAAAGCTACATCGCCCAGATAAAGCTCAGGATCAGGATGGAGAGTGCGCTTTCGGCAGAAATGGACAACCGAGGACTTAGCAGTACAGAATCGAAAGCCATGCTCTAGTGTCCAGCGTTCCACTCTCCGAATAGCTTGTTGTAGCTGTCGTTCTGCGACCGCCTTATTTTGCGCACTATAATGTAGAGCGAAGTCGTCTACATATAGCGACGGTACCACTGCTGGACCAGCAGCAGCGACTATACCGTTTATGGCAATCGCAAATAATGTTACGCTAAGCACCGATCCCTGTGGGACTCTGTTCTCCTGTATATGATATTGCGAATATGTCCCCCCTATTCGGACACGGAACAGGCGAAGGGACAGAAAATTCGCAATAAAAACCGGCAAGTTACCTCGGAATTTCCATTGATGCAGGGTAGAGAGGATGCCGTAACGCCAAGTGGTGTCATAGGCCTTCTCGAGATCAATGAAAACAGCGACTAGGTGCTGTCTCCGGAGAAATGCGTGCTATATGGCGGTCTCCAGGCGTACCAGATGGTCGTTGATACACCAAGACGCCCTGAATTCACACTGGTATTCAGACAGGAGTCCCCGTTTCTCCAGGACCCACACCAGGCGCCGATTGACCATCCTCTCAAAGAGCTTGCACTGACCGTTAGTGAGACAAATAGGTCTGTAACTCCCTGTCAAATTGGGATCCTTATCGGGCTTCAGGATAGGTATAACGATATCTTCCTGCCATTGCGCTGGAAACACACCTTCCAACCAGATTCGATTAAACACCCTGAGCAAATGACGAATGCTCTCATCGTTAAGGTGCTCAAGCATCTGGTTGTGAATATTATCCGGGCCGGGAGACGTGTCCCTGCAGAGCGCCAGCGCTCCACGGAGTTCCCACTCCGTAAAGGACACGTTGTAATCCTCCCAAGCGCGGGAAGCAAAACTAAGCTGGAAACGTTCCGCTTCGCGCTTCAGGGCCACGAAGGCAGGGTCATAGTTATTGGAACCCGATATATCCGTAAAATACGAGGCGAGATGGTTTGCAACGCGATAAGGATCTGTTACCAATTCATTATCAATGGAAATTCCCGGTTCAGTAGAAGATGTCTGAATTCCCGAAATGCGTCGTAGTTTTGTCCACACTTGAGAGGAGGGGGTATGTGCCGTAATGGATGACACATCCCATTCCCATGATTGTTTTTTACACTGGCGAATAAGAATCCGTGCCTTGGCACGAAATTTCTCAACGCCACCAAATTGGCCATGGTTGGACGCCGACGGTAGTGCTTATGAGCACGACGATGGTCTCTTATTGCCGCTGCAATATCCTCTGTCCACCAAGGGACGAGTTTGCGACGAGGAGTCCCAGAAAAGGATGGAATGGACTCTTCGGCGGCAGCAAAAAGCACATCGGTGATGTGCTGTACCTCGTCATTGACGGTCCTGCAAACAAGATCAACGAACACAGCTCGTTCTTGAAACGAGGGCCAATTTGCCCGCTTAAGATGATGATGAAGATAATTGTTGTTTTAAGGGGCCTAACATCTAGGCTATCGGCCCCTGATGGTTTGGGTGATCGTGAAGTTGAAAAATCAAACTTAAAACTAAAACTAACTACCAACCTACATACTAGAAGAAGAAATGGAAAACTAAAGACGAGTAAGGCAAATAAAGGAGAGGAGGAAAAGAAATGCCCTCAACCCTCGAAAAATGCGGATTGAGGGACTTGGAAGGAAGGAGAGCCATGAAAGGCATATAGGAAAGTGAAAGAGGAGAGGGTCCGCCCCAAAGGTAAGGGACAAAAGGGGAAAACGGACCCAGCTCAGGAATCCCTCGGGGTCGCCAACTGCCGAACTCACCAGCCGTGAGCCCCTGAGGGTGTAGCATTATCTAGGGTGCACCAGAAGTGGTGGGGCTACATACACCCTGCCTCCTTAAGGGCCTAAAGCACAAGGCAGGAGGTAAAAGGAAGAGAAAAAGAAGGCTGACCCCTCGCAGAAGGAGGGTATCAGAAAAGATGAGACAAGGGCCAATTAAGGCGGGAAAGGAAGAGACTCCCTAGGCCTCGGATACCCTAATACCGTCGGGGTCGGAAGAGAACAAGAGTTGACCAAGTGAGGTCGACAGGAAAGAAGACTGAGAGGAGCCCGGCACAAGTAAGTGGAAGCAATGCCGGACTCAGCTGGGGCCCCGTGGTCGCCAACCCACGCCCACAAGATGCCCGCTTAAGAACCCAACGACTGGGGAACACCACGGGCGTCTGGTTCAGAAGGGTAAGAACGATCGGGAAATGGTCACAGTCACAGAGGTCGTCGTGTACTTACCAACCAAATAGGGGGACCAGCGCAACGGCTACACACACACAAGTCAATGTGTGAGTACGTGCCGTGCGCTGAGCTAAAATGTGTAGCTTACCCTGTATTTAATAGAGATAAATCCAACCCTTGAATTAAGCCCTCCACGTCCCTTCCTCTGGGGCAGGAAGATGGTGATCCCCATTCGGGGTGAAGAGAGTTGAAATCACCCATGAGTAGGAAAGGGACTGGAAGTTGATCAACAAGATCAAAGACGTCATTAATATCAAGGGGCTGGTTCGGTGGAAGGTACACGTTACAAGCAGTTGTCATAGCAGGCAAGGACACGCGAACTGCAATAGCTTCCAGAGGAGTGGCGAGTGGAAACTCCTCACTATAGCAGTCAGAGCTAACAAAGGTACAAACGCCCCCGGAAGCCCGGACGGCGTCTTGTCGCTCTTTAGAGTATAGTCGGAAACCTCTCAGAACAGTCTCGTGATCAGGTCTTAGGTTTGTTTCCTGTAGGCAGACTATACTCGCTGCGTATTGGGCAATAATCTGACGGAGCTCGGTCAAATGCCTCTCATAACTGTTACAATTCCACTGTACAGTGCCATTGTGTGAACTTATAAATTACGGAATAAGTTGGAGCAGCAAGCTACAACTTAGCCTCTGGAGGACCATCAGCCACTACGTCTACTATAATCTCCATGTCCTCAGGCGAGGTCATGGAGTGAATCGACTCGGTGGAAGATTTCCTAGACGCAGTTCGGCGCCGTGGGGAGCGCGCAGATCTGGGAACCGAAACGTCCCCAGGCGCAGAAGCATCCGCAGGTGGTGGGGCGGATGGCTTCCCCTTTTTTGGAGAAAGGGAATGCGTATTGCGGGCTCCCTTCTTCCCCTCCTCTTTAAGATATTTAGACGGGTCAGGAGACGAATTCCTGATCCTGGTCGACGATGCCGCCTCCGCCGGCTTCGGCGCGGCTCTCGCCGACCGTTTGTTTGGGGATGGGGGGCAAGTCTTCAACTTCCTCCCCTCCTGTGCGGGAGGAGCATCCTTCGCTTGCACAGCCTTCGTTGTGGCCGAAGGTGGAGTCTAATTCACCTTCGGGCTTTTCATCATTGTCATAGGTGCTGGTTTCTGAACGGTAAACACAGTTGCAGGTTTCACAGCTGGTACAAAAGATGAGGTAGACGGAACCAAATTGGGTATTATAACCCGATAATCAATCGTAGGCGTAGGAGCAATCGCGGTATGGTACTTCTTGCGGGCTTCCTGGTAGGTGAGACCATCCAGGGTTTGAATCTCCTGGATTTCCCTTTCACTCAGGAAGACAGGGCAGTCCCTGTCCCAAGGAGAATGAAATCCAGGGCAATTAGTGCACTGATAGGGTGTTGTGCACTCTTCCACTTCATGTGGTACCTTACCGCATGTTCCTCAGATTTCTGGGCTCGAGCATCGGGATAACATGTGCCCGAACTTCTGGCACTTATAACACCTCATTGGTGTAGGGATATAAGGCCGTATGTCACAACGGTAACTTATAACCTTGACTTTCTCCGGGAGCACCGAAAGCTCAAAGGAAATAATGAAAACACCAGTATCCACGATTTGACCATTGACCTTGCGCCGAATGCGCCGGACATCAGTCACGTGACGGTGCTGCATATCCACCTTGAGATCCTCGTCAGTGTTCAGAATCAGGTCCCGGTGGAAAATAACTCCTCGGACCAGATTCAGGGACGTGTGCTTTTCCACTTTGACGGGTATTTCGCCAAAGTGGTCTCATTGCAAATGTTGTTCAACTTGCTCACCAGTCCTAGTCTGGAGCAACAATCTACCGTTCCTCATCTTTTGTACTTTCTCAAGCTCACCATAGACACCTATGTGGCGAGAAAACAAAATACTCTTTACCAGCTTGAAATCACCCCCATCTGTTCTGGTAGCTACCAGAAACTTAGGGGGGTGTTAGTACCCAGATTTTCACGCACAGATTGTTCCCAAGGGGTAGATCCCCGTAGGGAATCAAATGTTAAAGACTTGGGTGTAGGACCTCCCTGTGCAAACTTTAAAGCTGTTGGCTTACATACTTTATGATATAGTAATATTAGGGTAAAAAATAGAGACAGCCTTTATAAACAGTTGGCAGCCCTGATTACTCTTAAGAATAAGCATAGTCATATCTGTTATGGTACACATAGCACATACGAAATTTAGTTGAAATCCAATTGATAGTATAGAAGAAGGATGATGATAATTGTTGTTTCAAGGGGCCTAACAACTAGGTTACCGGCCCTTGATGGTTTGGGTGATCGTGAAGATAAAAAAAGGAATGCAAACTTAAAAATAAAACTAAATACGAACCTAGACACTAGAAGAAAAAATGGAGAAACGAAAGGAGAATAAGGCAAATAAAGGACAGGGGGAAAATAAATGCCCTCAACCCTCGAAGAAAGCGGATTGAGGGACTTGGAAGGAAGGAGAGCCATGAATGGCAGATAGGAAAGTGAAAGAGGAGAGGGTCCGCCCCACAGGTAAGGGACAAAAGGGGGAACCTGAACTCTCGAACTCACCAGCCGTGAGCCCCTGAGGGTGTAGCAATAGCCAGGGTGCACCAGAAATGTTGGGGCTACATACACCCTGCCTCCTTGAGGGCCTTAAGCAGAAGGCAGGAGATAACAGGAAAATAAAAAAAAGGCTGACCCCTCGCAGAAGGAGGGAATCAGAAAAGATGAGACGAGGGCCAATTAAGGCGGGAAAGGAAGAGACTCCCTAGGCCTCGGATACCCTAATACCGTCGGAGTCGGAAGAGAACAAGAGGTGACCAAGTGAGGTTGACAGGAAAGAAGACGGAGAGGAGCCCGGCACAAGTAAGTGGAAGCAATGCCGGATTCAGCTGGGGCCCCGTGGTCGCCAACCCACCCCCACTAGAAGTGAGCCCCTGGGGGAGACTACGGAACGACCTTCCTGCGGAGCCTTCTCTTCACTGATGAAGCAACCTTCACCAACTATGGTCATATCTAGGGCTCGGATTCGAGCATATTTGCATATTTTTTCCCTGAATAGTACACATTGAAAGAAGCCTTTCGATGGTATTTTCACCTGTCTGGGACCAACAGAATTGAAATTTATCGAGCATATACACACATCAAAAAAAGTTTTGCATCACCTCGGTTCCCAGATCTCCGGCATATAGACGTTGACTGTGTATATTGTATCAAAGATACAGTCCCTTTGACTGTTCATAGATGTCACTAAAACTGCTCAAAGATGTAAACAACCATGCATGAGCAGGGCCTATTAGACGGAGGGGGTACGACAGCCGATCAGTTCCAGTCATTCCACCAGGACGAAGGTACGCTGCTCATGTTGTCTGTAGTTCTACCATGCCTAGAAGGTCAATACCGCAGTTCGATCGCGTCCGCATTGTTACTTTGTGTCAAGAAGGGCTCTCAACAAGGGAAGTTTCCAGGCGTCTCAGAGTGAACCAAAGCGATGTTGTTCGGACATGGAGGAGGTACAGAGATACAGGAACTGTCGATGACAGGCCTCGCTCAGGCCGCCCAAGGGCTACTACTGTAGTGGATGACCGCTACTTACGGATTGCCGCTCGGAGGAACCCTGACAGCAATGCCACCATGTTGAATAATGCGTTTCGTTCAGCCACAGGACGTCGTGTTTCAACTCAAACTGTGCGCAATAGGCTGCATGATGCGCAACTTCAACCCGACGTCCATGGCGAGGTCCAGCTTTGCAACCCCGACACCATGCAGCGCGGTACAGATGGGCCCAACAACATGCTGAATGGACCCCACAGAATTGGCATCACGTTCTCTTCACCGATGAGTGTCGCATATGCCTTCAACCAGACAATCGTCGGAGACGTGTTTGGAGGCACCCTGGTCAGGCTGAACGTCTTAGACACACTGTCCAGCGAGTGCAGCAAGGTGGTGGTTCCCTGATGTTTTGGGGTGGCATTATGTGGGGCCGACGTACGCCACTGGTGGTCATGGAAGGCTCCGAAACGGCTTTACGATACCTGAATGACATCCTCCGACCCATAGTGCACCCATATCGGCAGAATATTGGAGAGGCATTTGTCTTCATGGACGACAATTCTCGACCTCATCGTGCACATCTTGTGAATGCGTTCCTTCAAGATAACGACATCGCTCGACTACAGTGGCCAGCATGTTCGCCAGACATGAACCCTATCGAACATGCCTGGGATATGTTGAAAAGGGATGTTTATGGACGTCTTGACCCACCAACCACTCTGAGAGATTTACGCCGAATTGTCGTTGAGGAGTGGGACAATTTGGACCAACAGTGTCTTGATGAACTTGTGGATAGTATGCCACGACGAATACAGGCATGCATCAATGCAAGAGGACGTGCTACTGGGTATTAGAGGTAGTGGTGTGTACTGCAATCTGGACCACAAATGCTGAAAGTCTAGCTGTATGATGGTACAACATGCAATGTGTGGGTCTCATGAGCAATAAAACGAGCTGAAATGTTGTTTGTGTTGATCTCTATTCCCTTTGTATTTAAAGGTTCCGGAACTCTTGGAACCGAGGTGATGCAAAACCGTTTTTGATGTGTGTAAATGCATAAAACCACGGTTTTCAAAATGGAACCATATAAAAGCATATTCTTGTGATTTTCGTCTATATAGTTTGTTTTTCTTCGAATTCCCCCCTGAATACGGGCCCTGACCATCCTTAAGGTTCGAAAACAGAAATAACTATTGTGTAACCTGGTGCGAATAATAGAACAGCAGGTTTTTAACCTTTAGTTAGGTCGTTCTCGTCATTGAAGCTTTTATTGACTGATTTAATAAAATCATTCAAAACTGAAAACATAGAAAAAATTCTTGTTGTACAGACCTAATTCTGAACATTTGGTAATGAACTTTTAAACTGTAACTTTTATAAGAAAACTTCTCTTATATATACTTGAAAAACTTTAATGCTAGTATATTGCAGTGTATCATACATACAATTAGAAAATAAAGATCATATATAAAGGTATGTTATTGTTTTCTTCGTTTCACTTTCCTTTCCATAGTTTTTAACTATGTTTATCGAGCATATTGTGCATATTTAACCGCATATAATGGGTTTTTCGAGCTTATCTATCGAGCATATAATGGTTTTTTCGAGCATACCTATCGAGCATAAAACACATGGTTTTCGAGCATATCTGGAGATTTTATCGAGCATATCGATCCGAGCCCTAGTCATATCAATCTACGAAATACGCACCATTGGGCTTGTGAGAACCCACACTGGTTCAGGCAGGTGGAAAATCAGCGGCAATGGAGTGTCAAAGTGTGGTGCGGGATAATCGGCGACCATGCAGTAGGACCGTACTTTCTTGACGGTACTTTAACGGGGAACAGATATGCCGCATTCCTATCAGAGGTGTTACCAGTTCTCCTGGAAAACGTACCCCTAACATCCGACAGGATATGTGGTTCCAGCATGACGGGGGTCCTGCCCACTATTCGCTGGTGGCCCGGCAAGTCTTAAACGAGATATTCCCCGTCGATGGATCAGACGTGGTGGCACAATCTGGTGGCCAGCACGGTCACCTGATTTGACACCGATGGACTTTTTCCTCTGGGGTATGCTCAAGGACATAGTTTACGCGCAAGCTCCAATAACACCAGAGGATCTGAAAGGACGTATCATCGCAGCATGTGCTGCAATATGGAGGGAAACTCTTCGGTCTGTGACATCGTCCTTCGCGACACGACTGCAAATGTGCATTGCCTTTCATGGTCAACATTTCGAGAACGTAATAACATAAAATAGAAACATTGTGTATGCGGATCACTGCGACGCACGTTTACAAACATCACCGACCTCGTTCCTTCATTGTTGTTGTGATAATTCAGCCTCCAGTCAAGAAACGATTGGCCACGAGTGGCTTTGCCACATTAAGTTCCGAACACGGTCTCTAAATACAAAATTCACCAACGGACACATCCCTTAGACAATATAATGAAACAAGAAGACATACAAAGCCATCGTAAGAGAAGAGAAAGAAATCTACCACGCAAAAGAAGAGAGAAAAATGATAGAAGAGGCAGAACAACAATGGTACAAGATATGATCACCAAAACAACCGCATTTTCCAAGAGACATTCCACTAGAAATATGGGAGCAGCATTTTAAAAGCGTTCTACAAGCATTCGAAACGCGACCAGATCTGAGTGTGGAAGATCACTTGACAATTAGCTATAAACCCTTCACGGTGGAAGAAGTAGAACGAGCAATAAATGCGGCAAAAGACAAAAAGGCATATGGACCGGACGGTATATATTATGAAAATCTCAAAAGTACAACAATGTACCTCAAGGAAATATGGACAAAACTGTTCAATGAATGTTTGAAACAAAATAAATATTCCTCAAAATTGGAGAACTGCCACACATAAAGTACTATACAAAGGAAAGGGAGACGTGGAAGATCCAAATTCATATCGTGGCATAGCCCTAGAATGTACAGCTTTCAAAATACTAAGTGAACTACTGACAGACCGTCTATACACACTAGTAGAGGGATCAATACCGGAAGAGCAGTTTGGATTCACAAAAGGGAAGTCAATCTTACAGGCAATAAAATGTCTTTTAGAAGAGAACAAAGACGCATTAAGAATTCCTAAAGGAAAGCTACATGCTGTATTCGTACAATACTTTTCGTTATGTTCCCTTGAAGTCGAGGTAATTATTTCCATTCCTTTTTAAAACATCCACCCTCTCTGTCCTGTCATACACACTTTGCAAACCCATCACATGTGTACGATATGCTTCCATTCCTGGTATCCATTCTGTGGCTGGAATCACACCTAGGAACCTGCTTGTCCGACTACACGCTGTCTGATGCGGCATGCACAATAGCACATGTGGTTGTTATTGATCTCAAAGAGTAACTGTCCGATTTTCGAAATACTTACATATTTGAACTCGTACTTTTAGACTAGCCTTATGAATTTGTGCCGTTCCATTCAAAAATATGGAGTTAAGTTAGTATCAATATCTGGGTTATTACTCACCCCATGAGAACAAGTAGCACACTATTTTCCAAGCCCCTGGGTATCGATGATGATGATGATGATGATTGTTGTTTTAAGGGGCCTAACATCTAGATTATCGGCCCCTAATGGTTTGGGTGTTCGTGAAGATGAAAATGAAATGCAAACTTAAAACTAAAACTAACTACTAACCTACATACTAGAAGAAGAAATGGAAAACTAAAGGAGAATAAGGCAAATAAAGGACAGGGGGAAAAGAAATGCCCTCAACCCTTGAGGAATGCAGATTGAGGGACTTGGAAGGAAGGAGAGCCATGAAAGGCAGATAGGAAAGTGAAAAAGGAGAGGGTCCGTCACAAAGGTAAGGGACAAAAGGGGAAAACTGACCCAGCTCAGGAATCCCTCGGGGTCGCCAAATCCCGAACTCACCAGCCGTGAGCCCCTGAGGGAGTAGCATCATCTAGGGTGCACCAGACGTGGTGGGGCTACATACACCCTGCCTCATAAGGGCCTTGAGCACAAGGCAGGAGGTAAAAGGAAAAGAAAAAGAAGGCTGACCCCTCACAGAAGGAGGGTATCAGGAAAGATGAGTGAAGGGCCAAAGAAGCCTGGAAGTGAAAGACTCCCTAGGCCTCGGATACCCTAATACCGTCGGGGTCGGAAGAGAACAAGAGTTGACCAAGTGAGGTCGACAGGGAAGAAGATGATGATGATGATGATAATTGTTGTTTTAAGGGGCCTAACATCTAGGTTATCGGCCCCTGATGGTTTGGGTGATCGTGAAGATGAAATTAAAAGCGAACTTAAAACTAAAACTAACTACTAACCTACATACTAGAAGAAGAAATTGAAAACTAAAGGAGAACAAGGCAAATAAAAGGACAGAAGGAAATGAAATGCCCTCAACCCTCGGAGAAGGCGGATTGAGGGACTTGGAAGGAAGGAGAGCCATGAAAGGCATATAGGAAAGTGAAAGAGGAGAGGTTCCGCCCCAAAGTTAAGGGATAAAAGGGGAAAACGGACCCAGCTCAGGAATCCCTCGGGGTCGCCAACTCCCGAACTCACCAGCCGTGAGCCCCTGAGGGTGTAGCATTATCTAGGGTGCACCAGAAGTGGTGGGGCTGCATACACCCTGCCTCCTTAAGGGCCTAGAGCACAAGGCAGGAGGTAAAAGGAAGAGAAAAAGAAGGCTGACCCCTCGCAGAAGGAGGGTATCAGAAAAGATGAGACAAGGGCCAATTAAGGCGGGAAAGGAAGAGACTCCCTAGGCCTCGGATACCCTAATACCGTCGGGGTCAGAAGAGAACAAGAGTTGACCAAGTGAGGTCGACAGGAAAGAAGACAAAGAGGAGGCCGGCACAAGTAAGTGGAAGCAATGCCGGACTCAGCTGGGGCCCCGTGGAGGGAAAGAAGACGGAGTGGAGCCCGGCACAAGTAAGTGGAAGCAATGCCGGACTCAGCTGGGGCCCCGTGGTCGCCAACCCACGTCCCACTAGATGTGAGCCCCTGGGGATATTTCCATGATTATTCCTTCTTCCTGGACATTAGATGAGGTCGTAAATACCAAATTACCAAATAATCTCATGCATTCCTCCCGGCATTCACTTCGGTCAAGGGGTAGCCATTCCTCCTTCCTGTCACCATATACCTCACTCTCCCATGAAGCCACAATCGCGAGCGATGCTAGCGCATTCTTTTCTTTCCTATTAATACATTTCCAATCTCGACCAGCGTAGCCGATTGCCTCAACTACATATCGGGTACAATACAAAGTTTACAAATACTAAAATCTACAAGTTAATCCATTGAAAGGCTGAAGTCGTCACTTCAAAGAAATCTTCTGGGCTTCCAGAATAAGCTCGTCTGCTGCAGGATGTTACAATGTGTGTGATGGTCTGTTGTTCACTGCCACAGTCACATTGGGAAGATGCTGCCAATCCCCATCGGTGGAGGTTCTCTGCACAAATGCCATGGCCTGTATGGTTGATGATGATGATGATGATGATGATAATTGTTGTTTTAAGGGGCCTAACATCTAGGCTATCGGCCCCTGATGGTTTGGGTGATCGTGAAGGTGATGATGATGATGATAATTGTTGTTTTAAGGGGCCTAACATCTAGGTTATCGGCCCCTGATGGTTTGGGTGATCATGAAGGTGAAAATGAAATGCAAACTTAAAACTAAAACTAACTACCAACCTACATACTAGAAGAAGAAATGAAAAAATAAAGGAGAATAAGGCAAATAAAGGACAGGAGGAAAAGAATTGCCCTCATCCCTCGAAGAATGCGGATTGAGGGTCTTGGAAGGAAGGAGAGCCATGAAAGGCAGATAGGAAAGCGAAAGAGGAGACGGTCCGCCCACAAGGTAAGGGACAAAAGGGGAAAACGGACCCAGCTCAGGAATCCCTCGGGGTCGCCAACTCCCGAACTCACCAGCCGTGAGCCCCTGAGGGTGTAGCATTATCTAGTGTGCACCAGAAGTGGTGGGGCTACATACACCAGGCCTCCTTAAGGGCCTTGAGCACAAGGCAGGAGGTAAAAGGAAAAGAAAAAGAAGGCTGACCCCTCACAGAAGGAGGGTGTCAGGAAAAATTAGACAAGGGCCAATTAAGGCGGGAAAGGAAGATACTCCCTAGGCCTCGGATACCCTAATACCGTCGGGGTCGGAAGAGAACAAGAGTTGACCAAGTGAGGTCGACAGGAAAGAAGACGGAGAGGAGCCCGGCACAAGTAAGTGGAAGGAATGCCGGACTCAGCTGGGGCCCCGTGGTCGCCAACGCACGCCCACTAGATGTGAGCCCCTGGGGGGTGGCCTGTACGGAGCCAGTTAAGTGTCTTCCAAACACGTCGCGGTAGTTCCATGCCAACTGGCTGTGTACCTGGTCTAACGAGAGCTTGGCAGTCCTCATGTTCAGCACTGGTCCACATTCCTGACCATTTCCTGTTCATGTTGAAATTCAATGTTTGCAACGATTCTGCCATTATGATGGATGGCCGTTTGGATTTTAATAGGCTTGTTTTAAATACAGGTACATCAGAGTGGGTTGAAAGCTTAGAATTGATAATTAACTTTTTATATTCCTTTAGGAGGTCGTGCTGTCTCCGCAGATTTGGTGGCGTTATGTGACTTAAGAGGCGGTAGCCAGTGAAGAGGAGTCGACTTTATGCACCCTGTTATTGTTCTCATTGCCACATTTAGCTGGACATCGATTTTACCCACATGTGGGTACTTATCCATACTGGAGCACAGTATTCAGCAGCGGAGTAGACGAGTCCTAAGAAAGAACATCGTAGTGTTGTAGCTGTTGCACCCCATGAGGTTCCGCACAACTTCTGTATGATATTATTTCGCAATCTCAGCTTTGCTGCGGTGTTTTCTATATGACTTATGTATGATAGAGTTCTATCCATAGTCACGCCCAAATATTTCGGAAAAACTTGATGAAGAGCCTGGCCATTATAGTTGACATTTAACTTTGCATCAGCCATTCTATTGTTAAGATGAAAGCAGCTAACTTCAGTCTTCGTTGGGTTTGGTGTTAATCTCCACTTTTTAAAGTATTCATGCATAGTCGTTAAATCAACAGAAAGTACCGCTTCTGCAGCTTCAAGACTTTGATGTTGAGTGACCAAAGCTAGATCATCTTCATAAATGAACTTCCACCTTGTGGGCCTTGAGCAGAAGGCAGGATATAACATGACATGAAAAAGAAGGCTGACCCCTCGCAGAAGGAGGGTATCAGAAAAGATGAGACAAGGGCCAATTAAGGAGGGAAAGGAAGAGACTGCCTAGGCCTCGGATACCCTAATACCGTCGGGGTCGGAAGAGAACAAGAGTTGACCATGGGAGGTCGACGGGAAAGAAGACACAGAGGAGGCCAACACAAGTAAGTGGAAGCAAAGACGGACTCAGCTCCGTGGAGGTCAACCGACGTCCCACTAGATGTGAGCCCCTGGTGGTCAGTGTGTTTGCATGAAGTTTACAAGTAATGAAGTTGGCTTTTCTACTGTATGAAGTCAAATGGGTAAGTGATGTATTTCTTGATATTATTATTACTGTGCTTTTGGAAGTTGAAGGGTGAACATCGAACATCGTGTGCTTCCACATATTACAGTGAAGAGTGGCAAAAGCTGTTGCTGGCCCTAATGGTCTTTGTGTTAGAAAACGTGCTGGCGGTCCTACAAGTGACAGCGATAGCGACAGTAGTGGCTCTGGCTCTAGTTAACCGGTTGTGTCTGCTCCTGGCCACATGACATTAATCGTGTTACTAGGTGTTTTGGGTAGCCTCGATAGCAGTATCGAGTTTGCACGGGAGAAGGGGCTTTAGGCCAAGTCCCACACTTGTACAAAATGTGCAAAAATAATATTGCCTACGAAAGTTGTTTCGAGCAGAAGCATGGACTGTCAGATATGGCGCTGCAGCAAATACAAAGTGTGGCGCTCCATCCGAAAGGGGCACTGCCTTGCGCGATCACGTCTATCTATTGGGAACATTCTTTTGCTTGCCTATTTCTTTTGTTGGAGAATGCCTGTTCATTTAGCCGTACACGAATTAGGTATTTCAAAGTTGACCGACGGTAGTTGATTGGTTTGTCTTTCTAGGGCAGTTTGCTCTTTGTGGGTTGAACAAGAGTTGACCAAGGGAGGTCGACAGGATAGAAGACAGAGGAGCCGGCACATGTAAGTGGAAGCAATGCCGGACTCAGCTGGCGTCCCGTGGTCGCCAACCCACGTCCCAAAAGATGTGAGCCCCTGGGAGGCCTCTTACGACAGTCAGGGGATACCGTGGGTGTATTCTAAACCTTTCTTATTTTCTAGGTGAGTCTATTACATAATGCATATATTCTGACTGTCTACATTGAATAGTAACCAAAAACAGCGGCTTCGGTGGCGTAGTTGGTAGCATGCTGAGGTTCTATGCCCAAGATCACGGTTCAAACCCGGCCGAAGCCGTCGGATTTTTCAAGAGCATTAAAATCCCTCAGTCTGCCTTCCTTCGGAGGGGAAGTAAAGCCGGCGGTCCATGTCATAGATTTATGGCATGAAAAAATACCTTCCACTAACTGCACTTGTGGAAGCTAAAATTTGTAGGCTAGTTTGATAACGCTATATTAGTTCCAATGTTCGCCGCCAGGTGCTGACTGCGATGGCATTTAGTAGCCACGTCCGCAGCAAGGTGTCGTGGACGGTAGCATTTGGTAGCTAAAGTAGCAACTACTTGTAAATTAATAATCGCAGATAACACACACTAATAAAGCCCATCACAATTACCACCGGTTATCCGACAAATTGTACACACACCCATGACCGCGTTGTTACAGCCGCTAAACTAAGCAACCAACCAACCAGTAACAAAGAACGCCATTCATCTATCTATACATTACATAGTGTAAAGTAAAGTCGGTTCTTTTTCTCTGTCTGTCAGAAATCACTAATCTCATGAAGTACTGGACGTATTATATTCAAATTTTCACCGAAAGTTAGAATACCTATCGAGGATAATTTATTTGCTCTGGGAGTTCAATCGTATCTGGTTGGGAAGTGTGTTTCCAGTACAGTGACAGGAAGGTATAATTATACCTATCCTGAAGCCCGATAAGGATCCCAATTTGCCAGTGAGTTACAGACCTATTTGTCTCACAAACTGTCTGTGTAAGCTGTTTGAGAGGATGGTCAATCGGCGACTGGTGTGGGTCTTGGAGAAGTGAGGACTTCTGTCTGAATACCAGTGTGGTTTCAGGGCGTCTCGGTATACCAACGACCATCTGGTACGCCTGGAGACCGCCATACAGGAGGCTTTTCTCCGGAGACAGCACCTAGTCGCTGTATTCTTTGACCTCGAGAAGGCCTATAACACCACTTGGCGTTACGGCATCCTCTCTACCCTGCACCAATGGGAATTCCGAAGTAACTTGCCGGTCTTCATTGCGATTTTCTGTCCCTTCGCCTATTCCGTGTCCGAATAGGGGAGACATATTCGCAATATCATGTACAGGAAAACGGAGTCCCACAGGGTTCGGTGCTTAGCGTAACATTATTTGCGATTGTCATAAACGGTATAGTCGCTGCTGCTCGTCCAGAAGTGGTACCGTCGCTATATGTAGACGACTTCGCTCTACATTATAGTGCACAAAATATGGCGGTCGCTGAACGACAGCTACAACAAGCTATTCGGAGAGTGGAACGCTGGACTCTAGAGCATGGCTTTCGGTTCTCAACCGCTAAGACCTCGGTTGTCCATTTCTGCCGAAATTGCACTCTCCATCCTGATAATGAGCTTTATCTGGGCAATGTAGCTTTACCTGTTGTTGCTACGTACCGGTTCCTTGTACTCCTTTTCGATCAGAAGTTTACGTGGGAGCCACACGTGCGGTGTTTGAAAACTGCCTCTGCTAAGAAACTCAACATGTTGCGGTTACTTAGCGGCACATCCTACGTTTCTATAAGGCACTTATTTTATCTAGATTAGATTACGGCAACGTACCATATGGTTCGGCCCGTAAGTCAGTGCTTGTTAAATTGGACAGCGTCCACCATGGCGGTGTGAGGCTGACGACTGGAACCTTTCGGACGGGCCCAATCGTCAGCTTGCTCGCCGAAGCTGGCGTACCTCCTTTACACCTGGGGCGCCAACAAGTACTGCTGACCTATGCTGCAACTATTCGACAGATGCCACTTCATTCAAGCTATCCATGTTTGTTTACCAATCCGAATCGCCGGCTGTATGATGAGCTCACCCGAGCCACTCGGCCAGCGGGGATTCGCTTGGATGACTCATGGTGGCAGTTGCGATTTCCTTCCGTCTCCTGTACCGTCCGAGTACCTAGCAAGGCCCCTCCGTGGATGGTCTCTCGCCCTGATATCATCCTGGATCTGCACACCGGCCCCATGTCGGACACGGACTCCTCCGTCCATTGGAGGCTATTCCTGTCAGTGGTGAGCCGGTATCCAGGATCAGGGCTTCTATTCACCGACGGTTCGAGGGTAAACGAGAAAGTTGGCTGTGCATTTGTGGTTGAGAATCGTCGGTTTCTGATGATGATGATGATGATAATTGTTGTTTTAAGGGGCCTAACATCTAGGTTATCGGCCCCTGATGGTTTGGGTGATCGTGAAGATGAAAAATGAAAAGCGAACTTAAAACTAAAACTAACTAATAACCTACATACTAGAAGAAGAAATGGAAAACTAATGGAGAATAAGGCAAATAAAAGGACAGAAGGAAAAGAAATGCCCTCAACCCTCGGAGAAGGCGGATTGAGGGACTTGGAAGGAAGGAGAGCCATGAAAGGCATACAGGAAAGTGAAAGAGGAGAGGGTCCGCCCAAAGGTAAGGGACAAAAGGGGAAAACGGACCCAGCTCAGGAATCCCTCGGGGTCGCCAACTCCCGAACTCACCAGCCGTGAGCCCCTGAGGGTGTAGCATTATCTAGGGTGCACCAGAAGTGGTGGGGCTACATACACCCTGCCTCCTTAAGGGCCTAGAGCACAAGGCAGGAGGTAAAAGGAAGAGAAAAAGAAGGCTGACCCCTCGCAGAAGGAGGGTATCAGAAAAGATGAGACAAGGGCCAATTAAGGCGGGAAAGGAAGAGACTCCCTAGGCCTCGGATACCCTAATACCGTCGGGGTCGGAAGAGAACAAGAGTTGACCAAGCGAGGTCGACAGGAAAGAAGAAAGATAGGAGCCCGGCACAAGTAAGTGGAAGCAATGCCGGACTCAGCTGGGGCCCCGTGGTCGCCAAACCACGCCCACAAGATGTGAGCCCCTGGGGGGCTTCGGTTTCTCTTTTCACTTCCCGAGGCCTGTGGCGTGTACACAGCGGAGCTCTATGCCATCTTAGAGGCTCTGCGGTATGCGTTATCAGACGATCACCAGCACTTTCTTGTGTGTACTGACTCTCTGAGTACGCTGCAAGCGATCGATATATGCTTCCCGAAGCACCGAGTGGTCCAGCGTGTGCATGACCTGCTCGTCAGTGCGTGTAAATCTGGAACCGGGGTGACCTTTGTGTGGCTTCCTAGCCACATGGGTATTGCGGGAAACGAGCTTGCTGATCAGGCGGCTAGAGAGGCAGTCGCTCTGCCCTCGCTACCGTATAAGGTGCTTGCTAGTGATGTGCCCTCTCAGTTGCGACATTCGGTCCTGTCGCATTAGGAGGAATTGTGGCTTGCCACGCCTCCACCCAACAAACAGAGGCATCAAGGGGCCAACGAAGGTGTGGAAATCTTCCTTCCGATCTCTCCGGAAGGAAGCTGTGGTACTCTGTCGACTATGGATCGGCCATGGGATTGCCACGCTCTCCTAATTGCTAAAGAAAGAAGACCCCCCTGTGTGTACTTGCGGCGCCCACCTAACCCTGGCACAAATTATCTTGGGAGTGTGTGGATCTGACCGATCTGCGAAGGACTCTTAAACTGCCTAATACCCTCTCTCTTATTCTCCGTGATGATGGGCCGTCAGTAGACCTCGTCATCCGGTTCATGAAGGAGAGTGGTTACTTTTTAAATTTTTAATGTGAAGTTACGACTTTTAATTCAGGTTAAGTCTGTTTTATGTTTTTATTGCGTTCATCTATTTTATTGGTCACTATGCCTCATTTGTTTTATTGTTTTTTTACCATCCGCCTTTTATTCTTTTTATTCAAATAAGGCATAATTGTTGGGGCTCACTGTCGTTTTATATATACCATTTTTATTTCATCCATCGCAGTGAGCTGTTTTTTATCTTCAACCTTTCATTTCACGCCATCTATATATTTAAAACAGTAAGGTGATTTTTGTTACCACGAGATTGAGAAAATGACAGAACTGATTTACTTCGTAGATCACTCTAACGAAAGCTCTTGGCCTCTAGATTTGCAGAGTGTCTCTAAAATAAACAAATATATTACGGTATATTTTTAAATTAATATAGAAAATAGCAGAATTCTTTCGCCTCACGCATGCGCACAATCCGCCTGGGGTCATGACAAAATGGCGGTGAGAAGTCCATTAAAATGTAAGTTATTTAATAAGCTTTCATGTAATTGAAAACATACATTAACCAAGTTCTGACAATAAAATATAATAACAGTATGAACGTATACGAATGTGCAACATTGATTTATTTGGATAATGAAATTGATTTTTTTCTTCAAACAGCGGTTTTTGAATATAATGAATGGCTGCGTCTGCTACTAGACATGAGTGCGAGAGTAGCCATGTGGTTAAGGCGACCGACTGTGGTTCCAAGAAGCGCCAGTTCGATCCTAGCCCTCGCCAGTATTTTTTTTTTTTTTTACCACTGAAATATTGTTTAATCAAGGAGTATTAGTAAGGTTTTATGTCTGTTAAAGATACTTATTTCTACATTCCCTCTAAATACGTTTTATTTTCGTTTTACCATTGCATTGCAGCATTCTATCAAAAGAGCAAACTGTTGTCCGCAGAACGCCGTTTAAATATCTGCAATCAGTTCCTATAACTGACAACAGATGGCAGTACATCACCCATATAGTTCCATTAACTGACAGCAGATGGCAACACCATTGCATCGATATATTTAAAACACAAGACTTGGCATGTTTTCACGTGATGGAAAATTATAAAGGAGGGGAATATTTAAGAAGGGAAATGTTGAGGAACATTAACCGACAGTTGAATGTGTAGGCTAGGTTGTTTATGTACCTTAATATTGCAATTTCTTCCCAATGCTTCGGTGGTCAAGTTATTAGCGTCCTAGACTAAAAGTTATAATTATGCATCGTCGATATACTCTTAAATTATTAAAGACAAAAGTAGTTTTCCAGGCACTCGCGCGTGTCCACAATTGCTTTCGCCATGAGAGACACTTGGCAAATATAATTCGTTTGAAGGGCTCCGACATCTTGGTTACTCAGCCCCGTGTACTTGGGTGTGTATGTGTGAAATTTTCTCTGGTAACCTGTGTTATTGTGATGGCTGCATTACTGTGTGTATTTGTAATTAAGGTGGTAAATGGCAAGGAGACGGCCAAGGCCTTAAGTTAGGAACCATCCCGGTATTTGCCTTAAGTGGAATTGGGAAACCACGGAAAACCACATCCAAGATTGTCGAGGTGGGAATTAAACCTTCCTCTTCTTAGTTATACCTCAAGAGACTGAATGTACCCCGATTTTGCCCTGAGACCAGAATTAAATTTCTTGGCAGAGCAGGAAATGTAACCCGGGTCTCCGGGGCGATAGACAAGAATAGGTGGGCCTCCATGTGTTAATACGATTTTTGACATGCACGGGACATAGAATTCAAAAACTGCCTCCATTAGGGTGACTGTCGAAGTGAGTATTGAGTATAGGCCTATGGTCATTCCAGTAGTTGGCGAAGTGATTCTATGTTCCCCTGCAAAATGTACTGCCATAACCTATAACAGGTGATGGAAATTGCTTATTTAGAGCAGTTTCGTACTGTTTATAACAAAATGAAGAACGTCATTCTGAGCTGCGTTTTCAAGCTATTGCAAAAAAATTCGCTGGCAGGAACAATTATAAGGAATTTATTTTAAGCGATCAGTCTCATTGCATTCTCCTCACCAACCAACTTGAGTATGAAAGTCTCTGGACGGTCATGTTGAACTTCATTGTATAAGACAATTGTTTAATGATTATTTGTTTAGAGTACTGAGTCTAACTACAGAGTTGATTTCGGTAATGGAAGTATTATTTGCCATTTAATATTTAGCGGCTCCGTTATTGCAGGACACTATAGTGTTATCGAATAATACGAAGCCACATTTAAAATCCAATATAAATAGGCCATTTCAGAAACAATTCCAGATATTATGCTGTACAGTGTACTGTAAGGTCCTTGACGATCAAATGTAAACATTGTTCTACATTTTATTTCTCTTGCGTAAAATCTATGCGTGGTTACTTTGGTCTTTACTGTTGTGAGGGTAAAATTGATCTGCTGGAATATAAAATATTTGCCAAGCTGCAACAATGTAATGATATTAATTTAAAAGTCATTGAACTTATATCCAGTAGTTCAAACACATACATCAGCGTTAACAGATTGGATACTGAAGATGAAAGCCAGCTACTTCATTTCCCTATTATTGAATTTTTCAATTCCTTGGAATTAAGAGATTCGCCTCCACATACTTCGAACGTTTGAGCCGTAGATATGCTTCTTAGAAATCTGAACGTTTCCCAAGGACTCATATATGGTAATATATTAATTGTAAGAAATCGCTTGGATTCGGATATAATAGGTGCAGTAATATTAGGCAGAGAGCTCAAATCCTACGACTTGATTTAACACCTTCCGATAAAACACTTACAGGTACAGTACATTTTCTTTTAATAGGCAACAATGTCCTATTCGCTCGGCTTACTTTATCAAAATCAATCAAGCTCAAGGAGAAACTCTTGAACGTATTGGGCTATTTATCTCATCACGTTTTCAGTCATGACCAGCAGGAAAGTGAAGGTGCAAAAAAGGTCCTGTTTGGGATGGTAAAGAATAAGAGGCGGAAGGATCCTACGGATTATGTTAGAATGGTGAACAAAAGGGGTCAAGAGATAGAAAATAGGGAAGAACTGAAGAAAATGTGGAAAGAATATTTTGAAGAACTCCTGAACCCAAATGGAAACCACGGCGAGGAGGAAGAAATCGGGGAAGAGGTACAGTAGATGAACTGCAAACAGAAAAGGACTTAACATGGAAAGAAGTGGAAGATGCAGTGAGGAAGATGAAAGGTGGGAAGGCACCGGGTGTGGATGAGTTGAGTGTGGAGATGGTGAGAGCAGCAGGAGAGGTGGGGATACAATGGTTGTACCGAGTGATGAAGACAGCATGGAAGGAAAGGAAGACCCCAGAGGACTGGAAAAAGGGAATAATTGTCCCGATCTTCAAGAAAGGTAGTAGAACAGAATGCAGAAACTATCGGGGAATATCACTGATGAGTCATTGTGCAAAGTTGTTTGAGAAAGTTTTGGAAAGGAGAATTAGGACAAGGATAGAAGGAGGGACGAGGGAAGAACAACATGGCTTCAGATCAGGAAGGTCCACAGTGGATTTGATTTTTGCTGTAAGGCAGTTACAAGAACAGCACTATGAGTATGGAACAGATCTACTGATGGCCTTCCTGGACATTGAGAAAGCATATGACAGTGTATGCAGAAACAAAGTATGGAAGTCCCTGGAGGATAGAGGAATATAAAAATGGACTAAAAGGAAGATAAAGGAGATGTACAAGGGAAGCGTGAGCTGTGTGAAAGTGGGAGGAGAGAGATCGGACTGGTTGGAACAGAGAAACGGCCTGAAACAAGGAAGTGCACTGTCACCGTTACTTTTCATTGTGGTGATGGATGACATAATGACCCGAGTGGCACAAGTAATTGGGGAAGGAAAGATGAAAGCAATGGTGCTTGCAGATGATTTGATGATTTGGGGAAACAAGGAGGAGGAGGTACAGGAACAGTTGGACGTGTGGGAAGGAATAATACAAGGTTATGGGATAAAATTTAGCATAAATAAGAGTGAGATGGTGATCACAACAAGGAAGAAGGAAAGAACCACAACAGGAATAACAATTGGTGGGGAACAGCTGAAGGAAGTGGAGAGTTTCAAGTATCTGGGAAGCCTGATACAAGAGAATGGAAGAAACGATAGAGAAATAAATGAGCGGGGGAGACAGGCAGAAGCATTCCGGAGGAGTGTGAGAAGCATGTTATGGAGCAAGAATGTCCCTCAGAACAGCAAAAAGATCATATATCGGACGTACTATGCCCTATCCTGACGTATGCCTCGGAGACCTGGGTTATGAAAGGAAGGGAGAAGAGCAAAATACAGGCCAGTGAGATGAGGTTCTTGAGAAGCAGTATTGGAGCTACAAAGAAGGACAGAATAATAAATGAGAGGACCGGAGAATTAATGAAGGATGAACCATTACAGACTGGTATAGAGAAATCTAGACTTAGATGGTATGGACATGTAAAACGAATGGAGGAGAAGAGGATACCCAGGATGATACACGAGACGAAGTGGGAAGGAAAGAGACCAAGAGGGAGACCGAGAGACAGGTGGCTGAAGGGGGAGGAAGAAATCGTGAAGAAGAGAGGAGAAGACTGGACCAGGGTGGAGGCTGAGAGATGGTGGGAAGACAGAAGACGTTGGAGAGACTTGTGTTCCAAACAGACCCGGCCAGTGGCTGGAAACTGTGCAAGATGATGATGACCTCATCACGTTTTCAGTCATGACCAGCAATATGTTGCAATGCTGAGAGTGCTATCTTTTGACGCCCTTAAAGTTGCAATAGTGCTAAAAATAATCGTACCAAGAATGTAACTTATATAAGAAGCTTCTTCAGTAATTTTGTTTTCCATTGTCCGTCATGTTTTGACGGGTTTCATCTAGTTTCATTTTATTTTATTAGGGGCAGATAACATCAATGTTAGGCCCCTTAAAACAACAAATATCATCATCATAAAAAAAATGTTTTATTCGTTGACTTGTGTTATAGGAAGTGTAAATGAAAGCCTCCTACTATTAAACATTTTACAGGTCATTTTCATTGTTTGCAGTTTCCTGACTAATTAAAAAAAAGTTGCGATGGATAATGAATCCACCAAACATAAACCATTGAATATAACTTGTCGGATCAGCATTCCTGTTTTGAGTGTGATCTACGTCATAATTTATTCTAGAGATGTTATCAACGCAATGATGCCTTCATGCTAAACGAAAATGTATCAAATATGTGTGGTGTAATTATTCGGTAATTAAACTATAAATTATATCGATAGTGTGGTGTATGACGATGATTCTATTAAGATAACATGTGCTTTAAGTGGGATGTCGTGACGAACGCTCGGGCGTTAACACAGACTGTATTAGGGAATCATTAAAGAAACATGGGAGCCAGTCCGAGTGCAATAATTGGACCATATTTCAATTGGCGAGGCCCGACATCACAAACAGCACATTCCATAATGATTGTATTTTTAAGGTGCGAAATAAGAGTTTGAAGCAGGGACCCGTAACTTAACGACATTACCGTTATTAACGCTCAATTTTACGTTACGTTACACGTAACGGATCGTGGAACCTATGTGGTTTAGGAACGTTACTATTTTGTGTAGCGAAGCTAACGTTATCTTCAATTATAACGTTATAGTAGTAACATTACAGCTGTACCACGTGTCTCACAATCGGTACATTGGCGATACAGGCAGGAAGGTTACATTTAGATTTACTGTTAGTTATGGTACGGGCAATTGCAACGTATGTGTTGTACCGCGAGCATTGATCGGTACAGTAGTGATAGTAGAGGTTGTAACGTTACATTGTTGATTCACCGGCAGTCCCAAAGCAGGCAGCAAATTAAAGGGAAAATACCGGACCCAGCTCAGGAATCTCTCGGGGTCTTCAACTCCATAGCTCACCAGCCGTGAACCCTTGAGGGTGCATCCAGGATGCACCATACGTGGTGAGGCCACACACAACTTGCCTCCTTTAGGGCCTTGAGAACAAGGCAGAAGATATCACGAAAAGAATAACAAGATGCCTGACCCCTCGAAAAATGAGGGAACAGGAAACTTGAGACAAGGGTAAATTAAGGCGGGAAATTGAAAGATGATGATGATGATGATAATTGTTGTTTTAAGGGGCCTAACATCTAGGCTATCGGCCCCTGATGGTTTGGGTGATCGTGAAGATGAAAATGAACTTAAAACTAAAACGAACTACCAACCTACATACTAGAAGAAGAAATGGAAAACTAAAGGAGAATAAGGCAAATAAAAGGACAGAAGGAAAAGAACTGCCCTCAACCCTCGGAGAAGGCGGATTGAGGGACATGGAAGGAAGGAGAGCCATGAAAGGCATATAGGAAAGTGAAAGAGGAGAGGGTCCGCCCCAAAGGTAAGGGACAAAAGGGGAAAACGGACCCAGCTCAGGAATCCCTCGGGGTCGCCAACTCCCGAACTCACCAGCCGTGAGCCCCTGAGGGTGTAGCATTATCTTGGGTGCACCAGATGTGGTGGGGCTACATACACCCTGCCTCCTTAAGGGCCTAGAGCACAAAATGAGATTGAAAATAGATAAAATATGTAATTTATATTCAAAATACCCACAAAATGCACTTTAGAATTAACTACTGTACTTGCAAAAAGCGCTTTAGGTTGAAAATACAAAATGCAATTGAAATTGCTTACAATATGTATGATAGATTCAAACTTCTCATTTGGTGGACAATACTTACAAAATGCAATTTAGAATGAAAATACTTACAAAATGTAATTTATATTCAAAATACCCACAAAATGCAATTGAGAATTAACTACTGTACTTGCAAAAAAGTGGTGTAGGTTCAAAATACAAAATGCAATTAAAATTCAAAAAACTCACAAAAGCCCCGGCTCGGATATTGAAAGACTTACTAAAAAGCAATTTAGAGTGTCAATCCTTACAAAATGCAATTGAGATTGAAAAACACTCACAAAATGCAATCTAGATCGAAAAGACTTACAAAATGCAACGTAGATTAAAAATACCTACCAAAAAAAATCGTTAAAAGGGAATTTAGATATATGGGGAACCAAGTAACAAAAACAGTGCGGGAATCTGAAAGAGAAAAGGAAATATAAGGAAAAGAGGAGAGGATTGGAGAGGAGAGGGGAGGGGAGAGAGAGAAGAGGGTCCGCCCCAAAGGGAAGGGACAAAAGGGGAAAACGGACCCAGCTCAGGAATCCCTCGGGATCGCCAACTCCCGAACTCACCAGCCGTGAGCCCCTGAGGGTGTAGCATTAACTAGGGTGCACCAGAAGTGGTGGGGCTACATACACCCTCCCTCCTTAAAGGCCTTGAGTACAAGGCAGGAGGTAAAATGAAAAGAAAAAGAAGGCTGACCCCTCACAGAAGGAGGGTGTCAGGAAAGATGAGACAAGGGCCAATTACGGCGGGAAATGAAGAGACTCCCTAGGCCTCGGATAACCTAATACCGTCGGGGTCGGAAGAGAACAAGAGTTGACCAAGTGAGGTCAACAGGAAAGAAGACAGAGGAGCCCGGCACAAGTAAGTGGAAGCAATGCCGGACCCAGCCGGGGCCCCGTGGACGCCAACGCACGTCCCACTAGATGTGAGCCCCTGGGTGGGAGTCTGAATGTTTGTTTGTGCTAGTATGTTTGCTTGGACTGGTGAATTGTGTGCATTTGTGCTTGCGCTTGGGTTTGATATGAGTGAGAGATGTTTGCGACCATCTCTCGGCTGTGTCAGTGTCTGTTTGCGTGTGCTCGTAGAGTAATTCTATAGGAGCTGTTTGAGAAGACTCAGTGTACTTAAGTGGGTGGTAAGGGCGGGGGAACTGGTATTGTTACTACTGAAGCCTGATCTGTTTGAGTGGGCTTGGAGCATGTTTCTGTGGATTTGTAGGGTATGAGTGTGAATGAGGGAATGTATGGATGGCTCTGGAGGGCTTTCGTGATAGTGTTCATGCAGTTGTTTTTTGTAGGCGTAATTGATATGTGATTGTTTCGTAATTCCTCAATGCAGGTGATGAATTTACCTAATGGTGTAAGCACGTTGACGATTGCTGCGCGGCGTATGGCGAGTAACTGTTTTTGGCCCGGTGGGCTTATGAAAATCATCGTGCTTTCGGGTGGGTTACGTGAGGGGGATTTGTACCATAATGACTCCCCGAAATCAAAATCCGGGAAGGTGCCATGGCACGGTGGTGGTGGTGGTGGTGGTGAAGAGTTCCTCAGGTACTCAGGGAGTGGTGAAGATGACCATGACTCATTGCTGTCATCGGAAAGCGATACAGCCATTTCTGCGAATGCAGCCGTGTAGTCCATGTGTGTGAAACTGTGTGTGTGAATGTGTGAGTGAGTAAGAGGATTTGTTTCAGTGGGGAGGGGTCGATTGCCGTGGTAGACCCTTAGAATATGGAATGGTCTCGTCTAATAAGTTATACCAGTCGCACTAGGTTAAACGGTTGATCGGTTGTAGCCGTGACAACGTGCAAACTGGTTTGAAGAATAATTAATTAATTTAATTAATTAATTATTTGGCTGCTGCAGGGTATGGAGGGATGAGTTTAGCTTGGCTGTAGCTCTAGGATGATGGGATTTGCTTGACGCAGATGGCATGGCAGGTGGGTAGGCAATAATAGCTTGGTAAGGGAAGTGGCTTCAATAATGGGTAACGGTTGGATAAGGGATTGTTGGCTTGAACTTGGAATCGGGGAGGGTTATTGGTTGAGCGAAGGCTCGGTGGCAGCGATGATGTAGAGTCGTGATGGAAGGTGGATCATCGATTTGACATAAAATTCTCGGAGCTCGGTGTAACAACGTCTGTCCTGCTCAGTCGCAAGTCCCGGAGGTGTTGTGTCGTGTGTGTGTGTGTGTGCGACGCTTTGAGCACCTCCTTTCATCAATGCGCTATATGATGGATGCAATGTGGTACAACCTGAACGGAGACATTGTTGGCGATCTTCTAATTCTCCACAACAAAGGCTTAGTTTTTAAACAGCTGAAGATGGCCAAGTCAAGTAATCGCTCCTCAGTGATTATTGTCCCCGAGGTACCGACAACTAATCTGAACAAATGGCAGATAGTTCTCGAGACGATTTCATTGCGTAATTCAGAAAGTGAACCATGTGAAGGGTGCAGGGAAAGAAAGGGCTCTGTCCATTTTTGAACATTTTTTTTATGTGAATGAGATGCTCTTTCCAACAGAAATCTTTCAACCTATACTTAAGTGTTGCCTTATTGCCAATTGAATTATAACTTTCAGTTGGTCGACATGAGCATAATCCCATTTAAATTAGGACATATACCACCACACGAAACATATTTAAATGTGATGAAAAAGTTATCCCCTCCCCCCTCTCGTAATCTGTGCAAATATATTTTCTTGTCGATTCTTTTAGGGGCTTTGAAACATCGTGGTTGTAATGTTGAATCTGTCTGATAACCTGGTCACTGTGATGTATGTACTAGTGTGTGTGTATTTGTAAATGAGGCTAGGATTTGGAGGGCAGCGACCGTGACCTTGAGTTAGGAACCATCACAGCATTTGCCTGGCGTAAAAGTGGAAAACACCCCCACACTTCCTGGATGGCTAAGTTGGGAAGCGAACCCACCTCTTGTCAATTTTCCTCATGAGGCTTAGTATAGGCCTACCCTTTCCAGTGCTCTGACTAGAAATAAATGTCTTAGATGAGATAGGAATCGCTCAAACAGGAGTCTCAGTACACACTCAGTTCACGGAAGGTGGCATTGTGTAATTTAATTCTGAAATCCTATTGTGTGTACAATTTGTAAAAGAAAACACTTGAACTTCAAAAATCTGATTACATAGCTTGGACTGTTTATTTCATGTTCAATATTTACATTCGTTCATTTTGAGATACGTAACAGTGTTGTCAATATAATGGAAATATTGTCTCGTACGAACAATCTTCCAGATTTCTAGGATGTACAAGCTGTACCCGGCATGCGTTGCAAGCCAATTAAAGAAAGTGTTGGCGTTGTAATTTTGTTTCTTGACGTGCTTTGGATATAAAGTATTTTGTTCAATTTCCCTTAACTGCCTCTAAGCTATCATAAAATGGATTTACTAATTTAAAAACAATCGTGGGAGCATGCACAACAACTCACCAAAGTTCCATCGTAATTGGATGCATAGTATATGAACGAAGATTGAACTTTGTTGATACGCTTCGCGCATCGTCACTCATTTGTTGAATCTACTCGTGCGCTACCTATTGTAAAATGGATTTACTAAGTCGAACACCTTCCCTGGCGTGTACACAACATCTCACCCAAGTTTCATCGTAATCGAATGAATGGTATGTGAACGCATTGGTGACATACACTCCCGCAGACCGACAAACTATCTCGTAACATTGATTTTTTAAACCCATAGCCTATATAGATTACAATGAGAACAATATACATTTTTGTAAAATTTCGTTTACGGCCATTAGAGACCACGTCAAACAACTGTTGCACATTCATAGAACCCTTCCTTGCAGACCAGCATCGATGCATTTTTTCCCTGGCAGCCTGTCTCCTTTCCACCGTCAATCCGTTATTCAGCTTGCCTTCTTCGTGAAAGCGCATCGAGATATAGATCTACAGTTATTCTTCTTCTTTCGTTTCACCCTCTTAAGGGTACGTTGAATCAATAATTTCTGGTTTTTGTTATTTCCGTAGTACCCTCATTCTTTCTGATCAATTCCTCCCTTCATCCGAGATGATGGATTTTATTGTTAGTTGTCTTGGAACCTTATGATGATTATGATAATTGTTGTTTTAAGGGGCCTAACACCGAGGTTATCGGCCCCTAATGATCTGGGTGATAGCGAAAATGATAACGAAACGGAAACCAGAACGAAAATTAAGTGAGACGGAAAATACTTACACAAAGGAACTCAGATTGAAACAACTAACAAAATGTTCTTACATAAGGGAATTCAGAACGAAAAGATTCACAAAAGGAATAGATTAAAAAATACCCACAAAATGAAGGCTTGGTTCAAAATACGTACAGAATGCAATGTAGCGTCGAAATACCTACAAAATGCAATTGAAATTCAAAATACTTACAAAATGCAAATGAGGTTCAAAATACTTACAAAATGCAATTGAAATATCCCAGTTCCAATCCAAATTATTCACAAATTGCAATTTAAATTCAAAATACTTACAAAATGCAATTGAAGTTGAAAATGCTTACAAAATGTACGGTAGATTCAAACGACTCATGTGGATTGACAATACTTACAAAATGCAATTTAGATTGAAAATACTTGACAAAATGTAATTTAGATTCAAAATACCCACAAAATGCAATTAAGAATCAAAATATGTGCAAAATGCCCACCAAACAAAATGCAATTTAGATTCAAAATTCGTGCGAAATGCGGTTGTGGTTGAAAATACTTACAAAATGCAATTGAAATTCAAAATTCTCACTAAAAGGCCCAGCTACCTGCATTGAAAGACTTACCAAAAAGCAATTTAGATTGACAATCTTTACAAAAGGCAATTGAAGTTGAAAACAATCGCGAGATGTAATTTAGATCGAAAAAACTTACCAAATGCAACGTAGATTAAAAATACCTTAAAGAAACGCTAAAAGGGAATTTAGATACACGGTGAACCAAGTAACAAAAACAGTGCGTGAATCTTAAAGAGAAAAGTAAATATAATGAAAAGAGGAGAGGAGAAGAGGGGAGAGGGTCCGCCCCAAAAGTAAGGGACAAAAGGGGAAAACGGACCCATCTCAGGAATCCCTCGGGGTCGCCAACTCCCGAACTCACCAGCCGTGAGCCCCTGAGGGTGTAGCATTATCTACGGTGCACCAGAAGCGGTGGGGATACATACACCCAGCCTCCTTAAGGGCCTTGAGCACAAGGCAGGGTAAAAGGAAAAGAAAAAGAAGGCTGACCCCTCACAGAAGGAGGGTATCAGGAAAGATGAGACAAGGGCCAATTAAGGCGGGAAAGTGAAAGACTCCCTAGGCCTCGGATAACCTAATACCGTCGGGGTCGGAAGAGAGCAAGAGTTGACCAAGTGAGGTCGAAAGGAAAGAAGACAGAGAGGAGCCCGGCACAAGTAAGTGGAAGCAATGCCGGTATCAGCTGGGGTCCCTTGGTCGCTAATCCACGTCCTACTAGATGTGAGCCCCTGGGGGCCGACAGGAAAGAAGACGGAGAGGAGCCCGGCACAAGTAAGTGGAAGCGATGCCGGACTCAGCTGGGGTCCCGTGGTCGCCAACCCACTTGGAACCTTATATTTTCGCCTTAAATAATTATAGAATGCAAATACATTTGCTATTGATAGATGAATTAAAAGTTTAAATTATACGCGAAGCAAGACATGTATAATTTAAACTTTTAATTAAGTAATTATAGCTTTTGGATTGATTAGTGAATTTTCTTTGCTTTAAAATTGTACTAAGTCTCTTTCAGTTTCTTTAAACCATGTGGGTTTTGTTTTGTGATGATGATGATGATAATTGTTGTTTTAAGGGGCCTAACATCGAGGTTATCGGCCCCTAATGATCTGGGAGATAGCGAAAATGATAATGAAATGGAAACAAGAACAAAATTATCGAAGACGGAAAATACGTACAAAAAGGAACTCACATGGAAACAACTCACAATATGGTCTTACAAAAGGGAATTTAGAACGAAAAGTTGCACAAAAAGAATAGATTGAAAAAGACCCACAAAACGTAGGCTAGATTCAAAATACGTACAAAATGCAAAGTAGCGCCGAAATACTTACAAAATGCAACTGAAATTCAAAATACTTACAAAATGCAAATGAGATCGAAATTACGTACAAAATGCAATTGAGGTTCAAAATACTTACAAAATGAAATTGAAATTGAAAATACACAATGCAATTCAGATTGAAATATCCCAGTTCCAATCCAAATTATTCACAAAGTGCAATTGAAATTCAAAATCCTTACAAAATGCAATTGAAATTGAAAATGCTTACAAAATGTACGGTAGATTCAAACGACTCATGTGGATTGACAATACTTACAAAAAGCAATTTAGATTGAAAAAACTTGACAAATTTAATTTAGATTCAAAATACCCACAAAATGCAATTGAGAATCAAAATATGTGCAAAATGCCCACCAAACAAAATGCAATTTAGATTCAAAATTCGTGCGAAATGCGGTTTTGGTTGAAAATACTTACAAAATGCAATTGAAATTCAAAATACTCACTAAAAGGCCCGGCAACCTGCATTGAAAGACTTACTAAAAAGCAATTTAGATTGTCAATCTTTACAAAATGCAATTGAGGTTGAAAACAATCGCGAGATGTAATTTAGATCGAAAAAACTTACAAAATGCAACATAGATCAAAAATGCCTTAAAAAATCGCTAAAAGGGATGTAGATACACGGTGATTCGAGTAACAAAACCAGTGCGGGAATCTTAAAGAGAAAAGGAAATAGAAGGAAAAGAGGAGAGGAGAGGGGAGAGAAGAGAAAGTCGGCCCCAATGGGAAGGGACAAAAAGGGGAAAACGGACCCAGCTCAGGAATCCCTCGGGGTCGCCAACGCCCGAACTCACCAGTCGTGAGCCCCTGAGGGTGTAGCATTATCGACGGTGCACCAGAAGTGGAGGGGCTACATACACCCTGCCTCCTTAAGGGCCTTGAGCACAAGGCAGGAGGTAAAAGGAAAAGAACATGATGATGATGATAATTGTTGTTTAAAGGGGCCTAACATCTAGGTTATCGGCCCCTAATGGTTTGGGTGATCGTGAAGATGAAAATGAAAAGCGAACTTAAATCTAAAACTAACTACTAACCTACATACTAGAAGAAGAAATGGAAAACTAAAGGAGAATAAGGCAAATAAAAGGACATAAGGAAAGGAAATGCCCTCAACCCTCGGAGAAGGCGGATTGAGGGACTTGGAAGGAAGGAGAGCCATGAAAGGCATATAGGAAAGTGAAAGAGGAGAGGGTCCGCCCCAAAGGTAAGGGACAAAAGGGGAAAACGGACCCAGCTCAGGAATCCCTCGGGGTCGCCAACTCCCGAACTCACCAGCCGTGAGCCCCTGAGGGTGTAGCATTATCTACGGTGCACCAGAAGTGGTGGGGCTACATACACCCTGCCTCCTTAAGGGCCTGGAGCACAAGGCAGGAGGTAAAAGGAAGAGAAAAAGAAGGCTGACCCCTCGCAGAATGAGGGTATCAGGAAAGATGAGACAAGGGCCAATTAAGGCGGGAAAGTTAAAGACTCCCTAGGCCTCGGATAACCTAATACCGTCGGGGTCGGAAGAGAACAAGAGTTGACCAAGGGAGGTCGACAGGAAAGAAGAGAAAGAGGAGCCCGGCACAAGTAAGTGGAAGAAATGCCGGACTCAGCTGGGGCCCCGTGGTCGCCAACCCACAACCCACTAGATGTGAGCCCCTGGGGGAACATGTAAGTTCGACTGCCTCTTACAATAGCTAATTCCTCACGATTGACTTGCGCATTGATTCTACGGACAATCTACACTTCAATGTACCCTTGCTGCAACATTATCCTTAAAATATCATGCATCTAGACGCAGACAGCATGCTTAAATCTGGCAGATGTCAGTTGGACTCTTGAGAAAGGAATCATTACTCAATATGGCGGCACTTACAACTGAAGGCTGAACCATATCTTCAAATTACCGGTGGGTCTGTAATGAGGTAACGCCTGGTGGTGAAGTAGAGCACGCTTAATGGATCTCGAGTGCCTGTAATCATGGGGCTAGCACTTTCTGTGGTCTAGGGTCTTACAGGGTAATACCCACAAAAAAGGATATGTAAACAAAACCAAGCCAAATCGACACGTGCTGGTATGTCTGTCAAGTCACATACTGAACTACTGTATATTTTCTTGATGGTCGTATTTCTTTTTTGAAGTAAGTGGCGTTACATCTAGGTCATCTACACGTATTGATTATGATCAATTTATTCTTTTCAGTCGGTCAACACGCTATTTACCGAATAGTCTATGATTGATGATGATGATGATGATAATTGTTTTCAGGGGCCTAACATCTAGGTAATCGGCCCCTGATGGTTTGGGTGATCGTGAAGATGAAAATGAAATGCTAACTTATACTAACTACTAACCTACACACTAGAAGAAGAAATGGAAAACAAAAGGAGAATAAGGCAAATAAAGGACAGGAGGAAAATAAATGCCCTCAACCCTCGAAGAATGCGGATTGATGGACTTGGAAGGAAGGAGAGCCATCAAAGGCAGATAGGAAAGTGAAAGAGGAGAGGGTCCTCCCCAAAGGTAAGGAACAAAAGGGGAAAACGGGCCCAGCTCAGGAATCCCTCGGGGTCGCCAACTCCCGAACTCACGAGCCGTGAGACCCTGAGGGTGTAGCATTATCTAGGGTGCACCAAAAATGGTGGGGCTAAATACACCCTGCCTCCTTAAGGGACACTAGGGCTGAGTTTTTCAACTTCCACATTTATTATCAGAATGAGTTGAAATTTAAACTGCATACTTAGAATAATAACACTAAGTCACATACCAAATTTGAAAACAATAGGAGGAAATGTAATTGATTTATTACTAATTATATTATTAAAATATACCGTGTGATCAAAATGCTCCATGCGCATTAGCAATTGTGTAAAACGCTTGATAGCTTTATTACGTATACATAAATCTATTCTAAATATTATAACATTGAGACATTTCAGGAAAGGGATACATGTATGCTGTCAGATTATATTTTTCTTTATGTGCCATCATGTCTTATGAATTTTGATAATTTTTCATAGTTTTTTAATTTTTTGATCAGTAATTTACAAAAAGGCTGGAGATATTGCAATGTTATTTTGCAACACATGTGTTTCTGAATATCCAGTGATTTTTTTAGTAAAATTGGTGAATACCTCATGCACATGGAGCATTTTGATTACCTAAAAACGATGTTTGGAGTTAAAAGCATTTTTATAAATTCGCATACTATATTAACCAGATCGGCTCACCCAATGAAACATTTGTGGAAAAAATGTGAAAAATACATTGTTTTGTTGTACAGATAAAGAGCATGGGGACCTTTCGGTTGACTTAACCTACGACTTTCTAGGATTTCTAGTTTTAAAAGTATAGCCTACTTTCTATGATTTGCCTTCCATCTTCTTTTTAGGCAGACGAGATTTAAAAATGTCGCTGAGCCTTTAAAAATGGCGGTGCTTGAAAATTGTTTTACTGAAATGATCCACAGGGGTCCATAAGATATACATATGGGAAAAAACAAAAAACAGTTATTTTGTCATTTTTGCCTAAAAACTCAGCTTTAGTGTCCCTTAAGGGCCTTGAGCAGAAGGCAGGAGATAACATGAAAAGAAAAAGAAGGCTGACCCCTCGCAGAAGGAGGGAATCAGGAAAGATGAGGCAAGGGCCAATTAAGGCGGGAAAGGAAAAGACTCCCTAGGCCTCGGATACCCTAATACAGTCGGGGTCGGGAGAGAACAAGAGTTGACCAAGTGAGGTCGACAGGAAAGAAGACAGAGGAGCCCGGCACAAGTAAGTGGAAGCAATGCCGGACTCAGCTGGGGCCCCTTGGTGGCCAACCCACGTCCCACTAGATGCGAGCCCCTGGGGGGAGTCTATGATTGGGCGATAAAACAATACATACGTATACAGAACATGATGATGATGATGATGATGATGATGATAATTATTGATTTAAGGGGGCCTAACATGTAGGTTATCGGCCCATAATGCGTTGGGTGATAGATTTAGGTTTAGTTACATTTCATTTATATTTTCACTAACTACAAACTTACAAACTGGAAGAGGAAATGGAAAACAAAAATAAGAATAAGGGAAACAAAAGACAGGAGGAAAGGAAATGCCCTCATGATGATGATAATTGTTGTTTTAAGGGGCCTAACATCTAGGTTATCGGCCCCTAATGATCTGGGTGATAGCGAAGATGATAATGAAACGGAAACCAGAACGAAAATTAAGTGAGACGGAAAATACTTACAAAAAGGAACTCTGATTGAAACGACTCACAAAATGTTCTTACAAAAGGGAATTTAGAACGAAAAGATTCACAAAAGGAATAGATTGAAAAATACCCACAAAATGAAGGCTAGGTTCAAAATACGTACAAAATGCAATGTAGCGTCGAAATACTTACAAAATGCAACTGAAATTCAAAATACTTACAAAATGCAAATGAGATCGAAAATACGTACAAAATGCAATTGAGGTTCAAAATACTTACAAAATGCAATTGAAATTGAAAATACACAATGCAATTCAGATTGAAATAGGCCTTATCCCAGTTCCAATCCAAATCATTCACAAAGTGCAATCGAAATTCAAAATACTTACAAAATGCAATTGAAATTGAAAATGCTTACAAAATGTACGGTGATTCCAACGACTCATGTGGATTGACAATACTTACAAAAAGCAATTTAGATTGAAAATACTTGACAAAATGTAATTTAGATTCAAAATACCCACAAAATGCAATTGAGAATCAAAATATGTGCAAAATGCCCCCAAACAAAATGCAATGTAGATTCAAAATTCGTGCGAAATGCGGTTTTGGTTGAAAATACTTACAAAATGCAATTGAAATTCAAAATACTCACTAAAAGGCCCCGCAACCTGCATTGAAAGACTTACTAAAAAGCAATTTAGATTGTCAATCTTTACAAAATGCAATTGAGGTTGAAAACAATCGCGAGATGTAATTTAGATCGAAAAAACTTACAAAATGCAACATAGATCAAAAATGCCTTAAAAATCGATAAAAGGGAATTTAGATACACGGTGATTCGAGTAACAAAAACAGTGCGGGAATCTTAAAGAGAAAAGGAAATAGAAGGAAAAGAGGAGAGGGGAGGGGAGAGAGGAGAAGGTCCGCCCCAAAGGGAAGGGACAAAAGGGGAAAACGGACCCAGCTCAGGAATCCCTCGGGGTCGCCAACGCCCGAACTCACCAGCCGTGAGCCCCTGAGGGTGTAGCATTATCGACGGTGCACCAGAAGTGGTGGGGCTACATACACCCTGCCTCCTGAAGGGCCTTGAGCACAAGGCAGGAGGTAAAAGGAAAAGAACAAGAAGGCTGACCCCTCACAGAAGGAGGGTATCAGGAAAGATGAGACAAGGGCCAAAGAAGGCGGGAAAGGAAGAGACTCCCTAGGCCTCGGATACCCTAATACCGTCGGGGTCGGAAGAGAACAAGAGTTGACCAAGGAAGGTCGACAGGAAAGAAGAAAGAGAGGAGCCCGGCACAAGTAAGTGGAAGCAATGCCGGACTCAGCAGGGGCCCCGTGGTCGCCAACCCACAACCCACTAGATGTGAGCCCCTGGGGGGGAAATGCCCTCAACCCTCGTAGAATGAAAATCAAGGGACTTGGAAGAAAGGTGAGCCACGAAAGGAAAATAGGAAAGGGAAAGAGGAGAGGGTCCACCCCAAAGGCAACGGAAAAAGGAGAAAAGCCGGAACCAGCTCAGGAATCCCTCGGGGTCACCAACTCCTGAACTCACCAGACGTGAGCCCTTGTGGGTGTTGCACAATCCAGGATGCACCACAAGTGGTGGGGCTACACACTCCCTACCTCCTTTAGGGCCTGGAGCAGAAGGTAAGAGTTACAATGAAAAGAAGACAAGAGGTCTGATCTCTCGAAGAATGAAGGTTCAGGAATGATGACACAAGGGCCAATTAAGGCGGGAAAGTGAAGGACTCCCTAGGCCTCGGATATCCTAATACCGTCGGTGTCGGGAAAGAACAAGAGTTGACCAAGGAATGTCGAGAGGAAAGATAATAGAGAGGAGCCTGGCACAAGTAAGTGTAAGCAATGCCGGACCTACCTGGGGTCCCGTTGTCATCAACACAGGTCCCACTAGATGTGAGCCCCTGGGGGGCTATACAGAACAAGCCCTGAAATAAATTACATGAATTAGTATTCGCATAACCGGCCACGGTGGCCGAGAGCGCCAACGCACTAACTCGTGCTTCGGGAGAGCGTGGGTTCGTTCCTTCATTTATTTATTAGCCTATTTTCATTTTATGAAAACAAAATAGGCTTATGAGATCACCTTTGTCCGTGTGTGTGCGTGTGTGTGTGTGTGTGATGGTGTGTGTGTATGTGTGCCCCCCCCCGCCCCCTAATAAATTGTAAATGGCTGAAGCGATTTCAATGAGACTCGGTAATATCATAGCCCCATTCTGGCCGACCCCGACCGTGCCCTTCAAATTTTTATGTGTCTCACCAATCCAACATGGCGGCTGTGCGAATTATTTCACAAGAATTCAGTATCTCCGAAACTATTACCGATATCACCCTGAAATTTTGTACGGTGATAAAGGGAAATAGGCTACTAGAAGTTCACCAATGAGACTTTCAAAAACCTGGTAACTACAAAATCAACATGGAGGCCAAGCGAATTTGAGACTTTTGAATAGACTTTTCTCGCGATTTAACCATCCAAACATAATGAAACATGGTACAGCATATGTTTATGCACTTTGTAATGCACTGGCATCTAATTAAGTTCAATTGTTTACATAACCTCAAGATGGCACCTGTGCGAAATTTTAAAATCTCGTTTTTACTTCTTTTGTCCTAATCATGCGATTGAAGTCTGAATACCACACGTAGGCTACACCAAAATCTTCAAGAAATAGTATATAAATAAAAATCCAAACTGGAGACCATCTGAAATATTTAGACGGTTCTCAATATCTACGAATCTATCTCAACAATCAAACTGAAATTTTGTATGTTGTTAGAAGCAATTAACACGAGTAGGATATATGAAAATAGGCTGTATAGTTCTTCACGGAACTACTTGTTTATTTCTTCTTTCCTCTTTGTCGTTTGGGCCTACTGAGGACCACGGGGCTCGTAACTTCTCGTCGCTTGGGCCTTGTTTTCCTCTCTTCCAGCACTCCATCTTCTGACTATGAGCCAGCTTTCCTACCTCCGTCCATAGTGGTCTGTTGTTTCCAGTGCTCTTCCTACTAGTAAGTGATGTGGGAAAAACTCCCCGTCAAATGGCTTGCCGTAACTGTGAGCGGTCATGTATAAACTCATGTGGAATCCACTTGTTCCGGGAGCTTTTCTCTCTACCTGCCACTGCGGGTGAGTGTGCACTGTGCAAGGGCTCATGCAGGTCAAGTGCCCATAGAAGGTCAGGGGACTCTTCGTCATACTCCTGACGATGTCTTCCCGATGTGCCTCCCTCTTTTCGTACGGGTCCCAGTACTCTCCACACGATCTTCCTCTCCTTGAGTTCGAGTTTCCTGAAAGGCCATTTCTGCACATTACAAGGCACCATGAGGCGCAGACAACCGATGGTTTAACTACTGAATTGTAGTGTCTGAATTTAAGGTTCTTGGAGAGACACTTAGATGTATAAATTATTCTGCAAGAATGGTATGCCCTCTCAATTTTGGTGCACCTGGTGTCTATGGCTAGGTTCTTAGGCTAGGTTCTTACTCTGGTTTGACGAGATCCACTCTCCTAGTTACTTAACCGCCAGGACTTTTATGATAGTCGTGTCTCCTAGGGGAATTGTGGAAGGGACTTTATTTATTATTTCTTATTCTTCCTTCGTTACGGCTAAGTAAGGACCACGCCATGTCAACTGTTTCTTCTGGATTTTAATGTTGGCCCAGTACTCTTTCATTCGCAATCTATGTTGCACCTTTCTCTCTGTCGTCCACGCCTTCTCGGTTTTATTTATTATTTATTTGTTAATTATTTATTTATTTATTTATTTATTTATTAGAAATTTGGCACGTTGTGCAGTGACTGTCAGTAAATTTGAGTTGGCTCTACTACTGCCCGATATGAAGCAATAACAATAATTGAACACGATCGCAAGGAAAACGCAAGAAATTAATTAATGTGTGAGAATGTGACAAGAGCTGTGAACTGTCCCCATTCTGGAGAGAGATTAATAGAAGTGTTTAATACGTGACATGAACGAGTGCGAGCTTGCGTGACAAATGTCTTGCACTCATTATTCAAGGTGATTATCAAAATTAGGCCAGCAATCATGTCGATAAAATAAAAGAATCATTATAGCGACTTTAATAGCGTTCGTGTTATTGAGACATCCTGTGATAGATATTGTAATTCACCGGTTCTATGGGAGAGTCTAATGCCACTTCTCGATAGAGGCGGCACGTTCACACGGCAGGATGAATATCTTATTATATAATAAGCTAAGGTGTATGTTTCACGAAACTCAAGCTCCTAAACCAGAGTGAGTTAGAAGGTGTGGTTTGTACCGAAATCTTCCAAATCATCTCAATAGTACAGGAAAAATTTTGCATTTCTTGAAAAGTCACGGAAATAGTTTTATTTGTTTCTAAAGTGCTTTTAAACAAATACACAAGACGATAGCCCCTTGACAGAACTGTGTCGCGTACAGCCACATAGCACTAGAGCCGGGCGGGTAGTCTGTACACATGGGGCGCACACAACCCATTGTGCAAACAGCAGAAGTGATGAATTGCTCTCTGATTACAAAATTATCGACAATTTGTTTTAAAAGTGCGTTTAAACAAATTTATAGAAGCCCGCATAACAGTAAAGCCAAGCGGGTGGTTTATACACATGCGATCTTTCTCGCACAGTTCCCGTAGTTATTATTAAATGTATTATTATAAATAATATTATTGTTATTAATATTATAAATAATATTATTGTTATTCATAATGTTGAATTTTGGGATTATGCCGTGTTTTATTATACGAATATTCGACGCGTTTCGAAAGAAACCATGTCTTTCATCGTCAGGAATAATCTGGAATACGACAATGTTGCTAAGAGAAAGCAACGAAGAACATATAGAAGGTGCCCAAAGATGGACGCCATTATAGCCCCATGTTAGGGACAACGGAAAGCAGCAGTGAATTACTTTCTCAGGGTTCTGATAATAGGTAGCCAGGATTCACTGAGATTGTAGCCGGTGTCGCGGTTGAAATTATCTGGGTGTTTACGTATTTCAACCGCCTCCCTGATGATTCTGGGACGATATTGCTTTATACGGGCAAGAACATCCACTCCTTGGAACATGACATCATGGCCAGGTGTTAAAGCATGATCGGCAACAGCTGATTTATCAGGTTGAATGAGCCTGATACATCTATTATGTTCCTTAATGCGAGTGCATATTGTTCTCGAAGTCTGCCCGATGTAAACCTTGCCACAAGTACAGGGAACTCTGTAGATACCCGGTTGTTGCAATTTAGGCAAACTGTCCTTAGTTGGTCGCAGGAGTTGCCTAATCTTAACAGAAGTTCCAAATACAGTCCGTATGTTGTACCGACGTAGGATTTTAGCAATACGATCCGTAGTGTTATGTATGTACGGAAGGTAAGCAGTTCCTCTTACATCTCTTTTCTCAACTGATGTCCTATTATTATTTGTTGGTTTCAGAACCGTAGAAATCAAAGCCTTGCTATAACCGTTGCTCTCAAAGGTGGTTCGCAGGGTGTTCATTTCTTCTTGTAAAGAAGACACTTCACAAATCCTCCTAGCCCTGGTAGTTAGAGTTGTAAGGATACCATGTTTCTGGGCAGGGTGATGGTGAGAACTTGCGTGGAGATATCTATTGGTGTGTGTTGGCTTACGAAAAACGCTGTGTCCTAAAGATCCATCCTCTTTCTTGGTGACGAGAACATCTAAAAAAGGTATTTTGCCGTCAGATTCCTTTTCCATGGTGAAACAAATAGAAGGGTGCTGGAGATTAAGGTGATCCAGGAAATGGCTAAGATTTTCCTCACCTTCCGTCCAAACAACGAACGTGTCATCCACATAACGCCACCAGATCTTCGGTTTGAAAGGAGCCGACGACAAAGCTTTCTCTTCAAAGTTCTCCATGAAGAAATTAGCCACAACAGGAGAGAGAGGACTACCCATGGCCACACCATCAGTCTGCTCATAAAAATTCCCATTCCATAGAAAGTAGGAGGAGGTCATGCAGTGATAAAAAAGTCTTGTGATGTCTTCAGAAAAAAAGCCATTAATGAGAGACATAACACCATCAATAGGTACTCTCGTAAACAGAGACACCACGTCGAGACTCACTAGAATATCGCCCGGCTGAAGTGTTATAGCTTTTAACTTTTCCACGAAGTGTGTGGAATCCTTAAAGTACGAAGGCGTGTTACCCAGAAGCGGCTGAAGTAGTCTACCTAAGTATTTGGAAAGGGCATATGTACGAGAACCAATCGTACTAACAATAGGTCTAAGAGGAACATCTTCCTTATGTTACTACAGCTACATCTACGCCTCTCAAACTTAGTAAGTGAGGAATTATGGAAGATCTTTGATCGTATTTCTTCAGTGCAAGCTAACAGCGTTCTAGATCAGGTGAGGGACAGACATATTTCCAAATATGATAGGTTATATCAGTTGCAGAAATCTCAAGCCATTAGACTTGATGCTAACAAGGTTGTCGTAAATTTGTCCAGCAAGTCGCTAAGTGATACCCAACAGGCAGTTCTCGCTAAAGGTCTCAATTTTGCTGTAGCGCCTAGAAGAATTCCTATTGAAGAACTTATTACATCCGTAGAATCCTCGGTACATCACCTCACACCTGAAGAGGCCGAGGAAGCCAGGCAAGAATGTTCCCGAGTTCTCAAGACCGCTAAGCCACCTAACACCAACGTAAAACAAGGCGAAAGCCGGGCACTTAAAGATCTAAGGGACGATTCTGATATTATCGTTTTCCCCGCTGACAAGGGTAACGCGACAGTGGTATTGGATGAGGTTGATTATGATTCCAAGATCTCGTCTTTGTTATCAGATCCTGTATATAGGATTAATAGTCGTGATCCTACTACTCGCTACTCAAATGTCACCGTCAAATTGATCAAGCAATCATCTATTCCAGCGGATGCAGCGAAGACTCTCCTTCCAGGGGATGCTATTCCTCCGAGACTCTATGGTCTTCCTAAAATACATAAGGAAGATGTTCCTCTTAGACCTATTGTTAGTACGATTGGTTCTCCTACATATGCCCTTTCCAAATACTTAGGTAGACTACTTCAGCCGCTTCTGGGTAACACGCCTTCGTACATTAAGGATTCCACACACTTCGTGGAAAAGTTAAAAGCTATAACACTTCAGCCGGGTGATATTCTAGTGAGTCTCGACGTGGTGTCTCTGTTTACGAGAGTACCTATTGATGGTGTTATGTCTCTCATTAATGGCTTTTTTCCTGAAGACATCACAAGACTTTTTTATCACTGCATGACCTCCTCCTACTTTCTATGGAATGGGAATTTTTATGAGCAGACTGATGGTGTGGCCATGGGTAGTCCTCTCTCTCCTGTTGTGGCTAATTTCTTCATGGAGAACTTTGAAGAGAAAGCTTTGTCGTCGGCTCCTTTCAAACCGAAGATCTGGTGGCGTTATGTGGATGACACGTTCGTTGTTTGGACGGAAGGTGAGGAAAATCTTAGCCATTTCCTGGATCACCTTAATCTCCAGCACCCTTCTATTTGTTTCACCATGGAAAAGGAATCTGACGGCAAAATACCTTTTTTAGATGTTCTCGTCACCAAGAAAGAGGATGGATCTTTAGGACACAGCGTTTTTCGTAAGCCAACACACACCAATAGATATCTCCACGCAAGTTCTCACCATCACCCTGCCCAGAAACATGGTATCCTTACAACTCTAACTACCAGGGCTAGGAGGATTTGTGAAGTGTCTTCTTTACAAGAAGAAATGAACACCCTGCGAACCACCTTTGAGAGCAACGGTTATAGCAAGGCTTTGATTTCTACGGTTCTGAAACCAACAAATAATAATAGGACGTCAGTTGAGAAAAGAGATGTAAGAGGAACTGCTTACCTTCCGTACATACATAACACTACGGATCGTATTGCTAAAATCCTACGTCGGTACAACATACGGACTGTATTTGGAACTTCTGTTAAGATTAGGCAACTCCTGCGACCAACTAAGGACAGTTTGCCTAAATTGCAACAACCGGGTATCTACAGAGTTCCCTGTACTTGTGGCAAGGTTTACATCGGGCAGACTTCGAGAACAATATGCACTCGCATTAAGGAACATAATAGATGTATCAGGCTCATTCAACCTGATAAATCAGCTGTTGCCGATCATGCTTTAACACCTGGCCATGATGTCATGTTCCAAGGAGTGGATGTTCTTTCCCGTATAAAGCAATATCGTCCCAGAATCATCAGGGAGGCAGTTGAAATACGTAAACACCCAGATAATTTCAACCGCGACACCGGCTACAATCTCAGTGAATCCTGGCTACCTATTATCAGAACCCTGAGAAAGTAATTCACTGCTGCTTTCCGTTGTCCCTAACATGGGGCTATAATGGCGTCCATCTTTGGGCACCTTCTATATGTTCTTCGTTGCTTTCTCTTAGCAACATTGTCGTATTCCAGATTATTCCTGACGATGAAAGACATGGTTTCTTTCGAAACGCGTCGAATATTAGTATAATAAAACACGGCATAATCCCAAAATTCAACATTATGAATAATAACACGGGCCTTGAAAGTCTAAATGACAATAATATTATTGTTATTAATATTATAATTATTATTACTATTATTTATTATTATTATTTTTACACCTAATAGGGGAAAACCTAAAAAGGAATGGGAGAAAGTGAAGGCTACTTTCCTCAAGCGAGCAATTGGGGTGTCCAAATTCACCCCATCATCAAGATATGTACTTGTGTGCATTCTGACGAGGGAGCCCTTTCTGATGGCAGATCTTCATTTCGTGATATTACTCCCGGCCAGGGGTGGATCTAGGGGAGGGCAGGGATGGCGACCGCCCAAGCCCCGAGATCCGGGGGACCCCGCACCATGGATTGTTTTAAATCTAATTGATTAATTAATTACACTTTTCAAAGTTTTCAAACTAATTTATAATTCACATTCTTTTTTCAGTGCAGCTACAACCTCCCGTGACCGTTTAGCAAGTTTAGATTTCGGTGAAATGATAGAAGACTTCAGCCGGGAATAAAGGTCGCTAAGTAATATTTTAATATTTCATAGGTTACATAATCTTCTTCAAGGGGACTTAAAGGTTTCTTTCATGTTATTAAAAATGTAGGCTACTGTAGTGTATTCAAAATATTATAACTATTCTTAATTTTATTGTTATTGGAAAACTATCTTCCATTTGATTTGATACTTCGTTTTATTTCCTATTGTTGTGGGCCCCAACTTATAATATTCCCCAGGGCCCCGCAAGGCCTGGATCCGCCACTGCTCCCGGCAACAGACAGCTGATGGCAGAAAACCTGCAAAAGAGAGGTGATGTCGAAGACGACTTCTATGCAACAAGCGCCATGATAGACATGAGCTGGACACGACCGAATGAGGCTGGCCGTGCACGGCTTCCACCAGAACGTGTGTTCCAAATAATTTTCATTAAGTGACGGAAAAGTGTATTTGCAAATTCTTTGAACTGAAATGTGACAAATACCATGTGCTAAACTGTTACAAATGCTCAAATGCAGTGACAGAACTCAGTGCTGAATCTTAGGTTATTTCTCACGCTGCAACGCTTGTGCGCATTTCACCATTATTATTATTATTATTATTATTATTGCATCGTTATGCCCGACTCAGGAGCACGGTTGAACCATTTAGCTGATGTGTTGGCCTTCTTTTCCTTCCAAAATCTCTTCATCCTTTCGCTGAGCGCCTTTCTTCGGTCTTCTGTCCAAGTTATGGTGGCCCAGGTGTTGGGTTTGTCTTCAAATTGGTGATAGTCGATTAGGGTTCTGAATTTGCATCTGTCCTGTATAATATTGTCTGAAATGTTAATTTCCTGGAGATCTGTTTCAATTTCACGTAGCCAGCTTATCTTGGTTTTTAGTGAGAGGGCCAAGTTGAGAATTCTTTTAGTCAATCTGCCATTGTTCATTCTGATAATGTGCCCGTAAAATTTGAATCGTCTTTTCCGAAAATTATGAGACATTTTTTCACATTGGCGATATATTTCCTGGGATGACTTTTTCCTCCAGATTCCCTCTATAAAAACTGGGCCAAAATTTTTTCGTAAAATTTTCCTTTCTTGTTTTTCAATCTCTTTGGTTAAAGATTTGCCACCAATGATTAAGGTTTCTGATGCATATAACGCCTCCGGTTTGATTACTGTATTATAATTTCTAAGTTTTGCTTTCCGAGATATTGATTTTTTGTTATACCTATTCCAAGTGATTCTGTAAGCTTTCTGTAATTTGGAAATTCTCTCTTTATTTGCTTCACGGTTTAAACCAGAGGGCTGAATAATTTCTCCCAGATATTTGAATTCGTTCACTTGAAAGATTTTGCCGAATTTAGTTCTCATAGGTTGTCCGTCTAAGTATCGTGAGGCTCCTTCCATGTACTGCGTTTTCTCATAAGAAATTTGAAGTCCCGTTTTGATGGCAATTTCATGTAATTTCTCAATGAAATGAATTGCTTCTTGCCTGTTATTAGAAAGGATTGCTATGTCATCAGCAAAGGCCAAACAATGTACATGAATCCTATCTTTGAGTAGTCTGCCAAGGGTTATTCCCTTAGTTTCCTTTTCCCAGGTCCTGATTATCTTAAGTACGAGGTTGAACAGTAACGGAGATAATCCGTCTCCTTGGCGGACCCCAGTGTTAATTGCAAAAGGCTCAGATATTTCGCCGAGGAATTTAACTTTTGAAGTAGTGCCAGTTAATGTTTGTCTGATTAATTCTCTTGTTTTTCTATCCACTTGAAATTCTTCTGAGTATTGAAAAGTGTTTGACGATCTATAGAGTCATATGCTTTTCTGAAATCTGAATCTGTCTGTCTGGTTTTGCGCAATTTGTAGGATAGTTTTGAGATTAAGAATTTGTTCCGTACATGATCTTCCTTTTCGGAAACCTGCCTGGTATTCTCCAATCAGACGGTCTGTTTGTTTCTCAAGTCTAGTGAGCAGGGCTTTGGAGAACATTTTATAAATAACTGGTATCAAGGAAATTCCTCTAAATTATTGATGTTGGTTTTATCCCCTTTCTTGTGCAGTGGATGGATTAGCGCACATTTCCAATCCTCAGGTACTTCTTCGGTGATCCAGATGTTCTCAAGAATTGAGTGGATTTTCCGGGCTAAGTTCTCACCACCTATCTTCAGCATTTCGGCAATTATACCATCTTCCCCTGGGGCTTTATTATTTTTGAGTCCATGGATTATTTCTTTAATTTCTTCCAATGTTGGGGGTTCTGAATCTTGGTTGGATGTTTCTTTTTTTCAAAGATGAGTTGTTCTTTAGGGGATTCACAGTTTAAAAGATCCTTGAAATAATCTGCTAGAAGTTTGCAATTTTCTTGATTATTTGTTTCCAATGTCCCATCCGGGCGTTTGAAGCAAAGACTGGGTGCCTGATAATTCTTCTCTGAATATTTTGTAGAAGTTTCGTGTATTGTTTTTAGTAAAATCTTGTTCAATTTCAGCCAATCTGTAGTGATCGTACTTGCGTTTTTCAGATCTGATGATTTTAGAGGTTTGTTTCGGTACTTTGGTGAATTCGTGCCAATTTTGTTCCATTTTGTGAGAATTCCAATTCTGTCAGGCTTTAATTCTGAAGTTTATAACCTTGTCACAGGTTTCGTTCCAGCACCTAGGCTTGCGTTTCCTGGGCGGTGTGCCAATGTTTTGAGAAGCTTTCGAAAGTATATCTTTGAGTTCTAACCAGCCAGAAGAATTGTGAGTAGGGATACTTTCTTGGAAAGTACTGGCGTTCTGTTTAAGAAATTCTGGATCGACGAGCAGATTTTTTGTTATTTTTGGTTTGGACCTGTTTGGTTGAAATTTTACCTTGATTAAGGATAGATGGTGGTCAGAGTCAATGACTCCTTTCTTGACTTTGACATGCATAATTTCTTTTTGATTCTTTTTGGAAATAGCCACATGATCTATTTGAAATTCTGCTAAGTGAAAATTAGGGGATCTCCAGGTCTTTTTCTTGTGTGGAAGTGCCAGGAAATGTGTTGACATTAGTTTGAGATCAAAAGTTTTGCAAAAATCAAGTAATCTTTCTCCATTTTTATTTGTTCTATTGTGTGCTGGATTTAGTCCTACAATGGTCCTCAATTTCCTTTCTCTACCAATTTGGGCATTAAAACCTCTCCCAAGAGGATTTTTATGTGATGATTTGGAATGATGGCTGTAGTTTCTTCCAGCAGTTCCCAGAAGTCTTCCACCTTTTGTGGATCTTTACGATTGTAGTTGTTGGTGGGTCCATGCGCATTAATAAGCGTATAAGCTTTGTTTCCTGATTTAACGGATAGTGTTGAAATTCTTTCAGAAGGCGAGGAAAAGTTATGCACTGAGTTTATAATGTTTTTTTCTGACAGCAAATCCAGTGCCAAATTGTAGTGGCTTCATGTGGAGGGAGATTGCTGGCTTGCCTTTATAAATTCTATAATTTCCTGATTCAAAATGATTTTCATCCGTGTATCTCGTTTCCTGTAGTGCTAAAATTTGGATGCTGAATTTATCCAACATGTCTGTTAATTGTTTTGACTTGCCAGTTTTCCGAAGTGTGTTGATGTTTAAGCTACCAATGAAATGATGATGATAATTGTTGTTTTAAGGGGTCTAACATCTAGGTTATCGGCCCCTAATGATCTGGGTGATAGCGAAAATGATAATGAAACGGAAACCAGAACGAAAATTAAGTGAGACGGAAAATACTTACAAAAATGATGATGATAATTGTTGTTTTAAGGGGCCTAACATCTAGGTTATCGGCCCCTGATGGTTTGCGTGATCGTGAAGATGAAAATGAAAAGCGAACTTAAAACTAAAACTAACTACTAACCTACATACTAGAAGAAGAAATGGAAAACTAAAGAAGAATATGGCAAATAAAAGTTCAAAAGGAAAAGAAATGCCCTCAACCCTCGGAGAAGGCGGATTGAGGGACTTGGAAGGAAGGAGAGCCATGAAAGGCATATAGGAAAGTGAAAGAGGAGAGGGTCCGCCCCAAAGGTAAGGGACAAAAGGGGAAAACGGACCCAGCTCAGGAATCCCTCGGGGTCGCCAACTCCCTAACTCACCAGCCGTGAGCCCCTGAGGGTGTAGCATTATTGACGGTGCACCAGAAGTGGTGGGGCTACATAGACCCTGCCTCCTTAAGGGCCTTGTGCACAAGGCAGGAGGTAAAAGGAAAAGAACAAGAAGGCTGACCCCTCACAGAAGGAGGGTATCAGGAAAGATGAGACAAGGGCCAATTAAGGCGGGAAAGGAAGAGACTCCCTAGGCCTCTGATACCCTAATACCGTCGGGGTCGGAAGAGAACAAGAGTTGACCAAGGAAGGTCGACAGGAAAGAAGAAAGAGAGGAGCCCGGCACAAGTAAGTGGAAGCAATGCCGGACTCAGCTGGGGCCCCGTGGTCGCCAACCCTCAACCCACTAGATGTGAGCCCCTGGGGGGGTACCAATGAAAGTTTTGCATTTTGGGCGAAGAGATTTGGGAAGCTCTGATACATTCCCGCATGATGTTCTCGGTCCCCCAAAATCCGATGACCGAGAAAAATAACTAGTATGTCTACTAGGGCCTGGGGTAGTTATATTGTAGGTTGTTTCCATCACGCTAACAAGTTGAAAGTAGTGGGGACATCGATCTATGTAGGTGTCATGGTTACAACTGAAGTAGTGAGCTTCAGAGATTGCTGAAGATGTCAAGCTGTGCCTGTTTTTGGTCCGCGAGAGGTATTTTATTTCCCTCAAAACCTCCACACAAGTCCGGCGAGCCTCCCTATCCGCCACCTGGGACACGCCCGATAGGGGAACAGGCTGAAACCCCCACGGGATTATTATTATTATTATTATTATTATTATTATTATTGTAAGTTAATATGCAGAGATGATGATGATTTGTTGTTTAAAGGGGCCTAACATCGAGGTTATCGGCCCCTAATGATGTGGGTGATCGTGAAGATGATAATGGAATGTTAACTATAACGATAACTAACTACTAACTTACAGTATATACTAGAAGAAATGGAGAACAAAAGGGGAATAAGACTAATAAAGGACAGGAGGAAAAGAAATGCCCTCAACCCTCGAAGAAGGCGTATTGAGGGACTTGGAAGGAAGGAGAGCCATGAAAGGCAGATAGGAAAGTGAAAGAGGAGGTGGTCCGCCCCACAGGAAATGGATAAAAGGGAGGGGGGGGGGGGGAACCGGACCCAGCTCAGGAATCCCTCGTGGTCGCCAACTCCCGAACTCACCAGCCGTGAGCCCCTGAGGGTGTAGCAATATCTAGGGTGCACCAGAAGTGGTGGGGCTACATACACCCTGCCTCCTTGAGGGCCTTGACCAGAAGGCAGGAAATAAAAGGAAAAGAAAAAGAAGGCTGACCCCTCGCAGAAGGAGGGTATTAGAAAAGACGAGACAAGGGCCAATTAAGGCGGGAAAGGAAGAGACTCCCTAGGCCTTGGATACCCTAATACCGTCGGGGTCAGAAGAGAACAAGAGTTGACCAAGTGAGGTCGACAGCAAAGAAGACGGAGAGGAGCCCGGCACACGTAAGTGGAAGCAATGCCGGCCCCGTGGTCGCCAACGCACGTCCCACTAGATGTGAGCCCCTGGGGGAAAATATGCAGAGATGAGAGAGTATTATAGAGTCTGGTTGCGTGGCTCAGCAGTAACGCTCTCGCCTGCTGTTACTAAGGTTGCAAGTTCGAACCCTGGCGCAAATGCGAGGGAGCCGTATAAGTAGAATTACTGGCACGTTAAATATCCTCACTGGGGCAAAATTCCGGTGTCTCTAAAAGCCACGTAAACCAATTACATTACTAGCCTATTGTTTTAGAGTTGTACAGTGATATTGAAATAGTATTCTATTTGGCTACGTTAAATATAGTATATGTTAACCCCTCTTCCCCTTTCCCTGACTAGAATAAGCAATATTCTGCGAACGCCTCAGTCTCTACAGGAGACAAAATTCCAGAACAAACTTCAAATTCAGCACGTAAGACATGGTAACGATTACAACGCTTCCTGAAGTGTTGCGTTGCCGAGAACAAGGAGTCATAAAGACCGAGAGTCTATAATGACCAGGTAGCGAGAGAGAACCACCAAGGAATTAACAACGTGCCAAATTGACCATCATGAGGGCAGCCTGTCGTTAAACAGCCCATGAGCGTGCTATTGCTTTCGTCAACACCTCAGAGAGCAGCAAACTGGCATCTTGTAGAAAACCGAAGTCAAGATGAATAGTCTCTTCCGCAACTACCATTGCAGGCCAACATTCATTTGCCGTTACTGACGGGTTCATAGCGTTGATGATGATGATGAAGACGACGATAATTGTTTTAATGGGCCTAAAATCTAGGTTATCGGCCCTAATGGTTTGAGTGATTGTGAAAACAAAGTTCGATCAAATGAAACTACAGCTAAAACTAACAAACTTACAAACTAGAAGGGGAAATGGTAATCAAAAAAGAAGAATGTAAAAGACAGAAGGAAAGGAAATGCTCTCAACCCTCTAAGAATGATAATTGAGCGACTTGGAAGGAAGGAGAGCCATGTAAGGTGGAGAGGAAAGGTAAAGAGGAGACTGTTCGTCCCAAAGGCAATGGAAAACTTGACCCAGTTCAGCAATACCTTGGGGTCACCAAATCCCGAATTTACCAGCCGTGAACCCTCGAGGGTGTGGCACAATCCAGGGTGCACCCGAAGTAGTGGGACTACTCCTTCAGGGCCTTCAGCAGAACGCAGGAGATATCAGGAAAATAAAAACAAAATATCTAACCCCTCGAAGAATGAGGGTATCAGGAAAGATTATAGAAGGGTCAATTAAGGCGGAAAAGTGAAGAGAACAGGAGTTGACCAATTACACCCGTTCGTCCGAGGTATGCGATGACCCAACTGCCATAACACCGCATACCCGGCATCCCAGGCCAGAGTGGATCGAAATAAACACAAAATAAAACAAGGAATGTGTCGGAGATTCAGTTGAAATATAGAATAAAAGCAGGGGTAACACGAGACAAAGTATCTCTGGGTCGTTACTGGCTTGAATTTAATCGAATAGCAAATAAAAGGGCGCCATCAACTAATTCCTAAGAAACCACATCCTTCCTTATTAAGCCTTAATTATGACACAGGAAAGGACTGGGAAAACACATCATGAGATCACAAAACTTAAAATCAATATTCGAACTTGTTTGACAAGACAAATAAACCGAAATTCCTGCCTAGGAGTATGGTAGAGTACGACTGATTGGATGTCAATAGTTCAATCAAGTCATACCATCTCCACACTATATCAAATAAATTTTATTCACATGCAAAAGAAAATAAGAGAGTTCTCTTGTGCTCTCAGGGCCACCGTAGCACTGTCACTCGTCATAGATTTCTTTGTGATCCCTGAAACATATCATTTAAGATAACCTCAGGCACGTGAATTTATTAAGTTGTATACTGTTTTAACACACAACGATTATTATATTCACATAAACAACATATTTAAGCATTCATAATTGAATTGAATGCCACTATTCCAAATGTTGGAATCATAATTATCACTTCTTAAATCAACAACAAATCTACACAAGTTATTTACAATCTTGTCGGAGTCTCGATTATAAATCAAAAATTGGTTATAATTATCTGTCGTTATCATCATCCAAACAGCTGTCTATCCAAATCATTATATTTATCCTCAGCTCAAATCAGCTGTTCCAGTTAAATTATTATTATTAATTTATTATCATCTCTTAAATTATCAATACATCTCATTTAATTATATTCATCAGTTCATTTAATTAATTATATTCATCAGCTCATTTAATTAATTATTATTATCTTTATCATCAGGTCAGATCAACTACTCCATTTAAATTTCAGATTAGAATTCCAGAAATTATTATTAGAGAAACTTGGATCATAAAACTTCCAGAAAATATTTACGATTGCTTAAAGAAAGTTGTCATAAAAATCTATCACTTCAGTGAAATTATATTGCCAGATGTAATCACACATGTTACATGTTATACTTTTAATATACTCGATTTCCATGCCAAAAATTCATTGCCTCCACTACACCACAGTTGATCTCTTCATCCATAAATTTACCACTTGGATTTACCCCACATAAATTACTTAGTCAAATATCACATTTGAACACTTAGTTCACCACATTATATCACAACTATTCAGCCACAGCATGAATTTCAAAATATATAAGACTGCGTTCGACGACCTCTAGTCTGCTTGATTAATATCACAATGGTAATATCACACACACTTGGCAAATAACACAAAAACGTTGGCAAAAATACCTCAACTCAACGTATTTAATAATCACAATTTATTGTAGAACTGGCTTCAGATATTCATAAATTTGACCTACAAGAACTGTAGTCATTATCATGTTTAGACAACTTCTTAAACAATAAGAAGAATTACCAAAGTAATTGTAATCCAATCCAAAGTTTAATTAAGTCCAAAGTATAAAATCTCTATCAAGATCATCGAAATTTATTTCAAAAGAACACCAACTGTGTTATATTTAATCATTCATCATATCTGTTCATAGTCTACCTGTGATAAATTCCTAATAAGAAAGAACTCTTCTTGAAAGACAATCGCTCAAAATCCTTGTCAAAGGCTTAAATCGACTCACCAAAAATATTAAATGACTGTACTCTCAAAAGAGTAATGCAACAAAACTATTGGATCTGCAACACAAAATTACGAAATGTAATCCTACTGACATTTATTTTTAAATTATTTAATGAAGATCAACTAATAAATGACCGGTAAATTATTGTTTGATTCGCTTACAGTCACCATTGCACTCGGATGATAAGATGGTATTTCCTAGGGATGGGAATAGCGTTTAACACCACACAATTGCATAAATGTAAAGGGCCCCATCATCGACGGCTCAGATGATTAATCCCTAGTCGACTGGTAAAGGGTTTTACACCCCACAATTGCGTACAGCAACAGGCCCCGTCTTCGTTGACTAATGAATGAATGCACATGACTGGAATCAACAATTATAGTACTGTCAGATAAAAAGTGATACTGCTTCGCTAGAGCGAATTAAATTCCATAGCTTAAAAACAACCCAAAAGAAAAATCCCTGATAATAAATCCCACATACTCGCTTGTATGCGATAAGCTGACAAAAATAAACTACCCGACTGCAGGTCTCGAGTCTCGAAATGCTTAATAAGAAAACTGTCATGCTCAGGATGATGATGATGATGATAATTGTTGTTTTAAGGGGCCTAACATCTAGGTTATCGGCCCCTAAGCTGTCATGCACAGGAAAGCACTATCAATCAAGAAAAAGAAAGATCTAAACCCTGCCTAATAATGTCGGTAAAATAGCAAAGATCGGATGAATGTGTCTGCCATCTCATATGGAAACACCATATTTTAGCAAATTCCTCAGGATGAAATGTAAAATATATCAAGCAATGTCTTAAATAACACTCCTAACGATATACAAGCGTGCCCAGTGTCATATCAGTAAATTCATAAGCGTTCACATTACCTTCAGATGTTCCGGATGTTTAATATAAATTTATTCCAAGATCTGCGATAATCCAGGTATACGCTGATGATGATGATGATAATTGTTGCTTTAAGGGGCCGAACATCTAGGTTATCGGCCCCTGATGGTTTGGATGATCGTGAAGATGAAAATGAAAAGCGAACTTAAAACTAAAACTAACTACTAACCTACATACTAGAAGAAGAAATGGAAAACTAAAGGAGAATAAGGCAAATAAAAGGACAGAAGGAAAAGAAATGCCCTCAACCCTCGGAGAAGGCAGATTGAGGGACTTGGAAGGAAGGAGAGCCATGAAAGGCATATAGGAAAGTGAAAGAGGAGAGGGTCCGCCCCAAATGTAAGGGACAAAAGGGGAAAACGGACCCAGCTCAGGAATCCCTCGGGGTCGCTAACTCCCGAACTCACCAGCCGTGAGCCCCTGCGGGTGTAGCATTATCTAGGGTGCACCAGAAGTGGTGGGGCTACATACACCCTGCCTCCTTAAGGGCCTAGAGCACAAGGCAGGAGGTAAAATGATGATGATGATGATAATTGTTGTTTTAAGGGGCCTAACATCTAGGTTATCGGCCCCTGATGGTTTGGGTGATCGTGAAGATGAAAATGAAAAGCGAACTTAAAACTAAAACTAACTACTAACCTACATACTAGAAGAAGAAATGGAAAACTAAAGGAGAATAAGGCAAATAAAAGGACAGAAGGAAAAGAAATGCCCTCAACCCTCGGAGAAGGCGGATTGAGGGACTTGGAAGGAAGGAAAGCCATGAAAGGCATATAGGAAAGTGACAGAGGAGAGGGTCCTCCCCAAAGGTAAGGGACAAAAGGGGAAAACGGACCCAGCTCAGGAATCCCTCGGGGTCGCCAACTCCCGAACTCACCAGCCGTGAGCCCCTGAGGGTGTAGCATTATCTAGGGTGCACCAGAAGTGGTGGGGCTACATACACCCTGCCTCCTTAAGGGCCTAGAGCACAAGGCAGGAGGTAAAAGGAAGAGAAAAAGAAGGCTGACCCCTCGCAGAAGGAGGGTATCAGAAAAGATGAGACAAGGGCCAATTAAGACGGGAAAGGAAGGGACTCCCTAGGCCTCGGATACCCTAATACCGTCGGGGTCGGAAGAGAGCAAGAATTGACCAAGTGAGGTCGGCAGTGAAGAAGACAGAGAGGAGCCCGGCACAAGTAAGTGGAAGCAATGCCGGACTCAGCTGGGGCCCCGTGGTCGCCAACCCACGCCCACTAGAAGTGAGCACCTGGGGGGCCAGGTATACGCAATAGATTTCTCGAAAGATCGGCGAAATCTTCGTCCTGTGCCATTGGAAATGCATTCTCCCCATCCTAATGCATTTCACGATGTAGATCCTCGCCTCGGTAGGAACCGAACCCGTCACTTTGTGCTGCCATCACGTCTCTTGATACACCTAGCCGCACATCGTAGAGTGAAATATATCCATCACGGATATTGTCCAATAATCCACAAACAAGTTCTCCTCAAATGGGTACCCCATTCTGTCCTCTGTTGTACTACGCCACTGTCCCATGCGAAAATGTCGATTGACACTCACTGATAATGTTCTTGTCCACTGCGGTTGAATTATATTGATGAATAAAATATTTCGAATTGTATGCATATTTGTCAGACACCCTGTATCTGTACGCGACGTGGTAATAATATCCATGACTGTTCATGAACCTATGTCATTTAGCGAACACTTCACCGTTGTAAAAAATTCATGAAGTCCATAGTCCCATTCGCATAACGCAGTAATGTGTAAACTGCCTCGCGGTCGACTTGAATGTGCCATGATAAAACGCATCAGCTTTGTCTTCCATTATACTGATAAAAAGATTTAAAGTCCATCTGGTTATAAATATTCATGTTGAAAATGCATGAACTGTGAATTGCGACGAGTATTTGGACCATTGAAAGTCTATGTCCAATTATTGAAGATGTGAAAATGTCGAATGCAATGTTCCATTATACGACAGCTAAACCTTCACAAAATGTCGCCCACTGCATGACTGTTCCGGCTTCACCATGTGTATAACACGAAGTTAATACCTAGCCTCATTAGACCAATGTTGTATACGAATATTCATTGTGAAGTCAGTTACAACAATGTTCATTCCACCAAATGAAAGTCATGCTTGCCTCTGTTACAAGTTATGAACTGTGAAATGTGTTACTATACGAAATAAGCTGAAGCAACTTCACTTTCAAATTAACACGTTTCCACTCGCCGGCCGTGTTCGTCCTACTCACTGCCATCGCGATCCGAACTCCCGTCAACTGCTTGACTTCGCCGTGCTATCAATCTCACAATGCTAACTTCCCTAGTTTTAACCTGCAGGACAGGTGATTACTGCACTGCAGTGTATACTGTAACGGAATAGATTAGAGAATGAATGCTCCTCCACACCGTGCTGCGGCAACTGACCTCGCTAAACACGTGACTTCTCTCCCCTTGACTGGAGTAAGGGTAGACCTATTACTGCTGTTCTCTGACGTCAGATATTCAACCTCGGCCAATATCTGCAGTTGCAAAGCTATTATACTGAATTAAGGAATTATCCACCTTCTCAAATGTTATTATAATAAATATTCAACATTATTCCTTTCTTTTCTGCTGTTAAATAAGGCTTCATTTCTAAGTTATGTCCATAAATATATTGCCTTCTTTCCGTGATTCCGTGCGTTGGAGGGGTATCGCTTTGTTCTCCCTTAATCCTCTACGTTATTTCCCTCGTCATCGGCGCGATCTCAGCGCAATCTCTACTTCCAAGCAATACAATTTCAACTACAGCCAGCGTAGCCGATAGCCTCGATTAAATATCGTGTACACAAGGGAGGCCGAATGAAAAGGTGACTGTGAGGAGCCTGGCACAAGTAAGTGGAAGCAATGCCGGACTCAGCTGGGGCCCCGTGGTCGCCAACCCACAACCCACTAGATGTGAGCCCTTGGGGGGCCGAAGGAAAGAAAGAATAATCCTACAGAAAAATTGTGCGATTGCCTTTCTGGCAGCACGATGATTATATTAATGACTAGCATCCTGACCCGGCTTCGTCCGGGAACAATTATGAATGCATTACGTGATAAGCGCTTTTTTCCAATATCAAAGAACATGATGATGATGATGATGATGATGATAATTGTTGTTTTAAGGGGCCTAACGTCTAGGTTATCGGCCCCTGATGGTTTGGGTGATCGTGAAGATGAAAATGATATGATGATGATGATAATTGTTGTTTTAAGGGGCCTAACATCTAGGTTATCGGCCCCTGATGGTTTGGGTGATCGTGAAGATGAAAAGCGAACTTAAAACTAAAACTAACTACTAACCTACATACTAGAAGAAGAAATGGAAAACTAAAGGAGAATAAGGCAAATAAAAGGACAGAAGGAAAAGAAATGCCCTCAACCCTCGGAGAAGGCGGATTGAGGGACTTGGAAGGAAGGAGAGCCATGAAAGGCAGATAGGAAAGTGAAAGAGGAGAGGGTCCGCCCCAAAGGTAAGGGACAAAAGGGGAAAACGGACCCAGCTCAGGAATCCCTCGGGGTCGCCAACTCCCGAACTCACCAGCCGTGAGCCCCTGAGGGTGTAGCATTATCGAGGGTGCACCAGAAGTGGTGGGGCTACATACACCCTGCCTCCTTAAGGGCCTAGAGCACAAGGCAGGAGGGAAAAGGAAGAGAAAAAGAAGGCTGACCCCTCGCAGAAGGAGGGTATCAGAAAAGATGAGACAAGGGCCAATTAAGGCGGGAAAGGAAGAGACTCCCTAGGCCTCGGATACCCTAATACCGTCGGGGTCAGAAGAGAACAAGAGTTGACCAAGTGAGGTCGACAGGAAAGAAGACAGAGAGGAGCCCGGCACAAGTAAGTGGAAGCAATGCCGGACTCAGCTGGGGCCCCGTGGTCGCCAACCCACGCCCACAAGATGTGAGCCCCTGGGGGTAGAGGAAAATGAAAAGCGCTCTTAAAACTAAATCTAATTACTAACCTACATACTAGAAAATATCAAAGAACAACGACCAATATCCGTTTTACGTCTCGGCATGATGTTATGGAGATGCATGTGCAACAAATTTAAGAATGGCGAGGTGCATGAAACACAAATCCCCCTTTCGTCCAATCTTAACTTGTCTGTGAATTTTGCGGAACGAAAAGGTCACAGGCGAAATGAAGAAAAGCAGAGTTGCATTTCCAGGAAAACTCCAACCACAACCACTCTTCTCTAAAGTTTTTAACTCAACACGACTCGACTGTTTGCTGCTGGCCGTATCTGGGGCAATAAGCTCGTCCACTAGGTAAGCTGTAACTGAGGTGATGACTCGCCCCTACCTAGATCGTAAACTGTCGCCTCAATAACTCAGGGAGATTGTTGGAAGAAATTAAAATGTAAAAACACTTATAGTGTGCGATGTATTGAAGATAAGACATATGCTCCTGCGGACTTTTTTGTAGAACTTTTCATGCTGAACAATTCTTACACTCATAGTATTTAAATATTTTTAACGGTTTGCCCAGCGTAAGCTTACAAAGTGCTCGCAGGTTTTCTTTTTTTTGACATTTCCACTGAAATCGTTACTGCTCGGCTTCCTTTCACCATAAATAAATTATTGTCTACAGAAATCATCCTCGAGATATCCTTTACAGAATGGTGAAAACCGCATCAAAATCCATCCAGTCGTTCTCGAGTTTACCCGTAACATCCAAGACTCGGGGACATTGTTTTATACTAAGTAGAGATTATGATAATTGTTGTGTTGAAGGGCCTGACATCTGGGTTATCAGTCCCTAATGATATGGGGGAAAGTGAAAATAAAATAATGAAATGGGGGAAAGTGAAAATAAAATAATGAAATTAAACTACTACTACTCTGTTGGCCAGTGGACTAAAAAACTTATACCCGACGTAGGAGAATGGCTGAAATGCAGTCATCGACAAGTGGATTTCCTGTCACAGGTCCTGACAGGGCATGGGAGATTTTGGAGTATATGCCTTGATGATGATGATGATGATAATTGTTGTTTAAAGGGGCCTAACATCAAGGTTATCGGCCCCTAATGATCTGGGTGATAGCGAAAATGATAATGAAATGGAAACCAGAACAACATTATCTGAAACTGAAAATACGTACAAAAAGGAATTCAGATGGAAACAACTCACAATATGGTCTTACTAAAGGGAATTTAGAACGCAAAGATTCACAAAAAGAATAGATTGAAAAAGACCCACAAAACCTAGGCTAGATTAAAAAAAACGTACAAAATGCAAAGTAGCGTCGAAATACTTACAAAATGCAACTCAAATTCAAAATACTTACAAAATGCAATTGAGATCGAAAGTACGTACAAAATGCAATTGAGATTCAAAATACTTACAAAATGCAATTGAGATTCAAAATGCACGATGCAATTCAGATTGAAATATCCCAGTTCCAATCCAAATTATTCACAAAGTGCAATTGAAATTCAAAATACTTACAAAATGCAATTGAAGTGGAAAATGCTTACAAAATGTACGGTAGATTCAGACGACTCACGTGGATTGACAATACTTACAAAATGCAATTTAGATTGAAAATACTTGACAAATTGTAATTTAGATTCAAAATACCCACAAAATGCAATTAAGAATCAAAATATGTGCAAAATGCCCACCAAACAAAATGCAATTTAGATTCAAAATTCGTGCGAAATGTGGTTTTGGTTGAAAATACTCACAAAATGCAATTGAAATTCAAAATTCTCACTAAAAGGCCCGGCTACCTGCAATGAAAGACTTACCAAAAAGCAATTTAGATTGTCAATCTTTACAAAATGCTATTGAAGTTGAAAACAATCGTGAGATATAATTTAGATCGAAAAAAACTTACAAAATGCAACGTAGATTAAAAATACCTTAAAAAAACGCTAGAAGGGAATTTAGATACACGGTGAACCAAGTAACAAAAACAGTGCGGGAATCTTAAAGAGAAAAGTAAATATAATGAAAAGAGGAGAGGATAGGAGAGGCGAGGGGAGAGAGGAGAAGGTCCTCCCAAAAGGTAAGGGACAAAAGGGGAAAACGGACCCAGTTCAGGAATCCCTCGGGGTCGCCATCTCCCGAACTCACCAGCCGTGAGCCCCTGAGGGTGTAGCATTTTCTACGGTGCACCAGAAGTGGTGGGGCTACATACACCCTGGACCCTGCCTCCTTAAGGGCTTTGAGCACAAGGCAGGAGGTAAAAGGAAAAGATAAAGAAGGCTGACCCCTCACAGAAGGAGGGTATCAGGAAAGATGAGACAAGGGCCAATGAAGGCGGGAAAGTGAAAGACTCCCTAGGCCTCGGATAACCTAATACCGTCGGAGTCGGAAGAGAACAAGAGTTGACCAAGGGAGGTCGACTATATGCCTTGAAAATGGGGAAGACACAGGAAGATGGTTGTCGGTATTGCTCGGAAAGGGATACAGTAGAACATACTTTCTTCCACTGTGCTCGATGGGAGGAAGATAGAAAGGAAGCCTGTGAACAACTTGGCCGGCGACTAACGACAGGGAATCTGGTTCAGATTAAGTTGGAGAGCCCATGAGCCTTGAACAGTGTAAAGGCAATGGCTACGAGTATTACGAGGACGAAGGAGAAAGAAGAAAATGGAAGAAACTAATAGCATTGTTCGCATTTGCGAATAAATTAATTTATTAATTTTTTAAGCTTACGTGAGACAAATTTAATTTTTCTCATAACCTCTATTCGGTCTCCACGTGTTCGTGATCTTTGATTTTGTAATAATTCTTCTATTTCAAATTAAGTGTGTTGTAAATTACTTACGTATTAATTCATAAGCCATGCTCGCATTTAAGACATTTCTCCAAGGGTTTTAGTGAAACATTAAATTCAGTCTGACCAACAAGAAAGCTGAACAGGAACTGGCTACCATAGCTACGCTCCCATTGGCCGACCTCCAAGCTTCGGCCTGTGGTGGAGACATCTAGCGGGAATTCTGGAGTCAATGGACGTGAAGAGAACTTTAACTTGTATATGTTTTATCTCTGACTTTTATGGTATTGTTGATCTAGAAAGAATCCCTCACTAGTTATGTTTCTAAAATGTGTATTTTATTCCCTCAGAATAAATGTGTCAAACTCATGTGAGTACAACACAGCACATCTTCTCCAATTGCGTGCGGCATGGAAGGTCCTTGAACATTAGCTGGTCGCCTATTTAAGCGGCTCGCTTGGCTGAATCTTTGTGATCTTCCTTGCAGACTTGGAGCTGCTCACCAGTCGTATCTACCGGACTTAAAATTCATCTAATTGTAATGTATCATCGTAAATTCTGCATCAAATTCTTCATCAAAGAGTCGTAACTACACTTCGCAATGTCTTTAAAACATCTTAACTTCGTGATCTAAACTTGATCGCAATCTTTGTGTTTCAAACGGCATGTCTGGAAAATGAACATTCTTCATGTGTGAACTTCACATCATTCCTGAGCATAGTTACTAAAATCTTCTTCATTTTGTCCGACGAACGACTTACGTAGCGGCTCACCTTTGACATTTTCCTGTCTAGATTTCAGAGGCAAAACCTACATATCTACTGGCTTTTCCTATTTTCATTTTAGGAACTTTTTCATGGCTTGCTTTCATTTAAATCCTGATAGCTTTCATAACGTTTTCTTTTTTATAAGGTGCGGCAGGACTGAGCGCCTGACCGTCATAGCTCCTTCTATAGGCTATGCCTTTTCTTTGTAACTGCTTTCACAGTTTTTCCTTTCTCTCTTTCATAAGGTGCGGCAGGATTGGGTCCCTGACCGTCATAGCTCCTTCTATAGGCTATGTTTCTATTCTTTAATTTCATACCAAATGATCTGTGAAACTTTCACAATGGTTTTCTTTATAGGAAGGTGTTTCACCATTTTCCTTTCTCATGTTAAAACCAATCTTGGGTTATGAACTCAACGTGTTCCATATGTATGGAAGTTAGGTTCACAATTTCTTCTTTGCCATTTGTTATATTAATGGAGCAAAGCCTACTCAATGTAAAAAATGTTTGTGTTTGTCTGGGTTCAACACCCAAAGCACTGTAAGAATATGTTTAAAAATTATTTTCTAAATTTATATATGGTTCATTTGTTGTTTCAAGGATTAAATATATTCAAATGTTTAAGCAACCTGCTCTCTCTCTCTTTCTTATTTTGCATATGCTAGTATCTCCCTCATATTCCTTAACGCTCAAATTTTGTTCAATTCAGAGCACACTCAGAATTCTGTTTGATAATGGAAACCTTTAATTAGTTGATCCAATGGTTCGTGGCAACTTATCACACCAAGCATAATCTCTCCATTCGGATGCAATGCTATCGAGCAGCCCCGGAATGGGCTAAGTGAAGAGGGCAGGGGGTTTTAATTGGTGGAAATCCAACTCCCACACAGAGTGGTGTCTACGAAAGATTTTCCCCTGCCGAAACAAAAAACTACTACTACTACTACTACTACTACTACTACTACTACTACTACTACACGCAAAAGAAACGAACAAATCAATAAACGTCAAGTAAAAATAAACAGTTGGTCCACGCAATCACAGCATGAAGGAAGGCGCATCTATATCAATGAAAGCCTCACGCATTTTCATCGAGACCTACTGTGGCCACTTCTTTCGAGAAGTGAATTGGAAATTTTTATGGTTCAGGAACGGCCGTATCTTGGCAAGGAAGAACGAAGAAAGTGCCGTCGACAGAATTACCCATTCCGGTTATCTGGCGAAGATAGTGTAAGCAAGTGAAATCAAGTGCCGTAGAGTGATAATTATTCTTCTTTCGTGTATAAATGGCATTACTCAATTACACACAAGAGCTTATGATGATGATAATTGTTGTTTTAAGGGGCCTAACATCTAGGTTATCGGCCCCTAATGGTTTGGGTCACCGTGAAGATAGTAATGATACGTAAACTATAACTAAAACTAACTACTAACTTATATACTAGAAGAAGAAATGGAAAACAAAAGGAGAAAAAGGCAAATAAAGGACAGGAAGAAAAGAAATGCCCTCAACCCTCGAAGAATGCGGATTGAGAGACTTAGATGATGATTATGATGATGATGAAAATTGTTGTTTTAAGGGGCCTAACATCTAGGTTATCGGCCCAAGAGAGACTTAGAAGGAAGGAGAGCCATGAAAGGCAGATAGGAAAGTGAAAGAGGAGAGTGTCACCCCACAGGTAAGGGACAAAAGGGGGAAACCGGACCCAGCTCACGAATCCCTCGGGGTCGCCAACTCCCGAACTCACCAGCCGTGAGCACCTGAGGGTGTAGCAATATCCAGGGTGCACCAGAATTGGCGGGGCTACATACACCCTGCCTCCTTGAGGGCCTTGAGCAGAAGGCAGGATATAACAGGAAAAGAAAAAGAAGGCTGACCGCTCGCAGAAGGAGGGTATCAGAAAAGATGAGACAAAGGCCAATTAAGATGGGAAAGGAAGAGACTCCCTAGGCCTCGGATACCCTAATACCGTCGGGGTCGGAAGAGAACAAGAGTTGACCAAGTGATGATGATGATGATGATGATGATTGTTGTTTTAAGGGTCCTAACATCTAGGTTATCGGCCCCTGATGGTTTGGGTGATCGTGAAGATGAAAATGATGATGATGATGATGATGATGATGATAATTGTTGTTTTAAGGGGCCTAACATCTAGTTTATCACTTGGTCAATTCTTGTTCTCTTCCGACCCCGACGGTATTAGGGTATCCGAGGACTAGGGAGTCTCTTCCTTTCCCGCCTTAATTGGCCCTTGTCTCATCTTTTCTGATACCCTCCTTCTGCGAGGGGTCAGCCTTCTTTTTCTCTTCCTTTTACCTCCTGCCTTGTGCTCTAGGCCCTTAAGGAGGCAGGGTGTATGTAGCCCCAACACTTCTGGTGCACCCTGGATATTGCTACACCCTCAGGGGCTCACGGCTGGTGAGTTCGGGAGTTGGCGACCCCGAGGGATTCGTGAGCTGGGTCCGGTTTCCCCTTTTGTCCCTTACCTTTGGGGCGGACCCTCTCCTCTTTCACGTTCCTATATGCCTTTCATGGCTCTCCTTCCTTCCAAGTCCCTCAATCCGCCTTCTCCGAGGGTTGAGGGCATTTCTTTTCCTTCTGTCCTTTTATTTGCCTTATTCTCCTTTAGTTTTTTTTTTCTTCTTCTAGTATGTAGGTTATTAGTTAGTTTTAGTTTTAAGTTCGCTTTCCATTTTTCATCTTCACGATCACCCAAACCATCAGGGGCCGATAACCTAGATGTTAGGCCCCTTAAAACAACAATTATCATCATCATCATCTAGGTTATCGGCCCCTGATGGTTTGGGTGATCGTGAAGATGAAAATGAAAAGCGAACTTAAAACTAAAACTAACTAATAACCTACATACTAGAAGAAGAAATGGAGAACTAAAGGAGAATAAGGCAAATAAAAGGATAGAAGGAAACGAAATGCCCTCAAACCTCGGAGAAGGCGGATTGAGGGACTTGGAAGGAAGGAGAGCCATGAAAGGCATATAGGAAAGTGAAAGAGGAGAGGGTCCGCCCCAAAGGTAAGGGACAAAAGGGGAAAACGGACCCAGCTCAGGAATCCCTCGGGGTCGCCAACTCCCGAACTCACCAGCCGTGAGCCCCTGAGGGTGTAGCATTATCTAGGGTGCACCAGAAGTGGTGGGGCTACATACACCCTGCCTCCTTAAGGGCCTAGAGCACAAGGCAGGAGGTAAGAGGAAGAGAAAAAGAAGGCTGACCCCTCGCAGAAGGAGGGTATCAGAAAATATGAGACAACGGCCAATTAAGGCGGGAAAGGAAGAGACTCCCTAGGCCTCGGATAACCTAATACCGTCGGGGTCAGAAGAGAACAAGAGTTGACCAAGTAAGGTCGACAAGAAAGAAGACGGAGAGGAGCCCGGCACAAGTAAGTGGAAGCAATGCCGGACTCAGCTGGGACCCCGTGGTCGCCAACCCACGCCCACAAGATGTGAGACCCTGGGGGAAGATGAAAATGAAAAGCGCTCTTAAAACTAAAACTAATTACTAACCTACATACTAGAAGAAGAAATGGAAAACTAAAGGAGAATAAGGCAAATAAAGGACAGGAGGAAAATAAATGCCCTCAACCCTCGAAGAAGGCGGATTGAGGAACTTGGAAAGAAGGTGATGGTGATAATTGTTGTTTTAAGGGGCCTAACATCTAGGTTATCGGCCCCTAATGATCTGGGTGATAGCGAAAATGATAATGAAACGAAAACCAGAACGAAAATTAAGTGAGACGGAAAATACTTACAAAAAGGAACTCGGATTGAAACGACTCACAAAATGTTCTTACAAAAGGGAATTTAGAACGAAAAGATTCACAAAAGGAATAGATTGAAAAATACCCACAAAATGAAGGCTAGGTTCAAAATACGTACAAAATGCAATGTAGCGTCGAAATACTTACAAAATGCAACTGAAATTCAAAATACTTACAAAATGCAAATGAGATCGAAAATACGTACAAAATACAATTGAGGTCCAAATACTTACAAAATGCAATTGAAATTGAAAATACACAATGCAATTAAGATTGAAATAGGCCCTATCCCGGTTCCAATCCAAATTATTCACAAAGTGCAATCGAAATTCAAAATACTTACAAAATGCAATTGAAATTGAAAATGCTTACAAAATGTACGGTGATTCTAACGACTCATGTGGATTGACAATACTTACAAAAAGCAATTTAGATTAAAAATACTTGACAAAATGTAATTTAGATTCAAAATACCCACAAAATGCAATAGGGAATCAAAAGATGTGCAAAATGCCCACCAAACACAATGCAATTTAGATTCAAAATTCGTGCGAAATGCGACGTTGGTTGAAAATTCTTACAAAATGCAATTGAAAATCAAAAAACTCACTAAAAGGCCCGGGCACATGCATTAAAAGACTTACTAAAAAGCAATTTAGATTGTCAATCTTTACAAAATGCAATTGAGATTGAAAACAATCGTGAGATGTAATTTAGATCGAAAAAACATACAAAAAGCAACGTAGATTAAAAATGCCTTTAAAAAATCGCCAGAAGGGAATTTAGATACACGGTGAACCAAGTAACAAAAAACACTGCGGGAATCTTAAAGAGAAAAAGTAAATATAATGAAGAGAGGAGAGGAGGGGAGAGGGGAGAGAGGAGAGGAGAGGGGAGAGAGGAGAATATGATGATGATAATTGTTGTTTTAAGGGGCCTAACATCTAGGTTATCGGCCCCTGATGGTTTGGGTGATCGTGAAGATGAAAATGAAAAGCGAACTTAAAACTAAAACTAACTACTAACCTACATACTAGAAGAAGAAATGGAAAACTAAAGGAGAATAAGGCAAATAAAAGGACAGAAGGAAAAGAAATGCCCTCAACCCTCGGAGAAGGCGGATTGAGGGACTTGGAAGGAAGGAGAGCCATGAAAGGCAGATAGGAAAGTGAAAGAGGAGAGGGTCCGCCCCAAAGGTAAGGGACAAAAGGGGAAAACGGACCCAGCTCAGGAATCCCTCGGGGTCGCTAACTCCCGAACTCACCAGCCGTGAGCCCCTGAGGGTGTAGCATTATCTAGGGTGCACCAGAAGTGGTGGAGCTACATACACCCTGCCTCCTTAAGGGCCTAGAGCACAAGGCAGGAGGTAAAAGGAAGAGAAAAAGAAGGCTGACCCCTCGCAGAAGGAGGGTATCAGAAAAGATGAGACAAGGGCCAATTAAGGCGGGAAAGGAAGAGACTCCCTAGGCCTCGGATACCCTAATACCGTCGGGGTCAGAAGAGAACAAGAGTTGACCAAGTGAGGTCGACAGGAAAGAAGACAGAGAGGAGCCCGGCACAAGTAAGTGGAAGCAATGCCGGACTCAGCTGGGGCCCCGTGGTCGCCAACCCACGCCCACAAGATGTGAGCCCCTGGGGGGTTGGAAAGAAGGAGAGCCATCAAAGGCAGATAGGAAAGTAAAAGAGGAGAGTGTCCCCCACAGATAAGGGACAAAAGGGGGAAACCGGACCCAGCTCACGAATCCCTCGGGGTCGCCAACTCCCGAACTCACCGGCCGTGAGCCCCTGAGGGAGTAGCATTATCTAGGGTGCACCAAAAGTGGTGGGGCTACATACACCCGGCCTCCTTGAGGGCCTTAAGCAGAAGGCAGGAGATAACATGAAAAGAAAATGAAGGCTGACCCCTCGCAGAAGGAGGGAATCAGAAAAGATGAGGCAAGGGCCAATTAAGGCGGGAAAGGAAGAGACTCCCTAGGCCTCGGATACCCTAATACCGTCGCGGTCGGAAGAGAACAAGAGTTGACCAAGGAAGGTCGACAGGAAAGAAGACGGAGAGGAGCCCGGCACAAGTAAGTGGAAGCAATGCCAGACTCAGCTGGGGTCCGATGGTCGCCAACCCACGTCCCACTAGATGTGAGCTCCTGAGGGGACACACAAGAGCCTCGGGTAACTTGCTACAAATTTGAAAGTGTTCTAGATTGCATACATAATCGTAATCAACTGCTGAATAACTCACAGTTAAATATAATATCACTAAATATTGGTTCATTATCGGCAAATTGGGACTATTTATCAATAACTTATCTTGAAAGAAATTGATAAAATGCATATTTCATGTCCAGTAGAGATCAACATTTTGGACTTGAAGAATAGCCCTTTTAATTTAAAAAAAACTTTAATGCCCTTTTTAATAATAGAATAAATAGAAGAGGGGGAGGAATAGCTATCTACACAAAGAACATTACAATAAGAAAACTAAATCTGATTAAAAATGTTAATTACTTCGAGACACTTCAGGCCGAATTTGAGTACGAAAAGAAAAAAAATGGCATTTTCTGCATCTATAGACCACCTTGACTCAATGCCAACAACTTCATAGATGAGCTGGACATGGGCCTGCAGTCCTTCCAGTGAGTATAGAAATTTGATTGTCCTTGGAGATATAAATATCGAGGTTTTAAATAAGAATAATATAACGGCAAACCATTATAGTAATGTCATGGCAGCACATGGTTGATTTTCAGTAATAACTCATCCAACTAGAATTAACCCACGGACAGGGACACAAACGTTGATAGGTCATATATTTACAGGGCATGAGAATACAACATACTCGGGAGTAATAGAATCAGATGTCGGTGACCACTTCTTAACATATGTAGGACTGGGGACTCAACAAACTGCCCCAGCAATTTCCGCTCGCCAGTTAGGAAACATTACAATGCTGAATGACTGCAAGGTCCAAGACCAGCTCAGTACAGTAAATTGGGACCTGTATCTGAACCTCGAATGCCAGATACAGCTCTATACCCAGTTAGTTAACACTTTTAATGTAATTTATAGTAACTCATGTGTAACATTTAAAAGTAGACAGAGCAACCAAAGCATGGTTTTCAAAAGAACTGAAGGTAAAATGCATACAAAGAGATCAATTATTTAAAAAATGGAAATCCGATAGAAATAATGAGCAATATAGGAAAGTATACAACGTATTTAGAAACAGGCTGAATAAGGAAATTCTCAAAACCAAAATGGCATATTACAGAAAAGGATTTAATGTAAATAGTCGAAATATGAGAGCAACTTGCAAAATTATCAACAATATTATAGGCAAGAAAACTAATTCAGTAGGTGTTATTATTCAGAAATATCTTGGTAATAAATAGTCTATCCATTTGATACGATTATAAACAATTTTGCCAGATATTTTGATGACCAAGTGCAAAGAATAACACATACGTGTAATTACTCAGTGAGTAAAGTAATTATCGACACCTCATGTCCATCAATGGTGCTACAGAAATGTTTAATGAAATATGAAAATCCACAGCCTGCTTCCAGTCTCCGACCGGGTCAGGAATGGAATGAATGAAGCCCCCATCTAGCGGCGAGGATATGAAATGTGCCGGCTGCCGAGGCCTGACGCACTCCTCTGGGGCAATGATTAAATGAATGACAGATGAAATGAAATGATAGGGGAGAGTGTTGCTGGAATGAAATTTTGACAGGGAAAACCGGAGTACCCGGAGAAAAACCTGTCTGCCTCCATTTTGTCCAGCACAGATCTCACATGGAGTGAACGGGATTTGAACCACGGACCCAGCGGTGAGAGGCTGGCGTGCTGCCGCCTAAGCCACGGAGGCTTGAGAAATTTTTAATACAATAAGTAATTTAAATGCTACGAAAGGACCAGGGATAGACAAAATTCATACAAAAGACATCCAATATTGTCGAAACAAAATCATCACAGTAATAGAACAAATCATTCATTTAATTTTTGAATCAGGAATAATTCCAGAAATACTCAAAATTGCAATTGTCAGGCCTATATACAAAGGTGGCTATCACATAATATTAGATAACTATTGACCAGTGTCCATTCTATCAATAATCCATAAAATCTTGGAAAAATGCATTGAATCTAGACTACACAACTATTTAGATAAATTTAAAATTATTCATGATTGTCAATATAGATTCATGATGATGATAATTGTTGTTTTAATGGGCCTAACATCTAGGTTATCGGCCCCTGATGGTTTGGGTGATCGTGAAGATGAAAATGAAAAGCGAACTTAAAACTAAAACTAACTAATAACCTACATACTAGAAGAAGAAATGGAAAACAAAAGGAGAATAAGGCAAATAAAAGGACAGAAGGAAAAGAAATGCCCTCAACCCTCGGAGAAGGTGGATTGAGGGACTTGGAAGGAAGGAGAGCCATGAAAGGCATATAGGAAAGTGAAAGAGGAGAGGGTCCGCCCCAAAGGTAAGGGACAAAAGGGGAAAACGGACTCAGCTCAGGAATCCCTCGGGGTCGCCAACTCCCGAACTCACCAGCCGTGAACCCCTGAGGGTGTAGCATTACATAGGGTGCACCAGAAGTGGTGGGGCTACATACACCCGGCCTCCTTAAGGGCCTAGAGCACAAGGCATGAGGTAAAAGGAAGAGAAAAAGAAGGCTGACCCCTCGCAGAAGGAGGGTATCAGAAAGGATGAGACAAGGGCCAATTAAGGCGGGAAAGGAAGAGACTCCCTAGGCCTCGGATATCCTAATACCGTCGGGGTCAGAAGAGAACAAGAGTTGACCAAGTGAGGTCGACAGGAAACAAGACGGAGAGGAGCCCGGCACAAGTAAGTGGAAGCAATGCCGGACTCAGCTGGGGCCCCGTGGTCGCCAACCCACGCCCACAAGACGTGAGCCCCTGGGAAAAATATGGATTCAGGAAAGGGAAAAGCACACAGCTATTGCTTTCATATTTCGCCAATATTGTGAATGGAGCATTGAACCAGAACCAACATGCACTAGTATTATTCCTCGACTATTCCAAAGCGTTTGACACATTACGGTTTCATCGAATATTGTTAAAACAAGAATCCATAGGTATTAGAGGTAGGGCACTAGAAATGTTTAGAAGCTATTTAACAGGTAGAAATATAGTAGTCAAGGTGAATAATGTTGTAAATGATCCTATTGAGGTGCAGAGCGGCTTACCACAGGGGTCAGTACTAGGACCAAATATCTATAATATCTTTATGAATGACATTTCGAAAAAAGTACTAAATTGTAAAACATTTATGTATGCAGATGACATAATTCTCGTATCTGTACACAAAAATGTCCAAGGGGCCCTCAATATGATGCAAAAGGACTTCGACAATATCTTCAGATGGAGTCACGACAATAACCTCACCCTCAATTCTAAAAAATCGAGAATTATGAATATACGGATGCTCGGTAAAATCAAGGAAGAAATTAAACTAAAATTTCATAATTTTAACTGTCTGCACTTAAATCCAGGCAAAGAACAATACCGGTAGTCTTAACTGTGACCAGTACATTCAATCTGTGGATAATTACAAATATCTAGGAGTCATCGTAGATGTTCATTTTAAATGGGATAGTCACATTATAGAACTGTTAAGAAACCTGAGAAAGACATTATTTTTCTTTCATACACTTGTCTACTGTGCCCCTCCAAATGTGTACACGAGGTCTTATTCAGCACTTGTCGAATCAGTACTTCGATATGGCATTGTAGCATGGGGAGGGACAACAGGAAGCCTTATTAAAATGTTAAGCAGTATTCAAAATACATTTTTATAACTTATTGAAAACAGAGAAAACCGTAAGAAGAAATTTTTGTCCATTGAAGATCTATATAGGACCACAAAACTTCTAACTCACTACGAAGATAATATGTATAGAATAGTATCACAGCATTCAAAAGAAACCAGACTAAAATAGGATGGTCAGTACTGTGACCGATCCAGTCAGGGTCAATTACCAGCCCCGGATGACAGAAGATGAAGGAACTCGGAGAGTCAGTATGACGTCATGGCATGACGCGGCGAGAGCAGGGGAATGCTCCAGAAGGTTCCAACCCCTCCCACTTTCTTTTTCTCGAAGAAGGACGGAGTTCCGGAATGTTTAGTATGTGAATCAGCAGTATGTGAGTCAGTAGTGCGTGGACGAGAATGTCACACAGCGGAGCACGGAAGATTAGCCCATGTCATGTAGACAGTGATTTTACATCGGGAACTTGAATGGTTTTTGTGAGTAACCAGCAGGCCATGAAGCCTGAAACTGGCGTGCATATATTGCCAGTGAGTTTTTTTTCAGTGAAGCATGTCAGTTTGTTTGTCGAACAGTGTGAATTTCTAGGCGATATCGGACCTGCTAGTATGTGAGGAAACAGTTAGAACTGATAAAGGAAGTCCGTTTATGCCGACAATTTATGTTCATTAAAGATTGATACCAGGAGGTGTTTAAATTTACGAGTATCAGGGGAAGAACTATATAAGGATAGTCGAGGCGAAACATTATCGCGAGGCCCTATATTTTAACTGACATTCATTCGGAAATAGCATAGCAGTACGGCGTTTTAAGACACGTAGTGAAAACGCAGTAAGGGAGGCCACATCTACTTTAAGCTTGGGTTGGAAGACTACGGGCCGCAGGCAACTTGATATGTCGGTCAAGGCCAGCTCGAAATAGCTCCTCGTGGAAGGAAGTGTGTCACCGGGCTAAAGGAAGTGAAAACATATGACTCAAGTGAACTAGGAACTAGACGCTTTAGTGTGCGAGCATAAATGTGCTCTGATATAGTGAGGTGTATATTGCCGCACGGCAGCATGAACTTATTAGCCATGGACTCACATATTCTGGGCATCAACATGCATATTAACACGCGAATTATGCTGCACTGAACTGCTAAGGGGCCATAATGGGGTGAACGGTCTCAACGAGGTGGACGAGTGGACCATGGTTGGGACGTCGATCCACGGCGCTGATGAAGGTGACGGGGGACAACCTGTGGGCAGACATGGGCGTCGCCAGGAGATCGGGAGTTGCCAGAGGCGGATACCTCTGCCAGTACGCTGGGAGACCACATCGCGGGGACGCTGGAGGGACGCCGCCGCCCTGACGCCGCAGACGATGACGACGCCGACGCCATGGATTTCCGAGGACGCCAGATATAAAGTAAGACGTTTCCTTTCCATCCTTGTTCATCAGAAAGAAGAGAACTTCTACCTCGAATAGCCATGCCATGAGATAACCTGAGATCGTGTAACTTAACGCCCTTTATAATAATTTATTCCAGATTGAATAAGAGCATCATTTTTTTTCTTTTCATAGGGTCGTGCAGATGTTTTTTTGTCTTTCTTCTCGGGTCATTTGACCTATATAAATTTACAGCATCAATGGTAGGAGTAAGACATGTATTTATTCTCTGAGTCATAATAATAATAATAATAATTTGAAATTGGGTAACCATAATAAGAGATGCCCATTTTGCTGGGAGATCCTAGCACGTCGATTTCAGAGGTCATTATTTGAATTCTATTCTGAAAGGTTTGTCACGGAATGAACAGATTTTTTTTTTTATAGCAATGAATATGGTTGAAGATTGCCGGATAAGGTTCCTTGGATAGGATGCCATATTATCATACGACCTCGTGGTCCCGATAAAGTTGATACGCTCTGTTAGTGTGGGTCCTTGACACATGCTGATAATGCCTGATTTATTTTGTAATGATGTTGTGTAAAGTTTATGTGATAATTATGTGGTAATTAGATATGGTATTTTTCCGTCAAAATGTGACGAGATTATTCACGGGGCGACGGATGTCCGTGGAATTGTAGTTGTAAGGACAGGGTCCTCTTGACGAACGTGCCACGTTCATTGATGAGTTGTATTGAATAGCGCAGGGGTGTAATTGATGGTGCGCTCGACAGTCAGGTTGTTTGGATCTTCACACAGAGTGTTCGGCGGAAGGGTTACGATTAAATGTTGGTTATGTGAGTATGAAATACGCTAGGGCGCCTTATTGCGAGGTTCTTAACCTTTCATAAACATGATGATGATGATGATAATTGTTGTTTTAAGGGGCCTAACATCTAGGTTATCGGCCCCTGATGGTTTGGGTGATCGGAAAATGAAAAGCGAACTTAAAACTAAAACTAACTAATAACCTACATACTAGAAGAAGAAATGGAAAACTAAAGGAGAATAAGGCAAATAAAGGACAGGTGGAAAAGAAATGCCCTCAACCCTCGAAGAAGGCGGATTGAGGGACTTGGAAGGAAGGAGAGCCATGAAAGGCAGATAAGAAAGTGAAAGAGGAGAGGGTCCGCCCCAAAGGTAAGGGACAACAAGGAAAAACGGACCCAGCTCAGGAATCCCTCGGGGTCGCCAACTCCCGAACTCACCAGCCGTGAGCCCCTGAGGGTGTAGCATTATCGACGGTGCACCAGAAGTGGTGGGGCTATATACACACTGCCTCCTTAAGTGCCTGGAGCACAAGGCAGGAGGTAAAAGGAAAAGAAAAAGAAGGCTGACCCCTCACAGAAGGAGGGTATCAGGAAAGATGAGACAAGGGCCAATTAAGGCGGGAAAGTGAAAGACTCCCTAGGCCTCGGATAACCTAATACCGTCGGGGTCGGAAGAGAACAAGAGTTGACCCCTAGAAGAATTGCTGAGTTTTAATTCATCGGCCGTGAAAGCCAATATACCATCATCTGAGGTAGTTCCAGATTTGAGATACTTAGTTGCAATTACTTACCTGAAAACTTTAAATAACAGAAATAAGACTGCATACCAAACAACACCTTTTCACTCACATTTGCTGCTTAAGAACAGAACACACACTCCACATGAAGCACGAGAGAAATTATAAACGGAACATGCCCACATTCCAACGTCAACACTACCATCGAACAAGAGTACCAATAACTGAAGCCATTCCCTACCAACTTTTCACCTTACACAACAGTGATCATTTCAGAAACGAAACCAAACACACCCATGGCACCAACTTCAATGTACATCATTAAGCTCATACTACTCCACATACAAGGTCAAATAGACTTCACGAACTAGTTCACAGATTACGTTAACGCGACACAACTACCAACTTCAACCAACGTAGGATACCCGTGTCCCACGACGAGTCATCCTACTCACCAAACAACCACAGAACAAGTATGCCGACGAGCAAATGCAGGTCACCTTATCCTCAAATTAGCTGATCACAGCTCTATTACCTTTCACGCCATAAAGAAAGAACAGTTTACACAACTGCTTTCCAGTTAACACCAGATTAGTAAGAAGAAAGATCTGAGACGGTGAGAACGCCTATAGCAGGCTTCGTCGAACAAGGAAGAGAAAGAATAATTTGTCGACGAAACCACCTCAGTCATGTCGCACTTAACCACCAACATAAATCAGCTTCCACGAGCAACTCCACTTCATCTCTTACAACTCAACTTCTCCACGGTACCATGGTGCACAAGTTTCACAAGAAAATCACTACTCCTGTCTTCACTGGCAACTCCCTTCGACAACACTGACATCACTTTACCACCCCCTCTAAATCTCAGACAACATTTTTCAGAACTCCCACAGTTCCAACAACTGTGGACAACATATCCGTCACAATTTACCATTTTCTAGCTCTTGAAATGAAACCCAACAAGGACTTCAACTTCCAATTTAATCACTCTCAGCAACATCAAGATCATCAGGCTCACGTTCTCCTTCAGCTTTACAGTACGACAGGTCAGTTCGGAAAATGCGTCTCCTCTCTGCATCTTCCAATAAAACAGTTACTTCAGTAGGAAATGACAATACTTTATACGGACCGGGATATTCGGAATCAACTTTCCTGAGACTTTATTTCCAGGAGTTTTCTTCCAGAAATTCTTGACAAACACAAGATCATTTACCTTAAATTTCCCTTGGATTCGACCCTTGTTATAACGAACAGCAAGCTTCTCGTGTGACACCTTAATAGCTTCCTGAGCCTCCTTCCATATCTCCTTCACGCACAGTGGCAACTTGTCCAACAATCTCGCCTCTCCGATCTTGACTATTCTGCACACAAGCATTTCCATCACGACCCTGATTCTGAGGAGCTCTCACTTCACGATTCCTGTCCTGCCCAGCCCGAGGACGAGCATTCCCCCAACGATTATTTCTACCTTGGAATCTGTTATTATTACTATTACTCCAACGATGTTGCATCTCCTTCGGCCTATTACGACTCAACTGGCTCACATGACCTCTCTGCGATTCATTTTGTATTACAGACTCTGCATGAACTACAACAGCATTCAACTCCGACACAGTTCGAGCACGGTATCCTACTCTCAGAACGGACCTATACTCGGTAGTTATACCATCTAATATGTGAGAAACAATTTCTTCTTCAGTAAAATTGACAGGAAATACCTTCGCAAACTTAACAAGAAGTTCCGTGAAGAACTATACAGCCTACTTTTCATGCCAATGATTATTCTACAGTATATGAACCTATCTAGAATAATGACGAAATTAAGTTGGTAATATCGAAATATCTAATTAGTTCAAAATATACCTGGTATAATGTAGCCTAATAGAGCACTACAGTTGGCAGCCCTGGTGACTGAATATATTCTTAGTTCCACCTCTTAAGGTACAGAATACAAAATTTGGTTGAAGTCCAATGGACGTTACATGCAGTTAGACACTGGATCTATCAGCACGCGTAAAAGCATGTTGCCAACAATACCATGCGTGTGCTGGTCTGAAATAATCTGAATTATTATGATATCTTGTTGTGCCAATTTTGGATGAAATCCATTTGTTAGTATAGAAGTTACATGTATTTTAAAATTGGACATATCAGCAGGCATAGAATCATGTTGGCACCACTGCCTTGTATTAATTACTCCAAATTAATCTAGAATGTCAGGTGCTATACGTGTGCAAAGTATAGAGCTGTTGGCTTGCATACTTTCTGATATATTGATATTAGGGTAAAAATAATATAGACAGCATTTATTAACATTTGGCAGCCCTGATTGCTCTTAACAATACTTATAGTCATATCTGTTATGGTACACATATCACATACGAAATTTGGTTGAAATCCAACTGATAGTATAGAAGTTACATGTATATAAAAATTGGCCCTATCAGCAGGCTTGGAATATTGTTGGTAGAACTGAAGTATATAACTTACTCCAAAATTAATCTAAAATGTCAGGTACTATAATATGTGTGCATAGTTTAAAGCTTTCGGCGTGCATACTTTCTGATATATTGGTATTTGGATTAAAAAAATAGAGAGAGCAATTATTAACAGTTGGCCGCCCTGGTGGCTCTTAAGAATACGCTCAGTCATATCTGTTTATGAACAGATATTACATACAAAATTTGGTTGAAATCCAATTGATAGTGTAGAAGTTATATGCATTTAAACATTGGACCTATCAGAAGGCTTAAAATTATTTTGGCAACACTGTCATGGTTGGCCTCCTGGAAATTAAACTGAAATAGTATTATCTACATGTGTGCCAATTTTGGAATAGCTCCCATGCATACCTTGCAAGATATCCAACATGGAGCTCAAATTTCTAGTGCGTTTTTTCAGCAGTTGGTAGCACTGACATCATTTTCAAATATGGACATGAGCTATTCCGGTGCACATCTTTACTCATACTAAATTTGGTTTTGATTGCTGCAGCCGTTTAGGAGTTGATAGGGGGGACACACACACACAGCCAGACAGACAGACAGAAGGACAGACAGACAGACAGACACACATTTTCCCGGATCGATCTCATAAGTCTACTTTTTCCTCATTTTTGCAAAATGTGAAAAGAAGTCATCGATTCACCAACACACTGGAGACGACAGAAATATTGGTGTTCAATCGGACCAATCGATCTTGAAGGCACAACATTTTCTAACACCAACCCAATAACATCCATAATTCTAGTATTTTTAGACATGGCGTCAACTACTATTTTCCTCATCAGTCCGCAAGTAAATTGGAACATTAATTGATATATTTGGACATCAGTTACATCGAAAACTTCAGCATATTCTTCAAATTCAACTAACTCTCTCAAAAACAAAGAACCTGCTAATCCTTCTCCACGTCTTACTCGACTAATTTCTCGATCATCGAAATCACCCTGATCATAGAAATTAAATCTGTTCTTCGACCTTCGGTTACGCCATTCAGATGACGACGATCAAGTAATTCCCTGACCATCCAATAAAACAGACTGATCCACTCGACTAACAGGAAACTTATTCGGCCTAGACAAATTTCGCATAGTACCCTGATTAATCAAATTAGCACGCCTACGAACACTGTCACTACTGGATACAGAACACACTGGTCTAGAATTTGCATTCTAATAAGAATACTTAACACCACCATACGAGTTGCTCATAGTATAAACAGGAAGTACATTGCCCACATTCACAGATCGGGCACTAGAAACGCGACATACACCTTCATTTCTTTATAACGAACGGCGTTCATATAGGTTAGGCCTAGCATCAAATTTAGAAAAACTGCATCAGTACGACCACCATTCACATGTGACGAAGTTGGCACCTCTGAATCAACTCCTGACCTAAAATCTGACAACACAGAAGTTTCCCTAATTAAATTCGACTCAGCTAGAGGCGCTCCCCCAACACTCAACTGATGAAACCGTGTCACGACACCATTAACTACAGACCCCTTAGCAGAATTAGGACGAGCATTTTCCAATCTGAAATTAAATTCACTTCGACCATCACTAACACGACTATTACTCACTCGATGTTCAACGTTTTGCACAGGCACTTTCATAACGTTAACGGGTTGCTGAAATAAAGGATTAGACACTGTAGCAGAATTCATACCATCTCTATATACATCAACAGAATCAACCACAGGATACAACTGTGAACTACACTCTACTATAATACTACTACGTTGTACCACGCTAGGTACAGCAAAATTACTAGCACTGAGAGACTGAGGTAAATCAAAAAAAAATCTCCATTAACTGCTTGTACAGAACCCTGATCTGCACTATCAACACTAGACTGGCTACGATCGTCCAACAACTGATTAACACTTTGAAAATCTTCTGTCGCGAACACAGGATCTGATTCGTCAAAAACCTTTTCAGCACATTTGACTAAATTTATTTCAGCTTCAATTATCTCAATTAACTCCTCATCCGATTTATGAACTGACACAATAAAGATGTCCTCGCAACGTGTGAATAGATAACGCAGCCTTGCTCGCAGTCTATCATACTGAGAAGAAGTACCATACTCTTCCAAGAAAAACAAATTCACAATACTACTACATAAATCCACATTGTATTGCATCTGGAACTTACCCAGATTAAGGTCTGCATCCCGCTCGAATGTTGGCAATTCCACAGGAACGTCAAGATTCTCACTCAACCTCTCACGAGCCGACACCATGTCTGGTGGCACCACCATGTTTCTGATTTCGAGTTCGTAAGCCACTTCATACTCATACAGATATTTGGGATCAGGAACGTATCTCTCCGTCTTGATAAAAACATGATGATAATGATAATTGTTGTTTTAAGGGGCCTAACATCTAGGTTATCGGCCCCTAATGATCTGGGTGATGGCGAAAATGATAATGAAATGGAAACCAGAACAAAATTATGTGAGACAGAAAATACACTCAGATGGAAACAACTCACAATATGGTCTTACAAAAGGGAATTTAGAACGAAAAGAGTCACAAAAAGAAGAGATTGAAAAAGACCCACAAAACGTAGGCTAGATTCAAAATACGTACAAAATGAAATGTAGCGTCGAAATACTTACAAAATGCAACTAAAATTCAAAATACTTACAAAATGCAAATGAGATCGAAAGAACGCAAAAATGTAATTGAGGTTCAAAATACTTACAAAATGCAATTGAAATTGAAAATACACAATGCAATTCAGATTGAAATATCCCAGTTCCAATCCAAATTATTCACAAAGTGCAATTGAAATTCAAAATACTTACAAAATGCAATTGAAATTGAAAATGCTTACAAAATGTACGGTAGATTCAAACGACTCATGTGGAGCGACAATACTTACAAAATGGAATTTAGATTGAAAATACGTGACAAAATGTAATTTAGATTCAAAATATCCACAAAATGCAATAGGGAATCAAAATATGTGCAAAATGCCCGCCAAACAAAATGCAATTTAGATTCAAAATTCTGGCGAAATGCGGTTTAGATTGAAAATACAAAATGCACTTGAAATTCAATAATCTCACTAAAATGTCTGCGCCTACATTGAAAGACTTACTAAAAAGCAATTTAGATTGTCATTTTTTACAAAATGCAATTGAGGTTGAAAACAATCGCGAGATGTAATTTAGATCGAAAAAACTTACAAAATGCAACGTAGATTAAAAATGCCTTAAAATCGCTAGAAGGGAATTTAGATACACGGTGAACCAAGTAACAAAAACAGTGCGGGAATCTTAAGGAGAAAAGTAAATCTAATGAAGAGAGGAGAGGAGAGGAGAGGAGAGGGGAGAGAGGAGAGGAGTGGAGAGGAGAGGAGTGGAGAGGAGAGGAGTGGAGAGGAGAGGAGAAGGTCCGCCCCAAAGGTAAGGGACAAAAGGGGAAAACTGACCAAGCTCAGGAATACCTCGGGGTCGCCAATTCCCGAACTCACCAGCCGTGAGCCCCTGAGGGTGTAGCATTATCTACGGTGCACCAGAAGTGGTGGGGCTACATACACCCTGCCTCCTTAAGGGCCTTGAGCACAAGGCAGGAGGTAAAAGGAAAAGAAAAATAAGGCTGAACCCTCACAGAAGGAGGGTATCAGGATAGATGAGACAAGGGCCAATTAAGGCGGGAAAGTGAAAGGCTCCCTAGGCCGGATAACCTAATACCGTCGGGATCGAAAGAGAACAAGAGTTGACCAAGGGAGGCCGACAGGAAAGAAGACGGAGAGGAGCCCGGCACAAGTAAGTGGAAGCAATGCCGGACTCAGCTGGGGTCCCGTGGTCGCCAACCCACGCCCCACTAGTTGTGAGCCCCTGGGGGGGATGATAAAAACAAGAAAGCAGAACACAAGTATTAGAATATAACCCAATCTGAGCCCTAACTAATGAATTACTGAGAACCCATTTCTTTTGTTCAACTGCCAATTTTCTCAAAATTTGAGCTGAATAGAGTTTGCACCACATAAAATGATGCCTGAAATGCAAAAATGAACCATAACGATACCTGTCTTACGACCACAAGCAAGAAATTAACCACAGTGAATGCTACCAAACTGCACCCCCCTTAAAATAAGGGCGATACACCTTAAAAAGGATTTGCAAGACAATGCTCGTTGAGTGGCGGGAAGGCCAACTTTCCAAAGCCGTGTCTTGTGATCGCTTAACAAATAACTTGGTTCAGACTTTGTTAAAAAACATATATTGAAAATCAACATGACAATAAATACATCTTATTTTGGCAATTGAACATATATACAGAACACTCCTGAGAAAAGGTGGGGGAGCCCATTAATATTGAAATTGGCAAGGCCACGAACACGCGGAAAACTCCACTAAATTACGATGAAAAAAAATTTAATAAACGAGAATCTAAACAAATGACCATGAAAATCATAAAAATAAATTACATTAAACCTTCTCAAGTTACCAAACGTGGTTTCTAACCACGTAAATCACTAACGCAGATAGCAAGAATAATTTCCACATTGGAAATATCACCTAACATCAAGTGAAATAATTCCGCACATATCACCGAAAACACGCGCACTCATTTGGCAAGGTTCAGTAGAATTATTTGGCACAAACAATTAAGATAAGATAACTTGAAAATTAAAATCGCCATACTTCTCAACATGGCACCAGACTGACAACAACGACCATGCCGAAGCATGCATCACAAAACCAAGAAAATTCCAACGAAATCAGAGTTTCGTATCCAAATCACAATTTCCCCAACGGTATAACACTTTAAGGAACACGTAGCACCTAAAATCTGAATATTCAGGTCCCTACAGACCACAATTTGCCCAACACGTTACGGAGCGACATCAAGTACGTCAGTACGCACGGCCATCTTGCCAACGACACTCTTAAAACAATATGATGATGGTGATGATGAAGATGATGATAATTGTTGTTTTAAGAGGCCTAACATCTAGGTTATCGGCCCCTAGTGATCAAAATGATAGCGAAAATGATAATGAAATGGAAACCAGAACAAAAATTATGTGAGAAGGAAAATACGTACAAAAAGGCACTCAGACGGAAACAACCGTGGCCTACGTTATATCAAAGGCATGGAAATGAGGCGCCAGACAGCATTGTGAGCGATGGTTCGAACTTGTTCCGCATTTTGCCGCTAGGTTTGCTGTCTAGCCCCCTTAATCGTACCGTTTGCATTATGTACAATGTGATTAGTGTGTCTGTATTTGGCGGTAAATGAAGTGTCCTTATGAGTGAGAAATCTAAGGTGAGTTTAAAATTGACTGGCGAAGCGTGTCTTATTATAGTTTTGCTTTCTTTAAGACCAGTAAACTGCTATTTGACTGATATTGAGATGGGTGCTAAGTGGTCTTTATGAACAAGAAGTAGAGAAAAGCAAGTTTTTAATCCAGTGTACCAGCGTAAATTTGACATGTATGTGTGATAAATACTTTAGATATAAATCACTGAATGATTTTAATAGAGTAGCTTATGTGTAAATATTAATTTTATTATTGTGTTCGTCAAAAATAGTGTACTGTAGCGTGCCGGATTGTAAATCTCGTCGAGTTAAAGGCAATGGACTTTCGTTTCATAAATTTCCATTGAACAAGGACATACTGAAACAATGAGTTCTAGCTGTTTCACGTGGGGGGGGGGGGGGGGGGGGTAGAGCCAGGGTCTTTGTGGACAGCAAAACAGTCTTCTACAATTTGTAGCAATCATTTCAAGGATTCTGATTTTAGTATAAGTACTACCAAAAAAAAAACGCTCTTACCGAACGCATTTCCGACGGTTTTTGAGGACTACCCCAAACATAAACAAGCACAATTAAATAGAAATACGCGCAAAGGAACACGTGTCGATAGAGACATATATATCAACAATAAAAGGAAATGTTCAGGTAATTTCAATTTTACGGAAGACTAATGTGATGAACGAATTTAAGAAAACCATGATCAACCACGTCTTAGTGTGGGAACGCAATGTTCTACAATCAAGCCAACTCATTGTAAGTCAATAATATTAAAATTAAGGAGGGCACTAAGAAAAAATACAGTATTGAACCCGCTGAGCTATGGTTCATGATGATGATGATGATGATTGTTGTTTTAAGGGGCCTAACATCTAGGTTATCGGCCCCTAATGATCTGGGTGATAGCGAAAATGATAATGAAACGGAAACCAGAACGAAAATTAAGTGAGACGGAAAATACTTACAAAAAGGAACTCGGATTGAAACGACTCACAAAATGTTCTTACAAAAGGGAATTTAGAACGAAAAGATTCACAAAGGAATAGATTGAAAAATACCCACAAAATGAAGGCTAGGTTCAAAATACGTACAAAATGCAATGTAGCGTCGAAATACTTACAAAATGCAAATGAGATCGAAAACACGTACAAAATGAAATTGAGGTTCAAAATACTTACAAAATGCAATTGAAATTGAAAATACACAATGCAATTCAGATTGAAATAGGCCTTATCCCAGTTCCAATCCAAATTATTTACAAAGTGCAATCGAAATTCAAAATACTTACAAAATGCAATTGAAATTGAAAATGCTTACAAAATGTACGGTGATTCTAACGACTCATGTGGATTGACAATACTTACAAAAAGCAATTTAGATTGAAAATACTTGACAAAATGTAATTTAGATTCAAAATACCCACAAAATGCAATTGAGAATCAAAATATGTGCAAAATGCCCACCAAACAAAATGCAATTTAGATTCAAAATTCGTGCGAAATGCGGTTGTGGTTGAAAATACTTACAAAATGCAATTGAAATTCAAAATACTCACTAAAAGGCCCCGCAACCTGCATTGAAAGACTTACTAAAAAGCAATTTAGATTGTCAATCTTTACAAAATGCAATTGAGGTTGAAAACAATCGCGAGATGTAATTTAGATCGAAAAAACTTACAAAATGCAACATAGATCAAAAATGCCTTAAAAATCGCTAAAAGGGAATTTAGATACACGGTGATTCGAGTAACAAAAACAGTGCGGGAATCTTAAAGAGAAAAGGAAATAGAAGGAAAAGAGGAGTGGAGAGGGGAGAGAGGAGAAGGTCCGCCCCAAAGGGAAGGGACAAAAGGGGGAAAACGGACCCAGCTCAGGAATCCCTCGGGGTCGCCAACGCCCGAACTCACCAGCCGTGAGCCCCTGAGGGTGTAGCATTATCGACGGTGCACCAGAAGTGGTGGGGCTACATACACCCTGCCTCCTTAAGGGCCTTGTGCACAAGGCAGGAGGTAAAAGGAAAAGAACAAGAAGGCTGACCCCTCACAGAAGGAGGGTATCAGGAAAGATGAGACAAGGGCCAATTAAGGCGGGAAAGGAAGAGACTCCCTAGGCCTCGGATACCCTAATACCGTCGGGGTCGGAAGAGAACAAGAGTTGACCAAGGAAGGTCGACAGGAAAGAAGAAAGAGAGGAGCCCGGCACAAGTAAGTGGAAGCAATGCCGGACTCAGCTGGGGCCGAGCTATGGTTCATGTGATATTTTTTATGACAGAACATTTATGATGGGATGTTGTATCTTTGAACACACCCAGGAAGCCACGTGGATCTGAGAGCTCACGCGATACTCTTTGAAGTAGCGTTGGATCGCACTTTTGACTTTGGTGAAAACTGCTAATTATTTATCTGAGATCTTATTAATTAATTTTATGCTTTCTCAAGGCTCAGAATATTCCATTTCGTCATGCTGCATTATTAAAACATTTCTGAGAATGTTATTTTAGCTTAAGGTAAGGTACGCAAATAGGAACGTACGACCTACTTCCTTGAGACACCCAGTGCCTTGCACTACGTCTGGAGAATCCGCCCTGTGTAGGCGTGGAATCATATCCGTCTTGTACGACGTAGGAAATATCCGCTGTTTAGCGAGGAAATTACAATTAGTTGCCATCGAGCACGAATAAACAACGATACAAGTTATAAGTAAGAATTATAGTGAGTTACTTGCACTACGTCTGGAGAATCCGCCCAGTATAGGCGTGTAAGTGTTTTTGTCCTGTAAGACATAGAAGAATATCCGCTTGTTAGCGTTGAACTGGTTAACAGGTGCCATCGTGCACTGGCATATTGTAAAATACTGGTATTTATGCACAGTGAGCCACAGAAACATATTGAAGATAATTATTGGCAAGTATTAGTGAATTATATAATTTTACCGGAACACCACATTTTAGTACCCACGTGTTTGTGGAGGGCCAAATGCCTTGTGGAAAATATACAGGTAAATGTGTTGCAACTACTTCAAATAAGTGTGATTATAATTGTGTAACATACTTGGATTGCCAGAGTGAAGTTTTTATTTCCAAAACGACGTACATTTTACCGATGCTGCATGATAGAAAATTAGCGTCATTAGCACGTGCAGAATCATAGAGCAGTGCTAGCTCATGTATCTATTCCCATCCACGAAATTAAGGCTGTTGTCAATTACTATCAAAGCCTACAATACTTACGACGAACATTATATTTTTAGAAAGTGAAAGAATGAATTTCATAATTTATTTCACCGTCAACGTGACCAGACTATTCCACACCATGCTTGAATCAGTCATCATGGGCTAATACCATCCTGGTATGAGGGTGATGTTTCTACGAGAACTAGCATGATGGTGAAGCTTGCAGAACCGAGGACGAGAAGGAAGGAATCCAAGATGCCATTTCCAGGCATATCCAGCATATTCACGGAGTTGTCGACAGGGACGAATCGAGTTGTCGACAGGGACGAATCGAACCCTGGTCTTTGGAGGAGTCCAGATGGGAATCCTGATGAGGATAATACCGTTCCAGAGATCCAGAGAGAAATTTGTACAACCCTGGTTATTGAATAGAGGGCTGAGTGATAGCTTCTCCATGTCGTGAGTTTTTGGACATCCCTTCTCTTTTTCTAGTTCTGGTGGTATATTAGATTTAATGTAGTTTGTGAATCAACCACACTCTGTGTCAGCCATTTTTCTAGGTAGGGATTGTATCTAGTTTAATTTAATGTCATTTATTTCAGTATAGTGAGACACCTTTGGGTCTAACATTTTGGTTAACCCTGTTGCAGCTTGATGCACGTCGTAGAACGTCAAAGCCTATCTTTTGCTAGATGTGACCGTAGTCATTCAAGGCTATTTTGTACAACCCTGTTGGGGGTGATTTTTCAAGTCTTTGCTGACTTTAGTTATGACAATCAGATGTCATGGTTATTTCTTTAACTGCATTCTTTGCAGCCAGTTTTGATACACCCCTGACTTTCGTTAGAACAGTCGTATCAGTTAGGCAATCGACTGTAATTGCCAGTTTTGTAAATGCATTATATTTTCATTTTTGAATAAGCTCAGAAGCTATTCTTGGTCAAGTTTGAACCTAACAATTAGAAGGAATGTTTCGTTGCCTAGCATCGAACTCAGTTCCCAACGTATCATTAAGCAGATCCTTGTATGGAATCTGCGCCACAATTATCATTTTGATTGTGTCATGTAAGACACGTTTTATTTGATGATGTACTAGCAACTACTGAATTGTATTTTGAGAGCAAAGAGCTCCAGTAATTGTAAGATTATTATCATTTAGACGTCTTTGGTAGAAAGACGGAATTATATTATTCTATTCAGATTTATTGCGTGTTTTTTACACACGGACTCTTTAGAGGTTCATAACCTATGGTAAAGTTTTTTTATGAACAGGCCAGATGTATAGTTTTATATTGATTAATGATGATGATGATAATTGTTGATTTAAGGGGCCTAACATCGAGGTTATCGGCCCCTAATGATCTGGGTGATAGCGAAAATGATAATGAAATGGAAACCAGAACAAAATTATCGAAGACGGAAAATACGTACAAAAAGGAACTCACATGGAAACAACTCACAATATGGTCTTACAAAAGGGAATTTAGAACGAAAAGTTGCACAAAAAGAATAGATTGAAAAAGACCCACAAAACGTAGGCTAGATTCAAAATACGTACAAAATGCAAAGTAGCGCCGAAATACTTACAAAATGCAACTGAAATTCAAAATACTTACAAAATGCAAATGAGATCGAAATTACGTACAAAATGCAATTGAGGTTCAAAATACTTACAAAATGCAATTGAAATTGAAAATACACAATGCAATTCAGATTGAAATATCCCAGTTTCAATCCAAATTATTCACAAAGTGAAATTGAAATTCAAAATCCTTACAAAATGCAATTGAAATTGAAAATGCTTACAAAATGTACGGTAGATTCAAACGACTCATGTGGATTGACAATACTTACAAAAAGCAATTTAGATTGAAAATACTTGACAAATGTAATTTAGATTCAAAATACCCACAAAATGCAATTGAGAATCAAAATATGTGCAAAATGCCCACCAAACAAAATGCAATTTAGATTCAAAATTCGTGCGAAATGCGGTTTTGGATGAAAATACTTACAAAATGCAATTGAAAATCAAAATACTCACTAAAAGGCCCGTCTACCTGCATTGAAAGACTTACTAAAAAGCAATTTAGATTGTCAATCTTCACAAAATGCAATTGAGGTTGAAAACAATCGCGAGATGTAATTTAGATCGAAAAAACTTACAAATTGAACATAGATCAAAAATGCCTTAAAAAATCGCTAAAAGGGAATTTAGACACACGGTGATTCGAGTAACAAAAACAGTGCGGGAATCTTGAAGAGAAAAGGAAATAGAAGGAAAAGAGGAGAGGAGAGGGGAGAGAGGAGAAGGTCCGCCCCAAAGGGAAGGGACAAAAAGGGGAAAACGGACCCAGCTCAGGAATCCCCCGGGGTCGCCAACGCCCGAACTCACCAGCCGTGAGCCCCTGAGGGTGTAGCATTATCGACGGTGCACCAGAAGTGGTGGGGCTACATACACCCTGCCTCCTTAAGGGCCTTGAGCACAAGGCAGGAGGTAAAAGGAAAAGAAAAAGAAGGCTGACCCCTCGCAGAAGGAGGGTATCAGGAAAGATGAGACAAGGGCCAATTAAGGCGGGAAAGTGAAAGACTCCCTAGGCCTCGGATACCCTAATACCGTCGGGGTCGGAAGAGAACAAGAGTTGACCAAGGAAGGTCGACAGGAAAGAAGAAAGAGAGGAGCCCGGCACAAGTAAGTGGAAGCAATGCCGGACTCAGCTGGGGCCCCGTGGTCGCCAACCCACAACCCACTAGATGTGAGCCCCTGGGGGGGATATATTGATTAAATCGCCGGCCCTGAATAATGTGTGTTTTGTGTCGACCGAACGCAGGAATGTGGTAGCCTGCTGGTGACAAACTGGTTTTGTAATCCAGTGCCCTTGAGAGCACGCTTCATTTGTTTGTGAAACAGAACGACTTACGCTCTTTCTTTCATTGCAACTTAGCTTATGTAACCCAGTTTTCAACCCTGTCTCAGATCACTTGTTTTATAGATTGCTTTTTGTTAGTTGAGCGCACTTCTTGCGTGTACCGTTTTGACGTGTACAATTAGGTCAGGTTTTCTATAGTGAGTTGCAGGCGACCTGTTAAATGCAGAAATTTATTGTATGAAGGTACTTGTGATTACCTTGTCCGGGAGGGTTCCCGTTGACTAGATGTTATTGGAAGGTAACTGTTGTGGACAGGCCTATCCCAGAGTTATTGAATGCGAGCTTTGCGCCGCTGGTAACCCGTGTTATTGTGTGTCCGAGTTGTTATTGCTCGTTGATCTTATTCCGACTGTTGAGTCGAGGCTTTTTGGTGGAGAATGATCTCAGTGTAGACACTCCGTGCCCGAGCTATTATCAGTATTATTCGCCATAAACCAACGATAAACCTAAACCGATATCTTAATAATAAAACGCATAACTTTGGTAAAACAAAAGCTAACTAATGAATTCTTTCAATCTAACTTTGTTCTGTTGCATTTTGGAACTGTTGACATAGCCGTGCAGTTGAAGGTAATTTCCTTGTGTGGAAATGACTAGGACAGTTGACACTTTTGTGGCGACCTGAAGCATGTGCGAACCTAGAGTTCGTAGCTTGTGGAGCTCAGGCCATGCGATGTCAGACGTGGTCTCAACTACGCATTCGTCACCGTAATTACACACATTAGATGGCTATGGCTTACAAAGAGTAAACCAAGGTGTAGGCAGGAATTTAATAAAGATTTGTGTCTATTTCATTACTTATTTATGATGTACAAGTGTGTAAATCCTACATGTTATTTATTGTGTGCTGATTGCACGTAGTTATTAAGAATAATTAAATGTTTTTCATGGCTGTACACTTAGATTTGTTGTAATTGTTTTCTGTTACGGACGTCATCGCCGTAAATTTTGTTATTAACTGTTAGGACTTAGCTAGATGATTACCGTTAAATGTAAATGTGGAAATGGTATCTTCCTAACTTAGATTTGTTTTGCTACCCTGTTAAATGTAAATTCTGATATTAGCTGAATCTTGTAACTTGAACTAGGGACTTGCGTCGTACCATTTTCCTAGTGTTGCTGTTGTTGCTTTATTATTGTGAGATAGATCTTTCGCGAGGGTTTTCAGTAACTTCTCAGGTAGGGACCTGCTCTTTATTTTCTTTTGTTTATTAGTTTGCGAACTAGCCGATCATAACCCTCCGAACTAGTAATAAATAATAATGTTATTGGTTTTACGTCCCTTTTAACTACCCTGGCTTTTAGAGACGCCTGGGTGCCGGAATTTTGCCCCGAAGGGGATCTTTAACGTGCCAGTAAATGTACTGACACGGCTCCCTCGCATTTGCGCACCCTCAAATGCCAGCTGACTGCGCCAGGTTTCGAACCTGCAACCTTGCGCTCAGCAAGCGAGAACGTTACCCCTGAGCCACGCAGCCAGACTCCGAACTAGGCTAGGGGCTTGTGAATTTTAATAAATTTTCACGGTGTTTTACTTAAGTCTGGATGTCTAATTTCTCAGTCTAGTTTTAAGGTGAACCTTTCCTTAGGCAGTCTATGACCATCGTCACCATGTAACACGATCCCCGTGGACTACAGTGTCTCGTGCCGCTCAGCCTATTAGGAAGTTCACCTGATCCTCACGGTAATTTTATTCGACTTATGGGATGTTAGGAAAGTCATGGTGGTTTTTGACTCGACTAACGGTCTCAGTATACAGAACTGCAATTAAGTCATTGAATCAGAAAATAATTTCATTGAAACAAAAATTACATTCAGTGCAACGTCAGGACAAACTCGATGTTCAACTATCGAAGCTCAAGAGTGAAGCCGATCGTGGGGACTTGAAGGCTAATTTCTTACTTGAACAAATTCGAGCTTTCACGAAACTTAAGTGTAAATACAATGAAACAACAATAAAAATATGTGTTTTGTTCTCTAATAAATCACCGTCGGCTTACCGCTGAGAGATATAAATATTTTACAACTTCCTCATCCACGAACACTGAAAACGTACATTGGGTATACGAACGGAGAGACAGGTGTCACGTCACTTGCAAAAGCTAGGTTGACAGCTGAAGAAAAGTCACTGACTCACGATGATGAGAAGGTTGGTTCATTAATAATTGATAAAATGGCCATAAAGTCTAGACTATTGTATGACAAGAATTTAGACATGTTTCTCGGCATTAGTGATACTGAGAAAGATGCAAATTGGAATCGAACATAAATTGACTAATAAATTATTATGCATACTGTTCAAGGGCCTGTCATCATACCCGTTTCGTTCTACTTTGCATGTGGACTCACAGGACAACAGTTATCAAAGATAACACCGGACGTAATGACTGCGGTTGAGGAATGCGGCTTCGAGGTCATCAGAATAGTGACTGACAACTGTCAGGTGAATGTGTCAATGTTTGAGGCGCTGTGTGGCGGATGTGTCACTCATGAAATTCGTCACCCGAAAGACGTTGATGATGATGATGATAATTGTTGTTTTAAGGGGCCTAACATCTAGGTTATCGGCCCCTGATGGTTTGGGTGATCGTGAAGATGAAAAGCGAACTTAAAACTAAAACTAACTACTAACCTACATACTAGAAGAAGAAATGGAAAACTAAAGGAGAATAAGGCAAATAAAAGGACAGAAGGAAAAGAAATGCCCTCAACCCTCGGAGAAGGCGGATTGAGGGACTTGGAAGGAAGGAGAGCCATGAAAGGCAGATAGGAAAGTGAAAGAGGAGAGGGTCCGCCCCAAAGGTAAGGGACAAAAGGGGAAAACGGACCCAGCTCAGGAATCCCTCGGGGTCGCCAACTCCCGAACTCACCAGCCGTGAGCCCCTGAGGGTGTAGCATTATCCAGGGTGCATCAGAAGTGGTGGGGCTACATACACCCTGCCTCCTTAAGGGCCTAGAGCACAAGGCAGGAGGTAAAAGGAAGAGAAAAAGAAGGCTGACCCCTCGCAGAAGGAGGGTATCAGAAAAGATGAGACAAGGGCCAATTAAGGCGGGAAAGGAAGAGACTCCCTAGGCCTCGGATACCCTAATACCGTCGGGGTCAGAAGAGAACAAGAGTTGACCAAGTGAGGTCGACAGGAAAGAAGACGGAGAGGAGCCCGGCACAAGTAAGTGAAAGCAATGCCGGACTCAGCTGGGGCCCCGTGGTCGCCAACCCACGCCCACAAGATGTGAGCCCCTGGGGGGACCCGAAAGACGAGCAGAGGCCACTTTTTCTTAGTTTCGATCCGAGTCACATCATTAAGAATGTACGATCACAATATGTGAGTAGGAATTTCTATGTAGATGGCAATTTAATAACCAGTGATCTCAAGAATCTGTACCACTTACAGAAAAAGCTAGTAGTAAAGCCAGTTAGAAAATTAAGTAGGGAGGTTGTATATCCAAGCAATTTAGAAAAAATGAATGTGGCAAGAGCCAAATTGGTGTTTACTCCAGAGACAGTAGCTGGGCTTAAGAGCATGGAAGTCGTATGCCCAGAGAAAGTTGAAGATAAGTGACAGCCTACCCGAAACAACAAAATTCTTGGAAAATGTTTTAGAAAATGGTTTGATATACATGATATCTGCAAAACCACACATGGACTTCATTCCAGAAACACGAACAAGCTTATTTTCAGTGAAGTTAATGATGAGAGACTTCCATGGCTGTCCAATGAATTTCTGCCCTACCTGTCAAGGATCCCAAGTTATCCCGATAAAAAGATGAGACTTACGAAGGAAACTTATCAAGCTTTTGTGCTAACAACTTCGTCAACCGTGTCCTGCATACGATTTCTAATCAGTATCGGCTTCCATTATGTGCTTACGCAGAATCTCTCAAGTGACGATGTAGAACTGCTCTTCAATCTCATGAGAAATAAGGGAGGTAACAATGACATTATGGACGTGAGATCATGCCTGCATGCCATCGAGTCAACACTTAGCACAGGAATTATCGCATCTTCTAGAAGTGGGAATGTGGAGCTGAGGGAAGATGCAGTCGTATGAGGCTCCTTGAGTTTCTGAAGCCTAAAAAAACGCGGAAGGTGCAAAACCCAGCCAATGCTAAAGAAACATCCCAGCTTCCGGCACATGTCTTGGAGATTCTTGAAAGCCCTGTTCAGGGTAAGAATATGAGGCATATAGCCTATATTAAGTTCATTGAAATAAAACATTATGATTGACATTTTAGCATTAAAATCTCTATTTTTGTTTTCAGAAAAGCCAGCGTCTCTATCTTCCATTTCAATATTGCAATGGTAGAGGGATTTCTTGTAAGAGTTGCAGAAGAGAGAACAGACAGTGAAGGTTGCTTAGAGAAAATATCAGCTCCAGCAAATTCAAGCCTGCCATTTAGTTTAATACATTTTCAAGATAGAGGGGGATTAAGATATCCCAAAGCTTCTTTTATTTATCTGTTGGAAACAATTTCTCACTTTGTCACAACAGCCGTAAATTTCATGTCTCGGAAATATTTAGTGTCAAATTTCACAAATATTTTAACTGACACGTTTTCCGAGCACACAAAATGTGAAGTGTGTAATGACAATTCTCTCTCCGTAGTTCTTCTGCAAAAGTTCTTAGGACCAATTTTAAAGAATACGGTATTGGTGTGAACCACACGGGCAGTAGAGCAACGTTTCTGAATTAAAGAAGTAAGCCACTTGACAGAAAAATTCTTAAAGTGAAGTGAAATACAGTGAAGAGTGAGCCGTATTCATCATTTGGGGGAAACTGGAGGAAAACATGTAAGAAGTTCTAGAAATCATGTATTAAATGTACTTGAGTTGCATGTAACGCATAGTCAAAAGCAGACAACTAGGGCGCCGAACCGCGATCCTAGTGGCGTAAAGTAGAACTACCAGTTTGGCGCACCAAGTCTCTGCTGTATTTCCAGGCCTTGAGTATAACGTAGGCCACGGAAACAACTCACAATATGGACTTACAAAAGGGAATTTAGAACGAAAAGATTCACAAAAAGAATAGATTGAAAAAGACCCACAAAACGTAGCCTAGATTCCAAATACGTACAAAATGCCATGTAGCGTCGAAATACTTACAAAATGCAACTGAAATTCCAAATACTTACAAAATGCAAATGAGATCGAAAATACGTACAAAATGCAATTGAGGTTCAAAATACTTACAAAATGCAATAAAGAATCAAAATATGTGCAAAATGCCCGCCAAATAACATGCAATTTAGATTCAAAACTCGGCCGAAATACGGTTTAGGTTGAAAATACTTACAAAATGCAATTGAAATTCAAAATACTCACGAAGATCCCTCCACCATATTGAAAGACTTACTAAAAAGCAATTTAGATTGTCAATCTTTACAAAATGCAATTGAGGTTGAAGACAATCGCGAGATGTAATTTAGATCGAAAAAACATACAAAAAGCAACGCAGATTAAAAATGCCTTAAAAATCGCTAGAAGGGAATTTAGATACACAGTGAACCAAGTAACAAAAACAGTGCGGGAATCTTATGATGATGATGATAATTGTTGTTTTAAGGGGCCTAACATCTTGGTTATCGGCCCCTGATGGTTTGGGTGAACGTGAAGATGAAAAGGAAAAGCGAACTTAAAACTAAAACTAACTACTAACCTACATACTAGAAGAAGAAATGGAAAACTAAAGGAGAATAAGGCAAATAAAGGACAGGAGGAAAATAAATGTACTCAATCCTCGAAGAAGGTGGATTGAGGGACTTGGAAGGAAGGACAGCCATGAAAGGCAGATAGGAAAGTGAAAGAGGAGAGGGTCCGCCCCAAAGGTAAGGGACAAAAGGGGAAAACTGACCCAGCTCAGGAATCCCTCGGAGTCGCCAACTCCCGAACTCACCAGCCGTGAGCCCCTGAGGGTGTAGCATTATCTAGGGTGCACCAAACGTGGTGGGGCAACATACACCCGGCCTCCTTGAGGGCCTTAAGCAGAAGGTAGGAGATAACTTGAAAAGAAAAAGAAGGCTGACCCCTCGCAGAAGGAGGGAATCAGAAAAGATGAGACAAGGCCCAATTAAGGCGGGAAAGGAAGAGACTCCCTAGGCGTCGGATACCCTAATACCGTCGGGGTCGGAAGAGAACAAGAGTTGACCTAGTGAGGTCGAGAGGAAAGAAGCCAGAGAAGAGTCCGGCACAAGTAAGTGGAAGCAATGCCGGACTCAGCTGGGGCCCCGTGGTCGCCAACCCACATCCCACTAGATGTGAGCCCCTGGGGTAACTGGAATCTTAAAGAGAAAAGTAAATATAGTGAAAATAGGAGAGGAGAGGGGAGGGGAGAGAGGAGGTCCACCCCAAAAGGGGAAAACTGAGTCCCTCGGGGTCGCCAACTCCCGAACTCACCAGCCGTTAGCCCCTGAGGGTGTAGCATATCTTCGGTGCAACAGAAGTGGTGGGGCTACATACATCCTGCCTCCTTAAGGGCCTTGAGCACAAGGCAGGAGGTAAAAGGAAAAGAAAAAGAAGGCTGACCCCTCACAGAAGGAGGGTATCAGAAAAGAGGAGACAAGGGCCAATTAAGGCGGGAATGTGAAAGACTCGGATAACCTAATACAGTCGGGGTCGGAAGAGAACAGGAGTTGACCAAGGGAGGTCTACAGGAAAGAAGACGGAGAGGAGCCTCGTAAAACAATAATGGAAAACAAAACTAGCGACGAAACAAAGGACAGTCGCCAGTTCAATTAACTGATAAACCCCACCAAAAGTAACATGTTCTTCATACAAATTTAGGAAAACAGTGTTACATATTAAAACCCTGGAGAGGGCGCGAAAGGATAATCACGTGAGGAGGCGCGCACGGTGTTTTCGACCGGGTCACGAAAAAATAACACAAATGACGCAAAAACTATTTCTATTGTTACGAAACAAATAAATAATAATGAACCAACTTATAAATAATGCTCAAAGTCACTTAAACAATTAAAGATTAACTGAAAAATAAAAGTTAAACTTAACTCATAAACACGCATACGTCATGTGGCGCGCCAGAAGGTTTAGACCGGGTCCGTTAAACAATGCACTCTGGCTGAAACTGAGGAGCGGGAGGGGTGAACTGTTACGCACACCGACAGTGGACGAGTCCAATGTAAGGTACTGAGGGGATAGAAACTAACGGCCCACTACGTTAAGAACTATAAACATTTATCTCTGCACCCGGTCCAAAAGACCGTGACGCGCCCTCTCCAGGGTTAAACATTAAGCTAAAAACCTATTTTACGTTGACGCCACTAATAAATTGGTAGGAAGCAGTTAAATAAAAGAAAATAATTAAACAAATCGGAACCTTTAAATCTGCGCAAATTTCAAGCCCTTAAGAAATTCAAAATTTATTAGACCATTGAAAATAACACCAAGAAAATTAAGGCTTGCTTGCTGTACCAGAAAACTAAAGTCGTTGTTCCCTAAGTGGTTCAACTGAATCACCACGCCGCAATGATTCAACAAAATATAAGTATTAAAAACATAATGAATTTAAATAAAAATGTTCAAAATACGTAATGTATGATATCAGAAATTAATCAGTTAATTCCAAGAGTTTTTTTTTTCCATACCTCCTCGATCGGCCGGGGCCGGAGCCCAGCCACAACGTCCATTACTAATCAAGTCATTTCAAGGATCATGTAAACTATAAGAAATTCGTCACTTTTGGTTATAGAATTTCCGGGAGAGAGCACCGCCTGAGGCTATGTACCGCTATACCAAGTCTGGCAACATAAAAAGTAAAAAGCCATATGAATGTAGCCTTTATTACACGTAATTGAACAGTATGTTCTGCGATGAGTTATTGATTATTGATGAAAATAACACCAACATAACTGCGCCTTTCACTAGGCGTAGAAATGTACGCCCTGATAGGAAAATTGTACTCTTTGATATATATCAATGTTGGCAATAGATTTGTCACGAAGGATAGAATTATGCCGTTCTAGAGCTTAATTCACCTTTAGGCTAATTAAACATTGCTCTCCTACTCTACAGAATTGTTGGGATATTCGATGAATATAAAGAAAACTGTCCAAATGCATACTCTATATTGGCATAACCTCAATTTTGCCTAGCATGCCGGCTGCCACCCACCCCTACTCGTAGCCGTAAACCACAAATTTTATTGCAATGCAAAGGAGAATGTGTAGGAAAACAAACAAGAGATGAAATGCACACATTTATTCTCTATATATTTTTTTATTCGAGAATAGTCCATATTGTCCACTAGTTTTACACATGGTCAACTCCAGGAAGATGAAAATTGCCGTATTGTTCTTACTATCATTATAATTCTTACATCCCGGTGCTTGGCAATTTTTCCTCCCTTGCAGTGGCATGATTGACTCTCAATTCAATTCAAATAAATAATCAAAATACCCAACAAATCAAAACAACCAACACCACCACGAGGAAAATCAATCAAAACAGACTATTCCCGCTTCCGTCAGTCTGATTGCTGTGAGCGTTGGGTGAGTGCCAACTACGGAAACATAGTACTGAAATTAATTCTTCATTGGTTGGCAGAACATCTATAGTGGACCTTGATCGAACCCCACGCGTTCCCTATGATCTGTCATCCCCCTGAAGTCATTTTGGAAATGATGGAGCGTCACTTTGTCTCACAAGCAGTTAGCCCGCAAGAGCGTCCTGGCGCATGCGCGCAACTCACGTCGTGCTGCTGAAGTTAGGCAGTGGCAGTTTTCGAACTAAAAAACAAGTGAAGACATAGAATGTTTCTGCAGGTTGGCCAACGCAATTTCCCATATAAGTCGTCTTTTAAATGTCCGAAAACACTCCAGTTCATATTTTATGTTGGTATTTAAAGAGCCGGAAAGTTCCTTGTGCTAATTGGTCACACGGCCACTGCGCAGGTTTAAATTTGAATTAGCGCGAATTCAGGACATGAATGTTCATAAGTAATTACTTCAGCAGTCAATAATGGCAAATGGAAGTTCTATTGTCAACAGACATTATTGAGACAATGCAGTTTTCAGGAAGATTTCTCTTTTGGACCTTTTGGGAATGTTTTATTTCTTCTTGGGGTCCATAATCATTTTAGTGACCACTGGGTCAGAAGCTGGGTTCAGAGTTTAAGTGACCCCTGGGTTTAGAACTGGGTCCAGAGTTTATTTTCCACAAGTAGGTCTGGCGAGAGTTCGGGCAGGGGTAAAGTGTGCAGATGCAATCGGCACAACTACTACTACTACTAACTACAGACGTTTAATTAACTTACATACTAGAAGGAGAAATAGAAAACGAAAGGAGAAAGCGAAATAAAATTGAGTCACTCAGGTTTCTCACATACGGCTTTGTCTTGTCAAGCGATAGATACAGACTGCACAATTGCCTGAATGGTGGGATTTGAGGATGCATCTTACCCCTCGTCCCCACTTTGCATTACATAAAAAATTAGCTTAATTATATTTTAGGGATGCGTTCTATTTACACACAAATTTCAATGTCATTCACTCCAGGAGTTTTGACGCCACACTACAGTATCACAAACAGGCAAAATTTGAACATAAAATTCACACTTCGCGGATGTATGGACAATAATTGCTCAATTTCTTACCAACTGCAACTCGTTAGTAGTTAGCTTCTTAATATAAATTACAGCACATCATCCCATTTTCTTCACGTAAGCAGACTGCATCTCATGATTTACTAATTAAGCAACTTACTCACTAATTAGGGCGAGTTTAAGGGGCCTAACATCGAGGTTATCGGTCCCTGATGGTTTGGGTGATCGTGAAGATGACAAGTAGTTCCGTGAAGAACTATACAGCCTATTTTCATATATCCTACTTATGTTAATTGGCAATCCCAAGCACGGTAATCCTGTAATGACTGTGTCTGATATTTATTTCATGTTGGGAAAATGGAGACGCGTTGGTATGTTTCTGTAATTATAGCTTTGTACGTAAGCAATTAATATGTGAAACTACGTGCACATTCATACCTGTACTAATTGCAGCAATTATATGTTGTACCCAATTCCATAACTCTACGTGATCATAATTGCAGCTAATAAAGACCACCTGTTTTCACAGTTCAATAAAATAAATACAATAAAATTATATTGCGAAGATAATTTGTAATAATTTAAGTTTTATACGGAGCAGAGACCGTTCTGGTGATGATTATGATAATTGTTGTTTAAGGGGCCTAACATCTAGGTTATCGGCCCCTGATGGTTTGGGTGATCGTGAAGATGACAAGTAGTTCCGTGAAGAACTATACAGCCTATTTTCATATATCCTACTTATGTTAATTGCCTCAATCTACATACAAAATTTCAGTTTGATTGCTGTAATAAATTCGTAGATATTGAGAACTGACTTAATATTTCGGATGGTCGCCATGTTGGATTTTATATATGTAGGTCCTAGAGTTATGTACTGTTACATGAAGATTATTGTGTACGTGCAGCATTCAAACATCAATCGCATGAGTAGGACACAAGAAGTAACAAGGAGATTTTAAAATTTCGCACAGCTGCCATCTTGTAGTTATAGAAACAATTGAAATAAATTAGATGCCAGTGGATTAACATTCGAATAAGGATTTACTGTACTAAGTTTCACTGTACTCGGATGGTTAAATTGCGAGAAACGTCCGTGTGAATATTTGTACTTCGCGTCGCAGTCATGTTGGATTTGTGATCACCAGGTTATTTAAAGTCCTACAGGTGAACTTAAGTTCATAGCCCATATGAACATAAAAAATTCAGTTTGATTGCTATAATAGATTCGTAGATATGCAGAGCCGTCTAAATATTTCGGAAGGTCACCATGTTGGATTGTTAAATGTATAGGCCATAGAGTCATGTACCATTAAAGGAAAATTATTGCGTAGGTTCATTTTTCAAACTTTCACATAGATCGCATGATTATGACACAAGAAATAAAAACTTAATTTTAAAATTCGCAAAGCCGCCATCTTGAGGTTATGTAAACAATTGAACTAAATTAGATACCAATGTATTAAAATGTGTACAAACATTTCCTGTACCAGATTTCATTGCGGTTGGAACATTAAATCACGAGAAAGGTCTATTTAAAAATTTCAAATTCGCTTGGCCGCCATGTTCGTTTTGTAGTTAACCGGTTTTTGAAAGTCCTATAGATGAACTTCCAGTAGTGCCCTTTATCTCCGTACAAAATTTCAGGGTGATACCGCTAATAGTTTCAAAGATATAGAATGCCAGTGAAATACTTAGCACATCCGCCATCGTGTGTTTATGTAAACAATTGAACCAAGTTAGATGTCGGTGCATTACAATGTAAATAAACATATACTGTATCAAGTTTTATTGCGTTTGGTTGGTTAAATCGCGAGAAACGTCTATTTAAAAGTCGAAAATTCGCTTGGCCGCCATGTTGGTTTGGTAGTATCAGTTTTTTAAAGTCACATAGGTGAAATTCTAGTAGTTCCCTTTATCAGCGTAAAAAATCCATGGTGATATCGGGAATAGTTTCGGAGATATTGAATGCTGGTGAAATGTTTCGCACAGGCGCCATGTTGGATTGGTGAGACTTAACAAAATTTGAAGAGCACGGAACAGTGCTATGAACTTACCGAGTTTCATTGAAAACGCTCCAGCCGTTTAGAATTTATTACACACACAAACACAAACACACACACACACACACACACGGACACACACGGACACAAACACACGGACACGGACACACGGACAAAAGGTGATACCATAAGCCTATTTTTTTAAATTGGCTAAAACTAACTACTAACCTACATACTAGAAGAAGAAGAAAGGGAAAACTAAAGGAGAATAAGGCAAATAAAGGACAGGAGGAAAAGAAATGCGCTCAAGCCTCGAAGAATGCGTATTGAGGGACTTGGAAGGAAGGATAGCCATGAAAGGCTGGCAGGAAAGTAAAAGAGGAGAGGATCCTCCCCAAAGGTAAGGGACAAAAGGTTGATGATGATGATGATAATTGTTGTTTTAAGGGGCCTAACATCGAGGTTATCGGCCCCTAATGATGATGATAATTGTTGTTTTAAGAGGCCTAACATCTAGGCTATCGGCCCCTGATGGTTTGGGTGATCGTGAAGGTGAAAATGAAATGCAAACTTAAAACTAAAACTAACTACCAACCTACATACTAGAAGAAGAAATGGAGAACTAAGGGAGAATAAGGAAAATAAAGGACAGGAGGAAAAGAAATGCCCTCAACCCTCGAAGAATGCGGATTGAGGGACTTGGAAGGAAGGAGAGCCATGAAAGGCAGATAGGAAAGTGAAAGAGGAGAGGGTCCGCCCCGAAGGTAAGGGACAAAAGGGGAAAACGGACCCAGCTCAGGAAACCCTCGGGGTCGCCAACTCCAGAACTCACCAGCCGTGAGCCCCTGAGGGTGTAGCATTATCTAGGGTTCACCAAAAGTGGTGGGGCTACATACACCCTGCCTCCTTAAGGGCCTTGAGCACAAGGCAGGAGGAAAAAGGAAAAGAACAAGAAGGCTGACCCCTCCCAGAAGGAGGGTATCAGAAAAGATGAGACAAGGACCAATTAAGGCGGGAAAGTGAAGGACTCCCTAGGCCTCGGATACCCTAATACCGTAGGGGTTGGAAGAGAACAAGAGTTGACCAAGTGAGGTCGACAGGAAAGAAGACGGAGAGGAGCCCGGCACAAGTAAGTGGAAGCAATGCCGGACTCAGCTGGGGTCCCGTGGTCGCCAACCCACGTCCCACTAGATGTGAGCCCCCGGGGGGAGGATTGGTGAGGAGAGGGGAGCGGAGAGAGGAGAGGGTCCGCCCCAAAGGGAAGGGACAAAAGGGGAAAAACACACCCAGCTCAGGAATCCCTCGGGGTCGCCAACTCCCGAACTCACCAGCCGTGAGCCCCTGAGGGTGTAGCATTATCTAGGGTGCACCAGAAGTGGTGGGGCTACATACACCCTGCCTCCTTAAGGGTTGATGATGATGATAATTGTTGTTTTAAGGGGCCTAACATCTAGGTTATCGGCCCCTGATGGTTTGGGTGATCGTTAAGATGAAAAAATGAAAAGCGAACTTAAAACTAAAACTAACTACTAACGTACATACTAGAAGAAGAAATGGAAAACGAAAGGAGAATAAGGCAAATAAAGGACAGGAGGAAAATAAATGCCCTCAACCCTCGAAGAAGGCGGATTGAGGGACTTGGAAGGAAGGAGAGCCATGAAAGGCAGATAGGAAAGTGAAAGAGGAGAGGGTCCGCCCCAAAGGTAAGAGACAAAAGGGGAAAACGGACCCAGCTCAGGAATCCCTCGGGGTCGCCAACTCCCGAACTCACCAGCCGTGAGCCCCTGAGGGTGTAGCATTATCTAGGGCGCACCAAAAGTGGTGGGGCTACATACACCCGGCCTCCTTGAGGGCCTTAGGCAGAAGGCAGGAGATAACATGAAAAGAAAAAGAAGGCTGACCCCTCGCAGAAGGAGGAAATCAGAAAAGATGAGACAAGGGCCAATTAAGGCGGGAAAGGAAAAGACTCCCTAGGCCTCGGATACCCTAATACCGTCGGGGTCAGAAGAGAACAAGAGTTGACCAAGTGAGGTCGACAGGAAAGAAGACAGGGAGGAGCCCGGAAAATGTAAGTGGAAGCAATGCCGGACTCAGCTGAGGTCCCGTGGTCGCCAACCCATGCCTACTAGAAGTGAGCCCCTGGGGGAATGGGTAATTGATCTGTACACTTTATATATTAAATTACCCCACAATTAAACATCCAACCAGCTTAGGTCCGTGCTTCGATTATTTACAGTAATCACGCAGTGGGGTACTGGAGTAGGTACATAATGTAATGATGTAACTTCCAAAGTTACTGGCTTTCAGGTGATGGAGAACATTTTCAGCATCTTCTGTGAAAAGGTATGTTCTAAACATTAACTGGTGTCGTGAGGTCATCCAAATTCCCAAGAAATAAATAAAAACATCTGAGCTTCTTTAATTAAATCTTGCATGAAGCTGTTGTTTATGTCACCTTCTTATCTGTGCGCTGACACTAAACAACCTCGTAGATGAAAGTTTAGTGACTTAATGACTTTAATGACCCTGGTTAGCTTGCCTCCGCGCAACCTTGCGGCCGGAGCTCGGTTGGCAGGCGGAAGGCGCGAACACCCGGCAGCCAGCCGACGCGCGTCGGCCCCGCCCCTGCACAAGAATCTCACTGTACTACTAAACGACTGACTGCAGTCGCTGGTGACAGTTACTGCAGGATTCAAAACATCGGTTACGTTTTATGCGATAACGGCGAGGTCACCAATTCCATCATAGAATATAGAGAGAGTTAGCCTACATGATACATCAAATAAAATTAATAGTGATCCACGGCAAGCGCATCCTCGTATGCAGAGTGTTGTGGTGGCGGTGATTGTTGTTTTAAGGGACATACAGTAACGTCTAGGTCATCTGCCCCAAATGACACGGGAGATAGTGAAAATATACTCTACTACTAGTGGTGTAACTACTGACATGTCTAAATACTAGAAGAAGAAATGGACCAACAAGATGTTCAGTAAAGAACATATAGCCTACTTTCTCCTAAATGTATGGGCATAACGAATAGAATATAAAGTGTTATCTCTTCTCCCTCAATAGCATGTAATGAATACTGATCGGGTTGGCACTCGCCGCTACGCAGCGCTACAGTCGACTTGAGATTGTTGATTTCCACATATGTGTATGTGTATATGTGCGATATATTAAGTATTTAATCGGTCGGAGTGTTTTGGTGGTGTTCTGTGCAAACGTTTATTGATATACAAGTGCTTACACTATTACTTCATAATATTAATACCTGAAATGCTATTGTAGGAAGCATTAACTGAAATGGAATTTAATTTCTTGTCATGTGTTAATATTATCTTCGTGTGTTAATTGTATTGTTATTTAATGTAAGTAAACAGCAGTTTAGCCCTTACATTTTCATGAGTGCTTAATGTGAGATGTGAAGATGCCATGCTCTTTTGTACCAGGATGCAGATCTAGCTATGGGGACTGTAAAGAGGTCAGACGGTTTTTCAAACCTCCTAAAGATAAGGGACGTTTTATCAAGTGCAAAGGGGCCATACCAGGGAAGGATAGGGAACTTACTGAAAAGTCCTACATCTGTGATGCTCACTTTTCAGAAGATTTAATTGTTAAATTTGACAAATTTGTGATAGAAGGGAAGGAAGTAGTACTTCTCCCAAGAACCAACTGGCGATTGAAAGACTATTCTGTTCCACATATATTTCCTAATTTGCCTAAGTATTTGTCCAGTATGGTGTAAATAAAATGCTCTTGATGCCATTAAAGATTACTTCTGTGAAGAAAGGGATGAGAATAAGAACAATGAGTTAAAAACATATATGTACCGTAATGCTGAAGGAGGCGTGATCAGTTTTAGGCAATAGCCTACTCTAAGAAGGGGTCATTACTGTGCCTTCTATGTCTGTTAAATGCTAAGTGCTTCTGAAATGATGGTAGTTTATTGAGTTTGGTGTTTGTGGAGTGAAATTTATGGGTATAATTGATTTTTGTAATATTCTAAATAAAGTTGAAGGAGCCGTGATCGGGTTTAGGCAATAGCCTACTCTATGAAGGGGCCATGACTATGCCTTCTATGTCTGTTTAATGTTAAGTTCTTCAGAAATGATGGTAGTTTACTGATTTTGGTGTTTGTGGAGTGACATTTATGGTTATTATTGAATTTTATAGTAATCTACGGTAAAGTTGAAAGTTGCGTTCGTACGGCTTTTTTTTTTTTTTTCGCTGTGTTGCAAGTCTGTTAAGGGAATGTAAAATGTGTAACAATTTGAAGAAATCCTTTCTGATAGCGAGGTTAATTTTTCCGTTCTTTTTTTAAAATTTACCAATAGCTGGCAAAAGTAAATGCATTTTGAACTTGCTCTCTGTCTTCGCTTATTGTCGAAACTGGACTATTACAGGAGACTACTTATTAAATTATAATTGGTCACAGTAAAGTAAGTGGAGATGTCGAACCTATTAGCGCCTATGAGGATATCTTGCGGTGTTTTAACATGTAAAACAGGTCGCAAGGTTTTAAAAGTCTCGTAAGCGCCAATGCTAACTTACATCACAGATCGGAGCCAGCGCTGCTCTGCGGCGGACCAGGCGTACTAGGCCAGTGATATCACTTCTTATTCTATTCGTTATGGTATGGGTATAGTTATAACTCTGTCCTTATCACCTCCTACTTTCTTCCTATTCGAAGTGCAAATTGGCCCACAGGATTTAAGCAGTGGCGTTCAAACCATAGTTTATAATTTACCCCAGCATTTCGCAATATCACCAGCAAACACTCCAAACAACGTGGGTATTCATTATATTAACACCGACTACTTACAATAATTGAAACTTCGTTGCTCTAATAAAGCCCATCCACAATGCGCAGTCAGCAGTCCGTAGTTGGTAGTTCTCAGTCGGCAGTCGCAATCGATCCCGTGTATACTATAGCACTGCCATCGTAATGTCCAGGCCGCAAGGTTCCTGTAGTGACGTCACGCTTAGGGTCGGTACAGCTGCCGCAACAGTCAGACTGCTCCTTTCACACGCAGTCACTCCAAAGCGAATATCAACTCATATTTATAGGAAAATGTTAATACTATTTGGAGTTCACTGGCAGTTAGATAAGTTACCACTAAATAGGCCTAATTATTGCTCCACTAGTTCGAATCCTGCCGTTGTAGCGGGCATTTTACGAGTGAACAAACTAGTACATCGTCTGTGAACTTACTAGGACGTTGATGCAACCTGACAGGGAAAAATTGCAGCATTTTGACGTCCTATAAATGTTATATCAATAAAAAGAGGTATTGAATCAGTTACTCAAGATGTACCACAACGTCGATAAATCGCTTATGGCTAAACTCGGGATTGAAGGAAGGAAATATTCGAATATTTCAATACACAAAACAATTTGCAGGAACAGTTTGTTAATAAAATAAATCTACGTACCCACAGAAACAATACATAGACAGGTACACTTTACTGTGCCTACTGCCAGAAAAACCCTCGAACTGAGCTTAAGTTATAACATTCGAGAAAACTACAGAATCTCTCTTGCAAGGGTAAGATACCAAATTATGTTCATCTCTAATTCTGCATTTTATTTTCCTTTCTTTTAGATAACCAACCCTCCACCCCTTACTGCCTTCTTGAACACTGCCCCCAAAAATAATTATATACGGTAGCAACAGAAATATTCATTTCTAGACCTTGTTTATCTCTTATATAAAAACAAGTGTCCTGACTGACTGACTCATCATCGCCCAGCCAAAACTATTAAAGCTAGAAACATGAAATTTTGGGAATATGTTCGTTGTAAGTCGAAAACGCCCACTAAGGAAGGGTTTTTGGATATTCAGTTTCTAAAGGGGTGTTAAGGGGTACACCTGCATTTCATTGAATAACAATATCTACAGATTGCTTTCATTGGGGGATTTGATACTCGGCATATAAACTCATCATTAAAAATAAGAAGATACGTGTCTGAGGGTTTTTCGATGCTGTGTATATTTTGAGGTGAAAGGGGTGAAAAGTGGGGGTTGAAGGTTTCCTAACCGAGCGTGCATCTCTTAAACGACATAGGCGAGGAGTTTGGAACTCAGCGGAAAAAAATCAGCATAAAAAATAACAAAATAGGTGTTTGACCGTTTTTTCATAAAGCCAATATAAGGGGCCCATGGGGAGGGGTGAAAATATGGGGAGGTGGGAGGAAACGTAATATGTCTGAGTGTAAAGTTATACATGGCCTATGTTGTAGACAATAACACATTACATCTTTTTTGTCTCTTGCTATTTCATCATACGACGAATACTTAGGGAGTTATTAATGATTTTGTACTTTTTGGCCGGAATTTTCTAAGTCCCAGGAATGGCATAAAAATTGATTCGAATGAAATTTCGAAAAATAGTTTTTTTAATACTTTTATTATATTTTTCACGTCTTTTAGGGTCCGGAACCAATATGATATTTTGATGTTTTTTTTCGTCCCATGCATTTTTGGTTTCAGGTGATAGAATTATTTTCCACTAGGACCGATGCTTATCTCTTATATAAAAACAAGTGTCCTGACTGACTGACTGACTCATCATCGCCCAGCCAAAACTATTAAAGCTAGAAACATGAAATTTTGGGAATATGTTCGTTGTAAGTCGAAAACGCCCACTAAGGAAGGGTTTTTGGATATTCAGTTTCTAAAGGGGTGTTAAGGGGTACACCTGCATTTCATTGAATAACAATATCTCCAGATTGCTTTCATTGGGGGATTTGATACTCGGCATATAAACTCATCATTAAATATAAGAAGATACGTGTCTGAGGGTTTTTCGATGTGGTGTATATTTTGAGGAGAAAGGGGTGAAAAGTGGGGGTTGAAGGTTTCCTAACCGAGCGTGTATCTCTTAAACGACATAGGCGAGGAGTTTGGAACTCAGCGGAAAAAAATCAGCATAAAAAATAACAAAATAGTTGTTTGACCGTTTTTTCATAAATCCAATATAAGGGGCCCATGGGGAGGGGTGAAAATATGGGGAGGTGGGAGGAAACGTAATATGTCTGAGTGTAAAGTTATACATGGCCTATGTTGTAGACAATAACACATTACATCTTTTTTGTCTCTTGCTATTTCATCATACGACGAATACTTAGGGAGTTATTAATGATTTTGTACTTTTTGGCCGGAATTTTCTAAGTCCCAGGAATGGCATAAAAATTGATTCGAATGAAATTTCGAAAAATAGTTTTTTTTAATACTTTTATTATATTTTTCACGTCTTTTAGGGTCCGGAACCAATATGATATTTTGATGTTTTTTTTCGTCCCATGCATTTTTGGTTTCAGGTGATAGAATTATTTTCCACTAGGACCGATGCTTATCTATTATATAAAACTAAGTGTCCTGACTGACTGACTGACTCATCATCGCCCAGCCAAAACTATTAAAGCTAGAAACATGAAATTTTGGGAATATGTTCGTTGTAAGTCGAAAACGTCCACTAAGGAAGGGTTTTTGGATATTCAGTTTCTAAAGGGGTGTTAAGGGGGTACACCTGCATTTCATTGAATAACAATATGACACGACTATGACGCGAGCGAAGCCGCGGGTACCTGCTAGTCATCTATATATATAAAAATCAATGTAACGTGATAGTTTGTCTGTGGGTGTGTGTGTATGTCTCCTATGCGTTCATATACCATTCGTCCGATTGCGATGAAACTTGGGTGAGATGTTGAGTACACTCCAAGGATGGTTTCTGACTTAGTAAATCCATTTTACAATAGGTAGCGCACGCGTAGATTCAACAAATGAGCGACAATGCGCGAAGCATTTCAACAAAGTCCCGTATGTGTTCATATACCATTCGTCCGATAGCGATGAAACTTGGGTGAGATGTTGAGTACACTCCAAGGAAGGTTTCTGACTTAGTAAATACATTTTACAATAGGTAGCGCACGCGTAGATTCAACAAATGAGCGACGATGCGCGAAGCATTTCAACAAAGACACGTATGTGTTCATATACCATTCGTCCGATTGCGATGAAACTTGGGTGAGATGTTGAGTACACTCCAAGGATGGTTTCTGACTTAGTAAATCCATTTTACAATAGGTAGTGCACGCGTAGATTCAACAAATGAGCGACGATGCGCGAAGCATTTCAACAAAGTCCCGTATGTGTTCATATACCATTCGTCCGATAGCGATGAAACTTGGGTGAGATGTTGAGTACACTCCAAGGAAGGTTTCTGACTTAGTAAATCCATTTTACAATAGGTAGTGCACGCGTAGATTCAACAAATGAGCGACGATGCGCGAAGCATTTCAACAAAGTCCCGTATGTGTTCATATACCATTCGTCCGATAGCGATGAAACTTGGGTGAGATGTTGAGTACACTCCAAGGATGGTTTCTGACTTAGTAAATCCATTTTACAATAGGTAGCGCACGCGTAGATTCAACAAATGAGCGACGATGCGCGAAGCATTTCAACAAAGTCCCGTATGTGTTCATATACCATTCGTCCGATAGCGATGAAACTTGGGTGAGATGTTGAGTACACTCCAAGGAAGGTTTCTGACTTAGTAAATCCATTTTACAATAGGTAGTGCACGCGTAGATTCAACAAATGAGGGACGATGCGCGAAGCATTTCAACAAAGTCCCGTATGTGTTCATATACCATTCGTCCGGTTGCGATAAAACTTGGGTGAGATGTTGAGTACACTCCAAGGAAGGTTTCTGACTTAGTAAATCCATTTTACAATAGGTAGCGCACGCGTAGATTCAACAAATGAGCGACGATGCGCGAAGCATTTCAACAAAGTCCCGAATGCATTCATATACCATTCGTCCGATAGCTATGAAACTTGCGTAAAATGTTGTGTACACTGCAGGGAAATTTTCTGGCTTAGTACATCCACTTTACAATAGGCAGCGCACGATTAGATTCAACAAATGAGCTACGACGCGCGAAGCATTTCAACAAAGTCACGTTTGCGTTCATATACCATTCGTCCGATAGCGATGAAACTAGGCTGAGATTTAGTCTGCACTCCAGGGAAGGTTTCTAGCTTAGTAAACCCCTTTAAAAATAGGTAGAGCACGAGTAGAATCAACAAATGAGCAACGGCGCGCGAAGCGTTTCAACAAAGTCCCATTAATTTCATATACCATTCATCCGATAGCGATGAAACTTGGGTGAGATGCTGTGTACACTCCAGGGAAGGTTTCTGGCTTAGTACATACATTTTACAATAGGTAGCGCACCAGTAGATTCAACAAATGAGCGATGACACGCGAAGCGTTTCAACAAAGGCCCGTATAAAGTCATATAACATTCCTCTGATAGTGATAAATGTTTGGTGAATTGTTGTGTACACTCCAGGAAAGGTTTCTGGCTAAGTAAATCCATTTTACAATACGAAGCGCACGTTTATGTTCAACAAATGAGTGACTACGCGCGAAGCGTTTCGACAACGTCCCGTATACGTTCACATACCATTCATCCGATTGCGATGAAACTTGGGTGAGATGTTGTGTACACTCCAGGGAAGGTTTCTGGCTGAGTACATCCATATTACAATATGTAGCGCAAGAGTAGAATCAACAAATGAGCGACGACACGCGAAGCGTTTCAACCAAGTCCCGTATGCATACATGTACCATTCGTCCGTACCTATGAAACTTGGGTGAGATGTTGTGTACACGTCATGGAAAATTTCTGGCTTAGTAAATCCCCTATACAATATGCAGCGCACAAGTTGATTCAACAAATGAGGGACGACGCGCGAAGCGTTTCAACAAAGTCCCGTATAAGGTCATATACCATTCTGCCGTTAGCGGTGAAACTTGGGTGAAATATGGTTGACACTCCAAGGAAGGTTTCTGGCTTAGTAAATACATTTTACAGTAGGTAGCGCACGAGTAGATTCAACAAATGAGTGACGGAGTGCGAATCGTTTAAACAAAATCAGGTATGCGTTCATATACTATTCATCCGATTGCGATGAAACATTGATCAGTTATTTTGTACCCGCCAGGGAAGGGGACTTAGTAAATCCATTTCACAATAAGTAGCGCAAGAGTAGATGCAACAAATGGGTGACGACGCGCGAAGCGTTTCAACAAAATTCCCTATTGCGTTCATATAACATTCTTCGATTGCGATGAAACCTTGATGAGTTATTGTGTACACGCCAGGGAAGGGTTTCGACTTAGTAAATCCATTTCACAATAGGTAGCGTACGATTAGATTCAACAAATGAGTGACAGGGATGAAACTTTTTGCAAGTTGTTGAACACGCTCCCTCGAATGGTTCTAAATTAGAAAATCCATTTTATGATAGCTTAGAGGCAGTTAACATGTTGTGTATCCAAAAGCACTTCAAGAAACAGAATTTCAACGCCAACACTTTCTTTGATTGGCATTGCAACGCATGCCGGGTACAGCTTGTACTAATATATAAAAATGAGATGGTGTGTGTCTGTCTGTCTGTCTGTCTGTTACCTAATAACGCAAGAACCACTGGTCCGATTTAAATGAAATTTTGCATGGATATAGCTGAAATACCAGGTTTACACATAGGATACTTTTAATTTCGATATTTTGCATTATTAAGAAATGGCGACCATTTTAGTGACGTCACTACACCCTTTGGTTTCAAAATTTCATATTTCCATATCAAATAAAAAGAGAACGGTAGGAAATAGCAAACTTTTGATGGCACATACGAGCTTCAAAATTTAATTTTCTATCCGAAAGGTCCTTATCACTTTTCGTGTATCTCCAACGGTTCGCGAGTAAAACCTACTTTTGTGACGTCACTACACCCTTTGGTTTCAAAATTTCATATTACCATTTCAAATAAAAAGAGAACGCTAAGAAATAGCAAACTTTTGATGGTATATACGAGCTTTAGCATTTAATTTTCTATCCAAAAGGTTCTTATCACTTTTCGTGTATCTCCGACGGTTAGCGAGTAAAACCTAAATTTGTGCAATAAAACACGGTCACATCGAGCGGTGCAGTATATCTCTACATACATCCATATAAAAAAAGAAAATTTGTCTGTTTTTTCCTGAATTTCTACGGAAATTTGAGTTATTTACACGTTTCAGACTGTTTTATGATAGATGCGCACGAAAATAATGTTTTGGTCTGTCTGTCTGTTTGCTTGATTGTCTGTGGACAACTTTGTTCCCTTATAACTCGAGAACGGCTGGGTGTATCAACGTAAAATTTGGTACAGATATCCATCAGAGGCACGACACTAATCGTTGATGTAACTCTTCTCTATACCTCTCATAAAATGGGGCATACCCCCTTAAAATACATGCTGAAATAGGAGTAGAAGGACGAGACAAAGCTCATTTTCAGCCCCTCAATGTGAGAGACAAAACTCGGGGGCCCTAAAAGCACATTTTAAGGTCCTACGTCCAACCGTTTTTGAGATATTCCCAGAAAACTAATTTAATTTAATAAACTATGAACGAATGCAAGCAGATAACCATGGCAACAGATTCTCAGAGATCCATCTATTGCTGTAAGACGCAATACAATTCCATTAATTACATTAGTGTGAAAGTTTGCAAACGGTTAGACGGTTATTATGGAACCAAATTAAGCTGTAAATTTCATCAATACGTAAAATGCGCTTAAGGGGGTCAAGGGGTAGTCTAGATTTTTTTCACGCGATTTACATCTGCGGGTGTGGTATGGCAGGTCTATTATATTCCTATCCCTATGTTATATTATTATTATTAGTATTATATTATGGCGTACAACGACGAGACAAAGCCCCTCGGTGCCAGGAATAAAACTCGAGGGTCCTCGAAAACTACATTATAAGGCTCTAAAACCAACAGTTTCTGAAACATTCCCAGAAAACTAATTAAGTTTAATTTAACAAACTAATGAAGGAATGCAAATCGGTGACGATGACAACATTATCTCAAGGGGTGGCATCCAACTTTCCATCTATTTCAGTAAGAAGCAATTTATTACATTTATTACATTTCTGTGAAAGTTTGCAAATATAAGGTTATCACGGAACCAACGTAGACTGTATAATTCATCAATGCAATTAAGGGGGTCAAGGGGTAACCTAGGATTTTTTCATGCAATTTTCACGTGCGACATATAGTGCAGAAGGTCTTTTATATCTCCAAACAACAACATTATTTTCAAAAATTCCTCAATTGAATCAGCATTTTTTGCGGCTTTTAGGAATTTGGGCCATTTGAGACTAAAGAACCTGAATTTTCATGCACCACAAGCTTTTATAATTTATGATAGAGGTCTTCCTGTGTATGGGGACCCAATACAACGTAGAGGGTCAGTTTTTATGTGACGTGTATTGCGTTTCATCTACAAGGTTTTCAATTCTATTTCATGTCAGGAAGTACACGTCAGGTGAATTTAGTTTGAGAGCACATTTCAATTAATCTTTTTTTTTCTCGACATCCCGGTTCATCGTAAGGATGATTTTCTTTGATACTGCGTGGTAGATATACCCATATTTGGATTTCTGGGTGATATGTTGTAGACAATAGTATTGTCTGTCTGTGTATCCTTATGTACACCTATAACTCATGTTCGGATAATGGTGCATCGTAAAATTAGGAATGGTAAACATGAGTCAATACACCAATCATTTATAAAACTCTTCACCGTTCATTTCATACAGTAGAAGGGTGGATATAGGGAAAAACTTCTCAAAATACATGCTAAAATAGGTGAAATATAAAAATTACCCTAGAAGGACGACCAAAGCATATGTTGCACTTCTCAATGTGAGACACAAAATTCGCGAGTCTATAAAGGGACTCCGAAAACCACATTATAAGGCCCTTAAATTAACAGTGTGTGTGATATTCCCAGAAAACTAACTTCGTTTTGATAAACTTATGATGGAATGACAAGCCGCTAACCATTGCAACAGTAGCTCAATTGATAATGTCTGGTGCGTTTCTAAAAGCAACAGTATTTAAAAGGAACGTAACACCAATAACATTATTATTATTATTATTATTATTATTATTATTATTATTATAATGTCTGGTGTTAACACCGAACACCGTTCGAAGAACGGGTACTTCTGCTAGTCATTCCATAAAACACTTCCTTACTGCCATCACAGTCCTCCTCCATCATTTCTGTCCATTTCTCCAGCCATTTCTTTTTCTCTTCCTTCACTACTTCTCCTGCTTCTTTCTTCCGCTCTTGGTATTCTTCTCTTGTTCTGTCTGTCCTCTGTTGGAACCATTTCCTGAATGCTTCTTTTTCTTTTTCACTGCTTCCTTAGTTCTGGGGTTCCACCCTGGTGTTTCCTTCCACCTTTTCTTTCCACTAGTTCTGCCACACACGATTTCCTCTGCTTCTACCAACACGTCCTTGAACCTATTCCATTCTTCTTCACCTGTTCTCGGATCATCCTTCGGTAATTTTTATACTTAATTATGTTTATTCGAAGAATATCCTGTTTTGTGAACGTCATTTATTTTTGTGAGAAGAAATGAAGTTGGACAACAGTGATAGCATTAGTTTTTTGTGGCATCCTCAGTCATGTTAAAATTTACCTTTTGAAATTTAACCATTTTTCTGACAGGTCAAGGGGGATAACGGTTTTATTGTACAAGAGATACTTATTTGAAGAAGATCCTCATTAAAGTAACAGTGGCTTTTGGTCCCAATTACTATGTTTAGTGCATAAATATTCAAAGATTCAAAAGTATATTTTTATATCTGGATTTTGCTGGTATTGTTTAGAGAGGAGGAATAATTTTCGTAACTTTTTTTTACTGACTGTCAAGAATGGCAGATTTCTTACTTAGCCTTTTTTTCCATGCAAGTCCAGAAGTGAATAGCTAGTATTTTTGTAATGTTATTCTGTTTTACTGGTGAGTATGAATACTTGCAGTTTTTGTGCATGAGATCCAGAAAGGAAGTTACCTTCTCTGTTGATTTATTTCTGACTAGCAGAAGTACCCGTTCTTCGAACGGTGTTCGGTGTTAACACCAGACATTATAATAATAATAATAATAATAATAATAATAATAATAATGTTATTGGTGTTACGTTCCTTTTAAATACTGTTGCTTTTAGAAACGCACCAGACATTATCAATTGAGCTACTGTTGCAATGGTTAGCGGCTTGTCATTCCATCATAAGTTTATCAAAACGAAGTTAGTTTTCTGGGAATATCACACACACTGTTAATTTAAGGGCCTTATAATGTGGTTTTCGGAGTCCCTTTATAGACTCGCGAATTTTGTGTCTCACATTGAGAAGTGCAACATATGCTTTGGTCGTCCTTCTAGGATAATTTTTATATTTCACCTATTTTAGCATGTATTTTGAGAAGTTTTTCCCTATATCCACCCTTCTACTGTATGAAATGAACGGTGAAGAGTTTTATAAATGATTGGTGTATTGACTCATGTTTACCATTCCTAATTTTACGATGCACCATTATCCGAACATGAGTTATAGGTGTACATAAGGATACACAGACAGACAATACTATTGTCTACAACATATCACCCAGAAATCCAAATATGGGTATATCTACCACGCAGTATCAAAGAAAATCATCCTTACGATGAACCGGGATGTCGAGAAAAAAAAAGATTAATTGAAATGTGCTCTCAAACTAAATTCACCTGACGTGTACTTCCTGACATGAAATAGAATTGAAAACCTTGTAGATGAAACGCAATACACGTCACATAAAAACTGACCCTCTACGTTGTATTGGGTCCCCATACACAGGAAGACCTCTATCATAAATTATAAAAGCTTGTGGTGCATGAAAATTCAGGTTCTTTAGTCTCAAATGGCCCAAATTCCTAAAAGCCGCAAAAAATGCTGATTCAATTGAGGAATTTTTGAAAATAATGTTGTTGTTTGGAGATATAAAAGACCTTCTGCACTATATGTCGCACGTGAAAATTGCATGAAAAAATCCTAGGTTACCCCTTGACCCCCTTAATTGCATTGATGAATTATACAGTCTACGTTGGTTCCGTGATAACCTTATATTTGCAAACTTTCACAGAAATGTAATAAATGTAATAAATTGCTTCTTACTGAAATAGATGGAAAGTTGGATGCCACCCCTTGAGATAATGTTGTCATCGTCACCGATTTGCATTCCTTCATTAGTTTGTTAAATTAAACTTAATTAGTTTTCTGGGAATGTTTCAGAAACTGTTGGTTTTAGAGCCTTATAATGTAGTTTTCGAGGACCCTCGAGTTTTATTCCTGGCACCGAGGGGCTTTGTCTCGTCGTTGTACGCCATAATATAATACTAATAATAATAATATAACATAGGGATAGGAATATAATAGACCTGCCATACCACACCCGCAGATGTAAATCGCGTGAAAAAAATCTAGACTACCCCTTGACCCCCTTAAGCGCATTTTACGTATTGATGAAATTTACAGCTTAATTTGGTTCCATAATAACCGTCTAACCGTTTGCAAACTTTCACACTAATGTAATTGATGATGATGATAATTGTTGTTTTAAGGGGCCTAACATCTAGGCTATCGGCCCCTGATGGTGTGGGTGATCGTGAAGATGAAAATGAAATTTAAACTTAAAACTAAAACTAACTAATAAGGAAAAGAGGAGAGGATTGGAGAGGAGAGGGGAGGGGAGAGGAGAGGGTCCGCCCCAAAGGGAAGGGACAAAAGGGGGAAAACGGACCCAGCTCAGGAATCCCTCGGGGTCGCCAACTCCCGAACTCACCAGCCGTGAGCCCCTGAGGGTGTAGCATTATCGACGGTGCACCAGAAGTGGTGGGGCTACATACACCCTGCCTCCTTAAGGGCCTTGTGCACAAGGCAGGAGGTAAAAGGAAGAGAAAAAGAAGGCTGACCCCTCGCAGAAGGAGGGAATCAGAAAAGATGAGACAAGGGCCAATTAAGGCGGGAAAGGAAGAGACTCCCTAGGCCTCGGATACCCTAATACCGTCGGGGTCAGAAGAGAACAAGAGTTGACCAAGTGAGGTCGACAGGAAAGAAGACGGAGAGGAGCCCGGCACAAGTAAGTGGAAGCAATGCCGGACTCAGCTGGGGCCCCGTGGTCGCCAACCCACGCCCACAAGATGTGAGCCCCTGGGGGGACTAATGTAATTAATGGAATTGTATTGCGTCTTACAGCAATAGATGGATCTCTGAGAATCTGTTGCCATGGTTATCTGCTTGCATTCGTTCATAGTTTATTAAATTAAATTAGTTTTCTGGGAATATCTCAAAAACGGTTGGACGTAGGACCTTAAAATGTGCTTTTAGGGCCCCCGAGTTTTGTCTCTCACATTGAGGGGCTGAAAATGAGCTTTGTCTCGTCCTTCTACTCCTATTTCAGCATGTATTTTAAGGGGGTATGCCCCATTTTATGAGAGGTATAGAGAAGAGTTACATCAACGATTAGTGTCGTGCCTCTGATGGATATCTGTACCAAATTTTACGTTGATACACCCAGCCGTTCTCGAGTTATAAGGGAACAAAGTTGTCCACAGACAATCAAGCAAACAGACAGACAGACCAAAACATTATTTTCGTGCGCATCTATCATAAAACAGTCTGAAACGTGTAAATAACTCAAATTTCCGTAGAAATTCAGGAAAAAACAGACAAATTTTCTTTTTTTATATGGATGTATGTAGAGATATACTGCACCGCTCGATGTGACCGTGTTTTATTGCACAAATTTAGGTTTTACTCGCTAACCGTCGGAGATACACGAAAAGTGATAAGAACCTTTTGGATAGAAAATTAAATGCTAAAGCTCGTATATACCATCAAAAGTTTGCTATTTCTTAGCGTTCTCTTTTTATTTGAAATGGTAATATGAAATTTTGAAACCAAAGGGTGTAGTGACGTCACAAAAGTAGGTTTTACTCGCGAACCGTTGGAGATACACGAAAAGTGATAAGGACCTTTCGGATAGAAAATTAAATTTTGAAGCTCGTATGTGCCATCAAAAGTTTGCTATTTCCTACCGTTCTCTTTTTATTTGATATGGAAATATGAAATTTTGAAACCAAAGGGTGTAGTGACGTCACTAAAATGGTCGCCATTTCTTAATAATGCAAAATATCGAAATTAAAAGTATCCTATGTGTAAACCTGGTATTTCAGCTATATCCATGCAAAATTTCATTTAAATCGGACCAGTGGTTCTTGCGTTATTAGGTAACAGACAGACAGACAGACAGACACACACCATCTCATTTTTATATATTAGTACAAGCTGTACCCGGCATGCGTTGCAATGCCAATCAAAGAAAGTGTTGGCGTTGAAATTCTGTTTCTTGAAGTGCTTTTGGATACACAACATGTTAACTGCCTCTAAGCTATCATAAAATGGATTTTCTAATTTAGAACCATTCGAGGGAGCGTGTTCAACAACTTGCAAAAAGTTTCATCCCTGTCACTCATTTGTTGAATCTAATCGTACGCTACCTATTGTGAAATGGATTTACTAAGTCGAAACCCTTCCCTGGCGTGTACACAATAACTCATCAAGGTTTCATCGCAATCGAAGAATGTTATATGAACGCAATAGGGAATTTTGTTGAAACGCTTCGCGCGTCGTCACCCATTTGTTGCATCTACTCTTGCGCTACTTATTGTGAAATGGATTTACTAAGTCCCCTTCCCTGGCGGGTACAAAATAACTGATCAATGTTTCATCGCAATCGGATGAATAGTATATGAACGCATACCTGATTTTGTTTAAACGATTCGCACTCCGTCACTCATTTGTTGAATCTACTCGTGCGCTACCTACTGTAAAATGTATTTACTAAGCCAGAAACCTTCCTTGGAGTGTCAACCATATTTCACCCAAGTTTCACCGCTAACGGCAGAATGGTATATGACCTTATACGGGACTTTGTTGAAACGCTTCGCGCGTCGTCCCTCATTTGTTGAATCAACTTGTGCGCTGCATATTGTATAGGGGATTTACTAAGCCAGAAATTTTCCATGACGTGTACACAACATCTCACCCAAGTTTCATAGGTACGGACGAATGGTACATGTATGCATACGGGACTTGGTTGAAACGCTTCGCGTGTCGTCGCTCATTTGTTGATTCTACTCTTGCGCTACATATTGTAATATGGATGTACTCAGCCAGAAACCTTCCCTGGAGTGTACACAACATCTCACCCAAGTTTCATCGCAATCGGATGAATGGTATGTGAACGTATACGGGACGTTGTCGAAACGCTTCGCGCGTAGTCACTCATTTGTTGAACATAAACGTGCGCTTCGTATTGTAAAATGGATTTACTTAGCCAGAAACCTTTCCTGGAGTGTACACAACAATTCACCAAACATTTATCACTATCAGAGGAATGTTATATGACTTTATACGGGCCTTTGTTGAAACGCTTCGCGTGTCATCGCTCATTTGTTGAATCTACTGGTGCGCTACCTATTGTAAAATGTATGTACTAAGCCAGAAACCTTCCCTGGAGTGTACACAGCATCTCACCCAAGTTTCATCGCTATCGGATGAATGGTATATGAAATTAATGGGACTTTGTTGAAACGCTTCGCGCGCCGTTGCTCATTTGTTGATTCTACTCGTGCTCTACCTATTTTTAAAGGGATTTACTAAGCTAGAAACCTTCCCTGGAGTGCAGACTAAATCTCAGCCTAGTTTCATCGCTATCGGACGAATGGTATATGAACGCAAACGTGACTTTGTTGAAATGCTTCGCGCGTCGTAGCTCATTTGTTGAATCTAATCGTGCGCTGCCTATTGTAAAGTGGATGTACTAAGCCAGAAAATTTCCCTGCAGTGTACACAACATTTTACGCAAGTTTCATAGCTATCGGACGAATGGTATATGAATGCATTCGGGACTTTGTTGAAATGCTTCGCGCATCGTCGCTCATTTGTTGAATCTACGCGTGCGCTACCTATTGTAAAATGGATTTACTAAGTCAGAAACCTTCCTTGGAGTGTACTCAACATCTCACCCAAGTTTTATCGCAACCGGACGAATGGTATATGAACACATACGGGACTTTGTTGAAATGCTTCGCGCATCGTCCCTCATTTGTTGAATCTACGCGTGCACTACCTATTGTAAAATGGATTTACTAAGTCAGAAACCTTCCTTGGAGTGTACTCAACATCTCACCCAAGTTTCATCGCTATCGGACGAATGGTATATGAACACATACGGGACTTTGTTGAAATGCTTCGCGCATCGTCGCTCATTTGTTGAATCTACGCGTGCGCTACCTATTGTAAAATGGATTTACTAAGTCAGAAACCATCCTTGGAGTGTACTCAACATCTCACCCAAGTTTCATCGCTATCGGACGAATGGTATATGAACACATACGGGACTTTGTTGAAATGCTTCGCGCATCGTCGCTCATTTGTTGAATCTACGCGTGCACTACCTATTGTAAAATGGATTTACTAAGTCAGAAACCTTCCTTGGAGTGTACTCAACATCTCACCCAAGTTTCATCGCTATCGGACGAATGGTATATGAGTAGTGGAGTACTAGGAGTTCTGCCCCACTTCAAAACCCCCCTTGCTCTACTACTAAGCCTCAGCCATGTTAAATATCTCTTGAACGCATGGTCCGATTTTGACAAATGAGGTATTGTTGGACTCGGGCTGACGTCCTCTTTGCTATGGACCACTCATTATATTTTTCAAAATTTTTTTGAAAATTTTTGTTTTCGAAAATAGGCGATAGTTTGAAAACCAAACAGGATAGAACGTTGTGCCATGGCTCAAACGAACAGTCTTTATGACCTTTATTTTTTGTAATAAAAAATTTTTATTTTTTATATTTTTTTGAAAACACTCGAATTTTGAAAATCCTATATTTTGGAAACTAGGAACTCTACAAAAAAAATTGTTTAACGTAAATCAATGGTCCCTACCCCCTCTACCCCCAAAATAAATTTAAAGTCTCTAGAATGAAAACCTGCAGTAGTGTGGTAAGGACAGAGCTGCTTATAAAAGCAAGTGGTGAGCCCCTGCGACCTTGGAATGGAAGGAGCCATGCTAGGAGGGCGTGCTTGGATTCGTTTTTTTCATCTCGTCGTGCTCTTTACGGAAATGTAGGTGTCGAAAAGGTGAAATGCTGGAAACACGGTCTTTTTGGGGTAAAACCGTGATTTTAGACTTTTTGCTATATCTCGCGAACCAATCATGCTAGAGGTGTGTACGACGGGTCCAAGGACTCAGGGTGACGTCCTCTTTGCTATGAACCACTCGTTATAATTTTTAATAAAATTGGAAACTCGATTTTGGGGTAAACACATGCTTTTTGTGATTTTGCCGATATCTAACGAACCAATAACGTTAGAGGCATGTACGACGGGTCCAAGGACTCGGGGTGACGTCCTCTTTGCTATGGACCACTCGTTGTAATTAAAAAAAAATGGGAAATGCGATTTTGGGGTAAACACGTGTTTTTTATGATTTTTGCCGATATGTCACGAACCAATAACGCTAGAGACGTGTACGAGGTGTCCTAGGACTCGGGCTAACGCCCCCTTTCAAATGTGGTAGATATTTTTTTTCCAAAAAGATAATTCACAAAGGGCCTAACGCCATACATGTTGAAAAAACGTTTTCTTTTTCTTTACCTGTTTATAATTTTCATGGAGCGTGGTGGTTGAGAGAGACGATACTGCTGGATGTGTGTGTTTCAACGAACCTGTCGCTGACCAAGGTGGCTGTGTTCAATAGATCAATCGCTATTTCGGCGGGTCGGTGTATGACAGAGCGAGGGTGCGTTTTTCCTGATATTTTACCTTTAACGTGTAAACGGGGATGAGAACTAGGTTCTATGTTGGTCGAAGCGAGTAGAGAAAACAAACTTACAGGAGGTGAATGTCATTTGAGCTTATTGGAAGGCTCCGATCTGACTTGACAATAGGTGACGCTTGAAGGTGAAATAATCTGACCATCGTGGTGGCAGGGGAGTGTGAAAGGCATGCACACACATTTGTGAAACCACATGTAGGCTAAACCAGTGACATCCTGTCTTGCTTCGTACGTGACAAAATGCAAGTTCAGGTGACATTTGATCTACCTCAGGTGTTCACCTGGGACGTTATCTGTCCACGTGCCTGATAACAGAATGGTCAAAGCGTGGAAAAAAAAAAAAGATTATACATGCAATGTAGCATATATAAAGACATGTCGTTATCATTTCCACGCTCACTTAGGTGACTACCTTTGAACACACTGCGTTTATCAGTTTTGGTGTTGGTGGAAAATACTTAACCTTGTTGTGGGGTAGGTATATATTTATTCATTTATATATTTATTGATTTTATATAAATACATGCAATTATTTATTGATTAGGTAATTAATGATTTTTATTTATTTATTTGTTTGCAGATAACGTGTATAGCCTACCTGTCGTGTGTCTGTGGGAAATATATATTAAAGAAAGAGAAAGACAGACCGATAGAAGAGGAAACCATTTCCACACTAGCCCACGAGACGGGAATATAGAAAAGCATTACACGTGAAGGTGAGATTTGTTTTATTATATAATATAACCTGTTTGATTTTGTTTTGTTTATGAAATGCATAAACTATATGGAATGGATATACTTATGGTGGTTTATTTTATTTCTTTTTAGAGTGTTGGAAAACGCTTGACCTCTGTGAATAACCAGGAACGTGTCTGTTTTTTGGATTATTGTCAGACAGTCTACATTTCTAAACTCAGGTGAGTGTGTTCTTTCAAAATAATGTCTTTTACTGCTGCGGATACGTTAACTTGGGAAACCCTAAACAGTTGTTTCAAATCGCGTGTGTGCTCTGGCCGCATAGTGAATGTTAGAAAAAGTTCGATTCCCAAAGAATTTTTAGAATCTTGTTTTGAAATTTTTAAAATTGAAATTTGTACAGCGCAAAGGTTGCATATGGCTTTAAAGGTGAATACAGAACTAGTGTGCGATTTCGTATATAAAAAGAAGGATGTAGAGCATAAAGAGACATTCTATATTTGCAGTAAAATGCAAGAGCTATTCATAGCCCATAATTTGGAACAGTGGTATGAAACCCACGTGGTGAATGCCTTGCTGTCAAAATTTGATAAACTGCAACAAGGACCGAGTGGTCTAGCCTTAGACAAAATTCATCATTTACAAATCAACATTTGTCATTTCAACCCGTTGAATGCTGGGTCTAGCTATATTAAAACACCTCCAGCAATAGCTTCGAAAAAGGCTGTGGTGAATATTGAGAACCATGACAATGATTGCTTTCTGTGGGCTGTGGCTGCGTACTTGCAGCCAGCTCAAGATCGTCATGTTAACAGACCAGGAATGTACAAGGCCAAGTTTGTTGAATTGAAACATACTTTAAATTTAACTCGAGTGACGTTCCCTATGGACTTAACCGAGATCCATAGGTTTGAACGAGACAACCAGGACTTTTCGTTCATGGTGTATGGCCTTGACGGTGATGAGATTGTGGGTCCTCTTTATGCCACAAAAGAACCGAAACGACATCACATTCATCTTTTATATTTATCTGTAGGAGAAGTGAATCACTATTGCCTCATTAAAAGCCTGAGTAGATTGCTAAGCAGTCAAATGTCCAAAGCACATGGTATAAAGCATATTTGTGACCGTTGTCTCCAATACTTTTGGACGCCTACTTCTTTGGAACGTCATAGGGTAGATTGTGTTACTCAGGAAGCGGTGAGATTGATATTGCCACAAGGGGACAAGGCTGTGTTAAAGTTTAAGGACATTCATAAGCGTGACACTGTTCCCTATGTGGTATATGCAGATTTCGAAGCTCTCACCACACCCATGGCGGGATGTGAACCAGATCCCTCCATGAGCTCAACCACACCCATTCAAAAACATGAACCCTTTGCCATAGGATTTAATGTGGTGTGTGCCCATGACCCCACACAATCCGTTTACAAATACCGTGAGGGGCCAGATTGTGCCAAATGGTTCTTGGATGAACTTGTCAAGTTGGCCGACCATGTACAGGAATTACTGGACCACCCAGTACCCATGAGCCTATCTCCAGAACAACAGCAGCAGTATGAGCATGCCATGACATGCCATATTTGCGAAAAGCCACTGATCAATGCTGAAGACACCGTTCGTGATCACTCGCACTTTACGGGGGAGTTTCGTGGAGCTGCGCATAGTAAATGCAACTTGAACTTTCCAGCTCCTCGTTTCATCGGTGTCTTTTTCCACAATCTGGCGAATTATGACATTCAGTTTTTGATTCGTGAATTGGGCCATGTTAACAAGGGCTCGTTTACCATTATTCCCCAAAACCATGAGCGTTTTACAGCCCTGACATGGTGGTTGAGCAACTTTAGCATTCGATTTTTGGATTCCTTTAAGTTTATGGCATCCTCGCTAGACAGCCTTGTGAATGGCTTGAATGAGGAGGAATTAAAAAATACTAGAATGCATTTTAATGATCCTGAGCAATTTCAATTGTGCATTCGGAAAGGTATATTCCCGTATGATTTCTGCAACAGCTGGGACGTGTTAAAGCAAAGAAAACTCCCTCCACAAGAGAAATTTTACTCGAAACTAACACGCAGTACCGTTTCCGATGAAGACTATGCACATGCATGTCAAGTTTGGCGAGTGTTTGGCATGAAGACGCTAAGTGAATATGCTTTGCATTACCTAAAACTGGATGTATTGCTGCTCACTGATGTGTTTGAAAAATTCCGTAACTTGTGTCAACACATTTACGGTCTTGATCCGGCTCACTATTACACGAGTCCTGGACTCTCGTTCGATGCCGCTTTGAAATACACTCAAGTGGAATTGGATTTACTCACTGACGTAGACATGGTTCTATTTTTTGAAAAGGGCATTCGTGGCGGCTTTGTGTCACTTAACCAACGCCATGCTGAAGCGAACAATGTCTACATGTCTGATTATTCACCAGACAAACCAGAATCGTACTTAATGTACTATGACGTGAATAATTTGTACGGTTACGCCATGAGTCAGCCTTTGCCCTATGGGAAGTTTGCTTGGCTGACAGAGAAACAAGTGTCAGAATTTCATGTGAACATGGCTAGCCAAGAAACAGGCCGTGGATATGTGCTAGAAGTGGATATTGAATATCCATCATCCTTGTATGATGAACATGCCGATTTCCCATTCTGTCTTGAGCAAATGGTTCCCCCTGACAGTAAAGTGAAAACTGAAAAACTCATGGGCACACTTTACAACAAAAATCGGTATGTGCTACATATCCAAATGTTGGTGCAATGCCTCGCCCAAGGCTTGGTGTTGAAGAAAGTCCACAGGGGTATTTCTTTTGCTCAAAAAGCATGGCTTGAGCCATACATGCGACTCAACACAGAGCACCGACAAATGGCAACACAGCAGTTTGAAATTAATTTTTTTAAATTAATGAACAACTGCATCTATGGCAAGTCTATGGAGAATGTCCGCAAATACCGTGACATTAAATTGATGAATGTCTGGGAGGGGCGGTGGGGTGCCCGGCGGTACATTGCCAAGCCAAATTTCAAATCGATCAAAATTATCGATGAGGATTTGGCTACTATTGAAATGAGTAAGACCAGCGTGACCATGGATAAGCCCATTTACTTGGGTCAAGTCATTTTAGACTTTTCTAAATCGGTCATGTATCGATTCCACTATGAGTTTGCGAAACGCCATTTTGAGGACGTCTCTCTTTTGTATATGGACACGGACTCATTCATTTACCACATTCGCCACTGCAACCCCTATGACGTCATGAGGCAACATAGTGACTGGTTCGACACCTCTTGCTATAGTGCTGACAACGTGTTTCAGCTGCCCATAAAGAACAAGAAGGAAATGGGCGTTTTAAAAGATGAATGCGGTGATTCCATTATGACGGAATTCGTAGGTTTGGCTTCAAAAATGTATGCTTACCGCACACTCGACTGTAAGGAAGCCAAGAGAGCAAAAGGTGTAGGTAGGGCAGTGGTAAAATCGCTACGTGTAGACGATTACTTAGCGGTTTTACGCACTGGCAAAGCTATGTCTCATACACAGTGCAGGATACAATCCAGCAACCATCATTTGTATCTTGTGGAACAGAGAAAACGCACCCTCGCCTCCATGGATAACAAGCGTGTGTGGGCTGATGACCTGCTCACTAGCCTGCCCTGGGGTTATGATCGCAACGAGGAGGAGGTGTGATTTCACTGTTTAATCGTTTATGGGGCATGGCTTTTTGTAACTTGTAGATTTAGAATTTTGTAAATATTGGTTTCTGTCATTGTAAATAGTAGATTTTGTAAATAGTGACAATTCACTTGGACCTTTTGCTCTTTAAAAAGTTGTGTGCAACCTTATTTTTTAAAATTTTTTTGATTGGTAAATAGTGTGATTCTTTTAACGCTGTACAAAGTTGAGTTTTTTTTGTAAATATGAAATAAGTAAGATTTTTAGTAACTTTAATAACTAGTATTTAATTATTTTTCGTAATGTAAATGATAAACTAAAAAGTTCTTTTGGAATGAGTGTGCATGTCGAGAATGTGCTTTTGGGAATAAATAAAGTGGTTGTGTTTGTTCCCAAAGACAGGTGTGAATGTATGAGTGGAGAGAGAAAACTGGTGTGTATGATTGACCAGAGCAAACACGATGAGGTAGAGTGGGTGGGTGGGGTGGGGGTAAATGGTCACTTATATATTCATTTTGTTTTAAATAGTTTCGTTTTTTCATTGAAATGTGACAGTCAAAAGACATTATTTTTGTAAAAACAGTCTTACCTGCAGTAGTCGTAGACCTCGACGTTTCTCCAAACACACATCAACACATTGCAGTATTATCAAGGTCAAGCACTCGCATCAACATCATTGTCAAATCTCAACTTTCGACATACACCAAATGGAAAAAATATGAAAACAGCAAAATGGAAATTCCATGTTTCCATATCACCAAAACAGCAAAACTTAAAACGGACATTTTTAAAAACTGGAAATGGCCATGTGTGAAATTTGAAAATTCAAAAACTTCAAACGGACATTGTTTAAAATGTGTCATCAGCAAAATGGAAAAATCCATATCATCAAAAACGTTAAACTTGAAACGAACGTTTTCAAAAACTGTAAATTGCAAAATGATAAATGACAGTGTGTGGAATTCATCATGTGTGAAATGTGTAAAATGAAAAAATCAGCCATCAACATCACGATTTCTTAAAATTAAAAATAACAAAACATCGTGCTCTGGAAAACTTTTGTTTTTATTTCATAGTCATAGTGAATTGACAAAAGAAAAATAGAATACAAACAAATCCCAATTCCTCACTCCTCAATGTTTATGTCCATGCATCATCAACTTTCCTTTCATAGCACTCATGACAATTAGGGCTGCCATCCTTTCACCTACTGAGGCATCACTGGATGTGAAACGTTGTTTAGCTTTCTTCAATAACAATTTATCTGCCACATGTCTTAAACCAGAATGACTATGGCGATAAGAAAGGTCATGTTCCTTGCATGCTTGATCCAAAAGATTAATGGGTACATCACCACGTTGTAAACGTTTTTCGAGACGAGTTCCAGGGCCGCAAAAACGATAACCTGGAAGATGGATTTCGTAAGGTAAGTATTGAATCACTTTGTCAATGACGCCATTGCCAGTACAGGTCTGGCATATCCTTTTCCATCGATGGTAAAAAGGTTTGGTCTTCCTCCTCCTCTGTGGACGATGTTTGTGTTTGTTGTTGTTGTTGTTGCTTTTTCTCGCCATGACACTCGTGGAATGATTCAACAAAGTCTTTACACGGACTTTTATGACCGTGATACAGTTTCACTAGCTGGCAAGTCGCACACTGACGCATAGACGGTATTTTTGCCATGGCCACTTGCTTATGGTGATCGTAATCCGTACAGGGTTGCAATTCACTCAACACAGGGTCTTGAGTCCATGATTTTGGTACATGTTGCCAGATTTCTTTGACCGCGTTGGCGGCCACATAATAAATGAACGACTTGGGCAGTGCCAAGAGTTCCTCTTTGGTAAAACTGTCTAGTTTCTTTTTGCACACAAAGAACTTGCCGATGGCTTTGTCCGTAGCATTGCCTTTCTCCATGGTATCATGTGCTGTAGATGTTTACACGTCGCTAGTAGAAATCTCACTGACGTCATTCACAGGTAAATCTTGAGTTATAATTTTGTTCAACAACTCCCAGCAGGCATGAGTGGTTAACCAATGAAAGAGATGCCACGCATGCGATAGGGCTGTATGGGTAATGTTGCCACAGGAACAAGTATCCATGAGCGTTTGCAGGGAGGGGCAGCCCAACTCCATGAGGTCGATACATTGACAGTAAGACGCCAAAAATGGTTGCAACCATTGACGTTTTTCATTACCTTTCACAAATACCACATTGGCCGAGGACAAGTGTGCTTTCATGACCACGTCCAAATATTTATAGGAAATGGTTCCCTGATTCCAGTCTAGTTGCCTATGATTTTCAATCCACTGGGTTTGTTTACGGTCTTTTTCACACAACAAATCAAAAGCATGGGGTGGTTTAAATAGCAAATGCGTAGCTTGCGATATCCAAAACGTGGTACAATCGATTATGGCCACTTGTTTAAATATAAATTTGTTGTCACCAATTTTAAACCCTTGGCAATCCACAATGAGTGTGCGCAACATGTTGACGCTTGCCTGGACCAAGTTCAACTGACGACTGACTGACGATCACGTGTGATCATGGCATGGACTTACCTGCCATGCTAGTTTCAAAAAAGAAGGTTAGGGTAGGACAGGGGGACATGCAAAAATAAGAATTTAAGAATTACATCATTTTATTATCATAACACGTCTTACAGGCTTTTCTCATTTTAGGATAAGGACGATAGCAACTGATACAACAAAATAGTCTCTTGTGTTTGTAACGTCCATAACACCGATGATGTCCCAATGTCTCTAAACTAGGCGTTTTTGATGGTGATCTGCTCACCGAAGCACCATGGATACCATACGGCCCACATGTATCATAACTTGTATTTTTTTCATCACCCAGAGACACAAGTGAGGGATAGCTTGAATGACAGGGTATATTTCCCACTTTCATTCTGCACAGGTAGGGGCAGGTGTGTGACCAGCGCTGATGTTCCTGCATGGGTTCATCGCCCTCCTGCCATTGGTCTATGATGATGGGACAAAAGGCACATTTCACTTCATCTCTTGTTTTTAAATAGTAGAATCCAGCAGCCGCCAAGGCTTGAGGGTTTATGAAAGGCACTGGCCATGTGGCAAAAGTCTTGAAACGTTGTTCCTCAGAGTTTAAATTCATGGATGTAACGTCTCTTGAGGCTTTAAAGCAAGACATGACTGAGCGACTTAACGTGGGTTGAGCTGTTATTTATACACTCGTCACTTGGTTGGACAGTGGATAATAGTTGACTTGTTTGTGATGAATAATCAGACAGTAGGCTGTCGTATTGGCTGGTACATTGTCATGCGTTTCAAAATCTAGTCGAATGTCGATATTGGATGGCTTGACAGACTCTTCCAGGTAAGAACAGTCAAAAACAATCAGTGGTGCTCTTGCCTTAAACGCTTGGGGTAGTAGCATGGGACCGTTCTCTTTTTGATAATACGACCATCGAAATTTAGAAAACAAGTCGTACAGGGGGCCAAACTTATTTTTTGAAAAATCCAAATCCAGTCCTTCATAGGGAAACACAGCTCCGTTGAGGAAAAGACGTGCATTTCTCAATTGCAGGTGATCAAATTGCGTGGCATCTTTGGTTTGTTGATACTTGCGATTCGTTTGAAAACCCACGATCAGGTAGAGAGGTCTCTCTGTATAGCGAGCTGTTTTTACAGACCAACTGTGTGTGTTGGTGGTGGGCAATAGCGGATACTCATGGAGTGCCCAGCTTCTAAATTCCATGGGTAGAGGCATATCTCTCTTTACCATTTTGAGTATGTCCAGTTTTTTGCTATCGTTAAGGGTCACATGAGGCACTTTCCATAGCAAGCGTTGTAGTTGAATTTTTGAATCGATGGGGGCATTGTCGGCCCCCTTGAGTGCATTGTTATCACTCCTGTCTCTCACTAGATAAAGCACTTGCCTTGCGTTAACCACAATGCGTTGGTGATCTTCGGCAAAGCCTAGAACCAGTTTAAGAGGTAAATATCCAGTAAAGGTCCCATCGGTGTGTACCATCCAGTCATTGGTCGAGTCAGGGCACCAAGCTGCCATGCAAAGTGTTTTACCTTCTTCCTCACTATAAGAGGGGTATAGTTTCATGACACTGGAAATACCCACATTTCGAGTGCTATCCACCACGATATCGTTAATGACATAACGTACTTCAGAAAACAGAAAGGCTAAACCATGGTTGGCCAACTTGGATGTAGTGGGTGTAGAGCCATCGGCTTTGGTGAGCCGACCTTCAATCTGAATAACACTTTCATGCGGTAGGGTGTAAATATCTTGGTTGTTGATAACAAATTGAATTTCATCATTGTTATTGAGTCCAGGTGTTTGAGCTTGATAGGAATGGAGATCAATTCTTACCACTCCTGGTTGCTCCTCGATGTGGTTCGCTATCTCTAGGATAGAATTCATTATAAGGGTTGACGTGGTAACCCAAATGCTGTAAAATCTGCTTGCCTTGAGATGTTAACGTGTATTCACGCGGCAAACAACTAACACCATTCCTAGACGGTGTTGTTGCTTTATACACAAATTTCATAGTGGCTTTAGCACCAACTTGTAAGTCACTGGTGTAGTGGAATCTAGATCAATGAGTTGTTGATCTCTATTGATCAGTCTTAATGTTATATTACTAATACTATCAACAGCCACAGCATGAAAAAGCACCACTGGAGGGTTTTCACGAATAATATACCCATTGGGCGATGTCACAATAAAGTCATAAAGCGAATGCGATGGTTCTTGATTGGTGTACACTTGGCTAATAATATTACACGTCACCGACACATGATGGTCCTCAATGAATTTCACTTCATGGTCCGATTCATGTTTTTTGTTGGGCTCCAACACACGTGGTTTAAATCCGAGTAATGGGCCAATGGAATCGGGGTGTGTTTTAAAGTCAATGTTGAAGGTAGAGAAAATACTGCAGCGATGAGTGTTAGTATTGCCTACAAGTTCAAACTTGTGCGTTCCGTCGAGAAATGACTTTAAACCATACTGATTGATCAACACCACATAAATGTGTTCATAAATATCATCGATCGTGTATCCACCAGAGTTCAGGGTGAGCACAGAATCATCATAGTAAAACTTGTTGTTCACATTTTCACGTATGTTGTATATTCGATTGTACGTTTCAAGAGAAACAAGTCCTAAACCATAGGGTTTTTCACTCAATTCGATAGGCGGGTAAAAGTCTAGGCTGACTTCAGGTCCACGTCCATGCACTGTAAACGTTTTACTTTCTACCGACATACTGGTGGCGTTTTTGCTTATGCTGCGTCTTATATAAAAAAATTAAACACAAACGTCCACACTGTTGGCTGTTAAACGTTTGCTCACGTTTCACATTATAATATATCTTGATCCTGTTTCCAAAATAGGTCACTAGTTCCATGGGCGGGGGCAAATTCCCAAAACTGTCAAAGTACCATACCGTGGATCCCTCTTTGACATAAGCTACATAATGCGTTCCTGGTCCTCGGTGATCATCCAAATTGACAACAGCACATTCCTGTTTCCAGGGTCGTGGGGGTAATTGGTTTCGCATAAACACACCTCGAAAATGAGAAAGCTTTAGTTGTTTAGCATAGCTTTCCACTTGTTGATGCGTCAGGGCATGTCTCGCTATGGCTGAGGTTAAATTTTTTTTTTTTTAATATTTCGAAATGGTGAAATCCCAAATCCTTGTTGATAAAAGGCTGGCTTTAAATTGGCATTTCTAGCCCCCATGGCAATCGCTTCCATCGTTTCATTGTGTCGCTGACTTTCTTTGAGTTGTTGCTTGCCCTGCTGCGCGGCTTTAATGGTTTTCGCCACTGCACTGGCACCGCCCAAAAGTGAGCCCAGAGCAGCCAAACCAGCAAATAATGCAGGTAAAAATCCCGCTCGTTTGGGAACGGGAATCACTCGCCCTTGGTTTGAAACCTGTCGCCGACGTTTTGGAATAACCTGTCTCTGTGCTGCTCGAAGGGCTTTCCTTATGGTCAATACATTATTTTTTCTTTTTTTCTTTCGCAAGGGCTTGTCCTCGAATGTTGTAAGCCCTGGCTTTGCCAAGGACAAAGTCCTTTTTTTAGTCTTTCTCACTGCATACCTTTGTTTCACCATGATGATAATGACCCACAACCTTTCACAAGAAAGTTTAAATCACAACTAACGTCAGATGGTTATTTCATGGCTGTATATTCCAATTCCACATAAAGTGGGAAGTCGTTTATGGTTTTTCCCGCTTGCTTTTCATCCCATGTCAACATGAGATAAAAGGATAATTCGTCACCTGCATTGACCATTTCATGGTTATGAAACAACATCCTATGACCATTTATCTTTATTTGTAAATGGTTCTCATCAGGTATGGCATATTTGATGTGAATGGTTCCATCATAGTGTAATCGATAGTGGCTTAAACCCGAAGCAAGCGCATAGGTCAAGTGCTGATCATGGACTAGCGGTAAATGGTTTCTGTCATTCACAGGTTTTTCATTTGTCAGATACACTAAAAACACAGATGGGATAAATTTATAAAGCCTTTTCATTTCATGGGTCACGTAACGCTTGGTACAAACATCGTCTTCGTCTTGTGGGTCTTCCACGTGAATAATCCGATGGTGATTAGCGCTATAGCCATTCACCATAAGCTGGGGCACTTTGTCATAAAACTCATACACTTTGTTATCCACATACTTTTTCGTAGTAACGTCTGTAGACACTTGAGGATGTTTTACATGGGTTAACCGCTTTCCCTTAAAGTCATAATCTCCCTGTTTTGTGCGTGGCACTACTGACCTATCCACATAGTGTTTATTAGCAGGATCTGTTTCCTGTTTAGGATCATGTATGGGGACAGGCCTAGCTTTGGCCATCAACGCACGTCCAAAGACATCCATCGTCAACCTGTAGTACCAGTCTACTGTTTCTATGACAAGGCTCGGTGTCCTGTATATAGACAGCCTGCTAGCCTTTCTAAGCCTTAGTTGAAATGAAGATTATTAAGCAGCAAGAGTCATTCCCCGTGGGGGACATGGTTTCCCATCTCTGTCCCACATCACGTGAACAACGCCATGGTTCACTGTTTCCATCTTCCATTCGCTGCATCATTGTGGGGCCTTCCGGCTGTGGAAAGACTAATCTTTTGCTAACGCTCATTACAGCGCCCAATGGTCTGCGTTTTCAAAATATTTATATTTTTGCAAAATCTCTCTACCAACCCCTCTACGTGTTTCTGGATCAAGTCATGTCTGGATTACAAAAAGAGAATATGGGTTATTTTACATTTTCCATGCAAGAAAATGTGATTTCACCGGATGAGGTAAAGCCTGATTCACTCATGATTTTCGATGATGTATCCACTGAACGTCAAGGCATCATTCAAAGCTATTTCAGCATGGGTCGACACAAACATATCGATTGCTTCTATCTTGGGCAAACGTATTCTAAAATGTCCAAACAGTTGATTCGTGACAATGCCAATGTCATTGTTTTATTTCGTCAGGACGAGAGGAACAGTCGTCACATTTATAATGAACATGTGAATCCGGATATGACCTTTCAAATGTTTACAGAATTGTGTGCCAAGTGCTGGAACACTCAACGTCATGCCTGTTTAGTGATTGACAAACAAAGTGAACTCAACCAAGGACGGTATCGCTTAGGGTTTGATCATTTTATTGCTATTTAAGGCCCTGTCTCATTCGCCATCAAGTCATTTGTCAAGACACCATGGCGTTATCAGAGAGTCAATTGAAAAAGCATATTATTAGAGCAAAAAATACTATTCGCCAAAAGTTTCGTCAATTGAAACAATCACGTGCCAATCATGCTTTGTTTATTCAGCAACATTTAGCACCTCCACTAAAAGCCATGTTGAAACCCTCTTTCAAGCCATCTGAAACGCTACCCACCGTTTCACAAGCCACGCAGACGCTGCACGAGGACCCTGAGGAAGAGGAAGTGGAAGATTTGACTAGTGATAGTGAAGTTGAGAATGAGGAGGAACAAGTGTTTACGCCTCAAAAAAAGGCCGCACCCCTTGCAGAGTTTTTGAGAAAAAAGAAATCCTTGGCCATGGTCGAAACACCTTGCCCTTCCAGAGCGTCTCCGTTTTCACAACTCTTGGCCACCCCTCAACATAAAGCTCAACTGAAAACCATTTTAATAAAATATTATGGATCAACATTGGAACCCTATTTCACCGATCTATTTATTGGAAACACAGATACCACGTATGGTGTTCGCTATGAGGATGATAGTTTTAAAATTGGCGATTCATCCATTAAATTTGCTCGTACTAAAGCTGTCATTAAAAACATCAACTATAAATTAACGCCAGGACTGTTAAAGCTGCTCTTTTCTCGGACCCCCTCTTCCCATGATTATACGTCAGAGGACCTTGACAAATATAAATCCATTTTATTGGATACCCATGCTCACAAAAGACAGTATGATCCCACGCAACAAGTGAATGCCAATATATCTCAAAAATATAAAACCATCATTGCAAAAATGTTTCCCACCAGTCAAAGTACTCGTCGTAAAGTGTCCGCTTCGGGAGTGACTTTTAAACCATTAAAACCCCTTGTGGATGTTACCTACTGGCACAATCCCAATAAGCTCGTCCAGCGGCTACAATTGTTGCATGCCTCACGTCAAGCTGGCCACACCGGTCACGATTGGGAAATTCAAGAAATTGAACAAGAACTTCGAAATGCCAAAATTATTGTTTAAGCCCTCACCCATTAAAATGGGTATTGCTCACGAGTTGCATCGCCCAGCTAGGCGTCACTATCCGCGACTCAAGGTGATTTCACGAGGTGTGGATGAACTTTGGCAGGCTGACTTGGTTGAAATGATACCCTATGCTGGCGTTAACGACGGTGTACGCTATATGTTGACCGTCATTGATGTCTATTCCAAAATGGCCTTTGTTGAACCTGTGCGTCGCAAGTCTGGTCCACTAGTTACCAAGGCCTTTCAACATATTATTCAACACTCCAAACGTCAACCTCAGTTGCTACAAACCGACCAGGGGAAAGAATTTTTCAACAAGGATTTCTCCAGTTTTCTCAAATCTAAGGATATTCACCATTACACCACGTACAGCAATCTGAAAGCCAGTGTGGTCGAGCGGTTCAACCGAACATTGAAAACCCATATGTGGAAAGCGTTTACCGCTCAGGGCAGTTATCGCTGGTTGGACATGTTACCTGAGCTAGTATCACGTTACAATGACACCAAACATAGAACGATTGGGACCAAGCCACGCCTCGTGACTAAAAATATTCAGCGATTGGATAAACTGTTTAACCCCATAAAAGCAGCTGATCCTAAACGTCACCGACTGAACATTGGGGATTTTGTTCGTGTAAGCAAATTTAAGTCTGTCTTCAATAAGGGCTACACGCCTCAGTGGGGGACTGAACTATTTCGAATTCGTCGAGTCTACTTGGACAGTCCAGTCACCTATTTACTCGAGGACCTCAACCATCAACCCATAAAAGGTAGATTTTATCTCCATGAACTTCAGAAAACAGCATTTCCTCAGCATTATCTTGTGGAAAAAGTGTTGAAACAAAAAGGAAATAAACTCTACGTCAAATGGTTAGGGTTTAACTCTACGTTTAATTCTTGGATCAATAAACTACATGTTGTGTGAACCTGTGTACTTTTTATTTATTCACACATGTTGTACACCACCTATAGCTCTATGTGTACAGCGCTCCGCGCTTCATGCATGTTCATACATGTTTGTCTTTCCCTTTCCTCCTGTGTTCTCTCATACATCACCCCCTCCCCTCTCCCTCCCTTCACCTCCCACCACTGCTGTTTGCAGCTCTTGCCTATCTATTGGTTGTGACATTATTCCGACAAGTTGCATTATACTTTTTACTGATTCAGCGATTCCCACGCTTTGAACATTCTCTTATCGTGCACGTGGACAGATAACACCCAAGCGAACACCTGTGCCGGATCAAATTTCACCTGAACTTGCATTTTGTCACGTACGAAGCAAGACAGGATGTAACTTGTTAACAGTTATCGCGCATGTAGATAGATAACGTCCCAAGCGAACACCTGAGGTAGATCAAATGTCACCTGAACTTGCATTTTGTCACGTACGAAGCAAGACAGGATGTCACTGGTTTAGCCTACATGTGGTTTCACAAATGTGTGTGCATGCCTTTCACACTCCCCTGCCACCACGATGGTCAGATTATTTCACCTTCAAGCGTCACCTATTGTCAAGTCAGATCGGAGCCTTCCAATAAGCTCAAATGACATTCACCTCCTGTAAGTTTGTTTTCTCTACTCGCTTCGACCAACATAGAACCTAGTTCTCATCCCCGTTTACACGTTAAAGGTAAAATATCAGGAAAAACGCACCCTCGCTCTGTCATACACCGACCCGCCGAAATAGCGATTGATCTATTGAACACAGCCACCTTGGTCAGCGACAGGTTCGTTGAAACACACACATCCAGCAGTATCGTCTCTCTCAACCACCACGCTCCATGAAAATTATAAACAGGTAAAGAAAAAGAAAACGTTTTTTCAACATGTATGGCGTTAGGCCCTTTGTGAATTATCTTTTTGGAAAAAAAATATCTACCACATTTGAAAGGGGGGCGTTAGCCCGAGTCCTAGGACACCTCGTACACGTCTCTAGCGTTATTGGTTCGTGACATATCGGCAAAAATCATAAAAAACACGTGTTTACCCCAAAATCGCATTTCCCATTTTTTTTTAATTACAACGAGTGGTCCATAGCAAAGAGGACGTCACCCCGAGTCCTTGGACCCGTCGTACATGCCTCTAACGTTATTGGTTCGTTAGATATCGGCAAAATCACAAAAAGCATGTGTTTACCCCAAAATCGAGTTTCCAATTTTATTAAAAATTATAACGAGTGGTTCATAGCAAAGAGAACGTCACCCTGAGTCCTTGGACCCGTCGTACACACCTCTAGCATGATTGGTTCGCGAGATATAGCAAAAAGTCTAAAATCACGGTTTTACCCCAAAAAGACCGTGTTTCCAGCATTTCACCTTTTCGACACCTACATTTCCGTAAAGAGCACGACGAGATGAAAAAAACGAATCCAAGCACGCCCTCCTAGCATGGCTCCTTCCATTCCAAGGTCGCAGGGGCTCACCACTTGCTTTTATAAGCAGCTCTGTCCTTACCACACTACTGCAGGTTTTCATTCTAGAGACTTTAAATTTATTTTGGGGGTAGAGGGGGTAGGGACCATTGATTTACGTTAAACAATTTTTTTTGTAGAGTTCCTAGTTTCCAAAATATAGGATTTTCAAAATTCGAGTGTTTTCAAAAAAATATAAAAAATAAAAATTTTTTATTACAAAAAATAAAGGTCATAAAGACTGTTCGTTTGAGCCATGGCACAACGTTCTATCCTGTTTGGTTTTCAAACTATCGCCTATTTTCGAAAACAAAAATTTTCAAAAAAATTTTGAAAAATATAATGAGTGGTCCATAGCAAAGAGGACGTCAGCCCGAGTCCAACAATACCTCATTTGTCAAAATCGGACCATGCGTTCAAGAGATATTTAACATGGCTGAGGCTTAGTAGTAGAGCAAGGGGGGTTTTGAAGTGGGGCAGAACTCCTAGTACTCCACTACTTATATGAACACATACGGGACTTTGTTGAAATGCTTCGCGCATCGTCGCTCATTTGTTGAATCTACGCGTGCACTACCTATTGTAAAATGGATTTACTAAGTCAGAAACCATCCTTGGAGTGTACTCAACATCTCACCCAAGTTTCATCGCAATCGGACGAATGGTATATGAACACATACGTGACTTTGTTGAAATGCTTCGCGCATCGTCGCTCATTTGTTGAATCTACGCGTGCGCTACCTATTGTAAAATGTATTTACTAAGTCAGAAACCTTCCTTGGAGTGTACTCAACATCTCACCCAAGTTTCATCGCTATCGGACGAATGGTATATGAACACATACGGGACTTTGTTGAAATGCTTCGCGCATTGTCGCTCATTTGTTGAATCTACGCGTGCGCTACCTATTGTAAAATGGATTTACTAAGTCAGAAACCATCCTTGGAGTGTACTCAACATCTCACCCATGTTTCATCGCAATCGGACGAATGGTATATGAACGCATAGGAGACATACACACACACCCACAGACAAACTATCACGTTACATTGATTTTTATATATATAGATGACTAGCAGGTACCCGCGGCTTCGCTCGCGTCATAGTCGTGTCATATTGTTATTCAATGAAATGCAGGTGTACCCCCTTAACACCCCTTTAGAAACTGAATATCCAAAAACCCTTCCTTAGTGGACGTTTTCGACTTACAACGAACATATTCCCAAAATTTCATGTTTCTAGCTTTAATAGTTTTGGCTGGGCGATGATGAGTCAGTCAGCCAGTCAGGACACTTAGTTTTATATAATAGATAAGCATCGGTCCTAGTGGAAAATAATTCTATCACCTGAAACCAAAAATGCATGGGACGAAAAAAAACATCAAAATATCATATTGGTTCCGGACCCTAAAAGACGTGAAAAATATAATAAAAGTATTAAAAAAAACTATTTTTCGAAATTTCATTCGAATCAATTTTTATGCCATTCCTGGGACTTAGAAAATTCCGGCCAAAAAGTACAAAATCATTAATAACTCCCTAAGTATTCGTCGTATGATGAAATAGCAAGAGACAAAAAAGATGTAATGTGTTATTGTCTACAACATAGGCCATGTATAACTTTACACTCAGACATATTACGTTTCCTCCCACCTCCCCATATTTTCACCCCTCCCCATGGGCCCCTTATATTGGATTTATGAAAAAACGGTCAAACACCTATTTTGTTATTTTTTATGCTGATTTTTTTCCGCTGAGTTCCAAACTCCTCGCCTATGTCGTTTAAGAGATACACGCTCGGTTAGGAAACCTTCAACCCCCACTTTTCACCCCTTTCTCCTCAAAATATACACCACATCGAAAAACCCTCAGACACGTATCTTCTTATATTTAATGATGAGTTTATATGCCGAGTATCAAATCCCCCAATGAAAGCAATCTGTAGATATTGTTATTCAATGAAATGCAGGTGTACCCCTTAACACCCCTTTAGAAACTGAATATCCAAAAACCCTTCCTTAGTGGGCGTTTTCGACTTACAACGAACATATTCCCAAAATTTCATGTTTCTAGCTTTAATAGTTTTGGCTGGGCGATGATGAGTCAGTCAGTCAGTCAGGACACTTGTTTTTATATAAGAGATAAGCATCGGTCCTAGTGGAAAATAATTCTATCACCTGAAACCAAAAATGCATGGGACGAAAAAAAACATCAAAATATCATATTGATTCCGGACCCTAAAAGACGTGAAAAATATAATAAAAGTATTAAAAAAACTATTTTTCGAAATTTCATTCGAATCAATTTTTATGCCATTCCTGGGACTTAGAAAATTCCGGCCAAAAAGTACAAAATCATTAATAACTCCCTAAATATTCGTCGTATGATGAAATAGCAAGAGACAAAAAAGATGTAATGTGTTATTGTCTACAACATAGGCCATGTATAACTTTACACTCGGACATATTACGTTTCCTCCCACCTCCCCATATTTTCACCCCTCCCCATGGGCCCCTTATATTGGATTTATGAAAAAACGGTCAAACACCTATTTTGTTATTTTTTATGCTGATTTTTTTCCGCTGAGTTCCAAACTCCTCGCCTATGTCGTTTAAGAGATACACGCTCGGTTAGGAAACCTTCAACCCCCACTTTTCACCCCTTTCACCTCAAAATATACACCACATCGAAAAACCCTCAGACACGTATCTTCTTATTTTTAATGATGAGTTTATATGCCGAGTATCAAATCCCCCAATGAAAGCAATCTGGAGATATTGTTATTCAATGAAATGCAGGTGTACCCCCTTAACACCCCTTTAGAAACTGAATATCCAAAAACCCTTCCTTAGTGGGCGTTTTCGACTTACAACGAACATATTCCCAAAATTTCATGTTTCTAGCTTTAATAGTTTTGGCTGGGCGATGATGAGTCAGTCAGTCAGGACACTTGTTTTTATATAAGAGATAAAGGCAAACAGAAGAGATACAGGGGAAAATGTCAGAATGGTGGACAGGAATGGAAACGAGGATGAAAATATGGAAGAAGTAAAGGTTATCTGGAGAGGATACATCAAGGAACTCCTAAATCCAACTAAAACCAGCGTAGTGGACATTTTGGAGGAAGAAACAGACAGTGACAAAGACATTTCAGAGAAGGAATTGACATGGAAAGAAGTGGAGGAAGCATTAAAGAAGATGAAAGGGGGAAAGGCACCGGGAATAGACGAAGTGAGTGTGGAGATGGTGAGAGCAGCAGGGGTGATGGGAACACAGTGGCTCTTTCGAGTAATGAAAGTGATATGGAGGGAGAAGAAAATACCAGAGGACTGTAAAAGAGGGATAATAATACCCATATTTAAAAAGGGAGTAGGAAAGAATGAAAAAACTACAGGAGAATTACACTCATGTGCCACTGCGCCAAAATATTTGAGAAGGTACTGGAGAGAAGAATTCGGACTGAAGTTGAAGATGGGCTGAGGGAAGAACAGTATGGATTCAGGCCATGAAGGTCAACAGTTGCCCTCATCTTTGCTGTAAGACAGCTACAAGAAGACCATTATGAATATGGGAAAGGTCTGGTGATGACATTCTTGGATATTGAGAAAGCATATGATATAATTAATAGACACAAGGTATGGGAAGCAATTGATTGATTGATTGATTTTATTTTCACGGCTACACTTAGAGCTTAAGAGCTCCTTTACAGTAGCGCCCTACATAAAATAAGATTAGGGCGCATAAAAACACAACATTTCACTTACATTCACAATATAAATAATCATAGTCTAACAATTATAGTAACAAAAAGATAGTAACAATACAATAATAATACTAATGATAATGGAAAAATTATATACAAAAGAGTGAGAGTGCATACAGACTATCAGCCCGAAAAACAAACACCATATACTGTACAAGAAAAGCTATTAAAGTAGACAGGTTGTCAGCTATTGTCCTTGTGTTATAATTGAACTTCAAAAATAGTATTTTAACATAATACAGTAATCAATTGTGAGAGGTATACTGCTCCAAGAAGCAAGATGAAAGATGTCTCTTGAAAGCTGCAGTGCTTGCAATGTTGACGAACTTCTATAAATCGAAGGTGTTGAAGATGCGTGAGGCGGTGCAAACAAAAGATTTCTTGAACTTCATGGTTCGGTGCATAGGAATCTGGATTGTTAATTTTGTTTAATCGGTAGACGGTAGACGGTAGTCGGCAGTCGAGAATTTTATTCTCAACTGCCAACAACCCGACTGCAGCAATGCAATAGCCAATCAGAGCACATCAGAGCATGAGAGCAAAATCAGTGAACAAGGAGACAGTGGAAAGAGTGAAAGCAATGTACGAGGGAAGCAAAAGCTGTGTAAAGGTGGGAAGAGAGAGAACGGAATGGTTTCAACTGGAGTGTGTTCTGAAACAAGGAAGTGCCCTCTCACCCCTGTTATTTATAGTGCTGATGGATGAAATCATACGAAAAGTGGTAAATAGCATTGGGGAAAGTAAAATGAAGGCAATGTTGTTTGCTGATGACCTTCTGGTATGGGGAGAGGATGAGGAAGAAGTACAAGAGCAATTAGATGAGCGGGAGAAGGTAGTGTTATCATATGGGATGAAATTCTCAGCACAAAAGAGTGAAGTGGTCATCACAACGAGGAGGAAGAACAGACTGGATGTGGGCATAACACTTGGAGGACAGCAGTTGCAGAAAGTAGAATGTTTCAAGTACTTAGGAAGCATAATTGAAGAAAATAGAAGGCAATAGTATGCATATAAATGAAAGGGGAAGGTGCGCAGATGGATTTTTCAAGAGTGTTAGGGGGGATGATATGGAATAAAGATGTACCACAAAAATGTAAAGGAATCATCTACAAGACTTACTTTGTGCCAATTTTGACATATGGTTCAGAAACATGGGTGATGAAGGAAAGGGACAAGAATAAAATACGAGCAGTGGAGATGAAGTTTCAGAGGAGTAGGGTAGGAGTGACAAGAATGGACAGAGTAAGGAATGAGAGAGTCAGAGAGACGGTAAGAGAGGAACCATTGCAAAATAGAATAGAGCAATCTAGGCTAAAATGGTATGGACATGTGAGGAGGATGCGTGAGGAGAGGATACCGAAGATGATGTTTGGAATGGAAATGAAGGGAAGGAGGCCAAGGGGAAGACCAAGGGACAGATGGACAAAAGGAGTTAAGAAGAGTGTGGAGGATAGAGGAGTGTGCTGGGACACAGTGAAAGACGAGAGATGGTGGATGGACAGGAAACGATGGAGAGGCTTATGTTCCAAGCAGACCCGACCAGCGGTCGGAAACTGCTCATGATGATGATGATGATGATGAAGTATAAAAACAGTGTGTCCCCCTTGGCCTCCTGACAGAAAAATAAGGTTCAAGAAGCACTTGTTCGCATAAAATTGTATGTACCAATTCACTGCGGTATTACTTGACCACCAGAAAAATGTATGGTATAAGGTCCAAAAATCAAGGCTACTTAACAGAGGAACTTCTCTGAATAAAACCACTACTTCAGTAAGAAAACAAAACAAATCTCACCCTATTCCAGATAAAAGATATTAAAAAACATAACAGAACATTTTTGTTATACACTACTAGAAAAAGAATGAAAGCCTACCGTCTCCATAGCACTTTCTCGATTGAATATCTTAACAAATGTATAAAGTATGGAACCTTTTAGAATATCTCAATCTAAGTGTCATAATTTCAGTAAATAGTAAGCTACTGTTGTGATACCAGCACTAGATGTTAACCCCTTATGGTGTAAGCTACAGTACAGAAAAACTAATAACTAATGTAAACCCGTACCTAGTTAGGTGTGAACGATAATCTAATGAGATTCAACTTACAATATTATTTAAAGGTAATTACACCAAAAAATCTCTCTCCTAAAATGTAGACCTATGTATATATGATCTCAAGGGAATCTATCTGCCTCTGTGCACAAGGAATAAACGAATGGCACTGTAGTATTACTCCTAGCAGTCGTTAAGACTTGGTTCACTAACTGGCCGGTATGGAGCGCAGCTCGCATCTAGAGGGCTGTGGTTAGCTCCTGAATAGTACAACTGAAGGCTGGTAGATGTTACTCCAGTGGAGAATGTTGTTTTAATTAAAAATATATATTTTCCATTGCAAGAAGCACCATATAACGCTTTATTTTATAACGTCTCAGTACTCAGGAAACAATAAGAATATAAAAAAATCAACTCTGATAGGATTTTAACCACAGCCATCCAGGTGAACGACGGAAACCCTAACCACACAGCCAATCGTACACTCACAACTTACGCGTTATTAATCAAATACATACCGTACAACGTATTAGCAAATAATCACATTGACTGAACGATTTCTTCACTGGAGTATATTTCAAACCGAGTTCATTTAATATTAAGTTCACATAATTTTTATCAGTAGGTTATAGTGCATTCAACATATTGAAATTAGTAAAATATAGGTCACAACGAGAGATCAGCTGCCATTTTGTCAAATAACCGATTTTAAGTCATGATGATGATGATAATTGTTGTTTTAAGGGGCCTAACATCTAGGCTATCGGCCCCTGATGGTTTGGATGATCGTGAAGATGAAAATGAAATGCAAACTTAAAACTAAAACCATGACGAATAGAAATAAACAGTGACATCACTCCGCTACTTAAGCATTGTAGTTCATGGTCCAGCCAGTGTGTGGCGCGGAAGTCGCGCCGAACCTTAAGCACGTGTGATAGTAGGTTAGTACTGTAATATTCTGTGCGCGAGAAGTCATATTATTCGAGGGAATTTGTTTCTTTGTAATAGTTTACGTATGTCTGTGCAGTGCTTTGTGTGTGCAAACAACTAAGTTTTCTGTTGTTTCGGGAAAATGTCGTAATGTTTTGTTCCTGGAAGTAAATCGGGTTACGAAGAAAATCTGTTGGTAGACATTTTTTCACACCGCCAAAAGAAACAAATCTGTTTGCGAAATGGGCGCGAGTTTTTCCGTGGAAGGATAAGAAATTGTCGATCAAAAATAGAATCTGTGACGCGCGTTTTTCGGAAGATCTAATTATTATAAAGGCGGACTGTTTCGTAGTTAACTATGAGAACGTGGAAATTCCTCGCGTGAAGTGGAAATTAAAACCAGGATCAGTACCTCACATTTTTCAAAATTTACCGAAATATCTATCCACTGATGTAAAATCACGAAAGGCGCCCAGTAGGATACGGAACGAAGGCAGCCTTCTATGGTTAATTGCTCTATTTCGTGCCACCCTTACCTAAAACGAAAAACAAGTAGTTCCGTGAAGAACTATACAGTCTATTTTCATATATCCTGCTCATGTTAATTGTCTCTATCAACATACAAAATTTCAGTTTAATTGCTGTAACAGATTCGTAGATATTGAGAACCGTCTAAATATTTCAGATGGTCGCCAGGATGGATTTTTATTTTTGTACTATTACATTAAGATTATTGTGTACGTGTGGTATTCAAACATCAATCGCATGATTAGAACACAAGAGGTAAAAACGAGATTTTAAAAGTACGCACACCAGCCATCTTGTGATTATGCAAACAATTGAAATAAATTACATGCCAGTGGATCAACATTTGTATAAGCATTTAACGTGCAACGTTTCACGGCACTCGGATAGTTAATTCGCGAGAAACGTCCATTTAAATATTTATACTTCGCGTCGCCGCCATGTTGGATTTGTGCTCACCAGGTTACTGAAAGTCCTATAGGTGAACATATGTTCATAGTCTCTATGAGCATTAAAAAAAAACAGTTTGGTTGCTGTAAAAGATTCATAGATATTGAGAACCGTCTAAATATTTCGGAAGCTCGCCATTTAGGATTGTTATATGTATGGGCCATAGAGTTATGTACCATTCAAGGACAATTATGTCCTAGCTTCATTATTCAAACTTTCACTTCGATCGCAAGATTACGACACAAGAAATAAAAACTTAGTTTTAAAATTTCGCACAGCCGCCATCTTGAGGTTATGTAAACAATTGAATTAAATTAGATGGCAGTGCATTACAATCTGCAAAATCATTTACTGTACCACATTTCACTGCGCTCAGAGAGTTAAATCACGAGAAAAGTCTATTAAAATATTTCAAATTCGCTTGGTCGCCATGTTCGTTTTGTACTTTACAGGTTTATGAAATATACATAGGTAAACTTGTATCAGTACCCTTTATCACCGTACAAAATTGCATGGTGATATCTGTAATACTTTCGGAGATATAGAATGTCAGTGAAATATTTCGCACAGCCGCCATTTTGAGGTTATGTAAACAATTGAAATAAATTAGACTCCAGTGCATTACAATGTGTATAAACATTTGCTGTACCAAGTTTCATTACGTTTGGATAGTTAAATCGTGAGAAATGTCTATTTAAAAGTCTCAAATTCGCTTGACCGCCATGTTGGTTTTGTAGTCACCAGGTTTTTGAAAATCTCATAGGTGAACTTCTAGTAGTGCCCTTTATCAGCGTACAAAATTTCAGGGCGATATCGGTAATAGTTTCGGAGATATTGAATGCTAGTGAAATACTTCGCACAGCCGCCATGTTGGATTGGTAAGACGTAACAAAATTTGAAGGGCACGGTCGAGGTTGCCGGGAATAGTGCTATGAACTTACCGAGTCTCATTGAAATCGCTCCAGCCGTTTAGATTTTATTAGGACACACACACACACACACACACACACACACACACACACACACACACACACACACACACGGACAAAAGGTGATCTCATAAGCCTATTTTTTCAAAATTTAAAATAGGCTAAAAATCCGTCTTAATAATTTTAGGCCTAAAATAATAATAGTTGTTGATTCTTTAGGGACTTAACAACATCGTGGTCACGTAGCCCCGTGTGTTTGGGTTTGTTTAGAATTCGTCTGATGACCTGTGTCATTATGATGTCTGTAGTAGTGTGTGTATTTGGAATTGAGGTAGGATTTGGGTAGGAAGCGGCCGTGTCCTTCAGTTAGGTACCATCTCGGCATTTGCCTGGAGGAGAAGTGGGAAACCACGGAAATCCTCTTCCAGGATAGCTGAGGTAGGAATCGAACGCGCCCCTTAACAATTTTGCCTCACGAGGCTGAGTGAACACCGTTCCAGCCCTCAGACCAGTATTGAATTTATTGGCAGAGCTGGGAATCGAACCCGGACTTCCGTTGTGATAGCCAAGTGGCCAAGAATGAGTCGGACATATAATAATAATAATAATGGCCAACCTGCCAATAAAATAAACGGTCATCCAATTCTTCGCTTCCTTTACCGTCCTCCTGATCTTCGGATCTTGTTTCAACTTTGTCTTCAGTATCAGAGTCACAAATTCCTTTGAAATTACTGAATCATTAACTAGCCATTCGTTATCTTTCAGCAGAAGGTGACACGCTTTATCTGCATCCTTAGGTTTTCGTAAGGCGCAATCTCCTTACTGATATTAACTAAGGCAACATACTAAGCCAAATAATCGGTATAACAGCACACCTGCCACTCACTGGCAGAATGTAAAATCATTGGGAGCGCTGGTACTATCAATCTCACGCTGACAAAATGTTACACGTGTTAAAGTTATTTTTAGGCACGCTATTTCACAACTCCATAAAAATGCTTACTAAGGTTTGGTGTAAGATGTCACGAGACGATAAGATCATAACTTGAACTATTGGCTTGATATTAAAACTAATATAACGAACCATGGAGCTGTCAGACCAATGCGCGACTAACGGAGGGTTTTAAACGATAGTTCTACACGGGGACAGAGAATATTAATACTAACTTTTTGACAGTATTATTCATAAGTCCAAACACACAATTTGTTGTAATCAGCGTAACCGCAGCCTTCGTAAAGAGGTTTACGTAGCCCAGCGCGTATCCCATTATTGAACAGCTGACCGTGTAGCGTTGGGGATCAGCGCCGCTAGCGCTAGACGAGCGGGGCGCGGTTGAACTCTGTGAGTGATAACACTATTTATTTCTATTCGTCATGCTAAAACTAACTACCAACCTACATACTAGAAGAAGAAATGGAGAACTAAAGGAGAATAAGTCAAATAAAGGACAGGAGGAAAAGAAATGCCCTCAACCCTCGAAGAATGCGGATTGAGGGACTTGGAAGGAAGGAGAGCCATGAAAGGCAGATAGGAAAGTGAAAGAGGAGAGTGTCCGCCCCGAAGGTAAGGGACAAAAGGGGAAAACGGACCCAGCTCAGGAGTCCCTCGGGGTCGCCAACTCCCGAACTCACCAGCCGTTAACCCCTGAGGGTGTAGCATTATCTAAGGTGCACCAAAAGTGGTGGGGCTACATACACCCTGCCTCCTTAAGGGCCTAGAGCACAAGGCAGGAGGTAAAAGGAAGAGAAAAAGAAGGCTGACCCCTCGCAGAAGGAGGGTATTAGAAAAGATGAGACAAGGGCCAATTAAGGCGGGAAAGGAAGAGACTCCCTAGGCCTCGGATACCCTAATACCGTCGGGGTCAGAAGAGAACAAGAGTTGACCAAGTGAGGTCGACAGGAAAGAAGACAGAGAGGAGCCCGGCACAAGTAAGTGGAAGCAATGCCGGACTCAGCTGGGGCCCCGTGGTCGCCAACCCACGCCCACAAGATGTGAGCCCCTGGGGAAGATTTTAAGTCACTTCTAGACTATAACATTACAATATTAACTTTTAATTTCGAACGAACCACGTCGTTTAGAACAGATTAAACGATTCTTGGTTCGATATTCGGAACAGGTGGGTCCCATGTTATGGATTATTAAGTTTGCATAATTCACACGGCCGCCTCCCTCAAATGGTACGTTTGATGACCTTCTAGTTTGGGCACAATACGCGTCCCATATGAAGGTATGTTGTTACCGAATTTGGTAAAGATCCGATGATAAGTTTGGTCGTAATCCATTATTAAGTTTTGACCATTTGAGTGGCCGCCATTACGTTTTGGTAAAGATGGAGTCAATATAAAACATGACACTGAGATGCCCTTTGCCAGTGCTACCTCTGTACCAAATTTCTTTCAATTCGGTTTCACCGTGTTCGAATTGATAGGAGACATTCAGAGGACACACACACACACAAAATTGTTTTGGGCCTGTGTTGATCTCATAAGTCTACTTTCATTTTTTGCAAAAATCGAAAGTAGGCTAAAAATATAGGAACAAGGGAAATTAAAGACAGGTGATAGAAATCTATATACTGTACAACACAAAATGATATATGATGTGTTAAATAACCTCGATCTGATGATGTTCGCTTGAGGAACGAAACATTTCACCCTGTAATTATTTTTAGTAGTGAAATGTACAATTTGTTAAATGTTTATTTTATTTCAGGTAATTGAGGAAAATATATTAATTTTAATTATCCAAGATTATTATGGACATCGTGTGCTTCGGTGTGTGTAGAACTTGTCTGATAACCTATGGTATCGTGGTGTAGCCTATGTAGCAGTGTGTATTCTAAATGTGAAGGAAGCGGCTGTAACCTTAAGTAGGAACCATCCCGGCATTCGCATTGAGTAGAAGTGGGGAAACCAGGGAAAACCATTTCCACGATAGCAGAGGTAGGAATCTCAGTTTTGCTTCACGAGGCCCTCAGACCAGAATAATTAAATTTCTCGGCAGAGCCGGAAATCGAACCTTGATCTCCAGGGCGACAACCAAGAATGATAGCCACGACATCAGGAAGTGGACTGCATAGATTCAAAAAGGAACAGTGGCGAAATGGCCTCTTAAGTTACCTATTATGTTATGCGTGGAAAGGTAATAATACGAGCTGACCATGATGTTCGTGATGAAATTTCTAGCGAGAATTATTAGACGATATTGCTCAGGGATGAGATCATTAACAGCACATTTACAATGGTGGAACAATGGCCAGGGCAGGTCAGATGGGCTCGTAAGTAAACTAGTTCCACTGACCAGGTCTTCGCGTGTCCAGGACAATGGATTCACTACGATATGGTCAAAAAACAACCCATAATTAACAATGAAGTTTACGTCATTAGTATAAGTATTAAAGTAATAATTTACCACCAAATAAACCTCGCCATGAAACTTCTGATTCATCCTCAAATCACCAAATTTATTTTGATGATGATTTTTGTTTTAAAGGGCCTAACGTCTAGGTTATCGAACCTTTATAGTTTGGGTGATAGTATTAGTTATAGTTTTCATTACATTTTCTTCTTTCACAAACTACAGACTTACAATACATACTAGAAGAAATGACAAAACAAATAAAGAATAAGACAAATAATGGACAGGAGGAAAAGAAATGCCCTCAATCCTCGAAGAATGAGTATTGAGGGACTTGGAAGGAAGGAGGGCCATGAAGGGCAAATACGAAAGGGAAAGAGGAGAGGGTCCGCACCACAGGTAATGGAAAAAGGGGGGAAAAGCGGAACCAGGTCGGAAATCCCTCGGGGTCGCCAACTCCCGACTTGAGGGTGTAACACTATCGAGGGTGCACCAGAAGTGGTGGGGCTCCATACACTAATTTAAAAAAAGCATGGCGATGGCCCAAGCGGGTGTTGACGCAATGTGATTTCTGCCCAGTGCTCTGAATGTCAACGTGAAGAAATTCAAGTGCGGGTAAACGGCGGGAGTAACTATGACTCTCTTAACTCCGAGTGTACATCAAACATCATTGATACAATCCCAGAAGCATGAACAAATTAACGAAGAAAGAGAGAGGCTGTACATAAGAGCGAGCCATATGTGATGGGTCGGCCCAAGTGCTAGTAACTGAGATGTCTTAACATAGTTACTCACAGGGAATCAAATCGTGAATAATAGTAAAGGGGACCTCTGGGGGATTGAGTACCTGGAGTAACCTTACCTTCCATCGCGCTATTTTAAAATTCATGATCCCTGTCAAAGGCCTTTGGTGTCAGGTTGGGGTTAAGAGGATCCTTCCTCTCCCGTCGCTGGAATCCATTGGCTAGCCTACCACTACGTCCACCCCTTCAGCAAGGGTACGTGCCGCCGGGAAAAGGTCCAAATCTACGATCGCTGGGACCGAGCTAACAGTGGAGGTGAAGGCCTGTCCTTGGGTCGCAGGTGGCAGCCCCACCGCAAGGACTCACCCCGTCCGAATTTGAAGGAATCTTCGGGGGACATACATCCCTTTGCTAAGAGTACAGAGAAGCCTCGGCTTTCTGATCCGATACCATGTCCCGGATCAGATCGACCATTAGGGAGACATGGCAACGACAATATTGACAACACCCCAATAGGGGCAGATGGCAAGAAAATGGAAGCCGAGGAAATAATACTGATTCCATGGTAACCGAGAACCTGCTTTGCTTGCAACAACTGGTTCACAAGAGCTAAAGATCTAGTAGCTCACTCCGAGGATAACCATCCTGAGACGAAACTGATCAACAAATGAAAGGAATGCTCCAACACATACAAGAAATTACATGGTGCGGTTGTACATCAATCAAAATGCAAGGGAGAGACTGAAATCCAACCGGTCACATGTAAGATATGTGGTAAGGGATTCCAAACGGAAAGAGGTTTGACATTGCATACAAACCACGAACATCCAAAAGAGAGAAACGAAGAGAGATTGGGATAAGGTAAAGGAAAAGAGAAAGATTAATCACCCCGAAGATCTACACTCTGGACTGAAAAAGAAGATGAGATCGTAATCCAAAAATATCAGGAATTCACAAAGACAGGGAAATTACAAGGCTACTCAAAGTACATCGCTGAGAGCCTTCCCACTAAAACAGATCGACAGGTCAGAGACCTTAAAAAGGTGTGGAAGTATTGAAGAAGATGCCACCAGAATCCGAGCATCTACATCAGGACAGGACAAATATGAGAATCAACCAGCCAGCAGATCTGAAGAAGATGCCACCATCACAAAACCATCTACGTCAGGACAAGACATCAGAGAGAATTTGCCAGTGGAGGACCTGGGAACTACACTCATCGGAGAAGATAAGGAGACCTCTGGGGGATTGAGTACCTGGAGTAACCTTAACATAAAACCTCTAACAGAAGATGATCTAGAAGCAGATGAGAAAGAAGAGACAGATATTACCATCATCATTTCCCAAGGAGAAGCAGAAGAAGAAGATGAAGAAGAAGAAGAAGATTTAAAACCTACGGAAATCCAGGAAACTCAGCAGGGAAACGACGCTCTAAACGTAGATGATAGAAAATCCATAATAACAACAGTGGATATTGAAGGAGGTTGATGATGATGATAATTGTTGTTTTAAGGGGCCTAACATCTAGGTTATCGGCCCCTAATGATCTGGGTGATAGCGAAGATGATAATGAAACGGAAACCAGAACGAAAATTAAGTGAGACGGAAAATACTTACAAAAAGGAACTCGGATTGAAACGACTCACAAAATGTTCTTACAAAAGGGAATTTAGAACGAAAAGATTCACAAAAGGAATAGATTGAAAAATACCCACAAAATGAAGGCTAGGTTCAAAATACGTACAAAATGCAATGTAGCGTCGAAATACTTACAAAATGCAACTGAAATTCAAAATACTTACAAAATGCAAATGAGATCGAAAAATCGTACAAAATGCAATTGAGGATCAAAATACTTACAAAATGCAATTGAAATTGAAAATACACAATGCAATTCAGATTGAAATAGGCCTTATCCCAGTTCCAATCCAAATTATTCACAAAGTGCAATCGAAATTCAAAATACTTACAAAATGCAATTGAAATTGAAAATGCTTACAAAAGGTACGGTGATTCCAACGACTCATGTGGATTGACAATACTTACAAAAAGCAATTTAGATTGAAAATACTTGACAAAATGTAATTTAGATTCAAAATACCCACAAAATGCAATTGAGAATCAAAATATGTGCAAAATGCCCCCAAACAAAATGCAATTTAGATTCAAAATTCGTGCGGAATGCGGTTTTGGTTGAAAATACTTACAAAATGCAATTGAAATTCAAAATACTCACTAAAAGGCCCCGCAACCTGCATTGAAAGACTTACTAAAAAGCAATTTAGATTGTCAATCTTTACAAAATGCAATTGAGGTTGAAAACAATCGCGAGATGTAATTTAGATCGAAAAAACTTACAAAATGCAACATACATCAAAAATGCCGTAAAAATCGATAAAAGGGAATTTAGATACACGGTGATTCGAGTAACAAAAACAGTGCGGGAATCTTAAAGAGAAAAGGAAATAGAAGGAAAAGAGGAGAGGGGAGGGGAGAGAGGAGAAGGTCCGCCCCAAAGGGAAGGGACAAAAGGGGAAAACGGACCCAGCTCAGGATCCCTCGGGGTCGCCAACGCCCGAACTCACCAGCCGTGAGCCCCTGAGGGTGTAGCATTATCGACGGTGCACCAGACGTGGTGGGGCTACATACACCCTGCCTCCTTAAGGGCCTTGAGCACAAGGCAGGAGGTAAAAGGAAAAGAACAAGAAGGCTGACCCCTCACAGAAGGAGGGTATCAGTAAAGATGAGACAAGGGCCAATTAAGGCGGGAAAGGAAGAGACTCCCTAGGCCTCGGATACCCTAATACCGTCGGGGTCGGAAGAGAACAAGAGTTGACCAAGGAAGGTCGACAGGAAAGAAGAAAGAGAGGAGCCCGGCACAAGTAAGTGGAAGCAATGCCGGACTCAGCTGGGGCCCCGTGGTCGCCAACCCACAACCCACTAGATGTGAGCCCCTGGGGGCTATTGAAGGAGGATGCTCGATTGAAGAAAGAGAAAGGCTCTCCCATCCATCTTGACGAAGTAGCACGACACGAGAAGGAGGAATTGGCATTAGACTCTTCTCATCCGGAATCTGCAGAATTATGGAGAGAGATTTTATCTCGATTCAAGGGTATAACACAGATATGTGATATTGGGAAACAACTAATCGAAATCGCAGAGAACCCAGGGAATATTTCAGATGAAATAGAAGATCTAATAGGAGAACTAACGTCAAAGATCATCCAGGTTACGCCAAAAGAAGAGAAAATAACAACAAACAGAGTTAAGAGAAAGCAGTCTAAGAGATCTCATAGAACTAGAAATAAAGTCCAAAGATACGCAAAACCCCAATAGTTGTATAAGAAGAACCCTTCGCGTCTAGCACAACTCGTTCTAGATAATTATCTACCGGGGCTGATAGTCTCAAATCAAGCTGTAGATCATCCACCTGAAGAAGAAACTATACAACTATATAGGAATCTATGGGAATCTCCGGGATCATGCACATTAGACCCTACCCCAGCTTCGGAAATTGAACCGAGGGACATACAACTAATTAAGGAAAGTGAAGTTTCAGCGAAACTCAGAAAACTCAAACCAGGAGGTGCCCCAGGCCTCGACGGGGTTATTAAGAAGGGTCTAATGAGCTACCAAAACATCGTAGGAACTCTAAATGTTCTCTTCAATATCTTATACCACCGTGGGATATATCCGAGATTGTGGAAACTACATCGAACCACATTAATACCTAAACCTGGAAAGGACCTTCAGGATCCAGCAAATTGGAGACCTATTACTATAGCTTCTTTGTTAGCACGGATGTTCGGCGGCATAGTAGGGAATAGGCTCAGCGATACTGTCACAATCTCTGACCGTCAAAGAGGTTTCCGACCCGGAAATGGATGTTTTGTAAACGCTACCATCCTGGACGAGACGATCCGTTTGGGGAAGAAATCAGAATTAGTAGGAGTACAGCTAGACGTATCTAAAGCCTTCGATACTGTCAACCACGAAGCTATATGGAAGACACTAGAACATCAAGGAGTCCCCTTACATCTTCGCCTACTGATCAAGGAAATGTACACGGGTTGCACAACTAGACTCGATAGGTTCGACGAAGAGATTAGGATAAATCGTGGAGTGAAGCAAGGAGACCCCCTCTAGCCACTACTCTTCAACATCGTTCTAGATCCGGTCATCAAGAAAGCTGAAGAATCAGGAATGGGATTTGAGGTTGGAACACAGAAAATTGCAGCTATGGCATATGCGGATGATATTACACTATTCGCAAAGAATAGTTCCGAAATGCAGACTCTCCTAGACATCACAGGAGAAGCACTTAATAGCACAGGGATGTAAATCTCGGCGGCGAAATGTGGCGGTTTCCACGTTAAAAAGAAGGGTGACGCCTGAATCGCTATAGATACTAAACTATCAATTAATGGGCAGTCTCTACCATCTTACGACGTTGATCAACCCTTGAACTACCTGGGATTAACCTACACCTTAGCCAGAGGTTTTTATAACAAGGAACGTCTAGATATCCTAGCAGAATGCGCACAACGTGTACGTAAACTAGCGTTGAAACCACACCAGAAAGTACAACTACTGATGCAATACATCGTTCCAATCTTCACTCATCGTTTCACCATCGACCTACCTTCTTCTAATAATTTGAGAGAAATAGATACAACGCTACGGGTAGAAGTAGAGCGCATGCTACACTTGATTAATGGAACCACGGACTGCTTACTGTATGCCAGGAAACGGGATGGAGGCCTAGGATTCCCCTCGTTAACAACAGAGCGGAAGATAACAAGTCTTCGGGCAGGACGAGAAATAACATCATCATCCGATAATTTCCTCAAAGAATTGGCTAAGGCGGGAAAATGGAACGAAAAACTAAAAACCACAGCTAGACAGTTGGGACTAGGTTTCCCCGTTACATCAAGGGAGATAGAGCTAAGGAAACGACAGATGAAACTGCAAACCATACATGATTGGATAGATCAACCCTCACTAGGTGTAGGAGTAAAAGCTTTCAAAGATGACCCTTACGGAAATCACTGGCTGCTGAAACAAGATACACTACAAGCGGGTCAATTCATCGACGCCCTCAAATTGAGATCCAACACGTATGGAACAAGAGTAGCTATCAATAGAGCAACTAGATCAGGAGTCTTGAACTGCCGTAGATGTAAGGACAAACCTGAGACTTTAGGACACGTGATTGGAGGGTGCAACGCGGGAAGAAGAGCTAGGATCGAGAGACACAACAGGGTGGCAGGAAAGGGACGAGTGGTCTATGTAAAGGCTCCATAGTGGCGGTAGAACAAACATTCACCACGAACGAAGGAGAACTACTGAAACCGGATCTGGTCATTAAACAACGAGATTCCACCTTCATAGTAGATGTCACTGTAACCTTCGAAAATGGAGATTCACTCTATCGCGCCGAAATGAACAAGGTGACGAAATATACCCGACTCCTCCCAACAGTATGTAGAGACTTTGATACGACTAGAGGAGAAGTCATCCCTATCGTCATAGGATCAAGAGGAGCACTACCGAAGAACACCATCACGAACCTGAAGAAAATAGGCATAAGAGATAGGAACATTTTATTAGGTTTTGCTCTCACAACTCTCAGAACTAGCATATATCTAGCTAGATGTCACTTAGATTATGGTTAATTCTGTAACTCGGAGGGGGGATGAATTGTATTACAATGTTTCTTTCTAGATTAACTTCCTTAAAATAATTAAAATGTAATGGTTTTCAAAATTTAAAAAATTGTTATATTCAAATAATTTTAAAGTCTTTGAATCTTAAATTTGATTAACCTTTTTTTAAAACTTATATTTACATTCTTTATTATTATCGATTTTCACTTTTTCAAAATTATTAATGTTAAATTGTATACAATTCATCCCTAATTCCATAGGATATTAGTATTTACTGTACCTTACCCACATGAAAGGAAAAATAAATTATCTGTAACTTTCTTTTCAATTGTAAATTTTAACAATATGTCAAAGTGTATTGAATATTTGTACTTAGTATTTTTGGAAATAAAGATCATTAAAAGAATATAAAGCAAGCTTATGGGAATGAGTCTCAACCGTTAGGCGGGAATAATTAATAGTAATAGTAATAGCCTAGCTATTGCTCTCAATCCTTCCCGTATGCATGTGGTATGCTTGTGAGACGAGCCACTGGTGTGAGTTAACGATGCGAGTAACTATGACTCTCTTAATGCAGCCTAGCTATTGCCCTCAATCCTTCCCGTATGCAAGTGGTATGCTTGTGAGACAAGCCACTGGTGTGAGTTAACGATGCGAGTAACAATGACTCTCTTCAGGCAGCCTAGTTATTGCCCTCAATCCTTCCCGTATGCATGTGGTATGCTTGTGAGACAAGCCACTGGTGTGAGTTAACGATGCGAGTAACTATTACTCTCCTAAGGCAGCCTAGCTATTGCCCTCAATCCTTCCCGTATGCATGTGGTATGCTTGTGAGACAAGCCACTGGTGTGAGTTAACGACGCGAGTAACAATGACTCTCTTAAGGCAGCCTAGCTATTGCTCTCAATCCTTCCCTTATGCTTGTGGTATGCTTGTGAGACAAGCCACTGGTGTGAGCAGCGATGCGAGTAACTCTGACTCTCTCATACTGGTAAGCTATGACACAGGTCTGTGGCGACCTAGCTGTTGCTCTCACTCCCCAGTATGGATATGACCTCTGGCGCAGGGTAAGACCTCCTAAGTCAGGTATGTGGTAGGCCTCTGGCGCGGGACGTAAAGTCCTCGCAAGCCTCGTGTGTATGGAGGCCTCTGGCGTGGGTTGCACCCCGTAAGCCTTGTGTGTGATCCCCCAGTATTGAGAACAACAATACCAGGTCAGAGTCTTGGATCTCCGTAAGCTGTATCGTTTGAGGTGTCGGGCATGTAAGTCCTAGTATCCGAGATGAAGGACCCTTTGTCGCTCATCGTTTGAGGTGTCGGGCATGTAAGTCCTAATATCCGAGACGCAGCTTAAAGCCACCTGGAATATCTCCACGTTCTCCCCATGTGTGCCTGATGAATGACTGAAGGCCTCTGGCGTGGGTTTCCCCCGCAAGCCTGAATGAGTCCTCTATTTATGAGAGCAATCATCACCAGCTTAGAGTCATGGATCTCCGAAAACTGATTCGTTTGAGGTGTCAGGCATGTAAGACCTAGTATCCGAGATGAAGCTCAACTCTATCGCTCATCGTCTGAGGTGTCGGGCATGTAAGTCCTAGTATCCGAGAGACAGTTTTAGCCACCCGGAGTATCTCCCAGTTCACCCCCATGAGTGCTTCTTCACCACTCATGGCCAAAGGGTTGGTGGTCAGGGCTCGCGAGGACTCTCCATCTGCCCAAGCCGGCTGCTGGAAAACCTTCCCAAGTCCCTACCTGTGGGTCCGGTCCTTGAGCAAGACCACCCGGGCGTGGATAAAATCCCATTCTTTGCTCGGGATGAACCATACATGGGGGTATCACCCACTTGTGGGGAAGTGCTCCTTGTGGGCTAATCACCCCCTGGAGTAGATCAAGATTTCTGGTCCTATTGGAATGGCCTCGGGTTCCGGCGCTTCAGGTCCCGCGCGTCGGTCACTAAGTCAGGGGACCACTGCCGACGACACAGCTCAGGAACCTGTCATGATCTCTGTTCCCTTCCAGATTACTGCCTGCCCCGCATGTCTCCGCGGGGGAAAGGGAACCTACACGGGTCTAAGCATAAATGACTTATTGGCACACCTAAAATCTAAACATGTTTCCACTGAAATTTGATTCAAGAGTACATCTTACCTGAAGGTGTACTTGGGGAAACATGCTGCTTTGATCCACGTGCCCAAGTGTCCGGGTCCCGCCCAACCCGTGGCACTCCCATTTAAATGCTCGCAGTGCGAGCAGGGCTACAAAATGAAAAGTGGTCTTTCCCAGCATGAACGCCATGCGCACCCTGCCCTTCGGAACGCTAATCGAAAGGCTGCCTCCACCAGTACAGCACCCCCACCTGCCCCAGTGCCGGGGCGCGGAGGTCTGTTCTCACAAGAAGAACTGACCAGAATGTATAAACTTGAGAGGCAGTTCGAAGGGCAAAGGCTCATTAATAAACTTATTTCTGAACAGCTGGGGACGAAGACCATGAAACAAATTGGCGATAAGCGCCGGCAGCCCGCGTATATCAGGGCTAGAGATGATTTCCTCGCTAGGATGCAGGCCATCTCACCCGGTGCTCGAAGGAGTACGCCCCGGCGAGTTAGTTTGCCTCGCACCCCGTTGGGCGTACAACCGATCACCAATCCGGAGAGGGTAGTGATGATGATGATAATTGTTGTTTTAAGGGGCCTAACATCTAGGTTATCGGCCCCTAATGATCTGGGTGATAGCGAAAATGATAATGAAACGGAAACCAGAACGAAAATTAAGTGAGACGAAAAATACTTACAAAAAGGAACTCAGATTGAAACAACTCACAAAATGTTCTTACAAAAGGGAATTTAGAACGAAAAGATTCACAAAAGGAATAGATTGAAAAATACCCACAAAATGAAGGCTAGGTTCAAAATACGTACAAAATGCTATGTAGCGTCGAAATACCTACAAAATGCAATTGAAATTCAAAATACTTACAAAATGCAAATAATATGATGATGATGATAATTATTGTTTTAAGGGGCCTAACATCGAGGTTATCGGCCCCTAATGATCTGGGTGATAGCGAAAATGATAATGAAATGGAAACCAGAACAAAATTATCTGAGACGGAAAATACGTACAAAAAGGAACTCACAATATGGTCTTACAAAAGGGAATTTAGAACGAAAAGAGTCACAAAAAGAATACATGGAAAAATACCCACAAAACGTAGGCTAGATTCAAATTACGTACAAAATGCAATGTAGCGTCGAAATACTTACAAAATGCAACTGAAATTCAAAATACTTACAAAATGCAAATGAGATCGAAAACACGTACAAAATGCAATTGAGGTTCAAAATACTTACAAAATGCAATTGAAATTGAAAATGCTTACAAAATGTACGGTGATTCTAACGACTCATGTGGATTGACAATACTTACAAAATGCAATTTAGATTGAAAATACTTGACAAAATGTAATTTAGATTCAAAATACCCACAAAATGCAATTGAGAATCAAAATATGTGCAAAATGCCCACCAAACAAAATGCAATTTAGATTCAAAATTCATGCGAAATGCGGCGTTGGTTGAAAATTCTTACAAAATGCTGATGATGATGATGATGATGATGATAATTGTTGTTTTAAGGGGCCTAACATCTAGGTTATCGGCCCCTGATGGTTTGGGTGATCGTGAAGATGAAAATGAAAAAGCGAACTTAAAACTAAAATAACTACTAACCTACATACTAGAAGAAGAAATGGGAAACTAAAGGAGAATAAGGCAAATAAAGGACAGAAGGAAAAGAAATGCCCTCAACCCTCGGATAAGGCGGATTGAGGGACTTGGAAGGAAGGAGAGCCACGAAAGGCATATAGGAAAGTGAAAGAGGAGAGGGTCCGCCCCAAAGGTAAGGGACAAAAGGGGAAAACGGACCCAGATCAGGAATCCCTCGGGGTCGCCAACTCCCGAACTCACCAGCCGTGAGCCCCTGAGGGTGTAGCATTATCTAGGGTGCACCAGAAGTGGTGGGGCTACATACATCCTGCCTCCTTAAGGGCCTAGAGCACAAGGCAGGAGGTAAAAGGAAGAGAAAAAGAAGGCTGACCCCTCGCAGAAGGAGGGTATCAGAAAAGATGAGACAAGGGCCAATTAAGGCGGGAAAGGAAGAGACTCCCTAGGCCTCGGATACCCTAATACCGTCGGGGTCAGAAGAGAACAAGAGTTGACCAAGTGAGGTCGACAGGAAAGAAGTTGATGATGATAATTGTTGTTTTAAGGGGCCTAACATCGAGGTTATCGGCCCATAATGAAATGGAATGACGTGAAATGAAAGGATGTAGATAAAAATAACTCACTGCCATGGATGAAGCGAAAATGGTGTTTATAAAACAGACAGTGAGCCCCAAAAATTATGCCTTATTTGAATAAAAAGAATAAAAGGCGGATGGTAAAAAAGGATAAAACAAATAGGCATAGTGAACAATACAATACATAACACAATAAAAACATAAAACAGATTTAACCACAATTAAAAGTCGTAACTACACATTAAAACTTAAAAAAGTAACCACTCTCCCTCATGAACCGGATGACGAGGTCAGCTGACGGCCCGTCATCACGGAGAATAAGGGAGAGGTTATTAGGCAGTTTAAGAGTCCTGCGCAGATCGGCCAGATCCACACACTCCAAGATGATGATGATGATAATTGTTGTTTTAAGGGGCCTAACATCTAGGTTATCGGCCCCTGATGGTTTGGGTGATCGTGAAGATGAGAATGAAAACGAACTTAAAACTAAAACTAACTACTAACCTACATACTAGAAGAAGAAAAGGAAAAAATAAAGGATAGTAAGGCAAATAAAAGGACAGAAGGAAAAGAAATGCCCTCAACCCTCGGAGAAGGCGGATTGAGGGACTTGGAAGGAAGGAGAGCCATGAAAGGCATATAGGAAAGTGAAAGAGGAGAGGGTCCGCCCCAAAGGTAAGGGACAAAAGGGGAAAACGGACCCAGCTCAGGAATCCCTCGGGGTCGCCAACTCCCGAACTCACCAGCCGTGAGCCCCTGAGGGTGTAGCATTATCTAGGGTGCACCAGTAGTGGTGGGGCTACATACACCCTGCCTCCTTAAGGGCCTAGAGCACAAGGCAGGAGGTAAAAGGAAGAGAAAAAGAAGGCTGACCCCTCGCAGAAGGAGGGTATCAGAAAAGATGAGACAAGGGCCAATTAAGGCGGGAAAGGAAGTGACTCCCTAGGCCTCGGATGCCCTAATACCGTCGGGGTCGGAAGAGAACAAGAGTTGACGAAGTGAGGTCGACAGGAAAGAAGACAGAGGGGAGCCCGGCACAAGTAAGTGGAAGCAATGCCGGGCTCAGCTGGGGCCCCGTGGTCGCCAACCCACGCCCACTAGATGTGAGCCCCTGGGGGCGGACAAAAAGGGAAAACGGACCCAGCTCAGGAATCCCTCGGGGTCGCCAACTCCCGAACTCACCAGCCGTGAGCCCCTGAGGGTGTAGCATTATCTAGGGTGCACCAAAAGTGGTGGGGCTACATACACCCGGCCTCCTTGAGGGCCTTAAGCAGAAGGCAGGAGATAACATGAAAAGAAAAAGAAGGCTGACCCCTCGCAGAAGGAGGGAATCAGAAAAGATGAGACAAGGGCCAATTAAGGCGGGAAAGGAAGAGACTCCCTAGGCCTCGGACACCCTAATACCGTCGGGGTCGGAAGAGAACAAGAGTTGACCAAGGGAGGTCGACAGGAAAGAAGAAAGAGAGGAGCCGGCACAAGTAAGTGGAAGCAATGCCGGACTCAGCTGGGGCCCCGTGGTCGCCAACCCACAACCCACTAGATGTGAGCCCCTGGGGGGCACACTCCAAGAGAAGGTGTGCCACGGTTAGGTGGGCGCTGCAAGTACACACAGGGGGATCTTCTCGCTTCAGCAAGTGGGAGTGCGTAGCAATCCCATGGCCGATCCGGAGTCGACAGAGTACCACAGCTTCCTTCCGGAGAAATCGGAAGGAAGATTTCCACACCTTCGTTGTCTCCTTGATGCCTCTCAGTTTGTTGGGTGGAGGCGTGGCTCGCCATGCTTCCTCCCAATGCGACAGGATCGAATGCCGCAACTGAGAGCGCACATCACTAGCAGGCACCTTATATGGTAGCGAGGGCAGTGCGACTGCCTCTCTCGCCGCCTGATCAGCAAGCTCGTTTCCCGCAATACCCATGTGGCTAGGAAGCCACACAAAGGACACCCCGGCCCCAGCGGAACGCGAACTGACGAGCAAGTCGTGCACACGCTGGACCAACGGGTGCTTCGGGAAACACACATCGATCGCTTGCAGCGCACTCAGAGAGTCAGTACACACAAGAAAGTGCTGGTGATCGTCAGATAACGTGTACCGCAGAGCCTCTAAGATGGCATAGAGCTCCGCTGTGTACACGCCACAGGCATCGGGAAGTGAAAAGAGAAACCGACGATCTTCAACCACAAATGCACAGCCTACTTTCTCGTTTACCCTCGAACCGTCCGTGAATACAAGCCCTGATCCCCGATACCGGCTCACAACGGACTGGAACAGCCTCCGATGGACGGAGGAGTCAGTGTCCGACTTGGGGCCGGTGTGCAGATCCAGGATGATATCAGGGCGAGAGACCATCCACGGAGGGGCCTTGCTAGGTACTCGGACGATACAGGAGACAGAAGGAAATCGGAACTGACGGTATAAGTCATCCAAGCGAATCCCCGCCGGCCGAGTGGCTCGGGCGAGCGCATCATACAGCCGGCGATTCGGATTGGAAAACAAACATGGATAGCTTGGATGAAGGGGCATCTGTCGAATAGTTGCAGCATAGGTCAGCAGTACTTGTTGGCGCCTCAGGTGTAAAGGAGGTACGCCAGCCTCGGCGAGCAAGCTGACGACTGGGCTCGTCCGAAAGGCACCCGTCGCCAGCCTCACACCGCCGTGGTGGACACTGTCCAGTTTAACAAGCACTGACTTACGGGCCGAACCATATGCTACACTGCCATAATCCAATCGAGATAAAATCAGAGCCTTATAAAATCGTAGGAGCACCGCGCGGTCCGCCCCCCATGATGTGCCGCTAAGAAACCGCAACATGTTGAGTTTCTTAGCACAGGTAGTTTTCAAACACCGCACGTGTGGCTCCCACGTCAGTTTCTGATCGAAAAGGAGCCCAAGGAACCGGTACGCAGCAACGACCGGCAAAGCTACATCGCCCAAATAAAGCTCAGGATCAGGATGGAGAGTGCGCTTTCGGCAGAAATGGACAACCGAGGACTTAGCGGTAGAGAATCGAAAGCCATGCTCTAGTGTCCAGCGTTCCACTCTCCGAATAGCTTGTTGTAGCTGTCGTTCAGCGACCGCCATATTTTGCGCACTATAATGTAGAGCGAAGTCGTCTACATATAGCGACGGTACCACTGCTGGACCAGCAGCAGCGACTATACCGTTTATGGCAATCGCAAATAATGTTACGCTAAGCACCGATCCCTGTGGGACTCCGTTTTCCTGTATATGATATTGCGAATATGTCCCCCCTATTCGGACACGGAACAGGCGAAGGGACAGAAAATTCGCAATAAAAACCGGCAAGTTACCTCGGAATTTCCATTGATGCAGGGTAGAGAGGATGCCGTAACGCCAAGTGGTGTCATAGGCCTTCTCGAGATCAAAGAAAACAGCGACTAGGTGCTGTCTCCGGAGAAAAGCGTCCTGTATGGCAGTCTCCAGGCGTACCAGATGGTCGTTGGTACACCGAGACGCCCTGAAACCACACTGGTATTCAGACAGGAGTCCCCGTTTCTCCAGGACCCACACTAGGCGCCGATTGACCATCCTCTCAAAGAGCTTGCACAGACCGTTAGTGAGACAAATAGGTCTGTAACTCCCTGTCAATTTGGGATCCTTATCGGGCTTCAGGATAGGTATTATGATACCTTCCTGCCATTGCGCTGGAAACACGCCTTCCAACCAGATACGATTAAACACCCTGAGCAAATAACGAATGCTCTCAGCGTTAAGGTGTTTAAGCATCTGGTTGTGAATATTATCCGGGCCAGGAGACGTGTCCCTGCAGAGCGCCAGCGCTCCGCGGAGTTCCCACTCCGTAAAGGGCACGTTGTACTCCTCCGAAGCGCGGGAAGCAAAACTAAGATGGAACCGATCCGCTTCGCGCTTCAGGGCCACGAAGGCAGGGTCATAGTTATCGGAACCGGATATATCCGCAAAATACGAGGCGAGATGGTTTGCAACGCGATAAGGATCTGTAACCAATTCATTATCAATGGAAATTCCCGGTACAGTAGAAGATGTCTGAATTCCCGAAATGCGTCTTAGTTTAGTCCACACTTGAGAGGAGGGGGTATGTGCCGTAATAGAAGACACATACCGTTCCCAGGATTGTTTCTTACTCTGGCGAATAAGAATCCGTGCCTTGGCACGAAATTTCTTAAACGCCACCAAATTGGCCATGGTTGGACGCCGACGGTAGTGCTTATGAGCTCGACGACGGTCTCTTATTGCCGCTGCAATATCCTCTGTCCACCAAGGGACGAGTTTGCGACGAGGAGTCCCAGAAAAGGATGGAATGGACTCTTCGGCGGCAGCAAGAAGCACATCGGTGATGTGCTGTACCTCGTCATCGACGCTCCTGCAACCAAGATCAACGAACACAGCTCGTTCTTGAAACGAGGGCCAATTTGCCCGCTTAAACACCCAACGACTGGGGAACTCCACGGGCTTCTGGTTCAGAAGTGTAAGAACGATCGGGAAATGGTCACTGTCACAGAGGTCGTCGTGTACATTCCAACCAAATAGGGGGACCAGCGCACGGCTACACACACTCAAGTCAATGTGTGAGTACGTGCCGTGCGCTAAGCTAAAATGTGTAGCTTCCCCTGTATTTAATAGACATAAATCTAACCATTGAATTAAGCCCTCCACGTCCCTTCCTCTGGGGCAGGAAGATGGTGATCCCCAGTGGGGGTGATGAGAGTTGAAATCACCCACGAGTAGGAAAGGGACTGGAAGTTGATCAACAAGATCAAAGAAGTCATTAATATCAAGGGGCTGGTTCGGTGGAAGGTACACGTTACATACAGTTGTCATAGCAGGCAAGGACACGCGAACTGCAATAGCTTCCAGAGGAGTGTCGAGTGGAAACTCCTCACTATAGCAGTCAGAGCGAACGAAGGTACAAACGCCCCCGGAAGCCCGGGCGGCGTCTTGTCGCTCTTTAGAGTATAGTCGGAAACCTCTCAGAACAGTCTCGTGATCAGGTCTGAGGTTCGTTTCCTGTAGGCAGACTATACTCGCTGCGTATTGGGTAATAAGCTGACGGAGCTCTGTCAAATGCCTGTCATAACTGTTACAATTCCACTGTAACAGTGCCATTGTGTGGACTTAGGGAATAAGTTGGAGCAGCAAGCTACAACTTAAGACTCTGGAGGATCATCATCCACTACGTCGACTATAATCTCCATGTCCTCAGGCGAGGTCATGGAGTGACTCGACTCGGTGGAAGATTTCCTAAACGCAGTTCGGCGGCGGGGGGAACTCCGTGGGGAGCGCGTAGATCTGGGGACCGAAACGTCCCCAGGCGCAGAAGCATCCGCAGGTGTGGGCGCGGATGGCTTCCCCTTTTTTGGAGAAAGGGAATGCGTAGTGCGGGGTCCCTTCTTACCCGCCCCCGGCTCTTTAAGGTATATAGACGGGTCAGGAGCCGAAATCCTGACCCTGGTCGACGATGCCGCCTCCGCCGGCTTCGGCGCGGCTTTCGCCGACCGTTTGGGTGGGGAGAAAATCTTCGACTTCCTCCCGAGTGGGGAGTAAGTCTTCAACTTCCTCCCCTGCTGTGCGGGCGGAGCAGCCTTCGCTCGCACAGCCTTCGTGCTGGCCGAAGGTGGAGTTGAAGTCACCTTCGGGCTTTCAGTTAGAATCTTAGGAGCTGGTTTCGGAACAGGAAACTCAGTTGTAGGTTTCACAGCTGGTACAAAAGATGAGGTAGCCGGGACCAAATTTGGTATTATGGATGATGATGATGATGATAATTGTTGTTTTAAGGGGCCTAACATCTAGGTTATCGGCCCCTGATGGTTTGGGTGATCGTGAAGATGAAAATGAAAAGTGAACTTAAAACTAAAACTAACTACTAACCTACATACTAGAAGAAGAAATGGAAAACTAAAGGAGAATAAGGCAAATAAAAGGACAGAAGGAAAAGAAATGCCCTCAACCCTCGGAGAAGGCGGATTGAGGGACTTGGAAGGAAGGAGAGCCATGAAAGGCATATAGGAAAGTGAAAGAGGAGAGGGTCCGCCCCAAAGGTAAGGGACAAAAGGGGAAAACGGACCCAGCTCAGGAATCCCTCGGGGTCGCCAACTCCCGAACTCACCAGCCGTGAGCCCCTGAGGGTGTAGCATTATCTAGGGTGCACCAGAAGTGGTGGGGCTACATACACCCTGCCTCCTTAAGGGCCTAGAACACAAGGCAGGAGGTAAAAGGAAGAGAAAAAGAAGGCTGACCCCTCGCAAAAGGAGGGTATCAGAAAAGATGAGACAAGGGCCAATTAAGGCGGGAAAGGAAGAGACTCCCTAGGCCTCGGGTACCCTAATACCATCGGGGTCAGAAGAGAACAAGAGTTGACCAAGTGAGGTCGACAGGAAAGAAGACAGAGAGGAGCCCGGCACAAGTAAGTGGAAGCAATGCTGGACTCAGCTGGGGCCCCGTGGTCGCCAACCCACGCCCACAAGATGTGAGCCCCTGGGGGGTGGTATTATGGCTCTATAATCAATCGTTGGAGAAGGCGAAGTCGTGGTACGGTACTTCTTGCGGGCCTCCTGGTAGGTGAGACCATCCAGGGTTTTGATCTCCTGGATTTTCTTCTCACTCAGGAAGACAGGGCAGTTCCTGTCCCGAGGAGAATGAAATCCAGGGCAATTAGTGCACTGATAAGGTGTTGTGCACTCTTCCGCTTCGTGTGGTACCTTACCGCATGTGCCGCAGATTGCGGGGCTCGAGCATCGGGACAACATATGCCCGAACTTCTGGCACTTATAACACCTCATTGGTGGAGGGATATAAGGCCGTACGTCACAACGGTAACTTGTAACCTTGACTTTCTCCGGGAGCACCGAAAGCTCAAAGGAAATAATGAAAGCACCAGTATCTACGATTTGACCATTGACCTTGCGCGTAATGCGCCGGACATCAGTCACGTGACGGTGCCGCATATCCTCCTTGAGCTCCTCGTCAGTGTTCAGAATCAGGTCCCGGTGGAAAATAACTCCTCGGACCAGATTCAGGGACGTGTGTTTTTCCACATTGACGGGAATGTCGCCAAAGTGGTCACGTTGCAAAAGTTGTTCAACTTGCTCTCCAGTCCTAGTCTTGAGCAACAAGCTACCGTTCCTCATCTTTTGTACTTTCTCAAGCTAACCATAGACACCTTCTATGTGGCGAGAAAACAAAATACTCTTTACCAGCTTGAAATCACCCCCATCTGTTCTGGTAGCTACCAGAAACTTGGGGGTGTTAGTACCCAGATTTTCACGCACAGATTGTTCCCAGGGGGTTGATCCCTGTAGGGAATCAAATGTTAAAGATTTGGGTGTAGGACCACCCTGTTTTGGTGTAGGTCCACCCTGGTTGGGGATTTTTCTTTTGGAACCCATGGCCAGATCATCCTCCCCGAATGCCACCGACATCCGATCACGGGCCGTCACAGTAGGCGCTACCCAGCCAGGGCAAGGCCCGCCTAACTTGGAAGGCATGGCCCGGGGGTCCGATGTTTTACAATGCCGTATCGGCATGTACCCCTTGGCATATACTGGATTTTACAGCTCAGACATTCGGCTGTGCGGGGACCTGCGTAGTCAGGCGGATACTACTGAACGGGTACATGGCACACCCACCTGTCGGCGCGTCCAAGACCGGAACAGGCTTTCGAGCGTAGTCGCTAGCGTAAGTGGCCCATCCCCTAACAGCACGCACATATAGAAATTTTGGTTGCCAGACCCTGAAAGCAGTGACGGAAAGATGATGATGATGATGATAATTGTTGTTTTAAGGGGCCTAACATCTAGGCTATCGGCCCCTGATGGTGTGGGTGATCGTGATGATGAAAATGAAATTTAAACTTAAAACTAAAACTAACTAATAAGGAAAAGAGGAGAGGATTGGAGAGGAGAGGGGAGGGGAGAGAGGAGAGGGTCCGCCCCGAAGGGAAGGGACATAAGGGGAAAACGGACCCAGCTCAGGAATCCCTCGGGGTCGCCAACTCCCGAAGTCACCAGCCGTGAGCCCCTGAGGGTGTAGCATTATCTAGGGTGCACCCGAAGTGGTAGGGCTACATACACCCTGCCTCCTTAAGGGCCTTGAGCACAAGGCAGGAGGTAAAAGGAAAAGAAAAAGAAGGCTGACCCCTCACAGAAGGAGGGTGTCAGGAAAGATGAGACAAGGGCCAATTAAGGCGGGAAAGGAAGAGACTCCCTAGGCCTCGGATACCCTAATACCGTCGGGGTCGGAAGAGAACAAGAGTTGACCAAGTGAGGTCGACAGGAAAGAAGACGGAGAGGAGCCCGGCACAAGTAAGTGGAAGCAATGCCGGACTCAGCTGGGGCCCCGTGGTCGCCAACCCAGTGACGGAAAGAAGTGCGATATAACCTAATGAGAGTTATACCGCACGGGTGTATGTCTTTTAGAGCTGACTGTCAAACCCTCGAAAGGGGACCGTTCCGAGAAGCCCTTTTAGTCGCCTTTTACGACTGGCAGGGAGTACCGTGGATGTATTCGCTTCCTCCCACCCACTGGGGGTCCAATTCACAAAACAACGTGGAGTCCTTAAAGTATAGCCAAGGTCGCCCCTTTTAGTCGCCTCTTACGACAGGCAGGGGATACCGTGGGTGTATTCTAAACCCCCCACCCACAGGGGGAGACAGGAAAGAAGACAGAGAGGAGCCCGGCACAAGTAAGTGGAAGCAATGCCGGACTCGGCTGGGGCCCCGTGGTGCATTCTTGGAATACACGGTACGAGAGATTAAAATTTTGAATGCTTTTGCATGTTCTTTCCTTCCTCTTTGTCAAACACCAACAGTGATCTTCTATTTTCTCTTAGGTGTTCCGGTTGCTTATATCTTTTATGAGTCTGTTCCAGATATATATTCCATGACCCACCTAACGTCATATAGCAGCGAATATCTGAAGCTCTTCAACTCTTCCTCGTGCAAGAGGAATTCCTTCTCCATCTGGCCACCAGATCCTGTTACCATCGTCAGCTATTATCTCCATGAGCAAGAGAACTACGTCTACTCTTTTACTCACCATGCTGTGCTAGTATTATCTGTTATCAACTCTTTGAAGACCGGCTCAGCAAGAGAAGATCAATTTTTTGTTTTAAATTTGGCAATGTTTATATGTTCTCCTTTTGTCTCCTACCTCCACTCTTTTCCCTTCCTTGGACCCTCTGTGCTTCGATGAGCTGGTCTCACTTGTAAATCGGCAGTTGACTCATTCAGTTAGGGCTCACCTAGAGCCGGTCTCCTCAACCCAAGAGGAAAACTCTCTTCTACGCCATGTTGGCAAAGTAGTTATCGTCAAGGGGAACTTCACCTTCTACATGAAATCAAGATAAGTACCATCGTAAAGTTTTAACCTCATCTTCATGGTTTTAACTTTCACGTGCTTTTAAAGATGTTTTATAGACAGTGTGCGACTGCTTATTTTGGGGCAAAAATCATTCTTCGTGGGATTTGCCATGTTGAGCCTTTGTTTGTATAAGCCAACTTTACTAAAAAAAGAGCTTTTTCTTAAGCTATTCAAATGAGAAATCCTCTCACTACGTGGGATATTACCTAATACCCGCTGTCTATAATTCACCGAGCTAGTTCCTCCGTTGGATTTACATTAGCCCCAATTTTTCTACTGAGATCGTTCTGGAACCTTCTAGATTCTGTATTTCATCTACAAGTCCTGCCGTTATGAAATCTTCACTAACTTGTGAAAATGCTACTTAAAATTGAAGAATCTCACTTCGGAATTAAAGCTAAATAGCGAATTTACTTCCTCCGTTGGACATTTTATGGCGCATTTAATTGCAATCTACCATTTTCTCCAGCAATAGTCTTTTGTTCATCTAGTGCAACTAGTCATTTTTTTTTCAAATTGAAACAACTTGCTTTGCCATAAACTCTCGTGTTTCTATAGTGAACTTTTCATAAGTTTCAACGAACTATGGTGAAAACTAGTGCTTGCTCCACGTTTCTACCGCGTCGCGATCGTCCGTTTACATTAAATACGGCCATGAACATTGATCCTATATCCCAATGATCTTTCCTCAACCTTCTACTAACAACCCATATTAATAAAATTGTAACTTTTCTATAAGGTGTCACTCACGAAGTGCCCTTCCAACTTTGCTAGTTTAACATTAATTAATTTCTCCATAATTGTGTGTGTGATACACGTTTCAAATTCACATTGTTCCTTTCCTATAATCAGGGAAACCAATTCTTTAAACTCTTGAGCGAGTCATGTTCAGGTTTCACGAAATGGAAACTGTCCCATTTGGCTAGTGATTCCTACTCAAACTTGGGAAGTCTAGAACCTTCCTTTTAACTTTCTTCAGGTTTCACAGTAAGTGACCTGCCCTTATTTGCATAATAACCAACGTTAATTCTGTATAAATATAAGAAGTTGTAGGAACTTCTATCTTATTCTTCATGTTTTTCTTATTGTTATTTTAGAAGTTTTCACTTTTTCTAGAATATTCTCTCAGGAATTTCTTAAGGTACACTCTTTGTTCTCCAATTAACGTTCAAACTTTAATTACTTCATTGGTTATTTGTTTAAATCTTATAAAGATTTTAGAAACATGTAAGGTTTTAAACCTCATAAATTGTCAATTGCCTGGAGCAATCGTTTAATGTGAGGAGGTCTGCGACCCCATTTCTTAAAAAAGTTTAAATGAACTATGTTTGTCAAAATTATATTACATGCTTGTTAATTTCTTCAAACTTCTTAGAATTGTTTAATAAATTAAACATTTGTTTTTGGATTAATCATTTCTCTGATACTACAGTTAGGCAAGATCCTGGCTTTCCTAGCTCGTCCTAGGTTCATGCCCTCGTTCATACTCAATAAAGCTTTTACTATCAGTCTTGCCAGACCATCACCCTTCCCTATAGTACTTTTATACATGCTTGGGAGGAAATACACTAAAGCCTTTCTCTGGCAAATCGCCCAAGTCCTAGCTGTGTTTCCCGTCAGCTTAGACCAAGCTCTTACCCACTTTAGGTATCCGAGAGCGGATTTGCAGTTGCAACCGCCTCTAAGTGTATTGAAAGTCAAATTTATAACTTTTGTGGAACTCTCCTCCTATTTTTCTATCCTTTTTCTCCAATCCAAAATCTACTTCCTTCTCTTAATCATCTTCCCTTGGTGGGTGGGTTATTCCTTATCCAATAATCTACCCACCCCGTGGTCGCCAACCCACGCCCACAATATGTGAGCCCCTGGGGGATTACAAAATGCAATTGAAATTCAAAATACTCACTAAAAGGCCCAGGCACATGCATTGAAAGACTTACTAAAAAGCAATTTAGATTGTCAATCTTTACAAAATGCAATTGAGGTTGAAAACAATCGCGACATGTAATTTAGATCGAAAAAACATACAAAAACTACGTAGATTAAAAATGCCTTAAAAATCGCTAGAAGGGAATTTAGACACACGGTGAACCAAGTAACAAAAACAGTGCGGGAATCTTAAAGAGAAAAGTAAATTTAAGGAAAAGAGGAGTGGAGAGGAGAGGAGAGGGGAGAGAGGAAAAGGTCCGCCCCAAAGGGAAGGGACAAAAGGGGAAAACGGACCAAGCTTAGGAATCCCTCGGGGTCGCCAACGCCCGAACTCCCCAGCCGTGAGCCCCTGAGGGTGTAGCATTATCGACGGTGCACCAGAAGTGGTGGGGCTACATACACCCTGCCTCCTTAAGGGCCTAGAGCACAAGGCAGGAGGTAAAAGGAAAAGAAAAAGAAGGCTGACCCCTCACAGAAGGAGGGTATCAGGAAAGATGAGGCAAGGGCCAATTAAGGCGGGAAAGTGAAAGACTCCCTAGGCCTCAGATAACCTAATACCTTCGGGGTCGGAAGAGAACAAGAGTTGACCAAGGGAGGTCGACAGGAAAGAAGAAAGAGAGGAAGCCGGTACAAGTAATGTAAGCAATGCCGGACTCAGCTGGGGCCCCGTGGTCGCCAACCCACAACCCACTAGATGTGAGCCCCTGGGGGGAGAGGGAAGTGATACAGCCCCCTCCGGAAACCCCCCCGGGGGACTTAATAAGGCATCCCAGTCCTCCTGTGGAGGCTGGGGATATACATGTCACAGTTGGCGAGTCGCAGGACTCTATAGGGACGGCTGATGATGGAGGGGAAGGATCCGGGGAGAATCCCAAACAGCTACTCTGGACCTCATTGAGCCAATCACTGAAGTAGGCAGGCCCTATACACCTCCAACGATTGATCCAGATGAAGAACCCCGGATACCTGAAGAGGAAGGCCCCTGCCCCCGATTAGAAGAGGATGCATGGCGGGCACGTCTTCTAGACCAGGTCAAGAAAGGGGACTACTTGACTGGTTCGGGACCATCGGGGGCCCGGGAGGCGTCACGTCTATTAAAAGACGCGGCCCGTGGTGCCACCATCTCCCTCGCAGTGGTGGACACAGTGTATAGCGCGGTCCTCGACTTTCTGTTAGCCAACCAGAAGTCGAATGACGCCCCCGGCCATGACTCAGCAACTTCCCCTAGTGCCGTGCAAAACGGCAAGGGGAAGAAGAAGAAGCCCACCAGTAGGAGGGAGCGTGACAAGAAATACAAGTTTGCACGCACCCAGGACCTCTTCAAGAAAGACCCCGGCCTTCTTGCAAAGCACGTCCGCTTGGGCACGGATTTCACCCAGCCCCGTGCCCATGAGCTAGCCAGGTCTGATATTAAGGATTTATATCAAGCACTGTGGGGAACCAGTGTACCGACCAGGCTAGAAAACCCTGCCGAAGGGCCACCCCTGGGTTTCGACAGTTTCCTACCCGTTACAGTGGCAGACGTTAGTAAACGCCTGGCAGGGTTAAGAGGTCCGCAGCCCCCGGCCCAGACAAGATAACACGAGCGGCCTTGTCTGGGAAGGTTCAACATGGGCTGTTAGCCGGGTTATATAACTTAGTACTGGCCTCCGGTCATCTGCCGACCGCATGGAGGGAGAATAGAACCACGCTGATCCTTTAAGAAGGTAAGGATGCGACTAAGGACACTGACTACCGACCAATAACGATCAGTTCCCTCCTCAGTAGGCTCTTCTGGGGTATCGTAGATCAGAGGCTGCGCAGCGTGGTTCAAACAAGTCCTAGGCAGAATGGCTTCGTGGCGGAGGTGGGGTGCTAGGCCAACGTTGAAATCCTGGACCAGCTGACCCGTCTAATGAAATCTGAGACGGGCGACTTGGGAATAGTGCTCAATATCTCCAAAGCTTTCGATACTATCCCGCACGCGGCCATAGGACGTGCGTTAAAAAGAAAAGGGGTTCCCGAGCCCCTGGTCGCGTTGGTCCAATCCGGGTATAGAGATGCTACCACTTGTATATCCCACCCGGGAGGCGATATTATTATGAAACTTCAGCGAGGTGTTAAACAGGGCGATCCTTTATCACCCCTGCTATTCAATCTGGTTCTTGAACCATTGACTGAACGGCTGGAGTCCATGCCGGGCTTCCCTTTACCGGGAGGGCAGAACGTCTCCTACCTAGCCTTCGCCGATGACCTAGTTATTGTGGCATCGGACCCCCCGAAGGCGCAAAATCTTCTAGATGAGGTAGTTGAATACCTCGGTGCGCATGGCATGACATTATCGGTACCCAAGTCTATGGCATACCAGACAATTAAAACTAAAGGCTCTTGGTATCTAGAAGACCCCGGCATGGAAAAACATGGAGTACGCATCCGCGCAGCCACCGCGGATGACAGCTTCACCTATCTGGGGGTGAATTACTCCATCTGGTCCGGTATTGACCTGGTGAAACTCCGGGTCAATCTGAAAAATGTTATTAAAGGGTCGAACACCTCGCCCTAAAACTGCACCAGAAGCTCTGCCTGTTGCAGAATTACCTAGTCCCTGGATACCTTCACCCGCTGGTAATAGCTATGCCAGCTATCTCTCAACTGAGAGATATAAACCAAGAGCTGAGGGTATCTATCAAAAGATTAATGCACCTTCCTCAGTCTATATGTAACGGGGTGATATACTGTCGAAGGGGAGACGGGGGACTAGGTTTCCCTCGGCTACAGAATCTTGTGCCCCGAGTGGCACTACAAATGGGACTCCGTTTCCAGAACACAACGGATCCTGTTGTAGCAGCTCTGTCCGGATGTGCCAGTACTACTGCGAGTCTCCGTAGTCTGGCCCAATCCGTCCGACTCTTTTTCCCGTATACACAACGAGAATTGCGACAATACAAAAATCGCTGTGTAATGACAGAGCTGCAAACGTGGAGAGAGCTCGAGGCTCAGCGCAGGGCTGTGCCGACCCTCACCGGCGATAAGGTGGGTAACTCCTTCCTCAGGGATCCCACCTTACTAAAGCCTACTCGTTTTATCACAGCCCTGCAGCTACGGACGAATACCGCAGGCAACAAGACCAGCCTGAACCGAGCTTATCCACAGGCGGATCTGCGATGTCGCAGATGTGGGCTCAGGAAGGAGACCCTGGCACACATTCTCGGTGAGTGCACTGGCACGAAACCGGCGCGGATCCATAGGCACAATGAAATCAGGTATTTCATTGAAAATCAAGTAGTGAGGGAAGAGGCAGTAGAGATATCTAAAGAACCGTCACTCACTCTGGACGACGGGAGACGTCTCCAACCCGACCTGGTCGTGAAAACCGGGAAGGGGTCTTTGTGGTCGATGTAACAGTCCGCCACGAAGATGGGGATTATCTTCGCCGTGCACGAGTTGAGAAACAACGTAAATACGACGGCCTACTGCCTCAGCTCCAAACCACGTTTGGAGCAACTAGTGGGAAAGTGTTCCCCATTGTGGTGGGCTCTAGAGGGGCCATGCCGAAATCTACCCAGATGGCCCTTAAGCGCCTTGGCATTAGCCAGGTCGGCCATCTGAGGACTGTATCTCTTATGGCCTTGAGATCATCCATTGAGATATACCACGGGTTCATGGATTACGATAGGTTTTATACTCCCCCATGAACTCGGGCCCCTCGTCCCTGCAAGTCGGCCAACCTGCCACTCCCTTCTAATGTGTGACTGGACTCTGCCCTAATATTTTTAACTGACAAAGGGGCTGTCATGTTGTCTATTAAGACCTTCGTTGCAACATACCAACTGTTGCTAATCTGCTTCTGCTTTCTTCTTTTATAAATGACTGGAATTTTTCCTTCGTATTTTAATTAGGGAGTGGCAAGCGAGTTCACAAGGCTCTATACACCTTGTGAGCGGCGGGTGACAGTGGGAGCGGTCAGGTGGGTACCTCAGAGTAGGTTTTCCGTGGGCAATGTCCCCCGGTTTTTATTTAGGGGGATAGCTGAATCCCACTTCCCGTAAGGGACCCGTTGACCTAATTCTCCTGAGTTAGAGGTCCCCCTCCCACCTTGGCTAGTGAAGGCCGGCCGCTAAGGGCTGTGGTTCTCGTTCTTCCCATCCAGACGGGTTAGCGAAATGAGAGTAAGCAGCCCGTCTCCGCCAGCAGTCTCGATAGGGCATCTCGTCCTCCTGAGAAGGGAAAGAGGGAAGTCTCTCCCGGTCATTGGTCTGTGGCCGGTGGGCAGTATATAGCTTAGCTATTGCTCTCCATCCTTCCCGTATGCATGTGGTATGCTTGTGAGACAAGCTACTGGTGTCAGTTAACGATGCGAGTAACTATGACTCTCTTAAGGCAGCCTGGCTATTGCCCCCCACTCCTTCCCGTATGCAGGTGGTATGCTTGTGAGACAAGCCACTGGTGTGAGTTAACGATGCGAGTAACTATGACTCTCTTAAGGCAGCCTGGCTATTGCCTTCAATCCTTCCCGTATGCATGTGGTATGATGATGATAATTGTTGTTTTAAGGGGCCTAACATCGAGGTTATCGGCCTCTAATGATCTGGGTGATAGCGAAAATGATAATAAAATGGAAACCAGAACAACATTATCTGAAACGGAAAATACATACAAAAAGGAACTCCGATGGAAACAACTCACAATATGGTCTTACAAAAGGGAATTTAGAACGAAAAGAGTCATAAAAAGACTACATGGAAAAGTACCCACAAAACGTAGGCTAGATTCAAAATACATACAAAATGCAATGTAGCCTCGAAATACTTACAAAATGCAACTGAAATTCAAAATACTTACAAAATGCAAATGAGATCGAAAATACGTACAAAATGCAATTGAAATTCAAAATACTTACAAAATGCAATTGAAATTGAAAATGCTTACAAAATGTACGGTGATTCTAACGACTCATGTTGATTGACAATACTTTCAAAATGCAATTTAGATTGAAAATACTTGACAAAAAGTAATTTAGATTCAAAATACCCGCAAATTGCAAAATATGTGCAAAATGCCCACCAAACAAAATGCAATTTGGATTCAAAATTCGTGCGAAATGTGGCGTTGGTTGAAAATTCTTACAAAATGCAATTGAAATTCAAAAAACTCACTAAAAGGCCCGGGCACATGCATTAAAATACTTACTAAAAAGCAATTTAGATTGTCAATCTTTACAAAATGCAATTGAGGTTGTAAACAATCGCGAGATGTAATTTAGATCGAAAAAAAAAACAAAAAGCAACGTAGATGAAAAATGCTTTTAAAAAATCTTCAGAAGGTAATTTAGATACACGGTGAACCAAGTATCAAAAAGCAGTGCGGGAATCTTAAAGAGAAAAAGTAAATATAATGAAAAGAGGAGAGGAGAGGAGAGGAGGGGGGAGAGAGGAGAAGGTCCGCCTCAAAGGTAAGGGACAAAAGGGAAAACGGACCCAGCTCAGGAATCCCTATGGGGTCGCCAACTCCCGAACTCACCAGCCGTGAGCCCCTGAGGGTGTAGCATTATCTAGGGTGCACCAGAACTGGTGGGGCTACATACACCCTGCCTCCTTAAGGGCCTTGAGCACAAGGCAGGAGGTAAAAGGAAAAGAAAAAGGAGGCTGACCCCTCACAGAAGGAGGGTGTCAGGAAAGATGAGACAAGGGCCAATTAAGGCGGAAAAGAAGAGACTCCCTAGGCCTCGGATACCCTAATACCGTCGGGGTCGGAAGAGAACAAGAGTTGACCAAGTGAGGTCGACAGGAAAGAAGAGAGAGAGAGGAGCCCGGCACAAGTAAGTGGAAGCAATGCTTGACTCAGCTGGGGCCCCGTGGTCCCCAACCCAAGCCCACTAGAAGTGAGCCTCTGGGGGTGCATGTGGTATGCTTGTGAGACAAGCCACTGGTGTGACTTAACGATGCGAGTAACTATGACTCTCTTAATCCGACTGTACATCTAACAACTAACATCAAAAATAGAAGCCCAGAAGCATGAACTAATTAACGAAGAGAGAGAGAGAGAGAGTGATGTACAATAAGAGAGTTCCATCTGTGACGGGTCGGCCCAAGTGCTAGTAACTGAGATGGATTAACATAGTTACTCACAGGGAATCAGAATCATGAAAAATAGTAAAGGGGACATCTGGGGGATTGAGTACCTGGAGTAACCTTAACCTTCCACCGGGCTACTTTTTAAATTCATGATCCCTGTCAAAGGCCTTTGGTGTCAGGTTGGGGTTAAGAGGATCCTTCCTCTCCCGTCGCTGGAATCCATTGGCTAGCCTACCACTACGTCCACCCCTTCAGCAAGGGTACGTGCCGCCGGGAGAAGGTCCAAATCTACGATCGCTGGGACCGAGCTAACAGTTGAGGTGAAGGTCTGTCCTTGGGTCGCAGGTGGCAGCCCCACCGCAAGGACTCACCCCGTCCGAATTTGAAGGATTCTTCGGGGGACATATATCCCTTTGCTAAGAGTACAGAGAAGCCTCGGCTTTCTGATCGGATACCATGTCCCGGATCAGATCGACCATTAGGGAGTCATTGCAACGACAACAATGACAACTCCCCAATAGGGGAAGATGGCAAGAAAATGGAAGCCGAGGAAACAATACTAATACCATGGGAACCGAGAACCTGCTTTGCTTGCAACAATTGGTTCACAAGAGCTAAAGATCTAGTAGCTCACTCCGAGGATAACCATCCTGAGACGAAACTGATCTACAAATGTAAGGAATGCTCCAACACATGTAAGAAATTACATGGTGCAATTGTACATCAATCTAAATGCAAAGGAGAGACTGAAATCCAACCGGTCACATGTAAGATATGTGGTAAAGGATTCCAAACGGAAAGAGGTTTGACATTGCAGACAAACCACGAACATCCAAAAGAGAGAAACGAAGAGAGATTGGCAAAAGGTAAAGGAAAAAAGAAAGATAAATCACCCCGAAGATCTACACTCTGGACTGAAAAAGAAGATGAGATCTTAATCCAAAAATATCAGGAATTCACAAAGACAGGGAAATTACAAGGCTACTCAAAGTACATTGCTGAGAGCCTTCCCACTAAAACAGATCGACAGGCCAGAGACAGGACCCTTACCATAAAAAGGTGTGGAAGTATTGAAGAAGATGCCACCAGGATCCGAGCATCTACATCAGGACAGGACAAAAATGCAAATCAATCAGCCAGCAGATCTGAAGAAGATGCCACCATCGCAAAACCATCTACGTCAGGACAATACATCAGAGAGAATTTGCCAGTTGAGGACCTGGGAACTACACTCATCGGAGAAGGTAAGGAGACCTCTGGGGAATTGAGTACCTGGAGTAACCTTACCATAAATCCTTCAACAGAAGAAAAACATCAAGCAGATGAGAAAGAAGAAATGGATACTGACACCAAGATCTACAAAGAAGAAGGAATTGTACAGCTAACCAAGGGAAAAGGAGAAGAAGAGGAAGAAATTGGAACTACACTCATCATTAGGAAAGTTAAGGAGACCTCTGGGGGATTGAGTACCTGGAGTAACCTTAACATGAAACCTCTAACAGAAGTAGAGCTACAAGCAGATGAGAAAGAAGAAACAGATATTACCGTCATCACTTCCGAAGAAGAAGAAGAAGAAGAAAATGTACAACCCACGGAAATCCAGGAAACTCAACAGGGAAACGACACTCTCTACGTAGATATTGGACGAGGCAGCTCGATTGAAGAAAGAGAGAGGCTCTCCCAACCCGCGAACATCCATCTTGACAAAGTAGCACGACACCAGAAGGAGGAATTGGCATTAGACTCTCCTCATCCAGAATCTGCAGAATTATGGAGAGAGATTTTATCTCGAATCAAGGGTGTAACACAGATATGTGATATTGGGAAACAACTAATCGAAATCGCAGAGAACCCAGGGAATATTTCAGATGAAATAGAAGATCTAATAGGAGAACTAACGTCAAAGATCATCCAGGTTACGCCAAAAGAAGAGAAAATAACAACAAACAGAGTTAAGAGAAAGCAGTCTAAGAGATCTCATAGAACTAGAAATAAGGTCCAAAGATACGCAAAAACCCAAGAGTTGTATAAGAGGAACCCTTCGCGTCTAGCACAACTCGTTCTAGATAATAATCTACCGGGGCTGATAGTCTCAAATCAAGCTGTAGATCAGCCACCTGAAGAAGAAACTATACAACTATATAGGAATCTATGGGAATCTCCGGGATCATGCACTTTAGACCTCACCCCAGCTTCGGAAATTAAACCGAGGGATATACAACTAATTAAGGAAAGTGAAGTTTCAGCGAAACTCAGAAAACTCAAACCAGGAGGTGCCCCAGGCCTCGATGGGGTTATTAAGAAGGGCCTAATGAGCTACCAAAACATCGTAGGAAGTCTAACTGTTCTCTTCAATATCATACACCACCGAGGGATATATCCGAAATCGTGGAAACTACATCGAACCACATTAATACCTAAACCTGGAAAGGACCTTCAGGACCCAGCGAATTGGAGACCAATTACTATAGCTTCTCTGTTAGCACGGATGTTTAGCGGTATAGTAGAGAATAGGCTCAGCGATACTGTCACAATCTCTGACCGTCAAAGAGGTTTCCGACCCGGAAACGGATGTTTTGTAAACGCTACCATCCTGGACGAAACGATCCGTTTGGGGAAGAAATCAGAATCAGTAGGAGTACAGCTAGACGTATCGAAAGCCTTCGATACCGTCAACCACGAAGCTATATGGAAGACACTTGAACATCAAGGAGTCCCCTTACATCTTCGCCTACTGATCAAGGAAATATACACGGGTTGCACAACTAGACTCGATAGGTTCGACGAAGAGATTAGGATAAATCGTGGAGTGAAGCAAGGAGACCCCCTCTCGCCACTACTCTTCAACATCGTTCTAGATCCGGTCAAGAAAGCTGAAGAATCAGGAATGGGATTTGAGGTTGGAACGCAGAAAATTGCAGCTATGGCATATGCGGATGATATTACACTATTCGCAAAGAATAGTTCCGAAATGCAAACTCTCCTGGACATCACAGGAGAAGCACTTAATAGCACAGGGATGAAAATCTCGGCAGCGAAATGTGGCGGTTTCCAAGTTAAAAAGAAGGGTGACGCCTGGATTGCTATAGATACTTAACTATCAATTAATGGGCAGTCTCTACCATCTTACGACGTCGATCAACCCTTCAACTACTTGGGATTAACCTACAATTTAGCTAGAGGTTTTTATAACAAGGAACATCTAAACATCCTAGCAGAATGCGCACAATGTGTACGTAAACTAACGTTGAAACCACAGCAGTAAGTACAACTACTGATGCAATACATCGTTCCAATCTTCACTCATCGTTTCACCATCAACCTACCTTCTTCTAATAATTTGAGAGAAATAGATACAACGCTACGGGTAGAAGTAAAGCGCATGCTACACTTGATAAATGGAACCACGGACTGCTTACTATATGCCAGGAAACGGGATGGAGGCTTAGGATTCCCCGCGTTAACAACACAGCTGAAGATAACAGCTCTTCGGGCAGGACGAGAAATAACATCATCATCCGATAATTTCCTCAAAGAATTAGCTAAGACGGGAAAATGGAACGAAAAACTAAAAACCACAGCTAGACAGTTGGGACTGGGTTTCCCAGTTACATCAAGGGAGATAGAGCAAAGGAAACGACAGATGAAACTGCAAACCATACATGATTGGATAGATCAACCCTCACAAGGTGTTGGGAGTAAATCTTTCAAAGATGACCCTTACGGAAATCACTGGCAGCTGAAACAAGATACACTACAAGCGGGTCAATTCATCGACGCCCTCAAATTGAGATCCAAACACGTATGGAACAAGAGTAGCTATCAATAGAGCAACCAGATCAGGAGTCGTGAACTGCCGTAGATGTAAGGACAAACCTGAGACTTTATGACACGTGTTTGGAGAGTGCATCGCGGGAAGAAGAGCTAGGATCGAGAGACGCAACTTGGTGGCAGGAGAGATAAGGGACGAGTGCCTAAGTAAAGGCTCCATAGTGGCGGTAGAACAAACTTTCACCACGAACGAAGGAGAACTACTGAAACCGGATCTGGTCATTAAACAACGAGATTCCACCTTCATAGGAGATGTCACTGTAACCTTCGAAAATGGAGATTCACTCAATCGCGCCGCAATGAACAAGGTGACGAATTATACCCGACTCCTCCCAACAGTATGTAGAGACTTTGATACGACTAGGGAAGTCATCCCTATCGTCATAGGATCAAGAGGAGCACTACCGAAGAACACCATCACGAACCTGAAGAAAATAGGTATAAGAGATAGGAACATTTTGTTAGATTTAGCTCTCACCACTCTCAGAACTAGCATATATCTAGCTAGATGTCACTAAGATTATGGTTAATTCTGTAACTCGGAGGGGGGGATGAATTGTAAATATAATGTTTCTTTCCAGATTAACTTTCTTAAAATAATTTAAATGTAATGGGCTTTCAAAATTAAAAATTTGTTATATATAATACTAAAAACTTTGAATTATAAATTTGATTAACTTTTTTAATTTATATTTGCATTCTTTATTATTAATGTTTCTCTCCTTTTTCAAAATTATTAATTTTTAATTATATACAATTCGTCCTTAATTCCATACGATATTAGTATTTACTCTACCTTACCCACATGAAAGGGAAAATAAATTATCTGTAACTTTCTTTTTCAATTGTAAATTTAAACAATATGTAAAAGTGTATTGAACATTTGTACTTTGTATTTTTGGAAATAAAGATCATTAAATGAATATAAAGCAAGCTTATAGGACTGAGTCTCAAACGTTAGGCGGGAATAATTAATAGTAATAGTAACAGCCTAGCTATTGCTCTCACTCCTTCCCGTATGCATGTGGTATGCTTGTGAGACAAGGCACTGGTGTGAGTTAACGATGCGAGTAACTATGACTCTCTTAAGGCAGCCTAGCTATTGCTCTCTGTCCTTCCCGTATGCATGTGGTATGCTTGTGAGACAAGCCACTGGTGTGAGTTAACGATGCGAGTAACTATGACTCTCTTAAGGCAGCTTAGCTATTGCTCTCAATCCTTCCCGTATGCATGTGGTATGCTTGTGAGAGAAGCCACTGGTGTGAGTTAACGATGCGAGTAACTATGACTCTCTTAATCCGACTGTACTTCTAACAACTAACATCAAAGATACAAGCCCAGAAGCATGAACAAATTAACGAAGAGAGAGAAGATGTACATAAGAGAGTTCCATCTGTGACGGGTCGGCCCAAGTGCTAGTAACTGAGATGGATTAACATAGTTACTCACAGGGATCCAAATCATGAATAATAGTAAAGGGGACCTCTGGGGGATTGAGTACCTGGAGTAACCTTAACCTTCCACCGCGCTATTTTTTAAAAAATTCATGATCCCTGTCAAAGGCCTTTGGTGACAGGTTGGGGTTAAGAGGATCCTTCCTCTCCCGTCGCTGGAATCCATAGGCTAGCCTACCACTACGTCCACCCCTTCAGAAGGGTACGTGCCGCCGGGAAAAGATCCAAATCTACGATCGCTGGGACCGAGCTAACATTGGAGGTGAAGGCCTGTCCTTGGGTCGCAGGTGGCAGCCCCACCGCAAGAACTCACCCCGTCCGAATTTGAAGGATTCTTCGGGGGACATACATCCCTTTGCTTAGAGTACAGAGAAGCCTCGGCTATCTGATCCGATACCATGTCCCGGATCAGATCGACCATTAGGGAGACATGGCAACGACAACATTGACAAAACCCAAATAGGGGAAGATGGCAAGAAAATGGAAGCTGAGGAAATAATACTGATTCCATGGGAACCGAGAACCTGCTTAGCTTGCAACAACTGGTTCACAAGAGCTAAAGATCTAGTAGCTCACTCCGAGGATAACCATCCTGAGACGAAACTGATCTACAAATGTAAGGAATGCTCCAACACATGTAAGAAATTACATGGTGCAATTGTACATCAATCTAAATGCAAAGGAGAGACTGAAATCCAACCGGTCACATGTAAGATATGTGGTAAAGGATTCCAAACGGAAAGAGGTTTGACATTGCAGACAAACCACGAACATCCAAAAGAGAGAAACGAAGAGAGATTGGCAAAAGGTAAAGGAAAAAAGAAAGATAAATCACCCCGAAGATCTACACTCTGGACTGAAAAAGAAGATGAGATCTTAATCCAAAAATATCAGGAATTCACAAAGACAGGGAAATTACAAGGCTACTCAAAGTACATCGCTGAGAGCCTTCCCACTAAAACAGATCGACAGGTCAGAGACAGGACCCTTACCTTAAAAAGGTGTGGAAGTATTGAAGAAGATGCCATCAGAATCCGAGCATCTACATCAGGACAGGACAAAAATGAGAATCAACCAGCCAGCAGATCTAAAGAAGATGCCACCATCACAAAACCATCTACGTCAGGACAAGACATCAGAGAGAATTTGCCAGTGGAGGACCTGGGAACTACACTCATCGGAGAAGATAAGGAGACCTCTGGGGAATCGAGTACCTGGAGTAACCTTAACATAAACCCATCAACAGAAGAAAAACATCAAGCAGGTGAGAAAGAAGAAAGGGATACTGTCACCAAGATCAACAAAGAAGAAGGAATTGTACAGCTAACCAAGGGAAAAGAAGAAGAAGAAGAAGAAATTGGAACTACACTCATCAGAGGAGTTAAGGAGACCTCTGGGGGATTGAGTACCTGGAGTAACCTTAACATAAAACCTCTAACAGAAGAAGATCTACAAGCAGATGAGAAAGATGAAACAGATATTACCATCATCATTTCCCATGGAGAAGCAGAAGAAGAAGAAGAAGAAGAAGAAAATGTAAAACCTACGGAAATCCAGGAAACTCAGCAGGGAATTGATAGAAATGATAGAAAATCCATAATAACAACAGTGGATATTGAAGGAGGCAGCTCGATAGAAGAAAGAGAAAGGCTCTCCCAACCCGCGAACATCCATCTTGACGAAGTAGCACGACACGAGAAGGAGGAATTGGCATTAGACTCTTCTCAACCAGAATCTGCAGAATTATGGAGAGAGATTTTATCTCGAATCAAGGGTATAACACAGATATGTGATATTGGGAAACAACTAATCGAAATCGCAGAGAACCCAGGGAATATTTCAGATGAAATAGAAGATCTAATAGGAGAACTAACGTCAAAGATCATCCAGGTTACGCCAAAAGAAGAGAAAATAACAACAAACAGAGTTAAGAGAAAGCAGTCTAAGAGATCTCATAGAACTAGAAATAAAGTCCAAAGATACGCAAAAACCCAAGAGTTGTATAAGAGGAACCCTTCGCGTCTAGCACAACTCGTTCTAGATAATAATCTACCGGGGCAGATAGTCTCAAATCAAGCTGTAGATCATCCACCTGAAGAAGAAACTATACAACTATATAGGAATCTATGGGAATCTCTGGGATCATGCATATTAGACCTCACCCCAGCTTCGGAAATTAAACCGAGGAACATACAACTAATTAAGGAAAGTGAAGTTTCAGCGAAACTCAGAAAACTCAAACCAGGAGGTGCCCCAGGCTTCGACGGGGTTATTAAGAAGGGTCTAATGAGCTACCAAAACATCGTACAACTGTTCTCTTCAATATCTTATACCACCGTGGGATATATCCGAGATTGTGGAAACTACATCGAACCACATTAATACCTAAACCTGGAAAGGACCTTCAGGATCCAGCAAATTGGAGACCAATTACTATAGCTTCTTTGTTAGCACGGATGTTCGGCGGCATAGTAGAGAATAGGCTCAGCGATACTGTCACAATCTCTGACCGTCAAAGAGGTTTCCGACCCGGAAATGGATGTTTTGTAAACGCTACCATCCTGGATGAGACGATCCGTTTGGGGAAGAAATCAGAATTAGTAGGAGTACAGCTAGACGTATCGAAAGCCTTCGATACCGTGAACCACGAAGCTATATGGAAGACACTAGAACATCAAGGAGTCCCCTTACATCTTCGCCTACTGATCAAGGAAATGTACACGGGTTGCACAACTAGACTCGATAGGTTCGACGAAGAGATTAGGATAAATCGTGGAGTGAAGCAAGGAGACCCCCCTCTCGCCACTACTCTTCAACATCGTTCTAGATCCGGTCATCAAGAAAGCTGAAGAATCAGGAATGGGATTTGAGTTTGGAACACAGAAAATTGCAGCAATGGCATAAGCGGATGATATTACACTATTCGCAAAGAATAGTTCCGAAATGCAGACTCTCCTAGACATCACAGGAGAAGCACTTAATAGCACAGGGATGAAAATCTCGGCGGCGAAATGTGGCGGTTTCCACGTTAAGAAGAAGGGTGACGCCTGGATCGCTATAGATACTAAACTATCAATTAATGGGCAGTCTTTACCATCTTACGACGTTGATCAACCCTTCAACTACTTGGGATTAACCTACACTTTAGCCAGAGGTTTTTATAACAAGGAACGTCTAAACATGATGATGATAATTGTTGTTTTAAGGGGCCTAACATCTAGGTTATCGGCCCCTGATGGTTTGGGTGATCGTGAAGGTGAAAATGAAATGCAAACTTAAAACTAAAACCAACTACTAACCTACATACTAGGGCAAATTAAGGACAGGAGGAAAAGAAATGCCCTCAATCCTCGAAGAAGGCGGATTGAGGGTCTTGGAAGGAAGGAGAGCCATGAAAGGCAGATAGGAAAGTGAAAGAGTAGAGGTTCCGCCCCATAGGTAAGGGACAAAAGGGGAAAACGGACCCAGCTCAGGAATCCCTCGGGGTCGCCAACTCCCGAACTCACCAGCCGTGAGCCCCTGAGGGTGTAGCATTATCTAGGGTGCACCAAAATTGGTGGGGCTACATACACCTGGCCTCCTTGAGGGCCTTAAGCAGAAGGCAGGAGATAACATGAAAAGAAGAAGAAGGCTGACCCCTCGCACGAGGAGGGTATCAGAAAAGATGAGACAAGGGCCAGTTAAGGCGGGGAAGGAAGAGACTCCCTGGGCCTCGGATACCCTAATACCGTCAGGGTCAGATGAGAACACGAGTTGACCAAGTGAGGTCGACAGGAAAGAAGACTGAGAGGAGCCCGGCACAAGTAAGTGGAAGCAATGCCGGAATCAGCTGGGGCCCCGTGGTCGCCAACCCACGCCCACTAGATGTTAGCCCCTGGGGTAAGAGTAACTATGACTCTCTGATCTACGATCAGCTGCCCAGCGTGGTTCAAACAATTCCTAGGCAGAAGGGCTTCGTGGCGGAGGCGGGGTGCTTCGCCAACGTACAAATCCTGGACCAGCTGACCCGTCTAATGAAATCTGAGACGGGCGGCGAGGGAATAGTGCTCGATATCTCTAAAGCTTTCGACACTATCCCACACGCGGCAATAGGACGTGCATTAAAAAGAAAACGGATACCCGAGCCCCTGGTCGCGTTGGTCCAATCCGGGTATAGGGAGGCTACCACTCGTATATCCCACCCGGAAGGCGATATTATTATGAAACTCCAGCGAGGTGTTAAGCAGGGCGATCCATTATCACCCCTGCTATTCAATCTGGTTCTTGAACCACTCATTGAACGGTTGGAGTCCATGCCGTGTTTCCCGTTACTGGGAGGGCAGAACGTCTCCTGCCTAGCCTTCGCCGATGACCTAGTTATTATGGCATCGGAACCCCGAAGGCGCAAAATCTTCTAGATGAGGTAGTAGAATACCTCGGCGCGCATGGCATGACATTATCGGTATCCAAGTCTATGGTATCTAGAAGACCCCGGCATGGAAAAACAAGGAGTACGCATCCGCGCAGCCACCGCGGATGACAGTTTCACTTATCTGGGGGTGAATTACTCCATCTGGTCCGGTATTGACCTGGTGAAACTCCGGGTCTATCTGAAAAATGTTATTAAAGGGTCGAACACCTCGCCCTAAAACCGCACCAGAAGCTCTGCCTGCTGCAGAACTACCTAGTCCCCGGATACCTTCACTCGCTGGTAATAGCCATGCCAGCAATCTCTCAACTGAAAGATGTAGACCAAGAGCTGAGGGTATCTATCAAAAGATTAATGCACCTTCCTCAGTCTATCTGTAACGGGGTGATATACTGTCGAAGGGGAGACGGGGGACTAGGTTTCCCACGGCTACAGAATCTTGTGCCCCGAGTGGCACTACAAATGGGAGTCAGTTTCCAGAACACAACGGATCCTGTTGTAGCAGCTCTGTCCGGATGTGCCAGTACTACTGCGAGTCTCCGTAGGCTGGCCCAATCCTCCGACTCCCTTTCCCGTATATACAGCGAGAATTGCGACAATACAAAAATGGCTGTGTTAAGACAGAACTGTAAACGTGGAGTGATCTCGAGGCTCATGGCAGGGCTGTGCCGACCCTCACTGGCGATAAGGTGGGCTACTCCTTCCTCAGGGATCCCACCTTACTAAAGCCAACTCTATTTATCACTGCCCTGCAGCTACGGACGAATACCGCAGGCAACAAGACCAGCCTGAACCGAGCTTATCCACAGGTGGATCTGCGATGTCGCAGATGTGGGCTCAGGAAGGAGACCCTGGCACACATTCTCGGCGAGTGCACTGGCACGAAACCGGCGCGGATCCACAGGCACAATGAAATCAGGGATTTCATTGAAAAACAAGTAGTGAGGGAAGAGGCAGTAGAGGTATCTAAAGAACCGTCACTCACTCTGGACGACTGCAGACGTCTCCAACCCGATCTGGTCGTGAAAAACCGGGAGGGGATCTTTGTGGTCGATGTAACAGTCCGCCACGAAGATGGGGATTATCTTCGCCGTGCACGAGTTGAGAAACAACGCAAATATGACGGCCTACTGCCTCAGCTCCAAAACACGTTTGGCGCAATTAGAGGGGAAGTGGTGGGCACTAGAGGGGCCATGCCGAAAGCCACCCAGGTGGCCCTGAAGCGCCTCGGCATTAGCCAGGTCGGCCATCTGAGGACTATATATCTCATGGCCTTGAGATCATCCATAGAGATATACCACGGGTTCATGGACTATGACAGATTTTATACTCACCGATGAACTCGGGCCCCTCGTCCCTGATAGTCGACCAAGCTGCCACTCCCTTTTGAATTGTGACTGGGCTTTGCACTACTATTTTAACTGACAAAGGGGCTGTCATGTTTGTCTGCTGAGACTTTCGTTGCAACAAACCAACTTTTGCTAATCTGCTTCTGCTTTCTTTTATAGATGACTGGAAATATTCCCTTTGTATTTTAATTAGGGAGTGGCAAGCGAGTTCACAAGGCTCTATACACCTTGTGAGCGGCGGGTGACCGTGGGAGCGGTCAGGTAGGTACCTCCGAGTAGGTTTTCCCTGGGCAATGTCCCCCGGTTTTTATTTAGGGGGATAGCTGAATCCCACTTCCCGTAAGGGACCCGTTGTCCTAATTCTCCTAAGTTAGAGGTCCTCCTCCCACCTTGGCTAGTGGAGGCCGGCCGCTAAATGCTGCGGTTCTCGTTCTCCCATCCAGACGGGTTAGCGAAATGAGAGTAAGCAGCCCGTCTCCGCCAGTTCTCTCGATAGGGTACCTCGTCCTCTTGAGAAGGGAAAGAGGGAAGTCTCTCCCGGTCATTGGTCTGTGGCCGGGGGGCAGTATATAGCCTAACTATTGCTCTCAATCCTTCCCGTATGCATGTGGTATGCTTGTGAGACAAGCCTCTGGTGCGAGTGAACGATGTGAGTAACTATGACTCTCTTAAGGCAGCCTAGCTATTGCTCTCATCCTTCCCGTATGCATGTGATATGCTTGTGAGGAAAGCCACTGGTGTGAGTTAACGATGCGAGTAACTATGACTCTCTTAAGGCAGCCTAGCTATAGCCCTCACTCCTTCCCGCATGCATGTGGTATGCTTGTGAGACAAGCCACTGGTGCGAGTTAACGATGCGAGTAACTATGACTCTCTTAAGGCAGCCAAGCTACTACCCTCACTTCTACCCGAATTCATGTGGTAAGCTTGCAAGACAAGCCACTGGTGTGAGTTAACGATGCGAGTAACTATGACTCTCGTAAGGCAGCCTAGCTAAAACCCTCACTCCTTCCCGTATTCATGTGGTATGCTTGTGAGACAAGCCACTGGTGTGTGTTAACGATGCGAGTAACTATGACTCACTTAAGGGAGCCTAGCTATTGCTCTCAATCCTTCCCGTATGCATGTGATATGCTTGTGAGACAAGCCACTGGTGTGAGTTAACGATGGGAGTAACTATGACTCTCTTAAGGCAGCCTTGCTATTGCTCTCAATCCTTCCCGTATGCATGTGGTATGCTTGTGTGACAAGCCACTGGTGTGAGTTAACGATGCGAGCAACTATGACTCTCTTAAGGCAGCCTAGCTATTGCTCTCAATCCTTCCCGTATGCATGTGGTATGCTTGTGAGACAAGCCACTGGTGTGTGTTAACGATGCGAGTAACTATGACTCTCTTAAGGCAGCCTAGATATTGCTCTCAATCCTTCCCGTATGCGTGTGGTATGCTTGTGAGACAAGCCACTGGTGTGTGTTAACGATGCGAGTAACTATGACTCTCGTAAGGCAGCCTAGCTATTACCCTCTCTCCTTCCCGTATGCATGTGGTATGCTTGTGAGACAAGCCACTGGTGTGAGTTAACGATGCGAGTAACTCTGACAGTCTTAACTCCGATTGTACTTCAAACATCATGGCTACAATCCCAGAAGCATGAACTAATTAACGAAGAGAGAGAAGATGTACATAAGTGTGCCATCTGCGACGGGTCGGCCCAAGTGCTAGTAACTGAGATGGCTTAACACAGTTACTCACAGGGAACCAAATTATGAATAATAGTAAAAGGGACCTCTGGGGGATTGAGTACCTGGAGTAACCTTAACCTTCCACCCTGCTATTTTTAGCCTATTTTCAATTTTGAAAAAATAGGCTTATAAGATCACCTTTTTGTCCGTGTGTGTGTGCGTGCGCGCGCGTGTGTGTGTGTGTGTGTGTGTCCCCCTAATAAAATCTAAACGGATGGAGCGATTTCAAAAAAAACTCGGTAAGTTTATAGCACTATTCCCGGCGACCTCGACCGTGTCCTTCAAATTTTGTTACGTCTCACCAATCCAACATGGCGGCTGTGCGAAATATTTCACTAGCATTCAATATCTCCGAAACTATCACTGATATCGCCCTGAAATTGTGAACGGTGATAAAGGGCACTACTAAATGTTTACCTATGAGACTTTCAAAAACCTGGTGACTACAAAACCAACATGGCGGCCAAGCGAAGTTGAGACTTTTAAATAGACTTTTCTCGCGAATTAACTATGCAAACGTAATGAAACTCGGTACAGCAAATGTTTATACACATTGTAATGCACTGAGTCGAATTTAGTTCAATTGTTTACATAACCTCAAAATGGCGGCTGTGCGAAATATTTAAACTGACATTCTATATCTCCGAAACTGTTACAGATATCACCCTGCAATTTTGTACGGTGATAAAGGGTACTGATACAAGTTTACTTATGCCTATTTCATAAACCTGTTAAGTACACAACGAACATGGCGACCAGGCGAATTTAAATATTTTAATAGACACTTCTCTTGATTTAACTCTCTGAGCGCAGTGAAATGTGGTACAGTAAATGATTTTGCACATTGTAATGCACTGCCATCTAATTTAATTCAATTGTTTACATAACCTCAAGATGGCGGTTGTGCGAAGTTTTGAAATTAAGTTTTTATTTCTTGTGTCGTAATCGTGCGATCGAAGTGAAAGTTTGAATAATGAACCTAGGCAATAATTGTCCTTGAATGGTACATAACTCTATAGCCTATACATATAACAATCCTAAATGGCGAGCTTCCGAAATATTTAAACGGTTCTCATTATCTATGAATCTTTTACAGCAACCAAACTGATTTTTTTATGTTCATAGAGACTATGAACATATGTTCACCTATAGGACTTTCAGTAGCCTGGTGAGCACAAATCCAACATGGCGGCGACGCGAAGTATAAATATTTAAATGGACGTTTCTCGCGAATTAACTATCCGAGTGCCGTGAAACGTCGCACGTTAAATGCTTATAAAAATGTTGATCCAATGGCATCTAATTTATGATGATGATAATTTTTGTTTTAAGGGGCCTAACATCTAGGTTATCGGCCCCTGATGTTTTGGATGATCGTGAAAAGGCGGATTGAGGGACTTGGAAGGAAGGAGAGCCATGAAAGGCATATAGGAAAGTGAAAGAGGAGAGGGTCCACCCCAAAGGTAAGGGACAAAAGGGGAAAACGGACCCAGCTCAGGAATCCCTCGGGGTCGCCAACTCCCGAACTCACCAGCCGTGAGCCCCTGAGGGTGTAGCATTATGTAGGGTGCACCAGAAGTGGTGGGGCTACATACACCCTGCCTCCTTAAGGGCCTAGAGCACAAGGAAGGAGGTAGAAGGAAGAGAAAAAGAAGGCTGACCCCTCGCAGAAGGAGGGTATCAGGAAAGATGATGATGATGATGATGATAATTGTTGTTTTAAGGGGCCTAACATCTAGGCTATCGGCCCCTGATGGTGTGGGTGATCGTGAAGATGAAAATGAAATTTAAACTTAAAACTAAAACTAACTAATAAGGAAAAGAGGAGAGGATTGGAGAGGAGAGGGGAGGGGAGAGAGGGGAGGGGAGAGAGGAGAGGGTCCGCCCCAAAGGGAAGGGACAAAAGGGGAAAACGGACCCAGCTCAGGAATCCCTCGGGGTCGCCAACTCCCGAACTCACCAGCCATGAGCCCCTGAGGGTGTAACATTATCTAGGGTGCACCAGAAGAGGTGGGGCTACATACACCCTGCCTCCTTAAGGGCCTAGAGCACAAGACAGGAGGTAAAAGGAAGATAAAAAGAAGGCTGACCCCTCGCAGAAGGAGGGTATCAGAAAAGATGAGACAAGGGCCAATTAAGGCGGGAAAGGAAGAGACTCCCTAGGCCTCGGATACCCTAATACCGTCGGGGTCAGAAGAGAACAAGAGTTGACCAAGTGAGGTCGACAGGAAAGAAGACGGAGAGGAGCCCGGCACAAGTAAGTGGAAGCAATGCCGGACTCAGCTGGGGCCCCGTGGTCGCCAAACCACGCCCACAAGACGTGAGCCCCTGGGGGGGGCATCTAATTTATTTCAATTGTTTGCATAATCACAAGATGGCTGCTGTGCGTAATTTTAAAATCTCGTTTTTACTTCTTGTGTTCTAATCATGCGATTGAAGTTTGAATACCACACGTACACAATAATCTTAATGTAATAGTACAAAAATAAAAATCCAACCTGGCGACCATCTTAAATATTTAGACGGTTCTCAATATCTACGAATCTGTTACAGCAATTAAACTGAAATTTTGTAAGTTGATAGAGTCAATTAACATGAGCAGGATATATGAAAATAGGCTGTATAGTTCTTCACGGAACTACTTGTTAAAATTCATGATCCCTGTCAAAGGCCTTTGGTGTCAGGTTGGGGTTAAGAGGATCCTTCCTCTCCCGTAGCTGGAATCCATTGGCTAGCCTACCACTACGTCCACCCCTTCAGCAAGGGTACGTTGCCGCCGGGAAAAGGTCCAAATCTACGATCGTGGGACCGAGCTAACAGTGGAGCTGAAGGCCTGTCCTTGGGTCGCAGGTGGCAGCCCCACCGCAAGGACTTACCCCGTCCGAATTTGAAGGATTCTTCGGGGGACATACATCCCTTTGCTAAGCGTACAGAGATGCCTCGGCTTTCTGATCCGATACCATGTCCCGGATCAGATCGACCATTAGGGAGACATGGCAACGACAACATTGACAACACCCCAACAGGAAAAGATGGAAAATGGAAGCCGAGGAAATAATACTGTTTCCATGGGAACCGAGAACGTGCTTTGCCTGCAACAACTGGTTCACAAGAGCTAAAGATCTAGTAGCTCACTCCGAAGAAAACCATCCTGAGACGAAACTGATCTACAAATGTAAGGAATGCTCCAACACATATAAGAAATTACATGGTGCAGTTGTAAATCAATCAAAATGCAAAGGAGAGACTGTAATCCAACCGGTCACATGTAAGATATGTGGTCAAGGATTCCAAACGGAAGGAGGTTTGACGTTGCATACAAGCCACGAAAATCCAAAAGCGAGAAATGACGGGAGATTGGCAAAAGGTAAAGGAAAGGAGGAAGATTAATCACCCCGAAGATCTACACTCTGGACTGAAAAAGAAGATAAGATCGTAATCCAAAAATATCATGAATTCACAAAGACAGGGAAATTACAAGGCTACTCAAAGTACATCGCTGAGAGCCTTCCCACTAAAACAGATCGACAGGCCAGAGACAGGACCCTTACCTTAAAAAGGTGTGGAAGTATTGAAGAAGATGCCACCAGAATCCGAGCTTCTACATCAGGACAGGACATAAATGAGAATCAACCAGCCAGCAGATCTGAAGAAGATGCCACCATCATTAAACCATCTACGTCAGGACAAGACATCAGAGAGAATTTTCCAGTGGAGGACCTGGGAACCACACTCATCGGAGAAGATAAGGAGACCTCTGGGGAATCGAGTACCACGAGTAACCTTAACATAAACCCTTCAACAAAAGAAAAACCTGAAACAGATGAGAAAGAAGAAATAGATACTGTCACCAAGATCTACAAAGAAGAAGGAATCGTACAACTAACCAAGGGAAAAGAAGAAGAAGAAATTGGAACTACACTCATCAGAGGAGTTAAGGAGACCTTTGGGGGATTGAGTACCTGGAGTAACCTTAACATAAAACCTCTAAGAGTAGAAGATATACAATCAGACGAGAAAGAAGAAATAGACATTACCATCATCATTTCCCAAGAAGAAGAAGAAGAAGATGTACAATCTACGAAAACCCAGGAAACTCAGCTGGGAAACGACGCTCTTAACGTAGATGATAGAAAATCCATAATAACAACAGTGGATATCGAAGGAGGCAGCTCGATAGAAGAAAGAGAGAGGCTCTCCCAACACGCGAACATCCATCTTGACGAAGTAGCACGATCCCAGAAGGAAGAATTGGCATTAGACTCTTCTCTGCCAGAATCTGCAGTATTATGGAAAGAGATCTTATCTCGAATCAAGGGCATAAACCAGATATGTGATATTGGGGAACAGCTAATCGAAATCGCAGAGAACACAGGGAATATTTCAGATGAAATTGAAGATCTAATAGGAGAACTAACGTCAAAGATCATCCAGGTTACACCAAAAGAAGTGAAAATAACAACAAACAGAGTTAAGAGAAAGCAGTCTAAGAGATCTCATAGAACTAGAAATGAAGTTCAAAGATACGCAAAAACCCAAGAGTTGTATTAGAGGAACCCTTCGGGTCTAGCACAACTCATTCTAGATAATAATCTACCGGGGCTGATAGTCTCAAATCAAGCTGTAGATCATCCACCTGAAGAAGAAACTATACAACTATATAGGAATCTATGGGAATCTCCGAGATCATGCACATTGGACCTCACCCCAGCTTCGGAAATTAAACCGAGGGACATACATCTAATTAAGGAAAGTGAAGTTTCAGCGAAACTCAAAAAACTCAAACCAGGAGGTGCCCCAGGCCTCGACGGGATTATTAGGAAGGGTCTAATGAGCTACCAAAACATCGTAGAACTGTTCTCTTCAATATCTTATACCACCGTGGGATATATCCGAGATCGTGGAAACTACATCGAACCTCATTGATACCTAAACCTGGAAAGGACCTTCAGGATCCAGCAAATTGGCGACTAATTACTATACCCTCTTTGTTAGCACGGATGTTCAGCGGCATAGTAGAGAAAAGGCTCAGCGACACTATCAAAATCTCTAACCGTCAAAGAGGTTTCCGACCCGGAAATGGATGTTTTGTAAACGCTACCATCCTGGACGAGACGATCCGTTTGGGGAAGAAATCAGAATTAGTAGGAGTACAGCTAGACGTATCGAAAGCCTTCGATACAGTGAACCACGAAGCTATATGGAAGACACTAGAACATCAAGGAGTCCCCTTACATCTTCGCCTACTGAACAAGGAAATGTACACGGGTTGCACAACTAGACTCGATAGGTTCGACGAAGAGATTAGGATAAATCGTGGAGTGAAGCAAGGAGACCCCCCTCTCGCCACTACTCTTCAACATTGTTCTAGATCCGGTCAACAAGAAAGCTGAAGAATCAGGATTGGGATTTGAGGTTGGAACACAGAAAATTGCAGCTATGGCATATGCGGTTGATATTACACAATTCGCAAAGAATAGTTTCGAAATTCAGACTCTCCTTGACATCACAGGAGAAGCACTTAATCGCACAGGGAAGAAAATCTCGGCGGCGAAATGTGGCGGTTTCCATGTTTACACTCCAGTGGGCGCGCGGAGTACAGATGTCCTCCAGTGATTTTGTTTTACGTGACAACAAGGGTTGGCAACACTCGTTACCATGAGCGGCCCAACTCACCCTCTGCCCGTCAGTGCATTGTCAGCTTTTATGCTCGCCTGATGTCGCCCTGACCTAGTGTTTATTTGCGCTGTGCAGTAGTGGAGGACATTTTTTGTCCTCCGCGCGCCTATTGGCGTTACAGATTGTTTCGGATATTGCTGTGGTATTTTACTTTATTTCATAGTTTTGAACGTCATAGCGGTTTAATTGAAATAGTTTATGCTTGAAAACAATAATGACCAGTGAACGTGACCGTGAACAGGTACTAGATGAGACTGAGGCTAACGAGGGTGTTCTAGGTATAGAGGATGGAGATGAACGAAAAGAAGACCACTTGGAATACCACACAGAGAGTAGAGAAAATGAACTCAATGCAGAAGATGACCCGACTGATGATCCTGTCTGAAGAAATGGAAGTAGTAGAAGAAGCAGTTCCTCCTCCTGGCCCGGTTGATGTTCCTGACGAATCCGAGGAAATGGAAGTGGTAGAAGAAGCAGTCCCTCCTGTCCCTCTCGTCAACCCAGAGTTTTATTTGGGAAAAGATCGCACATCAAGGTGGTACTTAGAACCTCAAGTTGCCCAGACTTCTCGTACACCCAGACATAACATTATACCAGTTTTTCATCGCTAAGGACCTCAAGGGTCTGCGAAAAATCCTATAACTCCAGAAGCCGCTTTACAGTGTATTATTTTGATGATGAAATGGTGAAAAAAAGTCGTTGATTGTACTAACATTTACATAACTAAAGTTCGCCCTCAATTTGTCAGAGAAAGGGATGCCAGGCCCACTGATTCCCGAGCAATTCGTGCATTGATTGGTATTTTATATCTTGCTGGGGTTTTGAAGGTTTGAAGAAGAAACGTATTTGAAATGTGGGATAATTCACACGGCACGGGAGTAGAGGCTGTTTATGTAATCATGAGCACAATGTGGTTTCGATTTCTTTTACGTTGTCTGAGAATTGATAACGTAGCCTATACAACAGAGATCAAAGAAAATCTGTTGACAAGCTAGCTGCTTTTCGAGAAATCTTTGAGAAGTTCGTGCTCAATTGAAAGAATGCATACAAACCAACCGACTATCTTACCATTGATGAACATCTAGTTGCATTTAGAGGAAACTGTCCCTTCCGGGTGTATATGCCTAGTAAACCTGCGAAGTATGGGATAAAGATCTTTGCTATGGTTTCCACAACAACCTTCTATGCTACAAAACATTAAGTGTATGTAGGGAAGCAACCAAACGGCCCTCTCAGAAGAAGCAACAACACGTCAGACTTAGTTTTGAGATTGGTGTAGCCTATTTCAGAAACCAATAGGAATATTATATGTGACATTTCACATTTTTGTAACATTTATAACATAACTTACCAAACATACACACAGTTTAATTTGATGTTCCATAATTGCACATTTCCTACTTAATATTTCGAAGAATACACTTCGTTTATGAAAAATGTGTTAAATATATTACTACCTAACCCAAAACAAAAAATCATGATCGCTAAATATACAATTTAAAGGGTAAAATTGCAAAACAAAGTGGAGGTCACTCGTCCTCCACGCGCGCACTCGCGTTATGGGAAACCGCGCGCCAACTGGAGTGTTAGAAGAAGGGTGACGCCTGGATCGCTATAGATACTAAACTATCAATTAATGGGCAGTCTCTACCATCTTACGACGTTGATCAACCCTTCAACTACTTGGGATTAACGTACATTTTAGCCAGAGTTTTTATAACAAGAAACATCTAAACATCCTAGCAGAATGCGCACAACGTGTACGTAAACTAGAGTTGAAACCACAGCAGAAAGTACAACTACTGGTGCAATACATTGTTCCAATCTTCACTCATCGTTTCACCATCGACCTACCTTCTTCTAATAATTTGAGAGAAATAGATACAACGCTACGGGTAGAAGTAAAGCGTATGCTACACTTGATTAATGGAACCACGGACTGCTTGCTGTACGCCAGGAAACGGGATGGAGGCCTAGGATTCCCCTCTTTAACAACACAGCTGAAGATAACATCTCTTCAGGCAGGACGGAAAATAACAACATCCGATAATTTCCTCAAAGAATTGGCTAAGGCGGGAAAATGGAACGAAAAACCACAGCTAGACAGTTGGGACTGGGTTTTCCGTTACATCAAGGGAGATAGAGCAAAGGAAACGACAGATGGAAACTGCAAACCATACATGATTGGATAGATCAACCCTCACAAGGTGTAGGAGTAAAGGCTTTCAAAGATGATCCTTACGGAAATCACTGGTTGCTGAAAGATGATACACTACAAGCGGGTCAATTCATCGACGCCCTCAAACTGAGATCCAACACGTAAAGAACAAGAGTAGCTATCAATAGAGCAACTAGATCAGGAATCGTGAACTGCCGTAGATGTAAGGAAAAACCTGAGACTTTAGGACACGTGATTGGAGAGTGCATCGCGGGAAGAAGAGCCAGGATCGAGAGACACAAATGGGTGGCAGGAAAGATAAGGGACGAGAGCCTATGTAAAGGCTCCATAGTGGCGGTAGAACAAACTTTCACCACGAACGAAGGAGAACTACTGAAACCGGATCTGGTCATTAAACAACGAGATTCCACCTTCATAGTAGATGTCACTGTAACCTTCGAAAATGCAGATTCACTCAATCGCGCCGCAATGCACAAGGTGACGAAATATACCCGACTCCTCCCAACAGTATGTAGAGACTTTGATACGAATAGAGGAGAAGTCATCCCTATCGTCATTGGATCAAGAGGAGCACTACCGAATAACACCATCACGAACCTGAAGAATATAGGCATAAGAGAGAGGAACATTTTGTTAGATTTAGCTCTCACCACTCTCAGAACTAGCATAGATCTGGCTAGGTGTCATTTAGATTATGGTTAATTTTTTAACTCGGAGGGGGGGGGGGGATGAATTGTATTACAATGTTTCTTTTTAGATTAACTTCCTTTAAAATAAATAAAGTGTAATGTTTTTCAAAATTTAAGAATTTGTTATATTTCAATAATGTTAAAGTTTTTGAATATTAACTTTGATTAACGTTTTTAACTTTATTGACATTCTTTATTAATGATTTTCACTTTTTCAAATTTATTAATGTTAAATTGTATACAATTCATCCTTAATTCCATAGGATATTAGTATTTACTGTACCTTACCCACATGAAAGGGAAAATAAATTATCTGTAACTTTCTTTTCAATTGTAAATTTAACAATATATAAAGTGTATTGAATATTTGTACGTTGTATTTTTGGAAATAAAGATCTTTAAAAGAATATAAAGCAAGCTTATAGGATTGAGTCTCAACCGTTAGGTGGGAATAATTAATAAGAATGGTAATATTAACAGCCTACCTATTGCCCTCAATCCTTCCCGTATGCATGTGGTATGCTTTTGAGATAAGCCACTGGTGTGAGTTAACGATGCGAGTAACTATGACTCTCTTAAGGCAGCCTAGCTATTGCCCTCACTCCTTCCCGTATGCACGTGGTATGTTTGTGAGAAAGCCACTGGTGTGAGTTAACGATGCGAGTAACTATGACTCTCTTAATCCGACTGTACATCTAACAACTAACATCAAAGATACAAGCCCAGAAGAATGAACCAATTAACGGTGAGAGAGAAGATGTACATAAAAGAGTTCCATCTGTGACGGGTCGGCCCAAGTGCCAGTAACTGAGATGGATTAACATACAGTAGTTACTCACAGGGAACCAAATCATGAATAATAGTAATGGGGACCTCTGGGGGATTGAGTTCCTGGAGTAACCTTAACCTTCCACCGAGCTATTTATAAAAAAAATCATGATCCCTGTCAAAGGCCTTTGGTGTCAGGTTGGGGTTAAGAGGATCGTTCCTCTCCCGTCGCTGGCAACCATTGGCTAGCCTAGCACTACGTCCACCCCTTCAGCAAGGGTACGTGCCGCCGGGAAAAGGTCCAAATCTACGATCCCTGGGACCGAGCTAACAGTGGAGGTAAAGGCCTGTCCTTGGATCGCAGGTGGCAGCCCCACCGCAAGGACTCACCCCGTCCGAATTTGAAGGATTCTTCGGGGGACATACATCCCTTTGCTAAGAGTACAGAGAAGCCTCGGCTTTCTGATCCGATACCATGTCCCGGATCAGATCGACCATTAGGGAGACATGGCAACGACAACATTGACAACACCCCAATAGGGGAAGATGGCAAGAAAATGATGATGATGATGATAATTGTTGTTTTAAGGGGCCTAACATCTAGGTTATCGGCCCCTGATGGTTTGGGTGATCGTGAAGATGAAAATGAAAAGCGTACTTAAAACTAAAACTACCTACTAACCTACATACTAGAAGAAGAAATGGAAAACTAAAGGAGAATAAGGCAAATAAAAGGACAGAAGGAATAGAAATGCCCTCAACCCTCGGAGAAGGCGGATTGAGGGACTTGGAAGGAAGGAGAGCCATGAAAGGCATATAGGAAAGTGAAAGAGGAGAGGGTCCGCCCCAATGGTAAGGGACAAAAGGGGAAAACGGACCCAGCTCAGGAATCCCTCGGGGTCGCCAACTCCCGAACTCACCAGCCGTGAGCCCCTGAGGGTGTAGCATTATCTAGGGTGCACCAGAAGAGGTGGGGCTACATACACCCTGCCTCCTTAAGGGCCTAGAGCACAAGGCAGGAGGTATAAGGAAAATAAAAAGAAGGCTGACCCCTCGCAGAAGGAGGGTATCAGAAAAGATGAGACAAGGGCCAATTAAGGCGGGAAAGGAAGAGACTCCCTAGGCCTCGGATACCCTAATACCGTCGGGGTCAGAAGAGAACAAGAGTTGACCAAGTGAGGTCGACAGGAAAGAAGACAGAGAGGAGCCCGGCTCAAGTAAGTGGAAGCAATTCCGGACTCAGCTGGGGCCCCGCGGTCGTCAACCCACGTCCCACAAGATGTGAGCCCCTGGGGGGCTTCAGAGAGAATTTACCAGTGGAGGACCTGGGAACTACACTCATCGGCGAAGATAAGGAGACCTCTGGGGAATCGAGTACCTGGAGTGACCTTAACATAAACCCTTCAACATAAGAAAAACATCAAGCAGATGAGAAAGAAGAAATGGATACTGTCACCAATATCTACAAAGAAGAAGGAATTGTGCATCTAACCAAGGTTAAATAATAATAATAATAAGAAATTGGAACTACACTCATCAGAGGAGATAAGGAGACCCCTGGGGGTTTGAGAACCTGGAGTAACCTTAACATAAAACCTCTAACAGAAGATGATCTACAAGCAGATGAGAAAGAAGAAACAGATATTACCATCATCATTTCCCAAGAAGAAGATGTAAAACCTACGGAAATCCAGGAAACTCAGCAGGGAAACGACGCTCTAAACATAGATGATAGAAAATCCATAATAATGATGATGATGATGATAATTGTTGTTTTAAGGGGCCTAACATCGAGGTTATCGGCCCCTAATGATCTGGGTGATAGCGAAAATGATAATGAAATGGAAACCAGAACATAATTATCGAAGACTGAAAATACGTACAAAAAGGAACTCACATGGAAACAACTCACAATATGGTCCTACAAAAGGGAATTTAGAACGAAAAGTTGCACAAAAAGAATAGATTGAAAAAGACCCACAAAACGTAGGCTAGATTCAAAATACGTACAAAATGCAAAGTAGCGCCGAAATACTTACAAAATGCAACTGAAATTCAAAATACTTACAAAATGCAAATGAGACCGAAATTACGTACAAAATGCAATTGAGGTTCAAAATACTTACAAAATGCAATTGAAATTGAAAATACACAATGCAATTCAGATTGAAATAACCCAGTTCCAATCCAAATTATTCACAAAGTGCAATTGAAATTCAAAATACTTACAAAATGCAATTGAAATTGAAAATGCTTACAAAATGTACGGTAGATTCAAACGACTCATGTGGATTGACAATACTTACAAAAAGCAATTTAGATTGAAAATACTTGACAAATGTAATTTAGATTCAAAATACCCACAAAATGCAATTGAGAATCAAAATATGTGAAAAATGCCCACCAAACAAAATGCAATTTAGATTCAAAATTCGTGCGAAATGCGGATTTGGTTGAAAATACTTACAAAATGCAATTGAAATTCAAAATACTCACTAAAATGCCCTGACGCCTGCATTGAAAGACTTACTAAAAAGCAATTTAGATTGTCAATCTTTACAAAATGCAATTGAGGTTGAAAACAATCGCGAGATGTAATTTAGATCGAAGAGACTTACAAAATGCAACATAGATCAAAAATGCCTTAAAAAATGGTAAAAGGGAATTTAGATACACGGTGATTCGAGTAACAAAAACAGTGCGGGAATCTTAAAGAGAAAAGGAAATAGAAGGAAAAGAGGAGAGGAGAGGGGAGAGAGGAGAAGGTCCGCCCCAAAGGGAAGGAACAAAAAGGGGAAAACGGACCCAGCTCAGGAATCCCTCGGAGTCGCCAACGCCCGAACTCACCAGCCGTGAGCCCCTGAGGGTGTAGCATTATCGACGGTGCACCAGAAGTGGTGGGGCTACATACACCCTGCCTCCTTAAGGGCCTTGACCACAAGGCAGGAGGTAAAAGGAAGAGAAAAAGAAGGCTGACCCCTCGCAGAAGGAGGGAATCAGAAAAGATGAGACAAGGGCCAATGAAGGCGGGAAAGGAAGAGACTCCCTAGGCCTCGGATACCCTAATACCGTCGGGGTCGGAAGAGAACAAGAGTTGACCAAGGGAGGTCGACATGAAAGAAGAAAGAGAGGAGCCGGCACAAGTAAGTGGAAGCAATGCCGGACTCAGTTGGGGCCCCGTGGTCGCCAACCCTCAACCCACTAGATGTGAGCCCCTGGGGGGAATCCATAATAACAACAGTGGATATTGAAGGAGGCAGCTCGATAGAAGAAAGAGAAAGGCTCTCCCAACCCGCGAACATCCATCTAGACGAAGTAGCACGACACGAGAAGGAGGAATTGGCATTAGACTCTTCTCAACCAGAATCTGCAGAATTATGGAGAGAGATTTTATCTCGAATCAAGGGTATAACACAGATATGTGATATTGGGAAACAACTAATCGAAATCGCAGGGAACCCAGGGAATATTTCAGATGAAATAGATCTAATAGGAGAACTAACGTCAAAGATCATCCAGGTTACGCCAAAAGAAGAGAAAATAACAACAAACAGATTTAAGAGAAAGCAGTCTAAGACATCTCATAGAACTAGAAATGAAGTCCAAAGATACGCAAAAACCCAATAGTTGTATAAGAGGAACCCTTCGATTCTAGCACAACTCGTTCTAGATAATAATCTACCGGGACTGATAGTCTCAAATCAAGCTGTAGATCATCCACCTGAAGAAGAAACTATACAACTATATAGGAATCTACGGGAATCTCCGGGATCATGCACATTAGACCTCACCCCAGCCTCGGAAATTAAACCGAGGGATATACAACTAATTAAGGAAAGTGAAGTTTCAGCGAAACTCAGAAAACTCAAACCAGGAGGTGCCCCAGGCCTCGACGGGGTTATTAAGAAGGGTCTAATGAGCTACCAAAACATCGTAGGAACTCTTAATTGTTCTCTTCAATATCATATACCACCGTGGGATATATCCGAGATTGTGGAAACTACATCGAACCACATTAATACTTAAACCTGGAAAGGACCTTCAGGATCCAGCAAATTGGAGACCAATTACTATAGCTTCTTTGTTAGCACGGATGTTCGGCGGCATAGTAGAGAATAGGCTCAGCGATACTGTCACAATCTCTGACCGTCAAAGAGGTTTCCGACCCGGAAATGGATGTTTTGTAAACGCTACCATCCTGGACGAGACGATCCGTTTGGGGAAGAATTCAGAATTAGTAGGAGAACAGCTAGACGTATCGAAATCCTTCGATACCGTCAACCACGAAGCTATATGGAAGACACTAGAACATCAAGGAGTCCCCTTACATCTTCGCCTACTGATCAAGGAAATGTACACGGGTTGCACAACTAGACTCGATAGGTTCGACGAAGAGATTAGGATAAATCGTGGAGTGAAGCAAGGGGACACCCTCTCGCCACTACTCTTCAACATCGTTCTAGATCTGGTCATCAAGAAAGCTGAAGAATCAGGAATGGGATTTGAGGTTGGAACACAGAAAATTGCAGCTATGGCATATGCGGATGATATTACACTATTCGCAAAGAATAGTTCCGAAATGCAGACTCTCCTAGACATCACAGGAGAAGCACTTAATAGCACAGGGATGAAAATCTCGGCGGCGAAATGTGGCGGTTTCCACGTTAAGAGGAAGGGTGTCGCCTGGATCGCTATAGATACTAGACTTTCAATTAATGGGGGAGTCACTACCATCTTACGACGTTGATCAATCCTTCAACTACTTGGGATTAACCTACACTTTAACAGAGGTTTTTATAACAAGGAACATCTAAACATCCTAGGTTTTTATAACAAGGAACATCTGAACATCCTAGCAAAATGCGCACAACGTGTACGTAAACTAGCGTTGAAACCACAGCAGGAAGTACAACTACTGATGCAATACATCGTTCCAATCTTCACTCATCGATTCACCATCGACCTACCTTCTTCTAATAATTTGAGAGATATAGATACAACGCTACGGGTAGAAGTAAAGCGAATGCTACACTTGGTTAATGGAACCACGGACTGCTTGCTGTACGCCAGGAAACGGGATGGAGGCCTAGGATTCCCCTCGTTAACAACACAGCTGAAGATAACAGCTCTTCGGGAAGGACGGGAAATAACATCATCATCCGATAACTTCCTCAAAGAATTGGCTAAAGCGGGAAAATGGAACGAAAAACTAAAAACCACAGCTAGACAGTTGGGACTGGGTTTTCCCGTTACATCAAGGGAGATAGAGCAAAGGAAACGACAGATGAAACTGCAAACCATACATGATTGGATAGACAACCCTCATAAGGTGTAGGAGTAAAAGCTTTCAAAGATGACCCTTACGGAAATCACTGGCTGCTGAAACAAGATACACTACAAGCGGGTCAATTCATCGACGCCCTCAAATTGAGATCCAACACATATGGAACAAGAGTAGCTATCAATAGAGCAACTAGATCAGGAGTCGTGAACTGCCGTAGATTTAAGGACGAACCTGAGACTTTAGGACACGTGATTGGAGAGTGCATCGCGGGAAGAAGAGCTAGGATCGAGAGACACAACTGGGTGGCAGGAAAGATAAGGGACGAGTGCCTAAGTAACGGCTCCATAGTGGCGGTAGAACAAACTTTCACCACGAACGAAGGAGAACTACTGAAACCGAATCTGGTCATTAAATGATGATGATGATGATAATTGTTGTTTTAAGGGGCCTAACATCTAGGTTATCGGCCCCTGATGGTTTGGGCGATCGTGAGGATGAAAATGAAAAGCGAACTTAAAACTAAAACTAACTAATAACCTACATACTAGAAGAAGAAATGGAAAAGTAAATGAGAATAAGGCAAATAAAGGACAGGAGGAAAAGAAATGCCCTCAACCCTCGAAGAAGGCGGATTGAGGGACTTGGAAGGAAGGAGAGCCATGAAAGGCAGATAGGAAAGTGAAAGAGGAGAGGGTCCACCCCAAAGGTAAGGGACAAAAATGGAAAACGGACCCAGCTCAGGAATCCCTCGGGGTCGCCAACTCCCGAACTCATCAGCCGTGAGCCCCTGAGGGTGTAGCATTATCTAGGGTGCACCAAAAGTGGTGGGGCTACATACACCCTGCCTCCTTAAGGGCCTAGAGCACAAGGCAGGAGGTAAAAGGAAGAGAAAAAGAAGGCTGACCCCTCGCAGGAGGAGGGAATCAGAAAAGATGAGACAAGGGCCAATTAAGGCGGGAAAGGAAGAGACTCCCTAGGCCTCGGATACCCTAATACCGTCGGGGTCGGAAGAGAACAAGAGTTGACCAAGTGAGGTCGACAGGAAAGAAGACGGAGAGGAGCCCGGCACAAGTAAGTGGAAGCAATGCCGGACTCAGCTGGGGCCCCGTGGTCGCCAACCCACGCCCACTAGAAGTGTGCCCCTGGGGGACTGGTCATTAAACAACGAGATTCCACCTTCATAGTAGATGTCACTGTAACCTTCGAAAATGGTGATTCACTCAATCGCGCCGCAATGCACAAGGTGACGAAATATACCTGACTCCTCCCAACAGTATATAGAGACTTTGATACGACTAGAGGAGAAGTCATCCCTATCGTCATAGGATCAAGAGGAGCACTACCGAAGAACACCATCACGAACCTGAAGAAAATAGGCAAAAGAGATAGGAACATTTTGTTAGATTTAGCTCTCACCACTCTCAGAACTAGCATAGATCTAGCTAGATGTCACTTAGATCATGGTTAATCCTGTAACTCGGAGGGGGGGATGAATTGTATTACAATGTTTCTTTCTAGATTAACTTCCTTAAAATAATTAAAATGTAATGGTTTTCAAAATTTAAAAATTTGTTATATTTAAATAATGTTAAATTCTTTGAATCTTAAATTTGATTAACCTTTTTAGCCTACTTTCGATTTTTGCAAAAAATGAAAGTAGACTTATGAGATCAACACAGGGCGAAAAAAGTGTCTCTCTCTGTGTGTGTGTGTGTGTGTGTGTGTGTGTATGTGTGTGTGTGAGTCTGTGTGTGTGTGTGTCTGTGTGTGTGAGTGTGTGTGCTCTGAATGTCAGTCCCCCCCCTATCAATTCGAACACGGTGAATGCGAATTGAACGAAATTTGGTAGAAAGGTTGCACTAGCAAAGGACACCTCAGTGTCATGTTTTATATCGCCGCCATCTTTACTAAAACTGAATGGCGGCCACTCAAACTTTCAAAACGTAAAATCAAATAACGACTAACCAAATCATCCGAACTCTACCAAATTTGGTAACAACATACCTTCGTATAGGATGCGTCTTGTGACCAAACTACATGGTCGTCCGCCATACCATTTAAGGATGGCGGCCGGGCGAATTATGCAAACTTTATAATCCATATCATGGGACCCACCAGTTCCGATTATCGAGCCGAGAATCGTTTTAACTGTTCTAAAGGAAGAGGCACGTTCGAAATTAAAAGTTTATTTTGTAATACTATAGTGCAGACGTGATTTTAAAAAGCTGAGCCGATTCAGTAATAAGACAAGATGGCAGCGGATATCTTGTGCCTGACTTATATTTCACTAATTTGAGTATTGCATGCAATATAGCGTACTGATACAAAATAAATAAACTTTGTATGAAATGCTTTATATATAAATAATATACTCCAGTGATGAAATCGTTTATTATAAATCATTATTTGCTAACAAGTTCTATGTAAGTCATTTTATACAGAACTATATTCGTTGACACAATTAGCTCAGTGGTAGAGCGTTAGCCTATCGCTCAAATGCCAATGGTTCAAACCCGATCAGAGCTAGGTTTTTTGCTTGAAATGTTATATGTTTATTGTTTTGTAATGACTCAGATGTTTTAAAATTAAGCGTTATATTGTGCATATTATGGTGTAAAATATATATTTAATTAAACCATAATTCGCCAGCAGATTTACACGAGACATCTAGCTGCCAAAAAGGTAACTGCACGCCGACCTACTTATTAACTTCCAGATTTTATTGAAAAGTTTCTTCTTCTGGCCGCTAGAATGCACTCGCTCTGTTAGGATTATATTGTTCGATATTTCACCACTAGATGTCACGACTAGTCTACGTGGGGCTCCATTGATTACTATACCATTGGCATTCTATGCGCATCGAATTTGAAGAATGACAAGATGATACTACGATACATTTTTACTTTTTATTTTAAAGGGTTTGTAACAGCCTATTTTGCGTTACATGAAAATGTTATTTCAAGTAAAGAACAAAACGATTTCACATAGTAACTGAATTCAAGCCGTTGGTGTTAGTTCAGGTTATTAATTACTACTTTTATTTCAGGCAAATAGCAATCGAAAATATCCACACAGTTTGTATACACACGTCTCTGTAGGGTCATGGCAAGATTTGTTAATTCAATTAGGGTTGTGAAAGCCATGCACAACCAGACGTGTAAAGACATGCCTCAACTCAAAGTTGGATGTTGCCCACGGCAGGTCGTATATGTAATAATAATAATAATAATAATAACAATAATGTTATTGGTTTTACATCCCTTTTAACTACTGCTGCTTTTAGAGACACCGGGGTGCCGGAATTTTGGCCCGAAGGGGATCTTTAACGTGCCAGTAAATGTACTGACACGGCTCCCTCGCATTTGTGCACCCTCAAATGCCAGCTGACTGGGCCAGGATACGAACCTGCAACCTAGGGCCCAGCAAGCGAGAACGTTACCGCTGAGCCACACAGCCAGTCCGGTCGATTATGTCTCCAGATCCATAACATTCTTGATATAATTCTTATCTTTCTTTCTTCAATGATGGTAGCAGTTTTTATCTAGGTTGTGGCGTTTGGTAGAGGTAAATCGTTTCTAAGGTCTTCAACAAAGAATAGTTCTATTATACTCTTTGATAATTACAACGAGTTATAACTATACTCGTGCATTTAGGAGAAAGTAGGCTATATGTTCTTTACTGAACATCTTGTTTTTAACTTATATTTACATTCTTTATTATTATCGATTTTCACTTTTTCAAAATTATTAATGTTAAATTGTATACAATTCATCCTTAATTCCATAGGATATTAGTATTTACTGTACCTTACCCACATGAAAGGGAAAAATAAATTATCTGTAACTTTCTTTTCAATTGTAAATTTAAACAATATGTCAAAGTGTATTGAATATTTGTACTTTGTATTTTTGGAAATGAAGATCATTAAAAGAACATAAAGCAAGCTTATAGGATGAGTCTCAACCGTTAAGCGGGAACAATTGATAGTAATATTAACAGCCTAGCTATTGTTATCTATCCTTCCCGTATGCATGTGGTATGCTTGTGAGACAAGCCACTGGTGTGAGTTAACGATGCGAGTAACTATGACTCTCTTAATCCGACTGTACATCTAACAACTAACATCAATAAATACAAGCCCAGAAGCATGAACTAATTAACGAAGAGAGAGAGAGAGAGAGATGTACAATAAGAGAGTTCCATCTGTGACGGGTCGGCCCAAGTGCTAGTAACTGAGATGGATCATAGTTACTCACAGGGAATCAAAATCATGAATAATAGTGAAGGGGACCTCTGGGGGATTGAGTACCTGGAGTAACCTTAACCTTCCACCGCGCTATTTTTTTAAAATTCATGATCCCTGTCAAAGGCCTTTGGTGTCAGGTTGGGGTTAAGAAGATCCTTCCTCTCCCATCGCTGGAATCCATTGGCTAGCCTACCACTACGTCCACCCCTTCAGCAAGGGTACGTGCCGCCGGGAAAAGGTCCAAATCTACGATCGCTGGGACCGAGCTAACAGTGGAGGTGAAGGCCTGGCCTTGGATCGCAGGTGGCAGCCCCACCGCGAGGACTCACCCCGTCCGAATTTGAAGGATTCTTCGGGGGACATACATCCCTTTGCTAAGAGTACAGAGAAGCCTCGGCTTTCTGATCCGATATCATGTCCCGGATCAGATCGACCATTAGGGAGACATGGCAATGACATCAATGGCAACACCATATTAGGGGAAGATGGCAAGAAAATGGTAGCCGAGGAAACAATACTAATACCATGGGAACCGAGAACCAGCTTTGCTTGCAACAATTGGTTCACAAGAGCTAAAGATCTAGTAGCTCACTCCGAGGATAACCATCCTGAGACGAAACTGATCTACAATCGTAAGGAATGCTCCAACACATATAAGAAATTACATGGTGAAATTGTACATCAATCTAAATGCAAAGGAGAGACTGAAATCCATCCGGTCACATGTAAGATATGTGGTAAAGGATTCCAAACAGAAAGAGGTTTAACATTGCATACAAGCCACGAACATCCAAAGGAGAGAAACGAAGAAAGATTGGCAAAAGGTAAAGGAAAAGAGAAAGATAAATCACCCCGAAGATCTACACTCTGGACTAATGAAGAAGATGAGATCTTAATCCAAAAATATCAGGAATTCACGAAAACAGGGAAAGTACAAGGCTACTCAAAGTACATCGCTGAGAGCCTTCCCACTAAAACAGATCGACAGGTCAGAGACAGGACCCTTACCTTAAAAAGATATGGAAGTATTGAAGAGGATGCCACCAGGATCCGAGCATCTACATCAGGACAGGACAAAAATGAAAATCAATCAGCTAGCAGATCTGAAGAAGATGCCACCATCACAAAACCATCTACGTCAGGACAAGACATCAGAGAGAATTTGCCAGTTGAGGACCTGGGAACTATACTCATCGGAGAAGATAAGGAGACCTCTGGGGAACTGAGTACCTGGAGTAACCTTACCATAAATCCTTCAACAGAAGAAAAACATCAAGCAGATGAGAAAGAAGAAATGGATACTTTCACCAAGATCTACAAAGAAGAAGAAATTGTACATCAAACCAAGGGAAAAGGAGAAGAAGAAGAAATTGGAACTACACTCATCATTAGAGGAGTTAAGGAGACCTCTGGGGGATTGATGATGATGATGATGATGATAATTGTTGTTTTAAGGGGCCTAACATCTAGGTTATCGGCCCCTGATGGTTTGGGTGATCGTGAAGATGAAAAAAAGAAAAGCGGACTTAAAACTAAAAATAACTACTAACCTACATACTAGAAGAAGAAATGGAAAACTAAAGGAGAATAAGGCAAATAAAGGACAGGAGGAAAAGAAATGCCCTCAACCCTCGAAGAAGGCGGATTGAGGGACTTGGAAGGAAGGAGAGCCATGAAAGGCAGATAGGAAAGTGAAAGAGGAGAGGGTCCGCCCCAAAGGGAAGGGACAAAAAGGGAAAACGGACCCAGCTCAGGAATCCCTCGGGGTCGCCAACTCCCGAACTCACCAGCCGTGAGCCCCTGAGGGTGTAGCATTATCTAGGGTGCACCAGAAGTGGTGGGGCTTCATACAACCGCCCTCCTTGAGGGCCTTAAGCAGAAGGCAGGAGATAACATGAAAAGAAAAAGAAGGCTGACCCCTCGCAGAAGGAGGGAATCAGAAAAGATGAGACAAGGGCCAATTAAGGCGGGAAAGGAAATGACTCCCTAGGCCTCGGATACCCTAATACCGTCGGGGTCGGAAGAGAACAAGAGTTGACCAAGTGAGGTCGACAGGAAAGAAGACAGTGAGGAGCCCGGCACAAGTAAGTGGAAGCAATGCCGGACTCAGCTGGGGCCCCGTGGTCGCCAACCCACGCCCACTAGAAGTGGGCCCCTGGGGGATCTGGGGGATTGAGTACCTGGAGTAACCTTAACATAAAACCTCTAACAGAAGAAGAGCTACAAGCAGATGAGAAAGAAGAAACAGATATTACCATCATCACTTGCCAAGAAGAAGAAGAAGAAGCAGAAATAGAATATGTACAACCCATGGAAATCCAGGAAACTCAACAGGGAAACTGACACATTCTACGTAGACATTGGAGGAGGCAGCGCGATAGAAGAAAGAGAGAGGCTCTCCCAACCCTCGAACATCCATCTTGACAAAGCAGCACGATACCAGAAGGAGGAATTGGCATTAGACTCTCCTCAACCAGAATCTGCAGAATCATGGAGAGAGATTTTATCTCGAATCAAGGGTATAACACAGATATGTGATATTGGAAAACAACTAATCGAAATCGCAGAGAACCCAGGGAATATTTCAGATGATGATGATGATGATGATGATAATTGTTGTTTTAAGGGGCCTAACATCTAGGTTATCGGCCCCTGATGGTTTGGGTGATCGTGAAGATGAAAATGAAAAGCGAACTTAAAACTAAAACCAACTAATAACCCACATATTAGAAGAAGAAATGCAAAACTAAAGGAGAATAAGGCAAATAAAAGGACAGAAGGAAAAGAAATGCCCTCAACCCTCGGAGAAGACGGATTGAGGGACTTGGAAGGAAGGAGAGCCATGAAAGGCATATAGGAAAGTTAAAGAGGAGAGGGTCCGCCCCAAAGGTAAGGGACAAAAGGGGAAAACGGACCCAGCTCAGGAATCCCTCGGGGTCGCCAACTCCCGAACTCACCAGCCGTGAGCCCCTGAGGGTGTAGCATTATCTAGGGTGCACCAGAAGTGTTGGGGCTACATACACCCTGCCTCCTTAAGGACCTTAAGCAGAAGGCAGGAGATAACATGAAAAGAAAAAGAAGGCTGACCCCTCAGAGAAGGAGGGAATCAGAAAAGATGAGACAAGGGCCAATTAAGGCGGGAAAGGAAGAGACTTCCTAGGCCTCGGATACCCTAATACCGTCGGGGTCGGAAGAGAACAAGAGTTGACCAAGTGGGGTCGACAGGAATATTTCAGATGAAATAGAAGATCTAATAAGAGAACTAACGTCAAAGATCATCCAGGTTACGCCCAAAGAAGAGAAAATAACAACAAACAGAACTAAGAGAAAGCAGTCCAAGAGATCTCATAGGACTAGGAATAAAATCCAAAGATACGCAAAAAGCCAAGAGTTGTAGAAGAGGAATCCTTCGCGTCTAGCACAACTTGTTCTAGATAATAATCTACCGGGACTGATAGTCTCAAATCAAGCGGTAGATCATCCACCTGAAGAAGAAACTATACAACTATATAGGAATCTATGGGAATCTCCGGGATCATGCACATTAGACCTCACCCCAGCCTCGGAAATTAAACCGAGGGATATACAACTAATTAAGGAAAGTGAAGTTTCAGCGAAACTCAGAAAACTCAAACCAGGAGGTGCCCCAGGCCTCGACGGGGTTATTAAGAAGGGTCTAATGAGCTACCAAAACATCGTAGGAACTCTAACTGTTCTCTTCAATATACTATACCACCGTGGGATATATCCGAAATCGTGGAAACTACATCGGACCACATTAATACCTAAACCTGGAAAGGACCTTCAGGACCCAGCGAATTGGAGACCAATTACTATAGCTTCTCTGTTAGCACGGATGTTTAGCGGCATAGTAAAGAATAGGCTCAGCGATATTGTCACAATCTCTGACCAACAAAGAGGTTTCCGACCCGGAAATGGAAGTTTTGTAAACGCTTCCATCCTGGACGAGACGATCCGTTTGGGGAAGAAATCGGAATTAGTAGGAGTACAGCTAGACGTATCGAAAGCCTTCGATACTGTCAACCACGAAGCTATATGGAAGACACTTGAACATCAAGGAGTCCCCTTACATCTTCGCCTACTGATCAAGGAAATGTACACGGGTTGCACAACTAGACTCGATAGGTTCGACGAAGAGATTAGGATAAATCGTGGAGTGAAGCAAGGAGACCCCCTCTCGCCACTACTCTTCAACATCGTTCTAGATCCGGTCATCAAGAAAGCTGAAGAATCAGGAATGGGATTTGAGGTTGGAACACAGAAAATTGCAGCTATGGCATATGCGGATGATATTACCCTATTCGCAAAGAATAGTTCCGAAATGCAACCTCTCCTAGACATCACAGGAGAAGCACTTAATAGCACAGGGATGAAAATCTCGGCGGCGAAATGTGGCGGTTTCCACGTTAAAAATAAGGGTGACGCCTGGATTGCTATAGATACTAAACTATCAATTAATGGGCAGTCTCTACCATCTTACGACGTCGATCAACCCTTCAACTACTTGGGATTAACCTACACTTCAGCTAGAGGTTTTTATAACAAGGAACATCTAAACATCCTAGCAGAATGCGCACAACGTGTACGTAAACTAGCGTTGAAACCACAGCAGAAAGTACAACTACTGATGCAATACATCGTTCCAATCTTCACTCATCGTTTCACCATCGACCTACCCTCTTCTGATAATTTGAGAGAAATAGATACAACGCTACGGGTAGAAGTAAAGCGCATGCTACACTTGATTAATGGAACCACGGACTGTTTACTGTACGCCAGGAAACGGGATGGAGGCCTAGGATTCCCCTCGTTAGCAACACAATTGAAGATAACAGCTCTTCGGGCAGGACGAGAAATAACATCATCATCCAATAATTTCCTCAAAGAATTAGCGAAGGCGGGAAAATGGAACGAAAAACTAAAAAGCACAGCTAGACAGTTGGGACTGGGTTTTCCCGTTACATCAAGGGAGATAGAGCAAAGGAAACGACAGATGAAACTGAAAACCATACACGATTGGATAGATCAACCCTCACAAGGTGTAGGAGTAAAAGCTTTCAAAGACGACCCTTACGGAAATCATTGGCTGCTTAAACAAGATACACTACAAGCGGGTCAATTCATCGACGCCCTCAAATTGAGATCCAAACACGTATGGAACAAGAGTAGCTATCAATAGAGCAACCAGATCAGGAATCGTGAACTGCCGTAGATATAAGGACCAACCTGAGACTTTAGGACACGTGATTGGAGAGTGCATCGCGGGAAGAAGAGCTAGGATCGAGAGACACAACTAAGTGGCAGGAAAGATAAGGGACGAGTGCCTAAATAAAGGCTCCATAGTGGCGGTAGAACAAACTTTCACCACGAACGAAGGAGAACTACTGAAACCGGATATGGCCATTAAACAAAGAGATTCCACCTTCATAGTAGATGTCACTGTAACCTTCGAAAATGGAGATTCACTCAATCGCGCCGCAATGAACAAGGTGACGAAATATACCCGACTCCTCCCAACAGTATGTAGAGACTTTGATACGAATAGAGGAGAAGTCATCCCTATCGTCATAGGATCAAGAGGAGCGCTACCGAAGAACACCATTACGAACCTGAAGAAAATAGGCATAAGAGATAGGAACATTTTGTTAGATTTAGCTCTCACCACTCTCAGAACTAGCATAGATCTAGCTAGATGTCACTTAGATTATGGTTAATCCTGTAACTCGGAGGGGGGGATGAATTGTATTATAATGTTTCTTTCCAGATTAACTTCCTTAAAATAACTTAAATGTAATGGGCTTTCAAAAAAAATTAAAATTTGTTATATTTAATGTTAAAGTCTTTGAATTTTCAATTTGATTAACCTTTTAATTTATATTTGCATTCTTTATTATTAATGTTTTTCTCCTTTTTCAAAATTATTAATGTTTAATTATATACAACTCGTCCTTAATTCCATAGGATATTAGTATTTACTGTACCTTACCCACATGAAAGGGAAAATAAATTATCTGTAACTTTCTTTTTCAATTGTAAATTTAAACAATTAGTAAAAGTGTATTGAATATTTGTACTTTGTATTTTTGGAAATAAAGATCATTAAAAGAATATAAAGCAAGCATATAGGAATTAGTCTCAACCGTTAGGCGGGAATAATTAATAGTAATAGTAACAGCCTAGCTATTGCTCTCAATCCTTCCCGTATGCATGTGGTATGCTTGTGAGACAAGCCACTGGTGTTAGTTAACGATGCGAGTAACTATGACTCTCTTAAGGCAGCCTAGTATTGCTCTCAATCCTTCCCGTATGCATGTGGTATGCTTGTGAGACAAGCCACTGGTGTGAGTTCACGATGCGAGTAACTATGACTCTCTTAAGGCAGCCTAGCTATTGCTCTCAATCCTTCCCGTATGCATGTGTTATGCTTGTGAGACAAGCCACTGGTGTGAGTTAACGATGCGAGTAACTATGACTCTCTTAAGGCAGCCTAGTTATTGCTCTCACTCCTTCCCGTATGCATGTGGTATGCTTGTGAGACAAGCCACTGGTGTGAGTTAACGATGCGAGTAACAATGACTCTCTTAAGGGAGCCTAGTTATGACCCCCACTCCTTCCCGTATGCATGTGGTATGCTTGTGAGACAAGCCACTGGTGTGAGTTAACGATGGGAGTTAACTATGACTCTCTTAAGGCAGCCTAGCTATTGCTCTCACTCCTTCCCGTATTCATGTGGTATGCTTGTGTGACAAGCCACTGGTGTGAGTTAACGATGCGAGTAACAATGTCTCTCTAAGGCAGACTAGCTATTGCTCTCAATCCTTCCCGTATGCATGTGGTATGCTTGTGAGACAAGCCACTGCTGTGAGTTAACGATGCGAGTAACTTTCACTCTCTCCATACTGGTAAGCTATTACACAGGCTCCCTGACCCGTCCTGTAAAGAAAAGTACATGGCCATTTGCTGCATTAATAAAATTATTATAACACAGGTCTGTGGCGACCTAGTTGTTGCTCTCACTTCCTGGAATACTATGTATGTGACCGCTGGCGTAGGGTAAGACCTCGCAGGTCTTGTATGTGGTAGGCCTTTGGCGCGGGACGTAAAGTCTCCGTAAGCCTAGTGTGATTGAAGGCCTTCGCGTGGGTTTGCACCCCGTAAGCCTATGTGTGACCCCCCTCGTATTGAGAGCAACCATACCAGGTAAGAGTCCTGGAACTCCGTAAGCTGTATCGTTTGAGGTGACGGGCATGTAAGTCCTAGTGTCCGAGACGCAGCTTAAAGTCACCTGGAGAATCTCCACGTTCTCCCCATGTGTGCTTGACGTATGACTGAAGGCCTCTGGTGTGGGGTTTCCCCCGTAAGCCTGAGTGTATCATATCCTTATGTGAGCAATTACTACCAGCTTCGAGTCACGGATCTCCGAAAACTGTATCCGAGATGAAGCTTAGCTCTATTATCGCTCATCGTTTGAGGTGTCGGGCATGTATTTCCTAGTATCCGAGAGACAGTTTTAAGCCACCCGGAGTATCTCCTAGTTTACCCCCATGAGTGCCTCTTCACCACTCATGGCCAAAGGGTAGGTGGACAGGGCTGGCGAGAACTCTTCATCTGCCCAAGCCGGCTGCCCTAAAACCCTCTAAGTCCCTACCTGCGGGTCCGGTCCTTGAGCAAGACCACCCGGGCGTGGATAAAATCCCATTCTTTGCTCGGAATGAACCAAACAGGGGGGTATCACCCACTTGTGGGGAAGTGCTCCTTGTGGGCTAATCACCTCCCGGAGAAGATTCTGATTGCTGGTCCAAGTGGAATGGCCTCGGGCTCCGGCGCGTCTGGTCCCACGCGCCGGTTACATGGTCAGGGGACCACTGATGTCGACCAAGCTATGGAACCTGTCACGATCTCTGTTCCCTTCCAGATAACTGCCTGCCCCGTATGTCTCCGCGTGGGGAAGGGAACCTATATGGATCTAAGCATTAATGACTTATTGGCACACCTGAAATCTAAACATGTTTCCACCGAAATTAGATTCCAATGTACATCTTGCCTGAAGGTGTACTTGGGGAAATATGCTGTTTGACCCACGTGCCCAAATGTCCGGGTCCTGCCCAACCCGCGACACTTTCATTTAAATGTTCGCAATGCGGACAGGGCTTCAAAACCAAAAGTGGTCTCTCTCAGCACGAGCGCCATGCACACCCTGCCCTTAGGAACGCTAATCGAAGGGCTGCCTCTACCAGTTCAGCGCCCCCACCTGCCGCAGTGCCGGGGAGCGGAGGTCTGTTCTCTGTGGAAGAACTTACCAGAGAGGCAGTTCGAAGGGCAAAGGTTCATAAACAAACTCATGTCTGAAGAACTAGGAAGTAAGACCATGAAACAAATTAGCGATAAGCGCCGGCAGCCAGCGTATATCAGGGCTAGAGATGATTTCCTTGCTAGGATGCAGGCCATCTCACCCGGTGCTCGAAGAGGTACGCCCCGGTGAGTTAGGTTGTCTCGCACCCCGTTGGGCGTACAACCTATCGCTAATCCGGAGAGCGAAGTGATACAGCCCCCTCCGGAAACCCCCTCAGGAGAATTAATAAGGCATCCCAGTTCTCCTGAGGAGGCTGGGGATATACATGCCTCAGTTGACGAGTCGTAGGACTCTGTAGGGAACGCTGAAGATGGGGGGGGGGGGGGGGGAAGGATCCGGGGAGAATCCCCCAATCATTACTCTGGAGCCCAGTGTGCCAATCACTGAAGTAGGCAGGCCCTATACACCACCTACGATTGATACAGATGAAGAACCCCGGATTCCTGAGGAGGAAGGCCCCTGCCCCCGATTAGAAGATGATGCATGGTGGGCACGTCTTCTAGAGCAGGTCAAGAAGGGGACTGCTTGTCTGGTTCGGGACCATCGGGGTCCCGGTAGGCGTCACGTCTATTACAAGACGCGGTCCGTGGTGCCACCATCTCCCTCGCAGTGGTGGACACGGTGTATAGCGCGGTCCTCGACTTTCTGTTTGCCAACCAGTAGTCGAATGACGCCCCCGGCCAAGATTCAGCAGCTTCCCCTAGTTCCGTACAAAATGGCAAGGGGAAGAAGAAGAAGCCCACCAGTAGGAGGGTGCGTGACAAGAAATACAAGTTTGCACGCACCCAGGACCTCTTCAAGAAGGATCCCGGCCTTCTTGCAAGGCACGTCCGCTTGGGCACGGATTTCACCCAGCCCCGTGCCCATGAGCTAGCCAGGTCTGATATTAAGGATTTGTATCATGCACTGTGGGGAACCAGTGTACCAACCATGCCAGAAGACCCTGCAGAAGGGCCACCCTTGGGCTTCGACAATTTCCCACCCGTAACAGTGGCAGACGTTAGCAAACTCCTCTAAGGGGCCAGGAGGTCCGCAGTCCCCGGCCCAGACAAGATAACAAGAGCGGCCTTGTTTGGGAAGGTTCAATATGGGCTGTTAGCCGGGTTGTATAATCTTGTACTAGCCTCCGGTCATCTGCCGACCGCATGGAGGGAGAATAGAACCACGCCGATCCTTAAAGAAAGTAAGGATGCAACTAAGGCCACTGACTATAGACCAATAACGATCAGTTCCCTCCTCAGCAGGCTCTTCTGGGGGATCGTAGATCAGAGGCGGCGCAGCGTGGTTCAAACAAGTCCTAGGCAGAAGGGCTTCGTGGCGGAGGCGGGGTGCTTCGCCAACGTTCAAATCCTCGACCAGATGACCCGTCTAATGAAATCTGAGACGGGCGGCGTGGGAATAGTGCTCGATATCTCAAAAACTTTCGATACTATCCCACACACGGCCATAGGACGTGCATTAAAAAGATGATGATGATGATGATGATGATAATTGTTGTTTTAAGGGGCCTAACATCTAGGTTATCGGCCCCTGATGGTTTGGGTGATCGTGAAGATGAAAATGAAAAGCGAACTTAAAACTAACTACTAACCTATATATTAGATAATGATGATGATAATTGTTGTTTTAAGGGGCCTAACATCTAGGCTATCGGCCCCTGATGGTTTGGGTGATCGTGAAGATGAAAAATGAAATGTAAACTTAAAACTAAAACTAACTACCAATCTACAAACTAGAAGAAGAAATGGAAAACAAAAGGAGAATAAGGCAAATAAAGGACAGGAGGAAAAGAAATGCCCTCAACCCTCGAAGAATGCGGATTGAGGGACTTGGAAGGAAGGAGAGCCATGAAAGGCAGATAGGAAAGGGAAAGAGGAGAGGGTCCGCCCCGAAGGTAAGGGACAAAAGGGACAAAAGGGGAAAACGGAACCAGCTCAGGAATCCCTCGGGGTCGCCAACTCCCGAACTCACCAGCCGTGAGCCCCTGAGGGTGTAGCATTATCTAGGGTGCACCAGAAGTGGTGGGGCTACATACACCCTGCCTCCTTGAGGGTCTTGAGCAGAAGGCAGGAGATAACAGGAAAAGAAAAAGAAGGCTGACCCCTCGCAGAAGGAGGGTATCAGAAAAGATGAGACAAGGGCCAATTAAGGCGGGAAAGGAAGAGACTCCCTAGGCCTCGGATACCCTAATACCGTCGGGGTCGGAAGAGATCAAGAGTTGACCAAGTGAGGTCGACAGGAAAGAAGAAAGAGAGGAGCCCGGCACAAGTAAGTGGAAGCAATGCCGGACTCAGCTGGGGCCCCGTGGTCGCCAACCCACGTCCACAAGATGTGAGCCCCTGGGGGTCTATATATTAGAAGAAGAAATCGAAAACTAAAGGAGAAGAATTAAAAAGAAAAGGGGTTCCCCAGCCCCTGCTTGCGTTGGTCCAATCCGGGTATAGGGAGGCTACCACTCGTATATCCCACCCGGGAGGCGATATAGTAATAAAACTCCGTCGAGGTGTTAAGCAGGGCGTTCCACTGGTTCTTGAACCACTCATTGAACGGCTGGAGTCCATGTCGGGTTTCCCATTAACGGGAGGGCAGAACGTCTCCTGCCTAGCCTTCGCCGATGACCTAGTTATTGTGGCATCGGACCCCTCGAAGGCTCAAAATCTTCTAGATGAGGTAGTAGAATACCTGGGCGCGCATGGCATGTCATTATCGGTATCCAAGTCGATGGCATACCAGATTAAGAAAACACAAGACTCTTGGTATCTAGAAGACCCCGGCATGGAAAAACATGGAGTACGCATCCGCGCTACTACCGCGGATGACAGCTTCAACTATCTGGGTGGTGAATTACTCCATCTGGTCCGGTATTGACCTGGTGAAACTGAAAAATATTATTCAAAGGGTCGAACACTTCGCTCTCAAACCGCACCAGAAGCTCTGCTTACTGCAAAATTACCTAGTCCCCGGATACCTTCATCCACTGGTAATAGCCATGCCAGCAATCTCTCAACTGAAAGAGATATATCAAGAGCTGAGGGAATCTATCAAACGATTAATGCACCTTCCTCAGTCTATATGTAACGGGCTGATACACTGTCGAAGGGGAGACGGGGGACTAGGCTTCCCACGGTTCAGAATCTCGTGCCCCGAGTGGCACTAGCAATGGGACTCCGTTTCCAGAACACAACGGATCCTGTTGTAGCAGCTCTGTCCGGATGCACCAGTACTACTGCGAATCTCCGTAGGCTGGCCCAATCCGTCCGACTCCCTTTCCCACACACAGCGAGAATTGCGGCAATACAAAAATCGCTGTGTTAAGACAGAGCTGAAACGTGGCGTGAGCTCGAGGCTCAGGGCAGGGCTGTGCCGACCCTCACCGGCCGTAAGGGATCCCACCTTACTGAAGCCAACTAGATTTATAACTGCCCTGCATCTACGGACGAATACCGCAGGCAATAAGTCCAGCCTGAACCGAGCGTATCCACAGGCGGATCTGCGATGTCACAGATGTGGGCTCAGGAAGGAGACCCTGGCACACATCCTTGGTGAGTGCACTGGCACGAAACAGGCGCGGATCCACCGGCACAATGAAATCAGAGATTTCATTGAAAATCAAGTAGTGAGGGAAGAGGCAGTAGAGGTATCTAAAGAACCGTCACTCACTCTGTACGACGGGAGACGTCTGCAACCTGACCTGGTCGTGAAAAACCGGGAAGGGGTCTTTATGATCGATGTAACAGTCCGCCACGACGATGGGGATTATCTTCGCCGTGCCCGAGGTAAGAAACTACGTAAATACGACGGACTACCGCCTCAGCTCCAAACCATGTTTGGAGCAACTAGTGGGGAAGTGCTCCCCTTTCTGTGGGCACTGGAGGGGCCATGCCGAAAGCCACCCTGTTGGCATTAGCCAGGCCGGCCATCTGAGGACTATATCTCTCATGGCTTTGAGATCGTCCTTAGAGATATATCACGGGTTCATGGACTAAGACAGGTTTTATACTCCCCCATGAACTCGGGCCCCTCGTCCCTGCAAGTCGGCCTAGCTGCCACTCCCTTTTAAATTGTGACTGGGCTTTGACCTACTTTTTTAACTGACAAAGAGGCTGTCAAGATATGTCTCTTGAGACTCGTATTGCAACCTACCATCTGTTGCAAATCTGCTTCTGCTTTTATTTTGACTGGATGTATTTCTTTCATATATTAATCAGGGAGTGACAAGCGAGTTCACAAAGGCTCTATACACCTAGTGAGCGGCGGCTGACCGTGGGAGCGGTCAGGTGGGTACCTCCAAGCAGGTTTCCCTGGGCAATGTCCCCCGGATTATATTTAGGGGGATAGCCGAATCCCATTTCCAGTAAGGGACCCGTTGTTCTAATTCTCCTGAGTTAGAGGTCCCCCTCCCACCCTGGCCAGTGAAGGCCGGCCGCTAAGGGCTGTGGTTCTCCTTCTTCCCATCCAGACGTGTTAGCGAAATGATAGTAATCAGCCCGTCTCCGCCAGTTCTCTCGATAGGGTACCTCGTCCTCCTGAGAAGGGAAAGAGGAAAGTCCAAATCCAAATTATTCACAAAGTGTAATTGAAATTCAAAATACTTACAAAATGCAATTGAAATTGAAAATGCTTACAAAATGTACGGTAGATTCAAACGACTCATGTGGATTGACAATACTCACAAAATGCAATTTAGATTGAATATACTTGACAAAATGTAATTTAGATTCAAAGTACCCACAAAATGCAATTGAGAATCAAACTATGTGCAAAATGCCCACCAAACAAAATGCTTAGATTCAAAATTCGTGCAAAATGCGGTTTTGGTTGAAAATACTTACAAAATGCAATTTAAATTCAAAATACACACTAAAAGACCCGGCCACCTGCATTGAAAGACTTACTAAAAAGCAATGTAGATTGTTAATCTTTACAAAATGCTATTGAGGTTGAAAACAATCGCGAGATGTAATTTAGATCGAAAAAAATTACAAAATGCAACGTAGCTCAAAAATGCCTTAAAAATCGCTAAAAGGGAATTTAGATGCACGGTGAACAAGTAAAAAAAACAGTGCGGGAATCTGAAAGAGAAAAGGAAATATAAGGAAAAGAGGAGTGGAGAGGATATGAAAGGGGAGAGAGGAGAGGATCCGCCCCAAAGGTAAGGGACAAAAGGGACGGACCCAGCTCAGGAATCCCTCGGGGTCGCCAACTCCCGAACTCACAAGCCGTGAGTCCCTGAGGGTGTAGCATCATCTAGGGTGCACCAGAAGTGGTGGGGCTACATACACCCAGACTCCTTAAAGGCCTAGAGCACAAGGCAGGATGTAAAAATAAAATAAAAAGAAGGCTGACCCCTCGCAGAAGGAGTGAATCAGAAAAGATGAGACAAGGGTCAAGTAGTGCGGGAAAGGAAGATACTCCCTAGGCCTCGGATACCCTAATGCCGTCGGGGTCGGAAGAGAACAAGAGTTGACCAAGTGAGGTCGACAGGAAAGAAGACAGAGAGGAGCCCGGCACAAGTAAGTGGAAGCAATGCCGGACTCAACTGGGGTCCCATGGTCGCCAACCCACTTCCCAGTAGAAGTGAGCCCCTGGGGGATCAACGATATCATGTTAACAGACTACCTAAGGTATATTTGGTGTATTCGCTGGAATACACGGTAAGACAGAGTTAGCTTTCGCTGCTCTTTGCTTTAATTCCTTCTTCCTAGTTTGCAAACGCCAACAGGGATTCTTTACGTTTTAGTTTATTTGTGCATTTAGCTTATTTCGTTTGTAAGTCTGTTCTAGATATACAACTTCCATGATCAACCAAGCGGCATCTTACAGCTAGCCACTGAAGTTCCTCAACATCTTCATATGCAAGAGGACTTCCTTACCAATCGAACCACCAGGTTTCATCGTTATCGCCAGCTAACATCTCCATGCTCAAGAGGACTTCTTCACCAATACCATCCGCCAGGCTTCGTCATTGTCGCCTGCTAACAACTCCTTGAAGACCACTTCATCAAGAAAATTAACATCTAAGAAGAGATTTAATTTGTGTTAAGTTTGTAATTCTTATGTGTGCTCCTTTGTCCCTTCCCCCCCCCCCCCCCTCCTCTTGCCTCCTTGGCACCTTCGGGCTTCGTTAAGCTGCTCTCACTCTTAGTTCGGCCGTCGAGTACAGTGCAAGCCCTACCCGGGCTAGTCTCCTGCTTTCTTGAGACTTTTTTAAATCATGATGATGATGATGATGATGATAATTGTTGTTTTAAGGGGCCTAACATCTAGGTTATCGGCCCCTGATGGTTTGGGTGATCGTGAAGATGAAAATGAAAAGCGAACTTAAAACTAAAACTAACTAATAACCTACATACTACAAGAAGAAATGGAAAACTAAAGGAGAATAAGGCAAATAAAAGGACAGAAGGAAAAGAAATGCCCTCAACCCTCGGAGAATGCGGATTGAGGGACTTGGAAGGAAGGAGAGCCATGAAAGGCATATAGGAAAGTAAAAGAGGAGATGATGATGATAATTGTTGTTTTAAGGGGCCTAACATCTAGGTTATCGGCCCCTGATGGTTTGGGTGATCGCGAAGATGAAAATCAAAAGCGAGCTTAAAACTAAAACTAACTAATAATCTACATACAAGAAGAAGAAATGGAAAACTAAAGGAGAATATGATGATGATGATAATTGTTGTTTTAAGGGGCCTAACATCTAGGTTATCGGCCCCTAATGATCTGGGTGATAGCGAAAATGATAATGAAACGGAAACCAAAACGAAAATTAAGTGAGACGGGAAATACTTACAAAAAGGAACTCTGATTGAAACGACTCACAAAATGTTCTTACAAAAGGGAATTTAGAACGAAAAGATTCACAAAAGGAATAGATTGAAAAATACCCACAAAATGAAGGCTAGGTTCAAAATACGTACAAAATGCAATGTAGCGTCGAAATACTTACAAAATGCAACTGAAATTCAAAATACTTACAAAATGCAAATGAGATCGAAATTACGTACAAAATGCAATTGAGGTTCAAAATACTTACAAAATGCAATTGAAATTGAAAATACACAATGCAATTCAGATTGAAATAGGCCTTATCCCAGTTCCAATCCAAATTATTCACAAAGTGCAATCGAAATTCAAAATACTTACAAAATGCAATTGAAATTGAAAATGCTTACAAAATGTACGGTGATTCTAACGACTCATGTGGATTGACAATACTTACAAAAAGCAATTTAGATTGAAAATACTTGACAAAATGTAATTTAGATTCAAAATACCCACAAAATGCAATTGAGAATCAAAATATGTGCAAAATGCCCACCAAACAAAATGCAATTTAGATTCAAAATTCGTGCGAAATGCGGTGTTGGTTGAAAATACTTACAAAATGCAATTGAAATTCAAAATACTCACTAAAAGGCCCCGCAACCTGCATTGAATGAATTACTAAAAAGCAATTTAGATTGTCAATCTTTACAAAATGCAATTGAGGTTGAAAACAATCGCGAGATGTAATTTAGATCGAAAAAACTTACAAAATGCAACATAGATCAAAAATGCCTTAAAAATCGCTAAAAGGGAATTTTGATACACGGTGATTCGAGTAACAAAAACAGTGCGGGAATCTTAAAGAGAAAAGGAAATAGAAGGAAAAGAGGAGAGGTGAGGGGAGGGGAGAGAGGAGAAGGTCCGCCCCAAAGGGAAGGGACAAAAGGGGAAAACGGACCCAGCTCAGGAATCCCTCGGGGTCGCCAACTCCCGAACTCACCAGCCGTGAGCCCCTGAGGGCGTAGCATTATCTAGGGTGCACCAGAAGTGGTGGGGCTACATACACCCAGCCTCCTTAAGGGCCTAGAGCACAAGACAGGAGGTAAAAGGAAGAGAAAAAGAAGGCTGACCCCTCGCAGAAGGAGGGTATCAGAAAAGATGAGACAAGGGACAATTAAGGCGGGAAAGGAAGAGACTCCCTAGGCCTCGGATACCCTTATACCGTCGGGGTCAGAAGAGAACAAGAGTTGACCAAGTGAGGTCGACAGGAAAGAAGACAGAGAGGAGCCCGGCACAAGTAAGTGGAAGCAATGCCGGACTCAGCTGGGGCCCCGTGGTCGCCAACCCACGCCCACAAGATGTGAGCCCCTGGGGGAACCAGCCGTGAGCCCCTGAGGGTGCAGCATTATCTAGGGTGCACCAAAAGTGGTGGGGCTACATACACCCGGCCTCCTTGAGGGCCTTAACCAGAAGGCAGGAGATAACATGAAAAGAAAAAGAAGGCTGACCCCTCGCAGAAGGAGGGAATCAGAAAAGATGAGACAAGGGCCAATTAAGGCGGGAAAGGAAGTGACTCCCTAGGCCTCGGATACCCTAATACCGTCGGGGTCGGAAGAGAACAAGAGTTGACCAAGTTTTTTAAATCAGACGCCATGTCTGTACTTAAAATCAACCGTCACCGAGAAACCATCGCCTTTCTCAAAATGAGCTAAGAATAAACTTGAATGTTCTTCAACACATTTTAATTGTTTTTACATAGCTAAATGCTTTTTAATACCATTTTATAGACAGTGTGAAATTGCTAAAAGTGGTGCAATAACCACATTCGCGGGATTTTCGATGTCAGGCTTTGCCTATCTAAGCTAGCTTTATAAAATGAAACAGTACTTCTTGTACAAATTAACTGAGATACTTTCTCACAACGTGGGATATCATTAAATTACCCACTGTCTATAGAAAATTTAGCTTTTTCCACGGCGGGACGTTTCTTGCCCAATTTAACAGTCATCACTGTTCTAGAATTTTCATGTCGAACGATCTATCTACAAGCTAAAGCTTCGAGTATTTTCCACTCAAATATGGGAATACTTTTCCTAACTAAGGATTTTTCTTTATAAAACTCTTGATCAACTCCTAATTTGTCTTCCTTCGAGGGAAATTTTCTTCTGCATTAAACTACAACCTACAAACTTTTCAACGCAATGAACTTGTTCAAGCAAAAATTCAACTAGTGATCTTCACAACTGAAATAACTTCTCTCTCCATAAAATGTCTGTGCTGCAATAGTAAACTCTTCAAATCCATCAACAAACTATAGTGCAAAGCAGTGCCCGTTCAACTACCAAACGCGTCGCGTTCGTGAGAGCAATAAATATGGCCAAACTTTTCCCTTAATTTCCCAATTCTTCCTCCCTAATCACCTTACTAACTTAATCTAATTAAGCTTTAAATTTAAGTCAATTTATGTACCTAGCTATTACTCAACGAGGCCGCACTTGCCAACAAGTGCCCTCCCAACTTAGTTTCGCATTTCACGAATTAAGGTACTCATCGACACTACTGAAGACATATCATTACAAGTTATCTTATTTTCTTGAAATTGATATCACTTATTCCAGGAATATAAATTAGCGGATTTTTGCCAAAAAATAAAAAATAAATAAATTTGGGGGTCTTTTTCAAGATTAATCACAAAAATAACGTGTATTTTTAGGATGCGATATCTTTGCTCTTTTTCAATTTAATTGAGTCATTGTTGTCGCAAATTGATCTGCTTCATGTTCAGAATGTTGTATAGCAGAATCGTTTTTGTATCATTGGTTGAGGCAAATATATTAGCTTTGTTTTACAATCTACGTTATTTTGATTGAAAAAATAAATTAATTGTGGGGGGCGCGACCCCTAATTTCAATTTAACAGCTTCATTCTGCTTTACAACATAGCTGCATTATTTGTCGTTATTTTAGTTTTTAAATGAAACTAATATCTTAATTCTAAGTGGACATTTTAACTGCCCAAGTAAAGAAAAAAATGAAGTGAGAGAAATCGTAACTTAAAGTTGAGGTACACATTTAGATTAAAGAGTCTTACTTTTCAACTCCTAGAAACTGCCTTTTCCTTGGATTTTAGGTCAATCCTCTGCATACTCCGACCCGAGAGTATCTCCAACATTGATTTAGTTCTGGAGTAGACTGTTTCAAAGCCAGATTAATGTGTGCTTTATCTGCTGCAACTATGTGTCAAAGTGACAGCTGCTGAAAAGCGTGCTCACCGATCATTAAAGTAATTATAAATGAGCTAAATAACAATAAAACTAGCATAAACTATATATTTCTGGAAAGTAGAGAGGACATACTATCGATTAAGACAATAAAAAAATCGAAAATTTTCTTTGAAAATGACTAATGGAAGGGTCGATGAGTACCTTACTTCTGCATAAATCTGTGGCAAGTCCACATTCTAATTATTTTCCCTTCTAAATGGGGGAATTCTACTTTTTCTACTCATAATTGAATCATCTAATATTTTTTCTCTTCAGGCTTCACCTGTCCTTTTTGAATATATCACGGTCGTAATTACCGTATAAATACATGAAGTTATAGAAACTTCTTCTTTATTTTCCCTTTTTCTTTGTTGTAATTTTTCATAGCCTTTAGGATTTCCAATAGGAATTCAAAAGTGCTCACTTTGTACCTGATATAATTACTAAAGCTTTAATTACTTGTAATCTATGTTATAAACGTTAATGTTTTCAATTTTTAGTACAACTTTCAAAATCTTATGCAGATTTAGTGCTCGAAGCAAGTTTCAAACTTGCGTACAATTAATGTTGATTACAAATTGTAATTTTATTACAATTAGGTCTTAAGACCTTTATATGTTCTTAATCTTTTTCAAAAAAATACTATCACAACCTAAATATTGTTAAATTTTCAAAATTTTAATTTCTTGTGAAAAAAAATCTCTATTATTGTTTGCTTCATATTTTTCACTAGATTCAAGATTAGGCAGGACCCTGGCTTCCTTGATTCTTCCTGTAAACTTAAGGTCATTTTAAGAAAACAAAAAATACATAAAATAAATGTTTCACTCCTGGTTGCATTTAAACAAAAAAATACTCCTCGTAACAACTTTGTCAAAGTTTCTCTTAGCTTTCATAGCTACTTCTAGCGAGCCATTAAGGCAAGCATAGCTAGCTCCGCAAGCATTTTGCTTGTTGAGATGTTCTCTATAACTTATGGTCTGTTTTCAAATCGAAGTTTTTCTCTGGTCTGAACTTTTAGTCGGCACGCTGCTGGGTAAACTGACCATGAACTCAGCGATCTCAATATGAAGACTCAAATTCTTGAGTATGGACCCTTCATCCTGAGTATTGGACTAAGTTGTTTTTCTTCAGGTGTATGTGTGCGTTTGTCTGTTCATTAATATTTTGTTTAAATTCTCATAGTTTTGAGTTCCTGTTTTTCGTTAATATTAATTTTTTGATATTTGTTGCTTTTATGTTGCAGAAAGAATCAAGGTGACCTCTTAAAAAGTGTCTTTCTCTATTAGGCCAGTCACCGTAGACACAAAAATCGCGTTAGGTCCCAAAAAATTGCAAGGTTCTGACTTTTTGGAATGTTGTTAGGATAGATACCAATAGTGTAAAACCAAGTTTGCAACCTCGAAAGACGTGTGCAAACTTCGTGGTGCTCGAAGAACCTCGAATTTTTCAGACATTTTTCGTTTATTGGCTTACAACTTCCAAAATATGCATTCTATGGCATTGTTACCCATTACACTTTTAAAGAAGACAACATTACCGACAATTTGAGCGCAACTCCAGCTCTGTATGTCTTATAGAACTCGAGAAACTACACTTCGAAAATGGGCAATTTTTTCCGAAATGTTCGAAATTTGTAGTAAGCTAGTTTTTCGAACAAATTACCGTCTAAAATACTCATTCTACGAGGAAAGTCATCAAAAGTAAAGTTGTAGAGCAGTTATTGGGCTTTAATTTAAGCACTAGCAAAACGCTACAAGAACAATAGTTCACTTGTTATCGGGTAAAACACAAAAATAGGAAATAGGATTTTTCAAAAAATGTAGCCTGACGAATTGTAGGACTTTTTAAAGGATAAGAAAGACATCAATCAGTGGAAAATTGTTTTTCATGCAAAATGAAATTGAATACAATTAATGATATTGTGTAATTTCTTATCAATATTGATGTCTCAGTGGCAAAGTAATGGATAGGCCTCAGCTAAAACCTGCGACGGAAACACGCAACACGTCAATTACCTACTATTTATTAGTAAATATTACAACAAAAGGGTAGGTATGTGATGTTAGGCTTACCTACACTAATGAAACAATTCATCCAAGCAGAGAGGATGGGAGATTGGGACCTCCACCTCGAGACCACAAAGAACATGCTTCCCTTTTTCCACTCGGCAGGGCACTTCCTGTATGCCAAGAGTGCGCGTCTCTATGTGCGGGACATGAACGATCTGCGACAGAAGGATCCGAGGGAATATAGTCTATACACAGGAGAAGGCTTCACCACTCGTCGAACCCACAAATTTTGGTCGGGTCTTTGAACCGACTTGACGATAGAACGAGTCCTAATGAGATCGATGAAAAGACAAGGGGGCCTAACACATGGCCGAGGAATCTCCAGCAGTGTTCTCGCCCGTAGGTTGATGATGATGATGATGATAATTGTTGTTTTAAGGGGCCTAACATCTAGGTTATCGACTCCTAATGGTTTGGGTGATCGTGAGAATGATAATGAAATGCAAACTATAACTAAAAATAACTACTAACTTATATACTAGAAGAAGAAATGGAAAACAAAATGAGAATAAGGCAAATAAAGGACAGGAGGAAAATAAATGCCCTCAACCCTCCAAGAATGCAGATTGAGGGACTTGGAAGGAAGGAGAGCCATAAAAGGCAGATAGGAAAGTGAAAAATCGCCCGTTGGACTGAAGGCATGGTATACGTGCTTAATATATGTGAGGGGCTTGAGATCTTTTGGAACATCGCATGCACCACGACGGAACAACACATTGACATGGGGCCCGCTCGAATCGAACGAGATTCTAATGATGCGGAGAAATTAAAATCCTGGTTCTATGTCCACACACCATTTCCTCCCAATGAAAAAGTATATCTATCTGCAGTGGCATGGTTGGAGGCGCTGAAGTGAATTTCCACATGACACGAGAAATTGGATGTAATGGAGTCAAAGAAATAACTGGAAAGGAATTTGTAAATGTAAAATTTAAAAGGAAAGACAAAGTACAAACCTTGGCAGCGGCCACAGTCAAGGTGCACAACAAGCAGGTTTCTATAGACCCTCTCACAATATTCCAACGTCTGTGTATAACAAAACAGTCTGAGACCAACCTACAAAACCCACTTTACATACGAGTTGGCCAAATCCCATGGCTCTATTCTCCAAAGAGGGAATGCGAAAAGGTACAAAATCATCGTTCTACTCTGCCTTTACGCCCCTCCAAGAAAACGTCGCCGTGGACTAAGAACTTTTGTTGTAGTGGATGGAGGATACTTGCTCTATAAGGTTATATGGCAACGGAACAGCTCAGTGAGGGAAATAGTAGCTACTTTTATCACCTATACGACCAACCATTTTGGGAAAAATGTCTCGGTAGATTTCGATGGCTACCCAGAAGAGGGGACAGCTAAGAGCACAAAAACAGCAGAACGGCTTGGACGTTATGCAGCCTCACCGTGCAGCGATATCTTTTTTGAAGAATCGACACAGATCGATGTGCCCCAAGAAAAGTTTTTGTCCAACCCAAAAAGCAAGCAGCACCTGATCAACTTAAAGTGTACTGGACTGGATATACAAGGGATCGAAACAAAGCACGCTCCAGAGGACGCCGACTGCCTCATTGTGAGGACAGCATTGGAAAAATAGCGAGGAGTACGAGCACGTCATAATCGCTGGAGAAGATATCGACCTCTTGGTATTCCTAAATGGATTGGGCGCCAACAAACGAAATGTTTCCTTCCAGAAAAGTGCCAAGGTTGGAACACGTTGTAAGCAGTTCTTGTCAGCATGTTTCATTCGAGGAGATCTCTCACTCCCCCCTGGAATAGAGTTGTTCCTCCACGCCTTTAGTGGTGTCGACACCATCTCTGCCCTTTTCGGGCAAGGGAAAATGAAGATGTTGAGCGTCCATTCAAAACAGCCAGACCTTGACGCGGCTACCACTTTTCTGAACAATAACGCCACCCATGAGGAGATAGCCTCTGCTGGCAACAAATGCCTCGTGGCGTTGTATGGCGGTGGAAAAAACGATTCTCTCCACGCCTTGCGTTACGGGATATTTGTCCGATCTGCTGCCAGCGTTAAAGTCAACCTCGCTCGTCTGCCCCCAACCGAAGAGGCTGCTGCCCAACATTCCTACAAAACCTACCACCAGGTGCAGCAGTGGTTGGGGGTTGAGAAAGAGCCCACCAAGTGGGGATGGACATGGAGTCAGCGGGGGCTGACACAGGTGACCTCACACAAGGAACCAGCGCCGAAAACTCTGTTCAAACTCCTGACATGCAGGTAAGGTAATCCATTCGTATTAGGTCGGTTCTAGTCAATGTCCAATGCAGGATATAGGTATTTTTTCTGATTAGAATTTAAACATTTGAATCTTTTGTAACCTGGAGTTATTATAACTGCTGAAATTCTTGTCCTTCAGGTGCCTGAAAGAGTGCGGAGCAAGGCGATGCTCCTGCCATAGAGCAGGGCTGAAATGCTCTGCTCTCTATAAAAGACATGCCTTAATTCTCCTACCATAGAAATGACTGAGTCAGACGAAGAAGACGACTTCAACGACCCCCTTTTACATCCAGATCCAAATAGACAGGAGCCTCCGTAGCCCCAAGAAGAGCCATATAAAGAACCTGGGCCTTCCAAACCAATACTACCGTCTCGTTGAGTGCAGGTAAGCCTAACATCACTTACCTACCCTTTTGTTGTAATTTATTATTAAATAGTAGGTAATTGACGTGTTGAGTGTTTCTTTCGCAGGTTTTAGCTGAGCCCCCCCCCCCCCTTCACTTCGCCAATGTGCAATCAATATTGATAAGAAATTACTTATTATCATTAATTGTATTCAATTTCATTTTGCATGAAAAACAATTTTCCACTGATATATGTCTTTCTTATCCCTTAAAAAAGTCCTACAATTAGTCAGGCTACATTTTTGAAAAATCCAATTTCCTATTTTTGTGTTTTACCTGATAACAAGAGAACTATTGTTCTCATTGCGTTTTGCTAGTGCTTAAATTAAAGCTAAATAACTGCTCTACAACTTTACTCTTGAAGACTTTCCCCGTAGAATGAGTATTTTAGCCGGTAATTTGTTCGAAAGACCAGATTACTACAAATTTCGAACATTTTGGAAAAAATTGCCCATTTCGAAGTGTTGTATCTCGAGATCTATAAGACATACAGAGCTGAAGTTGCGCTCAAATTGTCAGTAATTTTGTCTTCCTTAAAAGTGTAATGGTTGACTTTGACACACAATGCATATTTTGGACGTTGTAAGCCAAAAACCGAAAAACATCTGAAAATTTCGAGGTATTTCGAGCACCACGAAGTTAGCACAGGTCTTTCGAGGTTGCAAACTTGGTTTTACGATATTGGTATCTATCCCAACAACATACCAACAAATCAGAACCTTGCAATTTTTTGCGACCTAGAATGTCTTAGATGACTGGCCTATATAGGGAGTCTAAATTGACCCAGCTTTTTTGGCGGGCACTCAGAGGAGAGAAAAACCTAACACTCACTGTCAATGCCAGTTTACAGAGCTCGCTGTACCAAGAGACTATAAATATACTGAGGTTCGCAGCTTTAGCTGAAGGGGTACAGTTGAATTGCTTACTCATCTTAATTAAAATATTTGCTAAGTTACGACATTCCCTCAGCATCGTTGCAATATGCTTGGTGCACGCACTTAAGTTGGTCAACACTACTGGAATATATTACATGCAACAAGTGCCATCCCAAATTTGTTTCGCATTTCACGAATCAACTTCTGCATAAATCTGTGGCAAGTCCACATTCTAATTCTTTTCCCTTCTAAATGGGGGAATTCTATTTTTTCTACTCATAATTGAATCATCTAATTTTTTCTCTTCAGGCTTCACAAATAGTGACCTGTACTATTTGAATATATCACGGTCGTAATTACTGTATAAATACATGAAGTTATAGGAACTTCTTCTTTTTTCCCCCTTTTTTTGTTGTTGTAATTTTTCATAGCCTTTAGGATTTCCAATAGGAATTCACTTTGTACCTGATATAATTACTAAAGCTTTAATTATGATGATGATAATAATTGTTGTTTTAAGAGGCCTAACATCAAGGTTATCGGCCGCTGATGGCTTGGGTGATCGTGAAGATGAAAATGAAAAGCGAACTTAAAACTAAAATTAACTACTAACCTACGTACTAGAAGAAGAAAATGAAAACTAAAGGAGAATAAGGCAAATAAAGGACAGGAGGAAAAGAAATGCCCTCAACCCTCGAAGAAGGCGGATTGAGGGACTTGGAAGGAAGGAGAGGCATGAAAAGCAGATAGGAAAGTGTAAGATGATGATGATGATGATGATAATTGTTGTTTTAAGGGGCCTAACATCGAGGTTATCGGCCCCTAATGATCTGGGTGATAGCGAAAATGATAATGAAATGGAAACCAGAACAAAATTATCGAAGACGGAAAATACGTACAAAAAGGAACTCACATGGAAGCAACTCACAATTTGGTCCTACAAAAGGGAATTTAGAACGAAAAGTTACACAAAAAGAATAGATTGAAAAAGACCCACAAAACGTAGGCTAGATTCAAAATACGTACAAAATGCAAAGTAGCGCCGAAATACTTACAAAATGCAACTGAGATTCAAAATACTTACAAAATGCAAATGAGATCGAAATTACGTACAAAATGCAATTGAGGTTCAAAATACTTACAAAATCCAATTGAAATTGAAAATACACAATGCAATTCAGATTGAAATATCCCAGTTCCAATCCAAATTATTCACAAAGTGCAATTGAAATTCAAAATACTTACAAAATGCAATTGAAATTGAAAATGCTTACAAAATGTACGGTAGATTCAAACGACTCATGTGGATTGACAATACTTACAAAAAGCAATTTAGATTGAAAATACTTGACAAATGTAATTTAGATTCAAAATACCCACAAAATGCAATTGAGAATCAAAATATGTGCAAAATGCCCACCAAACAAAATGCAATTTAGGTTCAAAATTCGTGCGAAATGCGGTTTTGGTTGAAAATACTTACAAAATGCAATTGAAATTCAAAATACTCACTAAAAGGCCCGGCAACCTGCATTGAAAGACTTACTAAAAAGCAATTTAGATTGTCAATCTTTTCAAAATGCAATTGAGGTTGAAAACAATCGCGAGATGTAATTTAGATCGAAAAAACTTACAAAATGCAACATAGATCAAAAATGCCTTAAAAAAAATCGCTAAAAGGGAATTTAGATACACGGTGATTCGAGTAACAAAAAACAGTGCGGGAATCTTAGAGAAAAAGGAAATAGATGGAAAAGAGGAGAGGAGAGGGGAGAGAGGAAAAGGTCCGCCCCAAAGGGAAGGGACAAAAGGGGAAAACGGACCCAGCTCAGGAATCCCTCGGGGTCGCCAACGCCCGAACTCACCAGCCGTGAGCCCCTGAGGGTGTAGCATTATCGACGGTGCACCAGAAGTGGTGGGGCTACATACACCCTGCCTCCTTAAGGGCCTTGAGCACAAGGCAGGAGGTAAAAGGAAAAGAACAAGAAGGCTGACCCCCACAGAAGGAGGGTATCAGGAAAGATGAGACAAGGGCCAATTAGGGCGGGAAAGTGAAAGACTCCCTAGGCCTCGGATAACCTAATACCGTCGGGGTCGGAAGAGAACAAGAGTTGACCAAGGAAGGTCGACAGGAAAGAAGAAAGAGAGGAGCCTGGCACAAGTAAGTGGAAGCAATGCCGGACTCAGCTGGGGCCCCGTGGTCGCCAACCCACAACCCACTAGATGTGAGCCCCTGGGGGAGAGGGGGGGGGGAAGTGAAAGAGGAGAGGTGATGATGATGATGATAATTGTTGTTTTAAGGGGCCTAACATCTAGGTTATCGGCCCCTGATGGTTTGGGTGATCGTGAAGATGAAAATGAAAAGCGAACTTAAAACTAAAACTAACTACTAACCTACATACTAAAAGAAGAAATGGAAAAATAAAGGAGAATAAGGCAAATAAAAGGACAGAAGGAAAAGAAATGCCCTCAACCCTCGTAGAAGGCGGATTGAGGGACTTGGAAGGAAGGAGAGCCATGAAAGGCATATAGGAAAGTGAAAGAGGAGAGGGTCCGCCCCAAAGGTAAGGGACAAAAGGGGAAAACGGTCCCAGCTCAGGAATCCCTCGGGGTCGCCAACTCCCGAACTCACCAGCCGTGAACCCCTGAGGGTATAGCATTATCTAGGGTGCACCAGAAGTGGTGGGGCTACATACACCCTGCCTCCTTAAGGGCCTAGAGCACAAGGCAGGAGGTAAAAGGAAGAGAAAAAGAAGACTGACCCCTCGCAGAAGGAGGGTATCAGAAAAGATGAGACAAGGGCCAATTAAGGCGGGAAAGGAAGAGACTCCCTAGGCCTCGGATACCCTAATACCGTCGGGGTCAGAAGAGAACAAGAATTGACCAAGTGAGGTCGACAGGAAAGAAGACAGAGAGGAGCCCGGCACAAGTAAGTGGAAGCAATGCCGCACTCAGCTGGGGCCCCGTGGTCGCCAACCCACGCCCACAAGATGTGAGCCCCTGGGGGAAAAAGAAAAAGAAGGCTGACCCCTCGCAGAAGGAGGGAATCAGAAAAGATGTTGATGATGATGATGATAATTGTTTTTTTTAAGGGGCCTAACATCTAGGTTATCGGCCCCTGATGGTTTGGGTGATCGTGAAGATGAAAAAAAGCAAAAGCGAACTTAAAAACTAAAACTAACTACTAACCTACATACTAGAAGAAGAAATGGAAAAATAAAGGAGTATAAGGCAAATAAAGGACAGGAGGAAAAGAAATGCCCTCATCCCTCGAAGAAGGCGGATTGAGGGACTTGGAAGGAAGGAGAGCCATGAAAGGCAGATAGGAAAGTGAAAGAGGAGAGGGTCCGCCCCAAAGGTAAGGGACAAAAGGGGAAAACGGACCCAGCTCAGGAATCCCTCGGGGTCGCCAACTCCCGAACTCACCAGCCGTGAGCCCCTGAGGGTGTAGCATTATCTAAGGTGCACAAGAAGTTGTGGGGCTACATACACCCAGCCTCCTTAAGGGCCTAGAGCACAAGGCAGGAGGTAAAAGGAAGAGAAAAAGAAGGCTGACCCCTCGCAGAAGGAGGGTATCAGAAAAGATGAGACAAGGGCCAATTAAGGCGGGAAAGGAAGAGACTCCCTAGGCCTCGGATACCCTAATACCGTCGGGGTCAGAAGAGAGCAAGAGTTAACCAAGTGAGGTCGACAGGAAAGAAGACAGAAAGGAGCACAGCACAAGTAAGTGGAAGCAATGCCGGACTCAGCTGGGGCCCCGTGGTCGCCAACCCACGCCCACTAGATGTGAGCCCCTGGGGGGAAGCTTTAATTACTTGTAATCTTTGTTATAAACGTTAATGTTTTCAATTTTTAGCACAACTTTTAAAATCTTAAGCAGATTTAGTGCTCGAAGCAAGTTTCAAACTTGCGTACAATTAATGTTGTTTACAAATTGTAATTTTATTACAATTAGGTCTTAGACCTTTATACACACATCAAAAAAAGTTTTGCATCACCTCGGTTCCCAGATCTCCGGCATATAGATGTTGACTGTGTATATTGTATCCAAGATACAGTCCCTTTGACTGTTCATAGATGTCACTAAAACTGCTCAAAGATGTAAACAACCATGCATGAGCAGGGCCTATTAGACGGAGGGGGTACGACAGCCGATCAGTTCCAGTCATTCCACCAGGACGAAGGTACGCTGCTCATGTTGTCTGTAGTTCTACCATGCCTAGAAGGTCAATACCGCAGTTCGATCGCGTCCGCATTGTTACTTTGTGTCAAGAAGGGCTCTCAACAAGGGAAGTTTCCAGGCGTCTCAGAGTGAACCAAAGCGATGTTGTTCGGACATGGAGGAGGTACAGAGATACAGGAACTGTCGATGACAGGCCTCGCTCAGGCCGCCCAAGGGCTACTACTGTAGTGGATGACCGCTACTTACGGATTGCCGCTCGGAGGAACCCTGACAGCAATGCCACCATGTTGAATAATGCGTTTCGTTCAGCCACAGGATGTCGTGTTTCAACTCAAACTGTGCGCAATAGGCTGCATGATGCGCAACTTCACTCCCGACGTCCATGGCGAGGTCCAGCTTTGCAACCCCGACACCATGCAGCGCGGTACAGATGGGCCCAACAACATGCTGAATGGACCCCACGGAATTGGCATCACGTTCTCTTCACCGATGAGTGTCGCATATGCCTTCAACCAGACAATCGTCGGAGACATGTTTGGAGGCACCCTGGTCAGGCTGAACGTCTTAGACACACTGTCCAGCGAGTGCAGCAAGGTGGTGGTTCCCTGATGTTTTGGGGTGGCATTATGTGGGGCCGACGTACGCCACTGGTGGTCATGGAAGGCTCCGAAACGGCTTTACGATACCTGAATGACATCCTCCGACCCATAGTGCAACCATATCGGCAGAATATTGGAGAGGCATTTGTCTTCATGGACGACAATTCTCGACCTCATCGTGCACATCTTGTGAATGCGTTCCTTCAAGATAACGACATCGCTCGACTACAGTGGCCAGCATGTTCGCCAGACATGAACCCTATCGAACATGCCTGGGATATGTTGAAAAGGGCTGTTTATGGACGTCTTGACCCACCAACCACTCTGAGAGATTTACGCCGAATTGTCGTTGAGGAGTGGGACAATTTGGACCAACAGTGTCTTGATGAACTTGTGGATAGTATGCCACGGCGAATACAGGCATGCATCAATGCAAGAGGACGTGCTACTGGGTATTAGAGGTAGTGGTGTGTACTGCAATCTGGACCACAAATGCTGAAAGTCTAGCTGTATGATGGTACAACATGCAATGTGTGGGTCTCATGAGCAATAAAACGAGCTGAAATGTTGTTTGTGTTGATCTCTATTCCCTTTGTATTTAACGGTTCCGGAACTCTTGGAACCGAGGTGATGCAAAACTTTTTTTGATGTGTGTATGTTGTAAATATTTTTCATTAACCACTATCACACCCTAAATACTGTTAGATTTTCAAAATTTTAATTTCTTGTTAAATAAAATCTCTATTATTGTTTGCTTCATATTTTTCTCTAGATTCAAGATTAGGCAGGACCCTGGCTTCCTTGATTCTTCCTGTAAACTTAAGCTCTTTTTAAGAAAACAAAAAATACATAAAATAAATGTTTCACTCCTGGTTGCATTTAAACAAAAAGCTCCTCGTAACAACTTTGTCAAAGTTTCTCTCTTAGCTTTCATAGCTAATTCTAGCGAGCCATTAAAGCAAGCATAGCTAGCTCCGCAAGCATTTTGCTTGTTGAGATGCTCTCTATAACTTATGGTCTGTTTTCAAATCAAAGTTTTTCTCTGGTCTAAACTTTTAGTCGGCACGCTGCTGGGTAAACTGACCATGAGCTCAGCGATCTCAATATGAAGACACAAATTCTTGAGTATGGACCCTTCTTCCTGAGTATTTTGCATGGGGTATGGACTAAGTTGTTTTTCTTCAGGTGTATGTGTGCGTTTGTACATTAATATTTTGTTTAAATTGTCATAGTTTTGAGTTCCTGTTTTTCTTTATTATTAATGTTTTGATATTTCTTGCTTTTATGTTGCAGAAAGAATCAGGGTGACCTCTTAAAATGTGTCGTTTCCTATAGGGAGTCTAAATTGACCCAGCTTTTTTGGCGGGCACTCCGAGGAGAGGAAAACCTAACACTTATGGTCAATGCCAGTTTACAGAGCTCGCTGTACCAAGAGACTATAAATATACTGTGGTTCGCAGCTTTAGCTGAAGGGGTACAGTTGAATTGCTTACTCATCTTAATTAGAATATTTGGTAAGTTCCGACATTGCCTCAGCATCGCTGCAATCTGTTTGGCGCATGCACTACCGTTGGTCAACACTACTGGAATATATAACATGCAACTTTGCAAGAATTGGCATTTTTCCAAAAGTTATCAAGAGGAAAAGTAAAATTATTACTAAAAGCATTCATATTGCTTTATCGCTTCCCTTTCTGGGAGCATTTGGTTGGTCTGAAGGAGATCCAACAGAGCCCAGAAATAAAATTATTATACCCAAGTCAAATCCCTCTAGCATTCTTGAATGCATCACAAATATCAATCCTTCTAAAAAGAGAATTAGTACGGTCTTTTATTTTGGCCTACTTTGCCTTATCGGAGTGCCACCCGTCCCCATAATACCAGAATACCAGCCCGAGAGGGAAAGTGCAATCCACTAGAACTTGCAGGCAATCTTAATTCACGCTGCATTCTCCGTCTCCTTAACACAGGCCCCGCCGGAGTTAGGTTCCTCCAAGCTTGGCACTGCCAATTCTTACGTTTAAAACGTTTTGTGGTGGATTATCTTCCTATCTACCAATATTTTCCTCCAAACCCATCTCCTTTTCTCCTTTATCATCATCCCTTAGGTATTGTTAATCCCTAGCTAAAACCTACCTAATATTTCTTATATAAAAACAAGTGTCCTGACTGACTGACTGACTGACTGACTGACTGACTCTTCATCGCCCAGCCAAAACTATTAAAGTTAGAAACATGAACTTTTGGGGATATGTTCGTGGTAAGTCGAAAACGCGCACAAAGAAAGGATTTTTAGTTATTCAGGTTCTATAGGGGTGTTAAGGGGGTAGACCTGCATTTAATTGAATAACAATATCTCCCGATTGGTTTCATTGGGGCATGTGATACTGGGCATATAAACTCATCATTAAAAATAAGAAGACACGTGTCGGAGGGTTTTTCGATGTGGTGTATATTAGGAGGTGGAAGGGGTGAAAAGTGGGGGTTGAAGGATTCCTAACGGAGCGTGTATCTCTTAAACGATATAGGCGAGCAGTTTGAAACTCAGCTGAGAAAAACAGCCTAAACAAGATGTTCAGCAAAGAACATATAGCCTACTTTCTCCTAAATGTATGGGTATCTTTATGACTCTTTGTCCTCATCCCTAAAACAATCACCCCAACCACAATGTATTGTATGTTTTCTTTTATATTGATAATAAGCCAGTAAGTGTCAAGATCAATATTATATACTTTATGATGATTGAATAACAAAACTACTAACTTATTGTAATGCATTCACGTCCGTTAATCTCTATATTAAGCCAGCCTGCAAAATTAAGAATCTTCCGCCCCAATCACAGTAGGTGGTGCTGCGACCTATCAGTGAATTAATCTTTATCTTGTACGCCTATGCACTGCCATCGTAATGTACTACGATGGCAGTGTTCTATGGGTGTTGAATGAGTAGGCAGTTTAAAGTAGCCAAGAGGGAGGCGATCCAGCTGGCAGTGTTTAAAGGTATTCGGAGCGCGATCGTGGCTAATAGTTGAACTACCAGTATTACAAAATTGCCGTACTTCAGGAGGCCAGCTCAGGCATTTACACAGCGTTATGTTTGGAACAATATTACCCACATAACCCACAAGAGGACAGCACCGTACAGAGGCATTAAGAAGGCTGTGGTTAATGACAACGTGTATCTAGTTCTTCTATTCTCCTTTTTCTAATGTCTTCTGTTTATGTGCGATGCTGGGACTGTGATTTTATTAATATACGAGTGTATACTTTATCCTCTCCTTTGAGCTAAATGACATTTTATTCAGTATCTGTGGAAAAAGCTCGTGCACATCATTTGTAAAAGAATTCAAGAAAAAAAAAACCTAACTGTAGCAGTACTCGATCCCCAGTCAACTGCGTGTCAGGATAACATGCTAGCCCAGAGCTAACCGTATCCATGACGTCAGGTGTTCTTAACTGACATATTAGATACAAACTGTTGGCAAATAATGACTTTAAATAAACGATTTCTTCACTGCAGTACATCTTCATTAAAGATCATTTCATACAAAGTTTATATTATTGTATCAGTACGGTATATCACATACAACATACTAAAACTACTGAAATATAAGACAGGCACATGAGGACAGCTGCCATCTTGTCGTGTGACACAAACGGCTCAGCTCTTTTAAGCCACTCATACTGTATAATATTATAATATTAAATTATAATAAATAACGGATCACGACCTTCAGGATAGATTAAACCCCCCTATGCTCGATAATCGGAATTGGTGGGTCTTAAGCTATTTATTCAAATGGTTGCATTTTTTTTAATTGCTGTTATTTTCTTAATTTTTGACGTAGAAATTGCTCTTCTTTTACCTATGTCTATTATTATACAAACATCAGATATTACATCATGAACTTTAATTCACACGGCCGCCATCCTGAAATGGCATGGCTGATGACCTTGAATTTTGGGTGAAAGACGCGTCCTATATAAAGGTATGTTGTCACCAAATTTGGTAGAGATCGGATGATTAGTTTAGCCGTAATTTGATTTTACGTTTTGAACATTTGAGTGGCCGCCATTCTGTTTTGGTAAAGATGGCGGCGATATAAAGTATGACACTGAGGTATCCTTTACTAGTGCTACCTCTGTACCAAATTTCGTTCAATTCGGTTTCACCGTGTTCGAATTGATAGGGGGGGGGGACAGACATTCAGAGTACACACACTCACACACACACACAGACACACACACACACACAGACTCACACACACACATACACACACACATACACACAGACTCACACACACACATACACACACACAGACAGACACAATTTTTTCGCCCTGTGTTGATCTCATAAGTCTACTTTCATTTTTTGCAAAAATCGAAAGTAGGCTAAAAAGTAAATAGGTGTTTGACCGTTTTTTTCTAAAATCCAATTTAAGGGGCCCATAGGGAGGGGTGAAATTCTGGAAAAAAAAACAGGTAATATGTAAAATTATACATGGCCTATGTTGTAGGCAAAAACACATTACATCTTTTTTGTCTCTTGCTATTTCATCATACGACGAATACTTAGGGAGTTATTAATCATTTTGTACTTTTTGGCCGGAATTTTCTAAGTCTCAGGAATGACAAAAAATTGATTCGAATGAAATTTCAAAAAGTAGCTATTTAATACTTTTATTATATTTTTTACGTCTTTTAGGGTCCGAAACCAACATGATATTTTGATATTTTTTTCGTCCCATGCATTTTAGGTTTCAGGGGATAGAATTATTTTCCACTAGGACCCATGCTTATCTATTACTAGCTGAAGTACCCGTGCTTCGCTACGCGTCATAAATAAATTAAAATGTGAAGGTGACAGTTAAAACAGGGGATAGGCGAGGTGCTGCGCAGAGGGAGATTAAGGATGGAACATTTTGTCCAACTACACCGCTCGGCGTTGACCGTGATTTATAGCACAAATTTAGGTTTTACTCGCTAACAGTTGCAGATACCTTTCGGATAGAAAATGTAATTTTAAACCTCGCATATGCCATCAAAAGTTTGCTATTTCTTAGCGTTCTCATTTTATTTGAAATGGAAATATGAAAGTTTGAAACCAAAGGGTGTAGTGACGTCACTAAAATGGTCGCCATTTTAAATAGTGCAAAGTATTGAAATCAAAGGTAACCTATATGTTAACCAGGTAAATCAGCTACTTCCATGTAAAATTCACGTAAATCGGACCAGTGGTACTTGCGAGATTGAGTAATACACAGACACACACCATCTCAATTTTAGCCTCGCTTCTCTCGCGTCATAGTCGTATCATATTGTTTTTCAATGAAATGCAGGTTTAACCCCGTTAACACCCCTTTAGAACCTGAATACCCAAAAATCCCTCCTTAGTAGACGTTTTCGACACACAACAAACAAACATATCCCCAAAATATCATTCTTCTAACTTTAATAGTTTTGGTTGGTCGATGAGAGCAAACATACAAAAATCCTTCCTTAGTGGACGTTTTTCTTCCAGAAGTTCACCCCTCCCCATATGCCCCTTAAATTGCATTTATGAAAACACGGTCGAACACCTATTTATTTTATTTATTTATTCATTTATTTATTTATTTTTAAGCTGATAGATTTCCTCCGAGTTTCAGACTCCTCCCTATGTCGTTTAAGAGATACACGCTCAGTTAGGAATCTTTCAACCCCCACTTTTCATCCCTTTCACCTCATAATATACACCACATCGATAAACCCTTAGACATATGTCTGATTATTTTTAATGATTAGTTTATATACCGAATATCACATCCCCAAACAAACAACTCATGAGATATCGTTATTCAATGAAATGCACGTTTACCCCCTTGACACGTCTCTAAAACCCGAATAAACAAAAATCATTCCTTAGTTAACGTTTTCGACATACAGCGAACATATTCCCTAAATTTCATGTTTCCAACTTTAATAGTTTTCGCTGGGCGTGATGAGTGAGTGAGTCAGACAGGTCATTTTCTTTCATTTATTTTACCAGAATTTCACCCCTCCCCATGGGCCCCTTAAATTGGATTGATTAAAAAACGCTTGAACACCTATTAACTTATTTCTTAAGCTGTCTTTTTCCCCTGAGTCAGTCGGTTAGGACACTTTCTCTCATTTTTTCCCCCAGAATTTCACCCCACCCCATTGGCCCCTTATATTAATTTATGATAAAAACAGTCGAAAACCGATTTACTTACTTTTTAAGCTGATTTTTTTTTCGCTGAGTTTCAAATTTCTCGCCTATGTCGTTTAAGAGATAGGCCTACACGCTCCATTAGGAATCCTTCAACCCCCACTTTTCAGCCCTTTCACCTCATAATAATACACCACATCGAAAAACGCTTAGACACATGTCTGCGTATTTTTAATGATTAGTTTATATGCCGAGTATCACATCCACAAATGAAACCACTCGTGAGATATTGATATTCAATGAAATGCAGGTTTAACCCCCTAAGACCCCTTTAGAACCCGAATATCCAAAAAACCTCCCTTAGTGTACGGTTTTGACATACAACGAACATATCCCCGAAATGTCATGTTTCCAACTTCAATATTTTTGGCTGGGCGATGATGAGTGAGTGAATGAGTCAGGACATTTCCTTTCATTTTTTTTCTTTCTTCAGAATTTCACCCCTCCCGATGAACCCCTTCAATTTGATTGAAAAACAAACTGTCGAAAAGCTATTTACTTACTTTAAAGCAGTTCCCCCCCCCCCCTGAGTTTAATGAGTGAATCAGTCAGTCAATCAGTTAGGACACTTTCTTTCCTGTCCCCCCCCCCCGAATTTCACCCCTCCCCATGGGCCCCTTAAATTGGATTTATGGAAAAGCGGTCAAACACATATTTACTTATTTTTATGCTGATTTTTTTCCCGCTGAGTTTCAAACTCCTCGCCTATGTCGTTTAAGAGATACACGCTCCGTTAGGAATCTTTCAATCCCCACTTTTCACCCCTTTAACCTCATAAACACATCGAAAAACCCTCAGACACGTGTCTTGTTACTTTTAATGATAAGTTTATATGCCGTGTATCACATCCCCCAATGAAACCAATCGGGAGATATTGTTATTCAATGAAATGCAGGTTTAATCCCCTTAAGACCCCCCCTTTAGAACCTGAATATCCGAAAATCCTCCCTTAGTAGACGGTTTTGACATACAATGAACATATCCCCAAACTGTCATGTTTCTAACTTCAATAATTTTGGCTAGGCGATGATTAGTGAGTGAGTAAGTGAGTGAGTCTGGACATTTTCTTTCAATTTTCTTTTTTCAGAATTTCACCCCTCCCCATGAACCCCTTAAATTTGATTTATGAAAAAAAAACTGTCGAACAGCTATTTACTTACTTTAAAGCAGTTTTTCCCCTTGAGTTTGATGAGTGAGCCAGTCAGTCACTCAGTTAGGACACTTTCTTTCCTGTTCCCCCCCCCCCCAGAATTTCATCTCTCCCCATGGGCCCCTTAAATTGGATTTATGAAGAAACTGTCAAACACATATTTACTTCTTTTTTATGTTGATTTTTTTTTCGCTGTGTTTCAAACTCCTCGCCTATGTCGTTTAAGAGACACACGCTCCGTTAAGAATCTTTTAATCCCCACTTTTCACCCCTTTCACCTCATTATATACACCACATCGAAAAACCCTCAGACACATGTCTTCTTATTTTTAATGATGAGTTTATATGCCGAGTATCACATCCCCCCATGAAACCAATCGGGAGATATTGCTATTCAATTAAATGCAGGTCTACCCCCTTAACACCCCTTTAGAATCTGAATAGCCAAAATGTCTCTCTTAGTGGGCATTTGCGGCCCTTGAGGAAGCTGCATCCAGATTTCATTCCAATCCGTTCGGTGGTTTCTGAGATTTCGTGATGAATAAATGAATGAGTGAGTGAGTGGTATTTGAAAAATATATAGTAGAAAGAAGATAGTGTCAAGTCTTTGTTATGCTAAACTCGGTTGACAGTGCTGTGTGAGCAGTTGAGTAACTAACGGGATTTCAAGTAAAGATCCTCATTTTCTATACCGGTAGTGCTGAGCGCAATTGGCATCAAGTCGGCCGTGTCTGGACTTGAGCTATGTTGCCATGGAAACTATCTGCCTTGCCATTCCTTCATGAGTATATTTTATGATTTGATTAGCCTGTTTTTGAGTGAAAAAGGGCCGAAATCAGAAGAATGAGAAAGACTATCGAAAATTCATGTAGCCAGCGGTTCCTTCTGGGTCCTAAACTATGTGTATGCAAAATATGGTTGAGATTGGTGGAACGGTGTAGATTTGTATACGGAACCAACATATATACATACATACATACATACATACAGACTTTCACTTTTATATATCTATATATATATATATATATATATATATATATATAAATCAATGTAACGTGATAGTTTGTCTGTGGGTGTGTATGTCTCCTATGCGTTCATATACCATTCGTCCGATTGCGATGAAACTTGGGTGAGATGTTGAGTACACTCCAAGGAAGGTTTCTGACTTAGTAAATCCATTTTACAATAGGTAGCGCACGCGTAGATTCAACAAATGAGCGACGATGCGCGAAGCATTTCAACAAAGTCCCGTATGTGTTCATATACCATTCGTCCGATAGCGATGAAACTTGGGTGAGATGTTGTGTACACTTACGTGAAGGTTTCAAAATTAGTGAATACATTTCACAGTAGATAGCGCACAAGTAGATTCAACTAATGAGCGACGACACGCAATGCGTTTCAACAAAGTCCCGTATGCATTCATATACCATTCGTCCGATAGCTATGAAACTAGGCTGAGATTTTGTGTGCACTCCAGGGAAGGTTTCTAGCTTAGTAAATCCCTTTAAAAATAGGTAGAGCACGAGTAGAATCAACAAATGAGCAACGGCGCGCGAAGCGTTTCAACAAAGTCCCATATAATTTCATATACCATTCATCTGATAGCGATGAAACTTTGGTGATATGTTGTGTACACTCCAGGGAAGGTTTCTGGCTTAGTACATACATTTTTCAATAGGTATCACACCAGTAGATTCAACAAATGAGCGATGACACGCGAAGCGTTTCAACAAAGTCCCGTATAAAGTCGTATACCAGTCGTCTGATAGTGATAAATGTTTGGTGAATTGTTGTGTACACTCCAGGAAAGGTTTCTGGCTTAGTAAATCCACTATACAATATGCAGCGCACAAGTTGATTCAACAAATGAGGGACGACGCGCGAAGCGTTTCAACAAATTCCCTATAAGGTCATATACCATTCTGCCGTTAGCGGTGAAACTTGGGTGAAATATGGTTGACACTCCAAGGAAGGTTTCTGGCTTAGTAAATACATTTCACAGTAGGTAGCACACGAGTAGATTCGACAAATGAACGACGACATGCGGAGCGTTTCAATACAGTCCCCTATGTCTTCATATCCCATTAGTCCGATAGCGATGAAACTTGGGTGAGATGTCGTGGACACTTACGTGACGGTTTCTAACTTAGTAAATACATTTTACAGTAGGTAGCGCACGAGTAGATTCAACAAATGAGTGACGGAGCACGAATCGTTTAAACAAAATCAGGTATGCGTTCATATACTATTCATCCGATTGCGATGAAACATTGATCAGTTATTGTGTACCCGCCAGGGAAGGGGACTTAGTAAATACATTTCACAATAAGTAGCGCAAGAGTAGATGAAACAAATGGGTGACGACGCGCGAAGAGTTTCAACAAAATCCCCTATTGCGTTCATATAACATTCTTCGATTGCGATGAAACCTTGATGAGTTATTGTGTACACACCAGGGAAGGGCTTCGACTTAGTAATACATTTCTCAATAGGTAGCGCACGAGTAGATTGAACAAATGAGTGACAGCGCACGAATCGTTTAAACAAAATCCCGTATACGTGCATATACAATTCAACCGATTGCGATGAATCATTGATGAGTTATTGTGTACACACCAGGGAAGGGTTTCGACTTAGTAAATCCATTTCACAACAGGTAGCGTACGAGTAGATTCAACAAATGAGTGACGGCGATGAAACTTTCGAAAGTTGTTGTGCACGCTTCCACGAATGGTTCTAAATTAGAAAATCCATTTTACGATAGCTTAGAGGCAGTTAACATGTAGTGTATCCAAAAGCACTTCAAGAAACAGAATTTCAACGCCAACACTTTCTTTGATTGGCATTTCAACGCATGCCGGGTACAGCTTGTCTATATATATAAAAATCAATGTAACGTGATAGTTTGTCTGTGGGTGTGTGTGTATGTCTCCTATGCATTCATATACCACTCAACCGATTGCGATGAAACTTGGGTGAGATGTTGAGTACACTCTAAGGAAGGTTTCTGACTTAGTAAATCCATTTTACAATAGGTAGCGCACGCGTAGATTCAACAAATGAGTGACGATGCGCGAAGCGTTTCAAACAAGTCCCGTATGTGTTCATATACCATTCGTCCGATAGCGATGAAACTTGGGTGAGATGTTGTATACACTTACGTGAAGGTTTCTAAATTAGTGAGTACATTTCACAGTAGATAGCGCACGAGTAGATTCAACAAATGAGCAACGACACGCAAAGTGTTTCAAAAATGTCCCGTATGCATTCATATACCATTCGTCCGATAGCTATGAAACCTGCGTAAAATGTTGTGTACACTTCAGGGAAATTTTCTGGCTTAGTAAATCCACTTTACAATAAGCAGCGCACGAGTAGATTCAACAAATGAGCTACGACGCGCGAAGCATTTCAACAAAGGTAGTTTCAAAAAAGTCCCGTATGCATTCATATACCATTCGTCCGATAGCTATGAAACTTTCGTAAAATGTTGTGTACACTTCAGGGAAATTTTCTGGCTTATTAAATCCACTTTACAATAGGCAGCGCACGAGTAGATTCAACAAATGAGCTACGACGCGTGAAGCATTTCAACAAAGTCACGTATGCGTTCATATACCTTTCGTCCGATAGCGATGGAACTAGGCTGAGATGTGTGCACTCCAGGGAAGTTTTCTGGCTTAGTAAATCCCTTTAAAAATAGGAAGAGCAGGAGCAGAATCAACAAATGAGCGACGACGCGCGAAGTTTTTCATCAAAGTCCCATATAAGGTCATATACCATTCATCCGATAGCGATGAAACTTGGGTGAGCTGTTGTGTACACTCCAGGGAAGGTTTCCGGCTTAGTACATCCATTTTACAATAGGTAGCGCAGCAGTAGATTCAACAAATGAGCGATGACACGCGAAGCGTTTCAACAAAGTCCCGTATAAGGTCATATACAATTCGTCTGACAGTGATAAATGTTTGGTGAATTGTTGTGTACACTACAGGAAAGGTTTCTGGCTTAGTTAATCCATTTTACAATACGAAGCGCACGTTTAGATTCAACAAATGAGTGACTACGCGCGAAGCGTTTCGACAACGTCCCGTATACGTTCACATACCATTCATCCGATTGCGATGAAACTTGGGTGAGATGTTGTGTACACTCCAGGGAAGGTTTCTGGCTGAGTACATCCATATTACAATAAGTAGCGCAAGTAGAATCAACAAATGAGCGACGACACGCGAAGCGTTTCAACCATGTCCCGTCTGCATTCATATACCATTCGTCCGATAGCTAGGAAACTTGGGTGAGATGTTGTGTACACTTCATGGAAGGTTTCTGGCTTAGTAAATCCACTATACAACAGGCAGCGCACAAGTAGATTCAACAAACGAGGGACGACGCGCGAAGCGTTTCAACAAAGTCCCGTATAAGGTCATATACCATTCTGCCGTTAGCGGTGAAACTTGGGTGAAATATGGTGGACACTCCAAGGAAGGTTTCTGGCTTATTAAATATATTTCACAGTAGGTAGCACACGAGTAGATTCGACAAATGAACGACGACATGCGGAGCGTTTCAATACACTCCCCTATGTCTTCATATCCCATTAGTCCGATAGCGATGAAACTTGGGTGAGATGTTGTGGACACTTACGTGACGGTTTCTAACTTGGTAAATACATTTTACAGCAGGTAGCGCACGAGTAGATTCAACACATGAGTGACGGAGCGTGAATCGTTTAAACAAAATCCGGTATGCGTTCATATACTATTCATCCGATTGCGATGAAACATTGATCAGTTATTGTGTACACGCCAGGGAAGGGTTTCGACTTAGTAAATCCATTTCACAATAAGTAGCGCAAGAGTAGATGCAACAAATGGGTGCCGACGCGCGAAGCGTTTCAACAAAATCCCATATTGGGTTCATATAACCTTCTTCGATTGTGATGAAACCTTGATGAGTTATTGTGTACACGCCAGGGTAGGGTTTCGACATTGCAAATTCATTTCTCAATAGGTAGCGTACGAGTAGAATCAACAAATGAGTGACAGGGCACGAATCGTTCAAACAAAATCCCGTATACGTTCATATACCATTCATCCGATTGCGATGAAACTTTTGAAAGTTGTTGTGCACGCTCCCACGATTGATTCTAAATTAGAAAATCCATTTTACGATAGCATAGGGGCAGTTAAACGGAAATTGAAAAACATGTTGTGTATCCAAAAGCACTTCAAAAAACAGAATTTCAACGCCAACACTTTCTTTGATTGGCATTGCAACGCATGCCGGGTACAGCTTGTTAGATATAAAACAAAGTGTCCTGAGTGACTCATCATCCCCCAGCCAAAACTACTAAAGTTAGAAACATGAAATTTTGTGGATATGTTCGTTGTATGTTGAAAGCGTCCACTAAGGAAGGATTTTTGGATAGGGGTGAAATTCTGAAAAAAAAAATCCCATAAGGAAGGATTTTTGGATATTCACTCTCATCGACCAACCAAAACTATTAAAGTTAGAGGAATGAAATTTTGGGGATATATTTGTTCTGTGTCGAAAATGGCCAATAAGGAGGGATTTTGGATATTCAGGTTATAAAGGGATGTTAACGGGGTAAAACCTGCATTTCATTGAATAACAATATGACAAGACTATGACTCGAGCGAAGCCGCGGGTACCTGCTAGTTGAGCATATCGTCCTAATAACCTAACGAAGGAGATTTTGATCGTCAGTGGGTATTATTAGGTCATTAAATTTCAGCGAAGGAAAATTCTATTTGAAGTGTATATATTAAGATTGTTACGTGCAATGCCACATTCAAGCACTATGTAACTTTCTAGTAATCGAACCTGAAAATGCATACACTCGCTATATTACTAGAGCCCCTGTGTTGCAACTGTGTACTGACGTATCATTTTTTTAGTAAGATACTGGTAAAGCGGTCAACATGAACAACAAAACGTAACTAAAAAAATAATTCCCCTAGAGTATCGAGCCCCAGTCCTTTCATTCATGAGTCCAACGCGTAACCAATTCAGCCACCGAGACTCTTATACACAGAGGGAAAATGTCACAAACATACACAGTGAAAATTTTTGTGTTGGATGCTTGACGCTTTATCTCAGATGCTCCTACCAGTATGAATAATATTCTCTAGTCGTCGGGCATACGAAAAAATAATGTTCACCTTCAAGAATAAGATCGATTTTATCTTTCGTCATAACGATTTTGCCATATGCTTAAGCCACCGCCATTTCAATCGCGTCCCTACGCACATGCTCACATGATGCATCATGGGTGATAGTGAGAGCAATGATATTACCTTGAGATCGAACGAGACTCGAGTATCGGACTAAGTGACATTCCCGCGGTAATGAGTAGTTCTCAGTGCAACTCCCGTCGCACCATTCTCACTGAAACTGTCATATCTTTGACATTTATGGACAAATCAGTGAGGTGTTTGCACTGACATGATTAATACACCACATACCACAAACTGGTACTGCTTTCAAGCACAACATCAGAGTTCTTAGTAGAGATTTTAGTACAGTAGATGAAAAATTTTAGCGAAATATTTTGCAAGTGTATTTTCACCATCGTAGCCATTTCTGGCACTATAGTTGCCTCGAATAACAACCAGTTACAAGGTGGAGAAGAAGGTTGAAAGTATTCTTTAAAGCAAATTCCAAGTCAGTAGGGCTAATAATTCATGAGCCATACACGTGAGACTTTCTTTCAGCTCTTCTCCGCTACGTCAATTTTTTGAGTTTTATTTTACTTTAGGGGCTACAACATCGTGTTCATTTTTTGTGTTCTTGTGTGTCAACTTTGTCTAATAACCTGAGTTATTATGGTATCTGTAGTACCGGTAGTGTGTGTATATTTGTAACTGAGGGTAGGAGTGGTAAGGAGGTGGCAGTGGCCTTGAATTACGAACCATGACACAGAAAGCGGGTAGATATTGGATTTTTATTTTTATTTATTTATTTATTTATTTATTTATTTATTTATTTATTTATTTACATAGGTCCCAATGAGCCAGAGCTCGTGACAATCAAGTAGCATAGTTACATTCGATATACGGTACATGAATATCCCGTCAAGTAGGCTTCAAATGTTTATATTAATTTTAAATTAATGCCTGCGCGTTTGATGCAAAACGCCATCCTATTAAATATTAAAAATTCAGGCAGATACTTGAAACCAAATCCGACATTCATTTATTTGTCAAACAAGATGATAGACGATATACTGCGTGAACATGATCACTTCCAATATGCATTAATAATTTAAATAATAGTGGTTTCCATTCCGGGGATATTACAGAAGGCTTTGACTTTACACGTGCTTCAGTGACACGTGCAGCGGCTTTGAGTCTGCTTTTACCTTTAAATAAATAATGTCGATCACACCGAGGAGTTCCGGTATTATCTAGTCTTAAGGTTCCCACTTAGTACCGGTATTATCGAGACTTAAGATTCTCATTCAGCGGAGAGCCCCGGCCTTGAGTGCGCTCAGTGGCGGACGATACTGGCCATGCGGCAACTTAAGATCCCGATCGGAAATGAGCAAATTTGCCCGGCTCAAGAATTAAGGCAGAAAAGTAGAAGACTCCCTAGGCCTCGGATACCCTAATACCGAAGGAGTTGGAAAAGAACAAGAGTTCAGTTCTGGGAGATCGATAGGAAAGATGACAGAACGGAGCCCAGCACAAGTAAGAGGAAGTAATGCCGAACTCAGCTGGGGTCCCCAACCCACATCCCACAACTTTATTTTCCTTTCATACAAGATCATTCTTCAGATTTCTTGAGATGACTTGTTTGAACACCGTTATAGAGAGCCCTATCTTCTATTTGCTGGACATATACATTTTATGAAAGTGTACGGTCACTTGGAATTCGTGATGGGAATAATCCTCCCTCCAAAATTCCTGGCAGCCAAAATTGTTAAAATTTAGTGGTATTTTTCAAATCAGTAGAAACTAAAAACTCTAAATATTTCTTGAAAACTAAAATACAGAAAATTTCTCAATTCAGTTTCTTTTCTTTCATTAATATTGTGAACAGGAAGAGTTTGCAAAAAGAATCGTTCTAACTGTAGCACTCACTAATGTTAATGAGTAATATGATGATTATGATCATTGTTGTTTTCAGGGGCCTAACATCGAGGTTATCGGCCCCTAATGAAATGAAATGGCGTGAAATGAAAGGATGCAGATAAAAACAACTGACTGCCATGGATGAAACGAAAATGGTGTTTATAAAACAGACAGTGAGCCCCAAAAATTATGCCTTATTTGAATAAAAAGAATAAAAGGCGGATGGTAAAAAATGATAAAACAAATAAGGCATAGTGAACAATATAATAGATGAACACAATAAAAAACATAAAACAGACTTAACCTGAATTAAAAGTCGTAACTACACATTAAAACTTAAAAAAGTAACCACTCTCCCTCATGAACCGGATGACGAGGTCAACTGACGGCCCGTCATCACGGAGAATAAGGGAGAGGGTATTAGGCAGTTTAAGAGTCCTTCGCAGATCGGCCAGATCCACACACTCCAAGAGAAGGTGTGCCACGGTTAGGTGGACGCCGCAAGGACACACAGGGGGATCTTCTCTCCTTAGCAAGTGGGAGTGCGTAGCAATCCCATGGCCGATCCGGAGTCGACAAAGTACCACAGCTTCTTTCCAGAGAGATCGGAAGGAAGATTTCCACACCTTCGTTGTCTTCTTGGTGCCTCTCAGTTTGTTGGGTGGAGGCATGGCACGCCACGCTTCCTCCCAATGCGACAGGAGCGAATGCCGAAACTAAGAGCGCACATCACTAGCAGGCACCTTATACGGTAGCGAGGGCAGTGCGACTGCCTCTCTCGCCGCCTGATCAGCAAGCTCGTTTCCCGCAATACCCAAGTGGCTAGGAAGCCACACAAAGGTCACCCCGGTCCCAGCGTTACACACACTGACGAGCAGGTCGTGCACACGCTGGACCAACGGGTGCTTCGGGAAACACACATCGATCGCTTGCAGCGCACTCAGAGAGTCAGTACACACAAGAAAGTGCTGGTGATCGTCTGATAACATGTACCGCAGAGCCTCTAAGATGGCATAGAGCTCCGCTGTGTACACGCCACAGGCCTCGGGAAGTGAAAAGAGAAACAAACGATCCTCAACCACAAATGCATAGCCTACTTTCTCGTTTACCCTCGAACCATCCGTGAATAGAAGCCCTGATCCTGGATACCGGCTCACCACGGACTGGAACGGCCTCCATGGACGGTGTGCAGATCCAGGATGATGAAGATGTTAGTTGTTGTTTTAAGGGGCCTAACATCTAGGTTATCGGCCCCTAATGATCTGGGTGATAGCGAAAATGAGAATGAAATGGAAACCAGAACGAAAATTATGTGAGACGGAAAATACGTACAAAGAGAAACTCAGTTGGAAACAACTCACAATATGGTCTTACAAAAGGGAATTTAGAACGAAAAGATTCACAAAAATAATAGATTGAAAAAGACCCACAAAACGTATGCTAGATTCAAAATACGTACAAAATGCAATGTAGCGTTGAAATACTTACTAAATGCAACTGAAATTCAAAATACTTATAAAATGCAAATGAGATCGAAATTACGTACAAAATGCAATTGAGGTTCAAAATACTAACAAAATGCAACTGAAACTGAAAATGCTTACAAAATGTACGGTAGATTCAAACGACTCATGTGGATTGACAATACTTAAAAAAATGAATTAAGATTGAAAATACTTGACAAAATGTAATTTAGATTCAAAATACCCACAAAATGCAATTCTGAATCAAAATATGTGCAAAATGCACACCAAACAAAATGCAATTTTGATTCAAAATTCGTGCGAAATGTGGTTTTGGTTGAAAATACTTACAAAATGCAATTGAATTTCAAAATACTCACTAAAAGGCCCGGCTACCTGCATTGAAAGACTTACTAAAAAGCAATTTAGATTGTCAATCTTTACAAAATGCAATTGAGGTTGAAAACATGATGATGATAATTGTTGTTTTAAGGGGCCTAACATCTAGGTTATCGGCCCCAAATGGTTTGGGTGATCGTGAAGATGAAAATGCAAACTTAAAACTAAAACTATCTACTAACCTACATACTAGAAGGAGAAATGGAAAACTAAAGGAGAATAAGGCAAATAAAAGGACAGAAGGTAAAGAAATGCCCTCAACCCTCGGAGAAGGTGGATTGAGGGACTTGAATGGAAGGAGAGCCATGAAAGGCATATAGGAAAGTGAAAGAGGAGTGGGTCCACCCCAAAGGTAAGGGACAAAAGGGGAAAACGGACCCAGCTCAGGAATCCCTCGGGGTCGCCAACTCCCGAACTCACCAGCCGGGAGCCCCTGAGGGTGTAGCATTATCTAGGGTGCACCAGAAGTGGTGGGGCTACATACACCCTGCCTCCGTAAGGGCCTTGACCACAAGTCAGGAGGTAAAAGGAAAAGAAAAAGGAGGCTGACCCCTCACACAAGGAGGGTATCAGGAAAGATGAGACAAGGGCCAATTAAGGCGGGAAAGTGAAAGACTCCCTTGTTGTTGTTTGAGTCTTCAGTCTTTTGACTGGTTTGATGCAGCTCTCCATGCCTCCCTGTCCTGAGCTAATCGTTTCATCTCTACATAGCTCCGACACCCTACATCCGAGGCAATCTGTTTAACATATTCTAACCTTGGTCTACCCCTACAGTTCTTGTCCTCGACCCTTCCTTCCATAACTAAGCTTGCTATTCCTGGGTGTCTTAATATGTGTCCTACCAACCTATCTCTTCTCTTCATTAGCAGTCGCCAGATACATCTCTCCTCTCCCACTCGTCTTAAAACCTCTTCGTTTGTAACCCTATCTACCCATCTTATCTTCATCATTCTCCTGTAACACCACATTTCAAATGCTTCAATTCTCCTCTTTTCTGCTGCACCAATAGTCCAAGTTTCACTTCCATAGAGCGCCACGCTCCAGACAAAGGCTTTCAAAAATGACTTCCTAATACCTAAATCTATATTCGATGTCAGCAGATTCCTTTTTTGTAGAAATGCTTTCTTTGCCTGAGCCAACCTACTTTTTATATCCTCTTTGCTTCGTCCATCACTGGTTATTCTGCTTCCTAAGTAGCAGAAGTCTCCTACTTCCTTTAGCTTTTCACCTGCCAATTTGATCTCCATAGAGGTTTCTGATTTATTTCGGCTGCATTCCAGTATTTTTGTTTTACATTTATTAATTTTCATCATGAATTCTTTCCGTAAGACGGAGTCCATACCATTCAAAAACTCATTCAAATCCTCAGGCTTGTCGGCCAAGATGACGATGTCATCAGCAAATCTCAGAGTTGAAATTATTTCTCCTTGAATCTTCACTCCCACTTTAATTTTTTCTCTAATTTCCTTCATTGCTTGTTCAATGTAAAGATTGAAAAGTATGGGTGATAAGTTGCAGCCTTGCCTTACACCTTTCTGAATACCAGCTTCTCTCTCATGTCCTTCAACTCGAATGACTGCTGTCTGGTTTCTGTACAGATTGTATATCACCCTCCTATCCCTGTACTTTATTCCAATCGATTTCAAAATGTCAAACAATTTAGTCCAATCCACGTTATCAAAAGCCTTTTCTAAGTCTACAAAAGCCATGAACGTTCTCTTATCTTTCCTTATTCTACCTTCCAAAATCAGCCTAAGACTTAGTACAGCTTCCCTTGTTCCTACATTTCTCCTGAAACCAAACTGGTCTTCACCCAACTCCGTTTCTATCTGGCTTTCAATCCTCTTGTAAATTATTCTAGACAGGATCTTTGAAGCATGAGTAATCAAGCTGATTGTACGGTAATCTTCACATCTGTCAGCTCCCACTTTCTTTGGTATAGGGATGATTACATTCTTCTTGAAATCAGGGGGTACCTCACCTGTCTCATAAATCCTACACACCAAGTGAAATAACCTGATCAGACCTTCATCTCCTATGCAGCATAGCAACTCAATCGGTATATCATCTATGCCTGGTGCTTTGTTCCTGCTTAAGTCTTCCAAAGCTCTATCAAATTCTGATCTCAATATTAAATCTCCTTTCGCATCCTCATTAATTTCCTCCTCCCTTTCCATTACATGATTCTCAATCTCCTTTCCCTTATACAAACTCTCTATGTAAACTTTCCATCTCTCAACCTTTTCTTCCCTATCTGTTAGAGGCTTTCCATTTGTGTCCTTAATATTACAGCACTTAGTCTTCTTTTCCCCAAAATTATTCTTAATCCTTCGATAAGCTGTGTCTACTTTTCCTAATTTCAGACAATTTTCTATACCTGCACATTTCTCTTTCAACCATTCTTCTTTCGCTTCCTTGCACTTCTTGTTAACCTCATTTCTCAGACGTCTGTATTCTGCTTTCCCCTTTTCATCTCTTACATTGTTGTGTTTCCGCCTTTCATCCATCAATTCTAGTATATCCTGAGTGATCCACGGTTTTCTACCTATTCTTTCTTTCCTACCAATGTTTTCTTTGGCGGATTTTGTTATTTCATTCTTCAAAAGTGCCCATTCGTCTGCAATTGAAGTTTGTTTAGGGTTTTTCATTAGTCCTTCCTTTATACTCTTCTTGAATCTTTCGTTTACATCCTTCTCTTTCAGTCTGTCTATTGCCCACCTTTTTGGCTTTTGACTTTTCTTCAGTTTCTTCAACTTTAATCTGCATTTCATTACAACCAGATTGTGGTCAGAGTTTATGTCAGCACCAGGATATGTTTTACAATCCAAAATCTGGTTTCGAAACCTCTGCTTGACCATAATGAAGTCGATTTGGTAACGCCCTGTATCTCCTGGTCTCATCCATGTGTATATTCTTCTATTGTGGTTATTGAATAAGGTGTTAGCTATGACCAATTCATGCTCGGTGCAGAATTCTACCAGCCTGCTTCCTCGATCATTCCTTTCACCTAATCCGAAATCTCCTACTATCTTCCCTTTTCTCCCTTTTCCTACCACAGCATTCCAATCTCCCATTACTATAACATTTTCATCACCCTTGATATACCTCAGAATTTCGTCTATTTCTTCGTAGACCTTTTCAACATCCTCATCATCAGCTTGACTGGTAGGCATATAGACTTGTACCACTGTGGTGCAGGCAGGTTTAGTATTGATTTTTGCTACAATAATCCGTTCACTATATTGCTCATAATATTCCACCAGCTGTCCAAGTTTCCTACTCAATATGAGGCCAACCCCTGCTTGGCCATTGTTTGATTTAGTGCTAATGACCCTATAGTCTCCTGACCAAAAGTCCTGTTCTTCCTGCCAGCGCATTTCACTAATCCCAACCAAATCCAACCTCAACCTATCCATTTCCCTTTCAAAGTTTTCTAACCTTCCACTTCCTAGCAGACTTCTAACATTCCACGCTCCGATCCGTAGAATGTCAGATTTCCTCTTTGTCACTTCTGTGATGTTAACCCCCTCTCGAGTAGTCCCCACCCGGAGATCCGAACGGGGGACTAGTTTACCTCCGGATTGAAATTTTACAAGGGAGGAGGCCATCATCACATGTAATTATGCATAGAGAGGTGCATATCCTCGGGAATAGCATACGGCTGTAGTTTCCCGTTGCTTTCAGCCGTGCAGCAGGACGCAGTGTAGCCATTATTTGGCTTATATTATCAATATCTTAACCGTCTATAAGACTAGTAAAGATTTGATTTATTCTGAAAGGCTGCTACTCCCTTTCAGAATAAGTAAAGAGCAATTCTACTAACAAAAATACTAACCTTCTACCGTACTCCCTAGGCCTCGGATAACCTAGTACCGTCGGGGTCGGAAGAGAACAAGAGTTGACCAAGGGAGGTCGACAGGAAAGAAGACGGAGAGGAGTCCGGCACAAGTAAGTGGAAGCAATGCTGGACTCAGCTGGGGTCCCGTGGTCACCAACCCACGTCCCACTAGATGTGAGCCCCTGAGGGGGATCTACAAGATCAAAAACAGCGTTAATATCAAGGAGCTGGTTCGGTGGAAGTTACTCGTACCAACAGTAGTCATAACAGGCAATGACACGCGAACTGCAATAGCTTCCAAAGGAGTAGTTAACGGAAACTCATCTCTATAGCAGTCAGAGCGAACTAAAGTGCAGACGCCCCCGGAGGCCCGGGCAGCGTCTGTTCGCTCTTTCGAGTATAGTCGGAAACCCCTCAGGACAGTCTGATGGTCAGGCCTGAGATTTGTTTCTTGTAAACAGACTATACTCGCTGCGTATTGGGCTATGAGCTGACGGAGCTCAGTCAAATGCCTGTCATAACTGTTGCAATTCCACTGTAACAGTGCCATAGTGTGAACTTTGAAACTAAGGAAAAGAAGTAGCAAGCTACAACCTAACCATTATCAGTTTACCACAAGCTCCGTGTCCTCGTGTGGGGACCTGGAGCGAACCGATCCAGCGGACGATTTCCGGGACGCATGTTGGCGGCGGGAGGACCTCCGTGGGGAGCGCGCAGACCTGGGGACCGGAACGTCCCCGGGCGCAGAAGTATCCGCAGCTGGTGGGGCGGATGGCTTCCCCTTTTTCGGAGGGGGAGGGGATAGCGTGGTACGTGATCCCGTCTTCCCCGATTCTCTCCTAAGTTTAAACGGGCCAAGAGAGTTACTCCTGGCCCTGGTCGACGTTGCCGCCTCCTCCGGCTTAGGCGCGGCTTTCGCCGACCGTTAGGGTGGGGGGGATGTCTGGGATCCCCCCCTGTTGTGCGAGCGGAGGATCCTTTGCCCGCATAGTCTGTTTGGTGGTTGGAGGTGGGACAGGACCCACCTTCGAGCTGATAGTCAAGTTCCCTGGTGCTGATCTCGGGATCGTGGTAGTCAAGACTGATGGTTTCACAGCTGGTACAATAGACGAGGTTGATGGAATCAGGCCAGGTATAATTTTACGATAATCAATCATGGGAGCAGTAGCAATCGTAATGTGGTACCTCTTGCGAGCCTCCAGGGTTTTGATCTCCTGGATTTTCTTCTCACTCAGGAACACATGACAGTCCCTGTCCCGAGGAGAATGAAATCCAGAGCAATTGGTGCACTGATAGGGCTTTGTGCACTGCTCGTCATCATGAGGTACCTTACCACACGTTCCACAGATTGCCGAGTTCGAGCAACGAGATACCACGTGCCCGAACGTCTGGCACTTATAACATCGCATAGGAGGTGGAATGTACGGCCTAACATCATAACGATAGCTTGTGACCTTAACCTTCTCTGGGAGTACTGAGCACTCAAAGAAAATGTTGAAAGCACCCGTGTCAAAGTCCTGACCGTTGACCTTGCGCGTAATGCGCCGGACATCGGTCACGTGACGGTGCTTCATATCCCCCTTGAGTTCCTCGTCAGTATTCAGAATCAGGTTCCTATGGAAGATAACTCCCCGGACCTGATTGAGAGACTTATGTTTTTCCACTTTGACGGGAATTTTGCCAAGTGGTCACACGTCAAAAGTTTGTCGACCTGCTCAACAAGCTACCGTTTCTCATCTTTTGTACTTTCTCAAGCTCACCATAGACACCTATGTGGCGAGAAAACAAAATCTATTTGACCAGCTTGAAATCATCCCCATCGGTTCTGGTCGCGACCAGAAACTTGGGGGTATTAGCACCCAGATTCGAACGTACAGACTGTTCCCAAGGAGTAGAACCCCTTATATCAAAATTTAAAGACTTGGGTGGGGGACCAACCTGTTGGGGGAGGTTGCGCATTTTTTCCATGGCCATTTCTTCCTCCCAGAATGCCACCGACTCCAATCACGAGCTGCCTCTGTAGGCGCTACCCAGCCAAGGCAAGGCCCGCCTAGCTTGGAAGGCATTGCCCGGGGGTCCGAAGTTTGACATGCCATACAGGCATGTACCCCTTGGCATATACTAGAGAGTTTTCCAGCACAGGCATGCAGCTGTGCGGGGACCTGCGCTGTCAGGCGGATACTACTGCAGGGTACATGGCGCACCCACCTGTCGGTGTGGCCAGACCGAACAGGCTCACGAGCGTAGTCGCACATTTAGGTGGCCCTTCCCCTGACAGCACGCACATATTAATTTTGAATGCCAGATCTCAAAAACATGAACGGAAAAGGCGTGCGATATAACCTAATGGGAGTTATATCGCACAAACTGGGGCGTTTAGAGCTGGCTGTCAAACCTGTAAAGGGGACCTAGGGCCAAGAAACCCTTTTAGTCGCCTCGTACGACAGGCAGTGGATACCGTGGGTGTATTCTAAACCCCCCACCCACAGGAGGGGGTCGAAAGAGAACAAGTGTTGACCAAGGGAGATCGACAGGAAAGAGGACAGATGAGAGCCTGTCACAAGTGGAAGCTATTCCGGACTCAGCTGCAGTCACGTGGTTGCTAACCTTACGTCCCACTAGTTGTGATCCCCTGGGTGTTGATTGTTCGTGAAATGGCTAGACTACTAAACTGTAAAACTTCATCGTGAATCTTCCATTATATTGTTTATTTTCTTGTGTGAGATCGAGCTCGATGACCACTTGATACATAAAAACTCACAGAGTTGGGAAAGTTTCTCCGAGTGCAGGAGTGTTGGCGAGACTTGATGATATCACACGATTTATACATTGTTCTCAATGTCAATGCCAATCAGCCGCTGAGCACTTGCTTACTTAAAATGCGAAATGCGAAGCGATACGATCACGGATATGTCAGTAAACTGGACATTCCGCTCTGCTTATTGGATGTAATGAGATTTCTTGCGATCAGCTAGAGGCAGATAACACAACCTCCTGTTTATAAATCTACAATAATTAGGCTACACATCTCTCGCACTTGTAGAAACCTTGAACTGGATTCGCACCACAGCGGGGCTTTGTGATCATGTAACATAAATGCGCTTCCTGTGCTTCAACTTTTATTGCCGGTGGATGTAGCATGTTCTGCATGATGTTTTGAGGGGCCTAACATCTAGGCTATTGGCCTCTAATGGTTTGGGTGATAATGATTATGAAATGAAACCTACAACTAACTGCTGACTTACGACTGACAAAAGAAAAGAACAATAGGTCATTACTCTCGAAAAATGAGGATTGTTTGAATGATTGATTGATTGATTGGATTACACACACAGGACTTAAGTCCCATTTGATGCATATGTAATCGGATGATGATGATGATAATTGTTGTTTTAAGGGGCCTAACATCTAGGTTATTGGCCCCTAATGATCTGGGTGATAGCGAAAATGATAATGAAATGGAAACAAGAACGAAAATTAAGTGAGACGGAAAATACTTACAAAAAGGAACTCAGATGGAAACAACTCACAAAATGTTCTTACAAAAGGGAATTTAGAACGAAAAGATTCATAAAAGAAATAGATTGAAAAATACCAACAAAATGAAGGCTCGGTTCAAAATACGTACAAAATGCAATTTAGCGTCGAAATACTTACAAAATGCAACTGAAATTCAAAATACTTACAAAATGCAAATGAGATCAAAAATACGTACAAAATGCAATTGGGGTTCAAAATACTTACAAAATGCAATTGAAATTGAAAATACACAATGCAAATCAGATTGAAATATCCCAGTTCCAATCCAAATTATTCACAAAGTGCAATTGAAATTCAAAATTCTTACAAAATGCAATTGAAATTGAAAATGCTTACAAAATGTACGGTGATTCTAACGACTCATGTGGATTGACAATACTTACATAAAGCAATTTAGATTGAAAATACTTGACAAACTGTAATTTAGATTCAAAATACCCACAAAATGCAATTGAGAATCAAAATATATGCAAAATGCCCACCAAACAAAATGCAATTTAGATTCAAAATTCGTGCGAAATGAGGTTTTGGTTGAAAATACTTACAAAATGCAATTGAAATTCAAAATACTCACAAAAGTCCCAGTCCCTATATTGAAAGGCTTACTAACAAGCAATTTAGATTGTCAATCCTTACAAAATGCAATTTAGATAGAAAAGACTGACAAAATGCAACGTAGATTGAAAATACCTACAAAACGGAGTGTAGATGCAAAACATTCGCTAAAGGGAATTTAGATACACGAAGAACCAATTAACAAAAATAGTGCAGGAATCTTAAAAAGAAAAGGAAATATAATGAAAATAAAACAAGAGGTATGACCCCTCGAAGAAGGAGGGTTCAGGAAAGATGAGACGAGGGCCAATTGAGGCGGGAAAGTGAAAGACTCCCTAGGCTTCGGATACCCTAATACCGTCGGGGTCGGAAAAGAACAAGAGTTACCAAGGGAGGTCGACAGGAACGAAGACGGAGAGGAGCCCGTTTCAAGTAAGTGGAAGCAATGCCGGAATCGGCTGGGGTCCTGTGGTCGCCAACCCACGTCCCACTAGATGTGAGCCCCTGGGGGGCATAAACTAAGGAACCAACTAACCGAAATGAGTAAATAGAAAGGGAAAAGGAAAAGAAATAACGGACAGGGGGAAATGATTCGCCCTCAATCCACGAAGAATAAGAATTGAGTGTGTGGGAAGGAGGGAGAGCCATGAAAGGCAGATAGGAAAGGGCCCGCCCTAAAGTCAGTAGGAAATGGGAAAAGAACGACCCTGCTCAGGAATCCCTCGGGGTCACCAACTCCTAAACTCACCAACCGTGAGCCCTTGAGGCTGTAGCACTATCCAGGGTGCACCAGAAATGGTGAAGCTACATACACCCTGCCTCCACGAGGGCCTTGTGCAAAAGGTAGGAGATATCATGAAGAAAAAAAGAAGGTTGACCACGCGAAGAATAAGGGCATCAGGAAATATGAGACAAGGGCCAATTAAGGCGGGAAAGGAAGAGACTCCCTAGGCCTCGGATACCCTAATACCGTCGGGGTCGGAAGAGAACAAGAGTTGACCAAGTGAGGTCGACAGGAAAGAAGACGGAGAGGAGCACGGCACAAGTAAGTGTAAGCAATGCCGGACTCAGCTGGGGCCCCCGAATAGTTTAGGTGACAGCGAAAATGATGATGAAACTGAAATTAACTACAGACTTACAACTAGAAGAAGGAAAGGACAAACAACAGGAATAGGCTAAAGAAAATAAAACACAGAGAAAATAAAATGTCCTCAGCCCAAACAACATGAGGACTGAGGTACTTGGAAGGAAGTGGAGCTATGAAAGGCAGAAAGGAAAGGGAAAGAAGAGGTACCGCCTCAATATCGCACTAAGAATGGGAAAATTAGGATCCAGCTCAGAAATTTTTCAGTGTCGATGATGATTATTGTTGTTATAGGGAGCCCAATGGTCTGGGAGATGGTGAAAATCCTGATGCAATGAATATCTTCAACTAAAACTAACTACTACCTCGGAAATTAACTTACAGACTAGAAATTAAAAAAGGAATAATGAAATAAGGGAATAAGGGGGGAAAATGCCCTCAGCCCACAAAGAAAGAAGACTGAGGGTCTCGGAAATAAGTAGAGCCATGAATGGCAGATAGGAAAGGGAAGGAGGTGATTGTAATTTATGTTTTAAGGGGCCAAACATATAGGTTATCGGCACCTAATGGTTTGGTGATAGTTTTAGGTTTAGTTTCATTTCGTTTACATTTTCACTAACTACAAACTTACAAACTGGAAGAGGAAATGGAAAACAAAAATAAGAATAAGGGAAACAAAAGACAGGAGGAAAGGAAATGTCCTCAACCCTCGAAGAATGAGAATTATGGGACTTGGAAGAAAGGAGAGCCAGGAAAGGCAGATAGGAAAGGTAAAGAGGAGAGGGACCGTCCCAAAGGCAATGGAATAACGAGGAAAACCGGACCCAGCTCTGGAAGCCCTCTGGGTCGCCAACTCCCGAACTCACCAGACGTGAGCCCTTCAAGGGAAGGGTGCACCAGTCGTGGTGGGGCTACATACACCCTGCCTCCTTGAGGGCCTTGAGTAGAGAAGGCAGGAGATACAATGAAACGAAGACACGAGGGCTGACCCTTCCTGCCAATTAAGGGAGGAAAGTGAAAGACTCCCTAGGCATCGGATACCCTAATACCGTCGGGGTCGGAAAAATCAAGAGTTTACTAAGGGAGGTCGAGATGAAAGATAATAGAGAGGATCCAGGCACAAGTAAGTGGAAGCAATATCTGACTCAGCTAGAGTCCCGTGGTTGCTAACCCACGTCCCTCAAGTTATGAGCCCCTGGGGGTGAGGGAAGGAGGTGAGGGTCTGCCCCAAAGGCACTGGAGAAAGGGGACAAACTGGACCAGGTCAGGGATCCTTCGCTGTCTCCTTCTCTCAAACATACCAGCTGAGATGGTGTAGCGAGCTGTATGCGTGGTGTGATATCCTTCCCCATTGTAGCTCTTATAGTAGGCAGGAGATACCATTAAAAAAAACGTTGATCCCTCAAAAAGTGAGGGTATTAGGAAAGGATAGACAAGGACCTATTAAGGCGGGAAAATAAAGGACACCTTAGGCCTTGGATAACCTAGTATCGTCGTCCCTCTGATGGCGCTGCGGCTAACATTCTTCGCTGTCACCCCTCAGCTTCGCGTTGGATTCTTATCTCTGCCATCTTAGTAGGGTTTACCGGTGTTTTCCCCTTTCTATTCCAGGAAAATGGTACCTAAAATATGGCCACGCCAGCCTCCTATCCAAATCCTACCCCAATTACAAATACCCACACTAGTGCAACCATGACAATAACACAGATTATCAGGTAGATTCAATACACGCAATTACATGTCCACGATGACACACAGCCAGTAAATGAAATAATAACGACCTAATGATATATCAATTGCAACCAATGACCATAGCTGGGTATTTTAATAGAACGCCCGTAGGCCCCCAGTAAGTTCGATTTCAAGTAGTTCCAACGTTGACTACGAGAAGCCCCTGTCACTGACACCTAGCGGTGAACGTTTTAAATTGATAGAGCGTTTCTAACCAACCAAATATAACCTACAAATTTGGCTACACGCTAGTAATAAATGTAGTGGTAGGTTCTTTTACATAGCATAAATCTATGACTTGTGCCCTCTAGCTTTACTTCCCCTCCGAAGGAAGGCATACTGAAGGATTTTAACGCTCTTTAAAACATCCGACGACTTCGACCGGGTTAGAACCAGAGATCTTGGGCATAGCAGTTCAGCGTGTTATCGACTACGCCACCGAAGTTGTTAACAACCTAATATCGTCGGTGTTCGAAGAGAACAAGAGATGTCCAACGGAAGTCGACAAAAACGATGAGTAAAAGTAGTTACTTAAATTATCGCGACCATACAGCACCGTGTATTTTGGGGCGTTTGTATACTTGTGGAAAATATGTGATAACCTGTGTTATTTTGATAGCTGTGCTAGTGCGTGTATTTGTAAATGGGGGGTAAGGATTGACAAGGAGGCAGCCGTGACATTAAGTTAGGATCCATCCCAGCATAAGTAGGGGCAAGTCACGAGAAACTACTTCCAGGATGGCTGAGGTGGGAATCGAACCCGGTTCTCCAGATCAACATCCAAGAACGCTAGCCGCAACACCACCAGAAATGATGAAAGAGAAGAACCGAGCACGAGTAAGTAAAAGTAATATCGGACTGAGCTGGGATCCCGTGGTCGCCAACCTACGCGCCACTAGTTTTGATGTCCACCTCCTGGGGTAGCGGCTAGCATTCTTGGCTATCGACCCGAAAGTCCATGTCCGATATCCGGCTCTACCAAGAAATTGAATTCTGTTCTGAGGGCTCATGAAACAAACAGAAAAGAGGCGGATTCGATTCCCTCTTCAGTCATCATGGTTTTCCGTGGTTTCTCACTTCTACTCCAGGCAAAAAATGCCGGGATGGTTCCTAATTGAAGGCCACGGCCGCCTCCTACCCAACTTTTAGCTGAATTACAAATACACACACTATCACCGACACCACAATACATCTGGTTATCACACGTAATCCACACATACCGAAGTACACGAGATTAAATTACCACTGTGCCCAATCCCCTCAAATGAAACAATAACAAAAAAGTCTAGTAATCTTCAAGTATACATATGAATATGTATTACTATCATATATGATTGGTACTTTATTACATGCCGGCCCCGTGGTGTTGGGGTAGCGCACCTGCCTCTCACCCGGAGGCCCCGGGGTCGATCCCCGGCTCCGTCAGGGATTTTAAAACTGACGTGAGGGTTGGAACGGGCTGCACTCAGCCTCGTGAGGACAATTGAGTAGCTGTCTGACAGTGAGACAGCGCCCAGATCACGAATACCAAGATTAACGGCCGAGGGGACCCGACGCACTGATCACGCGTCACCCCAATATCTGCAGGCCAAATGGCTGGACAGCGGTCGCTTGGTCGGCCTTGGCCTCAGCCCGTCATGGGCTGTATAGTGCCAGGGGTTGACTTGTTGACTTCATTACATAGTCTACTTGTACGTTGGTATTACGATTTGTTTCGTATTTTCACCATTGATGGCTGGCAACCCTGGCAACATTCGCATCCAAAATGTCAATTGCATACTATTTCCGACTCTTATTTTTTTCTTTTTACGTGTGGCTTCCCAAGAGGCCGAGTGCAGATCTTTCTAGATGACGCCCGTAGGCGACCTGTGCGTCGTAATGAGGATGAAGTGATGATAAAGACGTCACATTCATCCAGTCCCCGGGCCATGGGAAGAATTAACACCAGGAGATTAAAATCCCTTAATGGCCCAGCCAGGAATCGAACCCAGGACCCTTCGGTCCAAGGCCTAGCACGCCAACCAATTAGCCATGGAGCCAGACGCCTTTAAAATGAATGCGCAGCTTATTATGAAATTTAACTTTGAAGTTTCTTGTACGAGGCCTCAGGATACATTGCATGTCTGTACCAAGAGCCCGAGTACAGATAAGGATCCGTGGAGTGACCCGTTATTATTTTAAAGTCTATACACCCTTCGGCAAGTACTCGCCAATCACGCTGTAGTCAACTGTGCCAGTGTTTCTGGCACAGAATCTTCTCCGGTGATATTGCTGGAGGAGGGTGATTGTGGGTTTAAGAGGGATCACATTTAGATCATCTGCGTCTTAAAATTATTATTTTTTTCATTCCTTAATTCTTAATTTTAAATTCGTAACTTTCACGATTCACGATTGGCAACACAGGTGGCAACGTTTTATGAAGAAGGCATACACAACTTGTGACACTATGACTAGTGCCCCCAAAATGGAAGGAGTTATGTGGAAAGATAGTTTACTTTGTTTAGCAATAAATCGTCACCAAGGTACGCAGTATCATCTGTTCAGAGGACCTTGATATAAATCACTATAAAAAGCTAGTGAAAAGTACTGCGGGAGAAGCTCTCCTCGAAAGAGACAGACAGATTAAAGACCTAAAACTCTATATATCAAACCTCGAGGCACGGTTGGAGGAGGAGGGATCCATGAGAGTTATGGTGGCCAGCACCTCCGGTTTGGCCTCCATGCCCCAGGGCCGCCCTGAGGCGCCCGTGGACGAGTATGTGGCCAGCACCTCCGGTTTGGCCTTCAAGTCCCAGGATTGTTTCTTTTCATGTCAATAAGTTTCAAAAATAGAGGCACCAAAATTTTGCTTTGTTTTCTGATATATTGGTCTGTTGGTGGGGGCAGAACAAACCTTTTGTGATAGCCATTTAGAAAGGACTTGTGCTATTGCGTTAAATATGTGTAAATATGTTAATTATTAATTTCTTACATGCAAATAAATGTGGCCTACATTTGTTCGAGGTTAAAATCTATTTGTGTGTGTTCGCTAAAGTAAATTGCTTTTTGTAAAGACCGACAATCTACGGTAAATTGCTTGTTAGTAAGTCTTTCAATATAGGGATGGGACTTTAGTGAATATTTTGAATTTGAATTGCATTTTGTATTTTCAACCTAAACAGCTTTTTGCAAGTATTTTGAATCTAAATTGCAGTTTGTATTGCGTCCTTATCCTGAAGCCTCCGTGGCTTAGGCGGCAGCACGCCGGCCTCTCACCGCTGGGTCCGTGGTTCAAATCCCGGTCACTCCATGTGAGATCTGTGCTGGACAGAACGGAGGCAGACAGGTTTTTCTCCGGGTACTCCGGTTTTCCCTGTCAAAATTTCATTCCAGCAACATTCTCCACTATCATTTCATTTCATCTGTCATTCATTTAATCATTGCCCCAGAGGAGTGCGTCAGGCCTCGGCAGCCGGCACAGTTCATATCCTCGCCGCTAGATGGGGGCTTCATTCATTCCATTCCTGACCCGGTCGGAGACTGGAAGCAGGCTGTGGATTTTCATTTTCATTGCGTCCTTATCCTACAGCCCATAGGCTAAAGACGCATGGTTTTTAGTCATGAAGAAGAACAGCGTTTAAATGAGCCTCAAATTACAGGGGAAAAAGGAAACCTAATTTCATGATATTTAATCATATCATATCCTTCTTCCATTGCATTTGGGGCGGTCCCTCTCCTCTTTACCTTTCATATCTGCCTTTCCTTATTCTCCTCTCTTCCAAGTCCCTTACTTCTCATTCTCTGCAGGGGCCGATAACCTAGATGTTAGGCCCCTTAAAACAACAATTATCATCATCATCATCATCTCATTCTCTGAGGGTTGAGGGAATTTCCTTTCCCCTGCCTTTTGTTTCCCTTATTCTTATTTTTATTTTCCATTTCCTGTTCTAGAATGTACAGTAAGTATGTAGTTAGTTTTAGTTGTAAGTATGTAGTTAGTTTGTTTTTAGATATATGTCATTGTTCTATTAGACTGTTTGTGTGTGTCTGCTGGCAGTTGCATTGTTTATTAGATATAGTTCATTGTTTTATTACACTGTGATGTGTGAGGGTGCATGCGACTGTGTCTGGTGACGGACTGTTTTAGTGGTAATATTTTGTTGTTGGTGGAACTTTAGTAATTTTTAGTAGAATTTTGGTTTTAATTGTTAGTAGAAGGTTAGTATTTTTGTTAGTAGAATTGCTCTATTACTTATTCTGAAAGGGAGTAGCAGCCTTTCAGAATAAATCAACACTTTAAGACGGCTAAGATATTGATAATATAAGCCAAATAATGGCTACACTGCGTCCTGCTGCACGGCTGAAATCAACGGGAAACTACAGCCGTAATGCTATTCCCGAGGATATGCACCTCTCTATGCATTATTCCATGCGACGATGGCCGCCTCCAATACGGAGGTAAACTAGTCCCCCGATCGGATCTCCGGGTGGGGACTACTCGAGAGGGGGTTAACATCACAGAAGTGACAAGGAGGAAATCTGACATTCTACGGATCGGAGCGTGGAATGTTAGAAGTCTGCTAGGAAGTGATGATGATGATGATGATGATGATGATAATTGTTGTTTTAAGGGGCCTAACATCGAGGTTATCGGCCCCTAATGATCTGGGTGATAGCGAAAATGATAATGAAATGGAAACCAGAACAAAATTATCGAAGACGGAAAATACGTACAAAAGGGAACTCACATAGAAACAACTCACAATATGGTCCTACAAAAGGGAATTTAGAACGAAAAGTGGCACAAAAGAATAGATTGAAAAAGACCCACAAAACGTAGGCTAGATTCAAAATACGTACAAAATGCAAAGTAGCGACGAAATACTTAAAAAATGCAACTGAAATTCAAAATACTTACAAAATGCAAATGAGATCGAAATTACGTACAAAATGCAATTGAGGTTCAAAATACTTACAAAATGCAATTGAAATTGAAAATACACAATGCAATTCAGATTGAAATATCCCAGTTCCAATCCAAATTATTCACAAAGTGCAATTGAAATTCAAAATACTTACAAAATGCAATTGAAATTGCTTACAAAATGTACGGTAGATTCAAACGACTCATGTGGATTGACAATACTTACAAAAAGCAATTTAGATTGAAAATACTTGACAAATGTAATTTAGATTCAAAATACCCACAAAATGCAATTGAGAATCAAAATATGTGCAAAATGCCCACCAAACAAAATGAAATTTAGATTCAAAATTCGTGCGAAATGCGGTTTTGGTTGAAAATACTTACAAAATGCAATTGAAATTCAAAATACTCACTAAAAGGCCCGGCAACCTGCATTGAAAGACTTACTAAAAAGCAATTTTGATTGTCAATCTTTACAAAATGCAATTGAGGTTGAACACAATCGCGAGATGTAATTTAGATCGAAGAAACTTACAAAAATGCAACATAGATCAAAAATGCCTTAAAAAAAGTGCTAAAAGGGAATTTAGATACACGGTGATACGAGTAACAAAAACAGTGCGGGAATCTTAAAGAGAAAAGGAAACAGAAGGAAAAGAGGAGAGGAGAGGGGAGAGAGGAGAAGGTCCGCCCCTTAGGGAAGGGACAAAAAGGGGAAAACGGACCCAACTCAGGAATCCCTCGGGGTCGCCAACTCCCGAACTCACCAGCCGTGAGCCCCTGAAGGTGTAGCATAATCTACGGTGCACCAGAAGTGATGGGGCTACATACACCCTGCCTCCTTAAGGGCCTTGAGCACAAGACAGGAGGTAAAAGGAAGAGAAAAAGAAGGCTGACCCCTCGCAGAAGGAGGTCATCAGAAAAGATGAGACAAGGGCCAATTAAGGCGGGAAAGGAAGAGACTCCCTAGGCCTCGGATATCCTAATACCGTCGGGGTCAGAAGAGAACAAGAGTTGACCAAGTGAGGTCGACAGGAAAGAAGACAGAGAGGAGCCCGGCACAAGTAAGTGGAAGCAATGCCGGACTCAGCTGGGGCCCCGTGGTCGCCAACCCACGCCCACAAGATGTGAGCCCCTGGGGGAATAACAGGAAAAGAAAAAGGAGGCTGACCCCTCGCAGAAGGAGGGTATCAGAAAAGATGAGACAAGGGCCAATTAAGGCGGGAAAGGAAGCGACTCTAGGTCTCGGATACCCTAATACCGTCGGGGTCGGAAGAGAACAAGAGTTGACCAAGTGAGGTCGACAGGAAAGAAGACAGAGAGGAGCCCGGCACAAGTAAGTGGAAGCAATGCCAGACTCAGCTGGGGCCCCGTGGTCGCCAACCCACGTCCCATTAGATGTGAGCCCCTGGGGGATTAAGGAAAGGTCTGACCTTCCGTAAAATAGGGGTGTCGAAAAGAAAATAGACGAGGGTCATTTAGGTCAGGGCGAGAAAACGAAATACACCCTAGGTCTCCAATCCATCTGGTATGGTCTCCTTTTCGCGAGTGTCGTTGCCCCAACATCCAACCTCCACACCGCGTGACGTCCACACTCTCTCAACATTCTCACAGCGTCATAACTCGATATACATGAATCAATGTACGTTACCTGGGTGGTTTTAAGCCTATTTTCATTTTATGAAAACAAATAGGCTTATGAGATCACCTTTTGTCCCTGTGTCTGTGTGTGCGTGTGTGTATGTGTGATGGTGTGTGTGTGTCCCTAATACATTCTAATCGGCTCGAGCGATTTCAATGAAACTCGGTAAGATTATAGCACCATTCTGGCCGACCCCGACCGTGCTATTCAAATTTTATTGTGTTTCACCAATCCAACATGGCGACTGTGCGAAATATTTTACCAACATTCAGTATCTCCGAAACTACTACAGATATCACCCTGAAATTTTGTACGGTGATAAAGGGAACTACTAGAAGTTCACCTATGAGACTTTCAAAAACCTGGTAACTACAAAACCAACATGGCGGCCAAGCGAATTTGAGACTTTTAATTAGACTTTTCTCTGGATTTAAACATCGAAACGTAATGAAACATGGTACAGGAAATGTTTATACACATTGTATAAACTGGCATTCAATATCTCCGAAACTATTTATGATATCACCCTGAAATTTTGTACGGTGATAAAGGGCACTGCTACAAGTTTATATATATCTTCTAAAACCCTGTAAAGTAAAAAACGAACATGGCGGCCAAGCGAAGTTGAAATATTTTAATAGACTTTTCTTGTGGTTTAACCATCTGAGCGCAGTGAAATGAAGTACAGTAAATGATTACACATATTGTAATCCACTGGAATCTAATTTAGTTCAATTGATTACATAATTTAAAAAAAAATTAAATTTAGTTTCTATTAGCCTACTTTCGATTTTTGCAAAAAATGAAAGTAGACTTATGAGATCACTACAGGGCGAAAAAAGTGTGTCTGTCTGTGTGTGTGTATGTGTGTGTGTGTGTACTCTGACTATCTGTCCCCCCCCTATCAATTCGAACACGGTGAGCGCAAATTGAACGAAATTTGGTACAAAGGTAGCACTAGCAAAGGACACCTCAGTGTCATGTTTTATATCGCCGCCATCTTGATGGAAACGTAATGGCGGCCACACAAATGTTCAAAGCTTAAATCAAATTACGACTAACCTAATCATCCGATCTCTACCAAATTTTGCAACAACATACCTTTATGGGGGCAGCATCCTTTGACCAAACTAATAGGTCATCAGCCTAATAGTTTGCGGATGGCGGCCATCTTTGTGTGAAAATCGATTGCCCCTATTAATTCGAACACGGTGCAACCGAATGGAACGAAATTTGGTACAGAGGTAGTACTAGCAAAGGGCACCCCAGTGTCATGTTTTATATCGCCGCCATCTTGACGGAAACGTAATGGCAGCCACACAAATGTTCAAAGCTTAAATCAAATTACGACTAACCTAATCATCCGATCTGTGCCAAAATTTGCAACAACATACTTTTAAGGAGAGAGCATCCTTTGACAAATCTAATCGGTCATTAGCCTAATAGTTTGCGGATGGCGGCCATCTTTGTGTCAAAATCGATTACCCCTATTAATTCGAACACGGTGAAACCGAATGGAATGATGATGATGATGATAATTGTTGTTTTAAGGGGCCTAACATCGAGGTTATCGGCCCCTAATGATCTGGGTGATAGCAAAAATGATAATGAAATGGAAACCAGAACAAAATTATCGAAGACTGAAAATACGTACAAAAAGGAACTCACATGGAAACAACTCACAATATGGTCCTACAAAAGGGAATTTAGAACGAAAAGTTGCACAAAAAGAATAGATTGAAAAAGACCCACAAAACGTAGGCTAGATTCAAAATACGTACAAAATGCAAAGTAGCGCCGAAATATTTACAAAATGCAACTGAAATTCAAAATACTTACAAAATGCAAATGAGATCGAAATTACGTACAAAATGCAATTGAGGTTCAAAATACTTACAAAATGCAATTGAAATTGAAAATACACAATGCAATTCAGATTGAAATATCCCAGTTCCAATCCAAATTATTCACAAAGTGCAATTGAAATTCAAAATACTTACAAAATGCAATTGAAATTGAAAATGCTTACAAAATGTACGGTAGATTCAAACGACTCATGTGGATTGACAATACTTACAAAAAGCAATTTAGATTGAAAATACTTGACAAATGTAATTTAGATTCAAAATACCCACAAAATGCAATTGAGAATCAAAATATGTGCAAAATGCCCACCAAACAAAATGCAATTTAGATTCAAAATTCGTGCGAAATGCGGGTTTGGTTGAAAATACTTACAAAATGCAATTGAAATTCAAAATACTCACTAAAATGCCCTGAAGCCTGCATTGAAAGACTTACTAAAAAGCAATTTAGATTGTCAATCTTTACAAAATGCAATTGAGGTTGAAAACAATCGCGAGATGTAATTTAGATCGAAGAGACTTACAAAATGCACATAGATCAAAAATGCCTTAAAAAAATGGTAAAAGGGAATTTAGATACACGGTGATTCGAGTAACAAAAACAGTGCGGGAATCTTAAAGAGAAAAGGAAATAGAAGGAAAAGAGGAGAGGAGAGGGGAGAGAGGAGTAGGTCCGCCCCAAAGGGAAGGGACAAAAAGGGGAAAACGGACCCAGCTCAGGAATCCCTCGGGGTCGCCAACGCCCGAACTCACCAGCCGTGAGCCCCTGAGGGTGTAGCATTATCGACGGTGCACCAGAAGTGGTGGGGCTACATACACCCTGCCTCCTTAAGGGCCTTAAGCACAAGGCAGGAGGTAAAAGGAAAAGAAAAAGAAGGCTGACCTCTCGCAGAAGGAGGGAATCAGAAAAGATGAGACAAGGGCCAATGAAGGCGGGAAAGGAAGAGACTCCCTAGGCCTCGGATACCCTAATACCGTCGGGGTCGGAAGAGAACAAGAGTTGACCAAGGGAGGTCGACAGGAAAGAAGAAAGAGAGGAGCCGGCACAAGTAAGTGGAAGCAATGCCGGACTCAGCTGGGGCCCCGTGGTCGCCAACCCACAACCCACTAGATGTGAGCCCCTGGGGGGCGAATGGAATGAAATTTGGTACAAAGGTAGCACTAGCAAGAGGCACCCCAGTGTCATGTTTTATATCGCCGCCATCTTGACGGAAACGTAATGGCGGCCACCCAAATGTTCAATGCTTAAATGATATTACGACTAACCTAATCATCCGATCTCTACCAAATTTTGCAACAACATACCTTTATGGGGGCAGCATCCTTTGACCAAACTAATAGGTCATCAGCCTAATAGTTTGCGGATGGCGGCCATCTTTGTGCCAAAATTGATTACTCCTATTAATTCGAACACGGTGAAACCGAATGGAATGAAATTTGGTACAGAGGTAGCACTAGCAAAGGGCACCTCAGTGTCATGTTTTATATCACCGCCATCTAGACGGAAACGTAATGGCGGCCACACAAATGTTCAAAGCTTAAATCAAATTACGACTAACCTAATCATCCGATCTCTACCAAATTTTGCAACAACATTCCTTTATGGGGGGAGCATCCTTTGACCAAACTAGTAGGTCATCAGAGTAATAGTTTGCGGATGGCGGCCATCTTTGTGTCAAAATCGAATACCCCTATTAATTCGAACACGGTGAAACCGAATGGAATGAAATTTGGTACAGAGGTAGCACTAGCAAAGGGAACCTCAGTGTCATGTTTTATATCGCCGCCATCTTGACGGAAACGTAATGGCGGCCACACAAATATTCAAAGCTTAAATCAAATTACGATTAACCTAATCATCAGATCTCTACCAAATTTTGCATCAACATACCATTATGGAGGGAGCATCCTTTGACCAAACTAATAGGTCATTAGCCTAATATTTTGCGGATGGCGGCCATCTTTGTGTGAAAATCCATTCCCCCTATTAATTCGAACACGGTGAAACCGAATGGAACGAAATTTGGTACAGAGGTAGCACTAGAAAAGGCCACCTCAGTGTCATGTTTTATAACACCGCCATCTTGACGGAAACGTAATCGCGGCCACCCTAATGTTAAAGGCTAAAATGTAATTACGACCAACCTAATAATCTAGTCTCTATCAAAATTTGCAACAACAAATCTTTATGTGGGAAGCATATTCTGACCAAACTGCTAGATCATCAGTTTGCAGATGGTGGCAAAGTATGTGTGCAAATCGATTCCCCCTATCAATTCAAACACGGTGAAACCGAATTGAACGAAATTTGGTGCAGAGGTAGCACTATCAAAAGGCACCTCAGTGTCATGTTTTATATCACCGCCATATTGACGGAAACGGAATGACGGCCACCCAAATGTTAAAAGCTTAAATCAAATTTCGACCATCCTAATAATTTGATCTCTACCGGATTTTGCAACAACCTGCCTTTTTGTGGAAAGCATCTTATGACTGACTACAAGGTCATCAGCCCAATAGTTTGCAAATAGCGGCCATGTATGTGTGCAAATCCATTCCCCAGATCAATTCAAACACGGTGAAACCGAATTGAATGAATTTTTTTTTACTGAGGTAGCACTAGCAAAGGGCACCTCATATTCATGTTTAATATTCCTATAGCACGTTGTATTTCAACAAGCTACTACAACCAACATTCAATTATACTCCTTGAAAAGGACAGAGTTATAACAATACCCATGCATTTAGGAGAAAGTAGGCTATATGTTCTTTACTGAACATCTTGTTTTTTGTGTCGTAATTATGCGATGGAAGTGAAAGTGTGAATAATGGAGCTACGCAATGATACATAACTCTATGGCCTATGCAAATAACAATCCAACCATCCGAAATATTTTGACGGTTCTCAATATCTACGAATCTTTTACAGCAATCGAACTGAACTTTTCTATGTTCATAGAAGCTATGGACATAAGTTCACCCATAGGACTTTCACTAACTTGGTGGGCACAAATCCAACATGGCGGCGACGTGAAGTATAAATATTTAAATGGACGTTTCTCGTGATTTAACCATCCGAGTGCAGTGAAACTTTGCACGTTAAATGCTTATACAAATGTTAATCCACTGGCATCTAATTTATTTCAATTGTTTTCATAATCATCAGATGGCAGCTGTGCGAAATTTTAAAATCTCGTTTTTACTTCTTGTGTCCTAATCATGCGATTGAAGTCTGAATACCTCACGTATACAATAATCTTCATGTAATAGTACATAAATAAAAATCCAACCTGGCGACCATCTGAAATATTTAGACGGTTCTCAATATCTACGAATCTATCACAAAATCAAACTGAAATGTTGTATGTTGATAGAGGCGATTAACTTGAGTAGGATATATGAAAATAGGCTGTATAGTTCTTCACGGAACTACTTGTTAAACATACCTTCCCACTATTTATGATGAATGTAAAATATTGCTATAAATGGTCATGATTTAGAATCCTTGTCTCCTGTTCACAAGTATCAAAGTTTCTTACAGGCCGCGTCATCGCTATACAGAAGTCCACCATTAATGTTATTTAAAGCACAGATGTACCTCCATCAATCAGCGAAAAGAAAAAGAAAATCAAAAATCAAGCATGACATATCGAGTTTTAACCTTCCATCAGGTGCAACCTAAATACTATCACCATCGGGAGCAACTAATCTGCCAGATAAACCATTCAAATATCTGCTAATCTACATCATATCGACTAGAATTTGGCATCTCATTGAAATGTTAATTGTTAACTTGAAGAAAGGAAAATATTCAATTTAAATGTTAAAATGCTCTTTTTTTACTACAATCAGAAAATTAATTACATATGATCAGATTAAATAACTGCATTCTTCTTACATTTAATCTAATCTGTTGAGCTATAAAGAAGCCGTGAGTTGTTAAAAGAATCTCCCTTATAAGCATAGATACATGTTCCAATAAGTTTGGTGAAACAAAACAAAAAAATGAAAAAGAAATGGAAATCCCTCATAATTAGTATGCACACACCCTTCCTTCCTTTCAGGGCGTTTTGCAATAGGCAGGGGTTACCATGAAAACAAGAGGTCTGATCCCTCGAAGAATGAGGGTATCAGAAAAGATGAGACAAGGTGGGAAAATAAAAACATCCCTAATACCGTTGTGGTTGGAAGAAAACAAGATTTGATCAAGGGAGGTCGACATGAAAGGTGAAAGAAGAGCCCGGCACAATTAAGTGGAAGAAATGCGGGACTCTGCTGGGGTCCCTTGGTCGTCAACCCATGCCCCACTAGGTGTGGGTCCCTGGGGGAAGAAAAACAAGATTCTTCTTTTGCAGTAGTAGATTGTCTGTGTGATGTTTCAACCTGAACTATTAGAATATAAGTCCGACAATAATATCCCTGTCTTCCACCCAGTAAATCTTTATTTATAGCAATTATACTTCACCGTAAACCACATTCCTTGTGTTAGAGCTTACACTAAGGGGACCTGAATGTCTCGTCATACATTACCTTAAATTTACATCATACAATGTAACCTGTATCTCAGAGACTAATTTATTGCGATAATACGGCACCAAAGAGTTAATTACAATAAAGTAAATGATCTATGAACCGCACAATCTTCCATTTGTATTTAACAGATACAGAATACAAAGGGGAGACTGTCAGTTAGCGTTCCAACGCGGAGATTCTTATCATAACAGCTGGAATATTAATAAGTCATTCGTTGCAGGGAGTTGGAAGTAAATCATCGTTATGCAGATGAGTATAAATCATGGAGGGACAATCTTGAGGGCGAGATCAAATTATAAAATAGAGCATATGAGGCTATAGGTTCCATTTATCAAGCATTAACTTGCCACCAGCATGAATTGTTCTTCAGTACAGGGTAATGTTCTCATACAACATTCGACGGCTAAACACTTCCTATGATAAAAATCCACTTTGTGGCATATCGCCCATTTCAGCAATAATAACATAATTCAAAATATGATGTTTGTGGGAAACTGCATTTAAAGGTTTAAAGTCAATTACTAAACTGTGGATTATTTAAGTAATGTCAAGGTATTGACGCCATAATTATTTGAGGATTTATTATTTTGCTTCACATTAGTGTAACACACACAACGCAATTAAGAAGTGATGAAGATGTGATGATAATTGCTGTTCTAAGGGGCCTAGCATCTGGGTTATCGGCCCCCTAATGCTTCGGGTGATCATGAAAATAAAACTGAAAAGGAAACTATAATTAAAACTAACTACACACTTACAACATGGGTTCAAACCCGGCCGAAGTCGTCGGATTTTTTAAGAGCGTTAAAAATCCCTCAGTATTCCTTCCTTCGAAGGGGGAAGTAAAGCCGGCGGTCGCATGTCATAGATTTATGGCACGAAAAAGAACCTTCAACTAACTAAACTCGCTGAAGCTAAAATTTGAAGGTTAGTTTGATAACGTTATATTGGTTCCTACGTTCACCGTCAGGTGCTGGCTGCGATCGTAAGTCCGCAGCTAGGTCGGTAGCATTTGGTAACAAAAGTAGGAACTACTTGAGAAATTCATCGTCTGCAGTCCTTCTACTGTACCTGAATCACAGATTACAGACACTATACAGCCATCACAATTAACACCGGTTATCAGACAAATTCTGCACACACCCAAAGTACACAGGGCTATATGACTGCGTCTTCGCAGCCCCTAAACTAAGGAACCAACCAATACTTAAATTAAAACGAACTACTGACTTACATTCTAGAAGAGCAAACGGGGAAAGAGAATGAGGTAAAAAAAAGACAGGAGGAAAGGAAATGCCATCAACCCTCAAAGAATGAGAATTAATGGACTTGGAAGAAAAGATAGCCATGAGAGGCAGATAGGGGAAGAGGAGATGATGATGATGATAATTGTTGTTTCAAGGGGCCTAACATCTAGGTTATCGGCCCCTAATGATCTGGGTGATAGCGAAAATGATAATGAAATGGAAACTAGAACGAAAATTAAGTGAGACGGAAAATACTTACAAAAAAGAACTCAGATGAAACAACTCACAAAATGTTCTGACAAAAGGGAATTTAGAACGAAAAGATTCACAAAAAGAATAGATTGAAAAAGACTCACAAAACGTAGGCTAGATTCAAAGTACGTACAAAATGCAATGTATCGTCGAAATACTTACAAAATGCAATTGAAATTCAAAATACTTACAAAATGCAATTGAAATTGAAAATGCTTACAAAATGCACGGTAGATTCAAACGACTCATGTGGATTGACAATACTTACAAAATTCAATTTAAATTGAAAATACTTGACAAAATGTAATTTAGATTCAAAATACCCACAAAATGCAACTGAGAATCAAAATATTTGCAAAATGCCCACCGAACAAAATGCAATTTAGATTTAAAATTCTTGCGAATTATGCTTTTGGTTGAAAATACTTAAAAAATGCAATTGAAATTCAAAATACTCACTAAAATGCCTTGAAACCTACATTGAAAGACGTACTAAAAAGCAATTTAGATTGTCAATCTTTACAAAATGCAATTGAGGTTGAAAACAATCGCGAGATGTAATTTAGAACGAAAAAACTTACAAAATGCAACGTAGTTTAAAAATACCTACAAAAAATCGCTAAAGGGAATTTAGATACACGGGGAACCAAGTTACAAAAAAGTGCGGTAATCTTAAAGAGAAGAGGAAATATAATGAAAAGAGGAGAGGAGTGGTGAGGAGAGGAGAGGGGCGAGAGGTGAGGGACCGGCCCAAAGGTAAGGGACAAAAGGGGAAAAAGGACCCAGCTCAGGAATCCCTCGGGGTCGCCAACTCCCGAACTCACCAGCCGTGAGCCCCTGAGGGTGTAGCACTTTCTAGGATGCACCAGAAGTGGTGGGGCTACATACACCCTACCTCCTTGAGGGCCTTGATCAGAAGGCAGGAGATACCATGAAAAGAAAAAGAAGGTCTAACCTCTCGAAGAATGAGTGTGCAAGAAAATTTAAAAAAAGAACCACTTTCGGCGGTAAAGTGAAAAACACCTAATACCCCAATATCATCGAGTTCAGAAGAGAAGAAGAGAAGAAGAGTTGACCAAAATAGCTCGGCAGGAAAGGATGGAGCCCGATACAATGACGACACAGCTGGATTCCAGCGATAGTCAACCCACGTCCTACTAGTTGTGAGCCCAAGGGAGGCTGGGAGGGGGATGAGAATAGGAAATGGCGTAGCTCTAATTAAATAGCAAGTAGAAACAATTACTGTAATCTAACTTTGACATTACGATCCGTTCGATCGTTCCCGAGTCCAGTTAACAATTCCAAAGTTTTGCAGCCGAAATGGACTATAAACACCTTCAAGCACTTCCTCTATAAGCATCTTCCAAAGTGCAGGGATTGTGCAGAAGAGGGTGTCTTGGATCTTGTTCATCTCCACATTCACGAGAAGTATCCGCGTCCGACGGAAGAATGCCCCATTTCTTGAAGTTAGTCTTGCATCGCGGGACACCCACTCTTAGACGATTAAGAGACTTCCATATATGGTAGGGAAGTTCACTACCAGGAGCTAGTTCTTCCTTAGGTGACATATCTTGGGACACTGAACTCCTCCATCTGTTAAGACTATTTGCCTCCTGTGTTCCCTGCAGCGGAAGAGTCCTAGCAATGAAACTCTTTCGGGAACTGAGGCGAGATTTTGCTGCCTGGTGACCGAACATTGGATGTCGAGGTCAGTCTCCTGCTTTGTTTCTCGTCATCTGCAGCAACGGCCTTACGAATGTTGGGCGGTGCTATTCCTACAAGTGGGTACAGTTTCCGTACTGGCGTTGGTTTCACGCATCCGGAGATTATACGGACAGTATACGATGTGCAGCCTGCTTCCATCAATGCCACGGAGGTGCACAAGTCCATTACAAATAGCCGCCAGCTCATATATCTACAGTATTATATTCGTGCTCTCGTGACAGTCTTCCTAGGCGGGGCTCTTCTAGCTGCACACTGTACACTATTGTTTTATATCACGTCTGGCCCTCGGCCGCAAACAAGTGAGTGGTTAAGAATAGAATCCAGGGCACCTTAGTGGGAGGGCTCCATTCATCGGCATAAATCGTGTAGCCATTAGTTTTTATTTTTATTATTATTATTATTATTATTATTATTATTATTGTAAGCCTCCGTGGCTAGGCGGCAGCACGCCGGCGTCTCACCGCTGGGTCCGTGGTTCAAATCCAGGTCACTCCATGTGAGATCTGTGCTGGACAAAACGGAGGCAGACAGGTTTTCCTGTCAAAATTTCATTCCAGCAACACTCTCCACTATCATTTCATTTCATCTGTCATTCATTTAATCATTGTCCCAGAGGAGTGCGTCAGGCCTCGGCAGCCGGCACAGTTCATATCCTCGGCGCTAGATGGAGGCTTCATTCATTCCATTCCTGACCCGGTCGGAGACTGGAAGCAGGCTGCGGATTTTCATTATTATTATTGAGTGCCAACCCCGTGTTATAAGGGTAATGTTTCTCACCTAGGAGGCTCGAATTCCCGAACTGTCAGTGGTGGTAAGTGTTATTTAGAGATGATGTTTTAAGGTTCCTGGTGATGGTGAAAAAATGAAAGATGATGAAATGAAACCTACAACTAAAAAGGAGAAGAAAGTAAATAAAAGAGAGGAGGAAAGTAAATGCCCTCGACCCTCAAAGAATGAGAATTGACGGACTTGGAAAGAAGGAGAGCCAAGAAAGGCAGATAGGAAAGGATAAGGGGAGAGGGACCGCCCCAAAGGGAATGGAAGAAGGAGAAAACCTGGAACCAGCTCATGAATCCCTCGGGGTCGCCAACGCCCGAACTCACCAGACGTGAGCCCTTGAGGGTATAGCACAATCCAGGGTACACCGTAAATGGTGGGCCTACACAAACCCTGCCTCCTGGAGGGCCTTGCGCAGAAGGCACGAGATACAATGAAAAGAAAACAAGAGGTCTGTTATAATTGGTCGCAATTTATTGTGTTGAACGACTGAAAATTAATCGATAATGATTATTAATTATTTAACAGCTCTCGAATATTCCTTGCATGTGTTCCGTTCTGGCTCCCATGGCACTGTATCTTAAATTACATCAATAGAGCTTGTACCAATTTTAACATTGATGTCTGAAGAACACTGTACTGTACGTTGATAATAGTTTATACACAAGGCCTGCACTTTGCTGCGGGTCAAAGAGATTGAAATAATAGCTGTCGGATCTGTCTTGCACAACATAGCTTGAGTCACGTTATACAAGTAGACAATTATAGTTTATTACAATTCTTACACGTCGCGAGTTATAGTTCCTTTCCTAGCCGGGGAAAGAGCTCAAGGCGCTCAGGTTCACACAATACTGGTGTTGGTGATCACTGTTTTATGAGACTCCCATATTGCCCATGTTTATTTACAAATCTATATTTTCTTTTTTCTCAGAAACTAAATCGAATTGTGTAAGTTAATTACTTAGTTATAGGATTTTTTATATACTGTATTGTGCCCGTTTAGACCGGAGTCCGCACGACCACATATTCATTTTACCAATAATCAGTCAGCACGAGAATCAAAATATCCCGGGGCGCCAGATGGGTTAAAGCAAATCGCAAAAACGACATCAAATAAAAAAATGCTTTACTGATTTTTGGCTCAATGCAACAATAAGGATAGAAGGAGATTCAATTGGGTATAACACATCTGGTAAATTATCTCAGTTTATTTTGAAGTTAAAATTGACTGCAAAGATGCTCAAAGCAGCATCATCCACGTGTGGCGATCCACACTCTTATTTACACAATATACAGAAATTTTCCAAACATATTTGACAATCTTTTTTTGGAAACACAAGTCCGATTAATAGTCCTGTAGACTGTGTTCCAAAATTATTTATGATTAATTCCAGTTCAAAATTAATTGTGTCTACTGGAAATATCGTAGATCACTGTTTGAATATTTACATGATATTAACACTCGTAGAATAAATGTTCATAGAATTTTAAACTTTCACTTATTTTTCCAGTTTCAAAAATATATTGTCGAAAAATATTATTATCATTGAATCAACACACATTATTTACACATATTAATAACATCTGAAATGTATTTGACCTTGAGCATAGCATCGAAGAACTGTGCGAAGCTCAACAACAATTAACTGTTCTTCTGACATTAAACATTTCGAGAAGTGACTCGATTATGAACTTCAAGTTAACAAAAAAAATGATTTCTGAATCATCAACTTTATCAATAAATTGTTGAACCATTCAACTATTCAATTTTCCACTTGGGATCATTATGAAAAAATATTTATATTTATGGCCATTTCTAGTAATTTTCACAACTTGCAATTCTTCGACAGAATGCGGAAATAAGAATTGTAGCTTCATAATAAATTCATTTAGTTCATGGCAATAGGATTGAAAATATCCTTCAAATGATTCGTGGTTAAAGAATTATTTTTAATTGGCAGTGGCCCATTCTACTATTTGTGTAAGAACACAATATTACAACAACAACGGCAAAGGTCTTCCTCTGAAGAAGAATAAACTACTATCATGACAAATCCGGGTTCTAGCAAAATCAAAGTCTAAATGGAATTCGTAAACAAGGTTGAAATAAGAACTGATGGTTTCAAGAAATAACCTTCAGGTCATTCATCCGACGAAATGTGTAGTTCCAATACTCCTACTATAAACCTGAGCCATCGAACCTGCTATTTGATTGATGCTCGAAAAAACCACTTCATTTCTGCGACTTAAACATGCGCACCTGGGAATGGCATTTCAACTACTTCACACACATAAATTTTCTTCCCAAAATTTATACAATAAATCAAGCCTCTGCTTGTTATCAACACTGGAAGATTAATAAACTCACAAGTTAATTTTATTTTACCATTCAGTTCAACCCGTGAATTTACCATACTTATGAAAATCTTTATTTCACTTTCGAGTGTATTTACGTCATGATTTTATATAAATACAAAAATATCCTATTTGATACAAATATCATTTGCTTCCGGTTTCATGCCTCTCCGTGTTATCTGAAAAATATACTTTGCTCATTGCAAATATCAACTGTTCAACCAGAACTGAAATGTTGGTTGAATGCGGGCTTGCGCTAACCACTCTCCTTTGGAAAATCTCCTGTTCCAAACTAGAAATGATTAAACTACTCCATAGGCTCTTTCTCAATACATATGATTATTATAAAATATAATATCCAAGAATTATTTAGAAAAATTATGAAAATTATTATTATTATTATTAGTGGATTATTATTATTATTATTATTATTATTATTATTATTATTATTATTATTTATATCATTTTAAATATGTTTAATTATCATCTCATTATGTGAGAATCCACATGTTCGAACCTTTGAATATGGAAAAAATATCCATTCCTCAACAAAAATAATTATTTAACTTTTACAGTTACATCGGCTGATTACCGTGATTTCCCAAAAATATGAAATATTCAAATAAATCTTCGTTATGCTCGGTCATCGATCCTAAACTGTTCTGAGTGTTGAAAATACTCAGAATAACTCTAATATGTCTTGCGTAAATCATTGCAAGATTTAAATACGAAGAAAAAAAATGTGTTGGTCATCTGCAGAAAAATAGTTTGTTCCAATTAGCTAGGCATAATATAATTCAAATGTGGCTTACATTTCTTGATGGTCTTGAAGCGAAGTAAACCTGGTCTGTACCAGATTTATCCATAGACATGCCCTATTGGACAAGCACGTATAATCCTTGTATCGGCCTCCATTATATACCCACAATCCGTCTAGTCAGACATAGTGGTAGTATCTTTTGACGTTTGAATTAACTGTTGTTCCATTTTAATATGGGCTTCTATCAAAGCCATAACAGTTTGTTTAAATAGGGTCAGATCTAAGTGATCTCTTCTTAGATATGTCAGTTGTAACATAACTCACGGTAATCTTATCAGTACAAGAAAAACACTGACAGTCTAAGCAATCAACGGCTGTTCTGAAGATCGTTCCCTGGGCATGATTTATCACCATCTACCATGCGCTAAGCAACTTGTAGTTTCCCTTGCGTAGACTAATGAACGCCACCGTTATAGACTAGTCTTCAGTGTACTGATAGATCGAAGTGGTTAACTAGTTACAAATATGAAAACTGACTGAAATGGATTTAAACATCCAAGTATTAGGTTATTACTGGACTGTGACAAAGTACTAATTCTAGACAAAGTCTAGCATATGTCCATGTAGAAATATTTCCACCAATGTCTGTAGAAAAATCAATCACCTCAGTGATTCTCCTCGCCGTAAACTTACTAAGTTCCACCTCGTAGCGCAGCACTTTCGTGACTATCACGACTTTGAAAAGAACTTCTGCGTAGATCCGGCAACTATGTGCCTTGGCTCAGCGTGGCAGCAACTTGCTCGGCAAGTGCTTGTGTTGAAATGAGCTATCGATGCTTCGGCCAGCCGGCTTTTATTCAAAACTGCCAGGGTCACGCGTCATCACGCTGAAATCTAGAAATCATCATATCTCTTGAATCCCTGGTCCGATTTACTTGATACTAATTGCATTCTCTTTCATTTGGCAGTGCCAGTAATCTGATCCCAGTCTCAAGTCTCTACTCCATAGTTAACTATTTAATCAATAAATAGCCTCGACCTCTGCTATTCCTCGCTACGTCACTTGACATGCAAGTATCGGTAAATTCTTTCCAATTGCTTCGAGAAGCAATGTAGCGCGATATTCAAATATCTCAACTTTCAAAAGCGGCTACAGCCTTTCCCTTGATATCTAGGTGTCTGAATCTTGGAATATCCATTCCTAGAGTTGGGCACAGTATATGAATTGCAGCCAAAGGCCAGAGCAGGGTATTTTAATTGAACTCCCGTAGGCCTTCCATCAAGTTCAATTTCAAGTGGTTCCAACTTTAGCTACCAAATGCCACTGTCACTGACACCTAGCGGCGAACGTTGGAACTTGATGGAGCGTTTCTAACCAACCAAATATAACCTACAGATTTGGCTACAAACTACCAATTGTAGTGGCAGGTTCTTTCACACGCCCTAAATCTTTGACATGGGCCCGCTGGCTTTACTTCCTCTCCGAAGGAAAGCATACTGAAGGATTTTCGCACTCTTGAAAACGGATTAAATTACAAATAAAAAATTAAAATATAAAGTTGTCTAAATTAAATAAAACTACTAATTATTATGATAAACAAAATTTCTGAATGTAAAATAGAACAAGTTCTTTGAGTAAATGTACACTAGAAAATTTAGATTGCTGGCCCTAACCCAGTCTCACTTATAAAGCGGATAACGTGATCAGCAGCCATCACATCATTGGCTAATATAAGTTTGAGTGTCATCTGCAAACCAAGCTTTCTTCTTCGTAAGTCACCAAGATCCACACACGCTGTTAAAATGTGGGCCACTGTGAAAACTGCTCCATAGGTACAAAGTGGGGGTTTTTCTCCTCTCATTACGTACGAGTGGGTGGATCTTATATGACCTATGAGATTCCTCGCCATTCTAACTTTCCCTGCTGTGATTTACGAAAGGGCATGCAGCAGCACTGCATACGCAGAGGACCTGTTTCCATGGGTGGTGTCAAACGGTTCATGAGGTATGATGGTGTTAGGAGACCCTCAATCTTATATCCAATGATTACTTTAGCCAGAATCATTGCTCGAGAATCACCTATGCTCCTGCCTTGACTATCGCACGCCACACAGACCCACAACAGGGGGTGATAGTCTGGGGTGCCATCTCCGATAAAATTTGTGGTCAGAATCGACCAAGTCTTACGGTTAGCTGCCACTGTTTTAAATATTCTGACCACAAATTTTATCCGAGCTATGTCGCTTATAATGATACAGGTGATGATTGTCGTTTTTAGCCAATTTTCATTTATGAAAAAAAAAATAGGCTTATGAGATCACCTTTTGTCCGTGTGTCTGTGTGTGTGTCCCCCTAATAACTTCTAAATTGCTTGAGCTATTTCAATAAAACTCAGTAAGTTCAAGGCAATATTCCGGGCGACTCCGTCCGTGCCCTTCAAATTTTGTTACGTCTCACCAATCCAACATGGCAGCTGTGCGAAATATTTCACCAGCATTCAATATCTCCGAAACTATTACCGATATCACCCTGGAATTGTTTACGGTGATAAAGAAAACTACTAGAAAATCTATGTAATCCTGGTAACTACAAAACTAACATGGCGGCTAAGCGAAGTTGCGACTTTTAAATAGAAGTTTCCCCCGATTTAACCAACCACACGCAATAAAACTTGGTACAGTATATGTCTATACACATTGTAATGCAACGACATCTAACATCGTTCAATTGTTTACATAACCTCAAGATGGCGGCACTGCGAAATATTTCAACGGCATTCTGTATCTCTGAAAGTATTAGCGGTATCACCCTGATATTTTGTACGGAGATAAAGGGCACTACTGGAAGTTCATCTATATGACTTTCAAAAACCGTTTAACTACAAAACGAACATGGCGGCCAAGCGAAGTTGAAATTATTAAAGAGACCTTTCTCGCGATTTAATGCTCCAAACGCAATGAAACCTGGTACAGGAAATGTTTATACACATTGTAATGCACTGGTATCTAATTTAGTTCAATTGTTTCCATAACCTCAAGATGGCGGCTGTGTGAATTTTAAAATTAAGTTTTTATTTCTTGTGTCGTAATCATGCGATTGAAGTGAAAGTTTGAATAATGAACCTACGCAATAATGTTCCTTTATTGGTACATGACTATGGCCTATACCTATAATAATCCAACATGGCGACCAAGAGGGGTCGAAAGGAAAGAAGGCAGAGGAGCCCGGCAAAAGTGGAAGCAATACCGGACTCAGCTGGAATCCCCAGGTCGCCAGCCCACGTCCCACTAAATATGAGCCCCTTGGGAGCTTGGTGTATGTATCAGTGTGGCCCTTAGACTAACGAGTTTGTAGACCCCTGCTCTATAACTGCGTTCCTAACCATTTTGAGAGTGTGAGTACCACCCTCAAGCTATACCTAGTACCCGGCAACAGTACATCAAATATAATAATAATAATGTAACAAAGATGCTCCTTGCCCTTCTTTGCCTATCTCCCTCTCCCTCAGAATTGCTGAAATAGCTAGGGATTCATCGTTCACCAGGCATGCTGTAGGCCTATCTTTTGTTCTAATTCTAATTCTGACTCGAAACTTATTATGAAAACACAGAATAATTTGAATCTAAGAATGGATCTCAGAGGAGGTGTATGACCAGAGCACCAAATTTCATTTAAAGAGCACCTGGTTGAGAACGCCAGCTATACGGACTTGGTACATCATAAGCTTCAGATACTGGAGGGAAGAATCTACTCAGGATTGCCTACTGTAATTTCCCAGGAAAGTCGCTTGAGCGTCTAGTAGACCACTCAGCTACGCAGGTGAGCAGATAATGATGATGATGATAATTGTTGTTTTAAGGGGCCTAACATCTAGGTTATCGGCCCCTAATGAACTGGGTGATAGTGAAAATGATAATGAAACGGAAACCAGACCGAAAATTAAGTGAGACGGAAAATACTTACAAAAAGGAACACAGATTGAAACAACTCACAAAATGTTCTTACAAAAGGGATTTAGAACGAAAAGACTCACAGAAGGAATAGATTGAAAAATACCCACAAAATGAAGGCTAGGTTCAAAATACGTACAAAATGCAATGTAGCGTCGAAATACCTACAAAATGCAATTGAAATTCAAAATACTTACAAAATGCAAATGAGATCGAAATTACGTACAAAATGCAATTGTGAGGTTCAAAATACTTACAAAATGCATTGAAATTGAAAATACACGATGCAATTCAGATTGAAATATCCCAGTTCCAATCCAAATTATTCACAAAGTGCAATTGGAATTCAAAATACTTACAATATGCAATTGCAGTTGAAAATGCTTACAAAATGTACGGTAGATTCAAACGACTTATGTGGATTGACAATACTGACAAAATGTAATTGAGATTCAAAATACCCACAAAATGCAATTAAGAATCAAAATATGTGCAAAATGCCCACAAAACAAAATGCAATTGAGATTCAAAATTCGTGCGAAATGCGGTTTTGGTTGAAAATACTTACAAAATGCAATTGAAATTCAAAATTCTCACTAAAAGGCCCGGCTACCTGCATTGAAAGACTTACCAAAAAATCAATTTAGATTGTCAATCTTTACAAAATGCAATTGAAGTTGAAAACAATCGCGAGATATAATTTAGATCGAAAAAACATACATAATGCAACGTAGATTAAAAATACCTTAAAAAAATCGCTAAAAGGGAATTTAGATACACGGTGAACCAAGTAACAAAAACGGTGCGGGAATCTTAAAGAGAAAGGAAATATAACGATAAGAGGAGAGGACAGGGGAGAGAGGAGAGGGTCCGCCCCAGAGGGAAGGGACAAAAGGGGAAAACGGACCCAGCTCAGGAATCCCTCGGGGTCGCCAACTCCCGAACTCACCAGCCGTGAGCCCCTGAGGGTGTACCATTATCTATCAACGGTTCACCAGAAGTGGTGGGGCTACATACACACTGCCTCTTTAAGGGCCTGGAGCACAAGGCAGAAGGTAAAAGTAAAAGAAAAAGATGGCTGACCCCTCACAGAAGGTATCAGGAAAGAAGAGACAAAGGCCAATTAAGGCGGGAAAGTGAAAGACTCTCCAGGCCTCGGATAACCTAATACCGTCGGGGTCGGAAGAGAACAAGAGTTGACCAAGGGAGGTCGACATGAAAGAAGAAGGAGAGGAGTCCGGCACAAGTAAGTGGAAGCAATGCCGGACTCAGCTGGGGCCCCGTGGTCGCCAACCCACTACCCACTAGGTGTGAGCCCCCTGGGGGAATTGCAAATGAGATCGAAGATACGTACAAAATGCAATTGAGGTTCTAAATACTTACAAAATGCAATTGAAATTGAAAATACACGATGCAATTCAGATTGAAATATCCCAGTTCCAATCCAAATTATTCACAAAGTGCAATTGGAATTCAAAATACTTACAAAATGCAATTGAAGTTGAAAATGCTTTCAAAATGTACGGTAAATTCAAACGACTCATGTGGATTGACAATACTTACAAAATGCAATTTAGATTTAAAATACCCACAAAATGCAATTAAGAATCAAAATATGTGCAAAATGCCCACCAAATAAAATGCAATTTAGATTCAAAATTCGTGCGAAATGCGGTTTTGGTTGAAAATACTTACACAATGCAATTGAAATTCAAAAGACTCACTAAAAGACCCGGCTACCTGCATTGAAAGCCTCACTAAAAAACAATTTCGATTGTCAATCTTTACAAAATGCAATTGAGTTTGAACACAATCGCGAGATGTAATTTAGATCGAAAAAACTTACAAAATGCAACGTAGAAGAAAAATACCTTAAAAAATCGCTAAAAGGGAATTTAGACACACGGTGATCCAAGTAACAAAAACAGTGCGTGAATCTTAAAGATGATGATGATGATGATAATTGTTGTTTTAAGGGGCCTAACATCTAGGTTATCGGCCCCTAATGATCTGGGTGATAGCGAAGATGATAATGAAACGGAAACCAGAACGAAAATTAAGTGAGACGGAAAATACTTACAAAAAGGAACTCGGATTGAAACGACTCACAAAATGTTCTTACAAAAGGGAATTTAGAACGAAAAGATTCACAAAAGGAATAGATTGAAAAATACCCACAAAATGAAGGCTAGGTTCAAAATACGTACAAAATGCAATGTAGCGTCGAAATACTTACAAAATGCAACTGAAATTCAAAATACTTACAAAATGCAAATGAGATCGAAAATACGTACAAAATGCAATTGAGGTTCAAAATACTTACAAAATGCAATTGAAATTGAAAATACACAATGCAATTCAGATTGAAATAGGCCTTATCCCAGTTCCAATCCAAATTATTCACAAAGTGCAATCGAAATTCAAAATACTTACAAAATGCAATTGAAATTGAAAATGCTTACAAAATGTACGATGATTCCAACGACTCATGTGGATTGACAATACTTACAAAAAGCAATTTAGATTGAAAATACTTGACAAAATGTAATTTAGATTCAAAATACCCACAAAATGCAATTGAGAATCAAAATATGTGCAAAATGCCCCCAAACAAAATGCAATTTAGATTCAAAATTCGTGCGAAATGCGGTTTTGGTTGAAAATACTTACAAAATGCAATTGAAATTCAAAATACTCACTAAAAGGCCCCGCAACCTGCATTGAAAGACTTACTAAAAAGCAATTTAGATTGTCAATCTTTACAAAATGCAATTGAGGTTGAAAACAATCGCGAGATGTAATTTAGATCGAAAAAACTTACAAAATGCAACATAGATCAAAAATGCCTTAAAAATCGATAAAAGGGAATTTAGATACACGGTGATTCGAGTAACAAAAACAGTGCGGGAATCTGAAAGAGAAAAGGAAATAGAAGGAAAAGAGGAGAGGGGAGGGGAGAGAGGAGAAGGTCCGCCCCAAAGGGAAGGGACAAAAGGGGAAAACGGACCCAGCTCAGGATCCCTCGGGGTCGCCAACGCCCGAACTCACCAGCCGTGAGCCCCTGAGGGTGTAGCATTATCGACGGTGCACCAGAAGTGGTGGGGCTACATACACCCTGCCTCCTTAAGGGCCTTGAGCACAAGGCAGGAGGTAAAAGGAAAAGAACAAGAAGGCTGACCCCTCACAGAAGGAGGGTATCAGGAAAGATGAGACAAGGGCCAATTAAGGCGGGAAAGGAAGAGACTCCCTAGGCCTCGGATACCCTAATACCGTCGGGGTCGGAAGAGAACAAGAGTTGACCAAGGAAGGTCGACAGGAAAGAAGAAAGAGAGGAGCCCGGCACAAGTAAGTGGAAGCAATGCCGGACTCAGCTGGGGCCCCGTGGTCGCCAACCCACAACCCACTAGATGAATCTTAAAGAGAAAAGGAAATATAAGGGGAGAGGAGAGGGGAGGAGAGGAGAGGAAAGGGTCCGCCCCAAAAGTAAGGGACAAAAGGGGAAAACGGACCCAGCTCAGGAATCCCTCGGGTTCGCCTACTCCCGAACTCACCAGCCGTGAACCTCTGAGGGTGTAGCATTATCTAGGGTGCACCTGAAGTGGGGGGCTACATACACCCTGCCTCCTTAAGGGCCTTCAGCACAAGGCAGGAGGTAAAAGGAAAAGAAAAAGAAGGCTGACCCCTCACAGAAGGAGGGTATCAGGAAAGATGAGACAAGGGCCAATTAAGGCGGGTAAGTGAATATAATGAAAAGAGGATAGGAGAGTAGAGGGGAGAGAGGAGAAGGTGCGCCGCAAAGGTAAGGGACAAAAGGGGAAAACGGACCCAGCTCAGTAATCCCTCGGGGTTGCCAACTCCCGAACTCACCAGCCGTGAGCCCCTGAGTGTGTAGCATTATCTACAGTGCATCTACGGTGCACCAGAAATGGTAGGGCTACATACACCCTGCCTCCTTAAGGTTGATGATGATGATGATAATTGTAATAAGGGGCCTAACATCGAGGTTATCGGCCCCTACCTCCTTAAGGGCCTTGAGCAAAATGCAGGAGCTAAAAGGAAAAGAAAAAGAAGACTGACCCCTCACAGAAGGAGGGTATCAGGAAAGATGAGACAAGGGCCAATTAAGGCGGGAAAGTGAAAGACTCCCTAGGCCTCGGATAACCTAATACCGTCGGGGTCGGAAGAGAACAAGAGTTGACCAAGGGAGGTCGACAGGAATGAAGACGGAGAGGAGCCCGGTACAAATAAGTGGAAGCAATGCCGGACTCAGCTGGGGTCCCGTGGTCGCCAATCTACGCCCTCCTAGATGTGAGCCCCTGGGGGGGGGGATACTTTATGCTTTATCTAATAAATTAAAAATATTTCATTTTATGTCAGTAGCTTCGGATACCAAGCAGCGGATTCGTTTTTTTTTATCCGCGCAGGACTCTACTTATAGCCTACTGTAATGGATATAGTGGTGACTTTCTTAGTCGCAAGCCAGTCGTATCCCACCTATATTTTTCAAGATAGTGGGTTGGTATTTTTGTTCGCTAGCAGGTAAACATATTGGTTGGTTGGTTGGTTGGTTCCTCAGATTAGGAGCTGCGACAACGCGGTCATGTAGCCCCGTGTACTTTGCGTGTGTGTAGAATCCGTCTGATAACCGGTGTCAATTGTGATGCCTGTATTAGTGTGCGTATCTGTTTTTTAATTCAAGCAAGAACTGCAACTTGAATTTTTCAAATAGATCCTACTTTTTCCGCCAAACGCCACCGTCAACGACTACTAGGCCTAGTTCAGAACAAAGCTACTAGACGCCACCGCAGTCGGCTCTTGGCAACTAGTGTAGAAACCTAAGAGCGTTGTTTACATCCTTAACGTATCCAATTTAGCTTCACACAGGTGAAATTAGTGGAAGGTTGTCATTTAGACTTTCACGGCCCGTGTTATTATTCATAATGTTGAATTTTGGGCTTATGCCGTGTTTTATTATATTGCAATATAATAAAACACGGCATAAGCCCAAAATTCAACATTATGAATAGTGGAAGGTTATTTAACATGCCATAAATCTATGACATGGGACCGCCGGCTTTACTTCCCCTCTGAAGGAAGGCCCACCGAGGGATTTTAACGCTCTTAAAAATCCGACGGCTTCGGCCGGGTTTGAACCCGCTATCTTGGGCATAGAAGCTCAGCATGCTACCAACTACGCCACCGAAGCCGCTTAGGTAAACATATTATTCACGTACTAGAAGCTAAATAATTACGATTTCCTTCATTTGGGTACTAATAAAATATGTAAAAATATTGCTGTAAAAAGGACATTTATTGGAAATCTAGATATAAATTTAACAGCGAGAATTTGAGAGCCGCGAAATTTGATACTGAAAATTGAAATCCACAGCCTGCTTCCAGTCAACCAACCGGGTCAGGAAATGGAATGAATGAAGCCGCCTTCTAGCGGCGAGGATAGGAAGTGTGTCGGCTGCCGAAGCCTGTCGCACTCCCCTGGGGCAATGATTAAATGAATGACAGATGAAATGAAATGATAGTGGAGAGTGTTGGTGGAATTAAATATTGATAGGGAAACCCGGAGTACCCGGAGAAAAACCTGTCTGCCTCCGCTTTGTCCAGCACAAATCTCACATGGAGTGACTGGGATTTGAACCACGGACCCAGCTGTGATAGGCAGGCGGGCTGCCACCCAAGCCACAGAGGCTTCCGAAATTTGATACTAAGTTCCAGTATTTTGATTTGCCCTTTTCTCAAATTATTTTCAGGAACTAATCTCAGTTATTCACGGATGTTATTGAAGAGACTTTCCTTACTTTCACACAGGCTTCTTGGCAATAAATTCTGTTATTTTTATTTTTCATGAACCTTTGGCAAATGGCATAATTATCAACAACATTTTCCTGAGCATTTCCATCCCGTAAAATTCAACTTAAGTCTGTTGTTTTATTTTAACGGTTGTGTTAAAGTATATCTCACATAAGATAGAATTGCTTCTAAAAACTAAACCTTCATACGTTAAAACGTTCTGGAAGAACAGGGAACTTTTTATTAAGAAACAGATTTTAGCGACAAATTAGAATCATTTTTTTCGGTTTTTAGAACATGCCAGTACTATAGAATTCCTCTTTTTCCATTTGAAGCACTAGCTGTTATTCCATGCCCCTTTGCTCTTAGCTTCTAACCCATCCCCATTGCATTTTTATGTGTATTGTCTAAAATGTTTGTTGCTGGGTTTACCGGCCGTGGTGGCAAAGAGCATTAACGCGCTACCTCGTCCCTCTCTGGCACCGGGAGAGCGTGGGTCCGAACCCCACCTCGGTCGTCCTAAAAATTGATGATGGTGATGATGATAATTGTTGTTTTAAGGGGCCTAACATCTAGGTTATCGGCCCCTAATGATGATGATGATGATGATAATTGTTGTTTTAAGGGGCCTAACATCGAGGTTATCGGCCCCTAATGATCTGGGTGATAGCGAAGATGATAATGAAACGGAAACCAGAACGAAAATTAAGTGAGACGGAAAATACTTACAAAAAGGAACTCGGATTGAAACGACTCACAAAATGTTCTTACAAAAGGGAATTTAGAACGAAAAGATTCACAAAAGGAATAGATTGAAAAATACCCACAAAATGAAGGCTAGGTTCAAAATACGTACAAAATGCAATGTAGCGTCGAAATACTTACAAAATGCAACTGAAATTCAAAATACTTACAAAATGCAAATGAGATCGAAAATACGTACAAAATGCAATTGAGGTTCAAAATACTTACAAAATGCAATTGAAATTGAAAATACACAATGCAATTCAGATTGAAATAGGCCTTATCCCAGTTCCAATCCAAATTATTCACAAAGTGCAATCGAAATTCAAATTACTTACAAAATGCAATTGAAATTGAAAATGCTTACAAAATGTACGGTGATTCCAACGACTCATGTGGATTGACAATACTTACAAAAAGCAATTTAGATTGAAAATACTTGACAAAATGTAATTTAGATTCAAAATACCCACAAAATGCAATTGAGAATCAAAATATGTGCAAAATGCCCCCAAACAAAATGCAATTTAGATTCAAAATTCGTGCGAAATGCGGTTTTGGTTGAAAATACTTACAAAATGCAATTGAAATTCAAAATACTCACTAAAAGGCCCCGCAACCTGCATTGAAAGACTTACTAAAAAGCAATTTAGATTGTCAATCTTTACAAAATGCAATTGAGGTTGAAAACAATCGCGAGATGTAATTTAGATCGAAAAAACTTACAAAATGCAACATAGATCAAAAATGCCTTAAAAATCGATAAAAGGGAATTTAGATACACGGTGATTCGAGTAACAAAAACAGTGCGGGAATCTTAAAGAGAAAAGGAAATAGAAGGAAAAGAGGAGAGGGGAGGGGAGAGAGGAGAAGGTCCGCCCCAAAGGGAAGGGACAAAAGGGGAAAACGGACCCAGCTCAGGATCCCTCGGGGTCGCCAACGCCCGAACTCACCAGCCGTGAGCCCCTGAGGGTGTAGCATTATCGACGGTGCACCAGAAGTGGTGGGGCTACATACACCCTGCCTCCTTAAGGGCCTTGAGCACAAGGCAGGAGGTAAAAGGAAAAGAACAAGAAGGCTGACCCCTCACAGAAGGAGGGTATCAGGAAAGATGAGACAAGGGCCAATTAAGGCGGGAAAGGAAGAGACTCCCTAGGCCTCGGATACCCTAATACCGTCGGGGTCGGAAGAGAACAAGAGTTGACCAAGGAAGGTCGACAGGAAAGAAGAAAGAGAGGAGCCCGGCACAAGTAAGTGGAAGCAATGCCGGACTCAGCTGGGGCCCCATGGTCGCCAACCCACAACCCACTAGATGTGAGCCCCTGGGGGGGCCTAAAAATTGTTTTCGGGGTTTCGAGTTTTCACAACCAGGCAAATGGCGGAACGGTTCCTTTCATGCGATACTAGGATGACGCATAATCTGAAAACTTTGAGATCCGAATTGTATTCTCACGTAACTGGTCAGATTAACTCAGTGAAGTCAATTCTTGAGTAACTTAGGGACCTTAGGAAACAAACTGAACGATAAACTGAATGGTTTAGGACAGCATCGAAAATTAGTTCAGAAGAAAGTGGGATACAAGTGGATGGGCTTAGGGCTGAAGTAGGCTTGAATTCGGAAGGATCAGTTGACGTGAACACAAGAATTACCAATTTAACGAAAAAATGCACTAATGGTTTTATGAAAAACAGATGCGCACTCATTTAGTTGTCACTGCTTCTAAAATAGAAGGAAATAATAAAATCGAACAGTATCTTACTATAAAGCGAATCGCCAAGCTCGAAACCGAATTGAACGACTTAAAGGCGAATAGCAAATTCTGTGGTGAAATAGGGCAAAGTTTTCGGCTGGAAGACATATTAGGCATAGATGAGCCGGAATTAAGTACACATAACGCAAGCGTAGGAACAATGGGACAGGACACAATCAACCGTAACACAGATGGCAAACCTAGCAGGTTTACTGGTAATATTAGTATGACACCCATACAGTTCTTGAGGACCCTCAGCGAATATTTACTTGATGATGATGATGATGATGATGATAATTGTTGTTTTAAGGGGCCTAACATCTAGGTTATCGGCCCCTGATGGTTTGGGTGATCGTGGAGAGAAAAAATGAAATGCAAACTTAAAACTAAAGCTAACTACCAACCTATATTTACTTGAAAACCGTGTAACACATGACTGTGAACTCCAGAGTAGCTGAAAGGTCCCTAGACGGAATGGATTTAACCTGGTTTAGGCCTTTCAGACACTCCTTTAGCAATCTGGAAGAGTTTTCCCAAACTTCAATCTGTAGATTTTAGAGTTCGGAGGACCAACTAGAAGTCCGAGCTGAAATGTACTCCTAATGTTATGCAACGTCTCATACGACTAAATGCGTAGGGTATTTTACGACCTCGCAGTTCCGCCCCTTAAAACAAAAACAACCGCCCCTTAAAACCAAAACAACAACTAAGTTGCAATTCCTAACGCCACATTTATCCGAAGCTGAGTTAATACATGCCATACTCAGACAATTCCCTACACACATTCCACAGATTTTTATAGCGTCAGGAGTAGACTCGTTAGATGGCTGTGACGAGATACTGAGACGACTCGATCACACTAGTTGCAACAACACAGTGAACGATGATGATGATGATAATTGTTGTTTTAAGGGGCCTAACATCTAGGCTATCGGCCCCTGAAACACAGTAAACATTCCAGAACGGAACATAGGGAGGTGAACACAGTCTTCATTGATAGGACGGCGCAGACAAAAGAGGAAGCACCGCGGAAATCTAATAGGACCTGATTGAATGGAGATAGATTTCATAACAGGCAATATCACGATCAGAGGCCGAAGTCAAGAAGTCGATTTAACAATCAGAGGTGAAATCGGCAATATGTGAGGCCAAATTAGCTGTATGGAGAAAAAGGACGATACAATGCATATCAGCACAGGAGATATGAGAATAATCTGGCGTATAATAACGATAGGCACGGTTATAATCAACAGCCAAGAAGGGACTTCGACTACCGTTATAATGAGAGTCGCGAGTACGTAACTCACTAAGGCAAACCTAAGGCTCAACCTACCACGAGTGCTCCGACAGAAAAGAAACGCCAAACCAGCAATAGTAGTAGAAGGCTCAATTCACCCTTATATCGATATGCAAGAGCTTTATCAAGTGGAGGATATTGACTATTTTTGAAAACTAAAAATTATATCATGGTATAAGACACGAATTGCCGATCATTACTGGGATGTCAGATTAAAACGTTAGTCGATACTGGTGCTCAGGTTTGCGTGATATCACAGTTGTTCTTAGACATGTTTCAGAACTGAGGAAAGATAGAAATATTGCCAGCATCTACTGTGAAAATACGTGGAGTAATTCCTGACCGAATGATGAAGTGTGAACAGCAAGTTATGCTGGATATCACTATTGCAGGCAGGAAGTTACAGCAGATCTTAATTATTGCTACATCAAACTTAAGACATTATTCTAGGAGTGGATTGTATTGGCGTGCAGAAACGAGCGATATATTTTCACTCAAGAGTTGAACGAGCAGGTAAAATATTCGTTACAGCCAAATAAAATGCCCCTCTGTAGTGAAAATTTATTAGAAGAAATTATTAACTCTGTTGAAGTGGATACTATAAGTTTAGGACCCAAGAGAAGGATTAAGTCCCGAAACTGATAAAGGACTAGAGGAATTTATCCGTAACCACGCAAACATTTTTGACGACAAACCAGGACACATTGCGATTTTCGAATATGAAATATAAGAAATATAAGAAGAAGTTACCCCATTCCGGAGAAGTGGCATGGTGAAGTTGCGGCCATGATCAGTCAAATGGAACAAGATGGCATAATCTGTAAAATGCCAACGTCATTTCTGAACCCTCTTGCTGTGGTGAAGAAGTCAAATGGGAGTTTACGGATTTGTCTCGTTACCAGAGGATTAAATAGCCGTTTGTTGGTAGAGCATGACAGACCACCGAAGATTAGGGATCTGTTACGACGCTTTGAAGGCAAGAAATGATTCACGCCAATAGACCTTTCTTCATCATATTATCATGTCGTTTTAACTGAAAACTGCAGAAAGTACATAGTGACAATAGTTACGCATTTCTACGCTTACATTATGGCCTCAAAAATAGCGGTCCTGTGATGATTAGGGCACTTGAGAGAAATTTAACAAAAGAAGGCACACATCATTTGCTACATTGACGACATCATTATTGCTTGTCATACCGAAGAGGAACGCCTAGAACACCTCAGGTTACTTTTCGAGAACTTAGAGACTGCCCACTTTAAGGTGAATTTCAGTATATGCCATTTCTTTTACAATGAAATCGAGTTCTTGGTGCATTATATTGATGGGAATGGATATCGGCGCAATCCTACCAAATTCAAAGTGATTGCGGAGTTCCCACATCGGAAGAGAATAAGACAACTGCGACAATTTTTGGGAATGGGCCAATTCGTTGCGGTACATTGTTCCTGTTACAGTATACGGAAACTATGGCACCTTTACAAGACCTGTTGAGGAAGAATAACAAGTGGAAGTGGGATAGCCACTATGATGAAGCTTTCATGAAGGCAAAACAAATGCTCGTGGTTAATATTAAGCTGGAATATCCTGATTATTCAAAGATGTTCTATATCGAATCAGATGCATCGAAAGTTGGTATCAGCGCAGTCTTATACCAGACTGACGCCGAGAAAAAGCATCCTGAAGGTCTTTCCACAGGACTTTAGGACATTCTGGTATAGATAAAATTCTACACGTTGCACATGAAAGTTTTACATGGAACTGCATGAGAAAAACTACGAGGAAGGTCATTCGAACATGCGAAGCTGTCAGCGCATCACGTTTGCCTCACATTTAGCTAGAGAGACGCTATCAGCTCTTTTACCTTCTAAACCACGAGTAATCGATGCTACTGATCTCTATGGCCCGATTCCTAGATCGTTTAGGGGTAACCAGTACAAACTCGTGGCAATGAATGTGCTTTCTAAGCTGGTGAAGTTACACCCTATTCAGACATCTACTTCGCGCTATTTTATCAAGCGACTCGAGAACAGTACGTTCAATGAGGCATCGAAACCTGAATTTCTTCTTAGCGATCATGGAAACCAATTTACAAGTTTGGAATTTTAATAGGCAATGGAGCACCTTGAAGAAAAGCATATATTAGTCTCTATTAGACACTCTGAAGTCAACCCAGTTGAGAGAAAAATGGGTTGAGAATTGTCTACTCTGTACGTTATGTTGCTCCAGTAATCATGATAAATGGATGGATGTAGTGCCCTTTATTGAGAAATGCCTCAACTCAACAGTCCATGGAAGCACACTGCAAATACCATACGTGCTACACTTTGGACAGAAACCGGCAAGACCATAGGATCTTCTTCATTTCCCGGTTCCAGTTGTCTGGGTCGGGACGTGAATCAAGGACATCCATCCAATGCCGCGACACACACACTATCATATTTAGGCTATTTGTACGATGGGTTCGCCACACCCAAATATAGACAAGGACCAATTAATGCAGGATTTTTAAAGACTCCCTAGGCCTCGGATACCCTACTACAGTCAGGGTCAGAAGAGAACAAGTGTTGACCAAGGGAAGCCGACAGGAAGGAAACTGCTAATATAGTTCTAAAATGCATTTTCTCATACTAATACTATTTTTGTAATTCAAAGTCCATTTTGCATTAAACAATTTTTTTCGAATACCAAGATACAGATTTGCAGGACTCCACTATATTTTTAGTGCAAACATTGGGAAGTTCCCACAACTAAGATGTTTCTCAAATGACCGATTCTGTAATACAATATGTATGAGATCATCTTTAATATGCAATCACTTGTGCTCATTACAAACCAGGGGTAGCCTTGGCCTGAGGTGATCACTTGCTCCCTAGATAGTCCTAGACGGACTGGGCAGCTTTCTTCTTCTCACGCTTCCACACCAGCATGCGTTCCTTCAGCTCCACGGCCGGTTGTAACATTTCTTCGGACAAAGGCTGCCTGCTGAATGAATCAGTGGAGGAGTTGAGCAAGTGGCGCATGATAACTGGCCGGTCCATCAATTTGCCAGACGGGAGGGTTACTGGATCGTCCATCAACGTGCCCATCGGAGGATCTCGGAATTCATCAGCAGCATCACTGTAGTCCACTTCTCTCTTAATGTTCTGGATAGCAATTTCGTTTGCCTTCTCTGCCAAGTTGCGGAACTTTTCTATTTCTGACAGTTTTGATCGTAGCTCTCTCCATGCGAGTGGCATCATCTTAAAACAGTTCCTTCTTGAAGGAACGTTCATGTCCTGCCAGCGCAGCAGCAAATTCATCACAGTCGAGATGTAAATAGATGTCAGTTAGCTGACTGAGTAATCTGCGAGGTTCACAACCATATTTCTGGGGGTTACGGACCTTCAAATTTTTGCACTTGGGACCGCACAGTTGCTGCAGATTGAAATTCAACATGGCAGCTAACCTATCTAGAAGCTCAGGCCGGAGAATTGGCTCCCTGATATCCACTGTCAAGTAGTGGAACATGTCAACAGATTCCTTGGCCAATGTCAAGTATGACCGGCACTGACGCTTGTCGGTAGACAGCTGTCTTTGTCTGGTCTGCTGCTGATCTGCTGGCAGCTGACCCCAGGCTTCTGTTTCAGCCATGGGATACCGTAACATAATTAAAACTCCGCCAGAGATTGTTCCGTCAGCTGCTATGAGAGTGGAGATGGCAAAGGCTAGGCTCCAGCAACAAGCAGAGAAGAGGGAGAAGCGACACGCTGGTCGGCGGTTCAGTGAACCGTTTCGCAAGGGTGACCTGGTGCTGATTAGGAGACCACCCTTACGAGTATAAAGCAAGTTTGCAAAGCTCTTCACTGGCCCGTACAAGATGGCAATACCAGTTAAAAGATAGCAGAAATTACTGCTGAATACGTTCTGGGAAACTATAATGCAGCCAACACAAGATGATAATTGGTGTTTAAAGGGGCCTAACAGCTAGGTTATCGGCCCCTAAATGTCAATGAAGCGGAAACCAGAACGAAAATTAAATGAGAAGGAAAATACTTACAAAAGGGTATTTAGAACGAAAATACTCACAAAAGGAATAGATTGAAAAATACGCACATAAGCCAACACAAAGAAGTACTGCCAAGAGCTAGAATTATGAGAGAGATGTTTCTGGCGACTGCTAATGAAGAGAAGAGATAGGTTGGTAGGACATACTAAGACACCCAGGAATAGCAAGCTTAGTTATGGAAGGAAGGGTCGAGGTCGAGAACTGTTGAACAGATTGCCTTGGATGTAGGGCGTGGTAGCTATGTAAAGATTAGCTCAGGACAGGGAGGCCTGGGGAGCTGCATCAAACCAGTCAAAAGACTGAAGACTCAAACAAGCAACAACAACAGAATGAAGAGAAATGCACCGTGGGACACATTATTGAGTTGTTTTGTGTACATTTTTGACATGTTTTATGGTATAAATTACATATATTTCACTTATATCGTGAGCACGCATGATATGTATCCGAAATCAACATGATGGCTCGGCTATGGCAGCGCGAAGTGTTCACGGCAGTCAAATTGTTACATAAAACAGCTGCGAGATGAGGTAGTTTGATGATGATAATTGTTGTTCATGATGATGATGATAATTGTTGTTCAAAGGGGCCCAACATCTAGGTCAAGATGAGGTAGGATCGCTGGCCAACCCTCAATACGTAGCTTGGAGGCGAGTGTGCAACATATTGCATGGAAGTCATGCAGGCGACTATGTTGATCCCAGAGCCAATGGACAGATATTAAGATTACAACTATTCTCTCTCTATATAAAAATCGTAATCTTCTTCTATTTCCCTCTCCTACATGCCTTTCAATGCTCCTTTTCGTACCAAATCCATCAATTCTGATTATATGGGGGTTGAAGCCATTATGTTTTCTGCGTTTTTTTATTTACCTTACTATTTTGTATTTGTCCAATCCTTCTTTTCGTTAAGTTAGGTTCAGTATATACAGACTATTTTCATTATCATCCCATCATTAGGTGCTAAATACACGTTTCGCCCATTAAAACAATAATCAGGTCGTAAGCATTAACTAAATTTCTAACCAGTCATAATGATGATTATGATAATTGTTGTTTTAAGGGGCCTAACATCGAGGTTATCGGCCCCTAATGAAATGAAATGGCGTGAAATGAAAGGATGTAGATAAAAACAACTCACTGCCATGGATGAAACGAAAATGGTGTTTATAAAACAGACAGTGAGTCCCAAAAATTATGCCTTATTTGAATAAAAAGAATAAAAGGCGGATGGTAAAAAAGGATAAAAAATAAGGCATAGTGAACAATACAATACATAACACAATAAAAAAAACATAAAACAGATTTAACCACAATTAAAAGTCGTAACTACACATTAAAACTTAAAAAAGTAACCACTCTCCCTCATGAACCGGATGACGAGGTCAGCTGACGGCCCGTCATCACGGAGAATAAGGGAGAGGGTATAAGGCAGTTTAAGAGTCCTTCGCAGATCGGCCAGATCCACACACTCCAAGAGAAGGTGTGCCACGGTTAGGTGGGCGCCGCAAATTCACACAGGAGGATCATCTCTCTTTAGCAATTGGGAGTGCGTAGCAATCCCATGGCCGATCCGGAGTCGACAGAGTACCACAGCTTCCTTCCGGAGAGATCGGAAGGAAGATTGCTACACCTTCGTTGTCTCCTTGATGCCTCTCAGTTTGTTGGGTGGAGGCGTGGCACGCCATGCCTCCTCCCAATGCGACAGGATCGAATGCCGCAACTGAGAGCGCACATCACTAGCAGGCACCTTATACGGTAGCGAGGGCAGTGCGACTGCCTCTCTCACTGCCTGATCAGCAAGCTCGTTTCCCGTAATACCCATGTGGCTAGGAAGCCACACAAAGGTCACCCCGGTTCCAGCGTTACGCGAACTGTCGAGTTGGTCGTGCACACGCTGGACCAACGGGTGCTTCGGGAAACACACATCGATTGCCTGCAGCGCACTCAGAGAGTCAGTACACACAAGGAAGTGCTGGTGTTCGTCGGTTAACGTGTACCGCAGAGCCTCTAAGATGGCATAGAGCTCCGCAGTGTACACGCCACAGGCCTCGAGAAGTGAAAAGAGAAACAGACGATCCTCAACAACAAATGCACAGCCTACTTTCTCGTTTACCCTCGAACCGTCCGTGAATAGAAGCCCTGATCCCGGATACCGGCTCACCACGGACTGTAACAGCTTCCGATGGACGCAGGAGTCCGTGTCCGACTTGGGGCCGGTGTGCAGATCCGGGATGATATCAGGGCGAGAGACCATCCACGGAGGGGCCTTGCTAGGTACTCAGACGATACAGGAGACAGAAGGAAATCGGAACTGACGGTATAAGTCATCCAAGCGAATCCCCGCCAGCCGAGTGGCTCGGGCGAGCGCATCATACAGCCGGCGATTCGGATTGGAAAACAAACATGGATACCTTGGATGAAGTGGCATCTGTCGAATAGTTGCAGCATAAGTCAGCAGTACTTGTTGGCGCCTCAGGTGGAAAGGAGGTACGCCAGCCTCGGCGAGCAAGCTGACGACTGGGCTTGTCCGAAAGGCACCCGTCACCAGCCTCACACTGCCGTGGTGGACACTGTCCAGTTTAACAAGCACTGGCTTACGGGCCGAACCATATGCAACACTGCCATAATCTAATCTAGATAAAATCAGTGCCTTATAAAAACGTAGGAGCACCGCGCGGTCCGTCCCGCTTGATGTGCCGCTAAGAAACCGCAACATGTTGAGTTTCTTAGCACAGGCAATTTTCAAACACCGCACGTGTGGTTCCCACGTCAATTTCTGATCGAAAAGGAGTCCAAGGAACCGGTACGCAGCAACAACAGGCATAGCTACATTGCCCAGATAAAGCTCAGGATCAGGAAGAAGGGTGCACTTTCGGCAGAAATGGACAACCGAGGACTAAATTCCAGAAATGCGTCGTAGTTTATTCCACACTTGAGAGGAGGGGGTATGTGCCGTAATAGAAGACACATACCGTTCCCATGATTGTTTCTTACTCTGGCGAATAAGAATCCGTGCCTTGGCACGACATTTCTTAAACGCCACCAAATTGGCCATGGTTGGACGCCGACGGTAGTGTTTGTGAGCTCGACGACGGTCTCTTATTGCCGCTGCAATATCCTCTGTCCACCAAGGGACGAGTTTGCGACGAGAGTCACAGAAAAGGATGGAATGGACTCTTCGGCGGCAGCAAGAAGCACATCGGTGATGTGCTGTACCTCGTCATCGACGCTCCGGCAACCAAGATCAACGAACACAGCTCGTTCTTGATGATGATGATGATGATAATTGTTGTTTTAAGGGGCCTAACATCGCTCGTTCTTGAAACGAGGGCCAATTTGCCCGCTTAAGAACCCAACGACTGGGGAACTCCACGTGCGTCTGGTTCAGAAGGGTAAGAACGATCGGGAAATGGTCACTGTCACAGAGGTCGTCATGTACATACCAACCAAATAGGGGGATCAGCGCACGGCTACACACACTCAAGTCAATGTGTGAGTACGTGCCGTGCGCTAAACTAAAATGTGTAGCTTCCCCTGTATTTAATAGAGATAAATCCAACCCTTGAATTAAGCCCTCCACGTCCCTTCCTCTGGGGCAGGAAGATGGTGATCCCCATTGGGGGTGATGAGAGTTGAAATCACCAACGAGTAGGAAAGGGACTGGAAGTTGATCAACAAGATCAAAGACGTCATTAATATCAAGGGGCTGGTTCGGTGGAAGGTACACGTTACAAACAGTTGTCATAGCAGGCAAGGACACGCGAACTTCAATAGCTTCCAGAGGAGTGGCGAGTGGAAACTCCTCACTATAGCAGTCAGAGCGAACGACGGTACAAACGCCCCCGGAAGCCCGGGCGGCGTCTTGTCGCTCTTTAGAGTATAGTCGGAAACCTCTCAGAACAGTCTCGTGATCAGGTCTGAGGTTTGTATCCTGTAGGCAGACTATACTCGCTGCGTATTGGGCAAAAAGCTGACGGGGTTCTGTCAAATGCCTGTCATAACTGTTACAATTCCACTGTAACAGTGCCATTGTGTGAACTTAGGGAATAAGTTGGAGCAGCAAGCTACAACTTAAGACTCTGGAGGATCTACAGTCACTACGTCGACTATTATCTCCATGTCCTCAGGCGAGGTCATGGAGTGAATCGACTCGGTGGAAGATTTCCTAGACGCAGTTCGGCGGCGGGGGAAACTCCGTGGGGAGCGCGCAGATCTGGGGACCGAAACGTCCCCAGGCGCAGAAGCATCCGCAGGTGTTGGCGCGGATGGCTTCCCCTTTTTTGGAGAAAGGGAATGCGTAGTGCAGGGTCCCTTCTTACCCGCCTCTTTAAGATATATAGACGGGTCAGTAGCCGAATTCCTGACCCTGGCCGACGACGCCGCCTCCGCCGGCTTCGGCGCGGCTTTCGCCGACCGTTTGGGTGGGGGGAAAGTCTTCGACTTCCTCCCGAGTGGGGAGTAGGTCTTCAACTTCCTCCCCTGCTGTGCGGGCGGAGCAGCCTTCGCTCGAACAGCCTTCGTGCTGGCCGAAGGTGGAGTTGAAGTCACCTTCGGGCTTTCCATTATAATAATAGGTGCTGGTTTCGGAACAGGTAACTCACTTGCAGGTTTCACAGCTGGTACAAAAGATGAGGTCGCCGGGACCAAATTTGGTATTATGGCCCTATAATCAATCGTGGGAGAAGGCGAAATCGTGGTATGGTACTTCTTGCGGGCTTCCTGGTAGGTGAGACCTTCCAGGGTTTTGATCTCCTGGATTTTCTTCTCACTCAGGAAGACAGGGCAGTTACTGTCCCGAGGAGAATGTAGTCCAGGGCAATTAGTGCACTGATAAGGTGTTTTGCACTCTTCCGTTTCGTGTGGTACCTTACCGCATGTTCCACAGATTTCGGAGCTCGAGCATCGGGATAACATGTGCCCGAACTTCTGGCACTTATAACACCTCATTGGTGGAGGGATATAAGGCCGTACTTCACAACGGTAACTAGTAACCTTGACTTTCTCCGGGAGCACCGAAAGCTCAAAGGAAATAATGAAAGCACCAGTATCCACGATTTGACCATTGACCTTGCGCGTAATGCGCCGGACATCAGTCACGTGACGGTGCTGCATATCCTACTTGAGCTCCTCGTCAGTGTTCAGAATCAGGTCCCGGTGGAAAATAACTCCTCGGACCAGATTCAGGGACGTGTGCTTTTCCACTTTGACGGGAATTTCGCCAAAGTGGTCACATTGCAAAAGTTGTTCAACTTGCTCACCAGTCCTAGTCTTGAGCAACAACCTACCGTTCCTCATCTTTTGTACTTTCTCAAGCTCACCATAGACACCTTCTATGTGGCGAGAAAACAAAATACTCTTTACCAGCTTGAAATCACCCCCATCTGTTCTGGTAGCTACCAGAAACTTGGGGGTGTTAGCACCCAGACTTGCACGCACAGATTGTTCCCAGGGGGTTGATCCCCGTAGGGAATCAAATGTTAAAGACTTGGGTGTAGGACCACCCTGTTTGGGGATTTTTCTTTTTGAACCCATGGCCAGATCATCCTCCCCGAATGCCACCGACATCCGATCACGGGCCGTCACAGTAGGCGCTACCCAGCCAGGGCAAGGCCCGCCTAGCTTGGAAGGCATTGCCCGGGGGTCCGATGTTTTACAATGCCGTATCGGCATGTACCCCTTGGCATATACTGGATTTTACAGCTCAGACATGAGGCTGTGCGGGGACCTGCGTAGTCAGGCGGATACTACTGAACGGGTACATGGCACACCCACCTGTCGGCGCGGCCAAGACCGGAACAGGCTTTCGAGCGTAGTCGCTAGCGTAAGTGGCCCATCCCCTAACAGCACGCACATATAGAAATTTTGGTTGCCAGACCCTGAAAGCAGTAACGGAAAGAAGTGCGATATAACCTGATGAGAGTTATACCGCACGGGTGTATGTCTTTTAGAGCTGACTGTCAAACCCTCGAAAGGGGACCGTTCCGAGAAGTCCTTTTAGTCGCCTTTTACGACTGGCAGGGATTACCGTGGATGTATTCGCTTCCTCCCACCCACTGGGGGTCCAATTCACAAAACAACGCGGAGTCCTTAAAGTATAGCCAAGGTCGCCCCTTTTAGTCGCCTCGTACGACAGGCAGGGGATACCGTGGGTGTATCCAGTCATAAGCTTGGAGTTAAAATAGCAAATAAAGACGATATACTTCCAGAATTTAAAAGTTGTTTCATTTTAGGGGCTTGGACATCGTGGTAATTTAGGCCCATGCGTGCAAAATGTGTATGATGACCTGTGCCATTGTGGTGTCTGTAATAGTGTGTAAATTTGTAATTCTGTTGAGGATGAGGTAGAGGCGGCCGTGGCCTTAAGTTATTAACTAGCTTAGCATTTGCCAGAAATAGATGTGGAAACCCACGGAAAACCACTTCTAGGATGACTGAGATGGGAATCGACCCCATCTTTTCTCAGTATTGCCTCACGGAGCTGAGTGTATCCCGTTCCAGCTCTTAAAACAGAATTCAATTTCTTGGTATAGCCGATAATCCAACCCGGACCTCAGGGGTGAAATCATGAATGCTAAAGGTTGTTGATTATGATATATTTTTGTTTTATAGGGTCTAACATCTAGGCTATCAGCCCCTAATGGTTTGGGTAATCGTGAAGATGATAATGAAACGGAAACCAGAACGAAAATTAAGTGAGACGGAAAATACTTACAAAAAGGAACTCAGATTGAAACAACTCACAAAATGTTCTTACAAAAGGGAATTTAGAAAGAAAAGATTCACAAAAGAAATAGATTGAAAAATACCCACAAAATGTAGACTAGGTTCAAAATACCTACAAAATGCAAAATGCAATGAAGAGTCGAAATATTTACAAAATGCAATTGAAATTCAAAATACTTACAAAATGCAAATGAGATCAAAAATCCGTACAATATGCAATTGAGGTTCAAAATACTTACAAAATTTAATTGAAATTGAAAATACACAATGCAATTCAGATTGAAAGATCCCATTTCAAATCCAAAATATTCACAAAATGCAATTGAAATTCGAAATACTTACAAAATGCCATTGAAATTCAAAATACTCACTAAAATGCCCTGCTCCTACATTGAAAGACTTACTAAAAAGCAATTTAGATTGTCAATGTTTACAAAATGCATTTGAGGTTGAAAACAATCGCGAAATGCAATTTAGATCGAAAAAACTCACAAAATGCAACGTAGATTAAAATACCTTCAAAATGTAGTGCAAAAAAACGCTGAAGGGAATTTAGATACACGGGAGCCAAGTAACAAAAACAGTGCGGGAATCTTGAAGGGAAAAGGAAATATAATGAAAAGAATACAAGAGGCCTGACCCCTCGAAGAAGGAGGGATCAGGAAAGATGCGACAAGGGCCAATTAAGGCGGGAAAATAAAAGACTCCCTTGGCCTCGGATACCCTAATACCGTCGGGGTCGGAAAAGAACAAGAGTTGACCTAGGGAGGTCGACAGGAAAGAGGACGGGCCCGGCACAAGTAAGTGGGGTTCCGTGGTCGCCAACCCACGTCCCACTAGATCTGAGCCCCTGGGGGAAAATGAGGGCATGGTTCCCAACTTAAGGCCACGGCCGCCTCCATTCCAATCCCCACCTGCATTATAAATACACACACTAATACAGTCATCATAATAACACAGGTTCTCACACACATGCTACACGCACCCAAGTACCCGGGGCTAAATGACCACGATGGTTCAAAGCCCCTAAATGAATTAACAACTATCTTTACAGCCACTGAAGCAGGGAGGGAGTTGAGTGGCAATCTTACTCCAGCTGTATTTCGTGCTCTAGTGTCAACCATCAGATATAATGTTACGTGCCACCCCCTAGTGGCACTTCCGTTTACTGGATTACGCTGGGTAGAAGCACAACACTAATTGTTCCTTTAAGAAACGCATTAGCTTTATTGCGGGCCACAAAGATACACCACACAATAGCAAATACAAGCAATTAGTATCGCACTCTAGTTTCCTCTTGTAGGGAACACTTCCCTTTCACTTGTCAATAAGCCACAGAAGTTAATCCCTCCTAATGAGACCGGTGGCCTCGGTAGAAATACCTGCAACACTTCCCTGAATACACAAGCTACAGTTATTTACGATAGCCAGTCACTCACCACTGCACACTGCTTCGAGCTGGCTAGGGAAACAGCCCCCTGTGTTTTCGCAATTCACCACAATATCTCTGTCGCACTAGGTAAACACACACTCTTCAAATACAGTCCTTCCGTAGGCTTCACACTCCTTCCCTGTCAAGAGAATCAGCTTCACTAGGTTTTCGCAAGTCACGTCACCAATAACTGTCGCTCAGGTAAAAGCACGCACTAGCTCAAAAACACTGTCCACCTCGCAGGCCAGGTTGCTCTTATATAGCAGGCTGGTGACTCAATGAATGCTTCTAGACCCGTCCAGGATTCTCGGCTTCTCGAGATTTCCATCACTGGCTGGGTCACTAATATTCTGGACCATCCCTTTGTCCTCGCAGCCCGTTGCGTAAGGCGCAGGTAATATACTGAGGCAGAGCACAGCCCGGGGCAGCTGTGACTCACGCGGCGAGGCGACGAAACAAACTCACAGCTGTAACAATAAATTATTATATAAAAATTGCATATTGACTTTCACGACCAAGTGATTATGGTGGCGCTAACTGAATCTCTACATAATATAAAACTAAGTCCCCGATTCTTGGATGAAACGGGTAATCTCGAGATCCACTGGATTGATTTTGATGCAGATTTCACCATTCGGTAAAGGATTTCCCGAGGAAGGTTTCTGTAAAAAAAAAAATGACCTAAGGAAGCCGAGCAGTACGATTTCAGTGAATCTAGTCGAAGAAAAACCTGCCGTCCTTGAGCCTTTTAAGCTTCGTTGGGTAAACCGTTAAAATATATAATACACTATGAGTGTGAGAATAGTTCAGCATGAAAAATTCGCGACAGCATATCTTTCATACATTGACCACTGTAAGTGCTTTTTATGTTTTCATTTCTTCCAATAATCTCCATTCAGTGGAAATTTTAATTATTAGAGCGAGTTCACGATCTAGCGAACAAGCCTATCACCCCAGCTTCGGTCAGCACCAAATTGTCGAGTCATGTCGAGTTAAGACTTCAGAGAAGAGTGTATGTGCTTGAAGTTAACCTCGGCGTTTCTGAATTGCGTCTGGGACCTGCTTTCCGTGCGCCTTTTTAAGCTTACGCTGGGTATACCGTTCAAGATAACGGGTGAAGCCGGGGTGGGTTGCTAGTAGTTTAATAAAACACTTCAATTTCTAACATGCTCCTACCACCCAAACTTCAATTGTTATGAAAATTGATCAACATGGAAAGTGAAACTTCCTTTATTAGATAAAATAGATAAGTTACAGCATAACCTACAGTAGATAGTTTTGAAGTTATTTTTCAGTGTTGCCTTATTGGCAATTTTTAAGGCGATTAACACAATATAATTCCAATTACTGGAATTTGCGAAAAAAATATCTGAAACAAAATTACATGTGATTAAGACTATGGTCTGTAGAAAAGAGAGCAAACTAAAGCACGGTCACACTAGGGTGGTTGTCAGCCGCTTGTGATCAGCCGCTGGAAGAAGTGTGTCGTGCCGCATGCGATCTATGCCACAGCGACCCACCAATTTGCCATCATGCCACTAGCGACCGAAGCACTGATGTATCGCTGGAATCTGGGAATTCCTAACACATCTTATCTGTTAAAATTGCGCCTAGGTTAGGTTACGTTAGGCGCTGTAAAAATTGAAGAGCTTATTTCCAAAGTGACGTAAATCCAAAATTGACGGGTTTTCAGTTTTTTCTTTCATAAGCAAATTTATAGGTTCTCTCAAGGTATAGCAAAGGTTTTAAGTCGCAATACGTCGTATATCTCATATTAACAGACATCTAAGAACTACGTATATTTGCAAAGTAATGTAACTCCAACGAGTATATATTGCCAATGTGTCTGACTAATCCGATGGCACTCTGTATATCACGTGATGTCACGTGATAAACAAGGCTAACTTTGAAGAATATGTAGAGCATCAGTTTGTGTTTGTTGTGTTTTAACCATTAAAATGTTCATAAATGCCACTCAAAGCGTATGCCAATATATAATTTATTTCCAAAACGTCCTAACTCCAACTTACCACAATTTCCAGTGATAGATTTTTTAAACACAGTGTCAGGATGTCCATAAAAGTAATGAATGAAATTACATTATATTCATAATCATATCTGAATTTAATTATACGAAGAATCAAGAACGCGATTTCTGAAGTGGGCTGGCGACCCAGTCAGTTCAAGTCAACACGTCGTCTGTGGGTCCACGTAAACGAGAAATGGCGGTTATTAAGGATGACTGTGACGGAGCTTTGTTTGGAAATGCTTCGTCACCGTAAGGAGAGACGACAGTGGAATAGGCCTTGGATTCAAAGAACGGAAGACTTAGGAGCATCTTCAAGATTTTCCCAAGAGTTAAAAAGCGCATCTTCAAGACTTTTCCTAGAGTTAAAAGAAGGGGACCTATAATCATACAGAAATGTCTTACGAATGTCACTCCTAAATTCCACGAATTGCTGGATATAAATTGAAGTCACGTGTTGTTTTATTTGCGGCTGGTGAGCTACTGAGGTGGTCAGACTTGGCTGCTATAACATTTTAAAAACGTCAGGTCACGTCCTGAGGAATATATCCCTCCGCGCATCTCCTCCCTCTCCCTCACTATCTCTGTCCCTTCTTATGCTTCGGGCATGCGTTGTCATACATTTAAAATCAATCATGTGTTTGCACCGTTTACTCAACGTCTCTCCACTTTTATTACCTTTGAGTTATCTTATTGGTGGTTCAGCTTAATGATGATGATGATAATTGTTGTTTTAAGGGGCCTAACAGCTAGGTTATCGGCCCCTGATGGTTTGGGTGATCGTGAAGATGAAAATGAAAAGCGAACTTAAAACTAAAACTAACTACTAACCTACATACTAGAAGAAGAAATGGAAAACTAAAGGAGAATAAGGCAAATAAAGGACAGGAGGAAAAGAAATGCCCTCAACCCTCGAAGAAGGCGGATTGAGGGGCTTGGAAGGAAGGAGAGCCATGAAAGGCAGATAGGAAAGTGAAAGATGATGATGATGATGATAATTGTTGTTTTAAGGGGCCTAACATCTAGGTTATCGGCCCCTGATGGTTTGGGTGATCGTGAAGATGAAAAAGAAAAGGGAACTTAAAACTAAAACTAACTAATAACCTACATATTAGAAGAAGAAATGGAAAACTAAAGGAGAATAAGGCAAATAAAAGGACAGAATGAAAAGAAATGCCCTCAACCCTCGGAGAAGGCGGATTGAGGGACTTGGAAGGAAGGAGAGCCATAAGAGGCATATAGGAAAGTGAAAGATGATGATGATGATAATTGTTGTTTTAAGGGGCCTAACATCTAGGTTATCGGCCCCTGATGGTTTGGGTGATCGTGAAGATGAAAAAGAAAAGGGAACTTACAACTAAAACTAACTAATAACCTACATACTAGAAGAAGAAATGGAAAACTAAAGGAGAATAAGGCAAATAAAAGGACAGAAGGAAAAGAAATGCCCTCAACCCTCGGAGAAGGCGGATTGAGGGACTTGGAAGGAAGGAGAGCCATAACAGGCATATAGGAAAGTGAAAGAGGAGAGGGTCCGCCCCAAAGGTAAGGGACAAAAGGGGAAAACGGACCCAGCTCAGGAATCCCTCGGGGTCGCCAACTCCCGAACTCACCAGCCGAGAGCCCCTGAGGGTGTAGCATTATCTAGGGTGCACCAAAAGTGGTGGGGCTACATACACCCGGCCTCCTTGAGGGCCTTAAGCAGAAGGCAGGAGATAACATGAAAAGAAAAAGAAGGCGGACCCCTCGCAGAAGGAGGGAATCAGAAAAGATGAGACAAGGGCCAATTAAGGCGGGAAAGGAAGTGACTCCCTAGGCCTCGGATACCCTAATACCGTCGGGGTCGGAAGAGAACAAGAGTTGACCAAGGGAGGTCGACAGGAAAGAAGAAAGAGAGGAGCCCGGCACAAGTAAGTGGAAGCAATGCTGGACTCAGCTGGAGCCCCGTGGTCGCCAACCCACGTCCCACTAGATTTGAGCCCCTGGGGGAATATAATATTAAATTCGTCCTGAATTACTCAGCCATTCGATACCACTAAAAACTATATTCACACACATGGAAAGGAAAGTTGGAAAAGCTCCCAATTAAAGTGAAAATAAAAAATTATTCATTGATTTTTACTAATGAAATTCTGATGAGTAATCTATCCAGCTTATGGGAACATACCAACATGAGCGGGAAAATCTTGTGCGCCAAAAACAAGCAGAAAAAGTGGGAACTATTTCCTGGCGCGTTAGCTTCTTCACAGACCAAAACATCAAAAGGGACTTGAGGTGACTACAGGTATAGCTGGTGCAAGAGGTTGCGAGTTGAGTCACGTGACCTTCTAGGCACCGCTACCTGCTACAAAGTTAAACTTGTGCTACGAAGGTGGATCAAAAAGTTAGTTGCACTAACGCCCTTCAGGAGCGCGCTGTGTGTCGCAAACGTGGGCACAGCGGAGAAAGGGACACCCACTGCCGACACATCTGTTAGGCAGGTCGCTGTGGTGTCTCGTCTTGTATGGTGTGAATAGCGGCCAAAAGCAATGGCGCGTCGACTAGACGTTCACTCCAAATATGAGGTGCGTGCGACAATCCAATTCCTATGGGCAAAAGGGAAGAATTGCACGGACATTCATCGTGAAATTGATGATGATGATGATAATTGTTGTTTTAAGGGGCCTAACATCTGGGTTATCGGCCCCTGATGGTTTGGGTGATCGTGAAGATGAAAATGAAAAGCGAACTTAAAACTAAAACTAACTACTAACCTACATACTAGAAGAAGAAATGGAAAACTAAAGGAGAATAAGGCAAATAAAAGGACAGAAGGAAAAGAAATGCCCTCAACCCTCGGAGAAGGCGGATTGAGGGACTTGGAAGGAAGGAGAGCCATGAAAGGCAGATAGGAAAGTGAAAGAGGAGAGGGTCCGCCCCAAAGGTAAGGGACAAAAGGGGAAAACGGACCCAGCTCAGGTATCCCTCGGGGTCGCCAACTCCCGAGCTCACCAGGCGTGAGCCCCTGAGGATGTAGCATTATCTAGGGTGCACCAGAAGTGTGGGGCTACATACACCCTGCCTCCTTAAGGGCCTAGAGCACAAGGCAGGAGGTAAAAGGAAGAGAAAAAGAAGGCTGACCCCTCGCAGAAGGAGGGTATCAGAAAAGATGAGACAAGGGCCAATGAAGGCGGGAAAGGAAGAGACTCCCTAGGCCTCGGATACCCTAATACCGTCGGGGTCGGAAGAGAACAAGAGTTGACCAAGGGAGGTCGACAGGAAAGAAGAAAGAGAGGAGCCGGCACAAGTAAGTGGAAGCAATGCCGGACTCAGCTGGGGCCCCGTGGTCGCCAACCCACAACCCACTAGATGTGAGCCCCTGGGGGGGAGAGAGGAGAAGGTCCGCCCCAAAGGGAAGGGACAAAAGGGGAAAACGGACCCAGCTCAGGATCCCTCGGGGTCGCCAACGCCCGAACTCACCAGCCGTGAGCCCCTGAGGGTGTAGCATTATCTAGGGTGCACCAGAAGTGGTGGGGCTACATACACCCTGCCTCCTTAAGGGCCTAGTGCACAAGGCAGGAGGTAAAAGGAAGAGAAAAAGAAGGCTGACCCCTCGCAGAAGGAGGGTATCAGAAAAGATGAGACAAGGGCCAATTAAGGCGGGAAAGGAAGAGACTCCCTAGGCCTCGGATACCCTAATACCGTCGGGGTCAGAAGAGAACAAGAGTTGACCAAGTGAGGTCGACAGGAAAGAAGACAGAGAGGAGCCCGGCACAAGTAAGTGGAAGCAATGCCGAACTCAGCTGGGGCCCCGTGGTCGCCAACCCACGCCCACAAGATGAGAGTCCCTGGGGGGAGATGAAAATGAAAAGCGTACTTAAAACTATAACTAACTACTAACCTACATACTGGAAGAAGAAATGGAAAACTAAAGGAGAATAAGGCAAATAAAGGACAGGAGGAAAGGAAATGCCCTCAACCCTCGAAGAAGGCGGATTGAGGGGCTTGGAAGGAAGGAGAGCCATGAAAGGCAGATAGGAAAGTGAAAGAGGAGAGGGTCCGCCCCAAAGGTAAGGGACAAAAAGGGGAAACGGACCCAGATCAGGAATCCCTCGAGGTCGCCAACTCCCGAACTCACCAGCCGTGAGCCCCTTAGGGTGTATCATTATCGAGGGTGCACCAAAAGTGGTGGGGCTACATCACCCGGCCTCCTTGAGGGCCTTGAGCATCTTGAGCAGAAGGCAGGAGATAACAGGAAAAGAAAAAGAAAGCTGACCCCTCGCAGAAAGAGGGAATCAGAAAAGATGAGACAAGGGCCAAGTAAGGCGGGAAAGGAAGAGACTCCCTAGGCCACGGATACCCTAATACCGTCGGGGTCGGAAGAGAACAAGAGTTGACCAAGTGAGGTCGACAGGAAAGAAGACAGAGAGTAGCCCGGCACAAGTAAGTGGAAGCAATGCCGGACTCAGCTGGGGCCCGTGGTCGCCAAGCCACGTCCTACTAGATGTGAGCCCCTGGGGGACTATTGATCAGTAAGGTGGTTACGACGCGCCAAAGTTTTGATAAGGTTTCTTTGCTGTGCGTAAGGTAATTTCCCTGTTCATGGACATGAAAGGAAATCCCGAAACACTGTTGTCAAACGATGGGCAGCGGAACTGGCCTTCTTGACTGACATTTGCTCTCTTTTTAATGATGGTTGGTTGCTTAGTTTAGAGGCTGCGACAACGCGGTCATGTAGCCCTGTGTACTTAGGGTGTGTAGAGAATCTATTAGAACATAACCTTGCACGCCAAATTTAAGTTGATAGGAGTGATGTGGGATAGACTGAAGGCATTTAATGAACAGTTGGGATAGACTGAAGGCGTTTAATGAACAGTTAACCATTTACCAAAGTCAGCTGAAGGAAAACAATTTAGAATATTTTCCCTCACTAAATTTATTCAAGTTGGAAGATGCAAACGTTGACGACTATTGTCGTGCTCTTGAAAAGTTGCAAGGTCAATTTCAGAACAGTTTTCAAGAAATGAAATTTGTTGAACCTGATTGTGAGTTAGACGTCTACATGACTCCATTTTCTCCATTTTCTGTATCACTTGACAAAGTTTCCAACTCATTGAAAATTGAGCTCGTAAAATTTCGTTGTGACTATTTTAAAGGACGGGTTTTATCATTTTAACGGCGATATTATCAGTTTCTATAAAGTCATGAGAAAACGAGGATTCCCTCGCATGCATAGTCTCGCCCTGCGATTCACCACTATGTTTGGCAAAACATACGTTTGTGAGCAACTATTTAAATTAATGAATTAGAACAAATGTACGTCAAGGTCAACTTTAACAGAATTCACTCGCCAAACGCAATTCAACCGAATATTGCAAATCTATTGTAGTTGCATTGAAATCGAAAACATGATTTGACTACTGTACGTAAAGATGTGGCAAGTTGATAGTTGTAAATACAGTACTGTTTGTAGACAGTGAAACGCCCAGAAGAAATGGTCGGAGACACTCCCAGAACAGGGGTCCTGAAGGCCTGCGGTACCATACCAAGTGATTGAAATCGCAGAGAGATGGCCTGCACATTGGCACACCAGTGCCCTCCGTCGTGGTACCAGACAGGTCAGTGTCCGCACAGCTCTGTCGGCGTGGGGCCATCATACGTGGAAACGTGTAAGCAAGTGCAAAGATCCCTCGCCACCATCACAGGGAGGACTATAAGCATGCAAGTGCGGTTGAACGGTGCAGAATGCTTGGGCTCCGGGAGGCAGGTCTGTCGTTCCGGGACATTGCGGCTCGTACAGGACACGCTGCGTCAACAGAAAGGCATGTGGATCCAGTGGAGAGATGAGGGCCGTACAAAGCAACGACAGGGTACAGGACGACGCAATCCGACCACAGCGTGAGACGACCGCCATCTTTTCGACATGGCCGTATCGGACAGAACAGCGTCGTCCTTTGTGTTGGCTCGACGTTGAAGCACTGCAACGGGGGTGGACATGTCTGCGTCGACGGTGCGGCGCCGTCTTTTGATGGTTGGACTGGTAGCACGCATGCCACTGCGTCGGTATCCATTGACTGGGAACCACCGACGCCTCTGACTACAATGGGCACGTGCACGCTGACACTGGCAGGCTGAGTGGCGAAATGTAGTGTTTTCGGACGAGTCCGCTTCAAGATGTCCTACAGTGATGGCAGCATACGCGTTCGACGCCGCCGTGGAGAACGCAATCAGGCAGACTGTATTGTTGAGCGGCATAGCGGACAAACACCAGGTGTAATGGTTTGTGGCGCAATTGCCTATAACAGGCGATCGCGCTTCGTACGTTTTGCGGGCAATCTGAACAGTGACCGCTACATCAGAGAAGTGACAGTCCGTGGCACTGCGCCGCTCTTGCGAGCCGTTCCACAGGCCATATTTCAGCAGGACAATGCCTGCCCGCATGTGTCGAGGAATGCGCAAGCCTTCTTTGCAGAACGACGGATACCTCTGCATCCCTGGCCTGCCCGTTCGCCTGACATGTCGCCCATCGAACATGTCTGGGATATGGTCGGTCGGCGACTTGTTCGTTCAGGTCCACCTGCCGCCACTGTTGATGCTTTGTGGACGCGCCTACAAACCACGTGGGACAGTATTCCCCAGCAGCGTATTCAAGCGCTGTATGATTCCATGCCACGATGTCTAGCGGCTCTGAGTGCAGCACGTGGAAGCGCGACGCCGTACTGAAGATCGACTGTCAACGTGCTTGTACCGGACTGTCCTTTTAATCAGTAATGTATTATCACGCTGTTAACCAGAGAGCCTGGCACCTCCGAGTGGACCACACTGGGCCTGGGAGACCACGTCGCGTCGCGTGTTATATATATATGGCCACGTCTCTTGTTTTTAGTGTTTCACTTTCTACAAACAGTAGTGTAGTTTTATTAAGTAATAAAGCAGGCAGTATGATAAAAAATAATTTGTTATAGCTACTGATGATGATGATGATGATGATGATGATAATTGTTTTAAGGGACCCAACATCGAGGTTATCGGCCCCTAATGATCCGGGTGATAGCGAAAATGAGAATGAAATGGAAACCGGAACAAAATTATCTGAGACGGAAAATACGTACAAAAAGGAACTCAGATGGAAACAACTCACAATATGGTCTTACAAAAGGGAATTTAGAACGAAAAGTTGCACAAAAAGATTAGATTGAAAAAGACCCACAAAACATAGGCTAGATTCAAAATACGTACAAAATGCAATGTAGCGTCGAAATACTTACAAAATGCAAATGAGATCGAAAGTACGTGCAAAATGCAACTGAAATTGAAAATACATAATGCAATTCAGATTGAAATAGGCCCTATCCCAGTTCCAATCCAAATTATTCACAAGTGCGATTGAAATTCAAAATACTTACAAAATGTACGGTAGATTCAAAGGACGCATGTGGATTGACTATACTTACAAAAAGCAATTTAGATTGAAAATACCCACAAAATGCAATTGAGAATCAAAATATGTGCAAAATGCCCGCCAAACAAAATGCAATTTAGATTCAAAATTCGTGCGAAATGCGGTTTTGGTTGAAAATACTTAAAATGCAATTGAAATTCAAAATACTCACAAAGGTCCCTCCGCCATATTAAAAGACTTACTAAAAAGCAATTTAGATAGTCAATCGTTACAAAATGCAATTGAGGTTGAAAACAATCGCAAGATGTAATTAAGATCGAAAGAACATACAAAAAGCAACGTAGATGAAAATTGCCTTTAAAAAAATCGCTAGAAGGGAATTGAGATACACGGTGAACCAAGTAACTTAACAATAACAGTGCGCGAATCTTAAAGAGAAATAATGAAAAGAGGAGAGGAGAGGAGAGGGGAGAGAGGGGAGAAGGTACGCCACAAAGGTAAGGGACAAAAGGGGAAAACTGGCCCAGCTCAGGAATCCCTCGGGGTAGTCAACTCCCGAACTCACCAGCTGTGAGCCCCTGAGGGTGTAGCATTATCTACGGTGCACCAGAAGTGGTGGGGCTACATACACCCTGCCTCGATGATGATGATGATGATGATAATTGTTGTTTTAAGGGGCCTAACATCTAGGTTATCGGCCCCTGATGGTTTGGGTGATCGTGAAGATGAAAAAAAAACGAACTTAAAACTAAAACTAACTACTAACCTACATACTAGAAGAAGGAATGGAAAACTAAAGGAGAATAAGGCAAATAAAGGACAGGAGGAAAAGAAATGCCCTCAACCCTCGAAGAAGGCGGATTGAGGGACTTGGAAGGAAGGAGAGCCACGAAAGGCAGATAGGAAAGTGAACGAGGAGAGGGTCCGCCCCAAAGGTAAGGGACAAAAGGGGAAAACGGACCCAGCTCAGGAATCCCTCGGGGTCGCCAACTCCCGAACTCACCAGCCGTGAGCCCCTGAGGGTGTAGCTACATACACCCGGCCTCCTTAAGGGCCTTGAGCACAAGGCAGGAGGTAAAAGGAAAAGAAAAAGAAGGCTGACCCCTCGCAGAAGGAGGGTATCAGAAAAGATGAGACAAGGGCCAATTAAGGCGGGAAAGGAAGAGACTCCCTAGGCCTCGGATACCCTAATACCGTCGGGGTCAGAAGAGAACAAGAGTTGACCGGCACAAGTAAGTGGAAGCAATGCCGGACTCAGCTGGGGCCCCGTGGTCGCCACACCCTGCCTCCTTAAGGGCTTAGAGCACAAGGCAGCAGGTGAAAGGAAGAGAAAAAGAAGGCTGACCCCTCGCAGAAGGAGGGTATCAGAAAAGATGAGACAAGGGCCAATAAGGCGGGAAAGGGAGAGACTCCCTAGGCCTCGGATACCGTAATACCGTCGGGGTCAGAAGAGAACAATAGTTGACCAAGTGAGGTCGAGAGGAAAGAAGACTGAGAGGAGCCCGGCACAAGTAAGTGGAAGCAATGCCGGACTCAGCTTGGGCCCCGTGGTCGGCAATCCACAACCCACTAGATGTGAGCCGCTGGGGGGAAAATAAAAAGAAGGCTGACCCCTCACAGAAGGAGGGTATGAGGAAATATGAGACAAGGGCCAATTAAGGCGGGAAAGTGAAAGACTCCCCAGGCCTCGGATAACCTAATACCGTCGGGGTCGGAAGAGAACAAGAGTTTACCAAGGGAGGTTATAGCTACTGACTATTGGTTACTAATGTCCCATTCAACGACACGTACACCGCTGCCCGTCCTTCCGCCAGCTCGCTATCCACTACCGCAACATCTTCCCCTCTTACAGCATGCCTTGACACCCAGGCCCCACCATCCCCATGCAACCCCCGATTCACTAAGGAAATGATGATGATAATTGTTGTTTTAAGGGGCCTAACATCTAGGTTATCGGCCCCTAATGATCTGGGTGATAGCGAAATGATAATGAAACGGAAACCAGAACGAAAATTAAGTGAGACGGAAAATACTTACAAAAAGGAACTCAGATTGAAACAACTCACAAAATGTTGTTACAAAAGGGAACTTAGAACGAAAAGATTCACAAAAGGAATAGATTGAAAAATACCCACAAAATGAAGGCTAGGTTCAAAATACGTACAAAATGCAATGTAGCGTCGAAATACTTACAAAATGCAATTGAAATTCAAAATACTTACAAAATGCATATGAGATCGAAATTACGTACAAAATGCAATTGAGGTTCAAAATACTTACAAAATGCAATTGAAATTGAAAATACACGATGCAATTCAGATTGAAATATCCCAGTTCCAATCCAAATTATTCACAAAGTGCAATTGAAATTCAAAATACTTACAAAATGCAATTGAAGTTGAAAATGCCTACAAAATGTACGGTAGATTCAAACGACTCATGTGGATTGACAATACTTACAAAATGCAATTTAGATTGAAAATACTTGACAAAATGTAATTTAGATTCAAAATACCCACAAAATGCAATTAAGAATCAAAATATGTGCAAAATGCCCACGAAACAAAATGCAATTTAGATTCAAAATTCGTGCGAAATGCGGTTTTGGTTGAAAATACTTACAAAATGCAATTGAAATTCAAAATTCTCACTAAAAGGCCCGGCTACCTGCATTGAAAGACTTACCAAAAAGCAATTTAGATTGTCAATCTTTACAAAATGCAATTGAAGTTGAAAACAATCGCGAGATGTATTTTAGATCGAAAAAACTTACAAAATGCAACGTAGATAGATGATGATGATGATAATTGTTGATTTAAGGGGCCTAACATCTAGGTTATCGGCCCCTGATGGTTTGGGTGATGGTGAAGATGAAAATGAAATGCGAACTTAAAACTAAAACTAACTACTAACCTACATACTAGAAGAAGAAATGGAAAACTAAAGGAGAATAAGGCAAATAAAGGACAGGAGGAAAAGAAATGCCCTCAACCCTCGAAGAAGGCGGATTGAGGGACTTGGAAGGCAGGAGAGCCATGAAAGGCAGATAGGAAAGTGAAAGAGGAGAGGGTCCGCCCCAAAGGTAAGGGACAAAAAGGGAAAACGGACCCAGCTCAGGAATCCCTCGGGGTCGCCAAATCCCGAACTCACCAGCCGTGAGCCCCTGAGGGTGTAGCATTATCTAGGGTGCACCAAAAGTGGTGGGGCTACATACACCCGGCCTCCTTGAGGGCCTTAAGCAGAAGGCAGGAGATAACATGAAAAGAAAAAGAAGGCTGAACCCTCGCAGAAGGAGGGAATCAGAAAAGATGAGACAAGGGCCAATTAAGGCGGGAAAGGAAGAGACTCCCTAGGCCTCGGATACCCTAATACCGTCGGGGTCGGAAGAGAACAAGAGTTGACCAAGGGACGTCGACAGGAAAGAAGAAAGAGAGGAGCCGGCACAAGTAAGTGGAAGCAATGCCGGACTCAGCTGGGGCCCCGTGGTCGCCAACCCACGTCCCACTAGATGTGAGCCCCTGGGGGGTCACTAAGGAAAGGCCATGGCACTAGCGTAGTCGACGACTGCCACCGTGGCATATTCCCTTGACAGGTCTGTTTGAAGGGGAAAACAACTAAGTCAACCATCCAACTCTAATGTAATAGACCATGAAAATGAATACTACTTACTACAACTGTCGACTAATATCAAAAGTACATACAACAATGAGAAATACATAAACAAAATAAGGTGATGATAATTGTTGTTTTAAGGGGCCTAGCATCTAGGTTAGCGGCCCCTAATGGTATGGGTGATCGTGAAGAAGAAAATGAAATGTAAACTATAACTAAAACTAACTACTAACTTATATACTAGAAGAAGAAATGGTAAACAAAAGGAGAATAAGGCAAATAAAGGACAGGAGGAAGAGATGATGATGATAATTGTTGTTTTAAGGGGCCTAACATCTAGGCTATCGGCCCCTTACGGTGTGGGTGATCGTGAAGATGAAAATGAAATGTAAACTTAAAACTAAAACTAACTAATAAGGAAAAGATTAGAGGATTGGAGAGGAGAGGAGAGGGGAGAGAGGAGAGGGTCCGCCCCAAAGGGAAGGGACAAAAGGGGGAAACGGACCCAGCTCAGGAATCCCTCGGGGTCGCCAACTCCCGAACTCACCAGCCGTGAGCCCCTGAGGGTGTAGCATTATATAGGGTGCACCAGAAGTGGTGGGGCTACATACACACTGCCTCCTTAAGGGCCTTGAGCACAAGGCAGGAGGTAAAAGGAAAAGAAAAAGAAGGCTGACCCCTCACAGAAGGAGGGTGTCAGGAAAGATGAGACAAGGGCCAATTAAGGCGGGAAAAGAAGAGACTCCCTAGGCCTCGGATACCCTAATACCGTCGGGGTCGGAAGAGAACAAGAGTTGACCAAGTGAGGTCGACAGGAAAAAATACTAAGAGTAGCCCGTCACAAGTAAGTGGACGCAATGCCGGACTCTGCTGGGGCCCCGTGGTGCCAACATAAGGGAAATAAAAGACAAGTAAATGAAATGTCCTCAACATTCGTAGAATGGGGATTAGTGGATTTGGAAGGAATTAGAGCCATGAAAGTTAGAAACGAGGAAACAGGAGCGACGATGATGATAATGATGATGATTTATTATTATTACATTCATTTCATCACATACAGTAAGTGAGACAAATCAACATATTGTTACGTGCCACCCCCTTAGTGGCACTTTTGTTAACTGGATTACGGTGGGTAGAGAGCACAACACCAATTACTGCTTAAGGAAACAATTAACTTTATTGTAGCCAGAAAGATACACTACTCAACAGCAAATACAAGCAATTATTACCTACTCCAGTTTCCTCATGTCGAGAATACTTCCCCTTTCACTTGTCAACAGACCACAGTTAATCCTCTCGTTAATGAGTCCGGTCCCGTACGCTGGCTGAAAATAGCTGCACTAGGTCGGTCTCTCACTGTTTCACAATGCACCACAATGACCTCTCTCGCACTAGGTAAGCACACTCGCTCAAAACACAGGCAGTCCCCTGTAAGCTCCTCACTCCCTTCGCTGTCAAGAGAATCGGCTTCACTAGGGGTTTCGCAAGTCTCCACACTTCTGTCGCTCAGGAGAAGCGCTCGCACTCGCTCGTAAAAACACAACAACAACTGCGTGACAGGTCGCTCTTATATAGCAGGCCGGTGACTCAATAAATGCTTCTAGATCCATCCAGGGTTCACGGCTTCTCGAGGTTTCCATCGCTGGCTCAGTCACGAATATTCTGGACCATCCCTTTGTCCTAGGAGCCCTGTTGCATAAGGCGCACGCAATACACGAGGCAGGGCACAGCCCAGCCCTGGGGCAGTTGTGACTCATGCGGCGAGCGATGACACAAACTCACAGCCGTAACACCATCGTCGCCTTGTTTGCAGGACGGTATGAAAACTTCTTTGAGAAGCAAGAGAATCATTCCTTCTGCATGATAAGAAGACCAGGATGTATTCCCAATTTTTCTAGGTTGCGAGCCAATGATTTAGGGATGATGCCGGTAGAAGAGATGACTATGGGCAGAACCACTACACTGTCCTGTCTCCACATTTGGCGTATTTCCTCAGCCAAGGGCAGATACTTGGTATCTTCTCATGACAGGTTTGTTGCCGATTATGGGAATCGGGCACTGCGATAACAATGAGAAAGGTTCTCTTCCGTACTTTGTCCACAAGAACGATATCTGGCAGTTTTCGTGGTATGATTTTATCAGTAACTAGCAGAGGTACCCGTTTATCGAACGGTGTTCGGTGTTAACACCAGACATTATAAATTGAGCTACTGTTGAAATGGTTAGCGGTTTGTCATTCCTTCATAAGTTTATCAGAACAAAGATTTCTTGGAATATCACACACACTGTTAATTTAAGGGCCTAAAAATGTGGTTTTCGGAGACACTTTATAGACTCCCGAATTTTGTGTCTCACATTGAGAAGCGCAACATATGCTTTTTTGGATTTCGCCTATTTTAGCATGTTTTTCCCTATTTTGAACCGTTTTTATCAGGTTCATTATTTTTTCTCATGTTATTATTGTTATTATTATCTTCGTTTATGTCGTATTATTGTGACATAAGTTTCTCTGTCTTTCGTATTGCGCCTAAACTTCTTACTTACCTGTATACCTCGCAATATGGTGAAATATTTCACCCTTTTGCTAACTCACTTTATGTATAATTTTATCCATTGGTTGAAGCACTACTTTTTGTCAAGATTTGCCTTCGCTATTGGACCCCCTCCACCCATGTATACGGAGAGGGGATGTTTGTCGTATCTGCGTGTTACTGCGTTCTTTAAGGGAAGGTTTCTTCCTTCCAATTTCTGCCGTCATGTAAGACGGTCGTGTGTGCACACGTCGGGCTCCAGCCCGCACCCGAAAAGCAACTAAATGTAATTACGATTCAGTTACTAAATTTATCTGAATTGAAGTTATTTTAAATTTCTGTTTCTCCGTTTTTGTGGTTTCCCCATTTTCACCCCCAGGCAAATGCCGGAACTGGTCCTTTCAATAGGTCCACGGCCGATTTCCTTCCAAAATACCTTCCCTGACCCAACCTGAAAATGGCCATTGGCTGCATTAATAAAATTATGTATCCTACCCTACCTCCTGCAAGACACTTGATGTGTTGGCCGTCAACCATCAATCCCAGCTGCCTCAAAACTACACGAGACAGTTAACATTTAAGTTGGCAAACCGTTGAACAAAGAAAAATGAAAATGGTCACTGCACACTGTGAGCTAATCAGAACGTAGTATTTCTTGACATCTGAAGTAGTGCAAAAAGGTGCTGCCGGAGCAATTTGATTAATTTGAAGATGGGACAGACAAACATAAGTGAAGAATGACCTCAAATTAAGAACGTTCGCCACTGTTGTTATGTCAACTACAGTACTGTGGGACGAAACGTGCCACCAGAAAGTATATTTATCTCTGGTAAAACTTACCTCATTCCTATACAAGATGCTGAAGTGTAGTTTCTCGCTAAGTCTTCAGAAAACCCGGAGACACAAAATTAAGAAAATCTGTCCACTTCCAGTACGCTTGACTTGCTAGAGGTTTCACGACTGAAGTGGTTTGGCCATGTGATGAGAATGTCATTAAGAGGAACGCTGAAGACAGACATCGAAATGACGAGAGGTAGCCCTCGAGATGGCTGGATTCAGCAGGTAAGTAAGTTTTGACCAGGAGCAGGTCCGAGTAGAAGATGCTGTTGGGAAAGTGGTGACAAACCAGAACATGGAGGATGCATGTTTATTCCCACAACCAGCAAGCTGGAGTAGAGACTAGAACCAACCAAATTAGACTATCGCATGAGGTTTATTTCCCCCACATAATTTATGTAACACAGTTGTATAGTGGTCGCTGTGGTTAGTTCGCAACACAACGAACACTGCATGAACCTGCAAAGTGAAATCTTATGGTGTGGCAGGTTTAATGCTGAACAAACCGTTCAGTCCCCACATTAGCATTACGAAGACCCTTGTGTCATCTTACAGATCACGAATTACATTACTTGCAACATCATCAAGTGAAGTGGAAGAACAGAACTGTGAATTAAAGAATATTGGTTCAAACTTAACATGTACAGTACCTCAATTTCAAAAGTTAACTCTAGCAAATACAGTACTATTCAAGAATGATGTTTTCCTGCCGACCAATAACAGCCAAACCATCAAGGAAGAAGCACCCTTCGTCAGCCCAGCTGAACGTGTGTCGGTCAAAGACCACCTAGTGGAGGAGGTTGAGGAAGAAGATGGCGATGATGGGCTGGAACGTTCAGTCGTGTTGGAGAAGCGAGCCACGCTGATGAGCAGAGAATAATTATTCCACTAATGGTTATATTGGAAGCAAGAAATAATAAATAAAAATACACATTAATGTCCTCCAGAAGTCAATGTTACTGCCCATGCAAATTGACCATCTAACGATATGACAGCAGCGCAAGACATAAAATCAATTCTATGAATATAAAACAAATATTTACCAAATTAAAAAGTGAAAAACAGGCACCATTATCAAATTAGAAAGTGGAAAATAGACCAAGTAGATGATGACAAACACACTGTAGAGCAGGACTTTAAGAGAGAGAAAAGAAAAAGAAAGAATTTGGCTTACCGGTACCTCACAAGTCAGTGATGGAGAAAGGGAAAACACTAGGCAAAATAATTGTGTTTTTTGCAACATGCATCATCTACTAAATCCAGTTATAGACCAAGTTCTGTGCTTTTCATAGGATCAAATCACAGAAAGAATACTCAAGATATTAAAGTATGTGCTAATACACTCAACGAAACTGTCTTAAGATAACGCTAACAACTCCTGAATGGTGTATCCATTCTCAGGACTGGAATGAGATGAAGCCTACAAGTTTCAGCCTTAGCTCAGTCTCCCAAAACTTATGAAGGGCCCATGTGATCCATAATACCACTGTGCTTCGCCATTTCCTTGCCCTCCAGGTATACTTGTTCGAACTCCAACGCCTCTGTCTCCGAGATGAAACGAGCCAGGAATATCCGCTGGACGGGCGTATCTTGAAGACAATCCATTGCTGTCCAAGTGCAGTCTTTCTCTTTAACCTCAGGCTCAGTGTTGTAAGATACGAGGGTATTGCAGAGTAGGTTGCCAGTGCCATCAGTTTTGAGGATTATTCTGGCCCCGAAACATTCTTGGTCGTAGACGACGTGGAGGTCTCCCAGGCCCAGTGTGGTCCACTTGGAGGTGCCAGGCTCTCTGCTCATCTGCGTGGCTCGCTTCTCAAACACGACTGAACGTTCCAGCCCATCATCGCCATCTTCTTCCTCAACCTCCTCCACTAGGTGGTCTTTGACCGACACACGTTCTGCTGGACTGACGAAGGGTGCTTCTTCCTTGATGGTTTGGCTGTTATTGGTCGGCAGGAAAACATCATCTTCCTCTTTGTTCCTTGCCTCCAAGGCTGGCGGTTGCAGAGGAGCCGGAGAGAATTTTAATTGTTAAGTGTTCAACTTTGTGTTCAACGACAATGTCGACTCCTAGTAGGAAATATAACACAGAGTGGGAAACCATTAGCTCGTACCGGACAGACAAGAAGTGAAATGTGCAGTGCTTTCAATATCCACCCTTCTACTGTATGAAAAGTACGGTGAAGAGTTTTATAAATGATTGGTGTATTGACTCTCATGGTTACCATACCTAATTTCACGATGCACCAAGCATCCGAACACGAGTTATAGGCGTACATAAAGATACACAGAAAGACAGACAATATTATTGTCTACAACATCACACTGATATCCAAATATGGGTATATCTACCGCACAGTATCAAACAAAATCATCCTTACGATGAACCCGTATATCGACAATGATTAAAAATGTGCTCTCAAACTAAATTCACCTAACGTGTACTTCCTGACATGAAATAGAATTAAAAGCCTTGTAGACGAAACGCAATACACCAAACGTCACATAAAAACTGACCCTCTACGTTGTGTTAGGTCCCCATACACAGGAAGACCTCTTTCATAGGTTATCAAGGCTGAGGTGCATGAAACTTGAGGTTCTTTAGCCTCAAATGACCAAAATTCATAAAAACCGCTAAATGCTGATTCAATTCAGGAATTTTTGAAAATAGTGTTGCTGATTGGAGATATAATAGATCTTCTGTACTATATTGAACCCTTATCATTGTGTCCAATAATAATGTTTCATATTTATTAAAATGCTGAAAACACTAAATACATGATATGCTGGATATTTAAGTAAAATTTAAGTAGCAAGCAATCTGGGCTTGGCAAGATGGGCTACGTGCTCTGAGGAAGCTAACGACAATTTCAAAATCAATGCTATTCTTCGTCTTCTTCTGAGAAGGCAGGTTTAACGCTGATGCCTACATGACGCACAACCAAGCCAGGATGCTTTGTCAACGACATGGCGGAGAGTGAGAGGAGAAGATGATGATGATGATAATTGTTGTTTTAAGAGGCCGAACATCGAGGTTATCGGCCCCTAATGATCTGGGTGATAGCGAAAATGATAATGAAGTGGAAACCAGAACAAAATTATCTGAGACGGAAAATACGTACAAAAAGGAACTCAGAAGGAAACAACTCACAATAGGGTCTTACAAAAAGGAATTTAGAACGAGGAAGTTGCACAAAAAGAATAGATTGAAAAAGACCCACAAAACGTAGGCTAGATTCAAAAACGTACAAAATGCAAAGTAGCGTCGAAATACTTACAAAATGCAACTGAAATTCAAAATACTTACAAAATGCAAATGAGATCGAAAGTAAGTACAAAATGCAATTGAGGTTCAAAATACTTACAAAATGCAATTGAAATTGAAAATGCACGATGCAATTCAGATTGAAATGATGATGATGATGATTGTTGTTTTAAGGGGCCTAACATCTAGGTTATCGGCCCCTGATGGTTTGGGTGATCGTGAAGATGAAAATGAAAAGCGAACGTAAAACTAAAACTAACTACTAACTTACATACTAGAAGAAGAAATGGAAAACGAAAGGAGAATAAGGCAAATAAAAGGACAGAAGGAAAAGAAATGCCCTCAACCCTCGGAGAAGGCGGATTGAGGGACTTGGAAGGAAGGAGAGCCATGAAAGGCATATAGGAAAGTGAAAGAGGAGAGGGTCCGCCCCAAAGGTAAGGGACAAAAGGGGAAAACGGACCCAGCTCAGAAATCCCTCGGGGTCGCCAACTCCCAAACTCACCAGCCGTGAGCCCCTGAGGGTGTAGCATTATCTAGGGTGCACCAGAAGTGGTGGGGCTACATACACCCTGCCTCCTTAAGGGCCTAGAGCACAAGGCAGGAGGTAAAGGGAAGAGAAAAAGAAGGCTGACCCCTCGCAGAAGGAGGGTATCAGAAAAGATGAGACAAGGGCCAATTAAGGCGGGAAAGGAAGAGACTCCCTAGGCCTCGGATACCCTAATACCGTCGGGGTCAGAAGAGAACAAGAGTTGACCAAGTGAGGTCGACAGGAAAGAAGACGGAGAGGAGCCCGGCACAAGTAAGTGGAAGCAATGCCGGACTCAGCTGGGGCCCCGTGGTCGCCAACCCACGCCCACAAGATGTGAGCCCCTGGGGGGTCAGATTGAAATATCCCAGTTCCAATCCAAATTATTCACAAAGTGCAATTGAAATTCAAAATACCCACAAAATGCAATTAAGAATCAAAATATGTGCAAAATGCCCACCAAACAAAATGCAATTTAGATTCAAAATTCGTGCGAAATGCGGTTTTGGTTGAAAATACTTACAAAATGCAATTGAAATTCAAAATTCTCACTAAAAGGCCCGTCTACCTGCATTGAAAGACTTACCAAAAAGCAATTTAGATTGTCAATCTTTACAAAATGCTATTGAAGTTTAAAACAATCGCGAGATGTAATTTAGATCGAAAAAACTTACAAAATGCAACGTAGATTAAAAATACCTTAAAAAACCGCTAGAAGGGAATTTAGATACACGGTGAACCAAGTAACAAAAACAGTGCGGAAATCTTTAAGAGAAAAGTAAATATAATGAAAAGAGGAGAGGAGAGGAGAGAGAGGAGAAGGTCCGCCCCAAAGGTAAGGGACAGAAGGGGAAAACGGACCCAGCTCAGGAATCCCTCGGGGTCGCCAACTCCCGAACTCACCAGCCGTGAGCCCCTGAGGGTGTAGCATTATCTAGGGTTCACCAGAATTGGTGGGGCTACATACACCCTGCCTCCTTAAGGGCCTTGAGCACAAGGCAGGAGGTAAAAGGAAAAGAGAAAGAAGGCTGACGCCTCACAGAAGGAGGGTATCAGGAAAGATAAGACAAGGGCCAATTAAGGCGGGAAAGTGAAAGACTCCCTAGTCCTCGGATAACCTAATACCGTCGGGGTCGGAAGAGAACAAGAGTTGACCAAGGGAGGTCGACAGGAAAGAAGACAGAGTATCCCGGCACTAGTAAGTGGAAGCAATGCCGGACTCAGCTGGGGTCCCGTGGTCGCCAACCCACGCCCCACTAGATGTGAGCCCCTGGGCGGTCAGACTAGTGAGGTGGCAAATCACCGTTGAGTAGGGCAATTCTACGATCTGCATAGGACTCTATGAGGAAATAAAATACTCATAACGTAGATAGCTAACAGTTTGAAACTTTCATTTAATTGTGTTTTCGAGCGACAAGTTGACGACAATGGAACGAAGGCAACAAGATTCATCCTCCATCGCCATGAGAGTTATGGGCTAATAAGGCCTATGATGGGAGACGATGGGGGCGGGAAGTCCCTGGAAGACTACTTAAGTGATGAGTACTAAATTGAATTATTTGATTTTGGACGAAAGGGGGTCGCGAGAGATATGAGGAACTTAGTACAGATTTTTATTTGTTTTGGTTTAATTTAAATTTAAGGTTTGATTTCTGTTACTGTCATGCGTGTAGTAAATTTTGACATTGCGTGACAATTGTGTTGTACAGTAATTTTGTGATTTAAATATTGTGCTAATTGGATATGTAAATTGTATAGCGAAATGACCTCATACGATTAACGCATAAATAAAAGTTATAGTAATGAATAAGAACGCAGGGACGACAGTGATAAATGGACTTAAATAATTTTAATGTAAAAACTAGACAAGGGGGGAATTCGGTGTGTTTGCTGCTTTGATAACTCAAGCAAATTCTGATTCCAGTAATTATTTCTTTATTGTCACTTGGCCAATGTTTGTGTAATTTTATCTGAAGGGTGTGCTGGGTTCATATTGTTTAGATCCCTTAGTTGGGGGGGGTTGTTTAGGGATCTAAATATTAGTGTTATTGTATTAATTTGGAAGGTTGTTTCTAAATGATGGCGGCTTCCCGTAGCTGGGAGAGCTTACCAGTTTGTCGTGTTGTTTGGTGTTCAAATGCTAGGGGGTGTTCCTGCTAAGATGCAAGAGTCTATAGGGGGATGAACTTCTGTGTGCAGGCCAACGTGCCGGCCTGCCAGCTGGGCAGAGTGAATGTTATAACAGACGTGCTTACATCAGCGGCTCGCTGCTAAGCGGTCGCGTGCGGGAAACACAATGAAGCCTGAGCAAGCAATTACTGGCTACTAGTCACGGTCAATCGTGACGGAGGTCAGGAAGGGTATTAGGATGTGAAGAGGCTTGTAATTATGAATGCAATGTGTAGTTTACTGACCAAGTGTTTTATTGGTCAGTGAGTATGAAATTGTAAGTCCCTTTTTAGGGGAATGTAAATAATGTGAATAATGGTACAAGTTAAGTGTACAAGTTTGTGGATGGGTGTTACAAAGTTAAGGATATCTGAACACTTGCTGATGCTCACCTGATGATAGTAGCTGGAGCAGGGCCTTCGGCAGCACACACTGTATAACAGATAATGCTCCCCAAAGGGCCTCTCTTTTTATAGGTCTTGCCGTTGCTCAGTCAGCATTCCACTGACGTAGCTGTCCCAGTTAGTTATAGTGTTAATGTTTATGGATGTGTTGCAAGTGGTTGGCTAACCTCCCGAGCTGCGTGGCCGCCCTTGCTGTGTAAAAGGTACTGTTCTGGACTTATGATGTTTGCCAGTTGGGGTGAGTTTTAGTAGAAGATGGGGGGTGGGTCTCAGGGGGTACAGCCCCCCGGGCCTGTACAAGTCTCCTCCTTTGATTAGTTCGCGTACCCGCGAACGGAACGTGGAGTGGGGGTGTTGATGTGATGGATCGTTGTTGATTCCTCCTTGCACTTCCTCTTCTTTTCTTCTGTGTTGATGTCGTGTAGAGGTAGCGATGTCGTGTTGATGTGAGATGTGAGATCAGCTTGTGTTCAGAGGGGTAGGTTTTGGGATATATACATATGATAATTTAAAACAGTTCGTAAAAAAGCTGAAATTGAAATATTAAAAAGTACAACAACAACAAAAAATACTTGGTTTAGATATTATATATATATTGGTATTGTTCAGGGAGGAAAAAACCCAGGGCTGGACGGGTGATTGTGCCGTCCGGCGCTGTATTGGGGAAAAAATTGCTCCCTGCAATGTGAAAGATGGAAGAAATAGAAAAAATAGGTGTCCCAAGGTATAAGTTAAAGGAATACGTAAAATATAATTTATTGTGCTGGGGTAAAACAGGACACCTTCACAAATTTGGACGTTAGAAGGAAGAAAAATGAAAGAAACAAAAGCATAATCATTGTGTACATGTGTGTGATAAAAATATGTGTATTCACAATGTGTGGCATCATTGGTAATAAATTTTGTATGCGGTGCCTTTTAACAATATTACAGTATTTTCTATTACATTATTTACTTATATCTATCTATCTATCTTAATTATTAATTATTTTATACCTAGACGGCCGTGTCTACTGTACCTTGCGTGCACGCTACCCTTTGCATTTATGTGCCGTCCCACGGCTAGTCCTGTCCGGCCGTTTTCCGGTGCAGTTTAGTGGCTAGTCCGCTATTCCTTCCTTGTACTTATTGTATAACCTCGTGGTTTTCCGTCGTGGGTCGGAATTCCACCTTAGGGTCGAACGTTCGGCACTTACAACCTCCGTGCCGCCCTTCGATCCTGAAGTAACGCTTCATTTGCGTATGCGGGATGTGTTTAAGTTCAGCGATGTTCATCATCCCACGTATGCTGTCCACCGCTGACCGCTGACGTTGTCACCTTTAAGGGTGCAACTAAAAGTATGCGAGGGTGTATCAGTTTATGATATGATGATGATGATAATTGTTGTTTTAAGGGGCCTAACATCGAGGTTATCGGCCCCTAATGATCTGGGTGATAGCGAAAATGATAATGAAATGGAAACCAGAACAAAATTATCGAAGACTGAATATACGTACAAAAAGGAACTCGCATGGAAACAACTCACAATATGGTCCTACAAAAGGGATTTTAGAACGAAAAGTTGCACAAAAAGAATAGATTGAAAAAGACCCACAAAACGTAGGTTAGATTCAAAATACGTACAAAATGCAAAGTAGCGCCGAAATACTTACAAAATGCAACTGAAATTCAAAATACTTACAAAATGCAAATGAGATCGAAAATACGTACAAAATGCAATTGAGGATCAAAATACTTACAAAATGCAATTGAAATTGAAAATACACAATGCAATTCAGATTGAAATATCCCAGTTCCAATCCAAATTATTCACAAAGTGCAATTGAAATTCAAAATACTTACAAAATGCAATTGAAATTGAAAATGCTTACAAAATGTACGGTAGATTCAAACGACTCATGTGGATTGACAATACTTACAAAAAGCAATTTAGATTGAAAATACTTGACAAATGTAATTTAGATTCAAAATACCCACAAAATGCAATTGAGATTCAAAATATGTGCAAAATGCCCACCAAACAAAATGCAATTTAGATTCAAAATTCGTGCGAAATGCGGTTTTGGTTGAAAATACTTACAAAATGCAATTGAAATTCAAAATACTCACTAAAATGCCCTGACGCCTGCATTGAAAGACTTACTAAAAAGCAATTTAGATTGTCAATCTTTACAAAATGCAATTGAGGTTGAAAATAATCGCGAGATGTAATTTAGATCGAAGAGACTTACAAAATGCAACATAGATCAAAAATGCCTTTAAAAAAAAGTGGTTAAAGGGAATTTAGATACACGGTGATTCGAGTAACAAAAACAGTGCGGGAATCTTAAAGAGAAAAGGAAATAGAAGGAAAAGAGGAGAGGAGAGGGGAGAGAGGAGAAGGTCCGCCCCAAAGGGAAGGGACAAAAAGGGGAAAACGGACCCAGCTCAGGAATCCCTCGGGGTCGCCAACGCCCGAACTCACCAGCCGTGAGCCCCTGAGGGTGTAGCATCATCGACGGTGCACCAGAAGTGGTGGGGCTACATACACCCTGCCTCCTTAAGGGCCTTGAGCACAAGGCAGGAGGTAAAAGGAAAAGAAAAAGAAGGCTGACCCCTCGCAGAAGGAGGGAATCAGAAAAGATGAGACAAGGGCCAATTAAGGCGGGAAAGGAAGAGACTCCCTAGGCCTCGGATACCCTAATACCGTCGGGGTCGGAAGAGAACAAGAGTTGACCAAGGGAGGTCTACAGGAAAGAAGAAAGAGAGGAGCCGGCACAAGTAAGTGGAAGCAATGCCGAGGGGTCAGAAGAGAACCAGAGTTGACCAAGTGAGGTCGACAGGAAAGAAGACAGAGAGGAGCCCGGCACAAGTAAGTGGAAGTAATGCTGGACTCAGCTGGGGCCCCGTGGTCGCCAACCCACGCCCACAAGATGTGAGCCCCTGGGGGAGGAAAAAGAAGGCTGACCCCTCGCAGAAGGAGGGTATCAGAAAAGATGAGACAAGGGCCAATTAAGGCGGGAAAGGAAGAGACTACCTAGGCCTCGGATACCCTAATACCGTCGGGGTCAGAAGAGAACAAGAGTTGACCGAGTGAGGTCGACAGGAAAGAAGACAGAGAGGAGCCCAGCGCAAGTAAGTGGAAGCAATGCTGGACTCAGCTGGGGCCCCGTGGTCGCCAACCCACGCCCACAAGATGTGAGCCCCTGGGGGTTGATATTGGAGAGTGTGTACAAGTTGGTGTTGGAAATATATTTACAAAAGGCTTGTGTGCAATCCTCGTCATCTGCAAAGCAAAAATGTGTTAATGGCCGTTTATCCGGAAACATATACATTCCTTGCTTTCCTGAAAAAATAGAGTGTGTTAATACATGTAGCATTTCCATCTCTGCGCATATTATAAAAAATCACTTATGGCGCCACTTAAGTCTAACTTAATCTAGGTTAGCTTAGGTATTACCTAGCTTATCCTATGCGTTATCGGGCTTACCCTGATGACGGGTTTGTTTGTCATCAGGTGCCGAGATATTTTGCCTTAATCTTACTTACTCACGTATTGTCGGGCTTACCCTGATGACGGGTTTGTTGGTCATCAGGCGCCGAAATATTTAGTCTAAATGTTACTTACCCTAATGTATTATATTATCGGGCTTACCCTGGTACCGGTTTTTGGTCACCAAGTGCCGGAATATTTTGCCTTAATTTAAAAAAAATTGCCTTAATTTAAACAAGATGTTCAGTAAAGAACATATAGCCTACTTTCTCCTAAATGCATGGGTATTGTTATAACTCTTTGTCCTTTTCAAGGAGTATGATTGAATGTTGGTTGTAGTAGCCTGTTGAAATACAACGTGCTATAGGGATATTAAACATGAATATGAGGTGCCCTTTGCTAGTGCTACCTCTGTACCAAATTTCGTTCAATTCGGTTTCACCGTGTTTGAATTGATAGGGGGAATCGATTTGCACACATACTTGGCCACCATCTGCAAACTATTGGGCTGATGTTCTTGCAGATTGGTCTGAATATGTTTCCCACATAAAGATATGGTGTTGCAAAATTTGGTAGAGACTAGATTATTAGGTTGGTCGTAATTACATTTTATCTTTTAACATTTGGGTGGCCGCGATTACGTTTCCGTCAAGATAGCGGTGATATAAAACATGACACTGAGGTGCCCTTTGCTAGTGCTACCTCTGTACCAAATTTCGTTCCATTCGGTTTCACCGTGTTCGAATTGATAAGGGGAATCGATTTTCACACAAAGATGGCCGCCCCCTCAAAATATTAGGCTGATGACCTATTGGTTTGGTCAAAGGATGCTCCCTCCATAAAGGTATGTTGTTGCTAAATTTGCTAGAGATCGGATGATTAGGCTAATCGTAATTTGATTTAAGCTTTGAACATTTGTGTGGCCGCCATTACGTTTCTGTCAATATGGCGGCGATATAAATCATGACACTGAGATGCCCTTTGCTGGTGCTATCTCTGTACCAAATTTCGTTCCATTCGGTTTCACTGTGTTTGACTTAATAGGGAGAATCGATTTTGACATAAAGATGGCCGCCATCCGCAAACTATTAGGCGAATGACCTATTAGATTGGTCAAAGGATGCTCCCTCCATAAAGGTATGTAGTTGCAAAATTTGGTAGAGATCGGATGATTAGGTTAATCGTAATTTGATTTAAGCTTTGAACATTTGTGTGGCCGCCATTACGTTTCAGTCAAGATGGTGGCGATATAAAACATGACACTGAGGTGCCCTTTGCTAGTGCTACCTCTGTACCAAATTTCGTTCCATTCGCTTCCACCGTGTTCGAATTAATAGGGGGAATCAAATTTGACATAAAGATGGCCGCCACCCGCAAACTATTAGGCTAATAACCTATTAGATTGGTCAAAGGATGCTCCCTCCATAAAGGTATGTAGTTGCAAAATTTGGTAGAGATCGGATGATTAGGTTAATCGTAATTTGATTTAAGCTTTGAACATTCGTGTGGCCGCCATTACGTTTCTGTCAAGATGGCGGCGATATAAAACATGACACTGAGATGCTCTTTGCTAGTGCTACCTCTGTACCAAATTTCGTTCCATTTGGTTTCACCGTGTTTGAATTAATAGGGGGAATTGATTTTCACACAAAGATGGCCGCCATCCGCAAACTATTAGGCTAATGGATATGATGATGATGATAATTGTTGTTTTAAGGGGCCTAATATCTAGGCTATCGGCCCCTGATGGTTTGGGTGATCGTGAAGATGAAAATGAAATGTAAACTTATAACTAAAACTAACTACCAACCTACATACTAGAAGAAGAAATGGAAAACTAAAGGAGAATAAGGCAAATAAAGGACAGGAGGAAAAGAAATGCCCTCAACCCTCGAAGAAGGCGGATTGAGGGACTTGGAAGGAAGGAGAGCCATGAAAGGCAGATAGGAAAGTGAAAGAGGAGAGGGTCCGCCCCAAAGGTAAGGGACAAAAAGGGAAAACGGACCCAGCTCAGGAATCCCTCGGGGTCGCCAACTCCCGAACTCACCAGCTATGAGCCCCTGAGGGTGTAGCATTATCTAGGGTGCACCAAAAGAGGTGGGGCTACATACACCCGGCCTCCTTGAGGGCCTTAAGCAGAAGGCAGGAGATAACATGAAAAGAAAAAGAAGGCTGACCCCTCGCAGAAGGAGGGAATCAGAAAAGATGAGACAAGGGCCAATTAAGGCGGGAAAGGAAGAGACTCCCTAGGCCTCGGATACCCTAATACCGTCGGGGTCGGAAGAGAATAAGAGTTGACCAAGTGAGGTCGACAGGAAAGAAGACAGAGAGGAGCCCGGCAGAAGTAAGTGGAAGCAATGCCGGACTCAGCTGGAGCCCCGTGGTCGCCAACCCACGTCCCACTAGATGTGAGCTCCTGAGGAGACACACAAGAGCCTCGGGTAACTTGCTACAAATTTGAAAGTGTTCTAGATTGCATACATAATCGTAATCAACTGCTGAATAACTCACAGTTAAATATAATATCACTAAATATTGGTTCATTATCGGCAAATTGGGACTATTTATCAATAACTTATCTTGAAAGAAATTGATAAAATGCATATTTTATGTCCAGTAGAGATCAGCATTTTGGACTTGAAGAATAGCCCTTTTAATTTAAAAAAAACTTAAATGCCCTTTTTAATAATAGAATAAATAGAAGAGGGGGAGGAATAGCTATCTACACAAAGAAGAACATTGCAATAAGAAAACTAAATCTGATTAAAAATGTTAATTACTTCGAGACACTTCAGGCCGAAATTGAGTACGAAAAGAAAAAAAATTGGCATTTTCTGCGTCTGTAGACCACCTTGACTCAATGCCAACAACTTCATAGATGAGCTGGACATGGGCCTGCAGTCCTTCCAGTGAGTATAGAAATTTGATTGTCCTTGGAGATATAAATATCGAGGTTTTAAATAAGAATAATATAACGGCAAACCATTATAGTAATGTCATGGCAGCACATGGTTGATTTTCAGTAATAACTCATCCAACTAGAATTAACCCACGGACAGGGACACAAACGTTGATTGGTCATATATTTACAGGGCAAGAGAATACAACATACTCGGGAGTAATAGAATCAGATGTCGGTGACCACTTCATAACATATGTAGGACTGGGGACTCATCAAACTGCCCCAGCAATTTCCGCTCGCCAGTTAGGAAACATTACAATGCTGAATGACTGCAAGGTCCAAGACCAGCTCAGTACAGTAAATTGGGACCTGTATCTGAACCTCGAATGCCAGATACAGCTCTATACCCAGTTAGTTAACACTTTTAATGTAATTTATAGTAACTCATGTGTAACATTTAAAAGTAGACAGAGCAACCAAAGCATGGTTTTCAAAAGAACTGAAGGTAAAATGCATACAAAGAGATCAATTATTTAAAAAATGGAAATCCGATAGAAATAATGAGCAATATAGGAAAGTATACAACGTATTTAGAAACAGGCTGAATAAGGAAATTCTCAAAACCAAAATGGCATATTACAGAAAAGGATTTAATGTAAATAGTCGAAATATGAGAGCAACTTGCAAAATTATCAACAATATTATAGGCAAGAAAACTAATTCAGTAGGTGTTATTATTCAGAAATATCTTGGTAATAAATAGTCTATCCATTCGATACGATTATAAACAATTTTGCCAGATATTTTGATGACCAAGTGCAAAGAATAACACATACGTGTAATTACTCAGTGAGTAAAGTAATTATCGACACCTCATATCCATCAATGGTGCTACAGAAATTTTTAATGAAATATGAAAATCCACAGCCTGCTTCCAGTCTCCGACCGGGTCAGGAATGGAATGAATGAAGGCCCCATCTAGCGGCGAGGATATGAACTGTGCCGGCTGCCGAGGCCTGACGCACTCCTCTGGGGCAATGATTAAATGAATGGACAGATGAAATGAAATGATAGGGGTGAGTGTTGCTGGAATGAAATTTTGACAGGGAAAACCGGAGTACCCGGAGAAAAACCTGTCTGCCTCCGTTTTGTCCAGCACAGAGCTCACATGGAGTGACCGGGATTTGAACCACGGACCCAGCGGTGAGAGGCCGGCGTGCTGCCGCTTAAGCCACGGAGGCTTGAGAAATTTTTAATACAATAAGTAATTTAAATACTACGAAAGGACCAGGGATAGACAAAATTCATACAAAAGACATTCAATATTGTCGAAACAAAATCATCACAGTAATAGAACAACTAATTCATTTAATTTTTGAATCAGGAATAATTCCAGAAATACTCAAAATTGCAATTGTCAGGCCTATATACAAAGGTGGCGATCACATAATATTAGATAACTATAGACCAGTATCCATTCTATCAATAATCCATAAAATCTTGGAAAAATGCATTGAATATAGACTAAACAACTATTTAGATAAATTTAAAATTATTCATGATTGTCAATATGGATTCAGGAAAGGGAAAAGCACACAGCTATTGCTTTCATATTTCGCCAATATTGTGAATGGAGCATTGAACCAGAACCAACATGCACTAGTATTATTCCTCGACTATTCCAAAGCGTTTGACACATTACGGTTTCATCGAATATTGTTAAAACAAGAATCCATAGGTATTAGAGGTAGGGCACTAGAAATGTTTAGAAGCTATTTAACACGTAGAAATATAGTAGTCAAGGTGAATAATGTTGTAAATGATCCTATTGAGGTGCAGAGTGGCTTACCACAGGGGTCAGTACTGGGACCAAATATCTATAATATCTTTATGAATGACATTACGAAAAAAGTACTAAATTGTAAATTATTTATGTATGCAGATGACATAATTCTCGTATCTCTACACAAAAATGTCCAAGGGGCCCTCAATATGATGCAAAGGGACTTCGACAATATCTTCAGATGGAGTCGCAATAACCTCACCCTCAATTCTAAAAAATCGAGAATTATGAATATACGGATGCCCGGTAAAATCAAGGAAGAAATTAAACTAAAATTTCATAATTTTAACTGTCTGCACTTAAATCCAGGCAAAGAACAATACCGGTACTCTTAACTGTAACCAGTACATTCAATCTGTGGATAATTACAAATATCTAGGAGTCATCGTAGATGTTCATTTTAAATGGGATAGTAACATTATAGAACTGTTAAGAAACCTGAGAAAGACATTATTTTTCTTTCATACACTTGTCTAGTGTGCCCCTCCAAATGTGTACACGAGGTCTTATTCAGCACTTGTCGAATCAGTACTTCGATATGGCATTGTAGCATGGGGAGGGACAACAGGAAGTCTTATTAAAATGTTAAGCAGTATTCAAAATAGATTTTTAAAACTTAATAGTATCACAGCATTCAAAAGAAACCAGACTAAAATAGGATGGTCAGTACATTGTTACACTTTATATTAACTCATATGGGAAACAGGAATTACAAGTTGTAATACCAAGTATATTAAATTCTTTACCAGCAACATCAAGAAACCTTCCATTAAACATAGCAAAGAAACAAATAGAAAAACGTCAGAGGGTCAGTCACTACTACTACTACCTACTACTACTACTACTACTACTGCACCCCCCTTAAAATAAGGGCGATACACTTTAAAAAGGATTTGCAAGACAATGCTCGTTGAGTGGCGGGAAGGCCAACTTTCCATAGCCGTGTCTTGTGATCGCTTAACAAATAACTTGGTTCCGACTTTGTTAAAAAACATGTATTTATTGTCATGTTGATTTTCAATAATCTTATTTTGGCAATTGAACATATATACAGAACACTCCTGAGAAAAGGTGGGGGAGCCCATTAATATTGAAAAATGGCAAGGCCACGAGCACGCGGAGAAACTCCACGAAATTAGAATAAAAATAAAATTTAAAAAACGAGAATCAAAACAAATGACCATGAATATCATAAAAATAAATTACATTAAACCTTCTCAGGTTACCAAACGTGGTTTCTAACCACGTAACTCACTAACGCAGATAGCAAGAATAATTTCCACATTGGAAATATCACCAAACATCAAGTGAAATAATTCCGCACTTATCACCGAAAACACGCGCACTCATTTATTTGGCACAAACAATTAAGATAAGATAACTTGAAAATTAAAATCGCCAAACTTCTCAAAATGGCGCCAGACTGATGCCAACGACCATGCCGAAGCATGCATCACAAAACCAAGAAAATTCCAACGAAATCAGAGTTTCGTATCCAAATCACAATTTCCCCAACGGGATAACACTTTAAGGAACACGTAGCACCTAAAATCTGAATGTTCAGGTCTCTACAGGTCACAATTTGCCCAACACGTTACGGAGCGACATCAAGTACGTCAGAACGCACGGCCATCTTGCCAACGACACTCTTAAAACAACAATGGAAAACAAAACTAGCGACGAAACAAAGGACAGTTGCCAGTTCAATTAACTGATAAACCCCACCAAAAGAAACAGGTTCTTCATACAAATTTAGGAAAACAGTGTTACATATTAAACCTTAAGCTAAAAACCTAATTTACGTTGACGCCACTAATAAATTGGTAGCAAGCAGTTAAATAAAAGAAAATAATTAAACAAATCGGAACCTTTAAATCTGCGCAAATTTCAGGCCCTTAAGAATTTCAAAATATATTAGACCATTGAAAATAACACCAAGAAAATTAAGGCTTGCTTTCTGTACCTGAAAATTAAGTCTTTGTTCCCTAAGTGGGTCAACTGAATCGCCACGCGACAATGATTCAACAAAATATAAGTATTAAAAACATAATGAATTTAAATAAAAATGTTCAAAATACGTAATGTATGATATCAGAAATTAATCAGTTAATTCCGAGGTTTTTTTTTAACACCTCCTCGCTCGGCCGGGGCCGGAGCCCAGCCACAACGTCCACTTACTAATCAAGTCATTTTGCGAATGATGGAGCGTCACTTTGTCTCACAAGCAGTTAGCCCGCAAGAGCGGCCTGGCGCATGCACGCAACTCACGTCGTGCTGCCGAAGTTAGGCAGTGGCAATTTTCGAACTAAATAAACAAGTGAAGACATAGAATTTTTCTGCAGGTTGGCCAACGCAATTTTCCATATAAGTCGCCTTTTAAATGTCCGAAAACACTCCAGTTCATATTTTCTGTTGGTATTTAAAGAGCGGGAAAGTTCCTTATGCGAATTGGTCACACGGCCACTGCACAGGTTTAAATTTGAATTAGCGCGAATTCAGGACATGAATGTTCATAAGTAATTACATCAGCAGTCAATAATGGCAAATGGAAGTTCTATTGTCAACAGACATTATTGAGACAATGCAGTTTTTAGGAAGATTTCACTTTTGGATCTTTTGGGAATGTTTTATTTCTTCTTGGGGTCCATAATCATTTTAGTGACCACTGGGTCAGAAGCTGGGTTCAGGGTTTATTTTCCACAAGTAGGTCTGGCGAGAGTTCGGGCAGGGGTAAAGTGTGCAATCGGCATAGCCTCCCACCACGAGACGTCTACCAGGGGTGACGAGAGAGGGCAGACGAGCATTTTGGAAGATCCATGCAGTTTGGCTTGGGCTCACCAACTGACAGTATCACAATCTGTCACAGCTACTCCATCTCCAGAGCGTGCTACCAGATATCTCCAACATCGACCAGCAAGGCTGCAGATCCAGACACCAGTTGACAGTGGCTCGAACGTGGCGACAGTAACCCGTGCACTGGCTACTATCACGAATGTTTGAGGAGAATTCCCCTCATCATGGACAGTCTGCAACAAAATCAAGAACACCAGAAGAGGGCACAAACACTTAAGACTCTACCAACGGGATTCTTCTTCTCAGTCCACCTTGTCACCATTTACTTTCCACTACTTTCTTTACGACGCACACGTCTTATGACTTGTTTATACTTTCATGATTTGAATTTTTGTAAGAGACTTGATGGTTTTAATACTCTCGGACAAAATTAAGTTAATAAGTTACAAAATACAGATAACAAAATAGGTATAATAATGAAAACGAACAACACAACACGATGTTCAGGAAGCTAACTAGTTCCCCAACCAAAATCCTCACATTTACATGATAAGAAATCTTTATAGATTATTATTGACGGGAGCTAACAGACACATAATGTTACCCTCCAGAATATGGTGACATGGCAGATGAGAAACAGAACAGGAAAATAGAACTCATCTGAGGTAGTTCCAGATTTGAGATACTTAGTTGCAATTACTTAAGTTAAGAATTGAAAACTTTAAATAACAGAAATAAGACTGCATACCAAACAACACCTTTTCACTCACATTTGCTGCTTAAGAATAGAACACACACTCCACATAAAGCACGAGAGATTATTATAAACGGAACATGCCCACATTCCAACGTCAACACTACCATCGAACAAGAGTACCAATAACGGAAACCATTCCCTACCAACTTTTCACCTTACACAACAGTGATCATTTCAGAAACGAAACCAAACACACCCATGGCACCAACTTCAATGTACATCATTAAGCTCATACTAGCAAGCTTCTCGTATGACACCTTAATAGCTTCCTGAGCCCCCTTCCATATCTCCTTCACGCACAGTGGCATCTTGTCCAACAATCTCGCCTCTCCGATCTTGACTATTCTGCACACAAGCATTTCCATCACGACCCTGATTCTGAGGAGCTCTCACTTCACGATTCCTGTCCTGCCCAGCCTGAGGACGAGCATTCCCCCAACGATTATTTCTACCTTGGAATCTGTTATTATTACTATTACTCCAACGATGTTGCATCTCCTTCGGCCTATTACGATTCAACTGGCTCACATGACCTCTCTGCGATTCATTTTGTATTACAGAATCTGCATGAACTATAACAGCATTCAACTCCGACACAGTTCGAGCACGGTATCCTACTCTCAGAACGGACCTATACTCGGGAGTTATACCATCTAATATGTGAGAAACAATTTCCTCTTCAGTGAAAATTGACAGAAAATACCTTCGCAAACTTAAAAATATCCTGCACGTAAGAAGTCATCGACTCACCAACACACTGGAGACGATAAAAGCATTGGTGTTCAATCGGACCAATCGATCTTGAAGGCACAACATTTTCTAACACCAACCCAATAAAATCCATAATTCTAGTAATTTTAGACATGGCGTCAACTACCATTTTCCTCATCAGTCCGTAAGTAAATGGGAACATTAATTGATATATTTGGACATCAGTTACATCGAAAACTTCAGCATATTCTTCAAATTCAACTAACTCTCTCAAAAACATGATAATCCCGTCAGTAGTATCAGTACTCAGATTTTTCAACCTTGCCACACAACCTGTCAACGGATGAGCCAAATTTCCAAAATTCTTCTGAGTGAACACAGAACCTGCTAATCCTTCTCCACGTCTTACTCGACTAATTGCTCGATCATCGAAATCACCCTGATCATAGAAATTAAATCTGTTCTTCGACCTTTGGTTACGCTCTTCAGATGACGACGATAAAGGAATTCCCTGACCATCCAATAAAACAGACTGATCCACTCGACTAACAGGAAACTTATTCGGCCTAGACAAATTTCGCATAGTACCCTGATCAATCAAATTAGCACGCCTACGAACACTGTCATTACTGGATACAGAACACACTGGTCTAGAATTGGCATTCTAATAAGAATACTTACCACCATACGAGTTGCTCATAGTATAAACAGGAAGTACATTGCCCACATTCACAGATCGGGCACTAGAAACACGACATACACCTTCATTTCTTTATAACGAACGGCGTTCATATAGGTTAGGCCTAGCATCAAATTTAGAAAAACCGCATCAGCACGACCACCATTCACAAGTGACGAAGTTGGCACCCCTGAATCAACTCCTGACCTAAAATCTGACAACACAGAAGTTTCCCTAATTAAATTCGACTCAGCTAGAGGTGCTCCCCCAACACTCAACTGATGAAACCGTGTCACGACACCATTAACTACAGACCTCTTAGCAGAATTACGACGAGCATTTTCCAATCTGAAATTAAATTCACTTCGAGCATCACTAACACGACTATTATCACTCGATGTTCAACGTTTTGCACAAACACATTCATAACGTTAACGGGTTGCTGAAATAAAGGATTAGACACTGTAGCAGAATTCATACCATCTCTATATACATCAACAGAATCAACCACAGGATACAACTGTGAACTACACTCTACTATAATACTACTACGTTGTACTACGCTAGGTACAGCAAAATTACTAGCACTGAGAGACTGAGGTAAATAAAAAAAATCTCCATTAACTGCTTGTACAGAACCCTGATCTGCACTATCAACACTAGATTGGCTACGATCATCCAACAACTGATAAACACTTTGAAAATCTTCTGTCGCGAACACAGGATCTGATTCGTCAAAAACCTTTTCAGCACATTTGGCTAAATTTATTTCAGCTTCAATTATCTCAATGAACTCTCACCCGATTTATGAACTGACACAATAAAGATGTCCTCGCAACGTGTGAATAGATAACGCAGCCTAGCTCGCAGTCTATCATACTGAGAAGAAGTACCATACTCTTCCAAGAAAAACAAATTCACAATACTAGTACATAAATCCTCTTTGTATTGCATCTGGAACTTACCCAGATAAGGTCTGCATCCCGCTCGAATGTTGGCAATTCCACAGGAACGTCAAGATTCTCACTCAACCTCTCACGAGCCGACACCAGGTCTGGTGGCACCACCATGTTTCTGATTTCGAGTTCGTAAGCCACTTCATCCTCATACAGATATTTGGGATCAGGAACGTATCTCTCCGTCTTGATAAAACATGATGATGATGATAATTGTTGTTTTAAGGGGCCTAAGATCTAGGTTATCGGCCCCTAATGATCTGGGTGATAGCGAAAATGATAATGAAATGGAAACCAGAACAAAATTATGTGAGACGGAAAATACGTACAAAAAGGAACTTAGATGGAAGCAACTCACAATATGGTCTTACAGAAGGGAATTTAGAACGAAAAGAATCACAAAAAGAAGATGATGATGATGATGATGATGATGATAATTGTTGTTTTAAGGGGCCTAACATCGAGGTTATCGGCCCCTGATGAAATGAAATGGCGTGAAATGGAAGGATGAAGATAAATAACAGCTCACTGCTATGGATGAAACGAAAATGGTTTAGATAAAATAGACAGTGAGCCCCAACAACTATGCCGTATGTAGCAGGGAAAATACTTACAAAAAGGAACTCAGATTGAAACTACTCACCAAATGGAGAGCGGTAATACGTACATCAGGGAATTTGAAACGAAAAGACTCACAAAAATAATAGATTGAAAAAATACACACAAAATGTAGGTTAAGTCCAAAATACGTACAAAATGCAACGTACAGTCGAAATACCTACAAAATGCAAGTGAAATCAAAATACTTACAAAATGCAAATGAGATTGAAAATACGCACAAAATGTAATGTAGATTCAAAATACCCACAAAATGCAATTGAGACTTAACTACTTGAACAAAGCGGGGTAGGTTGAAAACACAAAATGCAATTGAAATTGCTTACAAAAGGTATGGTAGATTCAAACTTCTCATTTGGATGGACAATACTTACAAAATGCAATTTAGATTGAAAATAATTACAAAATGTAATTTAGATTCAAAATACCCACAAAATTGCAATTGAGACTTAACTACTTGAACAAAGCGGGGTAGGTTGAAAATACAAAATGTAATTGAAATTCAAAATACTCACTAAAGTCCCAGCCCCTATATTGAAAGACTTACTAGAAATCAATTCAGATTGTCAATCCTTACAAAATGCAATTGAGACTGAAAAACACTCACAAAATGCAATCTAGATCGAAAATACGTACAAAATGCAACGTAGATTAAAAATACCTACAAAAAACCGCTAGAAGGGGATTTAGATACACGGGGAACCAAGTAACAGAAACAGTGCGGGAATCTTAAAGAGAAAAGGAAATATAAGGAAAAGAGGTCAGGAGAGGGGAGAGAGGAGAGGGGAGAGAGGAGACGGTCCGCCCCAAAGGTAAGGGACAAAAGGGGAAAACGGACACGGCTCAGGAATCCATCGGGGTCGCCAACTCCCGAACTCACCAGCCGTGAGCCCCCGAGGGTGTAGCATTATCTAGGGTGCACCAGAAGTGGTGGGGCTACATACTACCTGCCTCCTTAAGGGCCTTGAGCACAAGGCAGGAAGTAAATGGAAAAGAAAAGGAAGGCTGACCCCTCACAGAAGGAGGGTATCAGGAAAGATGAGACAAGGGCCAATTAAGGCGGGAAAGTGGAAGACTCCCTAGGCCTCGGATAACCTAATACAGTCCGGGTCGGAAGAGAACAAGAGTTGACCAAGGGAGGTCGACAGGAAAGAAGACGGAGAGGAGCCCGGCACAAGTAAGTGGAAGCAATGCCGGACTCAGCTGGGGTCACGTGGTCGCCAACCCACGCCCACTAGATGTGAGCCCCTGGGGGGACAAAAAGAAGAGATTGAAAAAGACCCACAAAACGTAGGCTAGATTCAAAATACGTACAAAATGCAATGTAGCGTCGAAATACTTACAAAATGCAACAGAAATTCAAAATACTTACAAAATGCAAATGATTTCGAAAGAACGCAAAAAATGTAATAGAGGTTCAAAATACTTACAAAATGCAATTTAAATTGAAAATACACAATGCAATTCAGATTGAAATATACCAGTTCCAATCCAAATTATTCACAAAGTGCAATTGAAATTGAAAATGCTTACCAAATGTACGGTAGATTCAAACGACTCATGTGGAGCGACAATACTTACAAAATGCAATTTAGATTGAAAATACGTGACAAAATGTAATTTAGATTTTAAAAAAAAATGCAATAGGGAATCTAAATATGTGCAAAATGCCCGCCAAACAAAATGCAATTTAGATTCAAAATTCTTGCGAAATGCGGTTTAGATTGAAAATACAAAATGCACTTGAAATTCAATAATCTCACTAAAATGTCCTGCGCCTACATTGAAAGACTTACTAAAAAGCAATTTAGATTGTCATTTTTTACAAAATGCAATTGAGGTTGAAAACAATCGCGAGATGTAATTTAGATGGAAAAAACTTACAAAATGCAACGTAGATTAAAAATGCCTTAAAAATCGCTAGAAGGGAATTTAGATACACGGTGAACCAAGTAACAAAAACAGTGCAGGAATCTTAAAGAGAAAGGTAAATATAATGAAGAGAGGAGAGGAGAGGAGAGGGGAGAGAGGAGAAGGTCCGCCTCAAAGGTAAGGGACAAAGGGGGAAAACGGACCAAGCTCAGGAATACCTCGGGGTCGCCAATTCCCGAACCCAGCAGCCGTGATGATGATAATGATGATGATAATTGTTGTTTTAAGGGGCCTAACATCTAGGTTATCGGCCCCTGATGGTTTGGGTGATCGTGAAGATGAAAATGAAAAGCGAACTTAAAACTAAAACTAACTACTAACCTACATACTAGAAGAAGAAATGGAAAATTAAAGGAGAATAAGGCAAATAAAAGGACAGAAGGAAAAGAAATGCCCTCAACCCTCGGAGAAGGCGGAAGGAAGGAGAGCCATGAAAGGCATATAGGAAAGTGAAAGAGGAGAGGGTCCGCCCCAAAGGTAAGGTCACAGCAGCCGTGAGCCCCTGAGGGTGTAGCATTATCTACGGTGCACCAGAAGTGGTGGGGCTACATACACTCTGCCTCCTTAAGGGCCTTGAGCACAAGGTTGGAGGTAAAAGGAAATTAAAAATAAGGCTGACCCCTCACAGAAGGAGGGTATCAGGAAAGATGAGATAAGGGCCAATTAAGGCGGGAAAGTGAAAGGCTCCCTAGGCCTCGGATAACCCAATACCGTCGGGGTCGGAAGAGAACAAGAGTTGACCAAGGGAGGTCGACAGGAAAGAAGACAGAGAGGAGCCCGGCACGAGTAAGTGGAAGCAATGCCGGACTCAGCTGGGGTCCCGTGGTCGCCAACCCACGCCCCACTAGTTGTGAGCCCCTGGGGGGATGAGAAAAACAAGAAAGCAAAACAGAAGTATTAGAATATAACCCAATCCGAGCCCTACCTAATGAATTACTGAGAACCCATTTCTTTTGTTCAACTGCCAATTTTCTCAAAATTTGAACTGAATAGAGTTTGCACCACATAAAATGATGCCTGAAATGCAAAAATGAACCATAACGATACCTGTCTTACGACCACAAGTAAGAAATTAACCACAGTGAATGCTACCAAACTGCACCCCCCTTAAAATAAGGGCGATACACCTAAAAAAGGATTTGCAAGACAATGCTCGTTGAGTGGCGGGAAGGCCAACTTTCCAAAGCCGTGTCTTGTGATCGCTTAACAAATAACTTGGTTCAGACTTTGTTAAAAACATATATTGAAAATCAACATGACAATAAATACATCTTATTTTGGCAATTGAACATATATACAGAACACTCCTGAGAAAAGGTGGGGGAGCCCATTAATATTGAAATTGGCAAGGCCACGAACACACGGGAAAACTCCACGAAATTAGGATGAAAAAAAAATTTAAAAACGAGAATCTAAACAAATGACCATGAAAATCATAAAAATAAATTACATTAAACCTTCTCTAGTTACCAAACGTGGTTTCTAACCACGTAAATCACTAACGCAGATAGCAAGAATAATTTCCACATTGGAAATATCACCAAACATCAAGTGAAATAATTCCGCACATATCACCGAAAACACGCGCACTCATTTATTTGGCACAAACAATTAAGATAAGATAACTTGAAAATTAAAATCGCCAAACTTCTCAACATGGCACCAGACTGACGCCAACGACCATGCCGAAGCATGCATCACAAAACCATGAAAATTCCAACTAAATCAGAGTTTCGTATCCAAATCACAATTTCCCCAACGGGACAACACTTTAAGGAACACGTAGCACCTAAAATCTGAATATTCAGGTCCCTACAGACCATAATTTGCCCAACACATTACGGAGCGACATCAAGTACGTCAGAACGCACGGCCATCTTATCAACGACACTCTTAAACAATATGATGATGATGATAATTGTTGTTTTAAGGGGCCTAACATCTAGGTTATCGGCCCCTAGTGATCTAAATGATAGCAAAAATGATAATGAAATGGAAACCAGAACGAAAATTATGTGAGACGGAAAATACGTACAAAAAGGAACTCAGATGGAAACAACCGTGGCCTACGTTATATCAAAGGCCTGGAAATGAGGCGCCAGACAGCATTGTGAGCGATGGTTCGAACTTGTTCCGCATTTTGCCGCTAGGTTTGCTGTCTAGCCCCCTTAATCGTACCGTTTGCATTATGTAAAATGTGCTTAGTGTGTCTGTATTTGGCGGTAAATAAGGTGTCCTAATGAGTGAGAAATCTAAGTTGAGTTTAAAATTGACTGGCGAAGCGTGTCTTATTATAGTTTTGCTTTCGTTAAGAGCAGTAAACTGCTATTTGACTGATATTGAGATGGGTGCTAAGTGGTCTTTATGAACAAGAAGTAGAGAAAAGCAAGTTTTTAATCCAGTGTACCAGCGTAAATTTGACATGTATGTGTGATAAATACTTTAGATATAAATCACTGAATGATTTTAATAGAGTAACTTATGTGTAAATATTAATTTTATTATTGTGTTCGTCAAAAATGGTGTACTGTAGCGTGCCGGATTGTAAATCTCGTCAAGTTAAAGGCAATGGACTTTCGTTTCATAAATTTCCATTGAACAAGGACATACTGAAACAATGAGTTCTAGCTGTTTCACGTGAGGGGGTAAATCCAGGGTCTTTGTGGACACCAAAACAGTGTTCTACAATTTGTAGCAAGCATTTCAAGGATTCTGATTTTAGTATAAGTACTACCAAAAAAAACCGCTCTTACCGAAAGCATTTCCGACGGTTTTTGAGGACTACCCCAAACATAAACAAGCACAAATAAATAGAAATACGCGCAAAGGAACACGTGTCGATAGAGACATATATATCAACAATAAAAGGAAATGTTCAGGTAATTTCAATTTTACGGAAGACTAATGTGATGAACGAATTTAAGAAAACCATGATCAACCACGTGTTAGTGTGGGAACGCAATGTTCTACAATCAAGCAAACTCATTGCAAGTCAATAATATTAAAATTAAGGAGGGCACTAAGAAAAAATTCAGTATACAGAACTGCAATTAAGTCATTGAATCAGAAAATAATTTCATTGAAACAAAAATTACATTCAGTTCAACGTCAGGACAAACTCGATGTTCAAATATCGAAGCTCAAGAGTGAAGCGGATCGTGGGGACTTGAAGGCTAATTTCTTACTTGAACAAATTCGAGCATTCACGAATCGAAAGTTTAAATACAATGAAACAACAATAAAACTATGTGTATTGCTCTCTAGTAAATCACCGTCGGCTTACCGCTTACTGAGAGATATAAATATTTTACAACTTCCTCATCCACGAACACTGAAAACGTACATTGGGTATACGAACGGAGAGACAGGTGTCACGTCATTTGCAAAAGCTAGGTTGACAGCTGAAGAAAAGTCACTGACTCACGATGATGAGAAGGTTGGTTCATTAATAATTGATAAAATGGCCATAAAGTCTAGACTATTGTATGACAAGAATTTAGACATGTTTCTCGGCATTAGTGATACTGAGAAAGATGCAATTGGAATCGAACATAAATTGACTAATAAATTATTATGCATACTGTTCAAGGGCCTGTCATCATACCCGTTTCGTTCTACTTTGCATGTGGACTCACAGGACAACAGTTATCAACGGTAACACTAGACGTAATGACTGCGGTTGAGGAATGCGGCTTCAAGGTCATCAGAATAGTGACTGACAACTGTCAGGTGAATGTGTCAATGTTTGAGGCGCTGTGTGGCGGATGTGTCACTCATGAAATTCGTCACCCGAAAGACGAGCAGAGGCCACTTTTTCTTAGTTTCGATCCGAGTCACATCATTAAGAATGTACGATCACAATATGTGAGTAGGAATTTCTATGTAGATGACAATTTAATAACTAGTGATCATCTCAAGAATCTGTGCCACTTACAGAAAAAGCTAGTAGTAAAGCCAGTTAGAAAATTAAGTAGGAAGGTTGTATATCCAAGCAATTTAGAAAAAATGAATGTGGCAAGAGCCAAATTGGTGTTTATTCCAGAGACAGTAGCTGGGCTTAAGTGCATGGAAATCGTATGCCCAGAGAAAGTTGAAGCTAAGGACAGCCTACACGAAACAACAAAATTCTTGGAAATTTTTAGAAAATGGTTTGATATACATGATATCTGCAAAACCACACATGGACTTCATTCCAGAAATACGAACAAGTTTATTTTCAGTGAAGTTAATGATGATAGACTCCCATGGCTGTCCAATGAATTTCTGCCCTACCTGTCACAGATCCCAAGTTATCCCGATAAAAAGATGAGACTTACGAAGGAAACTTATCAAGCTTTTGTGCTAACAACTTCATCAACCGTGTCCTGTACACGATTTCTAATCAGTATCGGCTTCCATTATGTGCTTACGCAGAATCTCTCAAGTGACGAAGTAGAACTGCTCTTCAGTCACATGAGAAATAAGGGAGGTAACAATGACATTATGGACGTGAGATCTTGCCTGCATGCCATCGAGTCAACACTTAGCACAGGAATTATCTCATCTTCTAGAAGTGGAAATGTGGAGCTGAGGGAAGATGCAGTCGTAACAGGCGCCTTGAGTTTCTGAAGCCTAAAAAATCACGGAAGGTGCAAAACCCAGCCAATGCTAAAGAAACACCCCAGCTTCCGGCACATGTCTTGGAGATTCTTGAAAGCCCTGTTCAAGGTTAGAATATGAGGCATATAGCCTATATTAAGTTCATTGAAATAAAACATTATGATTGACATTTTAGCATTAAAATCTCTATTTTTGTTTTCAGAAAAGCCAGCGTCTCTATCTTCCATTTCAATATTGCAATGGTAGAGGGATTTCTTGTAAGAGTTGCAGAAGAGAGAACAGACAGTGAAGGTTGCTTAGAGAAAATATCAGCTCCAGCAAATTCAAGCCGGCCATTTAGTTTAATACATTTTCAAGACAGAGGGGGATTAAGATATCCCAAGGCTTCTTTTATTTATCTGTTGGAAACAATTTCTCACTTTGTCACAACAGCCGTAAATGTCATGTCTCGGAAATATTTAGTGTCAAATTTCACAAATATTTTAACTGACACGTTTTCCGAGCACACAAAATGTGAAGTGTGTAATGACAATTCTCTCTCCGTAGTTCTTCTGCAAAAGTTCTTAGGGCCAATTTTAAAGAATACGGTATTGGTGTGAACCACACGGGCAGTAGAGCAACGTTTCTGAATTAAAGAAGTAAGCCACTTGACAGAAAAATTCTTAAAGTTAAGTGAAATACAGTCAAGAGTGAGCCGAATTCATCATTTGGGGGAAACTGGAGGAAAACATGTAAGAAGTTCTAGAAATCATGTATTAAATGTACTTGAGTTGCATGTAACGCATAGTCAAAAGCAGACAACTAGGGCGCCGAACCGCGATCCTAGTGGCGTAAAGTAGAACTACCAGTTTGGCGCACCAAGTCTCTGCTGTATTTCCAGGCCTCGAGTATAACGTAGGCCACGGAAACAACTCACAATATGGACTTACAAAAGGGAATTTAGAACGAAAAGATTCACAAAAAGAACAGATTGAAAAAGATGATGATGATGATAATTGTTGTTTTAAGGGGCCTAACATCTAGGTTATCGGCCCCTGATGGTTTGGGTGATAGTGAAGATGAAAATGAAAAGCGAACTTAAATTTAAAACTAACTACTAACCTACATACTAGAAGAAGAAATGGAAAATTAAAGGAGAATAAGGCAAATAAAAGGACAGAAGGAAAAGAAATGCCCTCAACCCTCGGAGAAGGCGGATTGAGGGACTTGGAAGGAAGGAGAGCCATGAAAGGCATATAGGAAAATGAAAGAGGAGAGGGTCCGCCCCAAAGGTAAGGGACAAAAGGGGAAAACGGACCCAGCTCAGGAATCCCTCGGGGTCGCCAACTCCCGAACTCACCAGCCGTGAGCCCCTGAGGGTGTAGCATTATCTAGGGTGCACCAGAAGTGGTGGGGCTACATACACCCTGCCTCCTTCACAAGGCAGGAGGTAAAAGGAAGAGAAAAAGAAGGCTGACCCCTCGCAGAAGGAGGGTATCAGAAAAGATGAGACAAGGACCAATTAAGGCGGGAAAGGAAGAGACTCCCTAGGCCTCGGATACCCTAATACCGTCGGGGTCAGAAGAGAACAAGAGTTGACCAAGTGAGGTCGACAGGAAAGAAGACGGAGAGGAGCCCGGCACAAGTAAGTGGAAGCAATGCCGGACTCAGCTGGGGCCCCGTGGTCGCCAACCCACGCCCACTAGAAGTGAGCCCCTGGGGGAAATTGAAAAAGACCCACAAAACGTAGGCTAGATTCCAAATACGTACAAAATGCCATGTAGCGTCGAAATACTTACAAAATGCAATTGAAATTCCAAATATTTACAAAATGCAAATGAGATCGAAAATACGTACAAAATGCAATTGAGGTTCAAAATACTTACAAAATGCAATAAAGAATCAAAATATGTGCAAAATGCCCGCCAAATAAAATGCAATTTAGATTCAAAATTCGTGCGAAATACGGTTTAGGTTGAAAATACTTACAAAATGCAATTGAAATTCAAAATACTCACAAAGGTCCCTCCACCATATTGAAAGAATTACTAAAAAGCAATTCAGATTGTCAATCTTTACAAAATGCAATTGAGGTTGAAAACAATCGCGAGATGTAATTTAGATCGAAAAAACATACAACAAGAAGTTCCGTGAAGAACTATACAGCCTACTTTTCATGCCAATGATTATTCTACAGTATATGAACCTATCTAGAATAATGACGAAATTAAGATGATGATGATGATAATTGTTGTTTTAAGGGGCCTAACATCTAGGTTATCGGCCCCTGATGGTTTGGGTGATCGTGAAGATGAAAATGAAAAGCGAACTTAAAACTAAAACTAACTACTAACCTACATACTAGAAGAAGAAATGGAAAACTAAAGGAGAATAAGGCAAATAAAGGACAGGAGTAAAACAAGTAGTTCCGTAAAGAACTATACAGCCTATTTTCATATATCCTGCTCATGTTAATTTCTTCTAACAACATACAAAATTTCAGTTTAATTGCTGTAACAGATTCGTAGATATTGAGAACCGTCTAAATATTTCAGATTGTCGCCAGGTTGGATTTTTATTTTTGTACTATTACATTAAGATTATTGTGTACGTGTGGTATTCAAACTTCAATCGCATGATTAGAACACAAGAAATAAAAACTTAATTTTAAAATTTCGCACAGCCGCCATCTTGAGGTTATGTAAACAATTGAATGAAATTAGATGGTAGTGCATTACAATCTGCAAAATCATTTACTGTACCACATTTCACTGCGCTCACAGAGTTAAATCACGAGAAAAGTATATTAAAATATTTCAAATTCGCTTGGTCGCCATGTTCGTTTTTTACTTTACAAGTTTATGAAATATACATGGATAAACTTGTACCAGTACCATTTATCACCGTACAAAATTGCAGGGTAATATCTGTAATAGTTTCGGAGATAGAGAATGTCAGTGAAATATTTCGCACAGCCGCCATTTTGAGGTTATGTAAACAATTAAACTAAATTAGACTCCAGTGCATTACAATGTGTATAAACATTTGCTGTACCAAGTTTCATTACGTGTGGATAGTTAAATCGCGAGAAAAGTCTATTTAAAAGTCTCAACTTCGCTTGACCGCCATGTTTGTTTTGTAGTCACCAGATTTTTGAGAGTCTCATAGGTGTACTTCTAGTAGTACCCTTTATCACCGTACACAATTTCAGGGCGATATCGGTAATAGTTTCGGAGATATTAAATGCTAGTGAAATATTTCGCACTGCCGCCATTTTGCATTGGTGAGACGTAACAAAATTTGAAGGGCACGGTCGAGGTCGCCGGGAATAGTGCTATGAACATATTGAAATCGCTCCAGCCGTTTAGATTTTATTAGGGGGGGGGGGAAACACACACGAATCACACACACACACACACACGCACGCACACACACACGGGCAAAAGGTGATCTCATAAGCCTATTTTTTCAAAATTGAAAATAGGCTAATAAATGCCCTCAACCCTCGAAGAAGGTGGATTGAGGGACTTGGAAGGAAGGACAGCCTTGAAAGGCAGATAGGAAAGTGAAAGAGGAGATGATGATGATGATGATGATGATGATGATAATTGTTGTTTTAAGGGGCCTAACATCTAGGTTATCGGCCCCTGATGGTTTGGGTGATCGTGAAGATGAAAAATGAAAAGCGAACTTAAAACTAAAACTAACTACTAACCTACATACTAGAAGAAGAAATGGAAAACTAAAGGAGAATAAGGCAAATAAAAGGAAAGAAGGAAAAGAAATGCCCTCAACCCTCGGAGAAGGCGGATTGAGGGATTTGGAAGGAAGGAGATCCATGAAAGGCAGATAGGAAAGTGAAAGAGGAGAGGGTCCGCCCGAAAGGTAAGGGACAAAAGGGAAAAACTGACCCAGCTCATGAATCCCTCGGGGTCGCCAACTCCCGAACTTACCAGCCGTGACCCCTGAGGGTGTAGCATTATCTAGGGTGCACCAGAAAAGGTGGGGCTACATACACCCTGCCTCCTTAAGGGCCTAGAGCACAAGGCAGGAGGTAAAAGGAAGAGAAATGAAATCCAGGGCAATTAGTGCACTGATAAGGTGTGGTGCACTCTTCCGCTTCGTGTGGTACCTTACCGCATGTCCCGCAGATTGCGGGGCTCGAGCATCGGGATAACATGTGCCCGAACTTCTGGCACTTATAACACCTCATTGGTGGAGGGATATAAGGCCGTACGTCACAACGGTAACTTGTAAACTTGACTTTCTCCGGGAGCACCGAAAGCTCAAAGGAAATAATGAAAGCACCAGTATCCACGATCTGACCATTGACCTTGCGCGTAATGCGCCGGACATCAGTCACGTGACGGTGCCGCATATCCTCCTTGAGCTCCTCGTCAGTGTTCAGAATCAGGTCCCGGTGGAAAATAACTCCTCGGACCAGATTCATGGACGTGTGCTTTTCCACTTTGACGGGAATTTCGGCAAAGTGGTCACATTGCAAAAGTTGTTCAACTTGCTCACCAGTCCTAGTCTTGAGCAACCGTTCCTCATCTTTTGTACCTTCTCAAGCTCACCATAGACACCTTCTATGTGGCGAGAAATCAAAATACTCTTTACCAGCTTGAAATCACCCCAATCTGTTCTGGTAGCTACCAGAAACTTGGGGGTGTTAGCACCCAGATTTTCACACACAGATTGTTCCCAGGGGGTTGATCCACGTAGGGAATCAAATGTTAAAGACTTGGGTGTAGGTCCACCCTGGTTGGGGATTTTTCTTTTTGAACCCATGGCCAGATCATCCTCCCCGAATGCCACCGACATCCGATCACGGGCTGTCACAGTAGGAGCTACCCAGCCAGGGCAAGGCCCGCCTAGCTTGGAAGGCATTGCCCGGGGGTCCGATGTTTTACAATGCCGTATCGGCATGTACCCCTTGGCATATACTGGATTTTACAGCTCAGACATTCGGCTGTGCGGGGACCTGCGTAGTCAGGCGGATACTACTGCACGGGTACATGGCACACCCACCTGTCGGCGCGGCCAAGACCGGGACAGGCTTTCGAGCGTAGTCGCAAGCGTAAGTGGTCCATCCCCTAACAGCACGCACATATAGAAATTTTGGTTGCCAGACCCTGAAAGCAGTAACGGAAAGAAGTGCGATATAACCTAATGAGTTATACCGCACGGGTGTATGTCTTTTAGAGCTGACTGTCAAACCCTCAAAAGGGGACCGTTCCGAGAAGCCCTTTTAGTCGCCTTTTACGACTGGCAGGGATTACCGTGGATGTATTCGCTTCCTCCCACCCACTGGGGGTCCAATTCACAAAACAACGCGGAGTCCTTAAGGTATAGCCAAGGTCGCCCCTTTGAGTCGCCTGTTACGACAGGCAGGGGATACCGTGGGTGTGATGATGATGATGATGATGATGATAATTGTTGTTTTAAGGGGCCAAACATCTAGGTTATCGGCCCCTAATGGTTTGGGTGATCGTGAAGATGAAAAAGAAAAGCGAACTTAAAACTAAAACTAACTACTAACCTACATACTAGAAGAAGAAATGGAAAACTAAAGGAGAATAAGGCAAATAAAGGACAGGAGGAAAAGAAACGCCCTCAATCCTCGAAGAAGGCGGATTGAGAACTTGGAAGGAAGGAAGGAGAGCCATGAAAGGCAGATAGGAAAGAGGAGAGGGTCCGCCCCAAAGGTAAGGGACAAAAGGGGAAAACGGACCCAGCTCATGAATCCCTCGGGGGCGCCAACTCCCGAACTCACCAGCCGTTAGCCCCTGAGGGTGTAGCATTATCTAGAGTGCACCAAAAGTGGTGGGGCTACATACACCCTGCCTCCTTGAGGGCCTTGGGCAGAAGGCAGGAGATAACATGAAAAGAAAAAGAAGGCTGACCCCTCGCAGTAGGAGGGATCAGAAAAGATGAGACAAGGGCCAATTAAGGCGGGAAAGGAAGAGACTCCCTAGGCCTCGGATACCCTAATACCGTCGGGGTCGGAAGGGAACAAGAGATGACCAAGTGAGTTCGACAGGAAAGAAGACAGAGAGGAGCCCGGCACAACTAAGTGGAAGCAATGCCGGACTCAGCTGGGGCCCCGTGGTCGCCAACCCACGCCCACTAGAAGTGAGCCCCTGGGGGAACCGTGGGTGTATTCTAAACCCCCCACCCACAGGGGGAACAAGTAAGTGGAAGCAATGCCGGACTCAGCTGGAGCCCCGTGGTCGCCAACCCACATCCCAATAGATGTGAGCCCCTGGGGGGACGGGAATCTTAAAGAGAAAAGTAAATATAATGAAAATAGGAGAGGAGAGGAGAGGGGGGAGGGGGGGGAGGGGAGGAGAGGAGAGGGGAGGGGGGAGGGGAGGGGAGAGAGGAGAAGGTCCACCCCAAAAGGGGAAAACGGACCCAGCTCAGGAATCCGTCGGGGTCGCCAACTCCCGAACTCACCAGCCGTGAGCCCCTGAGGGTGTAGCATTATCTACGGTGCACCAGAAGTGGTGGGGCTACATACACCCTGCCTCCTTAAGGGCCTTGAGCACAAGGCAGGAGGTAAAAGGAAAAGAAAAAGAAGGCTGAACCCTCACAGAAGGTGGGTATCAGAAAAGAGGAGAAAAGGGCCAATAAAGGCGGGAAAGTGAAAGACTCCCTAGGCCTCGGATAACCTAATACCGTCGGGGTCGGAAGAGAACAGGAGTTGACCAAGGGAGGTCGACAGGAAAGAAGACGGAGAGGAGCCTCTTAAAACAATAATGGAAAACAAAACTAGCGACAAAACAAAGGACAGTCGCCAGTTCAATTAACTGATAAACCCCACCAAAAGAAACAGGTTCTTCATACAAATTTAGGAAAACAGTGTTACATATTAAACCTTAAGCTAAAAACCTAATTTACGTTGACGCCACTGATAAATTGGTAGCAAGCAGTTAAATAAAAGAAAATAATTAAACAAATCGGAACCTTTAAATCTGCGCAAATTTCAGGCCCTTAAGAAATTCAAAATATATTAGACCATTGAAAATAACACCAAGAAAATTAAGGCTTGCTTTCTGTACCTGAAAACTAAAGTCTTTGTTCCCTAAGTGGGTCAACTGAATCACCACGCGACAATGATTCAACAAAATATAAGTATTAAAAACATAATGAATTTAAATAAAAATGTTCAAAATACGTAATGTATGATATCAGAAATTAATCAGTTAATTCCGAGAGTTTTTTTAACACCTCCTCGCTCGGCCGGGGCCGGAGCCCAGCCACAACGTCCACTTACTAATCAAGTCATTTTGCGAATGATGGAGCGTCACTTTGTCTCACAAGCAGTTCGCCCGCAAGAGCGGCCTGGCGCATGCGCGCAACTCACGTCGTGCTGCCGAAGTTAGGCAGTGGCAATTTTCGAACAAAATAAACAAGTGAAGACATAGAATGTTTCTGCAGGTTGGCCAACGCAATTTTCCATATAAGTCGCCTTTTAAATGTCCGAAAACACTCCAGTTCATATTTTCTGTTGGTATTTAAAGAGCGGGAAAGTTCCTTGTGCTAATTGGTCACATGATGATGATGATGATAATTGTTGTTTTAAGGGGCATAACATCGAGGTTATCGGCCCCTAATGATCTGGGTGATAGCGAAAATGATAATGAAATGGAAACCAGAACAAAATTATCTGAGACGGAAAATACGTACAAAAAGGAACTCAGATGGAAACAACTCACAATATGGTCTTACAAAAGGGAATTTAGAACGAAAAGTAGCAGAAAAATAATAGATTGAAAAAAGACCCACAAGACGTAGGCGAAATTCAAAATACGTACAAAATGCAATGTAGCGTCGAAATACTTACAAAATGCAACTGAAATTCAAAATACTTACAAAATGCAAATGAGATCGAAAATACGTACAAAATGCAATTGAGGTTCAAAATACTTACAAAATGCAATTGAAATTGAAAATACACGATGCAATTCGAATTGAAATATCCCAGTTCCAATCCAAATTATTCACAAAGTGCAATTGAAATTCAAAATACTTACAAAATGCAATTGAAGTTGAAAATGCTTACAAAATGTACGGTAGATTCAAACGACTATGTGGATTGACAATACTTACAAAATGCAATTTAGATTGAAAATACTTGACAAAATGTAATTTAGATTCAAAATACCCACAAAATGCAATTAAGAATCAAAATATGTGCAAAATGCCCACCAAACAAAATGCAATTTAGATTCAAAATTCGTGCGAAATGCAGTTTTGGTTGAAAATACTTACAAAATGCAATTGAAATTCAAAATTCTCACTAAAAGGCCCGGCTACCTGCATTGAAAGACTTACCAAAAAGCAATTTAGATTGTCAATCTTTTCAAAATGCAATTGAGGTTGAAAACAATCGCGAGATGTAATTTAGATCGAAAAAACTTACAAAATGCAACGTAAATCAAAAACGCCTTAAAAATCGCTAAAAGGGAATTTAGATACACGGTAAACCAAGTAACAAAAACAGTGCGGGAATCTTAAAGAGAAAAGGAAATAAAAGTAAAAGAGGAGAGGAGAGGAGAGGAGAGGAGAAAGTCCGCCCCAAAACAAGGGACAAAAGTGGAAAACGGACCCAGCTCAGGAATCCCTCGGGGTCGCCAACTCCCGAACTCACCAGCCGTGAGCCCCTGAGGGTGTAGCATTATCTAGGGTGCACCAGAAGTGGTGGGGCTACATACACCCTGCCTCCTTAAGGGCCTAGAGCACAAGGCATGAGGTAAAAGGAAGAGAAAAAGAAGGCCGACCCCTCGCAGAAGGAGGGTATCAGAAAAGATGAGACAAGGGCCAATTTAGGCGGGAAAGGAAGAGACTCCCTAGGCCTCGGATACCCTTATACCGTCGGGGTCAGAAGAGAACAAGAGTTGACCCAGTGAGGTCGACAGGAAAGAAGACAGAGAGGAGCCCGGCACAAGTAAGTGGAAGCAATGCCGGACTCAGCTGGGGCCCCGTGGTCGCCATCCCACGCCCACAACATGTGAGCCCCTGGGGGTTAATTGGTCACACGGCCACTGCACAGGTTTAAATTTGAATTAGCGTGAATTCAGGACATGAATGTTCATAAGTAATTACTTCAGCAGTCACTAATGGCAAATGGAAGTTCTATTGTCAACAGACATTATTGAGACAATGCAGTTTTTTTAGGAAGATTTCACTTTTGGACCTTTTGGGAATGTTTTATTTCTTCTTGGGGTCCATAATCATTTTAGTGACCACTGGGTCAGAAGCTGGGTTCAGGGTTTAAGTGACCCCTGGGTTTAGAACTGGGTCCAGAGTTTATTTCCCACAAGTAGGTCTGGCGAGAGTTCGGGCTGGGGTAAAGTGTGTGCAGATGCAATCGACACAACTACTATTACTACTAATACTACTACTACTACTACTACTACTACTACTAACTACAGACGTTTAATTAACTTACATACTAGAAGGAGAAATGGAAAACGAAAGGAGAAAGCTCAATAAAATTGAGTCATTCAGGTTTCTCACATACGGCCTTGTCTTGTCAAGCGATAGATACAGACTGCACAGTTGCTGAATGGTGGGATTTGAGGATGTATCTTAACCCTCGTCCCCACTTTGCATTACATTAAAAAAATAGTTTAATTATATTTTAGGGATGCGTTCTATTAACACACGAATTTCAATGTCATTCACTCCAGGTGTTTTGACGCCAAACTACAGCATCACAAACAGGCAAAATTTGAACATAAAATTCACACTTCGCGGATGTATGGACAATAATTGCTCAATTTCTTACCAACTGCAACTCGTTAGTAGTTAGCTTCTTAATATAAATTACAGCACATCATCCCATTTTCTTCACGTAAGCAGACTGCATCTCATGATTTACTAATTAAGCATCTTACTCACTAATGAGGGCGAGTTGCAGATATTGGCAATCCCAAGCACGGTAATCCTGTAATGACTGTGTCTGATATTTATTTCATGTTGGGAAAATGGAGACGCGTTGGTATGTTTCTGTAATTAAAGCTTTTTACTTAAGCAATTAATATGTGAAACTACGTGCACATTCATACCTGTGCTAATTGCAGCAATTATATGTTGTACCCAATTCCATAACTCTACGTGATCATACTTGCAGCTAATAAAGACCACCTGTTTTCACAGCTCAATAAAATAAATACTATAAAATTATATTGCGAAGATAATTTGTAATAATTTAAGTTTTATACGGAGCAGAGACCGTTCTGGTGATGATTATGATAATTGTTGTTCTAAGGGGCCTAACATCTAGGTTATCGGCCCCTGATGGTTTGGGTGATCGTGAAGATGACAAGTAGTTCCGTAAAGAACTATACAGCCTATTTTCATATATCCTACTTATGTTAATTGCCTCTATCTACATACAAAATTTCAGTTTGATTGCTGTAATTAATTCGTAGATATTGAGAACTGACTAAACATTTCGGATGGTTGCCATGTTGGATTTTATATATGTAGGTCCTAGAGTTATGTAGTGTTACATGAAGATGATTGTGTACGTGTAGCATTCAAACTTCAATCGCATGATTAGGACACGAGAAGTAACAAGGAGATATTAAAATTTCGCACAGCTGCCATCTTGTAGTTATGGAAACAATTGAAATAAATTAGATGCCAGTGGATTAACATTCGAATAAGGATTTACTGTACCAAGTTTCACTGTACTCGGTTGGTTAAATTGCGAGAAACGTCCATGTGAATATTAGTACTTTGCGTCGCCGCCATGTTGGATTTGTGATCACCAGGTTATTTAAAGTCCTGTAGGTGAACTTGAGTTCATAGCCCCTATGAACATAAAAAATTCAGTTTGATTGCTATAATAGATTCGTAGATATTCAGAGCCGTCTAAATATTTCGGATGGTCACCATGTTGGATTGTTTAATGTATAGGCCATAGAGTCATGTACCATTAAAGGAAAATTATTGCGTAGGTTCATTATTCAAACTTTCACATAGATCGCATGATTATGACACAAGAAATAAAAACTTAATTTTAAAATTCGCAAAGCCGCCATCTTGAGATCATGTAAACAATTGAACTAAATTAGATACCAGTGTATGAAAATGTGTACAAACATTTCCTGTAGCAGATTTCATTGCGGTTGGAACATTAAATCACGAGAAAGGTCTATCTAAAAATTTCAAATTCGCTTGGCCGCCATGTTCGTTTTGTAGTCAACCGGTATTTGAAAGTCTTATAGATGAACATCCAGTATTGCCCTTTATCTCCGTACAAAATTTCAGGGTGATACCGCTAATAGTTTCAGAGATATAGAATGCCGGTGAAATATTTAGCACATCCGCCATCTTGTGCTTATGTAAACAATTGAACCAAGTTAGATGTCGGTGCATTACAATGTGTATAAACAAATACTGTATCAAGTTTTATTGCGTTTGGTTGGTTAAATCGCGAGAAACGTCTATTTAAAAGTCGCAAATTCGCTTGGCCGCCATGTTGGTTTGGTAGTTATCAGTTTTTTAAAGTCACATAGGTGAAATTCTAGTAGTTCCCTTTATCAGCGTAAAAAAATCCATGGTGATATCGGGAATAGTTTCGGAGATATTGAACGCTGGTGAAATGTTTCGCACAGCCGCCATGTTGGATTGGTGAGACGTAACAAAATTTGAAGGGCACGGTCGGGGTCGTTCGGAATAGTGCTATGAACCTACCGAGTTTCATTGAAATCGTTCCAGCCGTTTAGAATTTATTATGGACACACACACACACACACACACACGGACAAAAGGTGATCCCATAAGCCTATTTTTTTCATAATTGAAAATAGGCTAAAAATGAAATGCAAACTTTAAACTAAAACTAACTACTAACCTACATACTAGAAGAAGAAATGGAAAAATAAAGGAGAATAAGGCAAATAAAAGGACAGAAGGAACAGAAATGCCCTCTACCCTCGGTGAAGGCGGATTGAGGGACTTGGAAGGAAGGAGAGCCATGAAAGGCAGATAGGAAAGTGATAGAGGAGAGGATCCGCCCCAAAGCTAAGGGACAAAAGGGGAAAACGGACCCAGCTCAGGAATCCCTCGGGGTCGCCAACTCCCGAACTCACCAGCTGTGAGCCCATAAGGGTGTAGCATTATCTAAGGTGCACCAGAAGTGGTGGGGCTACATACACCCTGCCTCCTTAAGGGCCTTGAGCACAAGGCAGGAGGTAAAAGGAAAAGAAAAAGAAGGCTTACCCCTCACAGAAGGAGGGTATCAGGAAAGATGAGACAAGGGCCAATTAAGGCGGGAAAGTGAAAGACTCCCTTGGCCTCGGATAACCTAATACCGTCGGGGTCGTAAGAGAACAAGAGTTGACCAAGGGAGGTCGACAGAAAAGAAGACAGAGAGGAGCCCGGCACAAGTAAGTGGAAGCAATGCCAGACTCAGCTGGGGTCCCGTGGTCACCAACCCACGTCCCACTAGATGTGAGCCCCTGGGGGGAAAACAAAAGACAGGAGGAAAAGAAATGGCCTCAATCCACGAAGAACTAGGATTAAGTGACTTGGAAGGAAGGAGAGCCATGAAAGGCAGATAGGAAAGGGTAAGATGATGATGATGATGATGATGATAATTGTTGTTTTAAGGGGCCTAACATCGAGGTTATCGGCCCCTAATGATCTGGGTGATAGCGAAAATTATAATGAAATGGAAACCAGAACGAAAATTATGTGAGACGGAAAATACGTCAAAAAAGGAACTCAGTGGGAAACAACTCACAATATGGTCTTACAAAAGGGAATTTAGAACGAAAAGATTCACAAAAACAATAGATTAAAAAAGACCCACAAAACGTAGGCTAGATTCAAAATACGTACAAAATGCAATGTAGCGTCGAAATACTTACAAAATGCAACTGAAATACAAAATACCTACAAAATGCAAATGAGATCGAAAATACGTACAAAATGCAATTGAGGTTCAAAATACTTACAAAATTCAATTGAAATTGAAAATACACAATGCAATTCAGATTGAAATATCCCAGTTCCAATCCAAATTATTCACAAAGTGCAATTGAAATTCAAAATACTTACAAAAGGCATTTGAAATTCAAAATACTCACAAAGGTCCCTCCACCATATTGAAGAAAGGGAAAGAGGAGGGAGCCCGCCCCAAAATCAGTAGAAAAGGGGGAAAACGGACGCAGCACAGGAATCCCTCGGGGAATCCCGAACTTACCAGCCGTGAGCCCTTGAGGATGAAGCACTATCCAGACTGCACCAAAGTGGTGGGGCTACGCACACACTGCCTCCTTCAGGGCCTGGAGCAGAAGGCAAGAGATATCATGAAAGGAAAAAGAAGGCTGAACCCTCGAAAAATGAGGGTATCAGGAAAGATGAGACAAAGGCCAATTAGGGCGGGAAACCGAAAAACTCCCTACGCCTTGATTCCCCAATACCGTCGGTGTCGGAAGAGAACATGTGTTGATCAAGGAAGGTCGACAGGAAAGATAACTGAAAGGAGCCCGACACAAGTGGAAGCAATGCCAGACTCTGTTGTGGTCCCGTGGTCCCCAACCCACGTCCCAGGGAGGGATACAGTATTGTATCGACATCGTGATAATGAGTTGTTTTAAGGGAGCTAACATCTTTAATATCGGATCATTTATACAGGGTGATTCTTTAGCTGGAGCAGGGCTGGCGGCTGGCTGCTGGGCGGGCGCGCCTTCCGCAAGCCAACAGAGCACGGTCCGCGGATTGCACGCAGGTGGCAATCGTAACAAGGCACATTAATTAATGGTAAATTCACCAGCAAATCATAATGAAAGAACTTACCTTTTCACAGAAGATGCTGAGAGTGTTTTCCTTCAGCTGACAGACAGACGTTGTACAGTGTAAATAAGTTAGCGTTTACACGTTTTAATTCCCTTCTGCTGTGAGGGATATCGGCTGCCTTATATTGTTGTCCAGATCCACTAGAGTATGGGTAATTGATCTGTACACTTTATATATTAAATTACCCCACAATTAAACATCAAACCAGCTTAGGTCCATGCTTCGATTATTTACAGTAATCACGCAGTGGGGTACTGGAGTAGTTACATAATGTAATGATGTAACTTCCAAAGTTACTGGCTGTCAGGTGAAGGAAAACATTCTCAGCATCTTCTGTGAAAAGGTAAGTTCTAACCATTAACTGGTGACGTGAGGTCATCCAAATTCCCAAGAAATAAATAAAAACAACTAAGCTTCTTTAATTAAATCTTGCAAGAAGCTGTTGTTTATGTTACCTTCTTATCTGTGCGCTGACACTATACAACCTCGTAGATGAAAGTTTAGTGACTTAATGACTTTAATGACCCTGGTTGCTTGCCTCCACGCAACCTTGCGGCCGGAGCTCGGTTGGCAGGCGGAAGGCGCGACCACCCGGCAGCCAGCCGTTCGGCGTCGGCCCCGCCCCAGCACAAGAATCCCACTGTACTACTAAACGACTGACTGCAGTCGCTGGTGACAGTTACTGCCGGATTCAAAACATCGGTTACTTTTTATGCGATAACGGCGAGGTCACCAGTTCCATCATAGAATATAGAGAGAGTTAGCCTACATGATACATCAAATAAAATTAATAGTGATCCATGGCAAGCGCATCCTTCTCGTATACAGAGTGTTGTGGAGGCGGTGATTGTTGTTTTAAGGGACATACAGTAACGTCTAGGTCATCTGCCCCAAATGGCATGGGAGATAGTGAAAATGAACTCTACTACTAGTGGTGTAACTACTGACATGTCTAAATACTAGAAGAAGAAATGGACAAACAAGATGTTCAGGAAAGAACATTATAGCCTACTTTCTCCTAAATGTATGGGCATAGTTATAACTCTGTCCTTATCACCACCCAATTTCTTCCTATTCGAAGTGCAAATTGGCCCACAGGATTTGAGCAGTGGCGTTCAAACCATAGTTTATAATTTACCCCAGCATTTCGCAATTTCATCAGCAAACACTCCAAACAATGTGGGTATTCATTATATTAACACCGACTACTTACAATAATTGAAACTTCGTTGCTCTAATAAGGCCCATCCACAATGCGCAGTCAGCAGTCCGTAGTTGGTAGTTCTCAGTCGGCAGTCGCAATCGATCCCGTGTATACTAGAGCACTGCCATCGTAATGTCCAGGCCGCAAGGTTCCTGTAGTGACGTCACGCTTAGGGTCGGTACAGCTGCCGCAACAAGTCAGACTGCTCCTTTCACACGCAGTCACTCCAAAGCGAATATCAACTCATATTTATAGGAAAATGTTAATACTATTTGGAGTTCACTGGCAGTTAGATAAATTACCACTAAATAGGCCTAATTATTGCTCCACTAGTTCGAATCCTGCCGTTGTAGCGGGCATTTTACGAGTGAACAAAATAGTACATCGTCTGTGAACTTACTAGGACGTTGACGCAACCTGACAGGGAAAAATTGCAGCATTTTGACGTCCTATAAATGTTATATCAGTAAAAAGAGGCATTGAATCAGTTACTCAAGATGTTTCACAACGTCGATAAATCGCTTATGGCTAAACTCGGGATTGAAGGAAGGAAATATTCGAATATTTCAATACACAAAACAATTTTCAGGAACAGTTTGTTAATAAAATAAATCTACGTACCCACAGAAACAATACATAGACAGGTACACTTTTCTGTGCCTACTGCCAGAAAATCCCTCGAACTGAGCTTAAGTTATAACATTCGAGAAAACTACAGAATCTCTCTTGCAAGGGTAAGATACCAAATTATGTTCATCTCTAATTCTGTATTTTATTTTCCTTTCTTTTAGATAACGAACCCGCCACCCCTTACTGCCTTCTTGAACACTCTTCCCCCAAAAATAATTATATACGGTAGCAACAGAAATATTCATTTCTAGACTACCTCACACCTCTTCTTGCCTAGAACCCCTCAATATAGCACTGCCTTGGGTTTTTGTGGGTATCTACTCACATAACGTAACGGCGGTGCTTTTGAGGAACCAACCAGCCTTCGGGCTGACTACCTAACAGACAGACCTTGTTTATCAGAAATAAATCAACAGAGAAGGTAACTTCCTTTCTGGTTCTCATGCACGAATACTGCAAGTATCCATACTCACCAGTAAAACAGAATAACATTACAAAAATACAAGCTATTCACTTCTGGACTTGCATGAGAAAAAAGGCTAAGTAAGAAATCTGCCATTCTTGACAGTCAGTAAAACAAAGTTACGAAAATTATTCCTCCTCTCTAACAATGCCAGCAAAATCCAGATATAAAAATATACTTTTGAATTTTTGAATGATGATGATGATGATGATGATAATTGTTGTTTTAAGAGGCCTAACATCTAGGTTATCGGCCCCTAATGATCTGGGTGATAGCAAAAATGATAATGAAACGGAAACCAGAACGAAAATTAAATGAGACGGAAAATACTTACAAAAAGGAACTCAGATTGAAACAACTCACAAAATGTTCTTACAAAAGGGAATTTAGAACGAAAAGATTCACAAAAGGAATAGATTGAAAAAGACCCACAAAACGTATGCTAGATTCAAAATACGTACAAAATACAATGTAGCGTCGAAATACTTACAAAATGGAACTGAAATTCAAAATACTTACAAAATGCAAATGAGATCGAAAATACGTACAAAATGCAATTGAGGTTCAAAATACTTACAAAATGCAATTGAAATTGAAAATACACCATGCAATTCAGATTGAAATATCACAGTTACAATCCAAATTATTCACAAAGTGCAATTGAAATTCAAAATACTTACAAAATGCAATTGAAATTGAAAATGCTTACAAAATGTACGGTAGATTCAAACGACTCATGTGGATTGACAATACTCACAAAATGCAATTTAGATTGAAAATACTTGACAAAATGTAATTTAGATTCAAAAATACCCACAAAATGCAATTAAGAATCAAAATATGTGCAAAATGCCCACCAAACAAAATGCAATTGGGATTCAAAATTCGTGCGAAATGCGGTTTTGGTTGAAAATACTTACAAAATGCAATTGAAATTCAAAATTCTCACTAAAAGGCCCGGCTACCTGCATTGAAAGACTTACCAAAAAGCAATTTAGATTGTCAATCTTTACAAAATGCAATTGAAGTTGAAAACAATCGCGAGATGTAATTTAGATCGAAAAAACTTTCAAAATGCAACGTAGATTAAAAAGACCTTTAAAAAATCGCTAAAAGGGAATTTAGATACACGGTGAACCAAGTTACAAAAACAGTGCGGGAATCTTAAAGAAAAATGGAAATATAATGAAAAGAGGAGAGGAGAGGAGAGGGGAGAGGGTCCGCCCCAAAGGTAAGGGACAAAACGGGAAAACGGACCCAGCTCAGGAATTCCTCGGGGTCGCCAACTCCCGAACTCACCAGCCGTGAGCCCCTGAGGGTGTAGCATTATCTAGGGTGCACCAAAAGTGGTGGGGCTACATACACCCGGCCTCCTTGAGGGCCTTAAGCAGAAGGCAGGAGATAACATGAAAAGAAAAAGAAGGCTGACCCCTCGCAGAAGGAGGGAATCAGAAAAGGAGAGGCAAGGGCCAATTAAGGCGGGAAAGGAAGAGACTCCCTAGGCCTCGGATACCCTAATACCGTCGGGGTCGGAAGAGAACAAGAGTTGACCAAGTGAGGTCGACAGGAAAGAAGACAGAGAGGAGCCCGGCACAAGTAAGTGGAAGCAATGCCGGACTCAGCTGGGGCCCCGTGGTCGCCAACCCACGCCCACTAGAAGTGAGCCCCTGGGGGCCCGCGGAAGAATGAAGCAGGAGAAGTAGTGAAGGAAGAGAAAAAGAAACGGCTGGAGAAATGGACAGAAATGATGGAGGAGGACTGTGATGGCAGTAAGGAAGTGTTTTATGGAATGATAAAGTTAAAGAGAAGAGATACAGGGGAAAATGTCAGAATGGTGGACAGGAATGGAAAGGAGGTTGAAAATATGGAAGAAGTAAAGGTTATCTGGAGAGAATACTTCAAGGAACTCCTAAATCCAACTGAAAACATGATGATGATGATAATTGTTGTTTTAAGGGGCCTAACATCTAGGCTATCGGCCCCTGATGGTTTGGGTGATCATGAAGATAAAAATGAAAAGCGAACTTAAAACTAAAACTAACTACTAACCCACACACTAGAATAAGAAATGGAAAACTAAAGGAGAATAAGGCAAATAAAAGGACAGAAGGAAAAGAAACGCCCTCAACCCTCGGAGAAGGCGGATTGAGGGACTTGGAAGGAAGGAGAGCCATGAAAGGCATATAGGAAAGTTAAAGAGGAGAGGTTCCGCCCCCAAGGTAAGGGACAAAAGGGGAAAACGGACCCAGCTCAGGAATCCCTCGGGGTCGCCAACTCCCGAACTCACCAGCCGTGAGCCCCTGAGGGTGTAGCATTATCTAGGGTGCACCAGAAGTGGTGGGGCTACATACACCCTGCCTCCTTAAGGGCCTAGGGCACAAGGCAGGAGGTAAAAGGAAGAGAAAAAGAAGGCTGACCCCTCGCAGAAGGAGGGTATCAGAAAAGATGAGACAAGGGCCAATTAAGGCGGGAAAGGAAGAGACTCCCTAGGCCTCGGATACCCTAATACCGTCGGGGTCAGAAGAGAACAAGAGTTGACCAAGTGAGGTCGACAGGAAAGAAGACAGAGAGGAGCCCGGCACAAGTAAGTGGAAGCAATGCCGGACTCAGCTGGGGCCCCGTGGTCGCCAACCCACGCCCACAAGATGTGAGCCCCTGTGGGAAAGGAAGAAACAGACAGTGACAAAGACATTTCAGAGAAGGAATTGACATGGAAAGAAGTGGAGGAAGCATTAACGAAGATGAAAGGGGGAAAGGCACCGGGAATAGACGAAGTGAGTGTAGAGATGGTGAGAGCAGCAGGGGTGATGGGAACACAGTGGCTCTTACGAGTAATGAAAGTGATATGGAAGGAGAAGAAAATACCAGAAGACTGGAAAAGAGGGATAATAATACCATATTTAAAAAGGGAAGTAGGAAGGAATGCAAGAACTACAGGGGAATTACACTCATGTGCCACTGCGCCAAAATATTTGAGAAGGTACTGGAGAGAAGAATTCGGACAGAAGTTGAAGATGGGCTGAGGGAAGAACAGTATGGAATCAGGCCTTGAAGGTCAACAGTTGACCTCATCTTTGCTGTAAGACAGCTACAAGAACACCATTATGAATATGGGAAAGATCTGGTGATGACCTTCTTGGATATTGAGAAAGCATATGATAGTATTAATAGACACAATGTATGGGTAGCAATTGATTGATTGATTGAGTGATTGATTGATTGTATTTTCACGGCTACACTTGGAGCTTAAGAGCTCCTTTACAGTAGCGCCCTACATAAAATAAGATTAGGGCGTATAAAAATACAACATTTCACTTACATTCACAATATAAATAATCATAGTCTAACAATTGTAGTAACAAAAATATAGTAACAATACAATAATAATAATACTAATGATAATGGAAAAATTATATACAAAAGAGTGAGAGTGCATACAGACTATCAGCCCGAAAAACAAACACCAAATACTGTACAAGAAAAGCTATTAAAGTAGACAGGTTGTCAGCTATTGTCCTTGTGTTATAATTGAACTTTAAAAAAAAGTATTTTAACATAATACAGTAATCAAATGTGAGAGGTATACTACTCCAAGAAGCAAGATGAAAGATGTCTCTTGAAAGCTGCAGTGCTTGCAATGTTGACGAACTTCTATAAATCGAAGGTGTTGAAGAGGCGTGAGGCGGTGCAAACAAAAGATTTATTGAACTTCATGGTACGGTGTATAGGAATCTGGAGTGTTATTTTTGTGTAGACGGTAGACGGCAGTCGGCAGTCGGTAGACGGAAATCGACAGTCGAGAATTTTATCCTCGACTGCCAACTACCCGACTGCAGCAATGTAATAGCCAATCAGAGCACATCAGAGCATGAGAGCAAAATCAGTGACCTAGGAGACAGTGGCAAGAGTGAAAGCAATGCACGAGGGAATCAAAAGCTGTGTAAAGGTGGGAAGAGAGAGAACTGAATGGTTTCAACTGGAGAGTGGTCTAAAACACGGAAGTGCCCTCTCACCCGTTTTATGTATAGTGCTGATGGATGAAATCATACGAAAAGTGGAAAATAGCATTGGGGAAAGTAAAATGAAGGCAATGTTGTTTGCTGATGACCTTCTGGTATGGGGAGAGGATGAGGAAGAAGTACAAGAGCAATTAGATGAGCGGGAGAAGGTAGTGTTATCATATGGGATGAAGTTCTCAGCACAAAAGAGTGAAGTGGTCATCACAACGAGGAGGAAGAACAGACTGGATATGGGCATAACACTTGGAGGGCAGCAGTTGCAGAAAGTAGAATGCTTCAAGTTCTTGGGAAGCATAATTGAAGAAAATAGGAGGCAATAGTATGCATATAAATGAAAGGGGAAGGTGCGCAGATGGATTTTTCAAGAGTGTTAGGGGGATGATATGGAATAAAGATGTACCACAAAAATGTAAAGGAATCATCTACAAGACCTACTTTGTGCCAATTTTGACATATGGTTCAGAAACATGGGTGATGAAGGAAAGGGACAAGAATAAAATACGAGCAGTGGATATGAAGTTCCAGAGGAGTAGGGTAGGAGTGACAAGAATGGACAGAGTAAGGAATGAGAGAGTCAGAGAGACGGTAAGAGAGGAACCATTGCAAAATAGAATAGAGCGATCTAGTCTACAATGGTATGGACATGTGAGGAGGATGCGTGAGGAGAGGATACCGAAGAAGATGTTTGGAATGGAAATGAAGGGAAGGAGGCCAAGGGTAAGACCAAGGGACAGATGGACAAAAGGAGTTAAGAACAGTGTGGAGGAAAGAGGAGTGTGCTGGGACACAGTGAAAGACGAGAGATGGTGGATGGACAGGAAACGATGGAGAGGCTTATGTTCGAAGCAGACCCGACCAGCGGTCGGAAACTGCTCAAGATGATGATGATGATGATGATGATGATGATGATGATGATGATGATGAAGTATAAAAACAGTCTGTCCCCCTTGGCCTCCTGTCAGAAAAATAAGGTTCAAGAAGCACTTGTTCGCATAAAATTGTATGTACCAATTCACTGCGGTATTACTTGACCACCAGAAAAATGTATGGTATAAGGTCCAAAAATCAAGGCTACTTAACAGAGGAACTTCTCTGAATTAAACCACTACTTCAGTAAGAAAACAAAACAAATCTCACCCTATTCCAGATAAAAGAAATTAAAAAACATAACATTTTTGTTATACACTACTAGAAAAAGAATGAAAACCTACTGCCTCCATAGCACTTTCTCGATTGAATATCTTAACAAATGTATAAAGTATGGAACCATTTAGAATATCCTAATCTATGTGCCATAATTTCAGTAAGTATTAAGCTACTGTTGTGATACCAGCACTAGATGTTAACCTCTTATGGTGTAAGCTACAGTACAGAAAAATTAATAACTAATGTAGCCCCGTACCAAGTTAGGTGTGAACGATAATCTAATGAGATTCAACTTACAATATTATTTAAAGGTTATCACACTAAAAAATCTCTCTCCTAAAATGTAGACCTATGTATATATGATCTCAAGGGAATCTATCTGTCTCTGTGCATAAGGAATAAACGAATGGCACTGTAGGATTACTCCTAGCAGTCGTTAAGACTGGGTTCACTAAGTGGCTGTGGTTAGCTCCTGAATAGTACAACTGAAGGCTGGTAGATGTTACTCCAGTGGAGAATGTTGTTTTAATTAAAAATATATATTTTCCATTGCAAGAAGCACCATATAACGCTTTATTTTATAACGTCTCAGTACTCAAGAAACAATAAAAAAAACTCTGATAGGATTTTAACCCCCGCAATCCAGGTGAGCGACGGAAACCCTAACCACACAGCCAATCGTACACTCACAACTTACGCGTTATTAATCAAATACATACAACGTATTAGCAAATAATCACTTTGGCTGAACGATTTCTTCACTGGAGTATATTTCAAACCGAGTTCATTTAATATTAAGTTCATATAATTTTTATCAGTAGGTTATAGTGCATGCAACATACTGAAATTAGTAAAATATTGGTCAGAACGAGAGATCAGCTGCCATCTTGTCCAATAACCGATTTTAAGTCACTTCTAGACTATAACATTACAATATAAACTTTTAATTTCGAACGAACCACGCCGTTTAGAACAGATTAAACGATTCTTGGTTCGATAATCGGAACTGGTGGGTCCCATGTTATGGATTATTAAGTTTGCATAATTCACACGGCCGCCTCCCTGAAATGGTACGTTTGATGACCTTGTAGTTTGGGCACAATACGCGTCCCATATGAAGGTATGTTGTTACCGAATTTGGTAAAGATCCGATGATTAGTTTGGTCGTAATCCATTATTAAGTTTATACCATTTGAGTGGCCGCCATTACGTTTTGGTAAAGATGGCGTCAATATAAAACATGACACTGAGTGCTCTTTGCCAGTGCTACCTCTGTACCAAATTTCTTTCAATTCGGTTTCACCGTGTTCGAATTCATAAGGGGGGGGCAGACATTCAGAGTACACACACTCACACACACACACAATTGTTTTGGCCCTGTGTTGATCTCATAAGTCTACTTTCGTTTTTTGCAAAAATCGAAAGTAGGCTAAAAATATCGGAACAAGGGAAATTAAAGACAGGTGATAGAAAACTATATACTGTACAACACAAAATAATATATGATGTGTTAAATAACCCGGATCTGATGATGTTCGCTTGAGGAACGAAACATTTCACCCTGTAATTATTTGTAGCCTACTTTTCACATTTTGCAAAAATGAGGAAAAAGTAGACTTATGAGATCGGGCAAATGTGTGTCAGTCTGTCTGTCTGGCTGTGTGTGTGTGTCCCCCCACCAACTCCTAAACGGCTGCAGCAATCGAAACAAAATTTGGTAGGAATAAATATCTATACCTGAATATCTCACGACCATATTTGAAAATTATCTCAGTGCTACCAACTGTTGAAAAATCGCAATTGAAATTTGAGCTCCATGTTGGATATCCTGGAAGGTATGAATGGGAGCTATTTCAAATTTGGCACACGTATAGATAATAATACTGCAATTTAATTTGCAGGAGGCCATACGTGGCAGTGTTGCCAAAATGATTATAAGCCTGCTGATAAGTCCAAATTTTAAATGAATATAAGTTCTACACTATCAATTGGATTTCAACCAAATTTCGTATGTGCTATATGTACATAAACAGATATGATTGAGCATATTCTTAAGAGCCACCAGGGCTGCCAACTGTTAATAAATGCTCTCAATTTCTTTAAATCCAAATGCCCATATATCAGAAAAGTATTCTAGCCGACAGCTTTAAACTATGCACACGTATAGTACCTGACATTCTATATTAATTGGAAGTGACTTATGTACGTCAGTGCTACCAACATGATTCTATGCCTGCTGAGAGATCCAACTTTAAATACATGTAACTTCTATACTATCATTTGGATTTTAACCAAATTTCGTGTGTGCTATGTGTACCATAACAGATATGACTATGCCGATTCTTAAGAGTAACCAGGGCTGCCAACTGTTAATAAATACTGTCTCTATTTCTGTTACCAAAATATCGGAAAGTATGTAAGCTAATAGCTCTAAACTTTGCACACGTATAGTACCTGGCATTCTAGATTAATTTGGAGTAACTAATATACGTCAGTGCTGCCAACATGATTCTAAGCCTGCTGATAGGTTCAATTTTAAAATGCATGTAACTTCTAAGCTAACTAATGGATTTCAGTCAAATTTGGCACAGCAATAGATCATATTATTTCAGATAATTTCTGACCAATACATGCATTACATTGTTGCCAACATGATTTTACGCGCGCTGTTAGGTCCAATGTTTAACTGCATGTAACGTCCATGCTATCCATTGGACTTCAACCAAATTTTGTATTCTGTACCTTAAGAGATGGAACTAAGAATATATTCAGTCACCAGGGCTGCCAACTGTAGTTCTCTATTAGGCTACATTATGCCAGTTATACAGTATTTCGAACTACTTAGAAATTTCGATATTACCAGCTTAATTTTGTAATTATTCTAAATAGATCTATATAGATTAATCATGAATCTTAAATTTTAAGAAAAGTAGACTCTTTAGTTCGTCACGGAACTTCTTGTTAAGTACTGAAATGTACAATTTGTTAAATGTTTATTTTATTTCAGGTACGGTACTTGAGGAAAATATATTAATTTTAATTATCCAAGATTATTATGGACATCGTGTTCTTGGGTGTGTGTAGAACTTGTCTGATAACCTATGTTATCGTGGTGTAGCCTATGTAGCAGTGTGTATATTTCTAAATGTGAAGGAAGCGGCTGTAACCTTAAGTTAGGAACCATCCCGGCATTCGCATTGAGTAGAAGTGGGGAAACCACGGAAAACCATTTCCACGATAGCAGAGGTAGGAATCTCAGTTTTGCTTCATGAGGCCCTCAGACCAGAATAATTAAATTTCTCGGCAGGGCCGGAAATCGAACCTTGATCTCCAGGGCGACAACCAAGAATGCTAGCCACTACATCAGGAAGTGGACTGCATAGATTCAAAAAGGAACAGTGGCGAAATGATGATGATGATGATGATGATGATGATGATGATAATTGTTGTTTTAAGGGGCCTAACATCTAGGTTATCGGCCCCTGATGGTTTGGGTGATCGTGAAGATGAAAATGAAAAGCGAACTCAAAACTAAAACTAACTAGTAGCCTACATACTAGAAGAAGAAAAGGAAAACAAAAGGAGAATAAGGCAAATAAAGGACAGGAGAAAAAGAAAAATGCCCTCAACCCTCGAAAAATGTGGATTGAGGGACTTGGAAGGAAGGAGGGCCCGAAAGGGAGATAGGAAAGTGAAATGGGGAGGGCGTCCGCCCCAGAGGTAATGGATAAAAGGGGGCAAACCGGACCCAGCTCAGGAATCCCTCGGGGTCGCTAACTTCCGAACTCACCAGCCGTGAGCCCCTGAGGCTGTAGCAATATCCAGGGTGCACCAGAAGTGGTGGGGCTACATACACCCTGCCTCCTTGAGGGCCTTGTGCACAAGGCAGGAGATAACATGAAATGAAAAAGAAGGCTGACTCCTCGCAGAAGGAGGGTATCAGAAAATATGAGACAAGGGTCAATTAAGGCGGGAAAGGAAGAGACTCCCTAGGCCTCGGATACCCTAATACCGTCGGGGTCAGAAGAGAACAAGCGTTGACCAAGTGAGGTCGACAGGAAAGAAGACAGAGAGGAGCCCGGCACAAGTAAGTGGAAGCAATGCCGGACTCAGCTGGGGCCCCGTGGTCGCCAACCCACGACCACAAGATGTGAGCCCCTGGGGGGAGTTGCGAAATGGCCTCGTAAGTTACCTATTAGGTTATGCGTGGAAAGGTAATACTACGAGCTGACCATGATGTTCGTGATGAAATTTCTAGCGAGAATTATTAGAAAATATTGCTCAGGGATGAGATAATTAACAGCACATTTACACATGGTAGAACAATGGGCAGGGCAGGTCAGATGGGCTCGTAAGTTAAGTAGTTCCACTGACCAGGTGTTCGCGTGTTCAGGACAATGGATTTACTACGATCAGGTCAAAAAACAACCCATAATTAACAATGAAGTTTACGTCATTAGTATAAGTATTAAAGTAATAATTTACCACCAATTAAACCTCGCCAAGAAACTTCTGATTCATCCTCAAGTCACCAAATTTATTTTGATGATGATGATGATTTTTGTTTTAAGGGGCCTAACGTCTAGGTTATCGAACCTTTATAGTTTGGGTGATAGTATTAGTTATAGTTTTCATTACATTTTCATCTTTCACTAACTACACACTTACAATACATACTAGAAGAAGAAATGATAAAACAAATAAAGAATAAGGCAAATAATGGACAGGAGGAAAAGAAATGCCCTCAACCCTCGAAGAGTGAGTATTGAGGGAGTTGGAAGAAAGGAGGGCCATGAAGGGCAAATAGGAAAGGGAAAGAGGAGAGGGTCCGCCCCACAGGTAATGGAAAAGGGGGGGGGGAAGCGGAACCAGGTCGGAAATCCCTCGGGGTCGCCAACTCCTGAACTTGAGGGTGTAACACTATCGAGGGTGCACCAGAAGTGGTGGGGCTCCATACACTAATTAAAACAAAGCATTGCGATGGCCCAAGCGGGTGTTGACGCAATGTGATTTCTGCCCAGTGCTCTGAATGTCAACGTGAAGAAATTCAAGTGCGGGTAAACGACGGGAGTAACTATGACTCTCTTAACTCCGACTGTACATCAAACATCATGGATACAAGCCCAGAAGCATGAAGTAATTAACGAAGATGATGATGATGATAATTGTTGTTTTAAGGGGCCTAACATCTAGGCTATCGGCCCCTGATGGTTTGGGTGATCGTGAAGATGAAAATGAAATGTAAACTTAAAACTAAAACTAACTACCAACTTACATACTAGAAGAAGAAATGGAAAACTAAAGGAGAATGAGGCAAATAAAGGACAGGAGGAAAAGAAATGCCCTCAACCCTCGAAGAAGGCGGATTGAGGGACTTGGAAGGAAGGAGAGCCATGAAAGGCAGATAGGAAAGTGAAAGAGGAGAGGGTCCGCCCCGAAGGTAAGGGACAAAAGGGGAAAACGGACCCAGCTCAGGAATCCCTCGGGGTCGCCAACTCCCGAACTCACCAGCCGTGAGCCCCTGAGGGTGTAGCATTATCTAGGGTGCACCAGAAGTAGTGGGGCTAAATACACCCTGCCTCCTTAAGGGCCTAGAGCACAAGGCAGGAGGTAAAAGGAAGAGAAAAAGAAGGCTGACCTCTCTCAGAAGGAGGGTATCAGGAAAGATGAGACAAGGGCCAATTAAGGCGGGAAAGGAAGAGACTCCCTAGGCCTCGGATACCCTAATACCGTCGGGGTCAGAAGAGAACAAGAGTTGACCAAGTGAGGTCGACAGGAAAGAAGACAGAGAGGAGCCCGGCACAAGTAAGTGGAAGCAATGCCAGATTCAGCTGGGGCCCCGTGGTCTCCAACCCACGCCCACTAGAAGTGAGCCCCTGGGGGAAATTAACGAAGAAAGAGAGAGGATGTACATAAGACAGTGCCATCTGTGACGGGTCGGCCCAAGTGCTAGTAACTGAGATGGCTTAACATAGATACTCACAGGGAATCAAATCATGAATAATAGTAAAGGGGAGCTCTGGGGGATTGAGTACCTGGAGTAACCTTACCTTCCACCGCGCTATTTTAAAATTCATGATCCCTATCAAAGGGATTTGGTGTCAGGTTGGGGTTAAGAGGATCCTTCCTCTCTCGTCGCTGGAATCCATTGGCTAGCCTACCACTACGTCCACCCCTTCAGCAAGGGTACGTTGCCGCCGGGAAAAGGTCCAAATCTACGATCGCTGGGACCGAGCTAACAGTGGAGGTGAAGGCCTGTCCTTGGGTCGCAAGTGGCAGCCCCACCGCAAGGACTTACCCCGTCCGAATTTGAAGGATTCTTCGGGGGACATACATCGCTTTGCTAAACGTACAGAGATGCCTCGGCTTTCTGATCCGATACCATGTCCCGGATCAGATCGACCATTAGGGAGACATGGCAACGACATTGACAACACCCCAACAGGGAAAGATGGCAAAAAATGGAAGCCGAGCAAATAATACTGATTACATGGGAACCGAGAACCTGCTTTGCCTGCAACAACTGGTTCACAAGAGCTAAAGATCTAGTAGCTCACTCCGAGGATAACCATCCTGAGACTAAACTGATCTATAAATGTAAGGAATGCTCCAACACATACAAGAAATTACATGGTGCAGTTGTACATCAATCAAAATGCAAAGGAGGGACTGAAATCCAACCGGTCACATGTAAGATATGTGGTAAGGGATTCCAAACGGAAAGATGTCTGAGATTGCATACGAACCACGAACATCCAAAAGAGAGAAACGAAGAGAGATTGGCAAAAGGTAAAGGAAAAGAGAAGAATGAATCACCCCGAAGATCTACAGTCTGGACTGAAAAAGAAGATGAGATCTTAATCCAAAAATATCAGGAATTCACAAAGACAGGGAAATTACAAGGCTACTCAAAGTACATGGCTGAGAGCCTTCCCACTAAAACAGATCGACAGGTCAGAGACAGGACCCTTACCTTAAAAAGGTAAGAAGTATTGAAGAAGATGCCAGCAGAATCCGAGCACCTTTACATAAACCCTTCAACAGAAGAAAAACCTCAAGCAGATGAGAAAGAAGAAATGGATACTGTCAACAAGATCTCCAAATAAGAAGGAATTGTACAACTAACCAAGGGAAAAGAAGAAGAAGAAATTGGAACTACACTCATCAGAGGAGTTAAGGAGACCTCTGGGGGATTGAGTACCTGGAGTAACCTTAACATAAAACCTCTAACAGAAGAAGATCTATAAGCAGATGAGAAAGAAGAAACAGACGATACCACCATCAATTCCCAAGAAGAAGATGTACAACCTACGAAAATCCAGGAAACTCGGCAGGGAAACAACGCTCTAAACGTAGATGACAGAAAATCCATAATAACAACGATGGATACCGATGATGATGATGATGATGATAATTGTTGTTTTAAGGGGCCTAACATCGAGGTTATCGGCCCCTAATGATCTGGGTGATAGCAAGAATGATAATGAAATGGAAACCTGAACAAAATTATCTGAGACGGAAAATACGTACAAAAAGGAACTCACAATATGGTCTTACAAAAGGGAATTGAGAACGAAAAGAGTCACAAAAAGAATACACGGAAAAATACCCACCAAACGTAGGCTAGATTCAAAATACGTACAAAATGCAATGTAGCGTTGAAATACTTACAAAATGCAACTGAAATTCAAAATACTTACAAAATGCAAATGAGATCGAAAACACGTACAAAATGCAATTGAGGTTCAAAATACTTACAAAATGCAATTGAAATTGAACATACACAATGCAATTCAGATTGAAATAGTCCCTATCCCAGTTCCAATCCTAATTATTCACAAAGTGCTATTGAAATTCAAAATACTTACAAAATGCAATTGAAATTGAAAATGCTTACAAAATGTACGGTGATTCTAACGACTCATGTGGATTGACAATACTTACAAAATGCAATTTAGATTGAAAATACTTGACAAAATGTAATTTAGATTCAAAATACCCACAAAATGCAATTGAGAATCAAAATATGTGCAAAATGCCCACCAAACAAAATGCAATTTAGATTCAACATTCGTGCGAAATGCGGTTTTGGTTGAAAATACTTACAAAATGCAATTGAAATTCAAAATACTCACTAAAAGGCCCGTCTACCTGCATTGAAAGACTTACTAAAAAGCAATTTAGATTGTCAATCTTTACAAAATGCAATTGAGGTTGAAAACAATCGCGAGATGTAATTTAGATCGAAAAAACCTACAAAATGCAACGTAGATCAAAAATGCCTTAAAAATCGCTAAAAGGGAATTTATATACACGGTGAACCAAGTAACAAAAACAGTGCGGGAATCTTAAAGAGAAAAGGATATATAAGGTAAAGAGGAGAGGAGAGGAGAGGAGAGGGGAGGGGAGGGGAGAGAGGAGTGGGTCCGCCCCAAAGGTAAGGGACAAAAGGGAAAAACGGACCCAGCTCAGTATTCCCTCGGGGGTCGCCAACTCCCGAACTCACCAGCCGTGAGCCCCTGAGGGTGTAGCATTATCTACGGTGCACCAGAAGTGGTGGGGCTGCATACACCCTGCCTACTTAAGGGCCTTGAGCACAAGGCAGGAGGTAAAAGGAAAAGAAAAAGAAGGCTGACCCCTCACATAAGGAGGGTATCAAGAAAGATGCGACGAGGGCCAATTAAGGCGGGAAAGTGAAAGACTCCCTAGGCCTAGGACAACCTAATACCGTTGGGGTCGGAAGAGAACAAGAGTTGACCAAGGGAGTTCGACAGGAAAGAAGACGGAGAGGAGCCCGGCACAAGTAAGTGGAAGCAATGCCGGACTCAGCTGGGGTCCCGTGGTCGCCAACAAACGCCCCACTAGATGTGAGCCCCTGGGGGGGGGGGGGGGGAGATTAGGATAAATCGTGGACTGAAGCAAGGAGACCCCCTCTCGCCACTACTCTTCAACATCGTTCTAGATCCGGTCTTCAAGAAAGCTGAAGAATCAGGAATAGGATTTGAGGTTGGAACACAGAAAATTGCAGCTATGGCATATGCGGATGATATTTTACTATTCGCAAAGAATAGTTCCGAAATGCAGACTCTCCTAGACATCACAGGAGAAGCACTTAATAGCACAGGGATGAAAATCTCGGCGGCGAAATGTGGCGGTTTCCACGTTAAGAAGAAGGGTGACGCCTGGATTGCTATAGATACTAAATTATCAATTAATGGGCTGTCTCTACCATCTTAAGACGTTGATCAACCCTTCAACTACTTGGGATTAACCTACACTTTAGCCAGAGTTTTTATAACAAGGTACATCTGAACATCCTAGCAGAATGCGCACAACGTGTACGTAAACTAGCGTTGAAACCACAGCAGAAAGTACAACTACTGATGCAATATATCGATCCAATCTTCACTCATCGTTTCACCATCGACCTACCTTCTTCTGATAATTTGAGAGAAATAGATACAACGCTACGGGTAGAAGTAAAGCGCATGCTACACTTGATTAATGGAACCACGGACTGCTTACTGTATGCCAGGAAACGGGATGGAGGCCTAGGATTCCCCTCGTTAACAACACAGCTGAAGATAACAGCTCTTCGGGCAGGACGGGAAATGTCATCATCCGATAATTTCCTCAAAGAATTGGCTAAGGCGGGAAAATGGAACGAAAAACTAAAAACCACAGCTAGACAGTTGGGAGTGGGTTTTCCCGTTACATCAAAGGAGATAGAACAAAGGAAACGACAGATGAAACTACAAACCATACATGATTGGATAGATCAACCCTCACAAGGAGTAGGAGTAAAAGCTTTCAAAGATGACCCTTACGGAAATGACTGGTTGCTGAAAAAAGATACACTACAAGCGGGTCAATTCATCGACGCCCTCAAATTGAGATCCAACACGTATGGAACAAGAGTGGCTACCAATAGAGCAACTAGATCAGGAGTCGTGAACTGCCGTAGATGTAAGGAATAACCTGAGACTTTAGGACACGTGATTGGGGGTGCATCGCGGGAAGAAGAGCCAGGATCAAGAGACACAACCGGGTGGCAGGAAAGATAAGGGACGAGTGCCTAAGTAAAGGCTCCATAGTGGCGGTAGAACAAACTTTCACCACGAACGAAGGAGAACTACTGAAACTGGATATGGTCATTAAACAACGAGATTCCACCTTCATAGTAGATGTCACTGTAACCTTCGAAAGTGGAGATTCACTCAATCGCGCCGCAATGAACAAGGTGACGAAATATACCCGACTCCTCCCTACAGTATGTAGAGACTTTGATACGCCTAGAGGAGAAGTCATCCCTATCGTCATAGGATCAAGAGGAGCACTACCGAAGAACACCATCACGAACCTGAAGAAAATAGGCATAAGAGATAGGAACATTTTGTTAGATTTAGCTCTCACCACTCTCAGAACAAGCATAGATCTAGCTAGATGTCACTTAGATTATGGTTAATTCTGTAACTCGGAGGGGGGGATGAATTGTATTATAATGTTTCTTTCCAGATTAACTTCCTTAAAATAATTTAAATGTAATGGGCTTTCAAAAATTAAAAATTTGTTATATTTAATGTTAAAATCTTTGAATTTTAAATTTGATCAACCTTTTTAATTTATATTTGCATTCTTTATTATTAATGTTTTTCTCCTTTTTCAAAATTATTAATGTTTAATTATATACAATTCGTCCTTAATTCCATAGGATATTAGTATTTACTGTACCTTACCCTCATGAAAGGGAAAATAAATTATCTGTAACTTTCTTTTTCAATTGTAAATTTAAACATTATGTAAAAGTGTATTGAATATTTGTACTTTGTATTTTTGGAAATAAAGATCATTAAAAGAATATAAAGCAAGCTTATAGGAATGAGTCTCAACCGTTAGGCGGGAATAATTAATAGTAATAGTAACAGCCTAGCTATTGCTCTCAATCCTTCCCGTATGCATGTGGTAAGCTTGTGAGACAAGCCACTGGTGTGAGTTGACGATGCGAGTAACTATGACTCTCTTAAGGCAGCCTAGCTATTGCTCTCAATCCTTCCCGTATGCATGTGGTATGTTTGTGAGACAAGCCACTGGTGTGAGTTAACGATGCGAGTAACTATGACTCTCTTAAGGCAGCCTAGCTATTGCCCTCAATCCTTCCCGTATGCATGAGGTATGCTTGTGAGACAAGCCACTAGTGTGAGTTAACGATGCAAGTAACTATGACTCTCTTAAGGCAGCCTAGCTATTGCCCTCAATCCTTCCCGTATGCATGTGGGATGCTTGTGATGATGATGCTGATGATGATAATTGTTGTTTTAAGGGGCCTAACATCGAGGTTATCGGCCCCTAATGATCTGGGTGATAGCGAAAATGATAATGAAATGGAAACCAGAACAAAATTATCGAGGACGGAAAATACGTACAAAAAGGAACTCACATAGAAACAACTCACAATATGGTCCTACAAAAGGGAATTTAGAACGAAAAGTAGCACAAAAGAATAGATTGAAAAAGACCCACAAAACGTAGGCTAGATTCAAAATACGTACAAAATGCAAAGTAGCGCCGAAATACGTACAAAATGCAACTGAAATTCAAAATACTTACAAAATGCAAATGAGATCGAAATTACGTACAAAATGCAATTGAGGTTCAAAATACTTACAAAATGCAATTGAAATTGAAAATACACAATGCAATTCAGATTGAAATATCCCAGTTCCAATCCAAATTATTCACAAAGTGCAATTGAAATTCAAAATACTTACAAAATGCAATTGAAATTGAAAATGCTTACAAAATGTACGGTAGATTCAAACGACTCATGTGGATTGACAATACTTACAAAAAGCAATTTAGATTGAAAATACTTGACAAATGTAATTTAGATTCAAAATACCCACAAAATGCAATTGAGAATCAAAATATGTGCAAAATGCCCACCAAACAAAATGCAATTTAGATTCAAAATTCGTGCGAAATGCGGTTTTGGTTGAAAATACTTACAAAATGCAAATGAAATTCAAAATACTTACTAAAAGGCCCGGCAACCTGCATTGAAAGACTTACTAAAAAGCAATTTTGATTGTCAATCTTTACAAAATGCAATTGAGGTTGAAAACAATCGCGAGATGTATTTTAGATAGAAAAACTTACAAAATGCAACATAGATCAAAAATGCCTGAAAAAATCGCTAAAAGGGAATTTAGATACACGGTGATTCGAGTAACAAAAACAGTGCGGGAATCTTAAAGAGAAAAGGAAACAGAAGGAAAAGAGGAGAGGAGAAGGTCCGCCCCAAAAGGAAGGGACAAAAAGGGGAAAACGGACCCAGCTCAAGAATCCCTCGGGGTCGCCAACGCCCGAACTCACCAGCCGTGAGCCCCTGAGGGTGTAGCATTATCGACGGTGCACCAGAAGTGGTGGGGCTACATACACCCTGCCACCTTAAGGGCCTTGAGCACAAGGCAGGAGGTAAAAGGAAAAGAACAAGAAGGCTGACCCCTCACAGAAGGAGGGTATCAGGAAAGATGAGACAAGGGCCAATTAAGGCGGGAAAGTGAAAGACTCCCTAGGCCTCGGATAACCTAATACCGTCGGGGTCGGAAGAGAACAAGAGTTGACCAAGGAAGGTCGACAGGAAAGAAGAAAGAGAGGAGCCCGGCACAAGTAAGTGGAAGCAATGCCGGACTCAGCTGGGGCCCCGTGGTCGCCAACCCACAACCCACTAGATGTGAGCCCCTGGGGGGGGGGGGGAAGCTTGTGGGACAAGCCACTGGTGTGAGTTAACAATGCGAGTAACTATGACTCTCCTAGACATCACAGGAGAAGCACTTAATAGTACAGGGATGAAAATCTCGGCAGCGAAATGTGGCGGTTTCCACGTTAAGAAGAAAGGTGACGCCTGGATCGCCATAGATACTAAACTATCAATTAATGGGCAGTCTTTACCATCTTACGACGTCGATCAACCCTTCAACTACTTGGGATTAACCTACACTTTAGCTAGAGGTTTTTATAACAAGGAACATCTAAACATCCTTGCAGAATGCGCACAACGTGTACGTAAACTAGCGTTGAAACCACAGCAGAAAGTACAACTACTGATGCAATACATCGTTCCAATCTTCACTCATCGTTTCACCATCGACCTACCTTCTTCTAATAATTTGAGAGAAATAGATACAACGCTACGGGTAGAAGTAAAGCGCATGCTACACTTGATCAATGGGACCACGGACTGCTTACTGTATGCTAGGAAACGGGATGGAGGCCTAGGATTCCCCTCGTTAACTACACAGTTGAAGATAACAGCTCTTCGGGCAGGACGAGAAATAACATCATCATCCGATAATTTCCTCAAAGAATTGGCTAAGGCGGGGAAATGGCACGAAAAACTGAGAACCACAGCTAGACAATTGGGACTGGGTTTTCCCGTTACATCAAGGGAGATAGAACAAAGAAAACGTCAGATAAAACTGCAAACCATACATGATTGGATAGATCAACCCTCACAAGGAGTAGGAGTTAAAGCTTTCAAAGATGACCCTTACGGAAATCACTGGCTGCTTAAACAAGATACACTACAAGCGGGTCAATTCATCGACGCCCTCAAACTGAGATCCAACACGTATGGAACAAGAGTAGCTATCAATAGAGCAACCAGATCAGGAGTCGTGAACTGCCGTAGATGTAAGGACAAACCTGAGACTTTAGGACACGTGATTGGAGAGTGCATCGCGGGAAGAAGAGCTAGGATCGAGAGGCACAACTGGGTGGCAGGAAAGATAAGGGACGAGTGCCTAAGTAAAGGCTCCATAGTGGCGGTAGAACAAACTTTCACCACGAACGAAGGAGAACTACTGAAACCGGATCTGGTCATTAAACAACGAGATTCCACTTTCATAGTAGATGTCACTGTAACCTTCGAAAATGGAGATTCACTCAATCGCGCCGCAATGAACAAGGTGACGAAATATACCCGACTCCTCCCAACAGTATGTAGAGACTTTGATACGACTAGAGGAGTAGAGACTTTGATACGACTAGAGGAGAAGTCATCCCTATCGTCATAGGATCAAGAGGAGCACTACCGAAGAACACCATCACGAACCTGAAGAAAATAGGCATAAGAGATAGGAACTTTCTGTTAGATTTAGCTCTCACCACTCTCAGAACTAGCATAGATCTGGCTAGATGTCATTTAGACTATGGTTAATTTTGTAACTCGGAGGGGGGGATGAATTGTATTACAAACATTTCTTTCTAGATTAACTTCCTTAAAATAAATAAAATGTAATGACTTTCAATTAAAAACTTATATTTAAATAATGTTTAAGTGTTTAAAAATTTTTAAATTTGATTAATAATTTAACTTATATTTGCATCCTTAGTATTAACGATTTTCTCTTTTTCAAAATTATTAATTTTAAAATTGTATACAATTCATCCTTAATTCCATAGGATATTAGTATTTACTGTACCTTACCCACATAAAAGGGAAAATAAATTATATGTATCTTTCTTTTCAACTGTAAATTTAACAATTTGTAAAAGTGTTTTGAATATTTGTATTTTGTATTTTTGGAAATAAAGATCAGTAAAAGAATACAAAGCAAGCTTATAGGAATGAGTCTCAACCGTTAGGCGGGAATAATTAATAGTAATAGTAACAGCCTATCTATTGCTCTCAATCCTTCCCGTATGCATGTGGTATGTGTGGGACAAGCCACTGGTGTGAGTTAACGATGCGAGTAACTATGACTCTCTTAAGGCAGCCTAGCTATTGCTCTCAATCCTTCCCGTATGCATGTGGTAAGTGTGGGACAAGCCACTGGTGTGAGTTAACGATGCGAGTAACTGTGACTCTCTTAAGGCAGCCTAGCTATTGCTATCTCTCCTTCCCGTATGCATGTGGTATGCTTGTGATATGATAATTGTTGTTTTAAGTGGCCTAACATCGAGGTTATCGGCCCCGGACGAAATGAAATGGCGTGAAATGAAAGGATGAAGATGAAAAAACAGCTCACTGCTATGGATGAAACGAAAATGGTTTAGATAAAACAGACAGTGAGCCTCAACAATTATGCCTTATGTAGCAGGAAAAATACTTACAAAAAGGAACTCAGATTGAAACTACTCACCAAATGAGAGCGGTAATACTTACACAGGGTGTAACGTGTTTTTCGAGGGGTTTTATGCAACTGGCATAAGTCAGTAGGAAGCCATTCTATATGTATTTACGCGGCAAATTGTTCAGCTAAGATAATTTTTCATGTTAATTTATTATTATTATTAATTTATTATAATTATTATTTAGATATTTTCGGAGCATTTTATAAAAATTATAAGCATACAGATAGGTTTTCTATGTCTTAGAAAACGCTATCAAGCAAATTATTACGAACGACGATATCATAGAAAATTATCTGATTACGGAATTTTACGGAGTTTTGTCAGTTAGGGTATTTGAGAGAGATGACTCACTGGGAATTCATATACACGCTGAATCTTGTCGGGAAGTATTACGCAAGGCTGGGTCGCAAGGTCTAGAAAAGGCGAATTGTTGGAACGGAACCCTCCCGCCGAGTGTAATGACCCGGAGGAGGAGAAGATCGCGTGAGGGGTCAGCCAATCAGGGGAGACGACGTAAGCTAGTTGGGACTGAAGAGTGGGGAGCCGGCGTGTGGATATATCGTTCGACGCGCCGTGAAACGAGGACTATCTGTGTAGAACTGGCCGAGAACGGTTGCAAGTGCGTGTCGCTCCGATGTTCAGTGGAGTTGAAGACTAACTTTTGCAAAACTTAACCAGTGCGGTTGTACGAGTGTTGGGTCCGAGGTACGGACCATAGAATTATCTAATCTACCAGAATATCATCAAATAACGAAGAAGATGGCGACGTCCAGGAGACTGTGGGAAGCACACAGCATCATCCAGTACGAGGGAAATGCTTTAGCAATTTCCAGTGGTAAGCGCAAATGACGCAGAAATACGCAATCTCTCATTTTTCTTTGTTTTATATTTCATATTTCAGTAACTTCATAGCTTGGAAATAAAAGTAAAATCAATTTATCAGACTCCGTTTTCACGTAATTTTCTATCGGTAATATTAAAATCGCAACGCTCCAATTCAAATTTTATACTTATTATTATCAATTTTGCTATACTTGTTTTATATAATAAATTCATTTCTTTTACAATGCAATCTTTGCTTTCAGTAGGTAGCATTAGATATAGACCAATTCCTTCTCCTGATACAATTGTTTGTTGGGTTAATGATCAAATCATACCACGATCTGAGTGAATAGATTCTTGACGGTGTTCTACCAGAGCTAGACGTTGTTAAATACAAATTTAGATTTCAGCATTGCATTGAGGTCTTGGCGCCCATTAAAACAACATAGCTTAGGCAAAGCAAGACTGCTACATTTGTCGCTCAAAGTGAGGGCTAAAGAAACTGTTACATTTGTCGCTACCAACATGGGGCACTAATTCCTATTACAAGGGGAATTATAAACGAAAATACTCACAAAAGGAATAGATCGAAAAATGCGCACAAAATGTAAGTTAAGTCCAAAAACGTACAAAATGCAACGCACAGACGAAATACTTACAAAATGCAAGTGAAATCAAAATACTTACAAAATCCAAATGAGATTGAAAATACGCACAAAGTGTTATGTAGATTCAAAATACACACAAAATGCAATTGAGAATTATCTACTTGAACAAAGCGGAGTAGGTTGAAAATACAAAATGCAATTAAACTTGCTTACAAAAAGTATGGTAGATTCAAACTTCTCATTTAGATGGACAATACTTACAAAATGCAATTTAGATTGAAAATAATTACAAAATGTATTTTAGATTCAAAATACCCACAAAATTGCAATTGAGACTTAACTACTTGAAAAAAGCGGTGTAGGTTGAAAATACAAAATGCAATTGAAATTCAAAATACTCACAAGAAGGCTCTCCTATATTGAAAGACTTACTAAAAAGCAATTTTGATTGGCAATCCTTACAAAATGCAAGTGAGGTTGGAAAACACTCACAAAATGCAATTTAGATCGGAAAAACTTACAAAATGCAACGTAGATCAAGAATACCTACAAAAAGGTGCGGGAAACTTAAAGAGAAAAGGAAATATAATGAAAAGCGGAGAGGAGAGATAGGAGAGGGTCCGCCCCAAAGGTATGGGACAAAAGGGGAAAAAGGGACCCAGCTCAGGAATACGTCGGTGTCGCCAACTCCCGAACTCACCAGCCGTGAGCCCCTGAGGGTGTAGCATTATCTAGGGAGCACTAGAAGTGGTGGGGATACATACACCCTGCCTCCTTAAGGGCCTTGCGCACAAGGCAGGAGGAAAAAGGAAAAGAAAAAGAAGGCTGACCCCTCCCAGAAAGATGATGATGATAATTGTTGTTTTAAGGGGCCTAACATCGAGGTTATCGGCCCCTAATGAAATGAAATGGCGTGAAATGAAAGGATGTAGATAAAAAAAAACTCACTGCCATGGATGAAGGGAAAATGGTGTTTATAAAACAGACAGTGAGCCCCAAAAATTATGCCTTATTTGAATAAAAAGAATAAAAGGCGGATGGTAAAAAAGGATAAAACAAATAAGGCATAGTGAACAATACAATACATATACAATAAAAAACATAAAACAGATTTAACCAGAATTAAATGTCGTAACTACACATTAAAACTTAAAAAAGTAACCACTCTCCCTCATGAACCGGATGACGAGGTCAGCTGACGGCCCGTCATCACGGAGAATAAGGGAGATGGTATTAGGCAGTTTAAGAGTCCCTCGCAGATCGGCCAGATCCACACACTCCAAGAGAAGATGTGCCACGGTTAGGTGGGCGCCGCAAGTACACACAGGAGGATCGTCTCTCTTTAGCAAGTGGGAGTGCGGAGCAATCCCATGGTCGATCCGGAGTCGACAGAGTACCACAGCTTCCATCCGGAGAGATTGGAAGGAAGATTTCCACACCTTCGTTGTCTCCTTGATGCCTCTCAGTTTGTTGGGTGGTGGCGTGGCACGCCATGCCTCCTCCCAATGCGACAGGATCGAATGCCGCAACTGAGAGCACACATCGCTAGCAGGCACCTTATACGGTAGCGAGGGCAGTGCGACTGCGTCCCTCGCCGCCTGATCAGCAAGCTCGTTTCCCGCAATACCCATGAGGCTAGGAAGCCACAAAAAGGTCACCCCGGTTCCAGCGTTATGCGAACTGACAAGCTGGTCGTGCACACGCTGGACCAACGGGTGCTTCGGGAAACACACATCGATCGCCGGCAGCGCACTCAGAGAGTCAGTACACACAAGAAAGTGCTGGTGATCGGCTGATAACGTGTACCGCAGAGCCCCTAAGATGGCATAGAGCGCCGCAGTGTACACGCCACAGGCCTCGGGAAGTGAAAAAAGAAACCGACGATCCTCAACCACAAATGCACAGCCTACTTTCTCGTTTACCCTCGAACCGTCCGTGAATACAAGCCCTGATCCCGGATACCGTGTCACCACGGACTGGAACAGCCTCCGATGGACGGAGGAGTCCGTGTCCGACTTGGGGCCGGTGTGCAGATCCAGGATGATATCAGGGCGAGAGACCATCCACGGAGGGGCCTTGCTAGGTACTCGGACGATACAGGAGACAGAAGGAAATCGGAACTGACGGTATAAGTCATCCAAGCGAATCCCCGCCGGCCGAGTGGCTCGGGCGAGCACATCATACAGCCGGCGATTTGGATTGGAAAACAAACACGGATAGCTTGGATGAAGTGGCATCTGTCGAATAGTTGCAGTATAGGTCAACAGTACTTGTTGGCGCCTCAGGTATAAAGGAGGTACGCCAGCCTCGGCGAGCAAGCTGACGACTGGGCTTGTCCGAAAAGCACCCGTCGCCAGCCTCACACCGCCGTGGTGGACACTGTCCAGTTTAACAAGCACTGACTTACGGGCCGAACCATATGCTACACTGCCATAATCTAACCTAGATAAAATCAGTGACTGATAAAAACGCAGGAGCACAGCGCGGTTCGCCCCCCATGATGTGCCGCTAAGAAACCGCAACATGTTGAGTTTCTTAGCGCAGGCAGTTTTCAAACACCGCACGTGTGGTTCCCACGTCAATTTCTGATCGAAAAGGAGCCCAAGGAACCGGTACGCAGCAACAACAGGCAAAGCTACATTGCCCAGATAAAGCTCAGGATCTGGATGGAGAGTGCGCTTTCGGCAGAAATGGACAACCGAGGACTTAGCGGTTGAGAATCGAAAGCCATGCTCCAGTGTCCAGCGTTCCACTCTCCGAATAGCTTGTTGTAGCTGTCGTTCAGCGACCGCCATATTTTGCGCACTATAATGTAGAGCGAAGTCATCTACATATAGCGACGGTACCACTGCTGGACCAGCAGCAGCGACTATACCGTTTATGGCAATCGCAAATAAGGTTACGCTAAGCACCGATCCCTGTGGGACTCCGTTTTCCTGTACATGATATTGCGATTATGTCCCCCATATTCGGACACGGAACAGGCGAAGGGACAGAAAATTCGCAATAAAAACCGGCAAGTTACCTCGGAATTTCCATTGATGCAGGGTAGAGAGGATGCCGTAACGCCAAGTGGTGTCATAGGCCTTCTCGAGGTCCAAGAAAACAGCGACTAGGTGCTGTCTCCGGAGAAAAGCGTCCTGTATGGCAGTCTCCAGGCGTACCAGATGGTCGTTGGTACACCGAGACGCCCTGAAACCACACTGGTATTCAGACAGGAGTCCCCGTTTCTCCAGGACCCACACTAGGCGCCGATTGACCATCCTCTCAAAGAGCTTGCACAAACCGTTAGTGAAACAAATAGATCTGTAACTCCCTGTCAATTTGGGATCCTTATCGGGCTTCAGGATAGGTATAATGATACCTTCCTGCCATTGCGCTGGAAACACACCTTCCAACCAGATACGATTAAACACCCTGAGCAAATAGCGAATGCTCTCATCGTTAAGGTGTTTAAGCATCTGGTTGTGAATATTATCCGGGCCAGGAAACGTGTCCCTGCAGAGCGCCAGCGCTCCGCGGAGTTCCCACTCCACAAAGGGCACGTTGTACTCCTCCGAAGCGCGGGAAGCAAAACTAAGATGGAAACGTTCCGCTTCGCGCTTCAGGGCCACGAAGGCAGGGTCATAGTTATCGGAACCGGATATATCCGCAAAATACGAGGCGAGATGGTTTGCAACGCGATAAGGATCTGTAACCAGTTCATTAGCAATGGAAATTCCCGGTACAGTAGAAGATGTCTGAATTCCCGCAATGCGTCGTAGTTTAGTCCACACTTGAGAGGAGGGGGTATGTGCCGTAAAAGAAGACACATACCGTTCCCAGGATTGTTTCTTACTCTGGCGAATAAGAATCCGTGCCTTAGCACGAAATTTCTCAAACGCCACCAAATTGGCCATGGTTGGACGCCGACGGTAGTGCTTGTGAGCTCGACGACGGTCTCTTATTGCCGCTGCAATATCCTCTGTCCACCAAGGGACGAGTTTGCGACGAGGAGTCCCAGAAAAGGATGGAATGGACTCTTCGGCGGCAGCAAGAAGCACATCGGTGATGTGCTGTACCTCGTCATCGACGCTCCGGCAACCAAGATCAACGAACACAGCTCGTTCTTGAAACGAGGGCCAATTTGCCCGCTTAAGAACCCAACGACTGGGGAACTCCACGGGCGTCTGGGTCAGAAGGGTAAGAACGATCGGGAAATGGTCACTGTCACAGAGGTCGTCGTGTACATAGCAACCAAATAGGGGGACCAGCGCACGGCTACACACACTCAAGTCAATGTGTGAGTACGTGCCGTGCGCTAAGCTAAAATGTGCAGCTTCCCCTGTATTTAATAGAGATAAATCCAACCCTTGAATTAAGCCCTCCACGTCCCTAACTCTGGGGCAGGAAAATGGTGATCCCCATTGGGGGTGATGAGAGTTGAAATCACCCACGATTAGGAAAGGGACTGGAAGTTGATCAACAAGATCAAAGACGTCATTAATATCAAGGGGCTGGTCCGCTGGAAGGTACACGTTACAAACAGATTTCATAGCAGGCAAGGACACGCGAACTGCAATAGCTTCCAGAGGAGTGGCGAGTGGAAACTCCTCACTATAGCAGTCAGAGCGGACGAAGTTACAAACGCCCCCGGAAGCCCGGGTGGCGTCTTGTCGCTCTTTAGAGTATAGTCTGAAACCTCTCAGAACAGTCTCGTGATCAGGTCTGAGATTTGTTTCCTGTAGGCAGACTATACTCGCTGCGTATTGGGCAATAAGCTGACGAAGTTCTGTCAAATGCCTGTCATATCTGTTACAATTCCACTGTAACAGTGCCATTGTGTGAACTTAGGGAATAACTTGGAGCAGCAAGCTACTCCAACTTTGACTCTGGAGGATCTACAGTCACTACGTCGACCATAATCTCCATGTCCTCAGGCGAGGTCATGGAGTGAATCGACTCGGTGGAAGATTTCATAGACGCAGTTCGGCGGCCGAGGGATCTCCGTGGGGAGCGCGCATATCTGTGGACCGAAACGTCCCCAGGCGCAGAAGCATCCGCAGGTGTTGGCGCGGATGGCTTCCCCTTTTTGGGAGAAAGGGAATGCGGGGTCCCTTCTTACCCTTACCCGCCTCTTTAAGATATATAGACGGGTCGGGAGCCGAATTCCTGACCCTGGTCAACGATGCCGCCTCCGCCGGCTTCGGCGCGGCTTTCGCCGACCGTTTGGGTGGGGAGAAAGTCTTCGACTTCCTCCCGAGTGGGGAGTAAGTCTTCAACTTCCTCCCCTGCTGTGTGGGCGGAGCAGCCTTCGCTCGCACAGCCTCCTTTGGGGCCGAAGGTGGGGTTGAAGTCACCTTCGGGCTCTCTCTCTGATTCTGGGGAGTAGCTAGAGATGTTGATGGCAGTGGTAAATTGGAAGGTTTCACAGTTGAGACAAAAGATGATGTAGCCGGGACCAAATTTGGTATTATGGCTCTATAATCAATCGTTGGAGAAGGCGAAATCGTGGTATGGTACTTCTTGCGGGCCTCCTGGTACGTGAGACCATCCAGGGTTTTAATCTCCTGGATTTTCTTCTCACGCAGGAAGACAGGGCAGTTCCTGTCCCGAGGAGAATGAAATCCAGGGCAATTAGTGCACTGATATGGTGTTGTGCACTCTTCCGCTTCGTGGGGTACCTTACCGCATGTTCCACAGACGTCAGGGCTCGAGCATCGGGATAACATGTGCCCGAATTTCTGGCACTTATAACACCTCATTGGTGGAGGGATATAAGGCCGAACGTCGCAACGGTAACTTGTTACCTTGACTTTCTCCGGGAGCACCGAGAGCTCAAAGGAAATAATGAAAGCACCAGTATCCACGATTTGACCATTGACCTTGCGCGTAATGCGCCGGACATCAGTCACGTGACGGTGCTGCATATCCTCCTTGAGCTCCTCGTCAGTGTTCAGAATCAGGTCCCGGTGGAAAATGACTCCCCGGACCAGATTCAAAGACGTGTGCTTCTCCACTTTGACAGGGATATCGCCAAGGTGGTCACATTTCAGAGGGTGTTCAACCTGCTCACCAGTCCTAGTCTTGAGCAACAAGCTACCGTTTCTCATCTTTTGTACCTTCTCAAGCTCGCCATAGACCCCTTCTATGTGCCGAGAAAACAAAATAGACTTTACCATCTTGAAATCACCCCCATCCGTTCTGGTTGCGACCAGAAACTTGGGAGTGTTAGCACCCAGATTCTCACGAACAGACTGTTCCCAGGGGGTTGATCCCCGTAGGGAATCAAAAGTTAAAGACTTGGGTGGCGGACCACCGTGGTGGGAGATATTCCTTTTCTGTCCCATGGCCGTTTCATCCTCCCTGAATGCCACCGACTCCAATCACGGGCTGTCTCTGTAGGCGCTACCCAGCCAAGGCAAGGCCCGCCTAGCTAGGAAGGCATTGCCCGGGTGTCCGATGTTGGACATGCCATTCAGGCATGTACCCCTTGGCATATACTAGAGAGTTTTCCAGCACAGGCATGCAGCTGTGCGGGGACCTGCGTTGTCAGGCGGATACTACTGCAGAGTACATGGCGCACCCACCTGTCGGTGTGGCCAGACCGAACAGGCTCTCGAGCGTAGTCGCACACTTAGGTGGCCCTTCCCCTGACAGCACGCACATGTAATTTTGAGTGCCAGACCTCAAAAACATGAACGGAAAAAGGCGGGCGATATAACCTAATGAGAGTTATATCGCACAAAGTGGGGCGTTTAGAGCTGGCTGTCAAACCCGTAAAGAGGACCTTTACGTCGCCTTCTACGACTGGCAGGGTATACCTGTGAGTGTATTCCATCCCTCCCACCCACGGGAGGTCCAATTCGCAAGACAAGCCGGAAACCTAAAAGGATAGCCAAGGTCGCCCCTTTAGGCGCCTCGTACGACAGGCAGGGGAGACCGTGGGTGTATTCTAAACCCCCCACCCACAGGGGGACTCCCAGAAAGAGGGTATCAGAAGAGATGAGACAAGGGTCAATTAAGGCGGGAAAGGAAGAGACTACCCAGGCCTCTGATACCCTAATACCATCGGGGTCGGATGTGAACAAGAGTTGACCAAGTGAGGTCGACAGGAAAGAAGACGGAGAGGAGCCCGGCACAAGTGGAAGCAATGCCAGACTCAGCTTGTGTCCCGTGGTCGCCAACCCTCGCCCACTAGATATGAGCCCATGGGGGAATGCTTGTGAGACAAGCCATTGGTGTGAGTTATGATGATGATGATAATTGTTGTTTTAAGGGGCCTAACATCTAGGTTATCGGCCCCTGATGGTTTGGGTGATCGTGAAGATGAAAATGAAAAGCGAACTTAAAAATAAAACTAACTAATAACCTACACACTAGAAGAAGAAATGGAAAACTAGAGGAGAATAAGGAAAATAAAAGGACAGAAGGAAAAGAAATGCCCTCAACCCTCGGAGAAGGCAGATTGAGGGACTTGGAAGGAAGGAGAGCCATGAAGGGCAGATAGGAAAGTGAAAGAGGAGAGGGTCCGCCCCAAAGGTAAGGGACAAAAAGGGAAAACGGATCCAGCTCAGGAATCCCTCGGGGTCGCCAACTCCCGAACTCACCAGCCATGAGCCCCTGAGGGTGTAGGATTATCTAGGGTGCACCAAAAGTGGTGGGGCTACATACACCCGACCTCCTTGAGGGCCTTAAGCAGAAGGCAGGAGATAACATGAAAAGAAAAAGAAGGCTGACCCCTCGCAGAAGGAGGGAATCAGAAAAGATGAGACAAGAGCCATTTAAGGCGGGAAAGGAAGAGACTCCCTAGGCCTCGGATACCCTAATACCGTCGGGGTCGGAAGAGAACAAGAGTTGACCAAGTGAGGTCGACAGGAAAGAAGACGGAGAGGAGCCCGGCACAAGTAAGTGGAAGCAATGCCGGACTCAGCTGGGGCCCCGTGGTCGCCAACCCACGCCCACAAGATGTGAGCCCCTGGGGGTGGAGAGAGGAGAAGGTCCGCCCCAAAGGTAAGGGACAAAAGGGGAAAATTGACCCAGCTCAGGAATCCCTCGGGGTCGCCAACTCCCAAACTCACCAGCCGTGAGTCCCTGAGGGTGTAGCATTATCTAGGGTGCACCAGAAGTGGTGGGGCTACATACACCCTGCCCCTTGAGGTCCTTGAGCAGAAGGCAGGAGATAACATGAAAAGAAAAAGAAGGCTGACCCCTCGCAGAAGGAGGGAATCAGAAAAGATGAGACAAGAGCCATTTAAGGCGGGAAAGGAAGAGACTCCCTAGGCCTCGGATACCCTAATACCGTCGGGGTCGGAAGAGAACAAGAGTTGACCAAGTGAGGTCGACAGGAAAGAAGACGGAGAGGAGCCCGGCACAAGTAAGTGGAAGCAATGCCAGACTCAGCTGGGGTCCCGTGGTCACCAACCCACGTCCCACTAGATGTGAGCCCCTGGGGGGAAAACAAAAGACAGGAGGAAAAGAAATGGCCTCAATCCACGAAGAACTAGGATTAAGTGACTTGGAAGGAAGGAGAGCCATGAAAGGCAGATAGGAAAGGGTAAGATGATGATGATGATGATGATAATTGTTGTTTTAAGGGGCCTAACATCGAGGTTATCGGCCCCTAATGATCTGGGTGATAGCGAAAATTATAATGAAATGGAAACCAGAACGAAAATTATGTGAGACGGAAAATACGTCAAAAAAGGAACTCAGTGGGAAACAACTCACAATATGGTCTTACAAAAGGGAATTTAGAACGAAAAGATTCACAAAAACAATAGATTAAAAAAGACCCACAAAACGTAGGCTAGATTCAAAATACGTACAAAATGCAATGTAGCGTCGAAATACTTACAAAATGCAACTGAAATACAAAATACCTACAAAATGCAAATGAGATCGAAAATACGTACAAAATGCAATTGAGGTTCAAAATACTTACAAAATTCAATTGAAATTGAAAATACACAATGCAATTCAGATTGAAATATCCCAGTTCCAATCCAAATTATTCACAAAGTGCAATTGAAATTCAAAATACTTACAAAAGGCATTTGAAATTCAAAATACTCACAAAGGTCCCTCCACCATATTGAAGAAAGGGAAAGAGGAGGGAGCCCGCCCCAAAATCAGTAGAAAAGGGGGAAAACGGACGCAGCACAGGAATCCCTCGGGGAATCCCGAACTTACCAGCCGTGAGCCCTTGAGGATGAAGCACTATCCAGAGTGCACCAAAGTGGTGGGGCTACGCACACACTGCCTCCTTCAGGGCCTTGAGCAGAAGGCAAGAGATATCATGAAAGGAAAAAGAAGGCTGAACCCTCGAAAAATGAGGGTATCAGGAAAGATGAGACAAAGGCCAATTAGGGCGGGAAACCGAAAAACTCCCTACGCCTTGATTCCCCAATACCGTCGGTGTCGGAAGAGAACATGTGTTGATCAAGGAAGGTCGACAGGAAAGATAACTGAAAGGAGCCCGACACAAGTGGAAGCAATGCCAGACTCTGTTGTGGTCCCGTGGTCCCCAACCCACGTCCCAGGGAGGGATACAGTATTGTATCGACATCGTGATAATGAGTTGTTTTAAGGGAGCTAACATCTTTAATATCGGATCATTTATACAGGGTGATTCTTTAGCTGGAGCAGGGCTGGCGGCTGGCTGCTGGGCGGGCGCGCCTTCCGCAAGCCAACAGAGCACGGTCCGCGGATTGCACGCAGGTGGCAATCGTAACAAGGCACATTAATTAATGGTAAATTCACCAGCAAATCATAATGAAAGAACTTACCTTTTCACAGAAGATGCTGAGAGTGTTTTCCTTCAGCTGACAGACAGACGTTGTACAGTGTAAATAAGTTAGCGTTTACACGTTTTAATTCCCTTCTGCTGTGAGGGATATCGGCTGCCTTATATTGTTGTCCAGATCCACTAGAGTATGGGTAATTGATCTGTACACTTTATATATTAAATTACCCCACAATTAAACATCAAACCAGCTTAGGTCCATGCTTCGATTATTTACAGTAATCACGCAGTGGGGTACTGGAGTAGTTACATAATGTAATGATGTAACTTCCAAAGTTACTGGCTGTCAGGTGAAGGAAAACATTCTCAGCATCTTCTGTGAAAAGGTAAGTTCTAACCATTAACTGGTGACGTGAGGTCATCCAAATTCCCAAGAAATAAATAAAAACAACTAAGCTTCTTTAATTAAATCTTGCAAGAAGCTGTTGTTTATGTTACCTTCTTATCTGTGCGCTGACACTATACAACCTCGTAGATGAAAGTTTAGTGACTTAATGACTTTAATGACCCTGGTTGCTTGCCTCCACGCAACCTTGCGGCCGGAGCTCGGTTGGCAGGCGGAAGGCGCGACCACCCGGCAGCCAGCCGTTCGGCGTCGGCCCCGCCCCAGCACAAGAATCCCACTGTACTACTAAACGACTGACTGCAGTCGCTGGTGACAGTTACTGCCGGATTCAAAACATCGGTTACTTTTTATGCGATAACGGCGAGGTCACCAGTTCCATCATAGAATATAGAGAGAGTTAGCCTACATGATACATCAAATAAAATTAATAGTGATCCATGGCAAGCGCATCCTTCTCGTATACAGAGTGTTGTGGAGGCGGTGATTGTTGTTTTAAGGGACATACAGTAACGTCTAGGTCATCTGCCCCAAATGGCATGGGAGATAGTGAAAATGAACTCTACTACTAGTGGTGTAACTACTGACATGTCTAAATACTAGAAGAAGAAATGGACAAACAAGATGTTCAGGAAAGAACATTATAGCCTACTTTCTCCTAAATGTATGGGCATAGTTATAACTCTGTCCTTATCACCACCCAATTTCTTCCTATTCGAAGTGCAAATTGGCCCACAGGATTTGAGCAGTGGCGTTCAAACCATAGTTTATAATTTACCCCAGCATTTCGCAATTTCATCAGCAAACACTCCAAACAATGTGGGTATTCATTATATTAACACCGACTACTTACAATAATTGAAACTTCGTTGCTCTAATAAGGCCCATCCACAATGCGCAGTCAGCAGTCCGTAGTTGGTAGTTCTCAGTCGGCAGTCGCAATCGATCCCGTGTATACTAGAGCACTGCCATCGTAATGTCCAGGCCGCAAGGTTCCTGTAGTGACGTCACGCTTAGGGTCGGTACAGCTGCCGCAACAAGTCAGACTGCTCCTTTCACACGCAGTCACTCCAAAGCGAATATCAACTCATATTTATAGGAAAATGTTAATACTATTTGGAGTTCACTGGCAGTTAGATAAATTACCACTAAATAGGCCTAATTATTGCTCCACTAGTTCGAATCCTGCCGTTGTAGCGGGCATTTTACGAGTGAACAAAATAGTACATCGTCTGTGAACTTACTAGGACGTTGACGCAACCTGACAGGGAAAAATTGCAGCATTTTGACGTCCTATAAATGTTATATCAGTAAAAAGAGGCATTGAATCAGTTACTCAAGATGTTTCACAACGTCGATAAATCGCTTATGGCTAAACTCGGGATTGAAGGAAGGAAATATTCGAATATTTCAATACACAAAACAATTTTCAGGAACAGTTTGTTAATAAAATAAATCTACGTACCCACAGAAACAATACATAGACAGGTACACTTTTCTGTGCCTACTGCCAGAAAATCCCTCGAACTGAGCTTAAGTTATAACATTCGAGAAAACTACAGAATCTCTCTTGCAAGGGTAAGATACCAAATTATGTTCATCTCTAATTCTGTATTTTATTTTCCTTTCTTTTAGATAACGAACCCGCCACCCCTTACTGCCTTCTTGAACACTCTTCCCCCAAAAATAATTATATACGGTAGCAACAGAAATATTCATTTCTAGACTACCTCACACCTCTTCTTGCCTAGAACCCCTCAATATAGCACTGCCTTGGGTTTTTGTGGGTATCTACTCACATAACGTAACGGCGGTGCTTTTGAGGAACCAACCAGCCTTCGGGCTGACTACCTAACAGACAGACCTTGTTTATCAGAAATAAATCAACAGAGAAGGTAACTTCCTTTCTGGTTCTCATGCACGAATACTGCAAGTATCCATACTCACCAGTAAAACAGAATAACATTACAAAAATACAAGCTATTCACTTCTGGACTTGCATGAGAAAAAAGGCTAAGTAAGAAATCTGCCATTCTTGACAGTCAGTAAAACAAAGTTACGAAAATTATTCCTCCTCTCTAACAATGCCAGCAAAATCCAGATATAAAAATATACTTTTGAATTTTTGAATGATGATGATGATGATGATGATAATTGTTGTTTTAAGAGGCCTAACATCTAGGTTATCGGCCCCTAATGATCTGGGTGATAGCAAAAATGATAATGAAACGGAAACCAGAACGAAAATTAAATGAGACGGAAAATACTTACAAAAAGGAACTCAGATTGAAACAACTCACAAAATGTTCTTACAAAAGGGAATTTAGAACGAAAAGATTCACAAAAGGAATAGATTGAAAAAGACCCACAAAACGTATGCTAGATTCAAAATACGTACAAAATACAATGTAGCGTCGAAATACTTACAAAATGGAACTGAAATTCAAAATACTTACAAAATGCAAATGAGATCGAAAATACGTACAAAATGCAATTGAGGTTCAAAATACTTACAAAATGCAATTGAAATTGAAAATACACCATGCAATTCAGATTGAAATATCACAGTTACAATCCAAATTATTCACAAAGTGCAATTGAAATTCAAAATACTTACAAAATGCAATTGAAATTGAAAATGCTTACAAAATGTACGGTAGATTCAAACGACTCATGTGGATTGACAATACTCACAAAATGCAATTTAGATTGAAAATACTTGACAAAATGTAATTTAGATTCAAAAATACCCACAAAATGCAATTAAGAATCAAAATATGTGCAAAATGCCCACCAAACAAAATGCAATTGGGATTCAAAATTCGTGCGAAATGCGGTTTTGGTTGAAAATACTTACAAAATGCAATTGAAATTCAAAATTCTCACTAAAAGGCCCGGCTACCTGCATTGAAAGACTTACCAAAAAGCAATTTAGATTGTCAATCTTTACAAAATGCAATTGAAGTTGAAAACAATCGCGAGATGTAATTTAGATCGAAAAAACTTTCAAAATGCAACGTAGATTAAAAAGACCTTTAAAAAATCGCTAAAAGGGAATTTAGATACACGGTGAACCAAGTTACAAAAACAGTGCGGGAATCTTAAAGAAAAATGGAAATATAATGAAAAGAGGAGAGGAGAGGAGAGGGGAGAGGGTCCGCCCCAAAGGTAAGGGACAAAACGGGAAAACGGACCCAGCTCAGGAATTCCTCGGGGTCGCCAACTCCCGAACTCACCAGCCGTGAGCCCCTGAGGGTGTAGCATTATCTAGGGTGCACCAAAAGTGGTGGGGCTACATACACCCGGCCTCCTTGAGGGCCTTAAGCAGAAGGCAGGAGATAACATGAAAAGAAAAAGAAGGCTGACCCCTCGCAGAAGGAGGGAATCAGAAAAGGAGAGGCAAGGGCCAATTAAGGCGGGAAAGGAAGAGACTCCCTAGGCCTCGGATACCCTAATACCGTCGGGGTCGGAAGAGAACAAGAGTTGACCAAGTGAGGTCGACAGGAAAGAAGACAGAGAGGAGCCCGGCACAAGTAAGTGGAAGCAATGCCGGACTCAGCTGGGGCCCCGTGGTCGCCAACCCACGCCCACTAGAAGTGAGCCCCTGGGGGCCCGCGGAAGAATGAAGCAGGAGAAGTAGTGAAGGAAGAGAAAAAGAAACGGCTGGAGAAATGGACAGAAATGATGGAGGAGGACTGTGATGGCAGTAAGGAAGTGTTTTATGGAATGATAAAGTTAAAGAGAAGAGATACAGGGGAAAATGTCAGAATGGTGGACAGGAATGGAAAGGAGGTTGAAAATATGGAAGAAGTAAAGGTTATCTGGAGAGAATACTTCAAGGAACTCCTAAATCCAACTGAAAACAGCGTAGTGGACATTTTGGCGGAAGAAACATGATGATGATGATGATGATAATTGTTGTTTTAAGGGGCCTAACATCTAGGCTATCGGCCCCTGATGGTTTGGGTGATCATGAAGATAAAAATGAAAAGCGAACTTAAAACTAAAACTAACTACTAACCCACACACTAGAATAAGAAATGGAAAACTAAAGGAGAATAAGGCAAATAAAAGGACAGAAGGAAAAGAAACGCCCTCAACCCTCGGAGAAGGCGGATTGAGGGACTTGGAAGGAAGGAGAGCCATGAAAGGCATATAGGAAAGTTAAAGAGGAGAGGTTCCGCCCCCAAGGTAAGGGACAAAAGGGGAAAACGGACCCAGCTCAGGAATCCCTCGGGGTCGCCAACTCCCGAAATCACCAGCCGTGAGCCCCTGAGGGTGTAGCATTATCTAGGGTGCACCAGAAGTGGTGGGGCTACATACACCCTGCCTCCTTAAGGGCCTAGGGCACAAGGCAGGAGGTAAAAGGAAGAGAAAAAGAAGGCTGACCCCTCGCAGAAGGAGGGTATCAGAAAAGATGAGACAAGGGCCAATTAAGGCGGGAAAGGAAGAGACTCCCTAGGCCTCGGATACCCTAATACCGTCGGGGTCAGAAGAGAACAAGAGTTGACCAAGTGAGGTCGACAGGAAAGAAGACAGAGAGGAGCCCGGCACAAGTAAGTGGAAGCAATGCCGGACTCAGCTGGGGCCCCGTGGTCGCCAACCCACGCCCACAAGATGTGAGCCCCTGTGGGAAAGGAAGAAACAGACAGTGACAAAGACATTTCAGAGAAGGAATTGACATGGAAAGAAGTGGAGGAAGCATTAACGAAGATGAAAGGGGGAAAGGCACCGGGAATAGACGAAGTGAGTGTAGAGATGGTGAGAGCAGCAGGGGTGATGGGAACACAGTGGCTCTTACGAGTAATGAAAGTGATATGGAAGGAGAAGAAAATACCAGAAGACTGGAAAAGAGGGATAATAATACCATATTTAAAAAGGGAAGTAGGAAGGAATGCAAGAACTACAGGGGAATTACACTCATGTGCCACTGCGCCAAAATATTTGAGAAGGTACTGGAGAGAAGAATTCGGACAGAAGTTGAAGATGGGCTGAGGGAAGAACAGTATGGAATCAGGCCTTGAAGGTCAACAGTTGACCTCATCTTTGCTGTAAGACAGCTACAAGAACACCATTATGAATATGGGAAAGATCTGGTGATGACCTTCTTGGATATTGAGAAAGCATATGATAGTATTAATAGACACAATGTATGGGTAGCAATTGATTGATTGATTGAGTGATTGATTGATTGTATTTTCACGGCTACACTTGGAGCTTAAGAGCTCCTTTACAGTAGCGCCCTACATAAAATAAGATTAGGGCGTATAAAAATACAACATTTCACTTACATTCACAATATAAATAATCATAGTCTAACAATTGTAGTAACAAAAATATAGTAACAATACAATAATAATAATACTAATGATAATGGAAAAATTATATACAAAAGAGTGAGAGTGCATACAGACTATCAGCCCGAAAAACAAACACCAAATACTGTACAAGAAAAGCTATTAAAGTAGACAGGTTGTCAGCTATTGTCCTTGTGTTATAATTGAACTTAAAAAAAAAGTATTTTAACATAATACAGTAATCAAATGTGAGAGGTATACTACTCCAAGAAGCAAGATGAAAGATGTCTCTTGAAAGCTGCAGTGCTTGCAATGTTGACGAACTTCTATAAATCGAAGGTGTTGAAGAGGCGTGAGGCGGTGCAAACAAAAGATTTATTGAACTTCATGGTACGGTGTATAGGAATCTGGAGTGTTATTTTTGTGTAGACGGTAGACGGCAGTCGGCAGTCGGTAGACGGAAATCGACAGTCGAGAATTTTATCCTCGACTGCCAACTACCCGACTGCAGCAATGTAATAGCCAATCAGAGCACATCAGAGCATGAGAGCAAAATCAGTGACCTAGGAGACAGTGGCAAGAGTGAAAGCAATGCACGAGGGAATCAAAAGCTGTGTAAAGGTGGGAAGAGAGAGAACTGAATGGTTTCAACTGGAGAGTGGTCTAAAACACGGAAGTGCCCTCTCACCCGTTTTATGTATAGTGCTGATGGATGAAATCATACGAAAAGTGGAAAATAGCATTGGGGAAAGTAAAATGAAGGCAATGTTGTTTGCTGATGACCTTCTGGTATGGGGAGAGGATGAGGAAGAAGTACAAGAGCAATTAGATGAGCGGGAGAAGGTAGTGTTATCATATGGGATGAAGTTCTCAGCACAAAAGAGTGAAGTGGTCATCACAACGAGGAGGAAGAACAGACTGGATATGGGCATAACACTTGGAGGGCAGCAGTTGCAGAAAGTAGAATGCTTCAAGTTCTTGGGAAGCATAATTGAAGAAAATAGGAGGCAATAGTATGCATATAAATGAAAGGGGAAGGTGCGCAGATGGATTTTTCAAGAGTGTTAGGGGGATGATATGGAATAAAGATGTACCACAAAAATGTAAAGGAATCATCTACAAGACCTACTTTGTGCCAATTTTGACATATGGTTCAGAAACATGGGTGATGAAGGAAAGGGACAAGAATAAAATACGAGCAGTGGATATGAAGTTCCAGAGGAGTAGGGTAGGAGTGACAAGAATGGACAGAGTAAGGAATGAGAGAGTCAGAGAGACGGTAAGAGAGGAACCATTGCAAAATAGAATAGAGCGATCTAGTCTACAATGGTATGGACATGTGAGGAGGATGCGTGAGGAGAGGATACCGAAGAAGATGTTTGGAATGGAAATGAAGGGAAGGAGGCCAAGGGTAAGACCAAGGGACAGATGGACAAAAGGAGTTAAGAACAGTGTGGAGGAAAGAGGAGTGTGCTGGGACACAGTGAAAGACGAGAGATGGTGGATGGACAGGAAACGATGGAGAGGCTTATGTTCGAAGCAGACCCGACCAGCGGTCGGAAACTGCTCAAGATGATGATGATGATGATGATGATGATGATGATGATGATGATGAAGTATAAAAACAGTCTGTCCCCCTTGGCCTCCTGTCAGAAAAATAAGGTTCAAGAAGCACTTGTTCGCATAAAATTGTATGTACCAATTCACTGCGGTATTACTTGACCACCAGAAAAATGTATGGTATAAGGTCCAAAAATCAAGGCTACTTAACAGAGGAACTTCTCTGAATTAAACCACTACTTCAGTAAGAAAACAAAACAAATCTCACCCTATTCCAGATAAAAGAAATTAAAAAACATAACATTTTTGTTATACACTACTAGAAAAAGAATGAAAACCTACTGCCTCCATAGCACTTTCTCGATTGAATATCTTAACAAATGTATAAAGTATGGAACCATTTAGAATATCCTAATCTATGTGCCATAATTTCAGTAAGTATTAAGCTACTGTTGTGATACCAGCACTAGATGTTAACCTCTTATGGTGTAAGCTACAGTACAGAAAAATTAATAACTAATGTAGCCCCGTACCAAGTTAGGTGTGAACGATAATCTAATGAGATTCAACTTACAATATTATTTAAAGGTTATCACACTAAAAAATCTCTCTCCTAAAATGTAGACCTATGTATATATGATCTCAAGGGAATCTATCTGTCTCTGTGCATAAGGAATAAACGAATGGCACTGTAGGATTACTCCTAGCAGTCGTTAAGACTGGGTTCACTAAGTGGCTGTGGTTAGCTCCTGAATAGTACAACTGAAGGCTGGTAGATGTTACTCCAGTGGAGAATGTTGTTTTAATTAAAAATATATATTTTCCATTGCAAGAAGCACCATATAACGCTTTATTTTATAACGTCTCAGTACTCAAGAAACAATAAAAAAAACTCTGATAGGATTTTAACCCCCGCAATCCAGGTGAGCGACGGAAACCCTAACCACACAGCCAATCGTACACTCACAACTTACGCGTTATTAATCAAATACATACAACGTATTAGCAAATAATCACTTTGGCTGAACGATTTCTTCACTGGAGTATATTTCAAACCGAGTTCATTTAATATTAAGTTCATATAATTTTTATCAGTAGGTTATAGTGCATGCAACATACTGAAATTAGTAAAATATTGGTCAGAACGAGAGATCAGCTGCCATCTTGTCCAATAACCGATTTTAAGTCACTTCTAGACTATAACATTACAATATAAACTTTTAATTTCGAACGAACCACGCCGTTTAGAACAGATTAAACGATTCTTGGTTCGATAATCGGAACTGGTGGGTCCCATGTTATGGATTATTAAGTTTGCATAATTCACACGGCCGCCTCCCTGAAATGGTACGTTTGATGACCTTGTAGTTTGGGCACAATACGCGTCCCATATGAAGGTATGTTGTTACCGAATTTGGTAAAGATCCGATGATTAGTTTGGTCGTAATCCATTATTAAGTTTATACCATTTGAGTGGCCGCCATTACGTTTTGGTAAAGATGGCGTCAATATAAAACATGACACTGAGTGCTCTTTGCCAGTGCTACCTCTGTACCAAATTTCTTTCAATTCGGTTTCACCGTGTTCGAATTCATAAGGGGGGGGCAGACATTCAGAGTACACACACTCACACACACACACAATTGTTTTGGCCCTGTGTTGATCTCATAAGTCTACTTTCGTTTTTTGCAAAAATCGAAAGTAGGCTAAAAATATCGGAACAAGGGAAATTAAAGACAGGTGATAGAAAACTATATACTGTACAACACAAAATAATATATGATGTGTTAAATAACCCGGATCTGATGATGTTCGCTTGAGGAACGAAACATTTCACCCTGTAATTATTTGTAGCCTACTTTTCACATTTTGCAAAAATGAGGAAAAAGTAGACTTATGAGATCGGGCAAATGTGTGTCAGTCTGTCTGTCTGGCTGTGTGTGTGTGTCCCCCCACCAACTCCTAAACGGCTGCAGCAATCGAAACAAAATTTGGTAGGAATAAATATCTATACCTGAATATCTCACGACCATATTTGAAAATTATCTCAGTGCTACCAACTGTTGAAAAATCGCAATTGAAATTTGAGCTCCATGTTGGATATCCTGGAAGGTATGAATGGGAGCTATTTCAAATTTGGCACACGTATAGATAATAATACTGCAATTTAATTTGCAGGAGGCCATACGTGGCAGTGTTGCCAAAATGATTATAAGCCTGCTGATAAGTCCAAATTTTAAATGAATATAAGTTCTACACTATCAATTGGATTTCAACCAAATTTCGTATGTGCTATATGTACATAAACAGATATGATTGAGCATATTCTTAAGAGCCACCAGGGCTGCCAACTGTTAATAAATGCTCTCAATTTCTTTAAATCCAAATGCCCATATATCAGAAAAGTATTCTAGCCGACAGCTTTAAACTATGCACACGTATAGTACCTGACATTCTATATTAATTGGAAGTGACTTATGTACGTCAGTGCTACCAACATGATTCTATGCCTGCTGAGAGATCCAACTTTAAATACATGTAACTTCTATACTATCATTTGGATTTTAACCAAATTTCGTGTGTGCTATGTGTACCATAACAGATATGACTATGCCGATTCTTAAGAGTAACCAGGGCTGCCAACTGTTAATAAATACTGTCTCTATTTCTGTTACCAAAATATCGGAAAGTATGTAAGCTAATAGCTCTAAACTTTGCACACGTATAGTACCTGGCATTCTAGATTAATTTGGAGTAACTAATATACGTCAGTGCTGCCAACATGATTCTAAGCCTGCTGATAGGTTCAATTTTAAAATGCATGTAACTTCTAAGCTAACTAATGGATTTCAGTCAAATTTGGCACAGCAATAGATCATATTATTTCAGATAATTTCTGACCAATACATGCATTACATTGTTGCCAACATGATTTTACGCGCGCTGTTAGGTCCAATGTTTAACTGCATGTAACGTCCATGCTATCCATTGGACTTCAACCAAATTTTGTATTCTGTACCTTAAGAGATGGAACTAAGAATATATTCAGTCACCAGGGCTGCCAACTGTAGTTCTCTATTAGGCTACATTATGCCAGTTATACAGTATTTCGAACTACTTAGAAATTTCGATATTACCAGCTTAATTTTGTAATTATTCTAAATAGATCTATATAGATTAATCATGAATCTTAAATTTTAAGAAAAGTAGACTCTTTAGTTCGTCACGGAACTTCTTGTTAAGTACTGAAATGTACAATTTGTTAAATGTTTATTTTATTTCAGGTACGGTACTTGAGGAAAATATATTAATTTTAATTATCCAAGATTATTATGGACATCGTGTTCTTGGGTGTGTGTAGAACTTGTCTGATAACCTATGTTATCGTGGTGTAGCCTATGTAGCAGTGTGTATATTTCTAAATGTGAAGGAAGCGGCTGTAACCTTAAGTTAGGAACCATCCCGGCATTCGCATTGAGTAGAAGTGGGGAAACCACGGAAAACCATTTCCACGATAGCAGAGGTAGGAATCTCAGTTTTGCTTCATGAGGCCCTCAGACCAGAATAATTAAATTTCTCGGCAGGGCCGGAAATCGAACCTTGATCTCCAGGGCGACAACCAAGAATGCTAGCCACTACATCAGGAAGTGGACTGCATAGATTCAAAAAGGAACAGTGGCGAAATGATGATGATGATGATGATGATGATGATGATGATAATTGTTGTTTTAAGGGGCCTAACATCTAGGTTATCGGCCCCTGATGGTTTGGGTGATCGTGAAGATGAAAATGAAAAGCGAACTCAAAACTAAAACTAACTAGTAGCCTACATACTAGAAGAAGAAAAGGAAAACAAAAGGAGAATAAGGCAAATAAAGGACAGGAGAAAAAGAAAAATGCCCTCAACCCTCGAAAAATGTGGATTGAGGGACTTGGAAGGAAGGAGGGCCCGAAAGGGAGATAGGAAAGTGAAATGGGGAGGGCGTCCGCCCCAGAGGTAATGGATAAAAGGGGGCAAACCGGACCCAGCTCAGGAATCCCTCGGGGTCGCTAACTTCCGAACTCACCAGCCGTGAGCCCCTGAGGCTGTAGCAATATCCAGGGTGCACCAGAAGTGGTGGGGCTACATACACCCTGCCTCCTTGAGGGCCTTGTGCACAAGGCAGGAGATAACATGAAATGAAAAAGAAGGCTGACTCCTCGCAGAAGGAGGGTATCAGAAAATATGAGACAAGGGTCAATTAAGGCGGGAAAGGAAGAGACTCCCTAGGCCTCGGATACCCTAATACCGTCGGGGTCAGAAGAGAACAAGCGTTGACCAAGTGAGGTCGACAGGAAAGAAGACAGAGAGGAGCCCGGCACAAGTAAGTGGAAGCAATGCCGGACTCAGCTGGGGCCCCGTGGTCGCCAACCCACGACCACAAGATGTGAGCCCCTGGGGGGAGTTGCGAAATGGCCTCGTAAGTTACCTATTAGGTTATGCGTGGAAAGGTAATACTACGAGCTGACCATGATGTTCGTGATGAAATTTCTAGCGAGAATTATTAGAAAATATTGCTCAGGGATGAGATAATTAACAGCACATTTACACATGGTAGAACAATGGGCAGGGCAGGTCAGATGGGCTCGTAAGTTAAGTAGTTCCACTGACCAGGTGTTCGCGTGTTCAGGACAATGGATTTACTACGATCAGGTCAAAAAACAACCCATAATTAACAATGAAGTTTACGTCATTAGTATAAGTATTAAAGTAATAATTTACCACCAATTAAACCTCGCCAAGAAACTTCTGATTCATCCTCAAGTCACCAAATTTATTTTGATGATGATGATGATTTTTGTTTTAAGGGGCCTAACGTCTAGGTTATCGAACCTTTATAGTTTGGGTGATAGTATTAGTTATAGTTTTCATTACATTTTCATCTTTCACTAACTACACACTTACAATACATACTAGAAGAAGAAATGATAAAACAAATAAAGAATAAGGCAAATAATGGACAGGAGGAAAAGAAATGCCCTCAACCCTCGAAGAGTGAGTATTGAGGGAGTTGGAAGAAAGGAGGGCCATGAAGGGCAAATAGGAAAGGGAAAGAGGAGAGGGTCCGCCCCACAGGTAATGGGAAAGGGGGGGGGAAGCGGAACCAGGTCGGAAATCCCTCGGGGTCGCCAACTCCTGAACTTGAGGGTGTAACACTATCGAGGGTGCACCAGAAGTGGTGGGGCTCCATACACTAATTAAAACAAAGCATTGCGATGGCCCAAGCGGGTGTTGACGCAATGTGATTTCTGCCCAGTGCTCTGAATGTCAACGTGAAGAAATTCAAGTGCGGGTAAACGACGGGAGTAACTATGACTCTCTTAACTCCGACTGTACATCAAACATCATGGATACAAGCCCAGAAGCATGAACTAATTAACGAAGATGATGATGATGATAATTGTTGTTTTAAGGGGCCTAACATCTTGGCTATCGGCCCCTGATGGTTTGGGTGATCGTGAAGATGAAAATGAAATGTAAACTTCAAACTAAAACTAACTACCAACTTACATACTAGAAGAAGAAATGGAAAACTAAAGGAGAATGAGGCAAATAAAGGACAGGAGGAAAAGAAATGCCCTCAACCCTCGAAGAAGGCGGATTGAGGGACTTGGAAGGAAGGAGAGCCATGAAAGGCAGATAGGAAAGTGAAAGAGGAGAGGGTCCGCCCCGAAGGTAAGGGACAAAAGGGGAAAACGGACCCAGCTCAGGAATCCCTCGGGGTCGCCAACTCCCGAACTCACCAGCCGTGAGCCCCTGAGGGTGTAGCATTATCTAGGGTGCACCAGAAGTAGTGGGGCTAAATACACCCTGCCTCCTTAAGGGCCTAGAGCACAAGGCAGGAGGTAAAAGGAAGAGAAAAAGAAGGCTGACCCCTCGCAGAAGGAGGGTATCAGGAAAGATGAGACAAGGGCCAATTAAGGCGGGAAAGGAAGAGACTCCCTAGGCCTCGGATACCCTAATACCGTCGGGGTCAGAAGAGAACAAGAGTTGACCAAGTGAGGTCGACAGGAAAGAAGACAGAGAGGAGCCCGGCACAAGTAAGTGGAAGCAATGCCAGATTCAGCTGGGGCCCCGTGGTCTCCAACCCGCGCCCACTAGAAGTGAGCCCCTGGGGGAAATTAACGAAGAAAGAGAGAGGATGTACATAAGACAGTGCCATCTGTGACGGGTCGGCCCAAGTGCTAGTAATTGAGATGGCTTAACATAGATACTCACAGGGAATCAAATCATGAATAATAGTAAAGGGGAGCTCTGGGGGATTGAGTACCTGGAGTAACCTTACCTTCCACCGCGCTATTTTAAAATTCATGATCCCTATCAAAGGGATTTGGTGTCAGGTTGGGGTTAAGAGGATCCTTCCTCTCTCGTCGCTGGAATCCATTGGCTAGCCTACCACTACGTCCACCCCTTCAGCAAGGGTACGTTGCCGCCGGGAAAAGGTCCAAATCTACGATCGCTGGGACCGAGCTAACAGTGGAGGTGAAGGCCTGTCCTTGGGTCGCAAGTGGCAGCCCCACCGCAAGGACTTACCCCGTCCGAATTTGAAGGATTCTTCGGGGGACATACATCGCTTTGCTAAACGTACAGAGATGCCTCGGCTTTCTGATCCGATACCATGTCCCGGATCAGATCGACCATTAGGGAGACATGGCAACGACATTGACAACACCCCAACAGGGGAAGATGGCAAAAAATGGAAGCCGAGCAAATAATACTGATTACATGGGAACCGAGAACCTGCTTTGCCTGCAACAACTGGTTCACAAGAGCTAAAGATCTAGTAGCTCACTCCGAGGATAACCATCCTGAGACTAAACTGATCTATAAATGTAAGGAATGCTCCAACACATACAAGAAATTACATGGTGCAGTTGTACATCAATCAAAATACAAAGGAGGGACTGAAATCCAACCGGTCACATGTAAGATATGTGGTAAGGGATTCCAAACGGAAAGATGTCTGAGATTGCATACGAACCACGAACATCCAAAAGAGAGAAACGAAGAGAGATTGGCAAAAGGTAAAGGAAAAGAGAAGAATGAATCACCCCGAAGATCTACAGTCTGGACTGAAAAAGAAGATGAGATCTTAATCCAAAAATATCAGGAATTCACAAAGACAGGGAAATTACAAGGCTACTCAAAGTACATGGCTGAGAGCCTTCCCACTAAAACAGATCGACAGGTCAGAGACAGGACCCTTACCTTAAAAAGGTAAGAAGTATTGAAGAAGATGCCAGCAGAATCCGAGCACCTTTACATAAACCCTTCAACAGAAGAAAAACCTCAAGCAGATGAGAAAGAAGAAATGGATACTGTCAACAAGATCTCCAAATAAGAAGGAATTGTACAACTAACCAAGGGAAAAGAAGAAGAAGAAATTGGAACTACACTCATCAGAGGAGTTAAGGAGACCTCTGGGGGATTGAGTACCTGGAGTAACCTTAACATAAAACCTCTAACAGAAGAAGATCTATAAGCAGATGAGAAAGAAGAAACAGACGATACCACCATCAATTCCCAAGAAGAAGATGTACAACCTACGAAAATCCAGGAAACTCGGCAGGGAAACAACGCTCTAAACGTAGATGACAGAAAATCCATAATAACAACGATGGATACAGATGATGATGATGATGATAATTGTTGTTTTAAGGGGCCTAACATCGAGGTTATCGGCCCCTAATGATCTGGGTGATAGCAAGAATGATAATGAAATGGAAACCTGAACAAAATTATCTGAGACGGAAAATACGTACAAAAAGGAACTCACAATATGGTCTTACAAAAGGGAATTTAGAACGAAAAGAGTCACAAAAAGAATACACGGAAAAATACCCACCAAACGTAGGCTAGATTCAAAATACGTACAAAATGCAATGTAGCGTTGAAATACTTACAAAATGCAACTGAAATTCAAAATACTTACAAAATGCAAATGAGATCGAAAACACGTACAAAATGCAATTGAGGTTCAAAATACTTACAAAATGCAATTGAAATTGAACATACACAATGCAATTCAGATTGAAATAGGCCCTATCCCAGTTCCAATCCTAATTATTCACAAAGTGCTATTGAAATTCAAAATACTTACAAAATGCAATTGAAATTGAAAATGCTTACAAAATGTACGGTGATTCTAACGACTCATGTGGATTGACAATACTTACAAAATAGATTGAAAATACTTGACAAAATGTAATTTAGATTCAAAATACCCACAAAATGCAATTGAGAATCAAAATATGTGCAAAATGCCCACCAAACAAAATGCAATTTAGATTCAACATTCGTGCGAAATGCGGTTTTGGTTGAAAATACTTACAAAATGCAATTGAAATTCAAAATACTCACTAAAAGGCCCGTCTACCTGCATTGAAAGACTTACTAAAAAGCAATTTAGATTGTCAATCTTTACAAAATGCAATTGAGGTTGAAAACAATCGCGAGATGTAATTTAGATCGAAAAACCTACAAAATGCAACGTAGATCAAAAATGCCTTAAAAATCGCTAAAAGGGAATTTATATACACGGTGAACCAAGTAACAAAAACAGTGCGGGAATCTTAAAGAGAAAAGGATATATAAGGTAAAGAGGAGAGGAGAGGAGAGGAGAGGGGAGGGGAGGGGAGAGAGGAGTGGGTCCGCCCCAAAGGTAAGGGACAAAAGGGAAAAACGGACCCAGCTCAGTATTCCCTCGGGGGTCGCCAACTCCCGAACTCACCAGCCGTGAGCCCCTGAGGGTGTAGCATTATCTACGGTGCACCAGAAGTGGTGGGGCTGCATACACCCTGCCTACTTAAGGGCCTTGAGCACAAGGCAGGAGGTAAAAGGAAAAGAAAAAGAAGGCTGACCCCTCACATAAGGAGGGTATCAGGAAAGATGCGACGAGGGCCAATTAAGGCGGGAAAGTGAAAGACTCCCTAGGCCTAGGACAACCTAATACCGTTGGGGTCGGAAGAGAACAAGAGTTGACCAAGGGAGGTCGACAGGAAAGAAGACGGAGAGGAGCCCGGCACAAGTAAGTGGAAGCAATGCCGGACTCAGCTGGGGTCCCGTGGTCGCCAACAAACGCCCCACTAGATGTGAGCCCCTGGGGGGGGGGGGAGATTAGGATAAATCGTGGACTGAAGCAAGGAGACCCCCTCTCGCCACTACTCTTCAACATCGTTCTAGATCCGGTCTTCAAGAAAGCTGAAGAATCAGGAATGGGATTTGAGGTTGGAACACAGAAAATTGCAGCTATGGCATATGCGGATGATATTTTACTATTCGCAAAGAATAGTTCCGAAATGCAGACTCTCCTAGACATCACAGGAGAAGCACTTAATAGCACAGGGATGAAAATCTCGGCGGCGAAATGTGGCGGTTTCCACGTTAAGAAGAAGGGTGACGCCTGGATCGCTATAGATACTAAATTATCAATTAATGGGCTGTCTCTACCATCTTAAGACGTTGATCAACCCTTCAACTACTTGGGATTAACCTACACTTTAGCCAGAGTTTTTATAACAAGGAACATCTGAACATCCTAGCAGAATGCGCACAACGTGTACGTAAACTGGCGTTGAAACCACAGCAGAAAGTACAACTACTGATGCAATACATCGATCCAATCTTCACTCATCGTTACACCATCGACCTACCTTCTTCTGATAATTTGAGAGAAATAGATACAACGCTACGGGTAGAAGTAAAGCGCATGCTACACTTGATTAATGGAACCACGGACTGCTTACTGTATGCCAGGAAACGGGATGGAGGCCTAGGATTCCCCACGTTAACAACACAGCTGAAGATAACAGCTCTTCGGGCAGGACGGGAAATGTCATCATCCGATAATTTCCTCAAAGAATTGGCTAAGGCGGGAAAATGGAACGAAAAACTAAAAACCACAGCTAGACAGTTGGGAGTGGGTTTTCCCGTTACATCAAAGGAGATAGAACAAAGGAAACGACAGATGAAACTACAAACCATACATGATTGGATAGATCAACCCTCACAAGGAGTAGGAGTAAAAGCTTTCAAAGATGACCCTTACGGAAATGACTGGTTGCTGAAAAAAGATACACTACAAGCGGGTCAATTCATCGACGCCCTCAAATTGAGATCCAACACGTATGGAACAAGAGTGGCTACCAATAGAGCAACTAGATCAGGAGTCGTGAACTGCCGTAGATGTAAGGAATAACCTGAGACTTTAGGACACGTGATTGGGGGTGCATCGCGGGAAGAAGAGCCAGGATCAAGAGACACAACCGGGTGGCAGGAAAGATAAGGGACGAGTGCCTAAGTAAAGGCTCCATAGTGGCGGTAGAACAAACTTTCACCACGAACGAAGGAGAACTACTGAAACCGGATCTGGTCATTAAACAACGAGATTCCACCTTCATAGTAGATGTCACTGTAACCTTCGAAAATGGAGATTCACTCAATCGCGCCGCAATGAACAAGGTGACGAAATATACCCGACTCCTCCCTACAGTATGTAGAGACTTTGATACGCCTAGAGGAGAAGTCATCCCTATCGTCATAGGATCAAGAGGAGCACTACCGAAGAACACCATCACGAACCTGAAGAAAATAGGCATAAGAGATAGGAACATTTTGTTAGATTTAGCTCTCACCACTCTCAGAACAAGCATAGATCTAGCTAGATGTCACTTAGATTATGGTTAATTCTGTAACTCGGAGGGGGGGATGAATTGTATTATAATGTTTCTTTCCAGATTAACTTCCTTAAAATAATTTAAATGTAATGGGCTTTCAAAAATTAAAAATTTGTTATATTTAATGTTAAAATCTTTGAATTTTAAATTTGATCAACCTTTTTAATTTATATTTGCATTCTTTATTATTAATGTTTTTCTCCTTTTTCAAAATTATTAATGTTTAATTATATACAATTCGTCCTTAATTCCATAGGATATTAGTATTTACTGTACCTTACCCTCATGAAAGGGAAAATAAATTATCTGTAACTTTCTTTTTCAATTGTAAATTTAAACATTATGTAAAAGTGTATTGAATATTTGTACTTTGTATTTTTGGAAATAAAGATCATTAAAAGAATATAAAGCAAGCTTATAGGAATGAGTCTCAACCGTTAGGCGGGAATAATTAATAGTAATAGTAACAGCCTAGCTATTGCTCTCAATCCTTCCCGTATGCATGTGGTAAGCTTGTGAGACAAGCCACTGGTGTGAGTTGACGATGCGAGTAACTATGACTCTCTTAAGGCAGCCTAGCTATTGCTCTCAATCCTTCCCGTATGCATGTGGTATGTTTGTGAGACAAGCCACTGGTGTGAGTTAACGATGCGAGTAACTATGACTCTCAAAGGGGAGGTATGACTGAAATTTGAAACTTCTACAGTTTTCATGATATCAGTACCAAATTTTAAATACACATGTAGATAGATATCAGTATATCATGTACCAAGTTTAATACATTTATGCCTACTGGTTCTCAAAATATCCTTGTTTTTAGTACATAATAATTAGTCGCTTGAGAAATGCTCCTTGCGATGCAATTTTCAGGCTGCTGAACTGAAATTTGGTAAGAATGTACTGTCCCCGTTTACCTGGATAGTAGGCTGTCAGATATCCGCCCCCTCAATCGGATTGCCAATTATCAATCGCACCGGCACAGTTACATCAATGAAAATGGCACTGACAGAGACTATCGAGATAAGAGCACAGAAATTCACAGGAAATCATTGTGGAACACACCAAAATAGACGGGGGATTATACTTACCGTTGCTTACCTCTTAATTATCTCGGGGTTTGAGTTGACAACAGGATCACTAAAAGTCTGTTCACACAATAATCTCCGCCATGACATTTAAAAATGAACCAGAACGAAGACGAGAACTTTGAACTGTACAAAAGCTTTATTTCTAATAAAGGGAATGATTTTCCTAACACAACAAAATATACGTGGCTATCAGTAGCCCAAGTCAATCTGACTACGTCCTCCAGTAGGACTTGCAAAATTATTATACAACATGATATATAAAACATTTTAGCTCCCAAGAGCTCCAAATACCGTAATATTCATAACACTATTGGATTGGAAAAGGACGTCAGGGTGTGACATATATATATAGCATTGTTTCCTTTTAATAAACAAGAGAATGATATTTATAGTCGCAAGGCCGGAGTGTACGACCTCACTCCCTGAAAACCATATGTTGACACAGCTGCGGGCTACCTTCCAGCCTGACGCATACTGGTCAAATGCACTCCCTTCTCACACGCTATGTTACGTAAGAATCCAGCCTGCACTCTCAAAACTTTTAAATGTCTTACAAGACAACTCACATTATATTTACGCAAATCTTTCAAGAACTTTGATCACATCCTAATGGATCATTACATAAATTTCTTAAACTTGTTAACTTCAATCCAAATGTTTAATTAGCTCTTAAATGTTTATAACAAAATCACATAAATTATTTATAACAATTAGAAATTGTTTATAATATTTGTCAAAGACGAATAAAAATATTATAAGCACGCCTTTAACATCACTCTCGTTTCACATTAGTTTCAAAATATTTACAACAATTATTTACAATATTAACATTTAAATTGTTTAAATTATTCATTTAATAAATACATTAGCCACATGTTCATTCGGTTGGTAATTTTATAATCCTGTTTAATATAATCGACCAATGAAGGTTAGTTATACATTTTAATGTCACAATTTGGTTTAATAAAGTTTTTTCAATAATGATTTGTGACGGCAACCTTCATTCATAATCTTGTCTCAAATTCTTTCAAAACTCGTGTTAATTATAACAGTAAATCACTTGATTAATTTTCAACGAACTATAACAATCTTACTCCAGCGGAAAATCCTTCGCTAACAAGTTAATGCACAATCTGCATTAAAAATATGCCCAAAATCATCATATATTAATCTATATGGCATTTAAAACTTTCACATCACTTACAAAACTTCCACAAATAATTCTTTAACATTTATTCCTGTGGGAACCTCCTTCATATTCAAGGGCATTATATCTCAGCGACTTTCAACACGCGCTGCACTAGCGATTACACATTCATAGTTCCACTTAAAAATTTTATAATCATAAATTGTTTCAAAACTGTTTTTCTATTATCCTTCGTAGATTTCATTCATGAACTGAAATGAAGTCAAAACTTGCCAATCACAAACAAATTTAATAGTGAATACGCTTATATACGCCTATCTGGTCTATCAAAATTTAAGACTAACATCTTAAAAGAAATTGTAGCATGAAAATACTATCTTCAAATAAAGTGCGACTAAACTGCAAAGTAGTCGAATAGAATCCAATTAGACTGGGGAATGCAAACATCGTTATATAATTCTCTAATTGAGAAAAACTCCTAACAAAAGTACTTGACTTTAATGCATTCAATAATTCATTATTAACATTACTCTTTTACAAAAGTGTCTATGATGCAATGTTCATTCATAACTGACGATAAATGTCTGTGTTGCAATCAATACAAATAACGACTAGTATTTCCAAGATCGTCGATAACGTAAGATTTTAACGCTCTAAAATCATTTAAATGTTCTTCCTTCTTGATGATGACAGAAAATTGTTCAAAGTAATTAAACTGGGGTAGAATTACTTTAATAAAGTGACACGCTGTCTGAATTTAAATCTGCCATAAAAATCATTAACTTACAGTCAAATCGTGACTACAAAAATATTAATTACTGAAAAATCCAAATATCAGTCTCAACTGATTCAAAATCGTTAACTATGCCCATGACATAACAATGTCTTAATAAATTGACGAAAAATGCAAAACTCATCAAGGTGTACTGAGAATAAGAATCTCAACAAGAAAATAAGGCAAAATACATGAGGATAAAAATATGGGAAAAATGGTTGCTCAAACATTACTAGGTTACTCAAATACAATAAACGTTCACGACTACCTTATCTGCCGATTGACGTTCCAGAGGAAAATTCCCCAAAGAAGACTGCTGATGGATCCATTTCACCACGTTAAAGCTGAGCTCCATCCTCGAAATAGGAAATAGCACCTTCGGAGAATCGAACTGCTTCCTTCTCCGTGAATCACTCTGCTCCTCGAAAACGAATAGACATCCTTCCGGCAATAATCTTCTTTGTGAGTCGGGACTACCCTGACCTCTCTTGAAAAATTCCCTGAAGTTCCAGTAGACAATCATCATGACGTTTTGTAGAAATTTCCGAAGAAATTATTCATATTCAGAGTATTAAATTGTTTCTATGGCTGTTCGATGATATTCAGCCTTTACTTACGAAACATGGGTGTAGATGGTATTCACCGCATGTTCGTTTATGTGGTATAGCAATTAGCGAAGTTCCATGTCGCTATCTTACTCCAATTAAGTATGTCCCAATTGCAATAAGCCTTCTTAGCCTTCCATCTGCACTTCGGTTGTAGTGTCAGAAGAACAAACTGCCGTATTCAAATGCTCCATTATACTGTATCGTTCTGTAAGCAAGCAATCTGAAGTCTTTCTACTCCACTCGCAGCGTTAGCCTTGCTTTGATTCTGGCTTATACAAAAGTGTTTCTCTAGTGGTGAGATAATCACTTTTGCCAGTCGTATAAAACAGCTAATATCTTTTGAAGTACTCGGTCGAAATTGTTCAGCTTTTCTCTATAATTGCATGTAGTACTGCACAATACAATTATGTTATCGTAGACCGCTAACTGTTTGAAGCTAAACTCATATAAGCTTTCTAAGGTCCGTTTCAACTTCACCTAGTTTGACCTGTATCTCGTTACTATAGTGGCCTCGCCACGCGTTATAAAAACGATTCTTTTCACTTGCTGTTCACTTTGACGTCTCACTATATTGAATGTATAAGAAACTGACTTTCACAAAAACTTCGATGATCTGAGCATTAGATCTCAGAATGATCAGCGAACGTAAGAGAAGACAAGAGAAGAGGGTCCTCTCTTCTGCGCAAGCCCTTTTATTACCTTCTCGAGGGGCGTTACCATCCCTTCCAAAGCGTGATACTACGTCATCGCTAGAACTTCCAACTTCGTTAATACATGACGGATTTTCAAAATTCAAAAACTGAAAATAAATTTCATCAAAATTCCAACTCAATGCTTTTACTGCAAATGTATTTCCACAATTCTGCATTCAAAAAGTCATAAAAATACCATAGTTTCAGCAATCTCCGTCTTCCTTTAAACTATCGTTCATTGGTTCATGCCTCTCCTCCAATAGCATAGTTTCTTCCTCAGCAGAATTCCTCGTTTCCTGCGACTGCGTCGTACATCTTGGAACATTCTGGACAAAAATGCTGACGTCACTGAGAATCTCAGCTCAAGTAGCTTGCTGGCATAACATTTACGTCATCCGTGCTTACGTCATGACTACCCACGTCATAACTATGACAGCCATAACTCAAATCATAATTTCAAATATAGCCACCGTGGTCTCTACATAATTCAATTACGGGGGCAGTACCTTACTAGTATATTAACAGTATTTGCCCTCAACTTTAAAATCTGTTGAATATTGAACTGTCTAGAATTTTTTTAAATTAGTATTTTTATTTTTTTTAAATTAATGCTGCAACATTCAAATTTAACAAGCCAAAAAAAATACTAATATACATTTGACATAAAACTGAGAGCAAATTCGTATCCCTACCTAAGCTGGAGCATGCAAGTAACTTTTCAGCTAATTCTGATTTAAACTCTGTCGCAAGGAGCATTTTGTATACAGCAAAATGTGTTGAAATTTGTAACTGAGAAAATTGCATTTAAAGTTTTAGTACCATGGTCTTACCTTAGAACTGCCCTGCTCCATATGTATCCCCCTCAGATGTCTTTTTTCTGTCTTCTTCTGATATTTTCATCCACTTTTGTAGTTTCCTGGATTGTTTTTGGTGATTTGATCTCCTTTTTTTACTCAAGGTGACACGCCGCATATCCTGACTTTTGCTGCCAAAGACCGCACAAGCAGATATAGTTTCCCCTCGGACAGAATGAACAATTTCCAGTGTTTTGAGACAACCCATGTTGAACTCACTGACTGCCTTAAGAACAGCAAGTTCAAGTTTTTTCCTCGATACAAAGACTTCCTTGGGGCATTTCGTCCAAACAACACTATGAAGACATTCATTCGCATTTTGTGTTCTCCCTTGGGTGCAACGTTCTAACAGCTGATCTGATGCAAGCCTGTGGTATGCTGGCATGATTTTTAAAACTACTGTAGGACTTAATTTACAACTCATTTTACTATGGCTATCCACTGGTTTCCCTTCCGCAATTTGTCGATTATAAAAACACCATGATGTTAAAGATTTTGGACATGTGCCATGTTGGGGCTTAGTGTCTGTGGACATGCAGTGTCTAAGAGTGGCATAAACTGCCCTCTTCATTTCAATAACATCAGGAATATTACTAGCAATGGCATGCCTGTAGTAGTTTGTAAGCTTTGTAATGGTGGTCTCTTTTAAACTGCCTTCTTTACGACCACCCAGAGTGACACCTTTAACCTTCCACTCCTTAACAATGTTCCGAAGTGCAGTACCAAGTCGTTTAGCCACATGATTGATGCACTCCTCTTTTTCGATGACTTGCTGAGGACCATACACTTGAAGAGCATTCAAATGGGCATGGGTTTTGGCATCACCATCAGACAACATCGTAGTGTACCTCATCCCTCGGTCAGCAATAGATCTTTTCCAAATAATTTCCCCAATGTCTTTCTCCATGGCATTGGATGAGCCATTGTAATTTCTCTGGCATTCCCCTGAAGCCTTATGCCCATTGAACCAAATGTCAAACTCTACACTATTTTTACCCAGTTCCTTCTCAGTCCTTTTACAATCAACACAGCATTTTGACAGTACCTCATAATCTAATACAATGCCTGTTTGGATGTCAATAGCAAAGCCAACCCCATAGTTAGAACTGTGCCCTCGTTTATGCCACGTGGCATCGTAGGAAACACCAATGTCAATTATGTCATTGTCATCCCCATTATGAGCTTTGCGAACTGCATCAGCTGCCATACGAAGGACCTCTTTCTTATATATTTTCCCCTCATCCACTAACAAGTTCAAATGTTTAGCATAAGGTCTCTTTCCGAGAGTATTCATGCCCATGTTAGAAGAGAATTTCTGCAATGCTTGATGACCTTTTCCTATGGCACTAAATGTCTCCACTATAGTTTTATTCACATGAAAAGGAGGTCTTTGACTCTGTGAACTGGATATTCGAGGAGAACTGTACTCACTTGCAGCCACATACCCACAGTTCCTACACTTAACTACTATTTTGCTGCAGAAACCATGACTTTCTCTAAATTCAACTACCACAGACTTTGTCTGACATTCACTACATAGTAAATCTTTCATGAGATTATCCCATACACTTGTGTGAACTAAGGTATAAATCACAGGACCATCATTTATAATTGGGGGCCCATACTGTGTTGAACATTCTGAAAATGAATTTAATTTTCTTTCACTGCTAGAAATATCATAATTTTGTTCTGCTACAGAGCTCAAACCACTGACAGATGCTGCACTAGAAATACATTTTGTATCTAAATTACACTGTAGTTTCTCATTTGTGTTTTCAGCCTGGCCTACATTTAGGCTTAAGTTTTGAGATTTCTCATAGGACAATTTACCTGCAATACTTTTCTTCGAAGGGCGTTTCTTTGGCTTTCTATAACTACTTCTGGGAGTAGATAGTCGCCCCATGATGAATAAAGAAACACAAATCACAATTCAACACAATTTCGAACGCGCACAAACAATTTTTCACACTTTGTATTAGAAACCCAACACGTTGTACTGTTTACAAACACTAAGCAACCATGTTGTACTACTCAACACATTTAAATCTAATATTTCACATATAAAGACATCATACACTTAGAATTCCTGGCCAAAAATAAGGTAGTCATTTAACACAACCCTTGAAATAATTTTACAAGTTACAAGATTCTTAGAGAATAATTTCTAAATCGCTGTGGAACTTAGTCTCTGTTTTGAACACAAGCAGACAAAGGAGCATCACGATCCACACCGCTTCCAACACTCGATTCTTAGCGGAGTATTTGAAAAGAACTACGAAGTAATATCTAGGCCTAAAACAAATATTCTGCAGTACTGCAAGCAAGTGGGCGTGCACCAGAGCATTAAATACCCATGCAACACCTTTTAAAAATGGCTACCACGGGTTAAATAAATGGCGCATAGAAAAAAATATACCATTTTCTGATAGAGCACACATTGTAATATTTTATTTTTAATAAAAATAAAAATGACTTTTTTCAACAAAATATCAAATATTTCAGTCATACCTCGCCTTAAGGCAGCCTAGCTATTGCCCTCAATCCTTCCCGTATGCATGAGGTATGCTTGTGAGACAAGCCACTAGTGTTAGTTAACGATGCAAGTAACTATGACTCTCTTAAGGCAGCCTAGCTATTGCCCTCAATCCTTCCCGTATGCATGTGGGATGCTTGTGATGATGATGATGATAATTGTTGTTTTAAGGGGCCTAACATCGAGGTTATCGGCCCCTAATGATCTGGGTGATAGCGAAAATGATAATGAAATGGAAACCAGAACAAAATTATCGAGGACGGAAAATACGTACAAAAAGGAACTCACATAGAAACAACTCACAATATGGTCCTACAAAAGGGAATTTAGAACGAAAAGTAGCACAAAAGAATAGATTGAAAAAGACCCACAAAACGTAGGCTAGATTCAAAATACGTACAAAATGCAAAGTAGCGCCGAAATACGTACATAATGCAACTGAAATTCAAAATACTTACAAAATGCAAATGAGATCGAAATTACGTACAAAATGCAATTGAGGTTCAAAATACTTACAAAATGCAATTGAAATTGAAAATACACAATGCAATTCAGATTGAAATATCCCAGTTCCAATCCAAATTATTCACAAAGTGCAATTGAAATTCAAAATACTTACAAAATGCAATTGAAATTGAAAATGCTTACAAAATGTACGGTAGATTCAAACGACTCATGTGGATTGACAATACTTACAAAAAGCAATTTAGATTGAAAATACTTGACAAATGTAATTTAGATTCAAAATACCCACAAAATGCAATTGAGAATCAAAATATGTGCAAAATGCCCACCAAACAAAATGCAATTTAGATTCAAAATTCGTGCGAAATGCGGTTTTGGTTGAAAATACTTACAAAATGCAAATGAAATTCAAAATACTTACTAAAAGGCCCGGCAACCTGCATTGAAAGACTTACTAAAAAGCAATTTTGATTGTCAATCTTTACAAAATGCAATTGAGGTTGAAAACAATCGCGAGATGTATTTTAGATAGAAAAACTTACAAAATGCAACATAGATCAAAAATGCCTGAAAAAATCGCTAAAAGGGAATTTAGATACACGGTGATTCGAGTAACAAAAACAGTGCGGGAATCTTAAAGAGAAAAGGAAACAGAAGGAAAAGAGGAGAGGAGAAGGTCCGCCCCAAAAGGAAGGGACAAAAAGGGGAAAACGGACCCAGCTCAGGAATCCCTCGGGGTCGCCAACGCCCGAACTCACCAGCCGTGAGCCCCTGAGGGTGTAGCATTATCGACGGTGCACCAGAAGTGGTGGGGCTACATACACCCTGCCTCCTTAAGGGCCTTGAGCACAAGGCAGGAGGTAAAAGGAAAAGAACAAGAAGGCTGACCCCTCACAGAAGGAGGGTATCAGGAAAGATGAGACAAGGGCCAATTAAGGCGGGAAAGTGAAAGACTCCCTAGGCCTCGGATAACCTAATACCGTCGGGGTCGGAAGAGAACAAGAGTTGACCAAGGAAGGTCGACAGGAAAGAAGAAAGAGAGGAGCCCGGCACAAGTAAGTGGAAGCAATGCCGGACTCAGCTGGGGCCCCGTGGTCGCCAACCCACAACCCACTAGATGTGAGCCCCTGGGGGGGGGGGATGCTTGTGAGACAAGCCACTGGTGTGAGTTAACAATGCGAGTAACTATGACTCTCCTAGACATCACAGGAGAAGCACTTAATAGTACAGGGATGAAAATCTCGGCAGCGAAATGTGGCGGTTTCCACGTTAAGAAGAAAGGTGACGCCTGGATCGCCATAGATACTAAACTATCAATTAATGGGCAGTCTTTACCATCTTACGACGTCGATCAACCCTTCAACTACTTGGGATTAACCTACACTTTAGCTAGAGGTTTTTATAACAAGGAACATCTAAACATCCTAGCAGAATGCGCACAACGTGTACGTAAACTAGCGTTGAAACCACAGCAGAAAGTACAACTACTGATGCAATACATCGTTCCAATCTTCACTCATCGTTTCACCATCGACCTACCTTCTTCTAATAATTTGAGAGAAATAGATACAACGCTACGGGTAGAAGTAAAGCGCATGCTACACTTGATCAATGGGACCACGGACTGCTTACTGTATGCTAGGAAACGGGATGGAGGCCTAGGATTCCCCTCGTTAACTACACAGTTGAAGATAACAGCTCTTCGGGCAGGACGAGAAATAACATCATCATCCGATAATTTCCTCAAAGAATTGGCTAAGGCGGGGAAATGGCACGAAAAACTGAGAACCACAGCTAGACAATTGGGACTGGGTTTTCCCGTTACATCAAGGGAGATAGAACAAAGAAAACGTCAGATAAAACTGCAAACCATACATGATTGGATAGATCAACCCTCACAAGGAGTAGGAGTTAAAGCTTTCAAAGATGACCCTTACGGAAATCACTGGCTGCTTAAACAAGATACACTACAAGCGGGTCAATTCATCGACGCCCTCAAACTGAGATCCAACACGTATGGAACAGGAGTAGCTATCAATAGAGCAACCAGATCAGGAGTCGTGAACTGCCGTAGATGTAAGGACAAACCTGAGACTTTAGGACACGTGATTGGAGAGTGCATCGCGGGAAGAAGAGCTAGGATCGAGAGGCACAACTGGGTGGCAGGAAAGATAAGGGACGAGTGCCTAAGTAAAGGCTCCATAGTGGCGGTAGAACAAACTTTCACCACGAACGAAGGAGAACTACTGAAACCGGATCTGGTCATTAAACAACGAGATTCCACTTTCATAGTAGATGTCACTGTAACCTTCGAAAATGGAGATTCACTCAATCGCGCCGCAATGAACAAGGTGACGAAATATACCCGACTCCTCCCAACAGTATGTAGAGACTTTGATACGACTAGAGGAGAAGTCATCCCTATCGTCATAGGATCAAGAGGAGCACTACCGAAGAACACCATCACGAACCTGAAGAAAATAGGCATAAGAGATAGGAACTTTCTGTTAGATTTAGCTCTCACCACTCTCAGAACTAGCATAGATCTGGCTAGATGTCATTTAGACTATGGTTAATTTTGTAACTCGGAGGGGGGGATGAATTGTATTACAAACATTTCTTTCTAGATTAACTTCCTTAAAATAAATAAAATGTAATGACTTTCAATTAAAAACTTATATTTAAATAATGTTTAAGTGTTTAAAAAATTTTAAATTTGATTAATAATTTAACTTATATTTGCATCCTTAGTATTAACGATTTTCTCTTTTTCAAAATTATTAATTTTAAAATTGTATACAATTCATCCTTAATTCCATAGGATATTAGTATTTACTGTACCTTACCCACATAAAAGGGAAAATAAATTATATGTATCTTTCTTTTCAACTGTAAATTTAACAATTTGTAAAAGTGTTTTGAATATTTGTATTTTGTATTTTTGGAAATAAAGATCAGTAAAAGAATACAAAGCAAGCTTATAGGAATGAGTCTCAACCGTTAGGCGGGAATAATTAATAGTAATAGTAACAGCCTATCTATTGCTCTCAATCCTTCCCGTATGCATGTGGTATGTGTGGGACAAGCCACTGGTGTGAGTTAACGATGCGAGTAACTATGACTCTCTTAAGGCAGCCTAGCTATTGCTCTCAATCCTTCCCGTATGCATGTGGTAAGTGTGGGACAAGCCACTGGTGTGAGTTAACGATGCGAGTAACTGTGACTCTCTTAAGGCAGCCTAGCTATTGCTATCTCTCCTTCCCGTATGCATGTGGTATGCTTGTGATATGATAATTGTTGTTTTTAGTGGCCTAACATCGAGGTTATCGGCCCCGGACGAAATGAAATGGCGTGAAATGAAAGGATGAAGATGAAAAAACAGCTCACTGCTATGGATGAAACGAAAATGGTTTAGATAAAACAGACAGTGAGCCTCAACAATTATGCCTTATGTAGCAGGAAAAATACTTACAAAAAGGAACTCAGATTGAAACTACTCACCAAATGAGAGCGGTAATACTTACACAGGGTGTAACGTGTTTTTCGAGGGGTTTTATGCAACTGGCATAAGTCAGTAGGAAGCCATTCTATATGTATTTACGCGGCAAATTGTTCAGCCAAGATAATTTTTCATGTTAATTTATTATTATTATTAATTTATTATAATTATTATTTAGATATTTTCGGAGCATTTTATAAAAATTATAAGCATACAGATAGGTTTTCTATGTCTTAGAAAACGCTATCAAGCAAATTATTACGAACGACGATATCATAGAAAATTATCTGATTACGGAATTTTACGGAGTTTTGTCAGTTAGGGTATTTGAGAGAGATGACTCACTGGGAATTCATATACACGCTGAATCTTGTCGGGAAGTATTACGCAAGGCTGGGTCGCAAGGTCTAGAAAAGGCGAATTGTTGGAACGGAACCCTCCCGCCGAGTGTAATGACCCGGAGGAGGAGAAGATCGCGTGAGGGGTCAGCCAATCAGGGGAGACGACGTAAGCTAGTTGGGACTGAAGAGTGGGGAGCCGGCGTGTGGATATATCGTTCGACGCGCCGTGAAACGAGGACTATCTGTGTAGAACTGGCCGAGAACGGTTGCAAGTGCGTGTCGCTCCGATGTTCAGTGGAGTTGAAGACTAACTTTTGCAAAACTTAACCAGTGCGGTTGTACGAGTGTTGGGTCCGAGGTACGGACCATAGAATTATCTAATCTACCAGAATATCATCAAATAACGAAGAAGATGGCGACGTCCAGGAGACTGTGGGAAGCACACAGCATCATCCAGTACGAGGGAAATGCTTTAGCAATTTCCAGTGGTAAGCGCAAATGACGCAGAAATACGCAATCTCTCATTTTTCTTTGTTTTATATTTCATATTTCAGTAACTTCATAGCTTGGAAATAAAAGTAAAATCAATTTATCAGACTCCGTTTTCACGTAATTTTCTATCGGTAATATTAAAATCGCAACGCTCCAATTCAAATTTTATACTTATTATTATCAATTTTGCTATACTTGTTTTATATAATAAATTCATTTCTTTTACAATGCAATCTTTGCTTTCAGTAGGTAGCATTAGATATAGACCAATTCCTTCTCCTGATACAATTGTTTGTTGGGTTAATGATCAAATCATACCACGATCTGAGTGAATAGATTCTTGACGGTGTTCTACCAGAGCTAGACGTTGTTAAATACAAATTTAGATTTCAGCATTGCATTGAGGTCTTGGCGCCCATTAAAACAACATAGCTTAGGCAAAGCAAGACTGCTACATTTGTCGCTCAAAGTGAGGGCTAAAGAAACTGTTACATTTGTCGCTACCAACATGGGGCACTAATTCCTATTACAAGGGGAATTATAAACGAAAATACTCACAAAAGGAATAGATCGAAAAATACGCACAAAATGTAAGTTAAGTCCAAAAACGTACAAAATGCAACGTACAGACGAAATACTTACAAAATGCAAGTGAAATCAAAATACTTACAAAATCCAAATGAGATTGAAAATACGCACAAAGTGTTATGTAGATTCAAAATACACACAAAATGCAATTGAGAATTATCTACTTGAACAAAGCGGAGTAGGTTGAAAATGAAAATCCACAGCCTGCTTCCAGTCTCCGACCGGGTCAGGAATGGAATGAATGAAGCCCCTATCTAGCGGCGAGGATATGAACTGTGCCGGCTGCCGAGGCCTGACGCACTCCTCTGGGGCAATGATTAAATGAATGACAGATGAAATGAAATGATAGTGGAGAGTGTTGCTGGAATGAAATTTTGACAGGGAAAACCGGAGTACCCGGAGAAAAACCTGTCTGCCTCCGTTCTGTCCAGCACAGATCTCACATGGAGTGACCGGGAGTTGAACCACGGACTCAGCGGTGAGAGGCCGGCATGCTGCCGCCTAAGCCACGGAGGCCCTGTAGGTTGAAAATACAAAATGCAATTAAACTTGCTTACAAAAAGTATGGTAGATTCAAACTTCTCATTTAGATGGACAATACTTACAAAATGCAATTTAGATTGAAAATAATTACAAAATGTATTTTAGATTCAAAATACCCACAAAATTGCAATTGAGACTTAACTACTTGAAAAAAGCGGTGTAGGTTGAAAATACAAAATGCAATTGAAATTCAAAATACTCACAAGAAGACTCTCCTATATTGAAAGACTTACTAAAAAGCAATTTTGATTGGCAATCCTTACAAAATGCAAGTGAGGTTGGAAAACACTCACAAAATGCAATTTAGATCGGAAAAACTTACAAAATGCAACGTAGATCAAGAATACCTACAAAAAGGTGCGGGAAACTTAAAGAGAAAAGGAAATATAATGAAAAGCGGAGAGGAGAGATAGGAGAGGGTCCGCCCCAAAGGTATGGGACAAAAGGGGAAAAAGGGACCCAGCTCAGGAATACGTCGGTGTCGCCAACTCCCGAACTCACCAGCCGTGAGCCCCTGAGGGTGTAGCATTATCTAGGGAGCACCAGAAGTGGTGGGGATACATACACCCTACCTCCTTAAGGGCCTTGCGCACAAGGCAGGAGGAAAAAGGAAAAGAAAAAGAAGGCTGACCCCTCCCAGAAAGATGATGATGATGATGATAATTGTTGTTTTAAGGGGCCTAACATCGAGGTTATCGGCCCCTAATGAAATGAAATGGCGTGAAATGAAAGGATGTAGATAAAAAAAACTCACTGCCATGGATGAAGGGAAAATGGTGTTTATAAAACAGACAGTGAGCCCCAAAAATTATGCCTTATTTGAATAAAAAGAATAAAAGGCGGATGGTAGAAAAGGATAAAACAAATAAGGCATAGTGAACAATACAATACATATACAATAAAAAACATAAAACAGATTTAACCAGAATTAAATGTCGTAACTACACATTAAAACTTAAAAAAGTAACCACTCTCCCTCATGAAACGGATGACGAGGTCAGCTGACGGCCCGTCATCACGGAGAATAAGGGAGATGGTATTAGGCAGTTTAAGAGTCCCTCGCAGATCGGCCAGATCCACACACTCCAAGAGAAGATGTGCCACGGTTAGGTGGGCGCCGCAAGTACACACAGGAGGATCGTCTCTCTTTAGCAAGTGGGAGTGCGGAGCAATCCCATGGTCGATCCGGAGTCGACAGAGTACCACAGCTTCCATCCGGAGAGATTGGAAGGAAGATTTCCACACCTTCGTTGTCTCCTTGATGCCTCTCAGTTTGTTGGGTGGTGGCGTGGCACGCCATGCCTCCTCCCAATGCGACAGGATCGAATGCCGCAACTGAGAGCGCACATCGCTAGCAGGCACCTTATACGGTAGCGAGGGCAGTGCGACTGCGTCCCTCGCCGTCTGATCAGCAAGCTCGTTTCCCGCAATACCCATGAGGCTAGGAAGCCACAAAAAGGTCACCCCGGTTCCAGCGTTATGCGAACTGACAAGCTGGTCGTGCACACGCTGGACCAACGGGTGCTTCGGGAAACACACATCGATCGCCGGCAGCGCACTCAGAGAGTCAGTACACACAAGAAAGTGCTGGTGATCGGCTGATAACGTGTACCGCAGAGCCTCTAAGATGGCATAGAGCGCCGCAGTGTACACGCCACAGGCCTCGGGAAGTGAAAAAAGAAACCGACGATCCTCAACCACAAATGCACAGCCTACTTTCTCGTTTACCCTCGAACCGTCCGTGAATACAAGCCCTGATCCCGGATACCGTGTCACCACGGACTGGAACAGCCTCCGATGGACGGAGGAGTCCGTGTCCGACTTGGGGCCGGTGTGCAGATCCAGGATGATATCAGGGCGAGAGACCATCCACGGAGGGGCCTTGCTAGGTACTCGGACGATACAGGAGACAGAAGGAAATCGGAACTGACGGTATAAGTCATCCAAGCGAATCCCCGCCGGCCGAGTGGCTCGGGCGAGCACATCATACAGCCGGCGATTCGGATTGGAAAACAAACACGGATAGCTTGGATGAAGTGGCATCTGTCGAATAGTTGCAGTATAGGTCAACAGTACTTGTTGGCGCCTCAGGTATAAAGGAGGTACGCCAGCCTCGGCGAGCAAGCTGACGACTGGGCTTGTCCGAAAAGCACCCGTCGCCAGCCTCACACCGCCGTGGTGGACACTGTCCAGTTTAACAAGCACTGACTTACGGGCCGAACCATATGCTACACTGCCATAATCTAACCTAGATAAAATCAGTGACTGATAAAAACGCAGGAGCACAGCGCGGTTCGCCCCCCATGATGTGCCGCTAAGAAACCGCAACATGTTGAGTTTCTTAGCGCAGGCAGTTTTCAAACACCGCACGTGTGCTTCCCACGTCAATTTCTGATCGAAAAGGAGCCCAAAGAACCGGTACGCAGCAACAACAGGCAAAGCTACATTGCCCAGATAAAGCTCAGGATCTGGATGGAGAGTGCGCTTTCGGCAGAAATGGACAACCGAGGACTTAGCGGTTGAGAATCGAAAGCCATGCTCCAGTGTCCAGCGTTCCACTCTCCGAATAGCTTGTTGTAGCTGTCGTTCAGCGACCGCCATATTTTGCGCACTATAATGTAGAGCGAAGTCATCTACATATAGCGACGGTACCACTGCTGGACCAGCAGCAGCGACTATACCGTTTATGGCAATCGCAAATAAGGTTACGCTAAGCACCGATCCCTGTGGGACTCCGTTTTCCTGTATATGATATTGCGATTATGTCCCCCATATTCGGACACGGAACAGGCGAAGGGACAGAAAATTCGCAATAAAAACCGGCAAGTTACCTCGGAATTTCCATTGATGCAGGGTAGAGAGGATGCCGTAACGCCAAGTGGTGTCATAGGCCTTCTCGAGGTCAAAGAAAACAGCGACTAGGTGCTGTCTCCGGAGAAAAGCGTCCTGTATGGCAGTCTCCAGGCGTACCAGATGGTCGTTGGTACACCGAGACGCCCTGAAAGCACACTGGTATTCAGACAGGAGTCCCCGTTTCTCCAGGACCCACACTAGGCGCCGATTGACCATCCTCTCAAAGAGCTTGCACAAACCGTTAGTGAGACAAATAGATCTGTAACTCCCTGTCAATTTGGGATCCTTATCGGGCTTCAGGATAGGTATAATGATACCTTCCTGCCATTGCGCTGGAAACACACCTTCCAACCAGATACGATTAAACACCCTGAGCAAATAGCGAATGCTCTCATCGTTAAGGTGTTTAAGCATCTGGTTGTGAATATTATCCGGGCCAGGAAACGTGTCCCTGCAGAGCGCCAGCGCTCCGCGGAGTTCCCACTCCACAAAGGGCACGTTGTACTCCTCCGAAGCGCTGGAAGCAAAACTAAGATGGAAACGTTCCGCTTCGCGCTTCAGGGCCACGAAGGCAGGGTCATAGTTATCGGAACCGGATATATCCGCAAAATACGAGGCGAGATGGTTTGCAACGCGATAAGGATCTGTAACCAGTTCATTAGCAATGGAAATTCCCGGTACAGTAGAAGATGTCTGAATTCCCGCAATGCGTCGTAGTTTAGTCCACACTTGAGAGGAGGGGGTATGTGCCGTAATAGAAGACACATACCGTTCCCAGGATTGTTTCTTACTCTGGCGAATAAGAATCCGTGCCTTAGCACGAAATTTCTTAAACGCCACCAAATTGGCCATGGTTGGACGCCGACGGTAGTGCTTGTGAGCTCGACGACGGTCTCTTATTGCCGCTGCAATATCCTCTGTCCACCAAGGGACGAGTTTGCGACGAGGAGTCCCAGAAAAGGATGGAATGGACTCTTCGGCGGCAGCAAGAAGCACATCGGTGATGTGCTGTACCTCGTCATCGACGCTCCGGCAACCAAGATCAACGAACACAGCTCGTTCTTGAAACGAGGGCCAATTTGCCCGCTTAAGAACCCAACGACTGGGGAACTCCACGGGCGTCTGGGTCAGAAGGGTAAGAACGATCGGGAAATGGTCACTGTCACAGAGGTCGTCGTGTACATACCAACCAAATAGGGGGACCAGCGCACGGCTACACACACTCAAGTCAATGTGTGAGTACGTGCCGTGCGCTAAGCTAAAATGTGCAGCTTCCCCTGTATTTAATAGAGATAAATCCAACCCTTGAATTAAGCCCTCCACGTCCCTAACTCTGGGGCAGGAAAATGGTGATCCCCATTGGGGGTGATGAGAGTTGAAATCACCCACGATTAGGAAAGGGACTGGAAGTTGATCAACAAGATCAAAGACGTCATTAATATCAAGGGGCTGGTCCGCTGGAAGGTACACGTTACAAACAGATTTCATAGCAGGCAAGGACACGCGAACTGCAATAGCTTCCAGAGGAGTGGCGAGTGGAAACTCCTCACTATAGCAGTCAGAGCGGACGAAGTTACAAACGCCCCCGGAAGCCCGGGTGGCGTCTTGTCGCTCTTTAGAGTATAGTCTGAAACCTCTCAGAACAGTCTCGTGATCAGGTCTGAGATTTGTTTCCTGTAGGCAGACTATACTCGCTGCGTATTGGGCAATAAGCTGACGAAGTTCTGTCAAATGCCTGTCATATCTGTTACAATTCCACTGTAACAGTGCCATTGTGTGAACTTAGGGAATAACTTGGAGCAGCAAGCTACTCCAACTTTGACTCTGGAGGATCTACAGTCACTACGTCGACTATAATCTCCATGTCCTCAGGCGAGATCATGGAGTGAATCGACTCGGTGGAAGATTTCATAGACGCAGTTCGGCGGCGGAGGGATCTCCGTGGGGAGCGCGCATATCTGTGGACCGAAACGTCCCCAGGCGCAGAAGCATCCGCAGGTGTTGGCGCGGATGGCTTCCCCTTTTTGGGAGAAAGGGAATGCGGGGTCCCTTCTTACCCTTACCCGCCTCTTTAAGATATATAGACGGGTCGGGAGCCGAATTCCTGACCCTGGTCGACGATGCCGCCTCCGCCGGCTTCGGCGCGGCTTTCGCCGACCGTTTGGGTGGGGAGAAAGTCTTCGACTTCCTCCCGAGTGGGGAGTAAGTCTTCAACTTCCTCCCCTGCTGTGTGGGCGGAGCAGCCTTCGCTCGCACAGCCTCCTTTGGGGCCGAAGGTGGGGTTGAAGTCACCTTCGGGCTCTCTCTCTGATTCTGGGGAGTAGCTAGAGATGTTGATGGCAGTGGTAAATTGGAAGGTTTCACAGTTGAGACAAAAGATGATGTAGCCGGGACCAAATTTGGTATTATGGCTCTATAATCAATCGTTGGAGAAGGCGAAATCGTGGTATGGTACTTCTTGCGGGCCTCCTGGTACGTGAGACCATCCAGGGTTTTAATCTCCTGGATTTTCTTCTCACGCAGGAAGACAGGGCAGTTCCTGTCCCGAGGAGAATGAAATCCAGGGCAATTAGTGCACTGATATGGTGTTGTGCACTCTTCCGCTTCGTGGGGTACCTTACCGCATGTTCCACAGACGTCAGGGCTCGAGCATCGGGATAACATGTGCCCGAATTTCTGGCACTTATAACACCTCATTGGTGGAGGGATATAAGGCCGAACGTCGCAACGGTAACTTGTTACCTTGACTTTCTCCGGGAGCACCGAGAGCTCAAAGGAAATAATGAAAGCACCAGTATCCACGATTTGACCATTGACCTTGCGCGTAATGCGCCGGACATCAGTCACGTGACGGTGCTGCATATCCTCCTTGAGCTCCTCGTCATTGTTCAGAATCAGGTCCCGGTGGAAAATGACTCCCCGGACCAGATTCAAAGACGTGTGCTTCTCCACTTTGACAGGGATATCGCCAAGGTGGTCACATTTCAGAGGGTGTTCAACCTGCTCACCAGTCCTAGTCTTGAGCAACAAGCTACCGTTTCTCATCTTTTGTACCTTCTCAAGCTCGCCATAGACCCCTTCTATGTGCCGAGAAAACAAAATAGACTTTACCATCTTGAAATCACCCCCATCCGTTCTGGTTGCGACCAGAAACTTGGGAGTGTTAGCACCCAGATTCTCACGAACAGACTGTTCCCAGGGGGTTGATCCCCGTAGGGAATCAAAAGTTAAAGACTTGGGTGGCGGACCACCGTGGTGGGAGATATTCCTTTTCTGTCCCATGGCCGTTTCATCCTCCCTGAATGCCACCGACTCCAATCACGGGCTGTCTCTGTAGGCGCTACCCAGCCAAGGCAAGGCCCGCCTAGCTAGGAAGGCATTGCCCGGGTGTCCGATGTTGGACATGCCATTCAGGCATGTACCCCTTGGCATATACTAGAGAGTTTTCCAGCACAGGCATGCAGCTGTGCGGGGACCTGCGTTGTCAGGCGGATACTACTGCAGAGTACATGGCGCACCCACCTGTCGGTGTGGCCAGACCGAACAGGCTCTCGAGCGTAGTCGCACACTTAGGTGGCCCTTCCCCTGACAGCACGCACATGTAATTTTGAGTGCCAGACCTCAAAAACATGAACGGAAAAAGGCGGGCGATATAACCTAATGAGAGTTATATCGCACAAAGTGGGGTGTTTAGAGCTGGCTGTCAAACCCGTAAAGAGGACCTTTACGTCGCCTTCTACGACTGGCAGGGTATACCTGTGAGTGTATTCCATCCCTCCCACCCACGGGAGGTCCAATTCGCAAGACAAGCCGGAAACCTAAAAGGATAGCCAAGGTCGCCCCTTTAGGCGCCTCGTACGACAGGCAGGGGAGACCGTGGGTGTATTCTAAACCCCCCACCCACAGGGGGACTCCCAGAAAGAGGGTATCAGAAGAGATGAGACAAGGGTCAATTAAGGCGGGAAAGGAAGAGACTACCCAGGCCTCTGATACCCTAATACCATCGGGGTCGGATGTGAACAAGAGTTGACCAAGTGAGGTCGACAGGAAAGAAGACGGAGAGGAGCCCGGCACAAGTGGAAGCAATGCCAGACTCAGCTTGTGTCCCGTGGTCGCAAACCCTCGCCCACTAGATATGAGCCCATGGGGGAATGCTTGTGAGACAAGCCATTGGTGTGAGTTATGATGATGATGATAATTGTTGTTTTAAGGGGCCTAACATCTAGGTTATCGGCCCCTGATGGTTTGGGTGATCGTGAAGATGAAAATGAAAAGCGAACTTAAAAATAAAACTAACTAATAACCTACACACTAGAAGAAGAAATGGAAAACTAGAGGAGAATAAGGAAAATAAAAGGACAGAAGGAAAAGAAATGCCCTCAACCCTCGGAGAAGGCAGATTGAGGGACTTGGAAGGAAGGAGAGCCATGAAGGGCAGATAGGAAAGTGAAAGAGGAGAGGGTCCGCCCCAAAGGTAAGGGACAAAAAGGGAAAACGGATCCAGCTCAGGAATCCCTCGGGGTCGCCAACTCCCGAACTCACCAGCCATGAGCCCCTGAGGGTGTAGGATTATCTAGGGTGCACCAAAAGTGGTGGGGCTACATACACCCGACCTCCTTGAGGGCCTTAAGCAGAAGGCAGGAGATAACATGAAAAGAAAAAGAAGGCTGACCCCTCGCAGAAGGAGGGAATCAGAAAAGATGAGACAAGAGCCATTTAAGGCGGGAAAGGAAGAGACTCCCTAGGCCTCGGATACCCTAATACCGTCGGGGTCGGAAGAGAAAAAGAGTTGACCAAGTGAGGTCGACAGGAAAGAAGACGGAGAGGAGCCCGGTACAAGTAAGTGGAAGCAATGCCGGACTCAGCTGGGGCCCCGTGGTCGCCAACCCACGCCCACAAGATGTGAGCCCCTGGGGGTGGAGAGAGGAGAAGGTCCGCCCCAAAGGTAAGGGACAAAAGGGGAAAACGGACCCAGCTCAGGAATCCCTCGGGGTCGCCAACTCCCGAACTCACCAGCCGTGAGCCCCTGAGGGTGTAGCATTATCTACGGTGCACCAGAATTGGTGGGGCTACATACACCCTGCCTCCGTAAGGGCCTTGAGCACAAGGCAGGAGGTAAAAGGAAAAGAAAAAGAAGGCTGACCCCTCACAGAAGGAGGGTACCAGGAAAGATGAGAGAAGGGCCAATTAAGGCGGGAAAGTGAAAGACTCCCTAGGCCTCGGATAACCTAATACCGTCGGGGTCGGAAGAGAACAAGAGTTGACCAAGGGAGATCGACAGGAAAGAAGACTGAGAGGAGCACGGCACAAGTAAGTGGAAGTAATGCCGTACTCAGCTGGGGTCCCGTGGTCGCCAACGCACGTCCCACTAGATGTGAGCCCCTGAGGGGTGGTGTGAGTTAACGATGCGAGTAACTATACTCTCTTAAGGGAGCCTAGCTATTACCCCCACTGCTTCCCGTATGCATGTGGTATGCTTGTGAGACAAGCCACTGGTGTGCGTTAACGATGCGAGTAACTTTGACTCTATTAAGGCAGCCTAGCTATTGCTCTCACTCCTTCCCGTATGCATGTGGTATGCTTGTGAGACAAGCCACAGGTGTGAGTTAACGATGCGAGTAACTTGGACTCTCATAAGTCCTAGTATCCGAGAGACAATTTTAGCCACCCGGAGTATCTCCCAGTTCACCCCCTTGAGTGCTTCTTCACCACTCATGGCCAAAGGGTTGGTGGTCAGGGCTGGCGAGGACTCTCCATCTGCCCAAGCCGGCTGCTGGAAAACCTTCCCAAGTCCCTACCTGTGGGTCAGTGGCGAATTCTCCCATGCATCGCATATACCGGCGATATACCACCATGCTAAATTATAAAATGTTTATCTCGATATTTTCTCGACTTGTATGTAGCAGTGCAGACAGGAAAATCGAGCTTGTCATCATTCATGTTCCGCCGATTATTGTCATGGAAGCTGACGCTCGAACCCCGCTTAACTCGCTAATTTCCTTCTGGGGTACACACTTTTAGCTGTGAGTGACTGTACTTTGGTATACCGCAAGTCTATCCCGGTCGTTGAAAGGGCTCGACACTGTCACGCGGTGCGAGGGAGGGTAAGAGGTAGCCCAGCAAAATTCCGTATGGGGTATCGCGCTACAGACTAGCGGTGAGTGTAGTGCTCATTGGTTGATTTCAAACAGTACTTTCACCCTGCTCACAAGGGAAGCCACAGCAGCGCAGCGCCTCATACACTTCAGTTATGTTGTGAGTTCGTCTTGGCGTGAATTACTCCCCACTGAAATATTTACATGTTTAGATTAAGTGAAACACTGGAAGTGGAGAGTAGCGTTGTTGAAACGATTTTATTCCATTGGATTTCCTCAGTAAGTTGAAATTAAAGCGATCTATGGGATGTAGGCTACTAAAATTTCTTTGTGCAAGGAAATGAAGGCATTGGTTTCTGACCAAATCAGGTAGAATTTTACACTTGGAATATTTGTTGCTTTGCAGTTGTTGATTCAATTAGGGGCTTTGAAGTATCATGGTCATGTATACCCGTGAATTTGGTTCAGGGGCGGATTTAAGGTCATGGAGGTAAGCGAACACACCGGGGACTCAAGAGAGTATAGAGTAGAGAGGAGGACGAGGGGGGGGGGGGAGGGGGGAAAGGTCCGGGGTAGGATAATTTTGCTAAAACTAGGCCCAAATTAGTGAGTAATAGGACATTTGGGTTAATTTTTGATATTTTGGAGTAAAAATAAATGTTACCGATCACGGTGGCCGAGAGCAGTAACGCGCTAGCTCGTGTCTCGCTGGCATCGGGAGTGTGTGGGTTTGAATCCCACTTCAGCCGTCCGGAAAATGGTTGTCGTGGTTTCCTATTTTCACCACCAGGCAAGTGCCGTGACAGTTCCTTTCAATAGGTCCACGACCGACCGACTTCCCTCCAAAATCCCTTTCCTGGTCCTACCTTAATTTGACCCAAGTTAGCGGTCGCCTGTCACCATACCCCCAGTTGTATCTGCTGACAAAGTGCATCCAGCTCCCAGACACCATCCTTGCGACGGTAGAGGAATGACTCCTCGCAGAGTCCGTTTTGTGAGTTGGGAAAAATTTGCGTGATATTAGCCATTTTAAGTCAAATATTTATTGTATTCCAAATTATTTTAATTTTGGAAGTCCTACTATTTACTGTCATAGCCTACGCGTGGTTTAAAACCATTTTTAGGGAACTGTCAAAAATGTGTAGTATTCTGCCAAATATACAGACATCTTCATTTGAGACTGTTTTACCTTTCAGCGTCCAGTCCAGTCTGCAAGCCTCTGTTTGCGAACACGTTGCCTCCGTGATTCCCTATTGGCAGTTAGGAATGCGGCTCCCTCTGATTCTACATCTCTGACTTTGAAATCGTTCAACACTGAAACTAACCATCGCCTCATAGCTCTACCTCTGCTACTGTTATCCTCTACAGCCGAACACTCAAAATAGTAGGTTATCGTAAAATGTGCATTTTGATTTAGAGTATTTAAGTGTGAAAGACTCGGCAGCCGGCACAGTTCATATCCTCGCCGCTAGATGGGGGCTCCATTCATTCCATTCCTGACCCGGTCGGAGACTGGAAGCAGGCTGTGGATTTTCATTCAAGTGTGAAAGAATTTGTCTAAAGCCACTGTTTTCGTCATGTTTTTAATGTATAACAGCAAGATGAATCGTTCACTCCTTAAATCCACCCCTGGCTTGGTGCGTGTGGGATCTGATGAGAGATATCGTTATGATGGCTGTACCGTTGCCAGGATTTTGGTAGGAGGCGGCTGTCGTCTTAAGATATGTACGAGTGAAAGTGGGAAACTACGAAAGACCTTTTCCAGGATGGTTGGGGTTGGCATAGAACCACCTGTTCTCATTTCTGCCTCTTGGGGGTTGAGTGAATCCCAACCCTCAGACCAGAATTACATTTGTTGGTGGAGCAGAGAATTGAACACGGACCTCCGCAGTAACAGCCCCAGAATACTAGTCACTATGCCACGAGGTGGACCTTTAGAAATCTAAGTGAATGGAACTTACTTTCAAGTAAAATTCTTCCTGGCAGACCAAGGTTGGGAAACAACATGTCAGGGTAGTTTAAACTATAATTATTTTGTTGATTGAGGCTGAATGTTCGCTTTAAAGAAGATATTTTCATGATGATGATGATAATTGTTGTTTTAAGGGGCCTAACATCGAGGTTATCGGCCCCTAATGAAATGATTATGATGATGATGATAATTGTTGTTTTAAGGGGCCTAACATCTAGGTTATCGGCCCCTGATGGTTTGGGCGACCGTGAAGATGAAAATGAAAAGCGAACTTAAAACTAAAACTAACTAATAACCTACATACTAGAAGAAGAAATGGAAAACTAAGGGAGAATAAGGCAAATAAAAGGACAGAAGGAAAAGAAATGCCCTCAACCCTCGAAGAAGGCGGATTGAGGGACTTGGAAGGAAGGAGAGCCATGAAAGGCATATAGGAAAGTGAAAGAGGAGAGGGTCCACCCCAAAGGTAAGGGACAAAAGGGGAAAACGGACCCAGCTCAGGAATCCCTCGAGGTCGCCAACTCCCGAACTCACCAGCCGTGAGCCCCTGAGGGTGTAGCATTATCGAGGGTGCACCAGAAGTGGTGGGGCTACATACACCCTGCCTCCTTAAGGGCCTAGAGCACAAGGCAGGAGGTAAAAGGAAGAGAAAAAGAAGGCTGACCCCTCGCAGAAGGAGGGTATCAGAAAAGATGAGACAAGGGCCAATTAAGGCGGGAAAGGAAGAGACTCCCTAGGCCTCGGATACCCTAATACCGTTGGGGTCAGAAGAGAACAAGAGATGACCAAGTGAGGTCGACAGGAAAGAAGACGGAGAGGAGCCCGGCACAAGTAAGTGGAAGCAATGCCGGACTCAGCTGGGGCCCCGTGGTCGCCAACCCACGCCCACAAGATGTGAGCCCCTGGGGGAAAGATATTTTCACTTCGAGATACAGGCTCTTCTTTAATTGCATTAATACATTGGTTATGAATGAATGAGCTTCTCATGTTTTGACGTGTCTAATGATATGACAATGTATAATTGAGATCATTCGGAAACGAATCAATGTTTATTTGTTTTCGTAAAATTGAAGGCCTGGTCAAGAACGGGGGGAGAGAGAAGGTAGCGTAATGATACAATGTACTCTGTACGTTGCCAAAAGGCACTAGGAGGGCGAGGGGATTCGAAAGCCATTTACCTAGAAGCAGTTTCAAGTAGGCAGTGTTCACGCGTTGAACGAAGATTTTTTAAATGTATAAGGACATAGTTCTTGCAGAGGGAGGATGACGCACTGGCTTTACCCGGACGGTCGAGGTTCGAATTCCGGTGACAGCACACTAAATATTTCACGTGGCGTTAGGAAGGGAATCAGACCTTATATCCCCGGCCAAAACAATTGGATGGTGACCTCAATTTATTGGGATAACCTATCCAAAATTATAGCGATAAAGTGTGTTTCCTAGAAGTTATGTAAATGTTCTTCAATACATAATAATAATAATAATAATAATAGTAATTCAAATTTGACAAGAGGTTGAGGCATGAAAAAAGGGGGGGGGGGAGTAAGGGGTAAATGGTGCGGTATACCAAGAACGGTGACCACCATTCGCCACTGCTGTGGGTCCGGTCCTTGAGCAAGACCACCCGGGCGTGGATAAAATCCCATTCTTTGCTCGGGATGAACCAAACAGGGGGGTATCACCCACTTGTGGGGAAGTGCTCCTTGTGGGCTAATCACCCCCTGGAGTAGATCTCGATTTCTGGTCCTAGTGGAATGGCCTCGGGTTCCGGCGCGTCAGGTCCCGCGCGTCGGTCACTAAGTCAGGGGACCACTGCCGACGACACAGCTCAGGAACCTGTCATGATCTCTGTTCCCTTCCAGATAACTGGCTGCCCCGTATGTCTCCGCGGGGGGAAGGGAACCTACACGGGTCTAAGCACAAATGATTTATTGGCACACCTAAAATCTAAACATGTTTCCACTGAAATTAGATTCCAATGTACATCTTGCCTGAAGGTGTACTTGGGGAAACATGCTGCTTTGACCCACGTGCCCAAGTGTCCGGGTCCCGCCCAACCCGTGGCACTCCCATTTAAATGCTCGCAGTGCGAGCAGGGCTACAAAACGAAAAGTGGTCTTTCCTAGCATGAACGCCATGCGCACCCTGCCCTTCGGAACGCTAATCGAAAGGCTGCCTCCACCAGTACAGCGCCCCCACCTGCCGCAGTGCCGGGGTGCGGAGGTCTGTTCTCACAAGAAGAACTGACCAGAATGTATCAACTTGAGAGGCAGTTCGAAGGGCAAATGTCCATTAACAAACTTATATCTGAACAGCTGGGGTCGAAGACCATGAAACAAATTGGCGATAAGCGCCGGCAGCCCGGGTATATCAGGGCTAGAGATGATTTCCTCGCTAGGATGCAGGCCATCTCACCCGGTGCTCGAAGGAGTACACCCCGGCGAGTTAGTTTGCCTCGCACCCCGTTGGGCGTACAACCGATCGCCAATCCGGAGAGGGAAGTGGTACAGCCCCCTCCGGAAACCCCCTCGGGGGACTTAATAAGGCATCCCAGTCCTCCTGTGGAGGCTGGGGATATACATGTCACAGTTGGCGAGTCGCAGGACTCTATAGGGACGGCTGATGATGGAGGGGAAGGATCCGGGGAGAATCCCCAAACAGCTACTCTGGACCTCAGTGAGCCAATCACTGAAGTAGGCAGGCCCTATACACCTCCTACTGTAACGATTCGATCTCATAGCTGTTATATTTAAAGGGTTATTCATTTATTATCATATTATTATTATTATTAATTAGTACATCAATGAGATGATTTTTATATCAGATAATTGTAAGCGGTTTTTATTATTATAGTCAGAAATATTTTTATTAACAATTATTTGTAAAGAGACGAAGTAAAATATATAATGCAACAAGATTGCCAAATAGGATCAACCCAATGCGTCACAAACTGAACGACGTAGTAATAATTTCACCACGGCAAACTGCGTCACTGTCATGAGTAACCATCACGTGCGCACAATCGAGTTCCTTCTGGAAGGAATAGAAGCTTGATATTTCACTCATGGTGCAACAACACGCCATTTTCTAATGTACGTACACGTCAAAGCTGCAAGTTATGAGTCAAGAATGGAAAAGGCTAATAAGAGAGGGAAGCTGTGACACCACGTGACAAGGAAGTCATTAGTATTTGTACCTGCGACATCGGACAAGAGTGGCATTGATCTACAGCTCTCAATGAAGGGAGGAAGTGGTAACCTTGCTTCCTGGTATAGCATCGAACTGAGCATACAGAGTCGAAACTGAACGATGTCCTGCCGATTATACTAGTACATAATGGGTTATATCCCTGATCAAGAGTCTTTCTACAGATGGCAACGTATTTAATGAGGATATTTCATAGTAATTGAGATATCACATCATTTTTTAAACATATGCGACGTAACATCGAGATCATCGGTCATTTCTTAAATATGACGAATCTTCGACTGGGTGAGCAAACAATTCAATAAAACTATCGTCTCTATTATAATTTAACTTTAACTAATTTTCAATTCATTTTAAATGATCATTTTCTTTTAAATAATTAAACCGCAGTTAGTAAATAAAATTCTTTTTTGTAACTATTAATATTTTGTTTTGCATATAATAAATTCATTTTCTTTAACTTCATGACTGTAACTTTTCTTGTAGTTAGCACATACTATAGGCAAAATTCAACGACTCCTTATAAATAAATACTGAATGGTTAGTCAACTCAGTTACACTACGGCCCGGGTAAGTGGTCTCGAACTCTACTGCTGATAGCCGAGGTTAATTCACAAATTTCGATTCACTGTCTTAAATAGGAATCTGGCGCTCAACAACAACTTATTATATTATACTATCGCAGGTAAGGTCACACCACAGTGTATATTATTTATTATTATCATGTTTGTATTATTGAACCACAATAGTCATCACCACGATTAACGACTCATTAAAAATGTTACATTTGGCGCCACAAAGTAGGACACGAAAACCATTCGGTATTTAGGAGAGGAGTGTATAATTTCAGTGCAAATTGTCAGTGCTTTTGGGGGACAGTGAAGTGAAGTGAAATTTTGGAAGGGCAATTGTTATACGGTGTACTTCGAGATGTCGGAAGAGGAACAGAGGCAGTTGAGAAGTAGGAATAAAGTCGAGAAAGTTAATTATAAGGAGGTTGATAGCAGTAGCGATGTTGAGAGCGTAGAGAATAATACCAAGATGTCGGAGGTAAATCTTGAGAGTAATCCTGAAAATAATCCTGAGGTTAACCCTGACACGAATTCAGAGGAAAATCTCGAGACGAATACAGAGGTACATCCTGAGACTAGTGGGAGTAAGGAAAAAGAAAAGTCTATAGATATTCCTGACGATAAATTCAATTTACTCATGAGGATGTTTGATAAATTAGATAAGGATAGTAGAGAACGTCAGGAAAGGAGAGAGAAAGAAAGAAAAGAACATCAGGAGTGGTTGGAGAACTCAGATAGAGAACATCAGAAATGGATGAGAAAGGAGACTGTAATTGAAAGCAGATTGGAGTCAGAGGAAATTGTAGTTGAAAACAAATCTGAATCAGAGGAAATTGTAGGTGAAAGCAGATTGGAGTCAGATGAGATAGTAGAAGAAAGCATAGTAGAGTTGGAGGAGATTATAATTGAAAGTAGAATGGAGTCAGACGAGATTTTAGGTGAAAGCAAATTGGAATTAGCGGAGATTTTAGGTGAAATCAGATTAGAGTCAGACGAGATTTTAGGTGAAAGCAAATTGGAATTAATGGAGACTGTAATTGAAAGTAGATTAGAGTCATTGGAGATTGTAGGTGAAAGCAGATTGGAATCGGAGGAGATCTTAGGTGAGGAACGGCAAATAGCGGAGATTTTAGGTGAAATCAGATTAGAGTCAGACGAGATTTTAGGTGAAAATAGAGTAGCGTCAGAGGAGATAGTAGGAGAAAGCATAGTAGAGTTGAAGGAGATTTTAGATGAACGCAGGATAGCTGTAGAAGAGACTATAGAATGTAGCGAAAAAGAAGTGAAGAAGATGAGAGAAAAGATAGGGATAGAAGTAGGTAAGATAAAGAAAGTACTAAGCACCCAAGAGATTAAGATGCAGACAATCATAGATAAATTTGATAGGCAAACTAGGGAAGAATTTAGTCCTGAGATAGAGGAAGTTAATATGAAATTATTAGAGGCAGAGAAGCGTGCGTTAAGTCATAGTCAGAAGAACATAATTAGTAAACAGGTTAAGAGGAGAGAGATAGATAAGAGCAGAAGCAGTAGTCCACGGCTAAAGAGAGCATTAAGTGATAGTAACGGAGAAATGAAAATGAAACCTAAAGGTAGATATTTTAGAAGTAAAATGAAAGAAAAGAGAATTAAGTTGCTAGAGGAGAAAGAAATCAGGATGAGAGAGAGAAAGAAAGCATATGACGTGCAGTGTCGTACTGAATTAGCTAGACTTGGAGAAGTGAGAGGGGGAAATTCGAAGTACTGTGTTACTATGGATGAATATAGTACAAAGAAAGTAGAAATTAATGTTATAAGGATGGAGGAAAGTGGAATTCTAGTTAAAGATAGAATTGAAGATGAATGTGGTAAGAACTGTGAAATGCCAGAGAACGTAGTTATGTAAATTTATATTAACGATAGTTACTCTTCCGTACGACTTAAATATTAAGTAATGAAGTTTTATAGGATTTAACAGAGGTAGATGAGAAACCTGCTGTGTGTAATTTTAATTCAGTCGTGAAGTTAGGATGGTAAGGGGCGCGTAGTGCCTACGCTTATTGATTTAGATTGACTAAAATCATTTAATTTGGAAGACAGAGATTGTCGTGCTATTGAGCAATTCAGGTAAGTTGAATGTGGGTCCTTAAGCTGCAGGTAAGTTGGAGGAAGTGAGGATTAAATTTTAAAAAGTAGGAAGGTTATTAAAAAGGTAAGTAATCGAAAGAAAGTAATAATTATTATGGCAACCATAATTATGAATATAATGGTAATAAAGATTTAATTCAAAAGTAAGAGAAGATAAGATGATTCAGTGGTAATAAAACGAATGAGTAGAAGAATTAGGTATTGATTTTTAAAGAAGTTTCATTTTGAGGACAGCGAGGTTATCAGTGGATATATTTTGAGAAATTTATAAGTGGTTTAGAATTGTTAATGGTAATGAGTTGTATGAATTAACCAACATCGGGTTGAAATGAGGAAGTAGTAACTAATTAGGACATCTGATACTTGGTGACAGATATGTGTGTGTGTATGTGTGTATTTTCACGTAAATGGACGTGAGTTTGAAGTAGTAGGCCAACGAAGGTAATGCCGTTGAGCAATGTGGTTTTAAGTTTTGGTAAGATGCCAAATGGAGTTATAATGGAGGAAGTTTTGGTAAGATGCCAAATGAAGTTGTTTTTTGAGGAAGTTTTTGGTAAGATGCCAAATGGAGTTTTAAGAAGGTTTTGGAGGATGAAGTAGGTCAGCGAGGTATATTCCGTTGAGCAATGAGATTTTTTATGGTGTCTACGGGACTACGTGAAGTTAATGTTGGGAGTTTTTTTTAAGTATATATGGATGTAAGCCCACAAGGTAATAAGAGATTACAAAGGTAATATGGTCCAAGTTTTAGTTACGTTTACGCACGTTGTAAAGATATTACAAGGCTTGTTATCGAGCTAAACCACTTTTAGTAAAAAGTTACTGATGATTAATAACGAATTAATGATGTGGTAGATTGTTGTCCTACACACAGGTTAAAGTAAAGATAATAGTAATAATTATATGGTTGGCATAATATTTTCTAGAAGTGAAAGGAATTTGTTATAATTCGATGTTTTGAGGATTTTAAAGATAAATAATTTTTTTTTTAGTAGACAAGAAATTAAAGTTTTATTTATGTCATACGGAGTTAGTAAGGAGAAGTTTAATATTTTGAAGACAAGAATAAGTTAGTAATGTAAGGTGAGTATACCTAAGGGGTAATAATGAAGTTTCAATTAAAGGCAGGTGTAAGTTACGCATTTAATTTGATAGAGAAGAAAGTATCTGAACTGTGTTATAACTCAGGACTTGCTTTATGAAGTGATTATGGGAGAATATTTGCCAGTTAGGAGTGTCGGTGTTATTGACTGTCAACTGGAACACTGTCATTATTTTAGGAAGACAATAGTTAGGAAAACAAAGTGTGATGTTATTATTCCAAGGAATTAGCCGAAGCATGTAAGGTTTTTTTTTAGCTGAAATTTAGTATGTTATTGGTCAGTAAGAGGTGACCTGTAACAGTAAGAAGATGTGGGATTATACCACGAATAGGGGAGGTTTTTTTGTATGTGACGTGTGATGTCACGATGAATTGTTGAGAGTTCTGAGAGATTCTGGTGTAGTAGGAATAAGCTATACTCCAGGCGGTCAGAACAAGTAGGAAGTGATGTCTGTAGGACTTAATTAAGAGTTTTGAGAGAAAACTATGTTTTTTTTAGGTATTCAGCAAGAAGTCAAATCATGAATAGACTAAGTTTAAAGTATAAGAGCATTAATATTTTTGTGAAACGAAATATTTATTCCTAGGAGTTTGTCATGTGTTTTTGTGAAATAGTTTAGTGATATACGTAATTCAGGTATTGAGTAGTATTTTGTCCAAGTCTTAATCATTTTGTTATGGTAAGTAAGGAATGACGACACAGTAAAGTTATATCTTGACGATAAGTTAAATTTTATAAGATGAACGAGAAGTCAGATTTTATGTTTATTTGTGATTTTGAAAATTCAAGTTATTGTTTTCGAGAAGTAGTGAAGAGGAATTATGGTTTTATGAGAAGTTAAGAAGTCGTGGAGACTTAGGAAGTATTAATTTGGAAGGAGGCGGCCGTGGCCTAAGAAAGAATTAAGCCACGAAGGCAGGTGAGTAGTAACTTGGATATTTAAGTGAACTGTTTAATAACTGCTTTGAGGTATTTCGATGTCATTATGTATTTGGGGAAATATTTACATGTATGACATATGCACTGAAATTGGAATTGCCTTAGGTATCTTGCTAAGTTTTTTTTTCTTCAATTATTGAAATTTTACTGCATTTGAGTAATCCCTTTATAGAGACGAAAGGGATATTATGTTGATTGTATCACCACATCGCGTGCAGTGATATGCGTGTGCAACGAAGTAATTACTTCGAAGAATGTAAAGTGAAGGGCATTATATGTATACTTTTTTTTACAGCATATAAAACAAGATGTTCAGTAAAGAACATATAGCCTACTTTCTCCTAAATGCATGGGTCTTGTTATAACTCTTTGTCCTTTTCTAGGAGTATGATTGAATGTTGGTTGTTGTAGCTTGTTGAAATACAACGTGCTATAGGAATATTAAACATGAATATGAGGTGCCCTTTGCTAGTGCTACCTCTGTACCAAATTTCGTTCATTCGGTTCCACCGTGTTCGAATTAATAGGGGGAATCAATTTTGACATAAAGATGGCCGCCATCCGCAAACTATTAGGCTAATGACCTATTAGATTGGTCAAAGGATGCTCCCTCCATAAAGGTATGTTGTTGCAAAGTTTGGTAGAGATCGGATGGTTATGTTAGTCGTAATTTAACTTAAGCGTTGAACATTTGTGTGGCCGCCATTACGTTTCTGTCAATATGGCCGCGATATAAAACATGACTCTGAGATGCCCTTTGCTAGTGCTACCTCTGTACCAAATTTCGTTCCATTCGGTTTCACCGTGTTTGAATTAATAGGGGGAATTGATTTTCACACAAAGATGGCCGCCATCCGCAAACTATTACGCTAATGACCTACTAGATTGGTCAAAGGATGCTCCCTCCATAAAGGTATGTAGCTGCAAAATTTGGTAGAGATCGGATGATTAGGTTAATCGTAATTTGATTTAAGCTTTGAACAGTCGTGTGGCCGCCATTACGTTTCAGTCAAGATGGCGGCGATATAAAACATGACACTGAGGTGCCCTTTGCTAGTGCTACCTCTGTACCAAATTTCGTTCCATTCGGTTCCACCGTGTTCGAATTAATAGGGGGAATCAATTTTGACATAAAGATGGCTGCCATCCGCAAACTATTCGGCTAATAACCTATTAGATTGGTCAAAGGATGCTCCCTCCATAAAGGTATGTTGTTGCAAAGTTTGGTAGAGATCGGATGGTTATGTTAATCGTAATTTAACTGAAGCTTTGAACATTTGTGTGGCCGCCATTACGTTTCTGTCAAAATGGCGGCGATATAAAACATGACACTGAGGTGCCCTTTGCTAGTGCTACCTCTGTACCAAATTTCGTTCTATTCGGTTCCACCGTGTTCGAATTAATAGGGGGAATCAATTTTGACATAAAGATGGCCGCCATCCGCAAACTATTAGGCTAATAACCTATTAGATTGGTCAAAGGATGCTCCCTCCATAAAGGTATGTTATTGCAAAGATTGGTAGAGATCGGATGGTTAGGTTAATCGTAATTTGATTTAAGCTTTGAACATTTGTGTGGCCGCCATTACGTTTCCGTCAAGATGGCGGCGATATAAAACATGACACTGAGGTGCCCTTTGCTAGTGCTACCTCTGTACCAAATTTCGTTCCATTCGGTTCCACCGTGTTCGAATTAATAGGGGGAATCAATTTTGACATAAAGATGGCCGCCATCCGCAAACTATTAGGCTAATGACCTATTCATTTGGTCAAAGGATGCTTCCTCCATAAGGGTATGTTGTTGCAAAATTTGGTAGAGATCGGATGATTAGGTTAATCGTAATTTGATTTAAGCTTTGAACATTTGTGTGGCCGCCATTACGTTTCCGTCAAGATGGCGGCGATATAAAACATGACTCTGAGGTGCCTTTTGTTAGTACTACCTCTGTACCAAATTTCGTTCCATTCGGTTGCACCGTGTTCGAATTAATAGGGGGAATCGATTTTCACACAAAGATGGCCGCCATCCGCAAACTATTACGCTGATGACCTATTGGTTTGCTCAAAGGATGCTCCCCCCATAAAGGTATGTTGTTGCAAAATTTGGTAGAGATCGGATGATTAGGTTAGTCGTAATTTGATTTAAGCTTTGAACATTTGTGTGGCAGCCATTACGTTTCCGTCAAGATGGCGGCGTTATAAAACATGACACTGAGGTGTCCTTTGCTAGTGCTACCTTTGTACCAAATTTCGTTCAATTCGCATTCACCGTGTTCGAATTGATAGGGGGGGACAGACATTCAGAGTACACACACTCATACACACACAGACACACCCACACACACACACACACACACACACACACACACAGACTCACACACACACATACACACACACACACACAGACTCACACACACACATACACACACACAGACTCACACACACACATACACACACACACACACAGACTCACACACACACATACACACACACAGACAGACACACTTTTTTCGCCCTGTGTTGATCTCATAAGTCTACTTTCATTTTTTGCAAAAATCGAAAGTAGGCTAAAACATTATGAACATTTGGAAGAATGAGATGAATGAAAGTTAAAACGTGTATTTTGTGAAGAGTATATTTCTTGTATATTTTTATGTATTGTTGAAGGGTATTATTTGTATGTTGTCGTTATGGGGGTATTAATATTTAAATTTGTATTCATTTGTGTAGGATGTGTAGTGATACAAATAATGTTACATTTTATTTTAAATTATTTATATCAGGGGCGATTGTAACGATTCGATCCCATAGCTGTTATATTTAAAGGGTTATTCATTTATTATCATATTATTATTATTATTAATTAGTACATCAATGAGATGATTTTTATATCAGATAATTGTAAGCGGTTTTTATTATTATAGTCAGAAATATTTTTATTAACAATTATTTGTAAAGAGACGAAGTAAAATATATAATGCAACAAGATTGCCAAATAGGATCAACCCAATGCGTCACAAACTGAACGACGTAGTAATAATTTCACCACGGCAAACTGCGTCACTGTCATGAGTAACCATCACGTGCGCACAATCGAGTTCCTTCTGGAAGGAATAGAAGCTTGATATTTCACTCATGGTGCAACAACACGCCATTTTCTAATGTACGTACACGTCAAAGCTGCAAGTTATGAGTCAAGAATGGAGAAGGCTAATAAGAGAGGGAAGCTGTGACACCACGTGACAAGGAAGTCATTAATATTTGTACCTGCGACATCGGACAAGAGTGGCATTGATCTACAGCTCTCAATGAAGGGAGGAAGTGGTAACCTTGCTTCCTGAGCATACAGAGTCGAAACTGAACGATGTCCTGCCGATTATACTAGTACATAATGGGTTATATCCCTGATCAAGAGTCTTTCTACAGATGGCAACGTATTTAATGAGGATATTTCATAGTAATTGAGATATCACATCATTTTTAAACATATGCGACGTAACATCGAGATCATCGGTCATTTCTTAAATATGACGAATCTTCGACTGGGTGAGCAAACAATTCAATAAAACTATCGTCTCTATTATAATTTAACTTTAACTAATTTTCAATTCATTTTAAATGATCATTTTCTTTTAAATAATTAAACCGCAGTTAGTAAATAAAATTCTTTTTTGTAACTATTAATATTTTGTTTTGCATATAATAAATTCATTTTCTTTAACTTCATGACTGTAACTTTTCTTGTAGTTAGCACATACTATAGGCAAAATTCAACGACTCCTTATAAATAAATACTGAATGGTTAGTCAACTCAGTTACACTACGGCCCGGGTAAGTGGTCTCGAACTCTACTGCTGATAGCCGAGGTTAATTCACAAATTTCGATTCACTGTCTTAAATAGGAATCTGGCGCTCAACAACAACTTATTATATTATACTATCGCAGGTAAGGTCACACCACAGTGTATATTATTTATTATTATCATGTTTGTATTATTGAACCACAATAGTCATCACCACGATTAACGACTCATTAAAAATGTTACACTACGATTGATCCAGATGAAGAACCCCCGATACCTGAAGAGGAAGGCCCTTGCCCCCGATTAGAAGAGGATGCATGGCGGGCACGTCTTCTAGACCAGGTCAAGAAAGGGGACTACTTGTCTGGTTCGGGACCATCGGGGGCCCGGGAGGCGTCAAGTGTACTAAAAGACGCGGCCCGTGGTGCCACCATCACCCTCGCAGTGGTGGACACAGTGTATAGCAAGGTCCTCGATTTTCAGTTAGCCAACCAGAAGTCGAATGACGCCCCCGGCCATGACTCAGCAACTTCCCCAAGTGCCGTGCAAAGCGGTCAGGGGAAGAAGAAGAAGCCCACCAGTAGGAGGGTGCGTGACAAGAAATACAAGTTTGCACGCACCAAGGAACTCTTCAAGAAGGACCCCGGCCTTCTTGCTAAGCACGTCCGCTTGCGCACGGATTTCACCCAGCCCCGTGCCCATGAGCTAGCCAGGTCTGATATTAAGGATTTATATCAAGCACTGTGGGGAACCAGTGTACCGACCAGGCTAGAAAACCCTGCCGAAGGGCCACCCCTGGGCTTCGACAGATTCCTACCCGTTACAGTGGCAGACGTTAGTTAACGCCTCGGCAGGGTTAAGAGGTCCGCAGCCCCCGGCCCAGACAAGATAACACGAACGGCCTTGTCTGGGAAGGTTCAACATGGGCTGTTAGCCGGGTTATATAACTAAGTACTGGCCTCCGGTCATCTGCCGACCGCATGGAGGGAGAATAGAACCACGCTGATCCTTAAAGAAGGTAAGGATGCGACTAAGGCCACTGACTATAGACCAATAACGATCAGTTCCCTCCTCAGCAGGCTCTTCTGGGGGATCGTAGATCAGAGGCTGCGCAGCGAGGTTCTAACAAGTCCTAGGCAGAAGGGCTTCGTGGTGGAGGCGGAGGCGGGGTGCTTCGCCAACGTTCAAATCCTGGACCAGCTGACCCGTCTAATGAAATCTGAGACGGGCGGCGTGGGAATAGTGCTCGATATCTCCAAAACTTTCGATACTATCCCACACGCGGCCATAGGACGTGCATTAAAAAGAAAAGGGGTTCCCGAGCCCCTGGTCGCGTTGGTGCAATCCGGGTATAGGGATGCTACCACTCGTATATCCCACCCGGGAGGCGATATTATTATTAAACTCCAGCGAGGTGTTAAGCAGGGCGATCCTTTATCACCCCTGCTATTCAATCTGGTTCTTGAACCACTGATTGAACGGCTGGAGTCCACGCCGGGTTTCCCTTTACCGGGAGGGCAGAACGTCTCCTGCCTAGCCTTCGCCGATGACCTAGTTACTGTGGCATCGGACCCCCCGAAGGCGCAAAATCTTCTAGATGAGGTAGTTGAATACCTCGGTGCGCATGGCATGACATTATCGGTACCCAAGTCTATGACATACCAGATAAAGAAAACTAAAGACTCTTGGTATCTAGAAGACCCCGGCATGGAAAAACACGGAGTACGCATCCGCGCAGCCACCGCGGATGACAGTTTAACCTATCTGGGGGTGAATTACACCATCTGGTCCGGTATTGACCTGGTGAAACTCCGGGTCAATCTGAAAAATGTTATTCAAAGGGTCGAACACCTTGCCCTAAAACCGCAAAAGAAGCTCTGCCTGTTGCAGAACTACCTAGTCCCTGGATACCTTCACCCGCTGGTAATAGCCATGCCAGCTATCTCTCAACTGAGAGATATAGACCAAGAGCTGTGGGTATCTATCAAAAGATTAATGCACCTTCCTCAGTCTATCTGTAACGGGCTGATATACTGTCGAAGGGGAGACGGGGGACTAGGTTTCCCTCGGCTACAGAATCTTCTGCCCCGAGTGGCACTACAAATGGGACTCCGTTTCCAGAACACAACGGATCCTGTTGTAGCAGCTCTGTCCGGATGTGCCAGTACTACTGCGAGTCTCCGTAGGCTGGCCCAATCCGTCCGACTCCCTTTCCCGTATACACAGCGAGAATTGCGACAATACAAAAATCGCTGTGTAAAGAGAGAGCTGCAAACGTGGAGAGAGCTCGAGGCTCAGGGCAGGGCTGTGCCGACCCTCACCGGCGATAAGGTGGGTAACTCCTTCCTCAGGGATCCCACCTTAATAAAGCCTACTCGTTTTATCACTGCCCTGCAGCTACGGACGGATACCGCAGGCAACAAGACCTGATGATGATGATGATGATGATAATTGTTGTTTTAAGGGGCCTAACATCTAGGTTATCGGCCCCAACAAGACCAGCCTGAACCGAGCCGAGCTTATCCACAGGCGGTTCTGCGATGTCGCAGATGTGGGCTCAGGAAGGAGACCCTGGCACACATTCTCGGTGAGTGCACTGGCACGAAACCAGCGCGGATCCATAGGCACAATGAAATCAGGGATTTCATTGAAAATCAAGTAGTGAGGGAAGAGGCAGTATAGATATCTAAAGAACCGTCACTCACTCTGGACGACGGGAGACGTCTCCAACCCGACCTGGTCGTGAAAAACCGGGAAGGGGTCTTTGTGGACGATGTAACAGTCCGCCACGAAGATGGGGATTATCTTCGCCGTGCACGAGTGGAGAAACAACGTAAATATGACGGCCTACTGCCTCAGCTCCAAATCACGTTTGGAATAACTAGTGGGGAAGTGCTCCCCATTGTGGTGAGCACTAGAGGGGCCATGCCGAAAGCTACCAAGGTAGCCCTTAAGCGCCTTGGCATTAGCCAGGTCGGCCATCTCAGGACTATATATCTAATGGCCTTGAGATCATCCATTGAGATATACCACGGGTTCATGGACTATGACAGATTTTATAATCCCCCATGAACTGGGGCCCCTCGTCCCTGCAAGTCGGCCAAGCTGCCACTCCCTTTTAATTTGTGACTGGGCTTTGCCCTAATATTTTAACTGACAAAGGGGCTGTCATATTGCCTGTCTAGATCTTCGTTGCAACATACCAACTGTTGGTAATCTGCTTCTGCTTTCTTTTATAGATGACTGGAATTATTTCCTTCGTATTTTAATTGGGGTGTGGCAAGCGAGTTCACAAGGCTCTATACACCATGTGAGCAGCGGGTGACCGTGGGAGCGGTCAGGTGGGTACCTCCGAGTAGGTTCTCACTGGGCAATGTCCCCCGGTTTTTATTCAGGGGGATAGCTGATGATGATGATGATGATAATTGTTGTTTTAAGGGGCCTAACATCTAGGCTATCGGCCCCTGATGGTTTGGGTGATCGTGAAGATGAAAATGAAATGCAAACTTAAAACTAAAACTAACTACCAACCTACATACTAGAAGAAGAAATGGAAAACAGGAGAATAAGGCAAATAAAGGACAGGAGGAAAAGAAATGCCCTCAACCCTCGAAGAATGTGGACTGAGGGACTTGGAAGGAAGGAGAGCCATGAAAGGCAGATAGGAAAGTGAAAGAGGAGAGGGTCCGCCCCGAAGGTAGGGGACAAAAGGGGAAAACGGACCCAGCTCAGGAATCCCTCGGGGTCGCCAACTCCCGAACTCACCAGCCGTGAGCCCCTGAGGGTGTAGCATTATCTAGGGTGCACCAAAAGTGGTGTGGCTACATACACCCGGCCTCCTTAAGGGCCTTGAGCACAAGGCAGGAGGTAAAAGGAAAAGAAAAGGAAGGCTGACCCCTCACAGAAGGAGGGTGTCAGGAAAGATGAGACAAGGGCCAATTAAGGCGGGAAAGGAAGAGACCCCCTAGGCCTTGGATACCCTAATACCGTCGGGGTCGGAAGAGAACAAGAGTTGACCAAGTGAGGTCGACAGAAAGAAGACAGAGAGGAGCCCGGCACAAGTAAGTGGAAGCAATGCCGGACTCAGCTGGAGCCCCGTGGTCGCCAACCCACTTCTCACTAGATGTGAGCCCCTGGGGGAGGGGATAGCTGAATCCCACTTCCCGTAAGGGACCCGTTGTCCTAATTCTCCTGAGTTAGAGGTCCCCCTCCCACCTTGGCCAGTGAAGGCCGGCCGCTAAGGGCTGTGGTTCTCGTTCTTCCCATCCAGACGGGTTAGCGAAATGAGAGTAAGCAGCCCGTCTCCGCCAGTACTCTCGATAGGGCACCTCGTCCTCCTGAGAAGGGAAAGAGGGAAGTCTCTCCCGGTCATTGGTCTGTGGCCGGGGGGGGCAGTATATAGCCTAGCTATTGCCCTCACTCCTTCCCGTATGCATGTGGTATGCTTGTGAGACAAGCCACTGGTGTGAGTTAACGATGCGAGTAACTTTGACTCTCTTAAAAGTTTGTTATATTTAATGTTAAAGTCTTTGAATTTTAAATTTGATTAACTTTTTAATTTATATTTGCATTCTTTAATATAAATGTTTTTCTCCTTTTTCAAAATTATTAATGTTTAATTATATACAATTCGTCCTTAATTCCATAGGATATTAGTATTTACTGTACCTTACCCACATGAAAGGGAAAATAAATTATCTGTAACATTCTTTTTCAATTGTAAATTTAAACAATATATAAAAGTGTATTGAATATTTGTACTTTGTATTTTCGGAAATAAAGATCATTAAAAGAATATAAACAAGCTTATAGGAATGAGTCTCAACCGTTAGGCGGGAATAATTAATAGTAATAGTAACAGCCTAGCTATTACCCCCACTGCTTCCCGTATGCATGTGGTATGCTTGTGAGACAAACCATTGGTGTGAGTTAACGATGCGAGTAACTATGACTCTCTTAAGGCAGCCTGGCTATTGCTCTCAATCCTTCCCGTATGCTAGTGGTATGCTTGTGAGACAAGCCACTGGTGTGAGTTAACGATGCGAGTAACTATGCCTCTCTTAAGGCAGCCTAGCTATTGCTCTCAATCCTTCCCGTATGCAAGTGGTATGATTGTGAGACAAGCCACTGGTGTGAGTTAACGATGCGAGTAACTACGACTCTCTTAAGGCAGCCTAGATATTGCCCTCACTCCTTCCCGTATGCATGTGGTATGCTTGTGAGACAAGCCACTGGAGTGAGTTAACGATGCGAGTAACAATGACTCTCTTAAGGCAGCCTAGCTATTGCCCTCACTCCTTCCCGTATGCATGTGGTATGCTTGTGAGACAAGCCACAGGTGTGAGTTACCGATGCGAGTAACTATGACTCTCTTAAGGCAGCCTAGCTATTGCCCTCACTCCTTCCCGTATGCATGTGGTATGCTTGTGAGACAAGTTACTGGTGTGAGTTAACGATGCGAGTAACTATGACTCTCTTAAGGCAGCCTAGCTATTGCTCTCACTCCTTCCCGTATACATGTGGTATGCTTGTGAGACAAGCCACTGGTGTGAGTTAACGATGCGAGTAACTATGACCCTCTTAATCCGAGTGTACATCTAACAACTAACATCAAAACTACAAGCCCAGAAGCATGAACTAATTAACGAAGAGAGAGAGAGAGAGATGTACAATAAGAGAGTTCCATCTGTGACGGGTCGGCCCAAGTGCTAGTAACTGAGATGGATCATAGTTACTCACAGGGAATCAAAATTATGAATAATAGTAAAGGGGACCTCTGGGGGATTGAGTACCTGGAGTAACCTTAACCTTCCACCGCGCTATTTTTAAAAATTCATGATCCCTGTCAAAGGCCTTTGGTGTCAGGTTGGGGTTAAGAGGATCCTTCCTCTCCCGTCGCTGGAATCCTTTGGCTAGCCTACCACTACGTCCATCCCTTCAGCAAGGGTACGTGCCGCCGGGAAAAGGTCCAAATCTACGATCGCTGGGACCGAGCTAACAGTGGAGGTGAAGGCCTGTCCTTGGGTCGCAGGTGGCAGCCCCACCGCAAGGACTCACCCCGTCCGAATTTGAAGGATTCTTCGGGGGACATACATCCCTTTGCTAAGAGTACAGAGAAGCCTCGGCTTTCTGATCCGATACCATGTCCCGGATCAGATCGACCATTGGGGAGACATGGCAACGACAACAATGACAACACCCCAATAGGGGAAGATGGCAAGAAAATGGTAGCCGAGGAAACAATACTAATACCATGGGAACCGAGAACCTGCTTTGCTTGCAACAATTGGTTCACAAGAGCTAAAGATCTAGTAGTTCACTCCGAAGATAACCATCCTGAGACGAAACTGATCTACAAATGTAAGGAATGCTCCAACACATATAAGAAATTACATGGTGCAATTGTACATCAATCTAAATGCAAAGGAGAGACTGTAATCCAACCGGTCACATGTAAGATATGTGGTAAAGGATTCCAAACAGAAAGAGGTTTAACACTGCATACAAACCACGAACATCCAAAAGAGAGAAACGAAGAGAGGTTGGCAAAAGGTAAAGGAAAAGAACAAGATAAATCACCCCGAAGATCTACACTCTGGACTGAAAAAGAAGATGAGATTTTAATCTAAAAATATCAGGAATTCACGAAGACAGGGAAAGTACAAGGCTACTCAAAGTACATCGCTGAGAGCCTTCCCACTAAAACAGATCGACAGGTCAGAGACAGGACCCTTACCTTAAAAAGATGTGGAAGTATTGAAGAAGATGCCACCTGGATCCGAGCATCTACATCAGGACAGGACAAAAATGAAAATCAATCAGCCAGCAGATCTGAAGAAGATGCCACCATCGCAAAACCATCTACTTCAGGACAAAACATCAGAGAGAATTTGCCAGTTGAGGACCTGGGAACTACACTCACCGAAGAAGATAAGGAGACCTCTGGGGAATTGAGTACCTGGAGTAACCTTACAATAAATCCTTCAACAGAAGAAAAACATCAAGCAGATGAGAAAGAAGAAATGGATACTGTCACCAAGATCTACAAAGAAGAAGAAATTGTACATCAAACCAAGGGAAAAGGGGAAGAAAAAGAAATTGGAACTACACTCATCATTAGAGGAGTTAAGGAGACCTCTGGGGGATTGAGTACCTGGAGTAACCTTAACATAAAACCTCTAACAGAAGAAGAGCTACAAGCAGATGAGAAAGAAGAAACAGATATTACCATCATCACTTCCCAAGAAGAAGAAGAAGAAGAAGAAGAAGAAGATGTACAACCCATGGAAATCCAGGAAACTCAACAGGGAAACGACACTTTCTACGTAGACATTGGAGGAGGCAGCTCGATAGAAGAAAGAGAGAGGCTTTCCCAACCCGCGAACATCCATCTTGACAAAGCAGCACGACACCAGAAGGAGGAATTGGCATTAGACTCCCCTCAACCAGAATCTGCAGAATCATGGAGAGAGATTTTATCTCGAATCAAGGGTATAACACAGATATGTGATATTGGAAAACAACTAATCCGAATCGCAGAGAACCCAGGGAATATATCAGATGAAATAGAAGATCTAATAGGAGAACTAACGGCAAAGATCAACAGGTTACGCCCAAAGAAGAGAAAATAACAACAAACAAAATTAAGAGAAAGCAGTCCAAGAGATCTCATAGGACTAGGAATAAAATCCAAAGATACGCAAAAACCCAAGAGTTGTATAAGAGGAACCCTTTGCGTCTAGCACAACTTGTTCTAGATAATAATCTACCGGGGCTGATAGCCTCCAATCAAGCTGTAGATCATCCACCTGAAGAAGAAACTATACAACTATTTAGGAATCTATGGGAATCTCCGGGATCATGCACATTAGACCTCACCCCAGCCTCGGCATTCAAACCGAGGGATATACAACTAATTAAGGAAAGTGAAGTTTCAGCGAAACTCAGAAAACTCAAACCAGGAGGTTCTCCAGGCCTTGACGGGGTTATTAAAAAGGGTCTAATGAGTTACCAAAACATCGTAGGAACTCTAACTGTTCTCTTCAATATACTCTACCACCGTGGGATATATCAGAAATTGTGGAAACTACACCGAACCACATTAATACATGATGATGATGATGATGATAATTGTTGTTTTAAGGGGCCTAACATCGAGGTTATCGGCCCCTAATGATCTGGGTGATAGCGAAAATGATAATGAAATGGAAACCAGAACAAAATTATCGAAGACTGAAAATACGTACAAAAAGGAACTCACATGGAAACAACTCACCATATGGTCCTACAAAAAGGGAATTTAGAACGAAAAGTTGCACAAAAAGAATAGATTGAAAAAGACCCACAAAACGTAGGCTAAATTCAAAAGACGTACAAAATGCAAAGTAGCGCCGAAATACTTACAAAATGCAACTGAAATTCAAAATACTTACAAAATGCAAATGAGATCGAAATTACGTACAAAATGCAATTGAGGTTCAAAATACTTACAAAATGCAATTGAAATTGAAAATACACAATGCAATTCAGATTGAAATATCCCAGTTCCAATCCAAATTATTCACAAAGTGCAATTGAAATTCAAAATACTTACAAAATGCAATTGAAATTGAAAATGCTTACAAAATGTACGGTAGATTCAAACGACTCATGTGGATTGACAATACTTACAAAAAGCAATTTAGATTGAAAATACTTGACAAATGTAATTTAGATTCAAAATACCCACAAAATGCAATTGAGAATCAAAATATGTGCAAAATGCCCACCAAACAAAATTCAATTTATATTCAAAATTCGTGCAAAATGCGGGTTTGGTTGAAAATACTTACAAAATGCTATTGAAATTCAAAATACTCACTAAAATGCCCTGACGCCTGCATTGAAAGACTTACTAAAAAGCAATTTAGATTGTCAATCTTTACAAAATGCAATTGAGGTTGAAAACAATCGCGAGATGTAATTTAGATCGAAGAGACTTACAAAATGCAACATAGATCAAAAATGCCTTAAAAAAAATGGTTAAAGGGAATTTAGATATACGGTGATTCGAGTAACAAAAACAGTGCGGGAATCTTAAAGAGAAAAGGAAATAGAAGGAAAAGAGGAGAGGAGAGGGGAGAGAGGAGAAGGTCCGCCCCAAAGGGAAGGGACAAAAAGGGGAAAACGGACCCAGCTCAGGAATCCCTCGGGGTCGCCAACGCCCGAACTCACCAGCCGTGAGCCCCTGAGGGTGTAGCATTATCGACGGTGCACCAGAAGTGGTGGGGCTACATACACCCTGCCTCCTTAAGGGCCTTGAGCACAAGGCAGGAGGTAAAAGGAAAAGAACAAGAAGGCTGACCCCTCACAGAAGGAGGGTATCAGGAAAGATGAGACAAGGGCCAATGAAGGCGGGAAAGTGAAAGACTCCCTAGGCCTCGGATAACCTAATACCGTCGGGGTCTGAAGAGAACAAGAGTTGACCAAGTGAGGTCGACAGGAAAGAAGACAGAGAGGAGCCCGGCACAAGTAAGTGGAAGCAATGCCGGACTCAGCTGGGGCCCCGTGGTCGCCAACTCACGCCCACTAGATGTGAGCCCCTGGGGGGCCACATTAATACCTAAACCTGGAAAGGACCTTCATGATCCAACAAACTGGAGACCAATTACTATAGCTTCTTTGTTAGCACGGATATTTAGCGGCATAGTAGAGAATAGGCTCAGCGATACTGTCACAATCTCTGACCGTCAAAGAGGTTTCCGACCCGAAAATGGATGTTTTGTAAACGCTACCATCCTGGACGAGACGATCCGTTTGTGGAAGAAATCAGAATTAGTAGGAGTACAGCTTGACGTATCGAAAGCCTTCGATACCGTCAACCACGAAGCTATATGGATGACACTAGAACATCAAGGAGTCCCCTTACATCTTCGCCTCTTGATCAAGGAAATGTACACGGGTTGCACAACTAGACTCGATAGGTTCGACAAACAGATTGGGATAAATCGTGGAGTGAAGCAAGGAGATCCCCTCTCGCCACTACTCTTCAACATCGTTCTAGATCCGGTCATCAAGAAAGATGAAGAATCAGGAATGGGATTTGAGGTTGGAACGCAGAAAATTGCTGCTATGGAATATGCGGATGATATTACACTATTCGCAAAGAATAGTTCCGAAATGCAAACTCTCCTAGACATCACAGGAGAAGCACTTAATAGCACAGGGATGAAAATCTCGGCGGCGAAATGTGGCGGTTACAACGTTAAAAAGAAGGGTGACGCCTGGATTGCTATAGATACTAAATTATCAATTAATGGGCAGTCTCTACCATCTTATGACGTCGATCAACCCTTCAACTACTTGGGATTAACCTACACTTTAGCTAGAGGTTTTTATAACAAGGAACATCTAAACATCCTAGCAGAATGCGCACAACGTGTACGTAAACTAGCGTTGAAACCACAGCAGAAAGTACAACTACTGATGCAATACATCGTTCCAATCTTCACTCATCGTTTCACCATCGACCTACCCTCTTCTAATAATTTGAGAGAAATAGATACAACGCTACGGGTAGAAGTAAAGCGCATGCTACACTTGATTAATGGAACCACGGACTGCTTACTGTATGCCAGGAAACGGGATGGAGGCCTAGGATTCCCCTCGTTAACAACACAGTTGAAGATAACAGCTCTTCGGGCAGGACGAGAAATAACATCATCATACGATAATTTCCTCAGAGAATTAGCTAAGGCGGGAAAATGGAAAGAAAAACTAAAAACCACAGCTAGACAGTTGGGACTGGGTTTTCCCGTTACATCAAGGGAGATAGAGCAAAGGAAACGACAGATGAAACTGCAAACCATACATAATTGGATAGATCAACCCTCACAAGGCGTAGGAGTAAAAGCTTTCAAAGATGATCCTTACGGAAATCACTGGCTGCTTAAACAAGATACACTACAAGCGGGACAATTCATCGACGCCCTAAAATTGAGATCCAACACGTATGGAACAAGAGTAGCTATCAATAGAGCAACCAGATCAGTAGTCGTGAACTGCCGAAGATGTAAGGACAAACCTGAGGCTTTAGGACACGTGATTGGAGAGTGCATCGCGGGAAGAAGAGCTAGGATCGAGAGACACAACTGGGTGGCAGGAAAGATAAGGGACGAGTGTCTAAATAAAGGCTCCATAGTGGCGGTAGAACAAACTTTCACCATGAACGAAGGAGAACTACTGAAACCGGATCAGGTCATTAAACAACGAGATTCCACTTTCATAGTAGACGTCAGTGTAACCTTCGAAAATGGAGATTCACTCAATCGCGCCGCAATGAACAAGGTGACGAAATATACCCGACTCCTCCCAACAGTATGCAGAGACTTCGATACGACTAGAGGAGAAGTCATCCCTATCGTCATAGGATCAAGAGGAGCACTACCGAAGAACACCATCACGAACCTGAAGAAAATAGGCATAAGAGATAGGAACATTTTGTTAGATTTAGCACTCACCACTCTCAGAACTAGCATAGATCTAGCTAGATGTCACTTAGATTATAGTTAATTCTGTAACTCGGAGGGGGGGATGAATTGTATTATAATGTTTCTTTCTAGATTAACTGCCTTAAAATAATTTAAATTTAATGGGCTTTCTAAAATTTAAAAAAAATTGTTATATTTAATGTTAAAGTCTTTGAATTTTAAATTTGATTAACTTTTTAATTTATATTTCCATTCTTTAATATTAATGTTTTTTTTTCCTTTTTCAAAATTATTAATGTTTAATTATATACAATTCGTCCTTAATTCCATAGGATATTAGTATTTACTGTACCTTACCCACATGAAAGGGAAAATAAATTATTTGTAACTTTCTTTTTCAATTGTAAATTTAAACAATATGTAAAAGTGTATTGAATATTTGTACTTTGTATTTTTGGAAATAAAGATCATTAAAAGAATATAAAGCAAGCTTATAGGAATGAGTCTCAACCGTTAGGCGGGAATAATTAATAGTAATAGTAACAGCCTAGCTACTGCTCTCACTCCTTCCGTATGCATGTGGTATGCTTGTGAGACAAGCCACTGGTGTGAGTTAACGATGCGAGTAACTATGACTATATTAAGGCAGCCTAGCTATTGCCCTCACTCCTTACCGTATGCATGAGGTATCCTTGTGAGACAAGCCACTGGTGTGAGTTAACGATGCGAGCAACTATGACTCTCTTAAGGCAGCCTAGCTATTGCTCTCAATCCTTCCGGTATGCATGAGGTATCCTTGTGAGACAAGCCACTGGTGTGAGTTAACGACGCGAGCAACTATGACTCTCTTAAGGCAGCCTAGCTATTGCTCTCAATCCTTCCGGTATGCATGTGGTATGCTTGTGGGACAAGCCACTGGTGTGAGTTAAACATGCGAGTAACTATGACTCTCTTAAGGCAGCCTAGCTATTGCCCTCACTCCTTCCCGTATGCATGTGGTATGCGTGTGAGACAAGCCACTGGTGTGAGTTAACGATGCGAGTAATTATGACTCTCTTAAGGCAGCCTATCTATTGCTCTCACTCCTTCCCGTATACATGTGGTATGCTTGTGAGACAAGCCACTGGTGTGAGTTAACGATGCGAGTAACTAAGACTCTCTTAATCCGAATGTACATCTAACAACTAACATCAAAGATACAAGCCCAGAAGCATGAACCAATTTACGAAGAGAGAGAAGATGTACATAAGAGAGTTACATCTGTGACGGGTCAGCCTAAGTGCTAGTAACTGAGATGGATTAACCTAGTTACTCACAGGGAACCAAATCATGAATAATAGTAAAGGGGACCTCTGGGGGATTGGGTACCTGGAGTAACCTTAACCTTCCACCGCGCTATTTTTAAAAAATTCATGATCCCTGTCAAAGGCTTTGGTGTCAGGTTGGGGTTAAGAGGATCCTTCCTCTCCCGTCGCTGGAATCCATTGGCTAGCCTACCACTACGTACACCCCTTCAGCAAGGGTACGTGCCGCCGGGAAAAGGTCCAAATCTACGATCGCTGGGACCGAGCTACAGTGGAGGTGAAGGCCTGTCCTTGGGTCGCAGGTGGCAGACCCACCGCAAGGACTCACCCCGTCCGAATTTGAAGGATTCTTCGGGGGACATACAACCCTTTGCTAAGAGTACAGAGAAGCCTCGGCTTACTGATCCGATACCATGTCCCGGATCATGATGATGATGATAATTGTTGTTTTAAGGGGCCTAACATCTAGGTTATCGGCCCCTGATGGTTTGGGTGATAATGAAGATGAAAATGAAAAGCGATCTTATAACTAAAACTAACTAATAACCTACAGACTAGAAGAAGAAATGGAAAACTAAAGGAGAATAAGGCAAATAAAGGACAGGAGGAAAAGAAATGCCCTCAACCCTCGAAGAATGCGGATTGAGGGACTTGGAAGGAAGGAGAGCCATGAAAGGCAGATAGGAAAGTGAAAGAGGAGAGGGTCCGCATCGAAGGTAAGGGACAAAAGGGGGAAAACGGACCCAGCTCAGGAATCCCTCGGGGTCGCCAACTCCCGAACTCACCAGCCGTGAGCCCCTGAGGGTGTAGCATTATCTGGGGTGCACCAGAAGTGGTGGGGCTACATACACCTTGCCTCCTTGAGGGCCTTGAGCAGAAGGCAGGAGGTAAAAGGAAAAGAAAAAGAAGGCTGACCCCTCACAGAAGGAAGGTGTCAGGAAAGATGAGACGAGGGCCAATTAAAGCGGGAAAGGAAGAGACTCCCTAGGCCTCGGATACCCTAATACCGTCGGGGTCGGAAGAGAACAAGAGTTGACCAAGGAAGGTCGACAGGAAAGAAGAAAGAGAGGAGCCCGGCACAAGTAAGTGGAAGCAATGCCGGACTCAGCTGGGGCCCCGTGGTCGCCAACCCACAACCCACTAGATGTGCGCCCCTGGGGGGCTACTTGGGATTAACCTACACTTTAGCCAGAGTTTTTATAACAAGGAACATCTAAACATCCTAGCAGAATGCGCACAACGTGTACGTAAACTAGCGTTGAAACCACAGCAGAAAGTACAACTACTGATGCAATACATCGTTCCAAACTTCACTCATCGTTTCACCATCGACCTACCTTCTTCTGATAATTTGAGAGAAATAGATACAACGCTACGGGTAGAAGTAAAGCGCATGCTACACTTGATTAATGGAACCACGGACTGCTTACTGTACGCCAGGAAACGGGATGGAAGCCTAGGATTCCCCTCGTAAACAACACAGCTGAAGATAACAGCTCTTCGGGCAGGACGAGAAATAACATCATTATCCGATAATTTCCTCAAAGAATTGGCTAAGGCGGGAAAATGGAACGAAAAACTAAAAACCACAGCTGGACAGTTGGGACTGGGTTTTCCCGTTACATCAAGGGAGATAGAGCAAAGGAAACGACAGATGAAACCGCAAACCATACATGATTGGATAGATCAACCCTCACAAGGTGTAGGAGTAAAAGCTTTCAAGCTTACGGAAATCACTGGCTGCTGAAACACGATTCACTACAAGCGGGTCAATTCATCGACGCCCTCAAATTGAGATCCAACACGTATGGAACAAGAGTAGCTATCAATAGAACAACTAGATCAGGAGTCGTGAACTTCCGTAGATGTAAGGACAAACCTGAGACTTTAGGACACGTGATTGAAGAGTGCATCGCGGGAAGAAGACCTAGGATCGAGAGATACAACTGGGTGGCAGGAAAGATAAGGGACGAGTGCCTAAGTAAAGGCTCCATAGTGGCGGTAGAACAAACTTTCACCACGAACGAAGGAGAACTACTGAAACCCGATCTGGTCATTAAACAACGAGATTCCACCTTCATAGTAGATGTCACTGTAACCTTCGAAAATGGAGATTCACTCAATCGCGCCGCAATTAACAAGGTGACGAAATATACCCGACTCCTCCCAACAGTATGTAGAGACATTGAGACGACTAGAGGAGAAGTCATCCCTATCGTCATAGCATCAAGAGGAGCACTACCGAAGAACGCCATCACGAAGCCGAAGAAAATAGGCATAAGAGATAGGAACATTATGTTAGATTTAGCTCTGACCACTCTCAGAACTAGCATAGATCTAGCTAGATGCCACTTAGATTATGGTTAATTCTGTAACTCGGAGGGGGGGATGAATTGTATTACAATGTTTCTTTCTAGATTAACTTCCTTAAAATAATTAAAATGTAATGGTTTTCAAAATTTAAAAATTTGTTATATTTAAATAATGATAAAATCTTTGAATCTTAAATTTGATTAACCTTTTCTTTTAACTTATATTTACATTCTTTATTATTATTGATTTTCACTTTTTCAAAATTATTAATGTTTATTTGAATACAATTCATCCTTAATTCCATAGGATATTAGTATTTACAGTACCATACCCTCATGAAAGGGAAAATAAATTATTTGTAACTTTCTTTTCAATTGTAAATTTAAACAATATGTAAAGGTGTATTGCATATTTGTACTTTGTATTTTTGGAAATAAAGATCATTAAAAGAATATAAAGCAAGCTTATAGGAATGAGTCTCAACTGTTAGGCGGGAATAATTAATAGTAATAGCAATAGTAATAGCCTAGCTATTGCCCTCAATCCTTCCCGTATGAATGTGGTATGCTTGTGAGACAAGCCACTGGTGTGAGTTAACGATGCGAGTAACTATGACTCTCTGATCTACGATCAGCTGCGCAGTGGTTCAAACAAGTCCTAGGCAGAAGGGCTTCGTGGCGGAGGCGGTGTGCTTCGCCAACGATCAAATCCTGGACCAGCTGACCCGTCTAATGAAATTTGAGACGGGCGGCGTGGGAATAGTGCTCGATATCTCTAAAGCTATCGACACTATCCCACACGCGGCAATAGGACGTGCATTATAAAGTAAAGGGATACCCGAGCCCCAGGTCGCGTTGGTCCAATCCGGGTATAGGGAGGCTACCACTCGTATATCCCACCTGGGAGGCGATATTATTATGAAACTCCAGCGAGGTGTTAAGCAGGGCGATCCTTTATCACCCCTGCTATTCAATCTGATTCTTGAACCACTGATTGAACGGTTGGATTCCATGCCGTGTTTCCCGTTACCGGGAGGGCAGAACGTCTCCTGCCTAACCTTCGCCGATGACCTAGTTATTGTGGCATCGGGCCCCCCGAAGGCGCAAAATCTTCTCGATAAGGTAGTAGAATACCTCGGCACGCATGGCATGACATAATCGGTATCCAAGTCTATGGCTTCTAGAAGACCACGGCATGGAAAAACAAGGAGTACGCATCCGCTCAGCCACCGCGGATGACAGTTTCACTTATCTGGGGGTGAATTACTCCATCTGGTCCGGTATTGACCTGGTGAAACTCCGGGTCAATCTGAAAAATGATATTAAAGGGTCGAACACCTCGCCCTAAAACCGCACCAGAAGCTCTGCCTGCTGCAGAACTACCTAGTCCCCGGATACCTTCACCCGCTGGTAATAGCCATGCCAGCGATCTCTCAACTGAAACCTTCCTCAGTCTATCTGTAACGGGGTGATATACTGTCGAAGGGGAGACGGGGGACTAGGTTTCCCACGGCTACAGAATCTTGTGCCCCGGGTGGCACTACAAATGGGACTCCGTTTCCAGAACACAACGGATATTGTTGTAGCAGCTCTGTCCTGATGTACCAGTACTACTGAGAGTCTCCGTAGGCTGGCCCAATCCGTCCAACTCCCTTTCCCGTATACACAGCGAGAATTGCGACAATACAAAAATCGCTGTGTAAAGACAGAGCTGCAAACGGGGACTGAGCTCGAGGCTCAGGGCAGGGTGGTGCCGACACTCACCGGCGATAAGGTGGGCAACTCCTTCCTCAGGGATCCCACCTTACTAAAGCCAACTCGATTTATCACTGCCCTGCAGCTACGGACGAATACCGCAGGCAGCAAGACCAGCCTGAACCGAGCTTATCCACAGGTGGATCTGCGATGTCGCAGATGTGGGCTCAGGAAGGAGACCCTGGCACACATTCTCGGTGTGTGCGCTGGCACGAAACCGGCGCGGATCCACAGGCACAATAAAATCAGGGATTTCATTGAAAAACAAGTAGTGAGGGAAGAGGCAGTAGAGGTATCTAAAGAACCGTCACTCACTTTGGACGACGGGAGACGTCTCCAAACCGATCTGGTCGTGAAAAACCGGGAAGGGGTCTTTGTGGTCGATGTAACAGTCCGCCACGAAGATGGGGATTATCTTCGCCGTGCACGAGTTGAGAAACAACGTAAATATGACGGCCTACTGCCTCAGGTCCAAACCACGTTTGGAGCAATTAGAGGGGCAGTGCTCCCCATTGTGGTGGGCACTAGAGGGGCCATGCCGAAATCTACCCAGGTGGCCCTTAAGCGCCTTGGCATTAGCCAGGTCGGCCATCTGAGGACTATATCTCTCATGGCCTTGAGATCATCCTTAGAGATATACCACGGGTTCATGGACTATGACAGATTTTATACTCCCCCATGAACTCGGGCCCCTCGTCCCTGCAAGTCGACCAAGCTGCCTCCCCCTTTTAGATTGTGACTGGGCTTTGCCCTACTATTTTAACTGACAAAGGGGCTGTCATATTGTCTGTCTAGATCTTCGTTGCATTATACCAACTGTTGCTAATCTGCTTCTGCTTTCTTTTATAGATGACTGGAAATATTTCCTTCGTATTTTAATTAGGGAGTGGCAAGTGAGTTCACAAGGCTCTATACACCTTGTGTGCGGCGGGTGACCGTGGGAGCGGTCAGGTGGGTACCTCCGAGTAGGTTTTCCATGGGAAATGTCCCCCGGTTTTTATTTAGGTGGATAGCTGAATCCCACTTCCCGTAAGGGACCCGTTGTCCTAATTCTCCTGAGTTAGAGGTCCTCCTCCCACCTTGGCTAGTGGAGGCCGGCCGCTAAGGGCTGTGGTTCTCGTTCTCCCATCCAGACGGGATAGCGAAATGAGAGTAAGCAGCCCGTCTCCGCCAGTTCTCTCGATAGGGTACCTCGTCCTCTTGAGAAGGGAAAGAGGGAAGTCTCTCCTGGTCATTGGTCTGTGGCCGGGGGGCAGTATATAGCCTAGCTATCGCTCTCAATCCTTCCCGTATTCATGTGGTATGCTTGTGAGACGAAGCCACTGGTGTGAGTTAACAATGCGAGTAACTATGACTCTCTTAATCCGACTGTACATCTAACAATTAACATCCAAACAAGCCCAGAAGCATGAACTAATTAACGAGAGAGAGATGTGCAATAAGAGAGTTCCATCTGTGACGGGTCGGCCCAAGTGCTAGTAACTGAGATGGATCATAGTTACTCACAGGGAATCAAAATCATGAATAATAGTAAAGGGGACCTCTGGGGGATTGAGTACCTGGAGTAACCTTAACCTTCCACCGCGCTATTTTTAATTCATGATCCCTGTCAAAGGCCTTTGGTGTCAGGTTGGGGTTAAGAGGATCCTTCCTCTCCCGTCGCTGGAATCCATTGGCTAGCCTACCACTACGTCCACCCCTTCAGCAAGGGTACGTGCCGCCGGGAAAAGGTCCAAATCTACGATCGCTGGGACCGAGCTAACAGTGGAGGCGAAGGCCTGTCCTTGGGTCGCAGGTGGCAGCCCCACCGCAAGGACTTACCCCGTCCGAATTTGAAGGATTCTTCGGGGGACATACATCCCTTTGCTAAGAGTACAGAGAAGCCTCGGCTTTCTGATCCGATACCATGTCCCGGATCAGATCGACCATTGGGGAGACATGGCAACGACTACAATGACAACACCCCAATAGGGGAAGAAGGCAAGAAAATGGTAGCCGAGGAAACAATACTAATACCATGGGAACCGAGAACCTGCTTTGCTTGCAACAATTGGTTCACAAGAGCTAAAGATCTAGTAGCTCACTCCGAAGATAACCATCCTGAGACGAAACTGATCTACAAATGTAAGGAATGCTCCAACACATATAAGAAATTACATGGTGCAATTGTTCATCAATCTAAATGCAAAGGAGAGACTGAAATCCAACCGGTCACATGTAAGATATGTGGTAAAGGATTCCAAACAGAAAGAGGTTTAACACTGCATACAAACCACGAACATCCAAGAGAGAGAAACGAAGAGAGGTTGGCAAAAGATAAAGGAAAAGAGAAAGAAAAATCACCCCGAAGATCTACACTCTGGACCGAAAAAGAAGATGAGATCTTAATCCAAAAATATCAGGAATTCACGAAAACAGGGAAAGTACAAGGCTACTCAAAGTACATCGCTGAGAGCCTTCCCACTAAAACAGATCGACAGGTCAGAGACAGGACCCTTACCTTAAAAAGATATGGAAGTATTGAAGAAGATGCCACCCGGATCCGAGCATCTACATCAGGACAGGACAAAGATGAAAGTCAATCTACCAGCAGATCTGAAGAAGATGCCACCATCGCAAAACCATCTACGTGAGGACAAGACATCAGAGAGCATCCGCCAGTTGAGGACCTGGGAACTACACTCATCGCAGAAGATAAGGAGACCTCTGGGGAATTGAGTACCTGGAGTAACCTTACCGTAAACCCTTCAACAGAAGAACATCAAGCAGATGAGAAAGAAGAAATGGATACTGTCACCAAGATCTACAAAGAAGAAGAAATTGTACATCAAACCAAGGGAAAAGAAGAAGCAAAAGAAATTGGAACTACACTCATCATTAGAGGAGTTAAGGAAACCTCTGGGGGATTGAGTACCTGGAGTAACCTTAACATAAAACCCCTAACAGAAGAAGAGCAACAAGCAGATGAGAAAGAAGAAACAGATATTACCACCATCACTTCCCAAGAAGAAGAAGAAGAAGAAGAAGAAGAAGATGTACAACACATGGAAATCCAGGAAACTCAACAGGGAAACGACACTTTCTACGTAGACATTGGAGGAGGCAGCTCGATAGAAGAAAGAGAGAGGCTCTCCCAACCCGCGAACATCCATCTTGACAAAGTAGCACGACACCAGAAGGAGGAATTGACATTAGACTCTCCTCAACCAGAATCTGCAGAATCATGGAGAGTGATTTCATCTCGAATCAAGGGTATAACACAAATATGTGATATTGGGAAACAACTAATCGATATCGCAGAGAACCCAGGGAATATTTCAGATGAAATAGAAGATCTAATAGGAGAACTAACGTCAAAGATCATCCAGGTTACGCCCAAAGAAGAGAAAATAACAACAAACAGAACTAAGAGAAAGCAGTCCAAGAGATCTCATAGGACTAGGAATAAAATCCAAAGATACGCAAAAACCCAAGAGTTGTAAAAGAGGAACCCTTCGCGTCTAGCACAACTTGTTCTAGATAATAATCTACCGGGGCTGATAGTCTCAAATCAAGTTGTAGATCATCCACCTGAAGAAGAAACTATACAACTATATAGGAATCTATGGGAATCTCCGGGATCATGCACATTAGACCTCACCCCAGCCTCGGAAAATAAACCGAGGGATATACAACTAATTAAGGAAAGTGAAGTTTCGGCGAAACTCAGAAAACTCAAACCAGGAGGTGCCCCAGGCCTCGACGGGGTTATTAAGAAGGGTCTAATGAGCTACCAAAACATCGTAGGAACTCTAACTGTTCTCTTCAATATCTTATACCACCGTGGGATATATCAGAGATTGTGGAAACTACATCGAACCACATTAATACCTAAACCTGGAAAGGACCTTCAGGACCCAGCGAATTGGAGACCAATTACTATAGCTTCCCTGTTAGCACGGATGTTCAGCGGCATAGTAGAGAATAGGTTCAGCGATACTGTCACAATTTCTGACCGTCAAAGAGGTTTCCGACCCGGAAATGGATGTTTTGTAAACGCTACCATCCTGGACGAGACGATCCGTTTGGGGAAGAAATCAGAATTAGTAGGAGTACAGCTAGACGTATCGAAAGCCTTCGATACCGTCAACCACGAAGCTATATGGAAGACACTAGAACATCAAGGAGTCCCCTTACATCTTCGCCTACTGATCAAGGAAATGTACACGGGTTGCACAACTAGACTCGATAGGTTCGACGAAGAGATTGGGATAAATCGTGGAGTGAAGCAAGGAGACCCCCTCTCGCCACTACTCTTCAACATCGTTCTAGATCCGGTCATCAAGAAAGCTGAAGAATCAGGAATGGGATTTGAGGTTGGAACGCAGAAAATTGCAGCTATGGCATATGCGGATGATATTACACTATTCGCAAAGAATAGTTCCGAAATGCAAACTCTCCTAGACATCACAGGAGAAGCACTTAATAGCACAGGGATGAAAATCTCGCCGGCGAAATGTGGCGGTTTCCACGTTAAAAAGAAGGGTGACGCCTGGATTGCTATAGATACTAAATTATCAATTAATGGGCAGTCTCTACCATCTTATGACGTCGATCAACCCTTCAACTACTTGGGATTAACCTACACTTTAGCTAGAGGTTTTTATAACAAGGAACATCTTAACTTCCTAGCAGAATGCGCACAACGTGTACGTAAACTAGCGTTGAAACCACACCAGAAAGTACAACTACTGATGCAATACATCGTTCCAATCTTCACTAATCGTTTCACCATCGACCTACCCTCTTCTAATAATTTGAGAGAAATAGATACAACGCTACGGGTAGAAGTAAAGCGCATGCTACACTTGATTAATGGAACCACGGACTGCTTACTGTACGCCAGGAAACGGGATGGAGGCCTAGGATTCCCCTCGTTAACAACACAGCTGAAGATAACAGCTCTTCGGGCAGGACGAGAATAACATAATCATTCGATAATTTCCTCAAAGAATTGGCTAAGGCGGGAAAATGGAACGAAAAACTAAAAACCACAGTTAGACAGTTGGGACTGGGTTTTCCCGTTACATCAAGGGAGATAGAGCAAAGGAAACGACAGATGAAACCGTAAACCATACATGATGGGATAGATCAACCCTCACAAGGTGTAGGAGTAAAAGCTTTCAAAGATGACCCTTACGGAAATCACTGGCTGCTTAAACAAGATACACTACAAGCGGGACAATTCATCGACGCCCTCAAATTGAGATCCAACACGTATGGAACAAGAGTAGCTATCAATAGAGCAACCAGATCAGGAGTCGTGAACTGCCGTAGATGTAAGGACAAACCTGAGACTTTAGGACACGTGATTGGAGAGTGCATCGCGGGAAGAAGGGCTAGGATCGAGAGACACAACTGGGTGGCAGGAAAGATAAGGGACGAGGGCCTAAATAAAGGCTCCATAGTGGCGGTAGAACAAACTTTCACCACGAACGAAGGAGAACTACTGAAACCGGATCTGGTCATTAAACAACGAGATTCCACTTTCATAGTAGACGTCACTGTAACCTTCGAAAATGGAGATTCACTCAATCGCGCCGCAATGAACAAGGTGACGAAATATACCCGATTCCTCCCTACAGTATGTAGAGACATTGATACGACTAGAGGAGAAGTCATCCCTATCGTCATAGGATCAAGAGGAGCACTACCGAAGAACACCATCACGAACCTGAAGAAAATAGGCATAAGAGATAGGAATATTTTGTTAGATTTAGCTCTCACCACTCTCAGAACTAGCATAGATCTAGCTAGATGTCACTTAGATTATGGTTAATTCTGTAACTCGGAGGGGGGGATGAATTGTATTATAATGTTTCTTTCCAGATTAACTTCCTTAAAATAATTTAAATGTAATGGGCTTTCAAAAATAAAAAAATTGTTATATTTAATGTTAAAGTCTTTGAATTTTAAATTTGATTAACCTTTTAATTTATATTTGCATTCTTTAATATTAATGTTTTTCTCCTTTTTCAAAATTATTTATGTTTAATTATATACAATTCGTCCTTTATTCCTTAGGATATTAGTATCTACTGTACCTTACCCATATGAAAGGGAAAATAAATTATCTGTAACTTTCTTTTTCAATTGTAAATTTAAACAATATGTAAAAGTGTACTGAATATTTGTATTTTTGGAAATAAAGATCATTAAAAGAATATAAAGCAAGCTTATAGGAATGAGTCTCAACCGTTAGGCGGGAATAATTAATAGTAATAGTAATAGTAACAGCCTAGCTATTACCCCCACTCCTTCCCGTATGCATGTGGTATGCTTGTGAGACAAGCCACTGGTGTGAGTTGACGATGCGAGTAACTATGACTCTCTTAAGGCAGCCTAGCTATTGCTCTCAATACTTCCCGTATGCAGGTGGTATGCTTGTGACACAAGCCACTGGTGTGAGTTAACAATGCGAGTAACAATGAATCTCTTAAGGCAGCCTAGCTATTGCCCTCAATCCCTCCCGTATGCATGTGGTATGCTTGTGAGACAAGCCACTGGTGTGAGTTAACGATGCGAGTAACTATGACTCTCTTAATACGACTGTACATCTAACAATTAACATCCAAACTACAAGCCCAGAAGCATGAACTAATTAACGAGAGAGAGATGTACAATAAGAGAGTTCCATCTGTGACGGGTCGGCCCAAGTGCTAGTAACTGAGATGGATCATAGTTACTCACAGGGAATCAAAATCATGAATAATAGTAAAGGGGACCTCTGGGGGATTGAGTACCTGGAGTAACCTTAACCTTCCACCGCGCTATTTTTAATTCATGATCCCTGTCAAAGGCCTTTGGTGTCAGGTTGGGGTTAAGAGGATCCTTCCTCTCCCGTCGCTGGAATCCATTGGCTAGCCTACCACTACGTCCACCCCTTCAGCAAGGGTACGTGCCGCCGGGAAAAGGTCCAAATCTACGATCGCTGGGACCGAGCTAACAGTGGAGGTGAAGGCCTGTCCTTGGGTCGCAGGTGGCAGCCCCACCGCAAGGACTTACCCCGTCCGATTTTGAAGGATTCGTCGGGGGACATACATCCCTTTGCTAAGAGTACAGAGAAGCCTCGGCTTTCTGATCCGATACCATGTCCCGGATCAGATCGACCATTGGGGAGACATGGCAACGACAACAATGACAACACCCCAATAGGGGAAGAAGGCAAGAAAATGGTAGCCGAGGAAACAATACTAATACCATGGGAACCGAGAACCTGCTTTGCTTGCAACAACTGGTTCACAAGAGCTAAAGATCTAGTAGCTCACTCCGAAGATAACCATCCTGAGACGAAACTGATCTACAAATGTAAGGAATGCTCCAACACATATAAGAAATTACATGGTGCAATTGTTCATCAATCTAAATGCAAAGGAGAGACCGAAATCCAACCGGTCACATGTAAGATATGTGGAAAAGGATTCCAAACAGAAAGAGGTTTAACACTCCATACAAACCACGAACATCCAAGAGAGAGAAACGAAGAAAGGTTGGCAAAAGGTAAAGGAAAAGAGAAAGAAAAATCACCCCGAAGATCTACACTCTGGACCGAAAAAGAAGATGAGATCTTAATCCAGAAATATCAGGAATTTACGAAAACAGGGAAATTACAAGGCTACTCAAAGTACATCGCTGAGAGCCTTCCCACTAAAACAGATCGACAGGTCAGAGACAGGACCCTTACCTTAAAAAGATGTGGAAGTATTGAAGAAGATGCCACCAGGATCCGAGCATCTACATCAGGACAGGACAAAGATGAAAGTCAATCTACCAGCAGATCTGAAGAAGATGCCACCATCGCAAAACCATCTACGTCAGGACAAGACATCAGGGAGCATCTGCCAGTTGAGGACCTGGGAACTACACTCATCGCAGAAGATAAGGAGACCTCTGGGGAATTGAGTACCTGGAGTAACCTTACCGCAAACCCTTCAACAGAAGAACATCAAGCAGATGAGAAAGAAGAAATGGATACTGTCACCAAGATCTACAAAGAAGAAGAAATTGTACATCAAACCAAGGGAAAAGGAGAAGCAGAAGAAATTGGAACTACACTCATCATTAGAGGAGTTAAGGAGACCTCTGGGGGATTGAGTACCTGGAGTAACCTTAACATAAAACCTCTAACAGAAGAAGAGCTACAAGCAGATGAGAAAGAAGAAACAGATATTACCACCATCACTTCCCAAGAAGAAGAAGAAGAAGATGTACAACACATGGAAATCCAGGAAACTCAACAGGCAAACGACACTTTCTACGTAGATATTGGAGGAGGCAGCTCGATAGAAGAAAGAGAGAGGCTCTCCCAACCCGCGAACATCCATCATGACAGAGTAGCAGGATACCAGAAGGAGGAATTGGCATTAGACACTCCTCAACCAGAATCTGCAGAACCATGGAGAGAGATTCTATCTCGAATCAAGGGTATAACACAGATATGTGATATTGGTAAACAACTAATGAAAATCGCAGAGAACCCAGGGAATATTTCAGATGAAATAGAAGATCTAATAGGAGAACTAACGTCAAAGATCATCCAGGTTACGCCCAAAGAAGAGAAAATAACAACGAACAGAACTAAGAGAAAGCAGTCCAAGAGATCTCATAGGACTAAGAATAAAATCCAAAGATACGGAAAAACCCAAGAGTTGTATAAGAGGAACCCTTCGCGTCTAGCACAACTTGTCCTAGATAATAATCTACCAGGGCTGATAGTCTCAAATCAAGCAGTAGATCATCCACCTGAAGAGGAAACTATACAACTCTATAAAAATCTATGGGAATCTCCGGGATCATGCACATTAGACCTCACCCCAGCCTCGGAAATTAAACCGAGGGATATACAACTAATCAAGGAAAGTGAAGTTTCAGCGAAACTCAGAAAACTCAAACCAGGAGGTGCTCCAGGCCTTGACGGGGTTATTAAGAAAGGTCTAATGAGTTACCAAAACATCGTAGGAACTCTAACTGTTCTCTTCAATATCCTATACCACCGTGGGATATATCCGAAATCGTGGAAACTACATCGAACCACATTAATACCTAAACCTGGAAAGGACCTTCAGGACCCAGCGAATTGGAGACCAATTACTATAGCTTCTCTGTTAGCACGGATGTTTAGCGGCATAGTAGAGAATAGGCTCAGCGATATTGTCACAATTTCTGACCGTCAAAGAGGTTTCCGACCCGGAAATGGATGTTTTGTAAACGCTACCATCCTAGACGAAACGATCCGTTTGGGGAAGAAATCAGAATTAGTAGGAGTACAGCTAGACGTATCGAAAGCCTTCGATACTGTCAACCACGAAGCTATATGGAAGACACTAGAACATCAAGGAGTCCCCTTACACCTTCGCCTACTAATCAAGGAAATGTACACGGGTTGCACAACTAGACTCGATAGGTTCGACGAAGAGATTGGGATAAATCGTGGAGTGAAGCAAGGAGACCCCCTCTCGCCACTACTCTTCAACATCGTTCTAGATCCGGTCGTCAAGAAAGCTGAAGAATCAGGTATGAGATTTCAGGTTGGAACGGAGAAAATTGCAGCTATGGCATATGCGGATGATATTACACTATTCGCAAAGAATAGTTCCGAAATGCAGACTCTCCTAGACATCACAGGAGAAGCACTTAATAGTACAGGGATGAAAATCTCGGCAGCGAAATGTGGCGGTTTCCACGTTAAGAAGAAAGGTGACGCCTGGATCGCTATAGATACTGAACTATCAATTAATGGGCAGTCTTTACCATCTTACGACGTCGATCAACCCTTCAACTACTTAGGATTAACCTACACTTTAGCTAGAGGTTTTTATAACAAGGAACATCTAAACATCCTAGCAGAATGCGCACAACGTGTACGTAAACTAGCGTTGAAACCACAGCAGAAAGTACAACTACTGATGCAATACATCGTTCCAATCTTCACTCATCGTTTCACCATCGACCTACCTTCTTCTAATAATTTGAGAGAAATAGATACAACGCTACGGGTAGAAGTAAAGCGCATGCTACACTTGATCAATGGAACCACGGACTGCTTACTGTATGCTAGGAAACGGGATGGAGGCCTAGGATTCCCCTCGTTAACTACACAGTTGAAGATAACAGCTCTTCGGGCAGGACGAGAAATAACATCATCATCCGATAATTTCCTCAAAGAATTGGCTAAGGCGGGGAAATGGCACGAACAACTGAGAACCACAGCTAGACAGTTGGGACTGGGTTTTCCCGTTACATCAAGGGAGATAGAACAAAGAAAACGTCAGATGAAACTGCAAACCATACATGATTGGATAGAACAACCCTCACAAGGAGTAGGAGTTAAAGCTTTCAAATATGACCCTTACGGAAATCACTGGCTGCTTAAACAAGATACACTACAAGCGGGTCAATTCATCGACGCCCTCAAATTGAGATCCAACACGTATGGAACAAGAGTAGCTATCAATAGAGCAACCAGATCAGGAGTCGTGAACTGCCGTAGATATAAGGACAAACCTGAGACTTTAGGACACGTGATTGGAGAGTGCATCGCGGGAAGAAGAGCTAGGATCGAGAGACACAACTGGGTGGCAGGAAAGATAAGGGACGAGTGCCTAAGTAAAGGCTCCATAGTGGCGGTAGAACAGACTTTCACCACGAACGAAGGAGAACTACTGAAACCGGTACTGGTCATTAAACAACGAGATTCCACTTTCATAGTAGATGTCACTGTAACCTTCGAAAATGGAGATTCACTCAATCGCGCCGCAATGAACAAGGTGACGAAATATACCCGACTCATCCCAACAGTATGTAGAGACTTTGATACGACTAGAGGAGAAGTCATCCCTATCGTCATAGGATCAAGAGGAGCACTACCGAAGAACACCATCACGAACCTGAAGAAAATAGGCATAAGAGATAGGAACTTTCTGTTAGATTTAGCTCTCACCACTCTCAGAACTAGCATAGATCTGGCTAGATGTCATTTAGACTATGGTTAATTTTGTAACTCGGAGGGAGGGGATGAATTGTATTACAAACATTTCTTTCTAGATTAACTTCCTTAAAATAAATAAAATGTAATGACTTTCAATTAAAAACTTATATTTAAATAATGTTTAAGTCTTTAAAAAAATTTTAAATTTGATTAACAATTTAACTTATATTTGCATCCTTAGTATTAACGATTTTCTCTTTTTCAAAATTATTAATGTTAAAATTGTATACAATTCATCCTTAATTCCATAGGATATTAGTATTTACTGTACCTTACCCACATAAAAGGGAAAATAAATTATATGTATCTTTCTTTTCAACTGTAAATTTAACAATTTGTAAAAGTGTTTTGAATATTTGTATTTTGTATTTTTGGAAATAAAGATCAGTAAAGGAATACAAAGCAAGCTTATAGGAATGGGTCTCAACCGTTAGGCGGGAATAATTAATAGTAATAGTAACAGCCTAGCTATTGTTCTCACTCCTTCCCGTATGCATGAGGTATGCTTGTGAGACAAGCCACTGGTGTGAGTTAACGATGCGAGTAACTATGACTCTCTCCATACTGGAAAGCTATAACACAGGCTCCCTGACCCGTCCTGCAAAGAAAAGTACATGGCCATTGCCTGCAATAATAAAATTATTATAACACAGGTCTGTGGCGACCTAGCTGTTGCTCTCACTTCCTGGTATACTGTACTAGCTGAAGTACCCGTGCTTCTCTACGCGTCATAAATAAATTAAAATGTGAAGGTGACAGTTAAAATAGGGGATAGGCGAGGTGCTGCACAGAGGGAGATTAAGGATGAAACATTTTGTCCAACTACAACGCTCGGCGTTGACCGTGTTTTATAGCACAAATTTTGATTTTACTCGCTAACCGTTGGAGATACCTTTCGGATAGAAAATGTAATTTTAAACCTCGTATATGCCATCAAAAGTTTGCTATTTCTTAGCGTTCTCTTTTTATTTCAAATGGAAATATGAGTTTGAAACCAAAGGGTGTAGTGACGTCGCTAAAATGGTCGCCATCTTTAAATAGTGCAAATTATTGTAATCAAAAGTAACCTATATGTTAACCAGGTAAATCAGCTACTTCCATGTAAAATTCACGTATATCGGACCAGTGGTACTTGCCAGATTGAGTAATACACAGACACACACCATCTCATTTTTAGCCTTGCTTCGCTCGCGTCATTACTTACATTACTTACAAGGGTAGGAGCGATCATCCTTTCAAAGTTAAGGGCCGACCACAGCGAACAAATTATGGTAAATATTCTTTTGTAAACCGTGCCATTGATAACTGGAACTCTCTACCTGCCGCAGTCTTAGAGCCTTTTCCCAAACATATAGGTGTGTTTAAGAAAAGACTGACTATTTGTGTAAATACTCCAGTTTAATTGTTGTATAATTGTTATTGAATTGTTATGTGTAATTATTTATTTGATATGTATATCCAATTTGCCTCCGGGGGCCACACCCTCCATTGCAAATAAATGAATGAATGAACGAATGAGTGTCATATTGTTATATAATGAAATGCAGTTTTAACCCCGTTAACACCCCTTTAGAACCTGAATATCCAAAAATCCCTCCTTAGTATACGTTTTCGACACACAACGAACATATCCCCAAAATGTAATTCTTCTAACTTTAATAGTTTTTGTTGGTCGATGAGAGTGAACATCCAAAAATCATTCCTTAGTGGACGTTTTTCTTCCAAAATTTCACCCCTCCCCATAGGCCCCTTAAATTGCATTTATGAAAAAACGGTCGAACACCTATTTATTTTATTTATTTATTTATTTATTTATTTTTAAGCTGATTGATTTCCGAGGAGTTTCAAACTCCTCGCCTATGTATTTTAAGAGATACACGCTCCGTTAGGAATCTTTCAACCCCCACTTTTCATTCCTTTAACCTCATAACATACACTACATGGAAAAACCATTAGACATGTGTCAGCTTATTTGTAATGATTAGTATATATGCCAAGTATCACATCCCCAAATGAAACCACTCGTCAGATATTGTTATTCAATGAAATGCACGTTTACCCCCTTAACTCCTCTTTAGAACCTGAATATCCAAAACTCTTTCCTTAGTGGACGTTTTCGACATACAATGAACATATCCCCAACATTTCATGTTTCTAATTTTAATAATTTTGGCTGGACGATGATGAGTGAGTGAGTCAGTCAGGACATTTTTTCATTTATTTTTGATAATTTCACCCCTCCCCATGAACCCCTTAAATTGGATTTATGAAACAAACTGTCGAACGCCTATTTACTTATTTGAAGCCGTTTTCCCCCTGAGTTTGATGAGTGACTAAGTGAGTCAATCATTTAGGACACTTTCTTTCCTGTTTTCCCCCCCCCCCAGAATTTCTCCCCTCTCCAAGGGCTCCTGGAATTGGATTTATGAAAAAAACGGTCGATCACCTATTTACTTGTATTTTAAGCTGTTTTTCCCGCCGAATTTAAATTTTTTCGCCTATGTCGTTTCAGAGATACACGCTCCGTTAAGAATCCCTCAACCCCCAATTTTCACCCGTTTCACCTCATAATATACATCACATCGACAAACCCTTAGACATATGTCTGATTATTTTTAATGATTAGTTTCTATACCGAATATCACATCCCCAAAGAAACAAATCATGTGATATCGTTATTCAATGAAATGCATCTTTACCCCCTTAACACCTCTTTAAATCCCGAATAAACACAAATCATTCCTTAGTTGACGTTTTCGACATACAACGAACATATTCCCAAAATTTCATGTTTCCAACATTAATAGTTTTCGCTGGGCGTGATGAGTGAGTGAGTCAGACAGGACATTTTCTTTCAATTATTTTTACCAGAATTTCACCCTTCCCCATGGGCCCCTTAAATTGGATTGATGAAAAAACTCTTGAACACCTATTAACTTATTTTTTAAGCTGTCTTTTTCCCCTGAGTTTGATGAGTGAGTGAGTCAGTCAGTCAGTTAGGACAATTTCTCTCCTTTTGTCCCCCAGAATTTCACCCCACCCCATTGGCCCCTTAAATTAATTTATGAAAAAAAAAACGGTCGAACACCGATTTACTTATTTATTTAGCTGATTTTCTTTCTCTGAGTTTCAAATTTCTCACCTATGTCGTTTAAGAGATAGGCCTTCACGCTCCGTTAGGAATCCTTCAACCCCCACTTTTCACCCCTTGCACCTCATAATAATACACCATATTGAAAAACCCTTAGACACCTGTCTGCTTATTTTTAATGATTAGTTTATATGCCGAGTATCACATCCACAAATGAAACCACTCTTGAGATATTGTTATTCAATGAAATGCAGGTTTAACCTCCTTAAGACCCCTTTAGAGCCTGAATATCCAAAAATCCTCCCTTAGTGTATGGTTTTGACATACAACGAACATATCTCCAAAATGCCATGTTTCCAACTTCAATATTTTTGGCTGGGCGATGATGAGTGAGTGAATGAGTCAGGACATTTTCTTTCATTTGTTTTTCTTCAGAATTTCACCCCTCCCGATGAACCCCTTCAATTTGATTGATCCAAAAAAACTGTCGAACAGCTATTTACTTACTTTAAAGCAGTTTTTCCCCCTGAGTTTGATGAGTGAGTCAGTCAGTCAATAGGTTAGGACACTTTCTTTCCAGTTTTTTTCCCCCCTGAATTTCACCCCTCCCCATGGGCTCCTTAAATTGGATTTATGAAAAAAACGGTCAAACAAATATTTACTTTTTTGTATGCTGATTTCTTTCCGCTGAGTTTCAAACTCCTCGCCTATGTCGTTTAAGAGATACACGCTCCGTTAGGAATCTTTCAATCCCTACTTTTCCCCCCCCTTTCACCTCATAATATACACCACATCGAAAAACCATCAGGCACGTGTCTTCTTACTTTTTAATGATGAGTTTATATGCCGTGAATCACATCCCCCAATGAAACCATTCGAGAGATATTGTTATTCAATGAAATGCAGGTTTAACCCCCTTAAGACCCCTTTAGAACCTGAATATCCGAAAATCCTCCCTTAGTAGACTGTTTTGACATACAATGAACATATCCCCAAACTGTCATGTTTCTAACTTCAATAATTTTGGCAGGGCGATGATGATGAGTGAGTGAGTGAGTGAGTGAGTCAGGACATTTTCTTTCAATTTTCTTTTTTCCGAATTTCACCCCTCCCCATGAACCCCTTAAATTTGATTTATGAAAAAAAACCTGTCGAACAGCTATTTACTTACTTTAAAGCAGTTTTTCCCCCTGAGTTTGATGAGTGAGTCAGTCAGTCAATCAGTTAGGACACTTTCTTTCCTGTCCCCTCCACCAGAATTTCACCCTTCCCCATGGGCCCCTTAAATTGGATTTATAAAAAAACGGTCAAACAAATATTTATTTATTTTTATGCTGATTTTTTTTCGCTGAGTTTCAAACTCCTCGCCTTTGTCGTTTAAGAGATACACGCTCATTTAGGAATATTTCAATCCCCACTTTTCACCCCTTTCACCTCATAATATACACCACATCGAAAAACCCTGAGACTCGGGTCTTCTTATTTTTAATGATGAGTTTATGTGCCGAGTATCACATCCCCCAATGAAACCAATCGGGAGATATTGCTAGTCAATGAAATGCAGGTCTACCCCCTTAACACCCCTTTAGAACCTGAATATAAAAAATCCTTTCTTAGTGGGCATTTGCGGTCCTTGGGGAAGCTGCATACCAAATTTCATTCCAATCCGTTCGGTGGTTTCTGAGATTTCGTGATGAATGAATGAGTGAGTGAGTGGTATTTGACAAATATATAGTAGAAGATAGTGTCAAGTCTTTGTTATGCTAAACTCGGTTGACAGTGCTGTGTGAGTAGGTGAGTAACTAACGGGATTTCAAGTAAAGATGCTCATTTTCTATACCAGTAGTGCAGAGCGCAACTGTCATCCAGACGGCCGTGTCTCGACTTGAGCTATGTTGCCATGGAAACTATCTGCCTTGCCATTCCTTCATGAGTATATTTTATGATTTGATTAGCCTGTGCTTGAGTCCAAAAGGGCCTAAATCAAAAGAATGAGAAAGACTATCGAAAATTCATGTAGCCAGCGGTTCCTTCCGGGTCCTAAACTATGTGTATGCAAAATGTGGTTGAGATTGGTGGAACGGTGTAGATTTGTATACGGAACAGACCCACCCACATACATACCCACTTACAGACTTTCACTTTTATATATTAGATATGTGACCGCTAGCGTAGGGTAAGACCTCGCAGGTCATGTATGTGGTAGGCCTATGGCGCGGGACGTATAGTCTCCGTAAGCCTAGTGTGATTTAAGGCCTCTGGCGTGGGTTTGCACCCCGTAAGCATATGTGTGACCCCCCCCCCCCTCGTATTGAGAGCAACCATACCAGGTAAGAGTCCTAGAACTCCGTAAGCTGTATCGTTTGAGGTGTCGGGCAAGTAAGTCCTAGTGTCCGTGACGCAGCTTAAAGTCACCTGGAGTATCTCCACGTTCTCCCCATGTGTGCTTGACGTATGACTGAAGGCCCTGGCGTGGGGTTTCCCCCGTAAGCCTGAGTGTATCCTATCCTTATGAGGGCAATTACTACCAGCTTCGAGTCACGGATCTCCGAAAACTGTATCCGAGATGAAGCTTAGCTCTATCATCGCTCATCGTTTGAGGTGTCGGGCATGTATTTCCTAGTATCCGAGAGACAGTTTTAAGCCACCCGGAGTATCTCCTAATTTACCCCCATGAGTGCCTCTTCACCACTCATGGCCAAAGGGTTGGTGGTCAGGGCTGGCGAGAACTCTTCATCTGCCCAAGCCGGCTGCCCGAAAACCCTACCTGTGGGCCCGGTCCTTGAGCAAGACCACCCGGGCGTGGATAAAATCCCATTCTTTGCTCGGATTGAACCAAACAGGGGGGTATCACCCACTTGTGGGGAAGTGCTCCTTGTGGGCTAATCACTCCCCGGAGAAGATTCTGATTGCTGGTCCAAGTGGAATGGTCTCGGGCTCCGGCGCGTCTGGTCCCGCGCGCCGGTTACATGGTCAGGGGACCACTGATGTCGACCAAGCTATGGAACCTGTCACGATCTCTGTTCCCTTCCAGATAACTGCCTGCCCCTTATGTCTCCGCGTGGGGAAGGGAACCTATATGGATCTAAGCATTAATGACTTATTGGCACACCTGAAATCTAAACATGTTTCCACCAAAATTAGATTCCAGTGTACATCTTGCCTGAAGGTGTACTTGGGGAAATATGCTGCTTTGACCCACGTGCCCAAATCTCCGGGTCCTGCCCAACCGCGAAACTTTCATTTAAATGTTCGCAATGCGGACAGGGCTTCAAAACCAAAAGTGGTCTCTCTCAGCACGAGCGCCATGCACACCCTGCCCTTAGGAACGCTAATCGAAGGGCTGCCTTTACCAGTACAGCGCCCCCACCTGCCGCAGTGCCGGGGAGTGGAGGTCTGTTCTCTGTGGAAGAACTTACCAGAGAGACAGTTCGATGGGCAAAGGTTCATAAACAAACTCATGTCTGAAGAACTAGGAAGTAAGACCATGAAACAAATTAGCGATAAGCGCCGGCAGCCAGCGTATATCAGGGCTAGAGATGATTTCCTTGCTAGGACGCAGGCCATCTCACCCGGTGCTCGAAGAGGTACGCCCCGGCGAGTTAGGTTGTCTCGCACCCCGTTGGGCGTACAACCTATCGCTAATCCGGAGAGCGAAGTGATACAGCCCCCTCCGGAAGCCCCCTCAGGAGAATTAATAAGGCATCCCAGTCCCCCTGAGGAGGCTGGGGATATGCATGCCTCAGTTGACGAGTCGTTGGACTCTGTAGGGAACGCTGAAGATGGGGGGGGGGAATGATCCGGGGAGAATCCCCCAATCATTAATTTGGAGCCCAGTGTGCCAATCACTGAAGTAGGCAGGCCCGATACACCTCCTACGATTCATACAGATGAAGAACCCCGGATTCCTGAGGAGGAAGGCCCCTGCCCCCGATTAGAAGATGATGCATGGCGGGCACGTCTTCTAGAGCAGGTCAAGAAAGGGGACTGCTTTTCTGCTTCGGGACCATCGGGGGCCCGGGAGGCGTCAGGTCTATTAAAAGACGCGGTCCGTGGTGCCACCATCTCCCTCGCAGTGGTGGACACGGTGTATAGCGCGGTCCTCGACTTTCTGTTTGCCAACCACTAGTCGAATGACGCCCCCGGCCAAGATTCAGCAGCTTCCCCTAGTTCCGTACAAAACGGCAAGGGGAAGAAGATGATGATGATGATAATTGTTGTTTTAAGGGGCCTAACATCGAGGTTATCGGCCCCTAATGATCTGATGATGATGATGAAATGGAAACCAGAACAAAATTATCGAAGACGGAAAATACGTACAAAAAGGAACTCACATAGAAACAACTCACAATATGGGCCTACAAAAGGGAATTTAGAACGAAAAGTTGCACAAAAGAATAGATTGAAAAAGACCCACAAAACGTAGGCTAGATTCAAAATACGTACAAAATGCAAAGTAGCGTCGAAATACTTACAAAATGCAACTGAAATTCAAAATACTTACAAAATGCAAATGAGATCGAAATTACGTACAAAATGCAATTGAGGTTCAAAATACTTACAAAATGCAATTGAAATTGAAAATACACAATGCAATTCAGATTGAAATATCCCAGTTCCAATCCAAATTATTCTCAAAGTGCAATTGAAATTCAAAATACTTACAAAATGCAATTGAAATTGAAAATGCTTACAAAATGTACGGTAGATTCAAACGACTCATGTGGATTGACAATACTTACAAAAAGCAATTTAGATTGAAAATACTTGACAAATGTAATTTAGATTCAAAATACCCACAAAATGCCATTGAGAATCAAAATATGTGCAAAATGCCCTCCAAACAAAATGCAATTTAGATTCAAAATTCGTGCGAAATGCGGTTTTGGTTGAAAATACTTACAAAATGCAATTGAAATTCAAAATACTCACTAAAAGGCCCGGCAACCAGCATTGAAAGACTTACTAAAAAGCAATTTTGATTGTCAATCTTTACAAAATGCAATTGAGGTTGAAAAAAATCGCGAGATGTAATTTAGATCGAAAAAACTTACAAAATGCAACATAGATCAAAAATGCCTTAAAAAATCGCTAAAAGGGAATTTAGATACACGGTGATTCGAGTAACAAAAACAGTGCGGGAATCTTAAAGAGAAAAGGAAACAGAAGGAAAAGAGGAGAGGAGAGGGGAGAGAGGAGAAGGTCCTCCCCAAAGGGAAGGGACAAAAAGGGGAAAACGGACCCAGCTCAGGAATCCCTCGGGGCCGCCAACGCCCGAACGCACCAGCCGTGAGCCCCTGAGGGTGTAGCATTATCGACGGTGCACCAGAAGTGGTGGGGCTACATACACCCTGCCTCCTTAAGGGCCTTGAGCACAAGGCAGGAGGTAAAAGGAAAAGAACAAGAAGGCTGACCCCTCACAGAAGGAGGGTATCAGGAAAGATGAGACAAGGGCCAATTAAGGCGGGAAAGGAAAAGACTCCCTAGGCCTCGGATACCCTAATACCGTCGGGGTCGGAAGAGAACAAGAGTTGACCAAGTGAGGTCAACAGGAAAGAAGACAGAGAGGAGCCCGGCACAAGTAAGTGGAAGCAATGCCGGACTCAGCTGGGGCCCCGTGGTCGCCAACCCACGCCCACTAGAAGTGAGCCCCTGGGGGAAAGGGGAAGAAGAAGAAGCCCACCAGTAGGAGGGTGCGTGACAAGAAATACAAGTTTGCACGCACCCAGGACCTCTTCAAGAAGGATCCCGGCCTTCTTGCAAGGCACGTCCGCTTGCGCACGGATTTCACCCAGCCCCGTGCCCATGAGCTAGCCAGGTCTGATATTAAGGATTTGTATCCAGCACTGTGGGGAACCAGTGTACCAACCATGCTAGAAGACCCTGCCGAAGGGCCACCCTTGGGCTTCGACAGTTTCCTACCCGTTACAGTGGCAGACGTTAGTAAACGCCTCGGCAGGGTTAAGAGGTCCGCAGCCCCCGGCCCAGACAAGATAACACGAGCGGCCTTGTCTGGGAAGGTTCAACATGGGCTGTTAGCCGGGTTATATAACTTAGTACTGGCCTCCGGTCATCTGCCGACCGCATGGAGGGAGAATAGAACCACGCTGATCCTTAAAGAAGGTAAGGATGCAACTAAGGTCACTGACTATAGACCAATAACGATCAGTTCCCACCTCAGCAGGCTCTTCTGGGGGATCGTAGATCAGAGGCTGCGCAGCGTGGTTCAAACAAGTCCTAGGCAGAAGGGCTTCGTGGTGGAGGCGGAGGCGGGGTGCTTCGCCAACGTTCAAATCCTCGACCAGATGACCCGTCTAATGAAATCTGAGACGGGCGGCGTGGGAATAGTGCTCGATATCTCAAAAGCTTTCGATACTATCCCACACACGGCCATAGGACGTGCATTATAAAGAAAAGGGGTTCCCGAGCCCCTGGTTGCGTTGGTCCACTCCGGGTATAGGGAGGCTACCACACTTATATCCCACCCGGGAGGCGATATAGTAATAAAACTCCATCGAGGAGTTAAGCAGGGCGTTCCACTATCACCCCTGCTATTCAATCTGGTTCTTGAACCACTCATTGAACGGCTGGAGTCCACGCCGGGTTTCCCTTTACCGGGAGGGCAGAACGTCTCCTGCCTAGCCTTCGCCGATGACCTAGTTATTGTGGCATCGGACCCCTCGAAGGCTCAAAATCTTCTAGATGAGGTAGTAGAATACCTCGGCGCGCATGGCATGTCATTATCGGTATCCAAGTCGATGGCATACCAGTTTAAGAAAACATAAGACTCTTGGTATCTAGAAGACAGCTTCACCTATCTGGGGGGGGGGGGGGGGGGTGAATTACTCCATCTGGTCCGGTGTTGACCTGGTGAAACTCCGGGTCAATCTGAAAATTATTATTCAAAGGGTCGAACACTTCGCTCTCAAACCGCACCAGAAGCTCTGCTTACTGCAAAATTACCTAGTCCCCGGATACCTTCATCCGCTGGTAATAGCCATGCCAGGAATCTCAACTGAAAGAGATATATCAAGAGCTGAGGGAATCTATCAAACGATTAATGCACCTTCCTCAGTCTATATGTGACGGGCTGATATACTGTCGAAGGGGAGACGGTGGGACTAGGCTTCCCACGGCTTCAGAATCTCGTGCCCCGAGTGGCACTAGCAATGGGACTCCGTTTCCAGAACACAACGGATCCTGTTGTAGCAGCTCTGTCCGGATGCACCAATACTACTGCGAATCTCCGTAGGCCGGCCCAATCCGTCCGACACTCTTTCCCGTACACACAGCGAGAATTGCGGCAATACAAAAATCGCTGTGTTAAGACAGAGCTGAAACGTGGCGTGAGCTCGAGGCTCAGGGCAGGGCTGTGCCGACCCTCACCGGCGATAAGGCGGGCAATTCTTTCCTCAGGGATCCCACCTTACTGAATCCAACTAGATTTATAACTGCCCTGCATCTACGGACGAATACCGCAGGCAATAAGACCAGCCTGAACCGAGAGTATCCACAGGCAGATCTGCGATGTCGCAGATGTGGGCTCAGGAAGGAGACCCTGGCACACATCCTCGGTGAGCGCACTGGCACGAAACCGGCGCGGATCCACCGGCACAATGATGATGATGATGATGATGATAATTGTTGTTTTAAGGGGCCTAACATCTAGGCTATCGGCCCCTGATGGTTTGGGTGATCGTGAAGATGAAAAATGAAAAGCGAACTTAAAACTAACTACTAACCTACATACTAGAAGAAGAAATGAAAAAAAAAGGAGAATAAGGCAAATAAAAGGACAGAAGGAAAAGAAATGCCCTCAACCCTCGGAGAAGGCGGATTGAGGGACTTGGAAGGAAGGAGAGCCATGAAAAGCATATAGGAAAGTGAAAGAGGAGAGGGTCCGCCCCAAAGGTAAGGGACAAAAGGGGAAAAGGGACCCAGCTCAGGAATCCCTCGGGGTCGCCAACTCCCGAACTCACCAGCCGTGAGCCCCTGAGGGTGTAGCATTATCTAGGGTGCACCAGAAGTGGTGGGGCTACATACACCCTGCCTCCTTAAGGGCCTAGAGCACAAGGCAGGAGGTAAAAGGAAGAGAAAAAGAAGGCTGACCCCTCGCAGAAGGAGGGTATCAGAAAAGATGAGACAAGGGCCAATTAAGGCGGGAAAGGAAGAGACTCCCTAGGCCTCGGATACCCTAATACCGTCGGGGTCAGAAGAGAACAAGAGTTGACCAAGTGAGGTCGACAGGAAAGAAGACAGAGAGGAGCCCGGCACAAGTAAGTGGAAGCAATGCCGGACTCAGCTGGGGCCCCGTGGTCGCCAACCCACGCCCACAAGATGTGAGCCCCTGGGGGACCGGCACAATGAAATCAGAGATTTTATTGAAAATCAAGTAGTGAGGGAAGAGGCAGTAGAGGTATCTAAAGAACCGCCACTCACTCTGTACGACGGGAGACGTCTCCAACCTGACCTGATCGTGAAAAACCGGGCAGGGGTCTCTGTGATCGATGTAACAGTCCGCCACGAAGATGGGGATTATCTTCGCCGTGCCCGAGGTTAGAAACTACGTAAATACGACGGACTACTGCCTCAGCTCCAAACCATGTTTGGAGCAACTAGTGGGGAAGTGCTCCACTTTCTGTGGGCACTAGAGGGGCCATGCCGAAAGCCACCCTGTTGGCATTAGCCAGGCCGGCCATCTAAAGACTATATCTCACATGGCTTTGAGATCGTCCTTAGAGATATATCACGGATTCATGGACTATGATGATGATGATGATGATGATGATGATGATGATGATGATAATTGTTGTTTTAAGGGGCCTAGCATCGAGGTTATCGGCCCCTAATGATCTGGGTGATAGCGAAAATGACAATGAAATGGAAACCAGAACAAAATTATCTGAGACGGAAAATACGTACAAAAAGGAACTCAGATGGAAACAACTCACAATATGGTCTTACAAAAGGGAATTTAGAACGAACGAAAAGTTGCACAAAAAGAATAGATTGAAAAAGACCCACAAGACGTAGGCGAGATTCAAAATACGTACAAAATGCAATGTAGCGTCGAAATACTTACAAAATGCAAATGAGATCGAAAATACGTACAAAATGCAATTGAAATTGAAAATACACAGTGCAAGTTATATTGAAAAAAGCCGGTTCAGATTCAAAATACTCACAAAGTGCAATTGGAATTCAAAATACTTACAAAATGCAATTGAAATTGAAAATGCTTACAAAATGTACGGTAGATTCAAACGACTCATGTGGATTGACTATACTTACAAAATGCAATTTAGATTGAAAATACTTGACAAAATGTAATTTAGAATCAAAATACCCACAAAATGCAATTGAGAATCAAAATATGTGCAAATGCCCACCAAACAAAATGCAATTTACATTCAAAATTCGTGCGAAATGCGGCGTTGGTTGAAAATTCTTACAAAATGCAATTGAAATTCAAAATACTCACTAAAAGGCCCGGGCACATGCATTGGAAGACTTACTAAAAAGCAATTTAGATTGTCAATCTTTACAAAATGCAATTGAGGTTGAAAACAATCGCGAGATGTAATTTAGATCGAAAAAACATACAAAAAGCAACGTAGATTAAAATGCCTTTAAAAAAATCGCCAGAAGGGAATTTAGATACACGGTGAACCAAGTAACAAAAAGCAGTGCGGGAATCTTAAAGAGAAAAGTGAATATAATGAAAAGAGAGGAGAGGAGAGGGGAGAGAGGAGAAGGTCCGCCCCAAAGGGAAGGGACAAAAGGGGAAAACGGACCCAGCTCAGGAATCCCTCGGGGTCGCCAGCTCCCGAACTCATCAGCCGTGAGCCCCTGAGTGTGTAGCATTATCTACGGTGCACCAGAAGTGGTGGGGCTACATACACCCTGCCTCCTTAAGGGCCTTGATGATAATTATGATAATTGTTGTTTTAAGGGACCTAACATCGAGGTTATCGGCCCCTAATGATCTGGGTGATAGCGAAAATGATAATGAAATGGAAACCAGAACAAAATTATCGAAGACGGAAAATACGTACAAAAAGGAACTCACATGGAAACAACTCACAATATGGTCTTACAAAAGGGAATTTAGAACGAAAAGTTGCAGAAAAAGAATAGATTGAAAAAGACCCACAAAACGTAGGCTAGATTCAAAATACGTACAAAATGCAAAGTAGCGCCGAAATACTTACAAAATGCAATTGAAGTTCAAAATACTTACAAAATGCAATTGAAATTGAAAATACACAGTGCAATTCTGATTGAAATATCCCAGTTCCAATCCAAATTATTCACAAAGTGCAATTGAAATTCAAAATCCTTACAGAATGCAATTGAAATTGAAAATGCTTAGAAAATGTACGGTAGGTTCAAACGACTCATGTGGATTGACAATACTTACAAAAAGCAATTTAGATTGAAAATACTTGACAAATGTAATTTAGATTGAAAATACTTGACAAATGTAATTTAGATTCAAAATACCCACAAAATGCAATTGAGAATCAAAATATGTGCAAAATGCCCACCAAACAAAATGCAATTTAGATTCAAAATTCGTGCGAAATGCGGTTTTGGTTGAAAATACTTACAAAATGCAATTGAAATTCAAAATACTCACTAAAAGGCCCGGCAACCTGCATTGAAAGACTTACTAAAAAGCAATTTAGATTGTCAATCTTTACAAAATGCAATTGAGGTTGAAAACAATCGCGAGATGTAATTTAGATCGAAAAAACTTGCAAAATGCAACATAGATCGAAAATGCCTTAAAAAATCGCTAAAAGGGAATTTAGATACACGGTGATTCGAGTAACAAAAACAGTGCGGGAATCTTAAAGAGAAAAGGAAATAGAAGGAAAAGAGGAGAGGAGAGGGGAGAGAGGAGAAGGTCCGCCCCAAAGGGAAGGGACAAAAAGGGGAAAACGGACCCAGCTCAGGAATCCCTCGGGGTCGCCAACGCCCGAACTCACCAGCCGTGAGCCCCTGAGGGTGTAGCTTTATCGATGGTGCACCAGAAGTGGTGGGGCTACATACACCCTGCCTCCTTAAGGGCCTTGGGCACAAGGCAGGAGGTAAAAGGAAAAGAACAAGAAGGCTGACCCCTCACAGAAGGAGGGTATCAGGAAAGATGAGACGAGGGCCAATTAAGGCGGGAAAGTGAAAGACTCCCTAGGCCTCGGATAACTTATACCGTCGGGGTCGGAATAGAACAAGAGTTGACCAAGGAAGGTCGACAGGAAAGAAGAAAGAGAGGAGCCCGGCACAAGTAAGTGGAAGCAATGCCGGACTCAGCTGGGGCCCCGTGGTCGCCAACCCACAACCCACTAGATGTGAGCCCCTGGGGGGTTAAGGGCCTTGAGCACAAGGCAGGAGGTAAAAGGAAAAGAAAAAGAAGGCTGACCCCTCACAGAAGGAGGGTAGCAGGAAAGATGAGACAAGGGCCAATTAAGGCGGGAAAGTGAAAGACTCCCTTGGCCTCGGATACCCTAATACCGTCGGGGTCGGAAAATTGCAAGGTTCTGACTTTTTGGTATGTTGTTAGGATAGATACCAATAGTGGAAAACCAAGTTTGCAACCTCGAAAGACCTGTGCTAACTTCGTGGTGCTCGAAGAACCTCGAATTGTTCAGACGTTTTTCCGTTTATTGGCTTACAACTTCCAAAATATGCATTCTATGGCAAAGTTACCCATTAAGCTTTTAAAGAAGACAAAATTACCGACAATTTGAGCGCAACTCCAGCTCTGTATGTCTTATAGATCTCGAGATACTACACTTCGAAAATGGGCAATTTTTTCCGAAATGTTCGAAATTTGTAGTAAGCTAGTTTTTCGAACAAATTATCGTCTAAAATACTCATTCTACGAGGAAAGTCATCAAAAGTAAAGTTGTAGAACAGTTATTGAGCTTTAATTTAAGCATTAGCAAAACGCTATGAGAACAATAGTTCACTTGTTATCAGGTAAAACACAAAAATAGGAAATTGGATTTTTCAAAAAATGTAGCCTGACGAATTGTAGGACTTTTTAAAGGATAAGAAAGGCATCAATCAGTGGAAAATTGTTTTTCATGCAAAATGAAATTGAATACAATTAATGATAATGTGTAATTTCTTATCAATATTGATGTCACAGTGGCGAAGTAATGGATAGGCCTCAGCTAACACCTGCGACGGAAACACGCAACACGTCAATTACCTACTATTTATTAGTAAATATTACAACAAAAGGGTAGGTATGAGATGTTAGGCTTACCTACACTAATGAAACAATTCATCCAAGCAGAGAGGATGGGAGATTGGGACCTCCACCTCGAGACCATAAAGAGCATGCTTCCCTTCTTCCACTCGGCAGGACACTTCCTGTATGCCAAGAGTGCGCGTCTCTATGTGCGGGACATGAACGATCTGCGACAGAAGGATCCGAGGGAATATAGTCTATTCACAGGAGAAGACTTCACCATTCGTCGAACCCACAAATTTTGGTCGGGTCTTTGGACCGACTTGACGATAGAACAAGTCCTAATGATGATGATAATTGTTGTTTTAAGGGGCCTAACATCTAGGCTATCGGCCCCTGATGATTTGGGTGATCGTGAAGATAAAAATGAAAAGTGAACTTAAAACTAAAACTAACTAATAACCTACATACTAGAAGAAGAAATGCAAAACAAAAGGAGAATAAGGCAAATAAAAGGACAGAAGGAAAAGAAATGCCCTCAACCCTCGGAGAAGACGGATTGAGGGACTTGGAAGGAAGGAGAGCCATGAAAGGCATATAGGAAAGTGAAAGAGGAGATGATGATGATGATGATGATAATTGTTGTTTTAAGGGGCCTGACATCTAGGTTATCGGCTCCTAATGGTTTGGGTGATCGTGAGGATGATAATGAAATGCAAACTATAACTAAAAATACTACCAACTTACATACTAGAAGAAGAAATGGAAAACAAAATGAGAATGAGGCAAATAAAGGACAGGAGGAAAATAAATGCCCTCAACCCTCCAGGAATGCAGATTGAGGGACTTGGAAGGAAGGGGAGCCATATACGGCAGATAGGAGAGTGAAAGATCGCCCGTTGGACTGAAGGCATGGTATACGTGCTTAATATATGTGAGGGGCTTGAGATCTTTTGGAACATCTCATGTACCACGACGGAACAACACATTGACATGGGGCCCGATCGAATCGAACGAGATTCTAATGATGCGGAGAAATTAAAATCCTGGTTCTATGTCCACACACCATTTCCTCCCAATGAAAAAGTATATCGATCTGCAGTGGCATGGTTGGAGGCGCTGAAGTGAATTTCCACATGACTCGAGAAATTGGATGTAATGGAGTCAAAGAAATAACTGGAAAGGAATTTGTTAATGTAAAATTTAAAAGGAAAGACAAAGTACGAACCTTGGCAGCGGTCACAGTCAAGGTGCACAACAAGCAGGTTTCTATAGACCCTCTCACAATATTCCAACGTCTGTGTATAACAAAACAGTCTGAGACCAACCTACAAAACCCACTTTACATACGAGTTGGCCATATCCCATGGCTCTATTCTCCGAAGAGGGAATGCGAAAAGGAACAAAATCATCGTTCTACTCTGCCTTTACGCCCCTCCAAGATAATAATGATGATGATAATTGTTGTTTTAAGGGGCCTAACATCGAGGTTATCGGCCCCTAATGATCTGGGTGATAGCGAAAATGATAATGAAATGGAAACCAGAACAAAATTATCGAAGACGGAAAATACGTACAAAAGGAACTCACATGGAAACAACTCACAATATGGTCTTACAAAAGGGAATTTAGAACGAAAAGTTGCACAAAAAGAATAGATTGCAAAAGACTCACAAAACGTAGGCTAGATTCAAAATACGTACAAAATGCAAAGTAGCGTCGAAATACTTACAAAATGCAACTGAAATTCAAAATACTTACAAAATGCAAATTAGATCGAAAATACGTACAAAATGCAATTGAGGTTCAAAATACTTACAAAATGCAAATGAGATCGAAATTACGTACAAAATGCAATTGAGGTACAAAATACTTACAAAATACAATTGAAATTGAAAATACACAATGCAATTCAGATTGAAATATCCCAGTTCCAATCCAAATTATTCACAAAGTGCAATTGAAATTCAAAATACTTACAAAATGCAATTGAAATTGAAAATGCTTACAAAATGTACGGTAGATTCAAACGACTCATGTGGATTGACAATACTTACAAAAAGCAATTTAGATTGAAAATACTTGACAAATGTAATTTAGATTCAAAATACCCACAAAATGCAATTGAGAATCAAAATATGTGCAAAATGCCCACCAAACAAAATGCAATTTAGATTCAAAATTCGTGCGAAATGCGGTTTTGGTTGAAAATACTTACAAAATGCAATTGAAATTCAAAATACTCACTAAAAGGCCCGGCAACCTGCATTGAAAGACTTACTAAAAAGCAATTTAGATTGTCAATCTTTACAAAATGCAATTGAGGTTGAAAACAATCGCGAGATGTAATTTAGATCGAAAAAACTTACAAAATGCAACATAGATAAAAAATGCCTTAAAAATCGCTAAAAGGGAATTTAGATACATGGTGATTCGAGTAACAAAAACAGTGCGGGAATCTTAAAGAGAAAAGGAAATAGAAGGAAAAGAGGAGAGGAGAGGGGAGAGAGGAGAAGGTCCGCCCCAAAGGGAAGGGACAAAAGGGGAAAACGGACCCAGCTCAGGAATCCCTCGGGGTCGCCAACGCCCGAACTCACCAGCCGTGAGCCCCTGAGGGTGTAGCATTATCGACGGTGCACCAGAAGTGGTGGGGCTACATACACCCTGCCTCCTTAAGGGCCTAGAGCACAAGGCAGGAGGTAAAAGGAAGAGAAAAACTTATCAGTTGGCAGTCAAAGTGAAAGGTCGTGTTTTTCCCGAGCTCTCAGGTGTGCTAAAATGGATTGTTCTCTGGAGTGTTATCGGGCGAGGATTGGACTGTGGTATGCGAAGGAGTAAAAGCTTTCAAAGATGACCCTTACGGAAATGACTGGTTGCTGAAAAAAGATACACTACAAGCGGGTCAATTCATCGACGCCCTCAAATTGAGATCCAACACGTATGGAACAAGAGTAGCTATCAATAGAGCAACCAGATCAGGAGTCGTGAACTGCCGTAGATGTAAGGACAAACCTGAGACTTTAGGACACGTGATTGGAGAGTGCATCGCGGGAAGAAGAGCTAGGATCGAGAGACACAACTGGGTGGCAGGAAAGATAAGGGACGAGTGCCTAAGTAAAGTCTCCATAGTGGCGGTAGAACAAACTTTCACCACGAACGAAGGAGAACTACTGAAACCGGATCTGGTCATTAAACAACGAGATTCCACTTTCATAGTAGATGTCACTGTAACCTTCGAAAATGGAGATTCACTCAATCGCGCCGCAATGAACAAGGTGACGAAATATACCCGACTCCTCCCAACAGTATGTAGAGACTTTGATACGACTAGAGGAGAAGTCATCCCTATCGTCATAGGATCAAGAGGAGCACTACCGAAGAACACCATCACGAACCTGAAGAAAATAGGCATAAGAGATAGGAACATTTTGTTAGATTTAGCTCTCACCACTCTCAGAACTAGCATAGATCTAGCTAGATGTCACTTAGATTATGGTTAATTCTGTATCTCGGAGGGGGGGATGAATTGTATTATAATGTTTCTTTCCAGATTAACTTCCTTAAAATAATTTAAATGTAATGGGCTTTCAAAAATTAAAAATTTGTTATATTTAATGTTAAAGTCTTTGAATTTTAAATTTGATCAACCTTTTTAGTTTATATTTGCATTCTTTATTATTAATGTTTTTCTCCTTTTTCAAAATTATTAATGTTTAATTATATACAATTCGTCCTTAATTCCATAGGATATTAGTATTTACTGTACCTTACCCTCATGAAAGGGAAAATAAATTATCTGTAACTTTATTTTTCAATTGTAAATTTAAATAATATGTAAAAGTGTATTGAATATTTGTACTTTGTATTTTTGGAAATAAAGATCATTAAAAGAATATAAAGCAAGCTTATAGGAATGAGTCTCAACCGTTAGGCGGGAATAATTAATAGTAATAGTAACAGCCTAGCTATTGCTCTCAATCCTTCCCGTATGCATGTGGTATGCTTGTGAGACAAGCCACTGGTGTGAGTTAACGATGCGAGTAACTATGACTCTCATAAGGCAGCCTAGCTATTGCTCTCAATCCTTCCCGTATGCTTGTGGTATGCTTGTGAGACAAGCCACTGGTGTGAGTTGACGATGCGAGTAACTATGACTCTCTTAAGGCAGCCTAGCTATTGCTCTCAATCCTTTCCGTATGCATGTGGTATGTGTGGGACAAGCCACTGGTGTGAGTTAACGATGTGAGTAACTATGACTCTCTTAAGGCAGCCTAGCTATTGCTATCTCTCCTTCCTGTATGCATGTGGTATGCTTGTGATATGATAATTGTTGTTTTAAGTGGCCTAACATCGAGGTTATCGGCCCCTGACGAAATGAAATGGCGTGAAATGAAAGGATGAAGATGAAAAAACAGCTCACTGCTATGGATGAAACGAAAATGGTTTAGATAAAATAGACAGTGAGCCTCAACAATTATGCCTTATGTAGCAGGAAAAATACTTACAAAAAGGAAGTCAGATTGAAACTACTCACCGAATGGAGAGCGGTAATACGTACACAAGGGAATTATAAACGAAAATACTCACAAAAGGAATAGATCGAAAAATACGCACAAAATGTAGGTTAAGTCCAAAAACGTACAAAATGCAACGTACAGTCGAAATACTTACAAAATGCAAGTGAAATCAAAATACTTACAAAATCCAAATGAGATTGAAAATACGCACAAAATGTAATGTAGATTCAAAATACCCACAAAATGCAATTGAGAATTATCTACTTGAACAAAGCGGAGTAGGATGAAAATACAAAATGCAATTAAACTTGCTTACAAAAAGTATGGTAGATTCAAACTTCTCATTTAGATGGACAATACTTACAAAATGCAATTTAGATTGAAAATAATTACAAAATGTATTTTAGATTCAAAATACCCACAACATTGTAATTGAGACTTAACTACTTGAAAAAAGCGGGGTAGGTTGAAAATACAAAATGCAATTGAAATTCAAAATACTCACAAGAAGACTCCCCTATATTGAAAGACTTACTAAAAAGAAATTTTGATTGGCAATCCTTACAAAATGCAAGTGAGGTTGGAAAACACTCACAAAATGCAATTTAGATCGAAAAAACTTACAAAATGCAACGTAGATCAAGAATACCTACAAAAAGGTGCGGGAAACTTAAAGAGAAAAGGAAATATAATGAAAAGCGGAGAGGAGAGGAGAGATAGGAGAGGGTCCGCCCCAAAGGTATGGGACAAAAGGGAAAAAGGGACCCAGCTCAGGAATACATCGGGGTCGCCAACTCCCGAACTCACCAGCCGTGAGCCCCTGAAGGTGTAGCATTATCTAGGGAGCACCAGAAGTGGTGTGGATACATACACCCTACCTCCTTAAGGGCCTTGAGCACAAGACAGGAGGAAAAAGGAAAAGAAAAAGAAGGTTGATGATGATGATAATTGTTGTTTTAAGGGGCCTAACATCGAGGTTATCGGCCCTAAATGATCTGGGTGATAGCGAAAATGATAATGAAATGGAAACCAGAACAAAATTATCGAAGACTGAAAATACGTACAAAAAGGAACTCACATCGAAACAACTCACAATATGGTCCTACAAAAGAGAATTTAGAACGAAAAGTTGCACAAAAAGAATAGATTGAAAAAGAGACACAAAACGTAGGCTAGATTCAAAATACGTACAAAATGCAAAGTAGCGCCGAAATACTTACAAAATGCAACTGAAATTCAAAATACTTACAAAATGCAAATGAGATCGAAATTACTTACAAAATGCAATTGAGGTTCAAAATACTTACAAAATGCAATTGAAATTGAAAATACACAATGCAATTCAGATTGAAATATCCCAGTTCCAATCCAAATTATTCACAAAGTGCAATTGAAAATCAAAATACTTACAAAATGCAATTGAAATTGAAAATGCTTACAAAATGTACGGTAGATTCAAACGACTCATGTGGATTGACAATACTTACAAAAAGCAATTTAGATTGAAAATACTTGACAAATGTAATTTAGATTCAAAATACCCACAAAATGCAATTGAGAATCAAAATATGTGCAAAATGCCCACCAAACAAAATGCAATTTAGATTCAAAATTCGTGCGAAATGCGGTTTTGGTTGAAAATACTTACAAAATGCAATTGAAATTCAAAATACTCACTAAAAGGCCCGGCAACCTGCATTGAAAGACTTACTAAAAAGCAATTTTGATTGTCAATCTTTACAAAATGCAATTGAGGTTGAAAACAATCGCGAGATGTAATTTAGATCGAAAAAACTTACAAAATGCAACATAGATCAAAAATGCCTTAAAAAATCGCTAAAAGGGAATTTAGATACACGGTGATTCGAGTAACAAAAACAGTGCGGGAATCTTAAAGAGAAAAGGAAATAGAAGGAAAAGAGGAGAGGAGAGGGGAGGGGAGAGAGGAGAAGGTCCGCCCCAAAGGGAAGGGACAAAAAGGGGAAAACGGACCCAGCTCAGGAATCCCTCGGGGTCGCCAACGCCCGAACTCACCAGCCGTGAGCCCCTGAGGGTGTAGCATTATCGACGGTGCACCAGAAGTGGTGGGCCTACATACACCCTCCCTCCTTAAGGGCCTTGAGCACAAGGCAGAAGGTAAAAGGAAAAGAACAAGAAGGCTGACCCCGCACAGAAGGACGGTATCAGGAAAGATGAGACAAGGGCCAATTAAGATGATGATGATAATTGTTGTTTTAAGGGGCCTAACATCTAGGCTATCGGCCCCCGATGGTTTGGGTGATCGTGAAGATGAAAAAAGGGCCAATTAAGGCGGGAAAGTGAAAGACTCCCTAGGCCTCGGATAACCTAATACCGTCGGGGTCGGAAGAGAACAAGAGTTGACCAAGGAAGGTCGACAGGAAAGAAGAAAGAGAGGAGCCCGGCACAAGTAAGTGGAAGCATGCCGGACTCAGCTGGGGCCCCGTGGTCGCTAACCCACGTCCCACTAGATGTGAGCCCCTGGGGGCAGGGGAAGAAGAAGAAGCCCACCAGTAGGAGGGTGCGTGACATTAAATACAAGTTTGCACACACCCAGGACCTCTTCAAGAAGGACCCCGGCCTTCTTGCTAAGCACGTCCGCTTGGGCACGGATTTCACCCAGCCCCGTGCCCATGAGCTAGCCAGGTCTGATATTAAGGATTTATATCAAGCACTGTGGGGAACCAGTGTACCGACCAGGCTAGAAAACCCTGCCGAAGGGCCACCCCTGGGCTTCGACAGTTTCCTACCCGTTACAGTGGCAGACGTTAGTAAATGCCTCGGCAGGGTTAAGAGGTCCGCAGCCCCCGGTCCAGACAAGATAACACGAGCGGCCTTGTCTGGGAAGGTTCAACATGGGCTGTTAGCCGGGTTATATAACTAAGTACTGGCCTCCGGTCATCTGCCGACCGCATGGAGGGAGAATAGAACCACGCTGATCCTTAAAGAAGGTAAGGATGCGACTAAGGCCACTGACTATAGACCAATAACGATCAGTTCCCTCCTCAGCAGGCTCTTCTGGGGGATCGTAGATCAGAGGCTGCGCAGCGTGGTTCAAACAAGTCCTAGGCAGAAGGGCTTCGTGGCGGAGGCGGAGGCGGGGTGCTTCGCCAACGTTCAAATCCTGGACCAGCTGACCCGTCTAATGAAATCTGAGACGGGCGGCGTGGGAATAGTGCTCGATATCTCCAAAGCTTTCGATACAATCCCACACGCGGCCATAGGACGCGCATTAAAAAGAAAAGGGGTTCCCGAGCCCCTGGTCGCGTTGGTGCAATCCGGGTATAGGGATGCTACCACTCGTATATCCCACCCGGGAGGCGATATTATTATTAAACTCCAGCGAGGTGTTAAGCAGGGCGATCCTTTATCACCCCAGCTATTCAATCTGGTTCTTGAACCTCTGATTGAACGGCTGGAGTCCACGCCGGGTTTCCCTTTACCGGGAGGGCAGAACGTCTCCTGCCTAGCCTTCGCCGATGACCTAGTTATTGTGGCATCGGACCCCCCGAAGGCGCAAAATCTTCTAGATGAGGTAGTTGAATACCTCGGTGCGCATGGCATGACATTATCGGTACCCAAGTCTATGACATACCAGATAAAGAAAACTAAAGACTCTTGGTATCTAGAAGACCCCGGCATGGAAAAACACGGAGTACGCATCCGCGCAGCCACCGCGGATGACAGTTTCACCTATCTGGGGGTGAATTACTCCATCTGGTCCGGTATTGACCTGGTGAAACTCCGGGTCAATCTGAAAAATGTTATTCAAAGGGTCGAACACCTCGCCCTAAAACCGCACCAGAAGCTCTGCCTGTTGCAGAACTACCTAGTCCCTGGATACCTTCACCCGCTGGTAATAGCCATGCCAGCTATCTCTCAACTGAGAGATATAGACCAAGAGCTGAGGTATCTATCAAAAGATTAGTGCACCTTCCTCAGTCTATCTGTAACGGGCTGATATACTGACGAAGGGGAGACGGGGGACTAGGTGTCCCTCGGCTACAGAATCTTGTGCCCCGAGTGGCACTACAAATGGGACTCCGTTTCCAGAACACAACGGATCCTGTTGTAGCAGCTCTGTCCGGATGTGCCAGTACTGTGCCCAACTCTAGGAATGGGTATTCCAAGATTCAGACACCTAGATATCAAGGGAAAGGCTACAGCCGCTTTTGAAAGTTGAGATATTTGAATATCGCGCTACATTGCTTCTAGAAGCAATTGGAAAGAATATACCGCTAAGAGCATGTCAAGTGACGTAGCGAGTAATAGCAGAGGTCGAGGCTATTTATTGATTAAATAGTTAACCATGGAGTAGAGACTTGAGACTTGGATCAGATTACTGGCACGGCCAAATGAAAGAGAATGCAATTAGTATCAAGTAAATCGGACCAGGGACACTAGAGATATGAGGATTTCTAGATTTCAGCTGATTCAGCGTGACCCTGACCGTTTTGAATAAAAGCCGGCCGGCTCAGGCATCAATAGCTCACTTCGACACAAGCACTTGCCTAGCAAGGTGCCGCTACGCTGAGCCAAGGCACATGGTTGCCGGATCTACGCAGAAGTTATTTTCAAAATTGTGATAGTCACAAAAGTGCTGCGCTACGATTGGAACTTAGTAAGTTTCCGGCAGGGAGAATCACTAAGGTGATAGTTATTTTTCGACAGACACTGGTGAAATATTTTATTTCTACATGGACATATGCTAGACTTTGTCTAGAATAGTACTTTGTCACAGTCCAGTAATAACCTAATACTTGGATATTTTAGTCCAATTCAGTCAGTTTCATATTTGTAACTTGATAACCACTCCGATCTTTCAGTATATTGAAGGCCAGTCTATCACGGTGTTGTTCATTAGCCAACGCAGGGAAACTACATGTTGCTTTGCGCATGGTAGATGGTGTGAAGCCATGCCCAGGGAACGATCTTCAGAACAGCCGTTGATTGGTTAGACTGTCAGTGTTTTCTTGTACTGAAACGATTACCGTGAGTTATGTTACAACTGACATATTTAAGAATAGATCACTTAGATCTGACCCCATTTAAGCAAACTGTTATGGAGTTAACAGAAGCCAATATTAAAATGGATCAACAGTTACTTCAAACGTCAAGAGATATTACCACTATGTCTTGTTAGACGGATTGTGGGTATATAATGGCGGCCGATACAAGGATTATACGTGCTTGTCCGATAGGGCATGTCTATGAATAAATCTGGTACAGACCAGGTTCGCTACGCTTCAAGACCATCAAGAAATGTAAGCCACATTTTGACTTTATATTATGCCTAGCTAATTGGAACAAACTATTTTTTTCCTGCAGATGACCAACACATTTATTTTTCTTCGTATTTAAATCTTGCAATGATTTACGCAAGACATATTAGAGTTATTCTGAGTATTTTCAGCACTCAGAACAGTTTAGGATCGATGACCGAGCATATCGAGCATTTATTTGAATATTTCGTATTTTTGGGAAGTCACGGAAAACCGTCGATGTAACTGTAAAAGTTAAATTATTTTTTGATGAGGAATTGATATTTTTTCCATATTCGAAGGTTCGAACATGTGGATTCTCACATAATGAGATGATAATTAAATATATTTAAAATAATATAAATAATAATAATAATAATAATAATAATAATAATAATAATAATAATAATAATAATAATAATAATAATAATGATGATGATAATTGTTGTTTTAAGGGGCCTAACATCTAGGTTATCGGCCCCTGATGGTCTGGGTGATCGTGAAGATGGAAAAAAAAAAGCGAACTTAAAACTAAAACTAACTACTAACCTACATACTAGAAGAAGAAATGGAAAACTAAAGGAGAATAAGGCAAATAAAAGGACAGAAGGAAAAGAAATTCCCTCAACCCTCGGAGAAGGCGGATTGAGGGACTTGGAAGGAAGGAGAGCCATGAAAGGCACATAGGAAAGTTAAAGAGGAGAGGGTCCGCCCCAAAGGTAAGGGACAAAAGGGGAAAACTGACCCAGCTCAGGAATCCCTCGGGGTCGCCAACTCCCGAACTCACCAGCCGTGAGCCCCTGAGGGTGTAGTATTATCTAGGGTGCACCAGAAGTGGTGGGGCTACATACACCCTGCCTCCTTAAGGGCCTAGAGCACAAGGCAGGAGGTAAAAGGAAGAGAAAAAGAAGGCTGACCCCTCGCAGAAGGAGGGTATCAGAAAAGATGAGACAAGGGCCAATTAAGGCGGGAAAGGAAGAGACTCCCTAGGCCTCGGATACCCTAATACCGTCGGGGTCAGAAGAGAACAAGAGTTGACCAAGTGAGGTCGACAGGAAAGAAGACGGAGAGGAGCCCGGCACAAGTAAGTGGAAGCAATGCCGGACTCAGCTGGGGCCCCGTGGTCGCCAACCCACGCCCACAAGATGTGAGCCCCTGGGGGGAATAATAATAATAATCCACTAATAATAATAATAATGATTTTTATAACTTTTCTAAATAATTTTTGGATCTTATATTTTCTAATAATCATATGTATTGAGAGAGAGCCTATGAAGTAGTTTAATCATTTCTAGTTTGGAACAGGAGATTTTCCGAAGGAGAGTGGTTAGCGCAAGCCCGCATTCAACCAACATTTCAGTTCTGGTTGAACAGTTAATATTTGCAATGAGCAAAGTATATTTTTCAGATAACACGGAGAGGCATGAAACGGGAAGCAATTGATAATTGTATCAAATAGGATATTTTTGTATTTATATAAAATCATGACGTAAATACACTCGAAAGTGAAATAAAGATTTTCATAAGTATGGTAAATTCACGGGTTGAACTGAATGGTAAAATAAAATTGACTTGTGAGTTTATTAATCTTCCAGTGTTGATAACAGGCAGAGGCTTGATTTATTGTATAAATTTTGGGAAGAAAATTTATGTGTGGAGTAGTTGAAATGCCATTCCCAGGTGCGCATGTTTAAGTCGCAGGAATGAGGTGGTTTTTTGGAGCATCAATCAAATAGCAGGTTCGATGGCTCAGGTTTATAGAAGGAGTATTGGAACTACACATTTCGTCGTATGAATGACCCAAAGGTTATTTCTTAAAAACCATCAGTTCTTATTTCAACCTTGTTTACGGATTCCATTAAGACTTTGATTTTGCTAGAACCCGGATTTGTCATGATAGTATTTTATTCTTCTTCAGAGGAAGACCTTTGCCGTTGTTGTTGGAATATTGTGTTCTTACACAAATAATAGAATGGACCACTGCCAATTAAAAATAATTCTATAACCACGAATAATTTGAAGGATGTTTTCAATCCTAGTGCCATGAACTAAATGAATTTATTATGAAGCTACGATTCTTATTTCCGCATTCTGTCGAAGAATTGCAAGTTGTGAAAGTTGCTAATATGGCCATGAATATAAATATTTTTCTTAATAATGATTCCAAGTAGAAAATTGAATAGTTGAATGGTCCAACAATTTATTGATAAAGTTGATGATTCAGAAATCATATATTTTGTTAGGAACTTTAAGTTCATAATCGAGTCACTTCTCGAAACATTTAATGTCAGAAGAACAATTAATTTGGTTGTGCTTCGCACAGTTCTTCGATGCTAAGCTCAGTGGTCAAATACTTTTCAGATGTTATTAATATGTGTACATAATTTGTGTTGATTCAGAAATAATATTTTTTGACAATATATTTTTGAAACTGGAAAAATAAGTGAAAGTTAAAAATTCTATGAACATTTATTCTACGAGTGTTAATATTATGTAAAAATTCAAACAGTGAACTACGATATTTCCAGTAGAGACAATTAAATTTGAACTGGATTTAATCATGAATGAATATAATTTTGGAACACAGTCTACCGGACTAATAATCAGACTTGTGTTTCCAAAAAATAACTGTCCAATGTGTTTGGAAAATTTCTGTATATTGTGTAAATAGGAGTGTGGGTCGCCACACGTGAATGATGCTGCTTTGAGCATTTTTGCAGTCAATTTTAAATTCAAAATAAAAGGAGATAATTTTACATGATGTGTGATGCCCAGTTGAATCTCCTTCTATCCTTATTGTTGCATTGAGCCAAAAATCAGTAAAGCATTTTTTTCATTTGATGTCGTTTTTGCGATTAGCTTTAACCCATCTGGCGCTCCGGGATATTTTGTCTCTCGTGCTGACTGATTATTGGTAAAATGCATATGTGGTCGTGCGGACTCCGGTCTAAACGGGCACAGTACTACTGCGAGACTCCGTAGGCTGGCCCAATCCGTCCGACTCCCTTTCCCGTATACACAGCGAGAATTGCGACAATACAAAAATCGCTGTGTAAAGACAGAGCTGCAAACGTGGAGAGAGCTCGAGGCTCAGGGCAGGGCTGTGCCGACCCTCACCGGCGATAAGGTGGGTAACTCCTTCCTCAGGGATCCCACCTTACTAACGCCTACTCGTTTTATCACTGCCCTGCAGCTACGGACGGATACCGCTGGCAACAAGACCAGCCTGAACCGAGCTTATCCACAGGCGGATGTGCGATGTCGCAGATGTGGGCTCAGGAAGGAGACCCTGGCACACATTCTCTGAGAGTGCACTGGCACGAAACCGGTGCGGATCCATAGGCACAATGAAATCAGGGATTTCATTGAAAAACAAGTAGTGAGGGAAGAGGCAGTAGAGATATCTAAAGAACCGTCGCTCACTCTGGACGACGGGAGACGTCTCCAACCCGACCTGGTCGTGAAAAACCGGGAAGGGGTCTTTGTGGACGATGTAACAGTCCGCCACGAAGATGGGGATTATCTTCGCCGTGCACGAGTTGGGAAACAACGTAAATATGACGGCCTACTGCCTCAGCTCCAAACCACGTTTGGAGCAACTAGTGGGGAAGTGCTCCCCATTGTGGTGAGCACTAGAGGGACCATGCCGAAAGCTACCAAGGTAGCCCTTAAGCGCCTTGGCATTAGCCAGGTCGGCCATCTCAGGACTATATCTCTTATGGCCTTGAGATCATCCATTGAGATATACCACGGGTTCATGGACTATGACAGATTTTATACTCCCCCATGAACTCGGGCCCCTCGTCCCTGCAAGTCGGCCAAGCTGCCACTCCCTTTTAATTTGTGACTGGGCTTTGCCCTAATATTTTAACTGTCTAGACCTTCGTTGCAACATACCAACTGTTGCTAATCTGCTTCAGCTTTCCTTTATAGATGACTGGAATTATTTCCTTCGTATTTTAATTAGGGAGTGGCAAGCGAGTTCACAAGGCTCTATACACCTTGTGAGCAGCGGGTGACCGTGGGAGCGGTCAGGTGGGTACCTCCGAGTAGGTTTTCACTGGGCAATGTCCCCCGGTTTTTATTCAGGGGGATAGCTTAATCCCACTTCCCGTAAGGGACCCGTTGTCCTAATTCTCCCGAGTTAGAGGTCCCCCTCCCACCTTGGCCAGTGAAGGCCGGCCGCTAAGGGCTGTGGTTCTCGTTCTTCCCATCCAGACGGGTTAGCGAAATGAGAGTAAGCAGCCCGTCTCCCCCAGCACTCTCGATAGGGCATCTCGTCCTCCTGAGAAGGGAAAGAGGGAAGTCTCTCCCGGTCATTGGTCTGTGGCCGGGGGGCAGTATATAGCCTAGCTATTGCCCTCACTCCTTCCCGTATGCATGTGGTATGCTTGTGAGACAAGCCACTGGTGTGAGTTAACGATGCGAGTAACTTTGACTCTCTTAAAAAAATGTTATATTTAATGTTAAAGTCTTTGAATTTTAAATTTGATTAACTTTTAAATTTATATTTGCATTCTTTAATATTAATGTTTTTCTCCTTTTTCAAAATTATTAATGTTTAATTATACACAATTCGTCCTTAATTCCATAGGATATTAGTATTTACTGTACCTTACCCACATGAAAGGGAAAATAAATTATCTGTAACTTCCTTTTTCAATTGTAAATTTAAACAATATATAAAAGTGTATTGAATATTTGAACTTTGTATTTTTGGAACTAAGATCATTAAAAGAATATAAAACAAGATCATAAAAATGAGTCTCAACCGTTAGGCGGGAATAATTAATAGTAATAGTAACAGCCTAGCTATTACCCCCACTGCTTCCCGTATGCATGTGGTATGCTTGTGAGACAAGCCATTGGTGTGAGTTAACGATGCGAGTAACTATGACTCTCTTAAGGCAGCCTGGCTATTGCTCTCAATCCTTCCCGTATGCATGTGGTATGCTTGTGAGACAAGCCATTGGTGTGAGTTAACGATGCGAGTAACTATGACTCTCTTAAGGCAGCCTAGCTATTGCTCTCACTCCTTCCCGTATGCATGTGGTATGCGTGTGAGACAAGCCACTGGTGTGAGTTAACGATGCGAGTAACTATGACTCTCTTAAGGCAGCCTAGCTATTGCTCTCACTCCTTCCCGTATGCATGTGGTATGCGTGTGAGACAAGCCACTGGTGTGAGTTAACGATGCGAGTAACTATGACTCTCTTAATCCGACTGTACATCTAACAACTAACATCCAAACTACAAGCCCAGAAGCATGAACTAATTAACGAAAGAGAGATGTACAATAAGAGAGTTCCATCTGTGACGGGTCGGCCCAAGTGCTAGTAACTGAGATGGATCATAGTTACTCACAGGGAATCAAAATCATGAATAATAGTAAAGGGGACCTCTGGGGGATTGAGTACCTGGAGTAACCTTAACCTTCCACCGCGCTATTTTTAAAAATTCATGATCCCTGTCAAAGGCCTTTGGTGTCAGGTTGGGGTTAAGAGGATCCTTCCTCTCCCGTCGCTGGAATCCTTTGGCTAGCCTACCACTACGTCCACCCCTTCAGCAAGGGTACGTGCCGCCGGGAAAAGGTCCAAATCTACGATCGCTGGGACCGAGCTAACAGTGGAGGTGAAGGCCTGTCCTTGGGTCGCAGGTGGCAGCCCCACCGCAAGGACTCACCCCGTCCGAATTTGAAGGATTCTTCGGGGGACATATATCCCTTTGCTAAGAGTACAGAGAAGCCTCGGCTTTCTGATCCGTTACCATTTCCCGGATCAGATCGACCATTGGGGAGACATGGCAACGACAACAATGACAACACCCCAATAGGGGAAGATGGCAAGAAAATGTTAGCCAAGGAAACAATACTAATACCATGGGAACCGAGAACCTGCTTTGCTTGCAACAATTGGTTCACAAGAGCTAAAGATCTAGTAGTTCACTCCGAAGATAACCATCCTGAGACGAAACTGATCTACAAATGTAAGGAATGCTCCAACACATATAAGAAATTACATGGTGCAATTGTACATCAATCTAAATGCAAAGGAGAGACTGAAATCCAACCGGTCACATGTAAGATATGTGGTAAAGGATTCCAAACAGAAAGAGGTTTAACACTGCATACAAACCACGAACATCCAAAAGAGAGAAACGAAGAGAGGTTGGCAAAAGGTAAAGGAAAAGAGAAAGATAAATCACCCCGAGGATCTACACTCTGGACTGAAAAAGAAGATGAGATCTTAATCCAAAAATATCAGGAATTCACAAAGACAGGGAAAGTACAAGGCTACTCAAAATACATCGCTGAGAGCCTTCCCACTAAAACAGATCGACAGGTCAGAGACAGGACCCTTACCTTAAAAAGATGTGGAAGTATTGAAGAAGATGCCACCAGGATCCGAGCTTCTACATCAGGACAGGACAAAAATGTAAATCAATCTACCAGCAGATCTGAAGAAGATGCCACCATCGCAAAACCATCTACGTCAAGACAAGATATCAGAGAGCATCCGCCAGTTGAGGACCTGGGAACTACACTCATCGGAGAAGATAAGGAGACCTCTGGGGAATTGAGTACCTGGAGTAACCTTACCATAAACCCTTCAACAGAAGAACATCAAGCAGATGAGAAAGAAGAAATGGATACTGTTACCAAGATCTACAAAGAAGAAGAAATTGTACATCAAACCAAGGGAAAAGGAGAAGAAGAAGAAATTGGAACTACACTCATCATTAGAGGAGTTAAGGAGACCTCTGGGGGATTGAGTACCTGGAGTAACCTTAACATAAAACCTCTAACAGAAGAAGAGCTACACGCAGATGAGAAACAAGAAACAGATATTACCATCATCACTTCCCAAGGAGAAGAAGAAGAAGAGGATGTACAACCCATGGAAATCCAGGAAACTCAACAGGCAAACGACACTTTCTACGTAGACATTGGAGGAGGCAGCTCGATAGAAGAATGAGAGAGGCTATCCCAACCCGCGAACATCCGTCTTGACAAAGTAGCACGACACCAGAAGGAGGAATTGACATTAGACTCTCCTCAACCAGAATCTGCAGAATCATGGAGAGAGATTTTATCTCGAATCAAGGGTATAACACAGATATGTGATATTGGGAAACAACTAATGGAAATCGCAGAGAACCGAGGGAATATTTCAGATAAAATAGAAGATCTAATAGGAGAACTAACGTCAAAGATCATCCAGGTTACGCCCAAAGAAGAGAAAATAACAACAAACAGAACTAAGAGAAAGCAGTCCAAGAGATCTCATGGGACTAGGAATAAAATCCAAAGATACGCAAAAACCCAAGAGTTGTATAAGAGGAACCCTTCGCGTCTAGCACAACTTGCCCTAGATAATAATCTACCAGGGCTTATAGTCTCAAATCAAGCAGTAGATCATCCACCTGAAGAGGAAACTATACAACTGTATAGGAATCTATGGGAATCTCCGGGATCATGCACATTAGACCTCACCCCAGCCTCGGAAATTAAACCGAGGGATATACAACTAATCAAGGAAAGTGAAGTTTCAGCGAAACTCAGAAAACTCAATCCAGGAGGTGCTCCAGGCCTTGACGGGGTTATTAAAAAGGGTCTAATGAGTTACCAAAACATCGTAGGAACTCTAACTGTTCTCTTCAATATCCTATACCACCGTGGGATATATCCGAGATTGTGGAAACTACATCGAACCACATTAATACCTAAACCTGGAAAGGACCTTCATGATCCAACAAACTGGAGACCAATTACTATAGCTTCTTTGTTAGCACGGATATTTAGCGGCATAGTAGAGAATAGGCTCAGCGATACTGTCACAATCTCTGACCGTCAAAGAGGTTTCCGACCCGGAAATGGATGTTTTGTAAACGCTACCATCCTAGACAAAACGATCCGTTTGGGGAAGAAATCAGAATTAGTAGGAGTACAGCTAGACGTATCGAAAGCCTTCGATACCGTCAACCACGAAGCTATATGGAAGACACTAGAACATCAAGGAGTCCCCTTACATCTTCGCCTACTGATCAAGGAAATGTACACGGGTTGCACAACTAGACTCGATAGATTCGACGAAGAGATTGGGGTAAATCGTGAAGTGAAGCAAGGAGACCCCCTCTCGCCACTACTCTTCAACATCGTTCTAGATCCGGTCATCAAGAAAGCTGAAGAATAAGGAATGGGATTTGAGGTTGGAACGCAGAAAATTGCAGCTATGGCATATGCGGATGATATTACACTATTTGCGAAGAATAGTTCCGAAATGCAGACTCTCCTAGACATCACAGGAGAAGCACATAATAGCACAGGGATGAAAATCTCGGCGGCGAAATGTGGCGGTTTCCACGTCAAGAAGAAAGGTGACGCCTGGATCGCTATAGATATTAAACTATCAACTAATGGGCAGTCTTTACCATCTTACGACGTCGATCATCCCTTCAACTACTTGGGATTAACCTACACTTTAGCTAGAGGTTTTTATAACAAGGAACATCTAAACATCCTACCAGAATGCGCACAACGTGTACGTAAACTAGCGTTGAAACCACAGCAGAAAGTACAACTGCTGATGCAATACATCGTTCCAATCTTCACTCATCGTTTCACCATTGACCTACCTTCTTCTAATAATTTGAGAGAAATAGATACAACGCTACGGGTAGAAGTAAAGCGCATGCTACACTTGACCAATGGGACCACGGACTGCTTACTTTATGCTAGGAAACGGGATGGAGGCCTAGGATTCCCCTCGTTAACAACACAGTTGAAGATAACAGCTCTTCGGGCAGGACGAGAAATAACATCATCATCCGATAATTTCCTCAAAGAATTGGCTAAGGCGGGAAAATGGAACGAAAAACTGAGAACCACAGCTAGACAGTTGGGACTGGGTTTTCCCGTTACATCAAGGGAGATAGAACAAAGAAAACGTCAGATGAAACTGCAAACCATACATGATTGGATAGATCAACCCTCACAAGGTGTAGGAGTAAAAGCTTTCAAAGATGACCCTTACGGAAACCACTGGCTGCTTAAACAAGATACACTACAAGCGGGACAATTCATCGACGCCCTCAAATTGAGATCCAACACGTATGGAACAAGAGTAGCTATCAATAGAGCAACCAAATCAGGAGTCGTGAACTGCCGTAGATGTAAGGACCAACCTGAGACTTTAGGACACGTGATTGGAGAGTGCATCGCGGGAAGAAGAGCTAGGATCGAGAGACACAACTGGGTGGCAGGAAAGATAAGGGACGAGTGCCTAAGTAAAGGCTCCATAGTGGCGGTAGAACAAACTTTCACCACGAACGAAGGAGAACTACTGAAACCGGATCTGGTCATTAAACAACGAGATTCCACTTTCATAGTAGATGTCACTGTAACCTTCGAAAATGGAGATTCACTCAATCGCGCCGCAATGAACAAGGTGACGAAATATACCCGACTCCTCCCAACAGTATGTAGAGACTTTGATACGACTAGAGGAGAAGTCATCCCTATCGTCATAGGATCAAGAGGAGCACTATCGAAGAACACCATCACGAACCTGAAGAAAATAGGCATAAGAGATAGGAACATTCTGTTAGATTTAGCTCTCACCACTCTCAGAACTAGCATAGATCTGGCTAGATGTCACTTAGACTATGGTTAATGTTGTAACTCGGAGGGGGGGATGAATTGTATTATAATGTTTCTTTCCAGATTAACTTCCTTAAAATAATTTAAATGTAATGGGCTTTCAAAAATTAAAAATTTGTTATATTTAATGTTAAAGTCTTTGAATTTTAAATTTGATCAACCTTTTTAGTTTATATTTGCATTCTTTATTATTAATGTTTTTCTCCTTTTTCAAAAATATTAATGTTTAATTATATACAATTCGTCCTTAATTCCATAGGATATTAGTATTTACTGTACCTTACCCACATGAAAGGGGAAATAAATTATTTGTAACTTTCTTTTTCAATTGTAAATTTAAACAATATGTAAAAGTGTATTGAATATTTGTACTTTGTATTTTTGGAAATAAAGATCATTAAAAGAATATAAAGCAAGCTTATAGGAATGAGTCTCAACCGTTAGGCGGGAATACTTAATAGTAATAGTAATAGTAACAGCCTAGCTATTGCTCTCACTCCTTACCGTATGCAGGTGGTATGCTTGTGAGACAAGCCACTGGTGTGAGTTAACGATGCGAGCAACTATGACTCTCTTGAGACAGCCTAGCTATTGCTCTCAATCCTTCCGGTATGCATGTGGTATGCTTGTGAGACAAGCCACTGGTGTGAGTTAACGATGCGAGTAACTATGACTCTCTTAAGGCAGCCTAGCTATTGCTCTCACTCCTTCCCGTATACATGTGGTATGCTTGTGAGACAAGCCACTGGTGTGAGTTAACGATGCGAGTAACTATGACTCTCTTAAGGCAGCCTAGCTATTGCCCTCACTCTTTCCCGTATGCATGTGGTATGCTTGTGAGACAAGCCACTGGTGTGAGTTAACGATGCCAGTAACTATGACTCTCTTAAGGCAGCCTAGCTATTGCTCTCAATCCTTCCCGTATGCATGTGGTATGCTTGTGAGACAAGCCACTGGTGTGAGTTAACGATGCGAGTAACTATGACTCTCTTAAGGCAGCCTAGCTATTGCTCTCACTCCTTCCCGTATACATGTGGTATGCTTGTGAGACAAGCCACTGGTGTGAGTTAACGATGCAAGTAACTAAGACTCTCTTAATCCGACTGTACATCTAACAACTAACATCAAAGATACAAGCCCAGAAGCATGAACCAATTAACGAAGAGAGAGAAGATGTACATAAGAGAGTTACATCTGTGATGGGTCGGCCCAAGTGCTAGTAACTGAGATGGATTAACCTAGTTACTCACAGGGAACCAAATCATGAATAATAGTAAAGGGGACCTCTAGGGGATTGAGTACCTGGAGTAACCTTAACCTTCCACCGCGCTATTTTTTAAAAAATCATGATCCCTGTCAAAGGCTTTGGTGTCAGGTTGGGGTAAAGAGGATCCTTCCTCTCCCGTCGCTGGAATCCAATGGATAGCCTACCACTACGTCCACCCCTTCAGCAAGGGTACGTGCCGCCGGGAAAAGGTCCAAATCTACGATCGCTGGGACCGAGCTAACAGTGGAGGTGAAGGCCTGTCCTTGGGTCGCAGGTGGCAGACCCACCGCAAGGACTCACCCCGTCCGAATTTGAAGGATTCTTCGTGGGACATACAACCCTTTGCTAAGAGTACAGAGAAGCCTCGGCTTACTGATCCGATACCATGTCCCGGATCAGATCGACCATTAGGGAGACATGGCAACGACAACTTGGGCAACACCCCAATAGGGGAAGATGGCAAGAAAATGGAAGCCGAGGAAATAATACTGATTCCATGGGAACCGAGAACCTGCTTTGCTTGCAACAACTGGTTCACAAGATGATGATGATGATGATGATGATAATTCTTGTTTTAAGGGGCCTAAGATCTTGGTTATCGGCCCCTGATGGTTTGGGTGATCGTGAAGATGAAAATGAAAATTGAACTTAAAACTAAAACTAACTACTAACCTACATACTAGAAGAAGAAATGGAAAACTAAAGGAGAATAAGGCAAATAAAAGGACAGAAGGAAAAGAAATGCCCTCAACCCTCGAGAAGGCGGATTGAGGGACTTGGAAGGAAGGAGAGCCAAGAATGGCATATAGGAAAGTGAAAGAGGAGAGGGTCCGCCCCAAAGGTAAGGGACAAAAGGGGAAAACGGACCCAGCTCAGGAATCCCTCGGGGTCGCCAAATCCCGAACTCACCAGCCGTGAGCCCCTGAGGGTGTAGCATTATCTAGGGTGCACCAGAAGTGGTGGGGCTACATACACCCTGCCTCTTTAAGGGCCTAGAGCACAAGGCAGGAGGTAAAAGGAAGAGAAAAGAAGGCTGACCCCTCCCAGAAGGAGGGTATCAGAAAAGATGAGACCAGGGCCAATTAAGGCGGGAAAGGAAGACTCCCTAGGCCTCGGATACCCTAATACCGTCGGGGTCAGAAGAGAACAAGAGTTGGCCAAGTGAGGTCGACAGGAAAGAAGACGGAGAGGAGCCCGGCACAAGTAAGTAGAAGCAATGCCGGACTCAGCTGGGGCCCCGTGGTCACCAACCCACGCCCACAAGGTGGTTCACAAGAGCTCAAGATCTAGTAGCTCACTCCGAGGATAACCATCCTGAGACGAAACTGATCTACAAATGTAAGGAATGCTCCAACACATATAAGAAATTACATGGTGCAGTCGTACATCAATCTAAATGCAAAGGAGAGACTGAAATCCAACCGGTCACATGTAAGATATGTGGTAAAGGATTTCAAACGGAAAGAGGTTTGACATTGCATACAAACCACGAACATCCAAAAGAGAGAAACGAAGAGAGATTGGCAAAAGGTAAAGGAAAAGAGAATGATAAATCACCCCGAAGATCTACACTCTTGACTGAAAAAGAAGATGAGATCTTAATCCAAAACAAGTAGTTCCGTGAAGAACTATACGGCCTATTTTCATATATCCTGATCATGTTAATTGCATCTATCAACATACAAAATTTCAGTTTAATTGCTGTAACAGATTCGTAGATATTGAGAACCGTCTAAATATTTCAGATGGTCGCCAGGTTGAATTTTTAATTTTGTACTATTACATTAAGATTATTGTGTACGTGTGGTATTCAAACTTCAATCGCATGATTGGACAACAAGAAGTAAAAACGAGATTTTAACATTACGCACAGCAGCCATCTTGTGATTATGCAAACCATTGAAATAAATTAGATGCCAGTGGATCAACATTTGTATAAGCATTTAACGTGCAACGTTTTACGGCACTCGGATAGTTAATTCGCGAGAAACGTCCATTTAAATATTTATACTTCGCGTCGCCGCCATGTTGGATTTGTGCTCACCAGGTTCCTGAAAGTCCTATAGGTGAACATATGTTCATAGTCTCTATGAACATTAAAAAAACAGTTTGGTTGCTGTAAACGATTTATAGATATTGAGAACCGTCTAAATATTTCGGGAGCTCACCATTTTGGAGTGTTATATGTATAGGCCATAGAGTTATGTACCATTCAAGGACAATTATTGCCTAGGTTCATTATTCAAACTTTCACTTTGATCGCATGATTACGACACAAGAAATTAAAACTTAATTTTAAAATTTCGCACAGCCACCATCTTGAGGTTATGTAAGCAATTGAATTAAATTATATGGCAGTGCATTACAATCTGCAAAGTCAATTACTGTACCACATTTCATTGCGCTCAGAGAGTTAAATCACGAGGAAAGTCTATTAACATATTTTAAATTCGCTTGGTCGCCATGTTCCTTTCGCACTTAAGAGGTTTATGAAATATACATAGGTATACTTGCATCAGTACCCTTTATCACCGTACAAAATTGCAGGGTGATATCTGTAATAGTTTCGGAGATATAGAATGTCAGTGAAATATTTCGCACAGCCGCCATTTTGAGGTTATGTAAACAATTGAACTAAATTAGACTCCAGTGCATTACAATGTGTATAAACATTTGCTGTACCGAGTTTCATTACATTTAGATAGTTAAATCGCGAGAAAAGTCTATTTAAATGTCTCAACTTCGCTTGGCCGCCATGTTGGTTTTGTAGTCACCAGGTTTTTGAAAGTCTCATAGGTGAACTTCTAGTAGTGCCCTTTATCACCGTACACAATTTCAGGGCGATATCGGTAATAGTTTCAGAGATATTGAATGCTAGTGAAATATTTCGCACAGCCGCCATGTTGGATTGGTGAGACGTAACAAAATTTGAAGGGCACGGTCAAGGTCGCCGGGAATAGTGCTATGGACATACCGAGCTTCATTGAACTCGCTCCAGCCGTTTAGATTTTATTAGGGGACACACACACACCCCTCACACGCACACGCACACGCACACGCACACGCACACGCACACACACACGGACAAAAGGTGATCTCATAAGCCAATTCTTTTCAAAATTGAAAATAGGCTAAAAATATCAGGAATTCACTAAGACAGGGAAATTAGATGATGATGATGATGATAATTGCTGTTTTAAGGGGCCTAACATCGAGGTTATCGGCCCCTAAAGAAATGAAATGGCGTGAAATGAAAGGATGTAGATAAAATCAACTCACTACCATGGATGAAACGAAAATGGTGTTTATAAAACAGACAGTGAGCCCCAAAAATTATGCCTAATTGAATAAAAAATAAATAAAAATGGATGGTAAAAAAGGATAAAACAAATAAGGCATAGTGAACAATAAAATATATGAACACAATAAAAAAACATAAAACAGATTTAACCTGAATTAAGAGTTGTAACTACACATTAAAACTTAAAAAATTAACCACTCTCCCTCATGAACCGGATGACGAGGTCAGCTGACGGCCCGTCATCACGGAGAATAAGGGAGAGGGTATTAGGCAGTTTAAGAGTCCCTCGCAGATTGGCTAGATCCACACACTCCAAGAGAAGGTGTGCCACGGTTAGGTGGGCGCCGCAAGGACACACAGGGGGGATCTTCTTTCTTCAGCAAGTGGGAGTGCGTAGCAATCCCATGGCCGATCCGGAGTCGACGGAGAGAGCGGAAGGAAGATTTCCACACCTTCGTTGTCTCCTTGATGCCTCTCAGTTTGTTGGGTTGAGGTGTGGCACGCCACCCCTCCTCCCAATGCGACAGGATCGAATGCCGCAACCGAGAGCGCACATCACTAGCAGGCACCTTATACGGTAGCGAGGGCAGTGCGACTGCCTCTCTCGCCGCCTGATCAGCAAGCTCGTTTCCCTCAATACCCATGTGGCTAGGAAGCCACACAAAGGTCACCCCGGTTCCAGCGTTACGCGAACTGACGAGCTGGTCGTGCACACGCTGGACCAACGGGTGCTTCGGGAAACACACATCGATCGCTTGCAGCGCACTCAGAGAGTCAGTACACACAAGAAAGTGCTGGTGATCGTCTGATAACGTGTACCGCAGAGCCTCTAAGATGGCATAGAGCTCAGCAGTGTACACGCCACAGGCCTCGGGAAGTGAAAAGAGAAACCGACTATCCTCAACCACAAATGCACAGCCTACTTTCTCTTTTACCCTCGAACCATCCGTGAATAGCAGCCCTGATCCCAGATACCGGCTCACCACGGACTGGAACAGCCTCCGATGGACGGAGGAGTCCGTGTCCGACTTGGGGCCGGTGTGCAGATCCAGGATGATATCAGGCCGAGAGACCATCCACGGAGGGGCCTTGCTAGGTACTCGGACGATACAGGAGACATAAGGAAATCGGAACTGACGGTATAAGTCATCCAAGCGAATCCCCGCCGGCCGAGTGGTTCGGGCGAGCGCATCATACAGCCGGCGATTCGGATTGGAAAACTAACATGGATAGCTTGGATGAAGTGGCATCTGTCGAATAGTTGCAGCATAGGTCAGCAGTACTTGTTGGCGCCTCAGGTGTAAAGGAGGTACGCCAGCCTCGGCGAGCAAGCTGACGACTGGGCTTGTCCGAAAGGCACCCGTTGGGTAGATTATTGGCTGAGGAATAACCCACCCACCAAGGGAAGATGATTAAGAAAAGGAAGTGGGTTTCGGACTGGAGAAAAAGGATAGAGAAATAGGATGAGAGTTCCACAAAAGTTATAAATTTAACCTTTAATGCACTTAGAGGCGGTTTCCACTGAAAATCCGTTCTCAGATACCTAAAATGGGTAATGATGATGATGATAATTGTTGTTTTAAGGGGCCTAACATCTAGGTTATCGGCCCCTGATGGTTTGGGTGATCGTGAAGATGAAAATGAAAAGCGAACTTAAAACTAAAACTAACTACTAACCTACATACTAGAAGAAGAAATGGAAAACTAAAGGAGAATAAGGCAAATAAAAGGACAGAGGAAAAGAAATGCCCTCAACCCTCGGAGAAGGCGGATTGAGGGACTTGGAAGGAAGGAGAGCCATGAAAGGCATATAGGAAAGTAAAAGAGGAGAGGGTCCGCCCCAAAGGTAAGGGACAAAAGGGGAAAACTGACCCAGCTCAGGAATCCCTCGGGGTCGCCAACTCCCGAACTCACCAGCCGTGAGCCCCTGAGGGTGTAGTATTATCTAGGGTGCACCAGAAGTGGTGGGGCTACATACACCCTGCCTCCTTAAGGGCCTAGAGCACAAGGCAGGAGGTAAAAGGAAGAGAAAAAGAAGGCTGACCCCTCGCAGAAGGAGGGTATCAGAAAAGATGAGACAAGGGCCAATTAAGGCGGGAAAGGAAGAGACTCCCTAGGCCTCGGATACCCTAATACCGTCGGGGTCAGAAGAGAACAAGAGTTGACCAAGTGAGGTCGACAGGAAAGAAGACGGAGAGGAGCCCGGCACAAGTAAGTGGAAGCAATGCCGGACTCAGCTGGGGCCCCGTGGTCGCCAACCCACGCCCACAAGATGTGAGCCCCTGGGGGGAATAATAATAATAATCCACTAATAATAATAATAATGATTTTTATAACTTTTCTAAATAATTTTTGGATCTTATATTTTCTAATAATCATATGTATTGAGAGAGAGCCTATGAAGTAGTTTAATCATTTCTAGTTTGGAACAGGAGATTTTCCGAAGGAGAGTGGTTAGCGCAAGCCCGCATTCAACCAACATTTCAGTTCTGGTTGAACAGTTAATATTTGCAATGAGCAAAGTATATTTTTCAGATAACACGGAGAGGCATGAAACGGGAAGCAATTGATAATTGTATCAAATAGGATATTTTTGTATTTATATAAAATCATGACGTAAATACACTCGAAAGTGAAATAAAGATTTTCATAAGTATGGTAAATTCACGGGTTGAACTGAATGGTAAAATAAAATTGACTTGTGAGTTTATTAATCTTCCAGTGTTGATAACAGGCAGAGGCTTGATTTATTGTATAAATTTTGGGAAGAAAATTTATGTGTGGAGTAGTTGAAATGCCATTCCCAGGTGCGCATGTTTAAGTCGCAGGAATGAGGTGGTTTTTTGGAGCATCAATCAAATAGCAGGTTCGATGGCTCAGGTTTATAGAAGGAGTATTGGAACTACACATTTCGTCGTATGAATGACCCAAAGGTTATTTCTTAAAAACCATCAGTTCTTATTTCAACCTTGTTTACGGATTCCATTAAGACTTTGATTTTGCTAGAACCCGGATTTGTCATGATAGTATTTTATTCTTCTTCAGAGGAAGACCTTTGCCGTTGTTGTTGGAATATTGTGTTCTTACACAAATAATAGAATGGACCACTGCCAATTAAAAATAATTCTATAACCACGAATAATTTGAAGGATGTTTTCAATCCTAGTGCCATGAACTAAATGAATTTATTATGAAGCTACGATTCTTATTTCCGCATTCTGTCGAAGAATTGCAAGTTGTGAAAGTTGCTAATATGGCCATGAATATAAATATTTTTCTTAATAATGATTCCAAGTAGAAAATTGAATAGTTGAATGGTCCAACAATTTATTGATAAAGTTGATGATTCAGAAATCATATATTTTGTTAGGAACTTTAAGTTCATAATCGAGTCACTTCTCGAAACATTTAATGTCAGAAGAACAATTAATTTGGTTGTGCTTCGCACAGTTCTTCGATGCTAAGCTCAGTGGTCAAATACTTTTCAGATGTTATTAATATGTGTACATAATTTGTGTTGATTCAGAAATAATATTTTTTGACAATATATTTTTGAAACTGGAAAAATAAGTGAAAGTTAAAAATTCTATGAACATTTATTCTACGAGTGTTAATATTATGTAAAAATTCAAACAGTGAACTACGATATTTCCAGTAGAGACAATTAAATTTGAACTGGATTTAATCATGAATGAATATAATTTTGGAACACAGTCTACCGGACTAATAATCAGACTTGTGTTTCCAAAAAATAACTGTCCAATGTGTTTGGAAAATTTCTGTATATTGTGTAAATAGGAGTGTGGGTCGCCACACGTGAATGATGCTGCTTTGAGCATTTTTGCAGTCAATTTTAAATTCAAAATAAAAGGAGATAATTTTACATGATGTGTGATGCCCAGTTGAATCTCCTTCTATCCTTATTGTTGCATTGAGCCAAAAATCAGTAAAGCATTTTTTTCATTTGATGTCGTTTTTGCGATTAGCTTTAACCCATCTGGCGCTCCGGGATATTTTGTCTCTCGTGCTGACTGATTATTGGTAAAATGCATATGTGGTCGTGCGGACTCCGGTCTAAACGGGCACAGTACTACTGCGAGACTCCGTAGGCTGGCCCAATCCGTCCGACTCCCTTTCCCGTATACACAGCGAGAATTGCGACAATACAAAAATCGCTGTGTAAAGACAGAGCTGCAAACGTGGAGAGAGCTCGAGGCTCAGGGCAGGGCTGTGCCGACCCTCACCGGCGATAAGGTGGGTAACTCCTTCCTCAGGGATCCCACCTTACTAACGCCTACTCGTTTTATCACTGCCCTGCAGCTACGGACGGATACCGCTGGCAACAAGACCAGCCTGAACCGAGCTTATCCACAGGCGGATGTGCGATGTCGCAGATGTGGGCTCAGGAAGGAGACCCTGGCACACATTCTCTGAGAGTGCACTGGCACGAAACCGGTGCGGATCCATAGGCACAATGAAATCAGGGATTTCATTGAAAAACAAGTAGTGAGGGAAGAGGCAGTAGAGATATCTAAAGAACCGTCGCTCACTCTGGACGACGGGAGACGTCTCCAACCCGACCTGGTCGTGAAAAACCGGGAAGGGGTCTTTGTGGACGATGTAACAGTCCGCCACGAAGATGGGGATTATCTTCGCCGTGCACGAGTTGGGAAACAACGTAAATATGACGGCCTACTGCCTCAGCTCCAAACCACGTTTGGAGCAACTAGTGGGGAAGTGCTCCCCATTGTGGTGAGCACTAGAGGGACCATGCCGAAAGCTACCAAGGTAGCCCTTAAGCGCCTTGGCATTAGCCAGGTCGGCCATCTCAGGACTATATCTCTTATGGCCTTGAGATCATCCATTGAGATATACCACGGGTTCATGGACTATGACAGATTTTATACTCCCCCATGAACTCGGGCCCCTCGTCCCTGCAAGTCGGCCAAGCTGCCACTCCCTTTTAATTTGTGACTGGGCTTTGCCCTAATATTTTAACTGTCTAGACCTTCGTTGCAACATACCAACTGTTGCTAATCTGCTTCAGCTTTCCTTTATAGATGACTGGAATTATTTCCTTCGTATTTTAATTAGGGAGTGGCAAGCGAGTTCACAAGGCTCTATACACCTTGTGAGCAGCGGGTGACCGTGGGAGCGGTCAGGTGGGTACCTCCGAGTAGGTTTTCACTGGGCAATGTCCCCCGGTTTTTATTCAGGGGGATAGCTTAATCCCACTTCCCGTAAGGGACCCGTTGTCCTAATTCTCCCGAGTTAGAGGTCCCCCTCCCACCTTGGCCAGTGAAGGCCGGCCGCTAAGGGCTGTGGTTCTCGTTCTTCCCATCCAGACGGGTTAGCGAAATGAGAGTAAGCAGCCCGTCTCCCCCAGCACTCTCGATAGGGCATCTCGTCCTCCTGAGAAGGGAAAGAGGGAAGTCTCTCCCGGTCATTGGTCTGTGGCCGGGGGGCAGTATATAGCCTAGCTATTGCCCTCACTCCTTCCCGTATGCATGTGGTATGCTTGTGAGACAAGCCACTGGTGTGAGTTAACGATGCGAGTAACTTTGACTCTCTTAAAAAAATGTTATATTTAATGTTAAAGTCTTTGAATTTTAAATTTGATTAACTTTTAAATTTATATTTGCATTCTTTAATATTAATGTTTTTCTCCTTTTTCAAAATTATTAATGTTTAATTATACACAATTCGTCCTTAATTCCATAGGATATTAGTATTTACTGTACCTTACCCACATGAAAGGGAAAATAAATTATCTGTAACTTCCTTTTTCAATTGTAAATTTAAACAATATATAAAAGTGTATTGAATATTTGAACTTTGTATTTTTGGAACTAAGATCATTAAAAGAATATAAAACAAGATCATAAAAATGAGTCTCAACCGTTAGGCGGGAATAATTAATAGTAATAGTAACAGCCTAGCTATTACCCCCACTGCTTCCCGTATGCATGTGGTATGCTTGTGAGACAAGCCATTGGTGTGAGTTAACGATGCGAGTAACTATGACTCTCTTAAGGCAGCCTGGCTATTGCTCTCAATCCTTCCCGTATGCATGTGGTATGCTTGTGAGACAAGCCATTGGTGTGAGTTAACGATGCGAGTAACTATGACTCTCTTAAGGCAGCCTAGCTATTGCTCTCACTCCTTCCCGTATGCATGTGGTATGCGTGTGAGACAAGCCACTGGTGTGAGTTAACGATGCGAGTAACTATGACTCTCTTAAGGCAGCCTAGCTATTGCTCTCACTCCTTCCCGTATGCATGTGGTATGCGTGTGAGACAAGCCACTGGTGTGAGTTAACGATGCGAGTAACTATGACTCTCTTAATCCGACTGTACATCTAACAACTAACATCCAAACTACAAGCCCAGAAGCATGAACTAATTAACGAAAGAGAGATGTACAATAAGAGAGTTCCATCTGTGACGGGTCGGCCCAAGTGCTAGTAACTGAGATGGATCATAGTTACTCACAGGGAATCAAAATCATGAATAATAGTAAAGGGGACCTCTGGGGGATTGAGTACCTGGAGTAACCTTAACCTTCCACCGCGCTATTTTTAAAAATTCATGATCCCTGTCAAAGGCCTTTGGTGTCAGGTTGGGGTTAAGAGGATCCTTCCTCTCCCGTCGCTGGAATCCTTTGGCTAGCCTACCACTACGTCCACCCCTTCAGCAAGGGTACGTGCCGCCGGGAAAAGGTCCAAATCTACGATCGCTGGGACCGAGCTAACAGTGGAGGTGAAGGCCTGTCCTTGGGTCGCAGGTGGCAGCCCCACCGCAAGGACTCACCCCGTCCGAATTTGAAGGATTCTTCGGGGGACATATATCCCTTTGCTAAGAGTACAGAGAAGCCTCGGCTTTCTGATCCGATACCATTTCCCGGATCAGATCGACCATTGGGGAGACATGGCAACGACAACAATGACAACACCCCAATAGGGGAAGATGGCAAGAAAATGTTAGCCAAGGAAACAATACTAATACCATGGGAACCGAGAACCTGCTTTGCTTGCAACAATTGGTTCACAAGAGCTAAAGATCTAGTAGTTCACTCCGAAGATAACCATCCTGAGACGAAACTGATCTACAAATGTAAGGAATGCTCCAACACATATAAGAAATTACATGGTGCAATTGTACATCAATCTAAATGCAAAGGAGAGACTGAAATCCAACCGGTCACATGTAAGATATGTGGTAAAGGATTCCAAACAGAAAGAGGTTTAACACTGCATACAAACCACGAACATCCAAAAGAGAGAAACGAAGAGAGGTTGGCAAAAGGTAAAGGAAAAGAGAAAGATAAATCACCCCGAGGATCTACACTCTGGACTGAAAAAGAAGATGAGATCTTAATCCAAAAATATCAGGAATTCACAAAGACAGGGAAAGTACAAGGCTACTCAAAATACATCGCTGAGAGCCTTCCCACTAAAACAGATCGACAGGTCAGAGACAGGACCCTTACCTTAAAAAGATGTGGAAGTATTGAAGAAGATGCCACCAGGATCCGAGCTTCTACATCAGGACAGGATAAAAATGTAAATCAATCTACCAGCAGATCTGAAGAAGATGCCACCATCGCAAAACCATCTACGTCAAGACAAGATATCAGAGAGCATCCGCCAGTTGAGGACCTGGGAACTACACTCATCGGAGAAGATAAGGAGACCTCTGGGGAATTGAGTACCTGGAGTAACCTTACCATAAACCCTTCAACAGAAGAACATCAAGCAGATGAGAAAGAAGAAATGGATACTGTTACCAAGATCTACAAAGAAGAAGAAATTGTACATCAAACCAAGGGAAAAGGAGAAGAAGAAGAAATTGGAACTACACTCATCATTAGAGGAGTTAAGGAGACCTCTGGGGGATTGAGTACCTGGAGTAACCTTAACATAAAACCTCTAACAGAAGAAGAGCTACACGCAGATGAGAAACAAGAAACAGATATTACCATCATCACTTCCCAAGGAGAAGAAGAAGAAGAGGATGTACAACCCATGGAAATCCAGGAAACTCAACAGGCAAACGACACTTTCTACGTAGACATTGGAGGAGGCAGCTCGATAGAAGAATGAGAGAGGCTATCCCAACCCGCGAACATCCGTCTTGACAAAGTAGCACGACACCAGAAGGAGGAATTGACATTAGACTCTCCTCAACCAGAATCTGCAGAATCATGGAGAGAGATTTTATCTCGAATCAAGGGTATAACACAGATATGTGATATTGGGAAACAACTAATGGAAATCGCAGAGAACCGAGGGAATATTTCAGATAAAATAGAAGATCTAATAGGAGAACTAACGTCAAAGATCATCCAGGTTACGCCCAAAGAAGAGAAAATAACAACAAACAGAACTAAGAGAAAGCAGTCCAAGAGATCTCATGGGACTAGGAATAAAATCCAAAGATACGCAAAAACCCAAGAGTTGTATAAGAGGAACCCTTCGCGTCTAGCACAACTTGCCCTAGATAATAATCTACCAGGGCTTATAGTCTCAAATCAAGCAGTAGATCATCCACCTGAAGAGGAAACTATACAACTGTATAGGAATCTATGGGAATCTCCGGGATCATGCACATTAGACCTCACCCCAGCCTCGGAAATTAAACCGAGGGATATACAACTAATCAAGGAAAGTGAAGTTTCAGCGAAACTCAGAAAACTCAATCCAGGAGGTGCTCCAGGCCTTGACGGGGTTATTAAAAAGGGTCTAATGAGTTACCAAAACATCGTAGGAACTCTAACTGTTCTCTTCAATATCCTATACCACCGTGGGATATATCCGAGATTGTGGAAACTACATCGAACCACATTAATACCTAAACCTGGAAAGGACCTTCATGATCCAACAAACTGGAGACCAATTACTATAGCTTCTTTGTTAGCACGGATATTTAGCGGCATAGTAGAGAATAGGCTCAGCGATACTGTCACAATCTCTGACCGTCAAAGAGGTTTCCGACCCGGAAATGGATGTTTTGTAAACGCTACCATCCTAGACAAAACGATCCGTTTGGGGAAGAAATCAGAATTAGTAGGAGTACAGCTAGACGTATCGAAAGCCTTCGATACCGTCAACCACGAAGCTATATGGAAGACACTAGAACATCAAGGAGTCCCCTTACATCTTCGCCTACTGATCAAGGAAATGTACACGGGTTGCACAACTAGACTCGATAGATTCGACGAAGAGATTGGGGTAAATCGTGAAGTGAAGCAAGGAGACCCCCTCTCGCCACTACTCTTCAACATCGTTCTAGATCCGGTCATCAAGAAAGCTGAAGAATAAGGAATGGGATTTGAGGTTGGAACGCAGAAAATTGCAGCTATGGCATATGCGGATGATATTACACTATTTGCGAAGAATAGTTCCGAAATGCAGACTCTCCTAGACATCACAGGAGAAGCACATAATAGCACAGGGATGAAAATCTCGGCGGCGAAATGTGGCGGTTTCCACGTCAAGAAGAAAGGTGACGCCTGGATCGCTATAGATATTAAACTATCAACTAATGGGCAGTCTTTACCATCTTACGACGTCGATCAACCCTTCAACTACTTGGGATTAACCTACACTTTAGCTAGAGGTTTTTATAACAAGGAACATCTAAACATCCTACCAGAATGCGCACAACGTGTACGTAAACTAGCGTTGAAACCACAGCAGAAAGTACAACTGCTGATGCAATACATCGTTCCAATCTTCACTCATCGTTTCACCATTGACCTACCTTCTTCTAATAATTTGAGAGAAATAGATACAACGCTACGGGTAGAAGTAAAGCGCATGCTACACTTGACCAATGGGACCACGGACTGCTTACTTTATGCTAGGAAACGGGATGGAGGCCTAGGATTCCCCTCGTTAACAACACAGTTGAAGATAACAGCTCTTCGGGCAGGACGAGAAATAACATCATCATCCGATAATTTCCTCAAAGAATTGGCTAAGGCGGGAAAATGGAACGAAAAACTGAGAACCACAGCTAGACAGTTGGGACTGGGTTTTCCCGTTACATCAAGGGAGATAGAACAAAGAAAACGTCAGATGAAACTGCAAACCATACATGATTGGATAGATCAACCCTCACAAGGTGTAGGAGTAAAAGCTTTCAAAGATGACCCTTACGGAAACCACTGGCTGCTTAAACAAGATACACTACAAGCGGGACAATTCATCGACGCCCTCAAATTGAGATCCAACACGTATGGAACAAGAGTAGCTATCAATAGAGCAACCAAATCAGGAGTCGTGAACTGCCGTAGATGTAAGGACCAACCTGAGACTTTAGGACACGTGATTGGAGAGTGCATCGCGGGAAGAAGAGCTAGGATCGAGAGACACAACTGGGTGGCAGGAAAGATAAGGGACGAGTGCCTAAGTAAAGGCTCCATAGTGGCGGTAGAACAAACTTTCACCACGAACGAAGGAGAACTACTGAAACCGGATCTGGTCATTAAACAACGAGATTCCACTTTCATAGTAGATGTCACTGTAACCTTCGAAAATGGAGATTCACTCAATCGCGCCGCAATGAACAAGGTGACGAAATATACCCGACTCCTCCCAACAGTATGTAGAGACTTTGATACGACTAGAGGAGAAGTCATCCCTATCGTCATAGGATCAAGAGGAGCACTATCGAAGAACACCATCACGAACCTGAAGAAAATAGGCATAAGAGATAGGAACATTCTGTTAGATTTAGCTCTCACCACTCTCAGAACTAGCATAGATCTGGCTAGATGTCACTTAGACTATGGTTAATGTTGTAACTCGGAGGGGGGGATGAATTGTATTATAATGTTTCTTTCCAGATTAACTTCCTTAAAATAATTTAAATGTAATGGGCTTTCAAAAATTAAAAATTTGTTATATTTAATGTTAAAGTCTTTGAATTTTAAATTTGATCAACCTTTTTAGTTTATATTTGCATTCTTTATTATTAATGTTTTTCTCCTTTTTCAAAAATATTAATGTTTAATTATATACAATTCGTCCTTAATTCCATAGGATATTAGTATTTACTGTACCTTACCCACATGAAAGGGGAAATAAATTATTTGTAACTTTCTTTTTCAATTGTAAATTTAAACAATATGTAAAAGTGTATTGAATATTTGTACTTTGTATTTTTGGAAATAAAGATCATTAAAAGAATATAAAGCAAGCTTATAGGAATGAGTCTCAACCGTTAGGCGGGAATACTTAATAGTAATAGTAATAGTAACAGCCTAGCTATTGCTCTCACTCCTTACCGTATGCAGGTGGTATGCTTGTGAGACAAGCCACTGGTGTGAGTTAACGATGCGAGCAACTATGACTCTCTTGAGACAGCCTAGCTATTGCTCTCAATCCTTCCGGTATGCATGTGGTATGCTTGTGAGACAAGCCACTGGTGTGAGTTAACGATGCGAGTAACTATGACTCTCTTAAGGCAGCCTAGCTATTGCTCTCACTCCTTCCCGTATACATGTGGTATGCTTGTGAGACAAGCCACTGGTGTGAGTTAACGATGCGAGTAACTATGACTCTCTTAAGGCAGCCTAGCTATTGCCCTCACTCTTTCCCGTATGCATGTGGTATGCTTGTGAGACAAGCCACTGGTGTGAGTTAACGATGCCAGTAACTATGACTCTCTTAAGGCAGCCTAGCTATTGCTCTCAATCCTTCCCGTATGCATGTGGTATGCTTGTGAGACAAGCCACTGGTGTGAGTTAACGATGCGAGTAACTATGACTCTCTTAAGGCAGCCTAGCTATTGCTCTCACTCCTTCCCGTATACATGTGGTATGCTTGTGAGACAAGCCACGGGTGTGAGTTAACGATGCAAGTAACTAAGACTCTCTTAATCCGACTGTACATCTAACAACTAACATCAAAGATACAAGCCCAGAAGCATGAACCAATTAACGAAGAGAGAGAAGATGTACATAAGAGAGTTACATCTGTGATGGGTCGGCCCAAGTGCTAGTAACTGAGATGGATTAACCTAGTTACTCACAGGGAACCAAATCATGAATAATAGTAAAGGGGACCTCTAGGGGATTGAGTACCTGGAGTAACCTTAACCTTCCACCGCGCTATTTTTTAAAAAATCATGATCCCTGTCAAAGGCTTTGGTGTCAGGTTGGGGTAAAGAGGATCCTTCCTCTCCCGTCGCTGGAATCCAATGGATAGCCTACCACTACGTCCACCCCTTCAGCAAGGGTACGTGCCGCCGGGAAAAGGTCCAAATCTACGATCGCTGGGACCGAGCTAACAGTGGAGGTGAAGGCCTGTCCTTGGGTCGCAGGTGGCAGACCCACCGCAAGGACTCACCCCGTCCGAATTTGAAGGATTCTTCGTGGGACATACAACCCTTTGCTAAGAGTACAGAGAAGCCTCGGCTTACTGATCCGATACCATGTCCCGGATCAGATCGACCATTAGGGAGACATGGCAACGACAACTTGGGCAACACCCCAATAGGGGAAGATGGCAAGAAAATGGAAGCCGAGGAAATAATACTGATTCCATGGGAACCGAGAACCTGCTTTGCTTGCAACAACTGGTTCACAAGATGATGATGATGATGATGATGATAATTCTTGTTTTAAGGGGCCTAAGATCTTGGTTATCGGCCCCTGATGGTTTGGGTGATCGTGAAGATGAAAATGAAAATTGAACTTAAAACTAAAACTAACTACTAACCTACATACTAGAAGAAGAAATGGAAAACTAAAGGAGAATAAGGCAAATAAAAGGACAGAAGGAAAAGAAATGCCCTCAACCCTCGAGAAGGCGGATTGAGGGACTTGGAAGGAAGGAGAGCCAAGAATGGCATATAGGAAAGTGAAAGAGGAGAGGGTCCGCCCCAAAGGTAAGGGACAAAAGGGGAAAACGTACCCAGCTCAGGAATCCCTCGGGGTCGCCAAATCCCGAACTCACCAGCCGTGAGCCCCTGAGGGTGTAGCATTATCTAGGGTGCACCAGAAGTGGTGGGGCTACATACACCCTGCCTCTTTAAGGGCCTAGAGCACAAGGCAGGAGGTAAAAGGAAGAGAAAAGAAGGCTGACCCCTCCCAGAAGGAGGGTATCAGAAAAGATGAGACCAGGGCCAATTAAGGCGGGAAAGGAAGACTCCCTAGGCCTCGGATACCCTAATACCGTCGGGGTCAGAAGAGAACAAGAGTTGGCCAAGTGAGGTCGACAGGAAAGAAGACGGAGAGGAGCCCGGCACAAGTAAGTAGAAGCAATGCCGGACTCAGCTGGGGCCCCGTGGTCACCAACCCACGCCCACAAGGTGGTTCACAAGAGCTCAAGATCTAGTAGCTCACTCCGAGGATAACCATCCTGAGACGAAACTGATCTACAAATGTAAGGAATGCTCCAACACATATAAGAAATTACATGGTGCAGTCGTACATCAATCTAAATGCAAAGGAGAGACTGAAATCCAACCGGTCACATGTAAGATATGTGGTAAAGGATTTCAAACGGAAAGAGGTTTGACATTGCATACAAACCACGAACATCCAAAAGAGAGAAACGAAGAGAGATTGGCAAAAGGTAAAGGAAAAGAGAATGATAAATCACCCCGAAGATCTACACTCTTGACTGAAAAAGAAGATGAGATCTTAATCCAAAACAAGTAGTTCCGTGAAGAACTATACGGCCTATTTTCATATATCCTGATCATGTTAATTGCATCTATCAACATACAAAATTTCAGTTTAATTGCTGTAACAGATTCGTAGATATTGAGAACCGTCTAAATATTTCAGATGGTCGCCAGGTTGAATTTTTAATTTTGTACTATTACATTAAGATTATTGTGTACGTGTGGTATTCAAACTTCAATCGCATGATTGGACAACAAGAAGTAAAAACGAGATTTTAACATTACGCACAGCAGCCATCTTGTGATTATGCAAACCATTGAAATAAATTAGATGCCAGTGGATCAACATTTGTATAAGCATTTAACGTGCAACGTTTTACGGCACTCGGATAGTTAATTCGCGAGAAACGTCCATTTAAATATTTATACTTCGCGTCGCCGCCATGTTGGATTTGTGCTCACCAGGTTCCTGAAAGTCCTATAGGTGAACATATGTTCATAGTCTCTATGAACATTAAAAAAACAGTTTGGTTGCTGTAAACGATTTATAGATATTGAGAACCGTCTAAATATTTCGGGAGCTCACCATTTTGGAGTGTTATATGTATAGGCCATAGAGTTATGTACCATTCAAGGACAATTATTGCCTAGGTTCATTATTCAAACTTTCACTTTGATCGCATGATTACGACACAAGAAATTAAAACTTAATTTTAAAATTTCGCACAGCCACCATCTTGAGGTTATGTAAGCAATTGAATTAAATTATATGGCAGTGCATTACAATCTGCAAAGTCAATTACTGTACCACATTTCATTGCGCTCAGAGAGTTAAATCACGAGGAAAGTCTATTAACATATTTTAAATTCGCTTGGTCGCCATGTTCCTTTCGCACTTAAGAGGTTTATGAAATATACATAGGTATACTTGCATCAGTACCCTTTATCACCGTACAAAATTGCAGGGTGATATCTGTAATAGTTTCGGAGATATAGAATGTCAGTGAAATATTTCGCACAGCCGCCATTTTGAGGTTATGTAAACAATTGAACTAAATTAGACTCCAGTGCATTACAATGTGTATAAACATTTGCTGTACCGAGTTTCATTACATTTAGATAGTTAAATCGCGAGAAAAGTCTATTTAAATGTCTCAACTTCGCTTGGCCGCCATGTTGGTTTTGTAGTCACCAGGTTTTTGAAAGTCTCATAGGTGAACTTCTAGTAGTGCCCTTTATCACCGTACACAATTTCAGGGCGATATCGGTAATAGTTTCAGAGATATTGAATGCTAGTGAAATATTTCGCACAGCCGCCATGTTGGATTGGTGAGACGTAACAAAATTTGAAGGGCACGGTCAAGGTCGCCGGGAATAGTGCTATGGACATACCGAGCTTCATTGAACTCGCTCCAGCCGTTTAGATTTTATTAGGGGACACACACACACCCCTCACACGCACACGCACACGCACACGCACACGCACACACACACGGACAAAAGGTGATCTCATAAGCCAATTCTTTTCAAAATTGAAAATAGGCTAAAAATATCAGGAATTCACTAAGACAGGGAAATTAGATGATGATGATGATGATAATTGCTGTTTTAAGGGGCCTAACATCGAGGTTATCGGCCCCTAAAGAAATGAAATGGCGTGAAATGAAAGGATGTAGATAAAATCAACTCACTACCATGGATGAAACGAAAATGGTGTTTATAAAACAGACAGTGAGCCCCAAAAATTATGCCTAATTGAATAAAAAATAAATAAAAATGGATGGTAAAAAAGGATAAAACAAATAAGGCATAGTGAACAATAAAATATATGAACACAATAAAAAAACATAAAACAGATTTAACCTGAATTAAGAGTTGTAACTACACATTAAAACTTAAAAAATTAACCACTCTCCCTCATGAACCGGATGACGAGGTCAGCTGACGGCCCGTCATCACGGAGAATAAGGGAGAGGGTATTAGGCAGTTTAAGAGTCCCTCGCAGATTGGCTAGATCCACACACTCCAAGAGAAGGTGTGCCACGGTTAGGTGGGCGCCGCAAGGACACACAGGGGGGATCTTCTTTCTTCAGCAAGTGGGAGTGCGTAGCAATCCCATGGCCGATCCGGAGTCGACGGAGAGAGCGGAAGGAAGATTTCCACACCTTCGTTGTCTCCTTGATGCCTCTCAGTTTGTTGGGTTGAGGTGTGGCACGCCACCCCTCCTCCCAATGCGACAGGATCGAATGCCGCAACCGAGAGCGCACATCACTAGCAGGCACCTTATACGGTAGCGAGGGCAGTGCGACTGCCTCTCTCGCCGCCTGATCAGCAAGCTCGTTTCCCTCAATACCCATGTGGCTAGGAAGCCACACAAAGGTCACCCCGGTTCCAGCGTTACGCGAACTGACGAGCTGGTCGTGCACACGCTGGACCAACGGGTGCTTCGGGAAACACACATCGATCGCTTGCAGCGCACTCAGAGAGTCAGTACACACAAGAAAGTGCTGGTGATCGTCTGATAACGTGTACCGCAGAGCCTCTAAGATGGCATAGAGCTCAGCAGTGTACACGCCACAGGCCTCGGGAAGTGAAAAGAGAAACCGACTATCCTCAACCACAAATGCACAGCCTACTTTCTCTTTTACCCTCGAACCATCCGTGAATAGCAGCCCTGATCCCAGATACCGGCTCACCACGGACTGGAACAGCCTCCGATGGACGGAGGAGTCCGTGTCCGACTTGGGGCCGGTGTGCAGATCCAGGATGATATCAGGCCGAGAGACCATCCACGGAGGGGCCTTGCTAGGTACTCGGACGATACAGGAGACATAAGGAAATCGGAACTGACGGTATAAGTCATCCAAGCGAATCCCCGCCGGCCGAGTGGTTCGGGCGAGCGCATCATACAGCCGGCGATTCGGATTGGAAAACTAACATGGATAGCTTGGATGAAGTGGCATCTGTCGAATAGTTGCAGCATAGGTCAGCAGTACTTGTTGGCGCCTCAGGTGTAAAGGAGGTACGCCAGCCTCGGCGAGCAAGCTGACGACTGGGCTTGTCCGAAAGGCACCCGTTGGGTAGATTATTGGCTGAGGAATAACCCACCCACCAAGGGAAGATGATTAAGAAAAGGAAGTGGGTTTCGGACTGGAGAAAAAGGATAGAGAAATAGGATGAGAGTTCCACAAAAGTTATAAATTTAACCTTTAATGCACTTAGAGGCGGTTTCCACTGAAAATCCGTTCTCAGATACCTAAAATGGGTAAGAGCTTGGTCTAAGCTGACGGGAAATACAGCTAGGACTTGGGTGGTTTGCAAGAGCGTGGCCTTAGTATATTCCCCCTCAAGCAGGCATAAGACTTCTATGGGGAAGGGTGTTGGTCTGGCAAGACTGAGAGTAACAGATTTATTGTATGTCTTTTCAAAGAAATTCGTTTTTTCAAAGTAATTCGAAGAATGCCAATAATTTGAATCAAGTTGGGTATTTCCAGTTTTTGAAGTTATAGAGTTCCTGAAAAAGCGACCAAGTGCTTCCAGGAAGGATAGTGATAAAAAATTATACCTTGGAGAGTAATTTTGGTAAGTTAACCAATGGTTGCATCTGGAAATGGCTAAGCTTTTACTCAGCGAGAGGCCGGCTAAAAGTTTAGACAAAGAAAAACACTTATCTTTTGAAAAACTGACCATACGTTTTCGGAGAGGATCTCCACAAGCAGGTAGCTGGCGTAGCGAGCTTTACTTGCCTTACTGGCCAGTTAGAATTAGCTATTAAAGCTAAGAGAAACTTTAACGAGATTACCACTAAGAGTTCTTGCTCAAATGCAACGGGTGGTGAAAGCCCTATTAATAGATTTAATGGCATTGAGTAGGGAGAGCCAAGGAGGACAGGATCTTGCCTAACCGTTGTATTAGAAAAATGAAAAGGCAGAAAGAAACGCTTGATTTCTTTAACAATTCAAAAGAAGTTGATAACATTAATAAATATATATTTTTCTGACAAATATAGATCATTTAAACTTTTTAACAAATGGGGTCGCAGACCTCCTAACATTTAGAGATTGCTCCAGGCAAATAACAATTTATGAGGTTTCAAACCTTACATATGTATTAAAAGCTTTGTAAGATTTAAAGAAGACCAATAAAGTGATTAAAGTTTAAACATTCAATTGAGTACAAGGAGTGTACTTTAAGAAATTTCCAGGTAACTATTTTAGAAAAAGTTACAACTTCGAAAATAACAATAAGAAAAAACATGAACTTCTTATATTTATACAGAATTAATGTTGGTTAATTATACAAATAAGGGCAGGTCACTTACTGTGAACCCTGAAGAGAAAATCAAAAGGAAGGTTCTCGACCTCCTATGTTTTAAGTAGGAATCACGAGGCAAATGGGGCAGTTTCCATTTCGTGAGACCTAGAAATAACTCACTCAAGAGTTGAAAGAAGTGTTTTCCCTGATTATAAGGTAGAAACAATGTGAGTTTGAAGCGTGTATAAAACACGTAGTTATGCAGAAATTAAGTAATGCTAAACAAACAAGATGGAAGGGCACTTCGTTGAGTGACACCTTATAGTAAAGTTACAATTTTATTAATATGGTGTGTTAGTAGAAGGTTTAGGGAAGATCAATTGGGATTGAGGAGAAATGTTCATGGCCTTATTTAATGTAAACGGACGTTCGCGACGCGGAAGAAATACTGAAAGCACTGTTTCTCACTATAGTCTTTTGAATAGATGAAAAATTCACTGTAGTAACACGAAAGTTTATGGCAAAGAAAGTTATTGCAATGATGAAAAAGGACTGCTTGCACTAGATAGGCGAGAGTCTATTTCTTGAGAAGTTTGTGAATTACAATTAAATGCGCCATAGAACATTCCAGCGGTGGAAGAAAATTCGCTATTGTAGTAATTTAGAAGTAAGATTCTTCAATTTTGAATAGTATTTTCACAAGTGAGTGAAAAATACATGACGACAGGACTTGTAGATAAAGTACAGGATCTGGAAGGTTCCAGAACGATCTTAATAGAAGAATGGGGCCAAAGTTAATCCAGCGGAGGAACTAGCTTGGTGAATTATAGACAGCGGGTATTAGATAATATCCCACGTGGTGAGAAGATTTCTCATTTAAAGAGCTTAAGAAAAGCTACTTTCTGTTAAAGTTGACTTAGACAGACAAAAGCTCAACATAGCAAATCCCACGAAGAATGATTACCACCCCAAATAAGTAATCTCACGCTGTCTATAAAATATCGTTAAAAACATGTAGAAGTTAAACCCATGAAGATGAGGTTAAAACTTGAAGCTGTACTTATCTTGGTTGCATGTCGAAGGTGAAGTTCCCTTTGATGGATGCCTAGAGTGCCAACATGGCGTAGAGAGTAGAGAATGCCTCTTTGTTTGAGGAGACTGGCTCTAGTTGAGCCCTGAGTGAGTCGACGGCCGGCGCACAAGTGAGGTCCACTCAGCGGAGCACAGAGGGTCCAAGGAAGGGAAAAGAGTGGGGGTAGGAAACAAAAGGTATACATATCAGCATAACCAACTTAAGAAATTCAATTCTCTTGAGGAGATGGTCTTCAAAGAGTTGATAGCAGGCGATACTAGCACAGCATGGTGAGTGAAAAAGTAAACGACGTTCTCTTGCTCATGGAGATAATAGCTGGCGATGGTAGCAAAATCTGGTGGCCAGATAGATAAGTAAATCCTCTTGCACCAGGAAGAATTGAGGAGCTTCAGAGATTCGCTGCTAGATGACGCTAGGTGGGTCATGGAAGATATATATCTAGAACAGACTCTCAAAAGATATAAGCGAAGTGATCACCACAGAGAAAATAGAAGATCACTGTTGGTGTTTGACAAAGAAGAAGGAATGAACATGCAAAGAGCATTGAACTTTATATTCTCTCGTACCGTGTATTCCAAGAATACACCACCCGTCGCCAGCCTCACACCGCCGTGGTGGACACTGTCCAGTTTAACAAGCCCTGACTTATGGGCCGAACCACATGCTACACTGCCATAATCTAACCTAGATAAAATCAGTGCCTTATAAAAACGAAGGAGCACCGCGCGGTCCGCCCCCCATGATGTGCCGCTAAGAAACCGCAACATGTTGAGTTTCTTAGCACAGGCAGTTTTCAAACACCGCACGTGTGGTTCCCACGTCAATTTCTGATCGAAAAGGAGCCCAAAGAACCGGTACGCAGCAACAACAGGCAAAGCTACATTGCCCAGATAAAGCACAGGATCTGGATGGAGGGTGGGCTTTCGGCAGAAATGGAGAACCGAGGACTTAGCGGTTGAGAATTGAAAACTATGCTCCAGTGTCCAGCGTACCACTCTCCGAATAGCTTGTTGTAACTGTCGTCCAGCGACCGCCATATTGTACGCACTATAATGTAGAGCGAACTCGTCTACATATAGCGACGGTACCACTGCTGGACCAGCAGCAGCGACTATACCGTTTATGGCAATCGCAAATAATGTTACGCTAAGCACCGATCCCTGTGGGACTCCGTTTTCCTGTATATGATATTGCGAATATGTCCCCCCTATTCGGACACGGAATAGGCGAAGGGACAGAAAATTCGTAATAAAAACCGGCAAGTTACCTCGGAATTTCCATTGATGCAGGGTAGAGAGGATGCCGTAACGCCAAGTGGTGTCATAGGCCTTCTCGAGGTCAAAGAAAACAGCGACCAGGTGCTGTCTCCGGAGAAAAGCGTCCTGTATGGCGGTCTCCAGGCGTACCAGTTGGTCGTTGGTACACCGTGACGCCCTGAAACCACACTGGTATTCAGACAGGAGTCCCCGTTTCTCCAGGACCCACACCAGGCGCCGATTGACCATCCTCTCGAAGAGCTTGCACAGACCGTTAGTGAGACAAATAGGTCTGTAACTCCCTGTCAATTTGGGATCCTTATCGGGCTTCAGGATAGGTATAATGATACCTTCCTGCCATTGCGCTGGAAACACACCTTCCAACCAGATACGATTAAACACCCTGAGCTAATAACGAATGCTCTCATCGTTAAGGTGTTTAAGCATCTGGTTGTGAATATTATCCGGGCCAGGAGACGCGTCCCTGCAGAGCGCCAGCGCTCCGCGGAGTTCCCACTCCGTAAAGGGCACGTTGTACTCCTCCGAAGCGCGGGAAGCAAAACTAAGATGGAAACGTTCCGCTTCGCGCTTCAGGGCCACGAAGGCAGGGTCATAGTTATCGGAACCGGATATATCCGCAAAATACGAGGCGAGATGGTTTGCAACGCGATAAGGATCTGTAACCAAGTCATTATCAATGGAAATTCCCGGTACAGTAGAAGATGTCTCAATTCCCGAAATGCGTCGTAGTTTAGTCCACACTTGAGAGGAGGGGGTATGTGCCGTAATAGGAGACACATACCGTTCTCAGGATTGTTTCTTACTCTGGCGAATAAGAATCCGTGCCTTGGCACGAAATTTCTTAAACGCCACCAAATTGGCCATGGTTGGACGCCGACGGTAGTGCTTATGAGCTCGACGACGGTCTCTTATTGCCGCTGCAATATCCTCTGTCCGCCAAGCGACGAGGTTGCGACGAGGAGTCCCTGAAAAGGATGGAATGGACTCTTCGGCGGCAGCAAGAAGCACATCGGTGATGTGCTGTACCTCGTCATCGACGCTCCGGCAACCAATATCGACGAACACAGCTCGTTCTTGAAACGAGGGCCAATTCGCCCGCTTAAGAACCCAACGACTGGGGAACTCCACGGGCGTCTGGATCAGAAGGGTAAGAACGATCGGGAAATGGTCACTGTCACAGAGGTCGTCGTGTACATACCAACCAAATAGGGGGACCAGCGCACGGCTACACACACTCAAGTCAATGTGTGAGTACGTGCCGTGCGCTAAGCTAAAATGTGTAGCTTCCCCTCTATTTAATAGAGATAAATCCAACCCTTGAATTAAGCCCTCCACGTCCCTTCCTCTGGGGCAGGAAGATGGTGATCCCCATTGGGGGTGATGAGAGTTGAAATCACCCACGATTAGGAAAGGGCCTGGAAGTTGATCAACAGGATCAAAGACGTCATTAATATCAAGGGGCTGGTTCGGTGGAAGTTACACGTTACAAACAGTTGTCATAGCAGGCAAGGACACGCGAACTGCAATAGCTTCCAGAGGAGTGGCGAGTGGAAACTCCTCACTATAGCAGTCAGAGCGAACGAAGGTACAAACGCCCCCGGAAGCCCGGGCGGCGTCTTGTCGCTCTTTAGAGTATAGTCTGAAACCTCTCAGAACAGTCTCGTGATCAGGTCTGAGGTTTGTTTCCTGTAGGCAGACTATACTCGCTGCGTATTGGGCAATAAGCTGACGGAGTTCTGTCAAATGCCTGTCATAACTGTTACAATTCCACTGTAACAGTGCCATTGCGTGAACTTAGGGAATAACGTGGAGCAGCAAGCTACTCCAAATTTGACTCTGGAGGATCTACAGTCACGACGTCGACTATAATCTCCATGTCTTCAGGCGAGGTCATGGAGTGAATCGACTCGGTGGAAGATTTCCTGGACGCAGTTCGGCGGCGGGAGGATCTCCGTGGGGAGCGCGCAGATCTGGGGACCGAAATGTCCCCAGGCGCAGAAGCATCCGCAGGTGTTGGCGCGGATGGCTTCCCCTTTTTTGGAGAAAGGGAATGCGTAGTGCGGGGTCCCTTCTTAGCCGCCCCCGCCTCTTTAAGATATATAGACGGGTCAGGAGCCGAAGTCCTGACCCTGGTCGACGATGCCGCCTCCGCCGGCTTCGGCGCGGCTTTCGCCGACCGTTTGGGTTGGGAGGAAGACTTCGACTTCCTCCCGAGTGGGGAGTAAGTCTTCAACTTCCTTCCCTGCTGTGCGGGCGGAGCAGCCTTCGCTCGCACAGCCTTCGTGCTGGCCGAAGGTGGAGTTGAAGTCACCTTCGGTCTTTCCATTATAATCATAGGTGCTGGCTTCGGAACAGGTAACTCAGTTGCAGGTTTCACAGCTAGTACAAAAGATGAGGTCGCCGGGACCAAATTTGGTATTATGGCTCTATAATCGATCGTTGGAGAAGGTGAAATCCTGGTATGGTACTTCTTGCGGGCCTCCTGGTAGGTGAGACCATCCAGGGTTCTGATCTCCTGGATTTTCATCTCACTCAGGAAGACAGGGCAGTTCCTGTCCCGAGGAGAATGAAATCCAGGGCAATTAGTGCACTGATAAGGTGTTGTGCACTCTTCCGCTTCGTGTGGTACCTTACCGCATGTTCCGCAGATTTAGGGGCTCGAGCATCGGGATGACATGTGCCTGAACTTCTGGCACTTATAACACCTTATTGGTGGAGGGATATAAGACCGGACGTCACAACGGTAACTTGTAACCTTGACTTTCTCCGGGAGCACCGAAAGCTCAAAGGAAATAATGAAAGCACCAGTGTCCACGATTTGACCGTTGACCTTGCACGTAATGCGCCGGACATCAGTCACGTGACGGTGCTGCATATCCTCCTTGAGCTCCTCGTCAGTGTTCAGAATCAGGTCCCGGTGGAAAATAACTCTTTGGACCAGATTTAGGGACGTGTGCTTTTCCACTTTGACGGGAATGTCGCCAAAGTGGTCACATTGCAAAAGTTGTTCAACTTGCTCACCAGACCTAGTCTTGAGCAACAAGCTACCGTTCCTCATCTTTTGTACTTTCTCAAGCTCACCATAGACACCTTCTATGTGGCGAGAAAAAAAAATACTCTTTACCAGCTTGAAATCACCCCCATCTGTTCAGGTAGCTACCAGAAACTTGGGGGTGTTAGCACCCAGATTTTCACGCACAGATTGTTCCCAGGGGGTTGATCCCCGTAGGGAATCAAATGTTAAAGACTTGGGTGTAGGACCACCCTGCTTGTGTGTAGGACCACCCTGGTTGGGGATTTTTCTTTTGGAACCCATGGCCAGATCATCCTCCCCGAATGCCACCGACATCCGATCACGGGCTGTCGCAGTAGGCGCTACCCAGCCAGGGCAAGGCCCACCTAGCTTGGAAGGCATTGCCCGGGGGTCCGATGTTTTACAATGCCGTATCGGCATGTACCCCTTGGCATATACTGGATTTTACAGCTCAGACATTCGGCTGTGCGGGGACCTGCGTAGTCAGGCGGATACTATTGCACGGGTACATGGCACACCCACCTGTCGGCGCGGCCAAGACCGGAACAGGCTTTGGAGCGTAGTCGCAAGCGTAAGTGGCCCATCCCCTAACAGCACGCACATATAGAAATTTTGGTTGCCAGACCCTGAAAGCAGTAACGGAAAGAAGTGCGATATAACCTAATGAGAGTTACACCGCACGGGTGTATGTTTTTTAGAGCTGACTGTCAAACCCTCGAAAGGGGACCGTTCCAAGAAGCCCTTTTAGTCGGCTTTTACGACTGGCAGGGATTACCGTGGATGAAATCGCTTCCTCCCACCCACTGGGGGTTCAATTCACAAAACAACGCGGAGTCCTTAAAGTATAGCCAAGATCGCCCCTTTTAGTCGCCTCTTACGACAGGCAGGGAATACCGTGGGTGTATTCTAAACCCCCCACCCACAGGGGGGACAGGGAAATTACAAGGCTACTCAAACTACATCGCTGACAGTTTTCCCACTAAAACAGATCGACATGTCAGAGACAGGACCCTTACCTTGAAAAGGTGTGGAAGTATTGAAGAAGATGCACCAGAATCCGAGCATCTATATCAGGACAGGACAAAAATGAGAATCAACCAGCCAGCAGATCTGAAGAAGATGCCACAATCACAAAACCATCTACGTCAGGACAAGACATCAGAGAGAATTTGCCAGTGGAGGACCTGGGAACTACACTCATCGGAGAAGATAAGGAGACCTCTGGGGAATCGAGTACCTGGAGTAACCTTAACATAAAAGCTTCAACAAAAGAAAAACCTCAAGCAGATGAGAAAGAAGAAATGGATACTGTCACCAAGATCTACAAAGAAGAAGGAATCGTACAACTAACCAAGGGAAAAGAAGAGGAAGAAGAAGAAGAAATTGGAACTACACTCATCAGAGGAGTTAAGGAGACCTCTGGGGCATTGAGTACCTGGAGTAACCTTAACATAAAACCTCTAAGAGCAGAAGATATATAAGCAGATGAAAAAGAAGAAACAGATATTACCATCATCATTTCCCAAGAAGAAGAAGAAGAAGAAGAAGAAGAAGAAGAAGAAGAAGAAGAAGAAGAAGAAGATGTACAACCTACGGAAATCTAGGAAACTCAGCAGGGAAACGACGCTCTAAACGTAGATGATAGAAAATCCATAATAACAGTGGATATTGAAGGAGGCATCTCGATAAAGGAAAGAGAAAGGCTCTCCCAACCCGCGAACATCCATCTTGACGAAGTAGCAAGACACCAGAAGGAGGAATTGGCATTCGACTCTTCTCAACCAGAATCTGCAGAATTATGGAGAGAGATTTTATCTCGAATCAAGGGTATAACAGATATGTGATATTGGGAAAGAACTAATCGAAATCTTAGGGAACCCAGGGAATATTTCAGATGAAATAGAAGATCTAATAGGAGAACTAACGTCAAAGATCATCCAGGTTACGCCAAAAGAAGGGAAAATAACAACAAACAGAGTTAAGAGAAAGCAGTCTAAGAGATTTCATACAACTGGAAATAAAGTCCAAAGATACGCAAAAACCCAAGAGTTGTATAAGAGGAACCCTTCGCGTCTAGCACAACTCGTTCTAGATAATAATCTACCGGGGCTGATAAGTCTCAAATGAAGCTGTAGATCATCCACCTGAAGAAGAAACTATACAACTATATAGGAATCTATGGGAATCTCCGGGATCATGCACATTAGACCTCATCCCAGCTTCGGAAATTAAACCGAGGGACATACAACTAATTAAGGAAAGTGAAGTTTCAGCGAAACTCAGAAAACTCAAACCAGGAGGTGCCCCAGGCCTCGACGGGGTTATTAAGTAGGGTCTAATGAGCTACCAACACATCGTAGGAACTCTAACTGTTCTCTTCAATATCTTATACCACCGTGGGATATATCCGAGATTGTGGAAACTACATCGAACCACATTAATACCTAAACCTGGAAAGGACCTTCATGATCCAACAAACTGGAGACCAATTACTATAGCTTCTTTGTTAGCACGGATGTTCGGCGGCATAGTAGAGAATAGGCTCAGCGATACTGTCACAATCTCTGACCGTCAAAGAGGTTTCCGACCCGGAAATGGATGTTTTGTAAACGCTACCATCCTGGACGAAACGATCCGTTTGGGGAAGTAATCAGAATTAGTAGGAGTACAGCTAGACGTATCGAAAGCCTTCGATACCGTCAACCACGAAGCTATATGGAAGACACTAGAACATCAAGGAGTCCCCTTACATCTTCACCTACTGATCAAGGAAATGTACACGGGTTGCACAACTAGACTCGATAGGTTCGACGAAGAGATTAGGATAAATCGTGGAGTGAAGCAAGGAGACCCCCTCTCGCCACTACTCTTCAACATCGTTCTAGATCCGGTCATCAAGAAATCTGAAGAATCAGGAATGGGATTTGAGGTTGGAACACAGAAAATTGCAGCTATGGCATATGCGGATGATATTACACTATTCGCAAAGTATAGTTCCGAAATGCAGACTCTCGTAGACATCACAGGAGAAGCACTTAATAGCACAGGGATGAAAATCTCGGCGGCGAAATGTGGCGGTTTCCACGTTAAGACGAAGGGTGACGCCTGGATCGCTATAGATACTAAACTATCAATTAATGGGCTGTCTCTACCATCTTAAGACGTTGATCAACCCTTCAACTACTTGGGATTAACCTACACTTTAGCCAGAGTTTTTATAACAAGGAACATCTAAACATCCTAGCAGAATGCGCACAACGTGTACGTAAACTAGCGTTGAAACCACAGCTGAAAGTACAACTACTGATGCAATACATCGTTCCAATCTTCACTCATCGTTTCACCATCGACCTACCTTCTTCTGATAATTTGAGAGAAATAGATACAACGCTACGGGTAGAAGTAAAGCGCATGCTACACTTGATTAATGGAACCACGGACTGCTTAATGTTTGCCAGGAAACGGGATGGAGGCCTAGGATTCCCCTCGTTAACAACACAGATGAAGATAACAGCTCTTCGGGCAGGACGAGAAATAACATCATTATCCGATAATTTCCTCAAAGAATTGGCTAAGGCGGGAAAATGGAACGAAAAACTAAAAACCACAGCTGGACAGTTGGGACTGGGTTTTCCCGTTACATGAGATAGAGCAAAGGAAACGACAGATGAAACCGCAAACCATACATGATTGGATAGATCAACCCTCACAAGGTGTAGGAGTAAAATCTTTCAAAGATGACACTTACGGAAATCACTGGCTGCTGAAACACGATACACTACAAGTGGGTCAATTCATCGACGCCCTCAAATTGAGATCCAACACGTATGGAACAAGAGTAGCTAGAAATAGAACAACTAGATCAGGAGTCGTGAACTGCCGTAGATGTAAGGACAAACCTGAGACTTTAGGACACGTGATTGAAGAGTGCATCGCGGGAAGAAGAGCTAGGATCGAGAGATACAACTGGGTGGCAGGAAAGATAAGGGACGAGTGCCTAAGTAAAGGCTCCATAGTGGCGGTAGAACAAATTTTCACCACGAACGAAGGAGAACTACTGAAACCGGATCTGGTCATTAAACAACGAGATTCCACCTTCATAGTAGATGTCACTGTAACCTTCGAAAATGGAGATTTACTCAATCGCGCCGCAATGAACAAGGTGACGAAATATACCCGACTCCTCCCAACAGTATGTAGAGACTTTGATACGACTAGAGGAGAAGTCATCCCTATCGTCATAGGATCAAGAGGAGCACTACCGAAGAACGCCATCACGAAGCTGAAGAAAATAGGCATAAGAGATAGGAACATTTTGTTAGATTTAGCTCTGACCACTCTCAGAACTAGCATACATCTAGCTAGATGCCACTTAGATTATGGTTAATTCTGTAACTCGGAGGGGGGATGAATTGTATTACAATGTTTCTTTCCAGATTAACTTCCTTAAAATAATTAAAATGTAATGGTTTTAAAAATTTAAAAATTTGTTATATTTAAATAATGTTAAAATCTTTGAATCTTAAATTTGATTAACCTTTTCTTTTAACTTATATTTTCATTCTTTATTATTATCATCGATTCTCACTTTTTCAAAATCATTAATGTTTATTTGAATACAATTCATCCTTAATTCCATAGGATATTAGTATTTACTGTACCTTACCCACATGAAAGGGAAAATAAATTATCTGTGACTTTCTTTTCAATTGTAAATTTAAACAATATGTAAAAGTGTATTGAATATTTGTACTTTGTATTTTTGGAAATAAAGATCATTAAAAGAATATAAAGCAGGCTTATAGGAATGAGTCTCAACCGTTAGGCGGGAATAATTAATAGTAATAGCAATAGTAATAGCCTAGCTATTGCCCTCAATCCTTCCCGTATGAATGTGGTATGCTTGTGAGACAAGCCACTGGTGTGAGATAACGATGCGAGTAACTATGACTCTCTTAAGGCAGCCTAGCTATTGCTCTCAATCCTTCCCGTATGCTTGTGGTATGCTTGTGAGACAAGCCACTCGTGTGAGTTAACGATGCAAGTAACTATGACTCTCTTAAGGCAGCCTAGCTATTGCTCTCAATCCTTCCCGTATGCATGTGGTATGCTTGTGAGACAAGCCACTCGTGTGAGTTAACGATGCAAGTAACTATGACTCTCTTAAGGCAGCCTAGCTATTGCTCTCACTCCTTCCCGTATGCATGTGGTATGCTTGTGCGACAAGCCACTGGTGTGAGTTCACGATGTGAGTAACTATGACTCTCTGATCTACGATCAGCTGCGCAGTGGTTTAAACAAGTCCTAGGCAGAAGGGCTTCGTGGCGGAGGCTGTGTGCTTCGCCAACGATCAAATCCTGGACCAGCTGACCCGTCTAATGAAATCTGAGACTGGCAATGTGGGAATAGTGCTCGATATCTCTAAAGCTATCGACACTATCCCACACGCGGCAATAGGACGTGCATTAAAAAGAAAAGGGAAACCCGAGCCCCAGGTCGCGTTGGTCCAATCCGGGTATAGGGAGGCTACACTCGTATATCCCACCCGGGATGCGATATTATTATGAAACTCCAGCGAGGTGTTAAGCAGGGCGATCCTTTATCACCCCTGCTATTCAATCTGGTTCTTGAACCACTGATTGAACGGTTGGAGTCCATGCCGTGTTTCCCGTTTCCAGGAGGGCAGAACGTCTCCTGCCTAGCCTTCGCCGATGACCTAGTTATTGTGGCATCGGGCCCCCCGAAGGCGCAAAATCTTCTAGATAAGGTAGTAGAATACCTCGGCGCGCATGGCATGACATTATCGGTATCCAAGTCTATGGCTTCTAGAAGACCACGGCATGGAAAAACATGGAGTACGCATCCGCTCAGCCACCGCGGATGACAGTTTCACTTATCTGGTGGTGAATTACTCCATCTGGTCCGGTATTGACCTGGTGAAACTCCGGGTCAATCTGAAAAATGTTATTAAATGGTCGAACACCTCGCCCTAAAACCGCACCAGAAGCTCTGCCTGCTGCAGAACTACCTAGTCCCCGGATACCTTCACCCGCTGGTAATAGCCATGCCAGCAATCTCTAAACTGAAAAATGTAGACCAAGAGCTGAGGGTATCTATCAAAAGATTAATGCACCTTCCTCAGTCTATCTGTAACGGGGTGATATACTGCCGAAGGGGAGACGGGGGACTAGGTTTCCCACGGCTACAGAATCTTGTGCCCCGAGTGGCACTACAAATGGGACTCCGTTTCCAGAACACAACGGATATTGTTGTAGCAGCTCTGTCCTGATGTGCCAGTACTACTGAGAGTCTCCGTAGGCTGGCCCAATCCGTCCAACTCCCTTTCCCGTATACACAGCGAGAATTGCGACAATACAAAAATCGCTGTGTAAAGACAGAGCTGCAAACGTGGAGTGAGCTCGAGGCTCAGGGCAGGGCTGTGCCGACCCTCACCGGCGATAAGGTGGGCAACTCCTTCCTCAGGGATCCCACCTTACTAAAGCCAACTCGATTTATCACTGCCCTGCAGCTACGGACGAATACCGCAGGCAGCAAGACCAGCCTGAACCGAGCTTATCCACAGGTGGATCTGCGATGTCGCAGATGTGGGCTCAGGAAGGAGACCCTGGCACACATTATCGGTGTGTGCGCTGGCACGAAATCGGCGCGGATCCACAGGCACAATAAAATCAGGGATTTCTTTGAAAAGCAAGTAGTGAGGGAAGAGGCAGTAGAGGTATCTAAAGAACCGTCACTCACTCTGGACGACGGGAGACGTCTCCAAACCGATCTGGTCGTGAAAAACCGGGAAGGGGTCTTTGTGGTCGATGTAACAGTCCGCCACGAAGATGGGGATTATCTTCGCCGTGCACGAGTCGAGAAACAACGTAAATATGACGGCCTACTGCCTCAGCTCCAAACCACGTTTGGAGCAATTAGAGGGGCAGTGCTCCCCATTGTGGTGGGCACTAGAGGGGCCATGCCGAAAGCTACCCAGGTGGCCCTTAAGCGCCTCAGCATTAGCCAGGTCGGCCATCTGAGGACTATATCTCTCATGGCCTTGAGATCATCCTTAGAGATATACCACGGGTTCATGGACTATGACAGATTTTATACTCCCCCATGAACTCGGGCCCCTCGTCCCTGCAAGTCGACCAAGCCGCCTCTCCCTTTTAGATTGTGACTGGGCTTTGCCCTACTATTTTAACTGACAAAGGGGCTGTCATATTGTCTGTATAGATCTTCGTTGCAACATACCAACTGTTGCTAATCTGCTTCTGCTTTCATTTATAGATGACTGGAAATATTTCCTTCGTATTTTAATTAGGGAGTGGCAAGTGAGTTCACAAGGCTCTATACACCTTGTGTGCGGCGGGTGACCGTGGGAGCGGTCAGGTGGGTACCTCCGAGTAAGTTTTCCCTGGGCAATGTCCCCCGGTTTTTATTTAGGGGGATAGCTGAATCCCACTTCCCGTAAGGGACCCGTTGTCCTAATTCTCCTGAGTTAGAGGTCCTCCTCCCACCTTGGCTAGTGGAGGCCGGCCGCTAAGGGCTGTGGTTCTCGTTCTCCCATCCAGACGGGTTAGCGAAATGAGAATAAGCAGCCCGTCTCCGCCAGTTCTCTCGATAGGGTACCTCGTCTTTGTGCTTGTGAGACAAGCCCCTGGTGTGAGTTAACGATGCGAGTAACTATGACTTTCAGAAGGCAGCCTAGCTACTACCCTCACTTCTTCCCGTATTCATGTGGTATGCTTGTGAGACAAGCCACTGGTGTGAGTTAACGATGCGAGTAACTATGACTCTCGTAAGGCAGCCTAACTACTACCCTCACTCCTTCCCGTATTCATGTGGTATGCTTGTGAGACAAGCCACTGGTGTGAGATAACGATGCGAGTAACAATGACTCTCTTAAGGCAGCCTAGCTATTACCCTCTCTCCTTCCCGTATGCATGTAAAACAGGTATACGGTGGGAGTAACTATGACTCTCGTAATTGGCTGGTAAGCTATAACACTGGCACGTGGCAGCCTAGCTATTGCTCTCACCCCCTTCCTGTGTGTATGTGGTATGCTTGCGAGACAGGCCACTGGTGTGAGCAGCGATGTGTGTAACTTTGAATCTCTCATACTGGTAAGCTATGACACAGGTTTGTGGCGACCTAGCTGTTGCTCTCACTCCCCAGTATGTATGTGACCTCTGGCGCAGGGTAAGACCTCCTAGAGCACGCGCACACTGGGGACATTTTGTCGCGGGACAGTTTTGTCGCTGTCTACCGCAGTGTGCGGCAGCTCAGGGACAACACTGTTTTGTCGCAGTACCTGCGCACACTGGGGACATTTTGTCGCGGGACAGTTTTGTCCCTGCCTACTGCTGCCTGCGCGCGACAGCTCAGGGACAAGACTGTTTTATTGTAGTACCTGCGCACACCGTAAACAACTACAGTGCTTGTTTGGATTATCTTGTGTAGCACTCTCACTTCACACGTTTTATTTGAGAAGATGGATTTAGTGGAAACTTTGTGCGCTTGTTATTCGGCAACGAAGGAAGAAGGAAATAAGGAGACAGTACTGGGTCCATCCAATTTACAGTTCAAGATTACTAAAAGGAACGTTTTATATTTTATACAAAGACCTTCGTAAGCACTCATCAAAATTTTGGTCATACTTTCGTATGAGTGTGCAAACATTTGATGAGTTATTAACAACAATTGGACCCCAAGAATGTTATCAAAACACAAACCTTCGCTTATCCATACCTCCTGAAGAGAGAATAGCAGTAACCATTAGGTAAGTATAAACTAAAGACTATTGTTTGATTTAAGATTATATTACCATTACAGGTACGAAGTACAAACAATATAATTACGTCGAGACAAAAAAAAAAATTATGTCTTGAAAATTACCCCTATTGACAAAGTTTGAGATACCGTAATAAAATACCATAAGTCAGTAAATATTGTTATTATTCTAAAGAACTGATTTCGGTCACATTATGTATGACCTTCATCAGCAATGTATAATGAGTATTTTACAAAAGGAAACAAGTATAAAGTTTCAAGTCAAAGGAATTACCAAGTATGAAGTATGAATTACACATTACAAGGACAGTAATTCGGGTTCAGAATCACCAATGAAAGTGCTTATGTACGATTCGATTGTTTCATCACTTTCATAAGTCAGTTCGGTACCAGGTCGTTTCGTAAGCGATTGTCTGTGGATTTCAGTCCACGTAAAATCTTCCTTGGATGTGGATCCCGCCAAACATTGAGCTCTAGCTTCAGATGGTCCCGCGTGACTCCGAGACGTAGATGGCCCCTCAAAATATGGAGCCACTGACGATGGTCTAGGTATATTGTTTCTTTCAGACCTGTTGGATGTGAAAGCGGGGGATTGATAGACGTCTGGCCATTTCAACGATTTAAGGACGTTCATTATCTGAATTTTCGCTTCCATCTTCTGAAAATCAGGTAGTGATTTTAAAGTAGGAACTAGAGATAATGCAAAATTGACATCCTCGTCCATATGGTCATTTCTTTTGTTTTCTAATATCTCCAAGAGGGATTGTTCAAAGCTTTATTTTTTCGGGAAGCGTTGGTTCGCCTGGGAGGTCTTGCTGGTCAATGAGATTCGTTGCGTTCCTCTTCTTCCAAGCCTGTTGTTCCCTGGTCATCCAGATTGCTACTTGTGTCCCTGTTCTCCATAGAAGGAAGGAGGAACAGCAACTTCTGGAAGTATATGTAGTTTCTTCGCTTTTTGGCTCCATCTCCCGACTTTCCTTGCTTTTGCAACCTCAGCTCCCTTGCAAAGCAGCTTCTGAGACTATGCCATTTCTTTTGAACTTCCATACCTGAAACAGAAAACAAAACTCCAAATAATTGTCAAGACATCATTAACAATGCAGATTATTACATTAAGTCTATTCCATCAGAGAGAAAACCACCACTCTTTCGTTAGTTTGTGTATGCTTGGGTTTATTGTTGCACATTATAGACCATTACTTGCACTGTACTGTACTTATCATGGAAGATATAAAAAAGGTTTCAATTTCTTTACAGGTATTTATCTACAGGAATAAGCTTCAATGCTTTGTCATTGGAGTACTTGATTGCTCCGTCCACCCTTCGAAAGATTGTGAAAATTGCTGTTCAAAAATTTGGGAAGGACTGCAACCAGTCTTCATGCCACCGAAACTGGAAGAAGATTGGATCAAAATCAGAGATAAATTCTTTGAGCATACTAACTTTCCAAACGTCATTGGGGCCATCGATGGTAAACATGTCAGGGTAGTTAAACCGGACAATTCCGGTTCAAGATACTGGAATTACAAGAAATATTTCTCTGTAGTGCTAATGGTGTGGGTGGATGCGGAATACAATTTTGTGTTCATAGATGTCGGGTCACTAGGGGCTATGAATGACTCTGCTATTTTCAAAGAGTCCAAAATGGGACAAATGTTGGAAAACAACACATTGAACATTCCGGAAGGAAGGCGTCTTCCAGGTGATGAAAATGGTAGAGAAATGCCGTTTTTCGTGGTGGCTGACGAAGCTTTTGGTTTATCAAAGAGTATATTACGCCCGTATGCAAAAAAGAATTTATCAGTTTCTAAAAGAATATTCAACTAGAGACACACACGAGCACGCTGAGTGGTGGAATGCACGTTCGGCATACTGGCCAACAAGTGGCGAATACTACACAGGCCTATTGATGTTAATGAATTCTTTTGTGATAAGATATTGAAGAGCTGCTGTATTTTACACAATTTCATACGCGCAAAAGATGGCATACGTTTTGACGACACTGTTTATGCTTCTCCGCTGGACGATGTTTCCTTCGACCCATCTCAAAACAGAGGCACTGACGTGCGGCAGTATCTATCTAGCTATTTTACTAGCCCAGAAGGATCTCTACCATGGCAGTACAATAAAATGTACAAGTGATCTTCGTGCATCAATACACCAAAATAAATGGAAAATGTATAAACTCCCGATGAACGTGTCTATTTTAAAAGCCGTGGAGCACAATAAAATTGATGAAATTAACTTACCTGCTTTGGTTTTAAGGTTCCCTTCCAAGTCCTTCCAGTTGGAGACAACTGCTGAACACACTTCCTCCCCGAGTTGTTGTTTAATATTTGTGTTAGCGTATTCTGTCAGGGTCTTATCATAGATTGCAGGCCGCTTCTCCACCTCTTCTATTAACGTTTCCACATTTTCATCCATTATGACGAGGGAAATTGAAAATGAAAAGTGCACCAGAACAGCTGTTTTTCTGGAGTCACTATGGTATCTACTGTGCACCGTATGCATAGAAAGGGCATATGTACCCTGATCATGGCCTTCTCAATAGATCTACCCTACCTGAAATACATATTGCACATTCAGATCTGTAGTTTAGAAAGCCGTGCACGAAAACTAACAAAAATCTAAACGAAATAGTACCTTTATTTTGATTGGCAGTTGGTTAAAGCAAGGGTGAATCTATTAAGGAGGCCATGGATTGGGTCCAGGTTCGTACATGTCCTGACTCTGCATTTTAGTCCAGTAGCTTTGGCGTTGACAACTTAAACAATTAATAGGATCGTGTAACTACTTCAAAACGTTAGTATAATTCACAGTGGGATCATACATATATTCATAAATTATGCCTATTTTGGACATCCGCTATTTTAGTTGACTGGAAATTCTACGTAGCCCTTTATTTAGACCAGATAGTTTTGTTACAAGCCACCACACCAATTAAAATAAAGAAATACGAGGTATTGTCTGTAAATGTAAAAGTGGAAGTCGTTGTCATCGTCGTCTTAACCAGAGGGAGTTTATGTTTAAGGCCGCCAGTAGACCTACGTCTGAGTTGGGTTGAATATTTACACGAATCTCTGCTGCTCTCGCTTTCTATAGTATGTAAACATCCATTCACTGTTGAAGTCACAAGCCTATCCCCATTTTTAAATTCGACAAGAATCGTCTTATTGCATACCCTCTCGCAGTCGGCAACAAAATGTGCCAATATCAATACTCAGAGAGTGAATTCGGGTAATGCTGACAATTCCCCGTCATCAAGTTTAACTACCGTACGCAATGTTCCCCAAACCTCGGATATAGAGTTCCAAAACGGTTAGAATTAAATAAGGTACGAAGTGACGAGGATCGTACAATGTGCGTACGATCTTACTGATAGATTGTACATCGTACTAAGAACGAAATTATCCTGCTTGTACGATCGAGTAGCTTATAAAGATAATACTGGAAACTCTGTCGTGAAAGCATACGCTAGCCGGAAGGCAGCGATTACCGTGCCATCTCTTGGTTCAAGTTTCAAACTACCCTACCCTCGTCATTCGCATACGCACACACCAACCATTCAAAATTGCATTGTACGAGGTCAGGGGTGCTCAACTTAATTATCAGAATAGAATAGAATAGAAACAATGACGGCAAGAAGTTATGCTTCTTTGCATACTGGGTACAGGTGGGAATATGATGATGATGATGATGATGATAATTGTTGTTTTAAGGGGCCTAACATCTAGGTTATCGGCCCCTGATGGTTTGGGTGATGGTGAAGATGAAAATGAAAAGCGAACTTAAAACTAAAACTAACTACTAACCTACATACTAGAAGAAGAAATGGAAAACTAAAGGAGAATAAGGCAAATAAAAGGACAGACGGAAAAGAAATGCCCTCGGAGAAGGCGGATTGAGGGACTTGGAAGGAAGGAGAGCCATGAAAGGCATATAGGAAAGTGAAAGAGGAGAGGGTCCGCCCCAAAGGTAAGGGACAAAAGGGGAAAACGGACCCAGCTCAGGAATCCCTCGGGGTCGCCAACTCCCGAACTCACCAGCCGTGAGCCCCTGAGGGTGTAGCATTATCTAGGGTGCACCAGAAGTGGTGGGGCTACATACACCCTGCCTCCTTAAGGGCCTAGGGCACAAGGCAGGAGGTAAAAGGAAGAGAAAAAGAAGGCTGACCCCTCGCAGAAGGAGGGTATCAGAAAAGATGAGACAAGGGCCAATTAAGGCGGGAAAGGAAGAGACTCCCTAGGCCTCGGATACCCTAATACCGTCGGGGTCAGAAGAGAACAAGAGTTGACCAAGTGAGGTCGACAGGAAAGAAGACAGAGAGGAGCCCGGCACAAGTAAGTGGAAGCAATGCCGGACTCAGCTGGGGCCCCGTGGTCGCCAACCCACGCCCACAAGATGTGAGCCCCTGGGGGGACAGGTGGGAATAATGAATGTGGGCGGTAGCATATAAAGAAAATGTCATTTGTATTTTTCTCAACGTACCGTTCATATCCTGGTTATTGACACTGGTTTTGGATTATTTCGCATAACAGGACTGTATTATAGACATGGATTTGTTTCTTGGTTGAAGGGCAGATGACCTCGCTATTCTGCCCCTTAAATCAATTCAAAATTAAACTTCTTTCTTTGAACTCTGTAGCCTCCGTGGCTTAGGCGGCAGCACGCTGGCCTCTCACCACTGGATCCGTGGTTCAAATCCCGGTCACTCCATATGAGATCTGTGCTGGACAAAACGGAGGCAGACAGGTTTTTCTCCGGGTACTCCGGTTTTCCCTGTCACAATTTCATTCCAGCAACACTCTCCACTATCATTTCATTTCATCTGTCATTCATTTAATCATTGCCCCAGGGGAGTGCGTCAGGCCTCGGCAGCCGGCACAGTTCATATCCTCGCCGCTAGATGGGGGCTTCATTCATTCCATTCCTGACCCGGTCGGAGACTGGAAGCAGGCTGTGGATTTTCTTTGAACTCTAATATCTTTGATTATTATACTTGCTATAACACAGATGATTCTTAGGCTATATATTCCCTTTCATTTACACTATTGTTTGAATTTAACCATGGATACAGTATTTCATTGTCACATAATCAGAAAACCTCTCAAGAAATAACTGCTTTTATAAAAGCTACTCAAATCTAAAGCATTCAGAGTAATAGTGCATTACATAGTAACAGTTTATTAGATCAAAAAGGGATTTGCTGAGCAGTTTGTAGACATTCCACATTTTTAGATCTTTCAACAAATTAATAGTCTAGTAGACAAACATTGTTTCGTATGTTGTAGTCACAGTATAGGCTAACTTTTTACCATCATCACAACAGAGTACTCGTAGGTCATTTCCTCATATTAGTTTACAATTCTACAGTAGCTTAGGGCTTATATTGATTAAGTGTATCACAGCATCAGTAGCTACACCTTCATGGAATTGGTTCGGGAAGGGGGGGGGGGGGGGACTGGTTTGTTGATAGGATAGTCATTTCTAAGTTTTACAACATTAAAATAAATAGTTATTTTTTATCTGACAGTTATTTGGGAGGGCAGTGATTGTATGTGGGTGTCACTGTAGGTAGTTAAGTGTCCTCCATCGTAGTGCTCATGTTTTTTTTGTTTTATTTATAATTTGAAATTCTTTACTGTAGTTTTATTTATTTATTGTCAAGTGTGTATTGTTTGTCTGACAAAGAATACATATATAGCCTACATGTCTCACTCTGTTGTGTAGAGACTCCATGGATAACGAGAGGTATGCGACACTTTTGTCCCCAGTGTGCGCACTTGAATGCGATAACACAGGAGACCGACAGTCCCGCAACAAATATGGCGCCAGCTGTTGCGACAGCCCGGACACATTTTTGTCTCGTCCGTGTTGTGTCCCCAGTGTGCGCATCCCAATACAGTGTAATAGCCCTTCACCTTGCGACAAAACAGTCCCGCGACAAAGTGTCCCCAGTGTGCGCGTGCTCTATTAGTCATGTATGTTATAGGCCTCTGGCGCGTGACGTAAAGTCCTCGCAAGCCTCGTGTGTATGAAGGCCTCTGGCGTGGGTTGCAACCCGTAAGCCTTGTATGTGATCCCGTGGGTTGCAACCCGTAAGCCTTGTATGTGATCCCCCAGTATTGAGAGCAACCATACCAGGTCAGAGTCTTGGATCTCCGTAAGCTGTATCGCTTGAGGTGTCGGGCATGTAAGTCCTAGTATCCGAGATGAAGCCTTGACCCTTTGTCGCTCATCGCTTGAGGTGTCGGGCATGTAAGTCCTAGTATCCGAGATGAAGCTTAACTCTATCGCTCATCGTTTGAGGTGTCGGGCATGTAAGTCCTAGTATCCGAGACGCAGCTTAAAGCCACCTGGAGTATCTCGACGTTCTCCCCATGTGTGCCTGATGAATGACTGAAGGCCTCTGGCGTGGGTTTTCCCCCGCAAGCCTGAATGTGTCCTCTATTTATGAGAGCAATCATCACCTGCTTAGAGTCATGGCTCTCCGAAAACTGAATCGTTTGAGGTGTCGGGCATGTAAGACCTAGTATCCGAGATGAAGCTCAACTCTGTCGCTCATCGTTTGAGGTGTCGGGCATGTAAGTCCTAGTATCCGAGAGACAGTTTTAGCCACCCGGTGTATCTCCCAGTTCACCCCCATGAGTGCTTCTTCACCACTCATGGCCAAAGGGTTGGTGGTCAGGGCTGGCGAGGACTCTCCATCTGCCCAAGCCGGCTGCTGGAAAACCTTCCCAAGTCCCTATCTGTGGGTCCGGTCCTTGAGCAAGACCACCCGGGCGTGGATAAAATCCCATTCTCTGCTCGGGATGAACCAAACAGGGGGGTATCACCCACTTGTGGGGAAGTGCTCCTTGTGGGCTAATCACCCCCTGGAGTAGATCTCGATTTCTGGTCCTAGTGGAATGGCCTCGGGTTCCGGCGCGTCAGGTCCCGCGCGTCGGTCACTAAGTCAGGGGACCACTGACGACAACATAGCTCAGGAACCTGTCACGATCTCTGTTCCCTTCCAGATAACTGCCTGCCCCGTATGTCTCCGCGGGGGGAAGGGAACCTACACGGGTCTAAGCATAAATGACTTATTGGCACACCTAAAATCTAAATATGTTTCCACTGAAATTAGATTCCAATATACATCTTGCCTGAAGGTGTACTTGGGGAAACATGCTGCTTTGACCCACGTGCCCAAGTGTCCGGGTCCCGCCCAACCCGTGGCACTCCCATTTAAATGCTCGCAGTGCGAGAAGGGCTACAAAACGAAAAGTGGTCTTTCCCAGCATGAACGCCATGCGCACCCTGCCCTTCGGAACGCTAATCGAAAGGCTGCCTCCACCAGTACAGCGCCCCCACCTGCCGCAGTGCCGGGGCGCGGAGGTCTGTTCTCACAAGAAGAACTGACCAGAATGTATCAACTTGAGAGGCAGTTCGAAGGGCAAAGGTTCATTAACAAACTTATATCTGAACAGCAGGGGTCGAAGACCATGAAACTAATTGGCGATAAGCGCCGGCAGCCCGCGTATATCAGGGCTAGAGATGATTTCCTCGCTAGGATGCAGGCCATCTCACCCAGAGCTCGAAGGAGTACGCCCCGGCGAGTTAGTTTGCCTCGCACCCCGTTGGGCGTACAACCGATCGCCAATCCGGAGAGGGAAGTGATACAGCCCCCTCCGGAAACCCCCTCGGGGGACTTAATAAGGCATCCCAGTCCTCCTGTGGAGGCTGGGGATATACATGTCACAGTTGGCGAGTCGCAGGACTCTATAGGGACGGCTGATGATTGAGGGGAAAGATACGGGGAGAATCCCCAAACAGCTACTCTGGACCTCAGTGAGCCAATCGCTGAAGTAGGCAGGCCCTATACACCTCCTACGATTGATCCAGATGAAGAACTCCGGATACCTGAAGAGGAAGGCCCCTGCCCCCGATTAGAAGAGGATGCATGGCGGGCACGTCTTCTAGACCAGGTCAAGAAAGGGGACTACTTTTCTGGTTCGGGACCATCGGGGCCCCGGAGGCGTCACGTCTACTAAAAGACGCGGCCCGTGGTGCCACCATCTCCCTCGCAGTGGTGGACACGGTGTATAGCGCGGTCCTCGACTTTCTGTTAGCCAACCTGAAGTCGAATGACGACCCCGGCCATGACTCAGCAACTTCCCCTAGTGCCGTGCAAAGCGGCAAGGGGAAGAAGAAGAAGCCCACCAGTAGGAAGGTGCGTGACAATAAATACAAGTTTGCACGCACCCATAACCTCTTCAAGAAGGACCCCGGCCTTCTTGCAAAGCACGTCCGCTTGGGCACGGATTTCACCCAGCCCCGTGCCCATGATGACGATGATGATGATGATGATAATTGTTGTTTTAAGGGGCCTAACATCTAGGTTATCGGCCCCTGATGGTTTGGGTGATCGTTAAGATGAAAAAAAAAAAGAAGCGAACTTAAAACTAAAACTAACTACCAACCTACATACTAGAAGAAGAAATGGAAAACTAAAGAAGAATAAGGCAAATAAAGGACAGGAGGAAAAGAAATGCCCTCAATCCTCGAAGAATGCGGATTGAGGGACTTGGAAGGAAGGAGAGCCATGAAAGCAGATAGGAAAGTGAAAGATGAGAGGGTCCGCCCCGAAGGTAAGGGACAAAAGGGGAAAACTGACCCAGCTCAGGAATCCCTCGGGGTCGCCAACTCCCGAACTCACCAGCCGTGAGCCCCTGAGGGAGTAGCATTATCGAGGGTGCACCAAAAGTGGTGGGGCTACATACACCCGGCCTCCTTGAGGGCCTTGAGCAGAAGGCAAGAGATAACAGGAAAAGAAAAAGAAGGCTGACCCCTCGCAGAAGGAGGGAATCAGAAAAGATGTGACAAGGGCCAATTAAGGCTGGAAAGGAAGAGACTCCTGGTGCATTCTTGGAATACACGGTACCTGAGATTATAATTTTCAATGCTTTTGCATGTTCTTTCCTTCCTCTTTGTCAAACACCAACAGTGATCTTTTGTTTTCTCCTTGATGGGCAAATCTCTTATGTCTTCATAAGTCTGTTTCAGATATATAACTTCTGTGACCCACCTAGCGTCATCTCGCAGCGAATCTCTGAAGCTCCTCAATTCTTCCTGGTGCTAGAGGACTTACTTATCCATTTGGCCACCAGATCCTGTTACCATCGCCAGCTATTTTCTCCTTGAGCAAGAGGACTACGTCTACCTCTTTACTCACCATGCTGCGCTAGTATCATCTGTTATCAACTCTTTGAAGACCAGCTCAGCAAGAGAAGATTATTTTTTTGTTATAATATTGGCAATGCTTATATGTTCTCCTTTTGTCTCCTCCCCCCACTCTTTTCCCCTTCCTTGGTCCCTCCGTGCTCCGTTGAGCAGGTCTCACTTCTCAGTCGGCAGTTGACTCGATCAGTTAAAGCTCCTCTCGAGCTAGCCTCAAACCAAGAGGCACACACTCTTCTACGCCATGCTGGCTAGGTAGTCATCAAAGGAAACTTCGACTTCAACATGAAATCAAGATAAGTACCATCTTAAAGTCTTAACCTCATCTTCATCATTTTATCTACATGCTTTTATAGATTATTTTATAGACAGCGTGAGATTACTTGTGGGGCGGTAATCATTCTTCGTGGGATTTGCCATGTTGAGCCTTTGTTTGTATAAGCCAACCTTACTAAAAAAGAGCTTTTCTTAGGCTATTCAAATGAGAAATCCTCTCACTACGTGGGATATTATCTAATACCCGCTGTCTATAAATCTTAAAGTTAGTTCCTCCGTTGGATTTTCTCAACCCCATTTTTTCTACTAAGGTCGTTCTGGAACCTTCTAGATTCTGTATTTCATCTACAAGTCCTGCCGTTTTGAAATCTTCACTCATTTGTGAGAATGCTATTTAAAATTGAAGAATTTCGTTTCTGAATTAAAAGCTTAATAGCTAACTTTCTTCCACCGCTGGAACCGCTGGAATGTTCTATGGCGCATTTAACTGTAATCCACCATTTTCTCAAGCAATAGACTTTCGTTCATTTAGTGCAACCAGTCATTTTGTTCAAATTGAAATAACTTTCTCTGCCAAAAACTTTCGTGTTTCTATAGTGAACTTTTCATAAGTTTCAACGAACTATAGTGAAAATCAGTGCTTGTTCAACTTTCTACCGCGTCGCGATCGTCCGTTTATATTTGAATACGGCCATGAACATTGATCCTATATCCCAATGATCTTTCCTCAACCTTCTACTAACCACCCATATTAATAAAATTGTAACTTTACTATAAGGTGTCACTCACGAAGTGCCCTTCCAACTTTTCTAGTTTAACATTAATTAAATTCTGCATAATTGCTTGTTTGATACAAGTTTCAAATTCACATTGTTCCTTTCCTATAATCAGGGAAAACAATTCTTTAAACTCTTGAGTGAGTCATGTTCAGGTTTCACGAAATGGAAACTGTCCCATTTGGCCAGTGATTTCTGCTCAAACTTGGGAAGTCTAGAACCTTCCTTTTGATTACTTACTTAGGTTTCACAGTAAGTGACCTGCCCTCCTTTGTATAATTCTCATAAAGTAATCCTGTTTAAATATAAGAAGTTGTAGGAACTTCTATTTTATGCTTTATGTTTTCCTTATAGTTAGCTTTAAAGTTGTTATTCTCTCTAGAATATTCTTTCAGAAATTTCTTATAGTACACTCCTTGTACTCTTGTAAATGTTTAAACTTTAATCATTTCATTTGGTCCTTTTTCAAATCTTAAAAAGAGTTTAATACCAGGTTTAAAACCTTAAGAATTGTCAATTGCCTGGAGCAAACGTTTAATGTTGAGAGGTCTGCGACCCCATTTGTTAAAAAGTTCAAATGAACTATGTTTGTCAAAATTATATTACACGCTTGTTAATTTCCTCAAACTTCCTTGAATTGTTAAATAAATTAAATATTTGTTTTTGGATTCATCATTTCTCTGATACTACAGTTAGGCAAGATCCTGGCTTTCCTGGCTCTTCCTAGGTTTATGCCCTCGTTCATACTCAATAAAGCTTTTACTATTTGCCTGGCCAGACCATCACCCTTCCCCATAGTACTTTTATACATGCTTGAGAGGAAATATACTAAAGCCTCTCTCTTGCAAATCGCCCAAGTCCTAGCTGCGGTCCCCGTCAGCTTCGACCAAGCTCGTAACTACTTTAGTTATCAGAGAGTTAATTTTCAGTGGCAACTGCCTCTAAATGTATTGAAAGTCAAATTCATAACTTTTGTGGGACTCTCCTCCTATTTGTCTATCCTTTTTCTCCAATCCAAAACCTACTTCCTTTTCTTAATCATCTTCCCTTGGTGGGTGGGTTATTCCTCAGCTAATAAACTACCCAAAATTTGGTACCAGAAACCCGGGAGAGTCCATTTGCTATGTCCATTGTTTGTCAAGTGTCATTTGACAATACTTTGCAAATTATTAATATCTGCTTTGGATTTTTCAGCTATAACCACATCGTGCAAAGCCTGTGAGCGGGAAAGAGGCCGCTCCTGTCTCCTTTGGTGTGTCCCGTTCTTTCTACCCATTTGCTGCTGCAAGCTTGACAGCATCTCCAAGGTTCTACAGTTTCGTGAGTTGTATTTCAATTTATTCTCTTTGTCATGGCTCCTACTGAGAAAGATGAAACTCTCATTGCTAGACGTTCTTCCTATAAAGGGCAACTCACTAGATTCAGAAATTTCATCAACAAATTAAATCCCGCCGAGTGTGATTTAGATATCTTGACACAACGCCTTAAGTTGTATGAACGGTCATATGATTATTATGATCAAATTCAAACCGAGATTGAATCCGCTTGCCCAGAACTTCAATCGGATCGGGACGAGGTCGAACCCTTGTACTTTGAAGGGATTGCAAAGGCCCACCAACTGATCCGCAATATCTCAGAACCGGACACTAAGGTCATCAATCCGGCCCAGTTCGCACCCGCTTCAGTTCACGAGAACAAACCGAAACCGTTACTTCCTAAGATAAGCCTACCGCATTTCTCAGGCAAGGAAGGTGAATGGTATTCTTTTTACGAACTTTACTGCTCCCTAATTCATGAAAATACCGAGATCCCAGACATTCATAAGTTCTACTTCCTCCGTACCTCTTTGGAATGTGAGGCCTTAGCCTTAGTGGAGTCACTGCCTTTAAGCGCAGACAACTACCACATCGCCTTTAATCTCCTTAAAGACAGATATGGCAATTTACGTTTGAGTGTAGCTCGCCACATACGCTGTCTCTTCAGCCTGCCAGCCGTCAAACCTAATGACGTCACCTCTTTAAGAAACCTCTTAGACTCTATACAGTTGAATGTCAGAGCATTATACCAACTTAAGCAGCCTGTCCAAACATGGGACACCATACTCATTCATCTGGCTACATCAAGATTCGATTTTTCAACTTTAAAGGCTTGGGAAATTGAACTCGCTCGCAAGGAAGAATTTTCCTTCGAACACTTAATCTCGTTTCTTAACAGCCGATGCCAAGTTCTTACAGCACTCGCATTTCAGTGCGAAAAGGTCGAAACGAATCATCAGTCTCACATTTTTGAGAAAAACCTTGCTTTTTCAAAGGGTCATCAGCCCCCATCTGTCGAGAACAAGCAAACCCGTTCTTCGTTCAATCATGCAAGAGAACATATCAAGCCGCTCAACAAATCGTTAAAATGCACGCTCTGTAAAATGCTTCACACATTGTATTCGTGCAAATCCTTTAAAGAATTGTCTGTCGAAGATCGAAGGAAGTTTGTCTTGAATAGCAAACATTGTTTCAACTGCTTATCACCTAAGCATTCTTCTTCGAACTGTACGTCATCAAATCTCTGTTTTCATTGCAAAAAACCGCATCATTCTTTATTGCACGTTCACGATAAATCGAGGTCATCAGTACCTACCTCTTCAAGCTCCATGCAGAGCAGCTCCGAACAAACTAATGCTACTTCCTGCATTTCTAACGCCGAAACTTCTTACAGTGCGCAAACCCTTTTGACCACTGTACAATTCGAAATCCAAGATAAATTTGGAAATTGGTTTCGAACCCGTGGTCTTCTTGATTCCGCTTCAACTCATAATTTTGTTTCGCAATCGTTGATTAAAAAACTAGGTCTTTCGTCATCGCCTACTTCTATCAATGTGACCGGCATTGACAATTTGAAAACTCAAGTCTTGCAGTCTTCAAAATTGAAAATCAGAGACGTTTGCCAAAGAAACACCAATCTTAATATAAACTGTCTCATTCTTACCAGTATTGGCAAGGACACTCCAAGTCACTCTATTAATACTTCCGATTTAAACATTCCCTCGCACTTAAGGTTAGCTGATCCTCAGTTTAATGCTCAAGGTCCCATTGATGTACTTTTCAGTGCCAATGTTTTTTGGAAGTGCCTTCGCAAACAAACACGCAAGTTATCTTCAACCGTGGTCGCCAGAGACACCGATTTTGGTTGGGTTATTACTGGTGAAATTCAACATCCCAGTGTTCAAACCAAAGCGCAATGTCATTTCGTTACAGCTGACATAAATCCCATTTCTGAAAAAGAGAACGCTCATGTTTCAGATCTCAATATTTTTGAAAAACTCTTGCCGAAACGATGTCTCATCGTGAACAACTACGCTACCTCTGTAAGTTGTTTAAATGGTTTTTCCTTCTTCCCGTACAAAATGGCAATTAAAGTTCGCCTTGCTTTGTGTCACTTCGTTTACCTTCTCATGTCATTTTTTATAGCAGGTAATTGCTTAAACTCTTTCTCGAAAACTATCTTCCCCTTGTGTAAAACCATGGTTGTCAGTCACCATCACTTCGCTGTAAGCTATGTTTCACTTCTTTCGCTATTTAGAAGGACGGCCACGGTCGGCTCCTCCCTCCTTCCTCACAATTGGAAGTCGCTCATGAAACCGCTTGAAAATCTGAATTCTATAGCATCTAGAATAACTATTCTTATGCATAAACTTCTTCTCAATGTCCCAGCTTGTCTTCTTTGCTCGGAAGAATTAAGCTTTTTCCTGTCGAAAATTGTCGGATTCCGTGATCCTCTCAATTATGCGAAATTGATTTCTTACTTTATTTCATATAGCTTTAAATTGTTTGTTCACGTCCAAGTTACGATTGACTGCATGTCGTCCAACCCGAATATCTGCTTTAAGTCACAGCTGATTCAACAAGTGTTGTTGGTTTATTCCGAACTGCTTGTTTTTCAAACTTGTTTGTATACAAGCCTGGATAACGCCAAGTTGTTGTTTATTTCCTGTACGATTGCCAAAGGTCAAAGCAAGTTTCTCTTATCTCAACTTTGGCTGATTGCCAACCATTGTCTGGCGAGTCGCTACCGCACGCTCGGAAGCCGCTCACCTATTTCCCAAAATAAACTTGTTCTAGTCAAGGACTCTTTCAGATATTTATATTCGTTATCTCGCTGTACTCTGTGGGTCAAGGCCGCGCTTGCCTGTGTCTTCCACTTACTCATGCTCGTATTCTATAACTGCTTCGATCCTTGTTTCAAAACTTCGTTGCGTATTTCTCACGCGTTCATGTATTTCACTTTGCTTACATATTTTGCAATCATATTGTTCATTGATGAACAAACTTGTTTTTTTCTCGTCCTTACATACGATGTGTTTTTGCATTCATACTTGTTATGTCACGTTTCTCGCTGACTTAAGTATTTTTCTGATCAACCCCTTTGATACTCATTATAACTTGAGGTCATTGTTTATGGCTACTAGTTTGTTACCTATGGCGTTCTTGCTTTCTACTCGCGTAGTTTCTTTGTTTACTTGGTATATTCTTATCCTGAATAGATGTACTTGTTTCTATACGCTTTGTTTAAACTTGTCAATTCTCCTTTCGCATCGTATCGTAATCTTTACTAGTGCTTTATTTCTCTCAGCTTCCAGCTATTTTGTGATTGAAGTTGTTGATTCTCGTCTTTTAACTCCGCTTTCTAATGACCCTGATGACCTCCTTCCACTCACACTTGGTCACTGTCTTACACGCACTTCTCTCCCTGCCCATCCTCCCCTTCCTAATTCTTTCAGGGATTCTAATTTACCTATCGCTTGGCGTAAACTTGAAGCCCTCCGCAATTCCTTTTGGAAGAGGTGGAACTTGGAATATTTAACTTCCTTGCAACGGAGGCAGAAGTGGTTTCTTTCCAGTCCCGACATTAAAGTGGGGGACTTGGTCTTAGTTAGGGATGTTTCACCCCCCCTAGTCTGGCCTTTTGGAAGAGTGACAGAGTGTTACCCTGGAAGAGATTGGAGAGTCAGGGTAGTCAGAGTCTTGACCACTAATGGTCAGATCACAAGACTACTTCTCCGCAATTGCTTATTACCTTTAAATGTTTACTTGTTTTTCTTGTTCCCTGTTGGTGTTTTCCCCTCCCAGTATGGTGCATTCTTGGAATACACGGTACCTGAGATTATAATTTTCAATGCTTTTGCATGTTCTTTCCTTCCTCTTTGTCAAACACCAACAGTGATCTTTTGTTTTCTCCTTGATGGGCAAATCTCTTATGTCTTCATAAGTCTGTTTCAGATATATAACTTCTGTGACCCACCTAGCGTCATCTTGCAGCGAATCTCTGAAGCTCCTCAATTCTTCCTGGTGCTAGAGGACTTACTTATCCGTTTGGCCACCAGATCCTGTTACCATCGCCAGCTATTTTCTCCTTGAGCAAGAGGACTACGTCTACCTCTTTACTCACCATGCTGCGCTAGTATCATCTGTTATCAACTCTTTGAAGACCAGCTCAGCAAGAGAAGATTATTTTTTTGTTATAATATTGGCAATGCTTATATGTTCTCCTTTTGTCTCCTCCCCCCACTCTTTTCCCCTTCCTTGGTCCCTCCGTGCTCCGTTGAGCAGGTCTCACTTCTCAGTCGGCAGTTGACTCGATCAGTTAAAGCTCCTCTCGAGCTAGCCTCAAACCAAGAGGCACACACTCTTCTACGCCATGCTGGCTAGGTAGTCATCAAAGGAAACTTCGACTTCAACATGAAATCAAGATAAGTACCATCTTAAAGTCTTAACCTCATCTTCATCATTTTATCTACATGCTTTTATAGATTATTTTATAGACAGCGTGAGATTACTTGTGGGGCGGTAATCATTCTTCGTGGGATTTGCCATGTTGAGCCTTTGTTTGTATAAGCCAACCTTACTAAAAAAGAGCTTTTCTTAGGCTATTCAAATGAGAAATCCTCTCACTACGTGGGATATTATCTAATACCCGCTGTCTATAAATCTTAAAGTTAGTTCCTCCGTTGGATTTTCTCAACCCCATTTTTTCTACTAAGGTCGTTCTGGAACCTTCTAGATTCTGTATTTCATCTACAAGTCCTGCCGTTTTGAAATCTTCACTCATTTGTGAGAATGCTATTTAAAATTGAAGAATTTCGTTTCTGAATTAAAAGCTTAATAGCTAACTTTCTTCCACCGCTGGAACCGCTGGAATGTTCTATGGCGCATTTAACTGTAATCCACCATTTTCTCAAGCAATAGACTTTCGTTCATTTAGTGCAACCAGTCATTTTGTTCAAATTGAAATAACTTTCTCTGCCAAAAACTTTCGTGTTTCTATAGTGAACTTTTCATAAGTTTCAACGAACTATAGTGAAAATCAGTGCTTGTTCAACTTTCTACCGCGTCGCGATCGTCCGTTTATATTTGAATACGGCCATGAACATTGATCCTATATCCCAATGATCTTTCCTCAACCTTCTACTAACCACCCATATTAATAAAATTATAACTTTACTATAAGGTGTCACTCACGAAGTCCCCTTCCAACTTTTCTAGTTTAACATTAATTAAATTCTGCATAATTGCTTGTGTGATACAAGTTTCAAATTCACATTGTTCCTTTCCTATAATCAGGGAAAACAATTCTTTAAACTCTTGAGTGAGTCATGTTCAGGTTTCACGAAATGGAAACTGTCCCATTTGGCCAGTGATTTCTGCTCAAACTTGGGAAGTCTAGAACCTTCCTTTTGATTACTTACTTAGGTTTCACAGTAAGTGACCTGCCCTCCTTTGTATAATTCTCATAAAGTAATCCTGTTTAAATATAAGAAGTTGTAGGAACTTCTATTTTATGCTTTATGATTTCCTTATAGTTAGCTTTAAAGTTGTTATTCTCTCTAGAATATTCTTTCAGAAATTTCTTATAGTACACTCCTTGTACTCTTGTAAATGTTTAAACTTTAATCATTTCATTTGGTCCTTTTTCAAATCTTAAAAAGATTTTAATACCAGGTTTAAAACCTTAAGAATTGTCAATTGCCTGGAGCAAACGTTTAATGTTGAGAGGTCTGCGACCCCATTTGTTAAAAAGTTCAAATGAACTATGTTTGTCAAAATTATATTACACGCTTGTTAATTTCCTCAAACTTCCTTGAATTGTTAAATAAATTAAATATTTGTTTTTGGATTCATCATTTCTCTGATACTACAGTTAGGCAAGATCCTGGCTTTCCTGGCTCTTCCTAGGTTTATGCCCTCGTTCATACTCAATAAAGCTTTTACTATTTGCCTGGCCAGACCATCACCCTTCCCCATAGTACTTTTATACATGCTTGAGAGGAAATATACTAAAGCCTCTCTCTTGCAAATCGCCCAAGTCCTAGCTGCGGTCCCCGTCATCTTCGACCAAGCTCGTAACTACTTTAGTTATCAGAGAGTTAATTTTCAGTGGCAACTGAGTCTAAATGTATTGAAAGTCAAATTCATAACTTTTGTGGGACTCTCCTCCTATTTTTCTATCCTTTTTCTCCAATCCAAAACCTACTTCCTTTTCTTAATCATCTTCCCTTGGTGGGTGGGTTATTCCTCAGCTAATAAACTACCCAACTCCTTAGGCCTCGGATACCCAAATACCGTCGGGGTTGGAAGAGAACAAGAGTTGACCAAGTGAGGTCGACAGGAAGGAAGGAAGATAGGAAGAAAGAGAGGATGATGATGATAATTGTTGTTTTAAGGGGCCTAACGTCTAGGTTATCGGCCCCTGATGGTTTGGGTGATCGTGAAGGTGAAAATGAAAAACGAACTTAAAACTAAAACTAACTACTAACCTACATACTAGAAGAAGAAATGGAAAAATAAAGGAGAATAAGGCAAATAAAGGACAGGAGGAAAAGAAATGCCCTCAACCCTCGAAGAAGGCGGATTGAGGGACTTGGAAGGAAGGAGAGCCATGAAAGGCAGATAGGAAAGTGAAAGAGGAGAGGGTCCGCCCCAAAGGTGAGGGACAAAAAGGGAAAACGGACACAGCTCAGGAATCCCTCGGGGTCGCCAACTCCCGAACTCACCAGCCGTGAGCCCCTGAGGGTGTAGCATTATCTAGGGTGCACCAAAAGAGGTGGGGCTACATACACCCGGCCTCCTTGAGGGCCTTAAGCAGAAGGCAGGAGATAACATGAAAAGAAAAAGAAGGCTGACCCCTCGCAGAAGGAGGGAATCAGAAAAGATCAGACAAGGGCCAATTAAGGCGGGAAAGGAAGTGACTCCCTAGGCCTCGGATACCCTAATACCGTCGGGGTCGGAAGAGAACAAGAGTTGACCAAGTGAGGTCGACAGGAAAGAAGACAGAGAGGAGCCCGGCACAAGTAAGTGGAAGCAATGCCGGACTCAGCTGGGGCCTCGTGGTCGCCAACCCACGCCCACAAGATGTGAGCCCCTGAGGGGCCGTGCCCATGAGCTAGCCAGGTCTGATATTAAGGATTTATATCAAGCACTGTGGGGAACCAGTGTACCGACCTGGCTAGAAAACCCTGCCGAAGGGCCACCCCTGGGCTTCGACAGTTTCCTACCCGTTCCAGTGGTAGACGTTAGTAAATGCCTCGGCAGGGTTAAGAGGTCCGCAGCCCCCGGCCCAGACAAGATAACACGAGCGGCCTTGTCTGGGAAGGTTCAACATGGGCTGTTAGCCGGGTTATATAGCTTAGTACTGGCCTCCGGTCATCTGCCGACCGCATGGAGGGAGAATAGAACCACGCTGATCCTTAAAGAAGGTAAGGATGCGACTAAGGCCACTGACTACAGACCAATAACGATCAGTTCCCTCCTCAGCAGGCTCTTCTGGGGGATCGTAGATCAGAGGCTGCGCAGCGTGGTTCAAACAAGTCCTAGGCAGAACGGCTTCGTGGCTTCGCCAACGTTCACATCCTGGACCAGATCACCCGTCTAATGAAATCTGAGACGGGCGGCGAGGGAATAGTGCTCGATATCTCCAAAGCTTTCGATACTATCCCACACGCGGCCATAGGACGTGCATTAAAAAGAAAAGGGGTTCCCGAGCCCCTGGTCGCGTTGGTCCAATCCGGGTATAGGGATGCTACCACTCGTATATCCCACCCGGGAGGCGATATTATTATGAAACTCCAACGAGGTGTTAAGCAGGGCGATCCTTTATCACCCCTGCTATTCAATCTGGTTCTTGAACCACTGATTGAACGGCTGGTGTCCATGCTGGGTTTCCCTTTACCGGGAGGGCAGAACGTCTCCTGCCTAGCCTTCGCCGATGACCTAGTTATTGTGGCATCGGACCCCCCGAAGGCGCAAAATCTTCTAGATGAGGTAGTTTAATACCTCGGTGCGCATGGCATGACATTATCGGTACCCAAGTCTATGGCATATCAGATAATGAAAACTAAAGACTCTTGGTATCTAGAAGACCCCGCCATGGAAAAACACGGGAGTACGCATCCGCGCAGCCACCGTGGATGACAGTTTCACCTATCTAGGGGTGAATTACTCCATCTGGACCGGTATTGACCTGGTGAAACTCTGGGTCAATCAGAAAAATGTTATTCAAAGGGTCGAACACCTCGCCCTAAAACCGCACCAGAAGCTCTCCCTGTTGCAGAACTACCTAGTCCCTGGATACCGTCACCCGCTGGTAAAAGCCATGACAGATATCTCTCAACTGAGAGATATAGACCAATAGCTGAGGGTATCTATCAAAAGATTAATGCACCTTCCTCAGTCTATCTGTAACGGGCTGATATACTGTCGCAGGGGAGATGGGGGACAAGGTTTCCCTCGGCTACAGAATCTTGTGCCCCGAATGGCACTACAAATGGGACTCCGTTTCCAGAACACAACGGATCCTGTTGTAGCAGCTCTGTCCGGATGTGCCAGTACTACTGCGAGTCTCCGTAGGCTGGCCCAATCCGTCCGACTCCCTTTCCCGTACACACAGCGAGAATTGCGACAGTACAAAAATCGCTGTGTAAAGACAGAGCTGCAAACGTGGAGAGAGCTCGAGGCTCAGGGCAGGGCAGTGCCGACCCTCACCGGCGATAAGGTGGGCAACTCTTTCCTCAGGGATCCCACCTTACTAAAGCCTACTCGTTTTATCACTGCCCTGCAGCTACGGACGAATACCGCAGGCAACAAGACCAGCCTGAACCGAGCTTATCCACAGGCGGATCTGCGATGTCGCAGATGTGGGCTCAGGATGGAGACCCTGGCACACATTCTCGGTGAGTGCACTGGCACGAAACCGGCGCGGATCCATAGGCACAATGAAATCAGGGATTTCATTGAAAAACAAGCAGTGAGAGAAGATGCAGTAGAGATATCTAAAGAACAGTCACTCACTCTGGACGACGGGAGACGTCTCCAACCCGACCTGGTCGTGAAAAACCGAGAAGGGGTCTTTGTGGTCGATGTAACAGTCCGCCACGAAGATGGGGATTATCTTCGCCGTGTACGAGTTTAAAAACAACGTAAATATGATGGCCTACTGCCTCAGCTCCAAACCACGTTTGGAGCAATTAGAGGGGCAGTGCTCCCCATTGTGGTGAGCACTAGAGGGGCCATGCCGAAAGCTACCCAGGTAGCCCTTAAGCGCCTTGGCATTAGCCAGGTCGGCCATCTGAGGACTATATCTCTTATGGCCTTGAGATCATCCATTGAGATATACCACGGGTTCATGGAGTACGACAGGTTTTATACTCCCCCATGAACTCGGGCCCCTCGTCCCTGCAAGTCGGCCAAGCTGCCACTCCCTTTTAATTTGTGACCGGGCTTTGCCCTAATATTTTAACTGACAAAGGGGCTGCCATGTTGTCTGTCTAGACTTTCGTTGCAACTTACCAACTGTTGATAATCTGCTTCTGCTTTTTTTTATAGATGACTGGAATTATTTCCTTCGTTCACAAGGCTCTATACACCTTGTGAGCAGCGGGTGACCGTGGGAGCGGTCAGGTGGGTACCTCCGAATAGGTTTTCCCTGGGCAATGTCCCCCGGTTATTATTCAGGGGGATAGCTGAATCCCACTGCCCGTAAGGGACCCGTTGTCCTAATTCTCCCGAGTTAGAGGTCCTCCTCCCACCTTGGCCAGTGAAGGCCGGCCGCTAAGGGCTGTGGTTCTCATTCTTCCCTTCCAGACGGGTTAGCGAAATGAGAGTAAGCAGCCCGTCTCCGCCAGTACTCTCGATAGGGCACCTCGTCCTCCTGAGAAGGGAAAGATATGATGATGATGATAATTGTTGTTGTTTTAAGGGGCCTAACATCGAGGTTATCGGCCCCTAATGATCTGGGTGATAGCGAAAATGATAATGAAATGGAAACCAGAACAAAATTATCGAAGACTGAAAATACGTACAAAAAGGAACTCGCATGGAAACAACTCACAATATGGTCCTACAAAAGGGAATTTAGAACGAAAAGTTGCACAAAAAGAATAGATTGAAAAAGACCCACAAAACGTAGGCTAGATTCAAAATACGTACAAAATGCAAAGTAGCGCCGAAATACTTACAAAATGTAACTGAAATTCAAAATACTTACAAAATGCAAATGAGATCGAAATTACGTACAAAATGCAATTGAGGTACAAAATACTTACAAAATGCAATTGAAATTGAAAAAACACAATGCAATTCAGATTGAAATATCCCAGTTCCAATCCAAATTATTCACAAAGTGCAATTGAAATTCAAAATACTTACAAAATCCAATTGAAATTGAAAATGCTTACAAAATGTACGGTAGATTCAAACGACTCATGTGGATTGACAATACTTACAAAAAGCAATTTAGATTGAAAATACTTGACAAATGTAATTTAGATTCAAATTCTCACAAAATGCAATTGAGAATCAAAATATGTGCAAGATGCCCACCAAACACAATGCAATTTAGTTCAAAATTCGTGCGAAATGCGGTTTTGATTGAAAATACTTACAAAATGCAATCGAAATTCAAAATACTCAATCTTTACAAAATGCAATTGAGGTTGAAAACAATCGCGAGATGTAATTTAGATCGAAAAAACTTACAAAATGCAACATAGATCAAAAATGCCTGAAAAAGTCGCTAAAAGAGAATTTAGATACACGGTGATTCGAGTAACAAAAACAGTGCGGGAATCTTAGAGAGAAAGGGAAATAGAAGGAAAAGAGGAGAGGAGAGGGGAGAGAGGAGAAGGTCCGCCCCAAAGGGAAGGGACAAAAGGGGAAAACGGACCCAGCTGAGGAATCCCTCGGGGTCGCCAACGCCCGAACTCACCAGCCGTGAGCCCCTGAGGTTGTAGCATTATCTAGGGTGAACCAGAAGTGGTGGGGCTACATACACCCTGCCTCCTTAAGGGCTTAGAGCACAAGGCAGGAGGTAAAAGGAAGAGAAGAAGAAGGCTGACCCCTCGCAGAAGGAGGGTATCAGAAAAGATGAGACAAGGGCCAATTAAGGCGGGAAAGGAAGAGACTTCCTAGGCCTCGGATACCCGAATACCGTCGGGGTCTGAAGAGAACAAGAGTTGACCAAGTGAGGTCGACAGGAAAGAAGACAGAGAGGAGCCCGGCACAAGTAAGTGGAAGCAATGCCGGACTCAGCTGGGGCCCCGTGGTCGCCAACCCACGCCCACAAGATGTGAGCCCCTGGGTGGTGTCCCGGATCAGATCGACCATTAGGGAGACATGGCAATGACAACAATGACAACACCCCAATAGAGGAAGATGGCAAGAAAATGGTAGCCGAGGAAACATTACTAATACCATGGGAACCGAGAACCTGCTTTGCTTGCAACAATTGGTTCACAAGAGCTAAAGAACTAGTAGCTCACTCCGAGGATAACCATCCTGAGACAAAACTGATCTACAAATGTAAGGAATGCTCCAAAACATATAAGAAATTACATGGTGCAATTGTACATCAATCTAAATGCAATGGAGAGACTGAAATCCAACCGGTCACATGTAAGATATGTGGTAGAGGATTCCAAACGGAAAGAGGTTTAACATTGCATACAAACCACGAACATCCAAAGGAGAGAAACGAAGAGAGATTGGCAAAAGGTAAAGGAAAAGAGAAAGATAAATCACCCCGAAGATCTACACTCTGGACTAAAGAAGAAGATGAGATCTTAATCCAGAAATATCAGGAATTCACGAAAACAGGGAAAGTACAAGGCTACTCAAAGTACATCGCTGAGAGCCTTCCCACTAAAACAGATCGACAGGTCAGAGACTGGACCCTTACCTTAAAAAGGTGTGGAAGTATTGAAGATGATGCCACCAGGATCCGAGCATCTACATCAGGACAGGACAAAAATGAAAATCAATCATCCAGCAGATCTGAAGAAGATGCCACCATCGCAAAACCATCTACGTCAGGACAAGACATCAGAGAGAATTTGCCAGTTGAGGACCTGGGAACTACACTTATCGGAGAAGATAAGGAGACCTCTGGGGAATTGAGTTCCTGGAGTAACCTTACCATAAATCCTTCAACAGAAGAAAAACATCAAGCAGATGAGAAAGAAGAAATGGATACTGTCACCAAGATCTACAAAGAAGAAGAAATTGTACATCATACCAAGGGAAAAGGAGAAGAAGAAGAAATTGGAACTACACTCATCATTAGAGGAGTTAAGGAGACCTCTGGGGGATAGATCAACCCTCACAAGGTGTAGGAGTAAAAGCTTTCAAAGATGACCCTTACGGAAATCACTGGCTGCTGAAACAAGATACACTACAAGCGGGTCAATTCATCGAAGCCCTCAAATTGAGATCCAACACGTATGGAACAAGAGTAGCTATCAATAGAGCAACTAGATCAGGAGTCGTGAACTGCCGTAGATGTAAGGACAAACCTGAGACTTTAGGACACGTGATTGGAGAGTGCATCGCGGGAAGAAGAGCTAGGATCGAGAGACACAACTGGGTGGCAGGAAATATAAGGGACGAGTGCCTAAGTAAAGGCTCCATAGTGGCGGTAGAACAAACTTTCACCACGAACGAAGGAGAACTACTGAAACCGGATCTAGTCATTAAACAACGAGATTCCACCTTCATAGTAGATGTCACTGTAACCTTCGAATATGGAGATTCACTCAATCGCGCCGCAATGAACAAGGTGACGAAATATACCCGACTCCTCCCAACAGTATGTAGAGAATTTGATACGACTAGAGGAGAACTCATCCCTATCGTCATAGGATCAAGAGGAGCAATACCGAAGAACACCATCACGAACCTGAAGAAAATAGGCATAAGAGATAGGAACATTATGTTAGATTTAGCTCTGACCACTCTCAGAACTAGCATAGATCTAGCTAGATGCCACTTAGATTATGGTTAATTCTGTAACTCGGAGGGGGGGATGAATTGTATTACAATGTTTCTTTCTAGATTAACATCCTTAAAATAATTAAAATGTAATGGTTTTCAAAATTTAAAAATTTGTTATATTTAAATAATGTTAAAATCTTTTACTCTTAAATTTGATTAACCTTTTTAGCCTATTTTCAATTTTGAAAAAATAGGCTTATGAAATCACCTTTTGTCCGTGTGTGTGTGCGTGTGTGTGTGTGTGATTCGTGTGTGTGTCCCCCCCAATAAAATCTAAACGGCAGGAGCGATTTCAATGAAACTCGGAAAGTTCATAGCACTATTCCCGGTGACCTCGACGGTGCCCTTCAAATTTTGTTACGACTCACCAATCCAACATGGCGGCTGTGCGAAATATTTCACCAGCATTCAATACCTCCGAAACTATTACGGATATTACCCTGACATTTTCTATGGTGATAGAGGAAACTACTATAAGTTCACTGATGTGAGTTTTGAAAACCTGGTGACTACAAAACCAACATGGCGGCCAAGCGAATTTGCGACTTTTAAATAGACGTTTCTCGCGATTTGACCACCAAACGCAATGAAACTTGGTACAGTATATGTTTATATACATTGTAATGCACCGACATCTAACTTCGTTCAATTGTTTACATAATCACAAGATGGCGGATGTGCGAAATATTTCACCGGCATTCTATATTTCTGAAAATATTAGCGGTATCTCCCTAAAATTTTGTACGAAGATAAAGGGCACTACTGGAAGTCCATCTATAAGATTTTCAAAAACCGGTTAACTACAAAACGAACATGGCGGCCAAGCGAATTTGAACATTTTAAATAGACCTTTCTCGCGATTTAATGTTCCAAGAGCAATGAAACCTGGTACAGGAAATATTTATACACATTGTAATCCAATGGTATCTAATTTTGTTCAATTGTTTACATAACCTCAAGATGGCGGCAGTGCGAATTTTAAAATTAAGTTTTTATTTCTTGTGATGTAGTCATGCGATCGAAGTGAAAGTTTGAATAATGAACCTACGCAATAATTTTCCTTTAATGGTACATGACTCTATGGCCTATACATTTAACAATCCAACATGGCGACCATCCGAAATATTTAGACGATACTGAATATCTACGAATCTATTTTAGTAATCAAACTAATTTTTTTAATGCTCATAGGGGCTATGAACTTAAGTTCACCTATAGGACTTTAAATAACCTGGTGATCACAAATCCAACATGGCGGTGACGCGAATTATAAATATTCACATGGACGTTTCTCGCAATTTAACCATCCGCGTGCAGTGAAACTTGGTACAGTAAGTCTTTAGCCGAATGTTAATCCACTGGCATCTAATTTATTTCAATTGTTTCCATAACCTCAAGATGGCAGCTGTGAAACTTTTTTTAATCTCCTTGTTTTTTCTTGTGTCCTAATTATGCGATTGATGTTTGAATACTACACGTTCACAATAATCTACATGTAACAGTACATAGATGATGATGATGATAATTGTTGTTTTAAGGGGCCTAACATCTAGGTTATCGGCCCCTAATGGTTTGGGTGATCATGAAGATGAAAATGAAAAGCGAACTTAAAACTAAAACTAACTACTAACCTACATACTAGAAGAAGAAATGGAAAACTAAAGGAGAATAAGGCAAATAAAGGACAGGAGGAAAAGAAACGCCCTCAATCCTCGAAGAAGGCGGATTGAGGGACTTGGAAGGAAGGAGAGCCATGAAAGGCATATAGGACAGTGAACGAGGAGAGGGTCCGCACCAAAGGTAAGGGACAAAAGGGGAAAACGGACCCAGCTCAGGAATCCCTCGGGGTCGCCAACTCCCGAACTCAAAAGCCGTGAGCCCCTGAGGGTGTAGCATTATCTAGGGTGCACCAGAAAAGGTGGGGCTACATACACCCGGCCTCCTTAAGGGCCTTGAGCACAAGGCAGGAGGTAAAAAGAAGAGAAAAAGAAGGCTGACCCCTCGCAGAAGGAGGGTATCAGAAAAGATGAGACAAGGGCCAATTAAGGCGGGAAAGGAAGAGACTCCCTAGGCCTCGGATACCCTTATACCGAACAGTACATAACTCTAGGACCTACATATATAAAATCCAACATGGCGACCATCCGAAATATTTAGTCGGTTCTCAATATCTACGAATCTATTACAGAAATCAAACTGAAATTGTGTATGTTGATAGTGGCAATTAACATAAGTAGGATATATGAAAATAGGCTGTATAATTCTTCACGGAACTACTTTTTTTAAACTTATATTTACATTCTTTATTATTATCGATTTTCACTTTTTCAAAATTATTAATGTTAAATTGTATACAATTCATCCTTAATTCCCTAGGATATTAGTATTTACTGTACCTTACCCACATGAATGGGAAAATAAATTATCTGTAACTTTCTTTTCAATTGTAAATTTAAACAATATGTAAAAGTGTATTGAATATTTGTACTTTGCATTTTTGGAAATAAAGATCATTAAAAGAATATAAAGCAAGCTTATAGGAATGAGTATCAACCGTTAGGCGGGAATAATTAATAGTAATAGTAACAGCCTAGCTAATCCTCTCAATCCTTCCCGTATGCATGTGGTATGCTTGTGAGACAAGCCACTGGTGTGAGTTAACGATGCGAGTAACTACGACTCTCTTAAGGCAGCCTAGCTATTGCTCTCAGTCCTTCCCGTATGCATGTGATATGCTTGTGAGACAAGCCACTGGTGTGAGTTAACGATGCGAGTAACTATGACTCTCTTAAGGCAGCCTAGCTATTGCCCTCAATCCCTCCCGTATGCATGTGGTATGCTTGTGAGACAAGCCACTGGTGTGAGTTAACGATGCGAGTAACTATGACTCTCTTAAGGCAGCCTAGCTATTGCTCTCAGTCCTTCCCGTATGCATGTGGTATGCTTGTGAGACGAGCAACTGGTTTGAGTTAACGATGCTAGTATCTATGACTCTCTTAAGGCAGCGTAGCTATTGCTCTCAATCCTTCCCGTATGCATGCGGTATGCTTGTGAGACAAACCACTGGTGTGAGGTAACGATGCGAGTAACTATGACTCTCTTAAGGCAGCCTAGCTATTACCCTCTCTCCTTCCCGTATGCATGTGGTATGCTTGTGAGACAAGCCACTGGTGTGAGTTAACGATGCGAGTAACTATGACTCTCTTAAGGCAGCCTAGCTACTGCTCTCAATCCTTCCCGTATGCATGTGGTATGCTTGTGAGACAAGTCACTGGTGTGAGTTAACGATGCGAGTAACTATGACTCTCTTAATCCGACTGTACATCTAACAACTAACATCAAAACTACAAGCCCAGAAGCATGAACTAATTAACGAGAGAGAGATGTACAATAAAAGAGTTCCATCTGTGACGGGTCGGCCCAAGTGCTAGTAACTGAGATGGATCATAGTTACTCACAGGGAATCAAAATCATGAATAATAGTAAAGGGGACCTCTGGGGGATTGAGTACCTGGAGTAACCTTAACCTTCCACCGCGCAATTTTTTAAATTCATGAACCCTGTCAAAGGCCTTTGGTGTCAGGTTGGGGTTAAGAGGATCCTTCCTCTCCCGTCGCTGGAATCCATTGGATAGCCTACCACTACGTCCACCCCTTCAGCAAGGGTACCTGCCGCCGGGAAAAGGTCCAAATCTACGATCGCTGGGACCGAGCTAACAGTGGAGGTGAAGGCCTGTCCTTGGGTCGCAGGTGGCAGCCCCACCGCAAGGACTTACCCCGTCCGAATTTGAAGGTTTCTTCGGGGGACATACATCCCTTTGCTAAGAGTACAGAGAAGCCTCGGCTTTCTGATCCGATACCATGTCCCGGATCAGATCGACCATTAGGGAGACATGGCAACGACAACATTGACAACACCCCAATAGGGGAAGATGGCAAGAAAATGGTAGCCGAGGAAACAATACTAATACCATGGGAACCGAGAACCTGCATTGCTTGCAACAATTGGTTCACAAGAGCTAAAGATCTAGTAGCTCACTCCGAAGATAACCATCCTGAGACGAAACTGATCTACAAATGTAAGGAATGCTCCAACACATATAAGGAATTACATGGTGCAATTGTTCATCAATCTAAATGCAAAGGAGAGACTGAAATCCAACCGGTCACATGTAAGATATGTGGTAAAGGATTCCAAACAGAAAGAGGTTTAACACTGCATACAAACCACGAACATCCAAAAGAGAGAAATGAAGAGAGGTTGGCAAAAGGTAAAGGAAAAGAAAAAGTTAAATCACCCCGAAGATCTACACTCTCGACTGAAAAAGAAGATGAGATCTTAATCCAAAAATATCAGGAATTCACGAAGACAGGGAAAGTACAAGGCTACTCAAAGTACATCGCTGAGAGCCTTCCCACTAAAACAGATCGACAGGTCAGAGACAGGACCCTTACCTTAAAAAGATGTGGAAGTATTGAAGAAGATGCCACCAGGATCCGAGCATCTACATCAGGACAGGACAAAAATGAAAATCTATCAGCCAGCAGATCTAAAGAAGATGCCACCATCGCAAAACCATCTACGTCAGGACAGAACATCAGAGAGAATTTGCCAGTTGAGGACCTGGGAACTACACTCATCGGAGAAGATAAGGAGACCTCTGGGGAATTGAGTACCTGGAGTAACCTTACCATAAATCCTTCAACAGAAGAAAAACATCAAGCAGATGAGAAAGAAGAAATGGATACTGTCACCAAGATCTACAAAGAAGAAGATGATGATGATGATAATTGTTGTTTTAAGGGGCCTAACATCTAGGTTATCGGCCCCTGATGGTTCGGGTGATCGTGAAGATGAAAAAAAAGCGAACTTAAAAACTAAAACTAACTACTAACCTACATACTACAAGAAGAAATGGAAAAATAAAGGAGTACAAGGCAAATAAAGGACAGGAGGAAAAGAAATGCCCTCAGCCCTCGAGGAAGGCGGATTGAGGGACTTGGAAGGAAGGAGAGCCATGAAAGGCAGATAGGAAAGTGAAAGAGGAGAGGGTCCGCCCCAATGGTAAGGGACAAAAAGGGAAAACGGACCCAGCTCAGGAATCCCTCGGGGTCGCCAACTCCCGAACTCACCAGCCGTGAGCCCCTGAGGGTGTAGCATTATCTAGGGTGCACCAAAAGTGGTGGTGCTACATACACCCGGCCTCCTTGAGGGCCTTAAGCAGAAGGCAGGAGATAACATGAAGAGAAAAAGAAGGCTGACCCCTCGCAGAAGGAGGGAATCAGAAAAGATGAGACAAGGGCCAATTAAGGCGGGAAAGGAAGTGACTCCCTAGGCCTCGGATACCCTAATACCGTCGGGGTTGGAAGAGAACAAGAGTTGACCAAGTGAGGTCGACAGGAAAGAAGACAGAGAGGAGCCCGGCACAAGTAAGAGGAAGCAATGCCGGACTCAGCTCAAAGAAGAAGAAATTGTACATCAAACCAAGGGAAAAGGAGAAGAAGAAGAAATTGGAACTACACTCATCATTAGAGGAGTTAAGGAGACCTCTGGGGGATTGAGTACCTGGAGTAACCTTAACATAAAACCTGTAACAGAAGAAGAGCTACAAGCAGATGAGAAACAAGAAACATATTACCATCATCACTTCCCAAGAAGAAGAATAAGAAGAAGAAGATGTACAACCCATGGAAATCCAGGAAACTCAACAGGGAAACGACACCTTCTACGTAGACATTGGAGGAGGCAGCTCGATAGAAGAAAGAGAGAGGCTCTCCCAACCCGCGAACATCCATCTTGACAAAGCAGCACGACACCAGAAGGAGGAATTGGCATTAGACTCCCCTCAACCAGAATCTGCAGAATCATGGAGAGAGATTTTATCTCGAATCAAGGGTATAACACAGATATGTGATATTGGAAAACAACTAATCGAAATCGCAGAGAACCCAGGGAATATTTCAGATGAAATAGAAGATCTAATAGGAGAACGAACATCAAAGATCATCCAGGTTACGCCCAAAGAAGGGAAAATAACAACAAACAGAACTAAGAGAAAGCAGTCCAAGAGATCGCATAGGACTAGGAATAAAATCCAAAGATACGCAAAAACCCAAGAGTTGTATAAGAGGAACCCTTCGCGTCTAGCACAACTTGTTCTAGATAATAATCTACCGGGGCTGATAGTCTCAAATCAAGCTGTAGATCATCCACCTGAAGAAGAAACTATACAACTATATAGGAATCTATGGGAATCTCCGGGATCATGCACATTATACCTCACCCCAGCCTCGGAAATAAAAACCGAGGGATATACAACTAATTAAGGAAAGCAAAGTTTCAGCGAAACTTAGAAAATTCAAACCAGGAGGTGCTCCAGGCCTCGACGGGGTTATTAAGAAGGGTCTAATGAGCTACCAAAACATCGTAGGAACTCTAACTGTTCTCTTCAATATACTCTACCACCGTAGGATATATCCGAAATCGTGGAAACTGCACCGAACCACATTAATTCCTAAACCTGGAAAGGACCTTCAGGACCCAGCGAATGGGAGACCAATTACTATAGCTTCTCTGTTAGCACGGATGTTTAGCGGCATAGTAGAGAATAGGCTCAGCGATACTGTCACAATCTCTGACCGTCAAAGAGGTTTCCGACCCGGAAATGGATGTTTTGTAAACGCTACCATCCTGGACGAGACGATCCGTTTAGGGAAGAAATCAGAATTAGTAGGAGTACAACTAGACGTATCGAAAGCCTTCGATACCGTCAACCACGAAGCTATATGGAAGACACTAAAACATCAAGGAGTCCCCTTACATCTTCGCCTACTGATCAAGGAAATGTACACGGGTTGCACAACTAGACTCGATAGGTTCGACGAAGAGATTGGGATAAATCGTGGAGTGAAGCAAGGAGACCCCCTCTCGCCACTACTCTTCAACATCGTTCTAGATCCGGTCATCAAGAAAGCTGAAGAATCAGGAATGGGATTTGAGGTTGGAACGCAGAAAATTGCAGCTATGGCATTTGCGGATGATATTACACTATTCGCAAAGAATAGTTCCGAAATGCAAACTCTCCTAGACATCACAGGAGATGCACTTAATAGCACAGGGATGAAAATCTCGGCGGCGAAATGTGGCGGTTTCCACGTTAAAAAGAAGGGTGACGCCTGGATTGCTATAGATACTAAATTATCAATTAATGGGCAGTCTCTACCATCTTATGACGTCGATCAACACTTCAACTACTTGGGATTAACCTACACTTTAGCTAGAGGTTTTTATAACAAGGAACATCTAAACATCCTACCAGAATGCGCACAACGTGTACGTAAACTAGCGTTGAAACCACAGCAGAAAGTACAACTACTGATGCAATACATCGTTCCAATCTTCACTCATCGTTTCACCATCGACCTACCCTCTTCTAACAATTTGAGAGAAATAGATACAACGCTACGGGTAGAAGTAAAGCGTATGCTACACTTGATTAATGGAACCACGGACTGCTTACTGTATCCAGGAAACGGGATGGAGGCCTAGGATTCCCCTCGTTAACAACACAGTTGAAGATAACAGCTCTTCGGGCAGGACGAGAAATAACATCATCATCCGATAATTTCCTCAGAGAATTAGCTAAGGCGGGAAAATGGAACGAAAAACTAAAAACCACAGCTGGACAGTTGGGACTGGGTTTTCCCGTTACATCAAGGGAGATAGAGCAAAGGAAACGACAGATGAAACTGCAAACCATACATGATTGGATAGATCAGCCCTCACAAGGTGTAGGAGTAAAAGCTTTCAAAGATGACCCTTACGGAAATCACTGGCTGCTTAAACAAGATACACTACAAGCGGGACAATTCATCGACGCCCTCAAATTGAGATCCAACACGTATGGAACAAGAGTAGCTATCAATAGAGCAACCAGATCAGGAGTCGTGAACTGCCGTAGATGTAAGGACAAACCTGAGACTTTAGGACACGTGATTGGAGAGTGCATCGCGGGAAGAAGAGCTAGGATCGAGAGACACAACTGGGTGGCAGGAAAGATAAGGGACGAGTGCCTAAGTAAAGGCTCCATAGTGGCGGTAGAACAAACTTTCACCACGAACGAAGGAGAACTACTGAAACCGGATCTGGTCATTAAACAACGAGATTCCACTTTCATAGTAGACGTCACTGTAACCTTCGAAAATGGAGATTCACTCAATCGCGCCGCAATGAACAAGGTGACGAAATATACCCGACTCCTCCCAACAGTATGCAGAAACTTCGATAAGACTAGAGGAGAAGTCATCCCTATCGTCATAGGATCAAGAGGAGCACTACCGAAGAACACCATCACGAACCTGAAGAAAATAGGCATAAGAGATAGGAACATTTTGTTAGATTTAGCTCTCACCACTCTCAGAACTAGCATAGATCTAGCTAGATGTCACTTAGATTATGGTTAATTCTGTAACTCGGAGGGGGGGGGGGGTGAATTGTATTATAATGTTTCTTTCCAGATTAACTTCCTTAAAATAATTTAAATGTAATGGGCTTTCAAAAATTAAAAATTTGTTATATTTAATGTTAAAGTCTTTGAATTTTAAATTTCATCAACCTTTTTAGTTTATATTTGCATTCTTTATTATTAATGTTTTTCTCCTTTTTCAAAAATATTAATGTTTAATTATATACAATTCGTCCTTAATTCCATAGGATATTAGTATTTACTGTACCTTACCCACATGAAAGGGAAAATAAATTATTTGTAACTTTCTTTTTCAATTGTAAATTTAAACAATATGTAAAAGTGTATTGAATATTTGTACTTTGTATTTTTGGAAATAAATATCATTAAAAGAATATAAAGCAAGCTTATAGGAATGAGTCTCAACCGTTAGGCGTGAATAATTAATAGTAATAGTAACAGCCTAGCTATTGCTCTTAATCCTTCCCGTATTCATGTGGTATGTTTGTGAGACAAGCCACTGGTGTGAGTTAACGATGCGAGTAACTCTGACAGTCTTAACTCCGATTGTACATCAAACATCATGGCTACAAGCCCAGAAGCATGAACTAATTAACGAAGAGAGAGAAGATGTACATTAGAGTGCCATCTGTGACGGGTCGGCCCAAGTGCTATTAACTGAGATGGCTTAACACAGTTACTCACAGGGAATCAAATCATGAATAATAGTAGAGGGGACCTCTGGGGAATTGATGATGATGATGATGATGATGATGATAATTGTTGTTTTAAGGGGCCTAACATCTAGGTTATCGGCCCCTGATGGTTTGGGTGATCGTGAAGATGAAAATGAAAAGCGAACTTAAAACTAAAACTAACTACTAACCTACATACTAGAAGAAGAAATGGTAAACTAAAGGAGAATAAGGCAAATAAAAGGACAGAAGGAAAAGAAATGCCCTCAACCCTCGAAGAAGGCGGATTGAGGGACTTGGAAGGAAGGAGAGCCATGAAAGGCATATAGGAAAGTGAAAGAGGAGAGAGTCCGCCCCAAAGGTAAGTGACAAAGGGGGAAAACGGATCCAACTCAGGAATCCCTCGGGGTCGCCAACTCCCGAAGGAGGGTATCAGAAAAGATGAGACAAGGGCCAATTAAGGCAGGAAAGGAAGAGACTCCCTAGGCCTCGGATACCCTAATACCGTCGGTGTCAGAAGAGAACAAGAGTTGACCAAGTGAGGTCGACAGGAAAGAAGACAGAGAGGTGCCCGGCACAAGTAAGTGGAAGCAATGCCAGACTCAGCTGGGGCCCCGTGGTCGCCAACCCACTCTGGGGAATTGAGTACCTGGAGTAACCTTAACCTTCAACCCTGCTATATTTAGCCTATTTTCGATTTTGAAAAAATAGGCTTATGAGATCACCTTTTGTCCGTGTGTGTGTGCGTGTGTGTGTGTGTCCCCTAATAAAATCTAAACGGCTGGAGCGATTTCAATGAAACTCGGTACGTTCATAGCACTATTCTCGGTGACCTCGACCGTGCCCTTCAAATTTTGTTACCTCTCAGCAATCCAAATTGGCGGCTGTGCGAAATATTTCACTAGCATTCAATATCTCCGAAGCTATTAAATATATCGCCATGAAATAGTGTACGGTGATAAAGGGCACTACTAGAAGTTCACCTATGAGACTTTCAAAAACCTGGTGACTACAAAACCAACATGGCGGTCAAGCGAAGTTGAGATTTTTAAATATACTTTTCTCGCGATTTAACTATCCAAACGTAATGAAATTTGGCACAGCAAATGTTTATACCCATTGTAATGCGCTGGAGTCAATTAGTTCAATTGTTTACATAACCTCAAAATGGCGGCTGTGCGAAATATTTAACAGACATTCTATATCTCCGAAACTATTACAGATATCACCCTGCAATTTTGTACGGTGATAAAGGGTACTGATACAAGTTTAACTATGTATAATTCATAAACCTGTAAAGTACAAAACGAACATGGCGACCAAGCGAATTTGAAATTTTTAATAGACTTTTTCGTGATTTAACTCTCTGAGCGCAGTGAAATGAGGTACAGTAAATGATTTTGCAGATTGTAATGCACTTCCATCTAATTTAATTCAATTGTTTACAACACCTCAAGATGGCGGCTGTGCGAAATTTTAAAATTAAGTTTTTATTTATTGTGTCGTAATCATGCGATCGAGGTGAAAGTTTGAATAATGAACCTAGGCAATAATTGTCCTTGAATGGTACATAACTCTATGGCCTATACATATAACAATCCTAAATGGCGAGCTTCCGAAATATTTAGACAGTTCTCAATATCTATGATTCTTTTACAGCAACCAAACTGAATTTTTTAATGTTCATAGAGACTATGAACATATGTTCACCTAAAGGACTTTCAGTAACCTGGTGAGCACAAATCAAACATGGCGGCGACGCGAATTATAAATATTTAAATGGACGTTTCTCGCGAATTAACTATCCGAGTGCCGTGAAACGTTGCACGTTAAATGCTTATACAAATGTTGATCCACTGGCATCTAATTTATTTCAATTTTTTTTTCATAATCACAAGATGGCTGATGTGCGTAATTTTAAAATCACGTTTTTACTTCTTGTGTTCTAAATATGCGATTCAAGTTTGAATACCACACGTACACAATAATCTTAATGTAATAGTACATAAATAAAAATCCAACCTGGCGACCATCTGAAATATTTAGACGGTTCTCAATATCTACGAATCTGTTACAGCAATTAAACTGAAATTTTGTATGTTGATAGAGGCAATTAACATTAGCAGGATATATGAAAATAGGCTGTATATTTCTTCACGGAACTACTTGTTAAAATTCATGATCCCTGTCAAAGGCCTTAGGTGTCAGGTTGGGGTTAAGAGGATCCTTCCTCTCCCGTAGCTGGAATCCATTGGCTAGCCTACCACTACGTCCACCCCTTCAGCAAGGGTACGTTGCCGCCGGGAAAAGGTCCAAATCTACGATCGTGGGACCGAGCTAACAGTGGAGCTGAAGGCCTGTCCTTGGGTCGCAGGTGGCAGCCCCACCGCAAGGACTTACCCCGTCCGAATTTGAAGGATTCTTCGGGGGACATACATCCCTTTGCTAAGCGTACAGAGATGCCTCGGCTTTCTGATCCGATACCATGTCCCGGATCAGATCGACCATTAGGGAGACATGGCAACGACAACATTGACAACACCCCATTAGGAAAAGACGGCAAGAAAATGGAAGCCGAGGAAATAATACTGTTTCCATGGGAACCGAGAACCTGCTTTGCCTGCAACAACTGGTTCACAAGAGCTAAAGATCTAGTAGATCACTCCGAAGATAACCATCCTGAGACGAAACTGATCTACAAATGTAAGGAATGCTCCAACACATATAAGAAATTACATGGTGCAGTTGTAAATCAATCAAAATGCAAAGGAGAGACTGTAATCCAACCAGTCACATGTAAGATATGTGGTAAAGGATTCCAAACGGAAAGAGGTTTTACATTGCATACAAACCACGAAAATCCAAAAGCGAGAAATTACGAGAGATTGGCCAAAGGTAAAGGAAAGGAGAAAGATTAAATCACCCCGAAGATCTACACTCTGGACTGAAAAAGAACATGAGATCTTAATCCAAAAATATCAGGAATTCACAAAGACAGGGAAATTACAAGGCTACTCAAACTACATCGCTGAGAGCCTTCCCACTAAAACAGATCGACAGGTCAGAGACAGGACCCGTACCTTAAAAAAGTGTGGAAGTATTGAAGAAGATGCCACCAGAATCCGAGCTTCTACATCAGGACAGGACATAAATGATGATGATGATGATGATGATAATTGTTGTTGATGATGATGATGATAATTGTTGTTTTAAGGGGCCTAACATCGAGGTTATCGGCCCCTAATGATGATGATAATTGTTGTTTTAAGGGGCCTAACATCTAGGTTATCGGCCCCTAATGGTTTGGGTGATCGTGAAGATGAAAAATAGCAAAAGCGAACTTAAAAACTAAAACTAACTACTAACCTACATACTAGAAGAAGAAATGGAAAAATAAAGGAGAATAAGGCAAATAAAGGACAGGAGGAAAAGAAATGCCCTCAACCCTCGAAGAAGGCGGATTGAGGGACTTGGAAGGAAGGAGAGCCATGAAAATGATGATAGGAAAGTGAAAGAGGAGAGGGTCCGCCCCAAAGGTAAGGGACAAAAGGGGAAAACGGACCCAGCTCAGATATCCCTCGGGGCCGCCAACTCCCGAACTCACCAGCCGTGAGCCCCTGAGGGTGTAGCAATATCTAAGGTGCACCAGAAGTTGGGGGGCTACATACACCCTGCCTCCTTAAGGGCCTAGAGCACAAGGCAGGAGGTAAAAGGAAGAGAAAAAGAAGGCTGACCCCTCGCAGAAGGAGGGTATCAGAAAAGATGAGACAAGGGCCAATTATGGCGGGAAAGGAAGAGACTCCCTAGGCCTCGGATACACTAATACCGTCGGGGTCAGAAGAGAGCAAGAATTGACCAAGTGAGGTCGACAGGAAAGAAGACAGAGAGGATCACGGCACAAGTAAGTGGAAGCAATGTCGGACTCAGCTGGGGCCCCGTGGTCGCCAACCCACGCCCACTAGATGTGAGCCCCTAGGGGAGGCCCCTAATGAAATGAAATGGCGTGAAATGAAAGGATGTAGGTAAAAAAAAACTCACTGCCATGGATGAAGCGAAAATGGTGTTTATAAAACAGACAGTGAGCCCCAAAAATTATACCTTATTTGAATAAAAAGAATAAAAGGCGGATGGTAAAAAAGGATAAAACAAATAAGGCATAGTGAACAATACAATACATAACACAATAAAAAACATAAAAAAGATTTAACCAGAATTAAAAGTCGTAACTACACATTAAAACTTAAAAATGTAACCACTCTCCCTCATGAACCGGATGACGAGGTCAGCTGACGGCCCGTCATCACGGAGAATAAGGGAGAGGGTATTAGGCAGTTTAAGAGTCCTGCGCAGATCGGCCAGATCCACACACTCCAAGAGAAGGTGTGCCACGGTTAGGTGGGCGCCGCAAGTACACACAGGAGGATCTTCTCTCTTTAGCAAGTGGGAGTGCGTAGCAATCCCATGGCCGATCCAGAGTCGACAGAGTACCACAGCTTCCTTCCGGAGAGATCGGAAGGAAGATTTCCACACCTTCGTTGTCTCCTTGATGCCTCTCAGTTCGTTGGGTGGAGGCGTGGCACGCCATGCCTCCTCCCAATGCGACAGGATCGTATGCCGCAACTGAGAGCGCACATCACTAGCAGGCACCTTATACGGTAGCGAGGGCAGTGCGACTGCCTCTCTCGCCGCCTGATCAGCAAGCTCGTTTCCCGCAATACCCATGTGGCTAGGAAGCCACACAAAGGTCACCCCGGTTCCAGCGTTACGCGAACTGACGAGCTGGTCGTGCACACGCTGGACCAACGGGTGCTTCGGGAAACACACATCGATCGCCTGCAGCGCACTCAGAGAGTCAGTACACACAAGGAAGTGCTGGTGAAAATGCAATTGAGGTTGAAAACAATCGCGAGATGTAATTTAGATCGAAAAAACAAACAAAAAGCAACGTAGATTAAAAATGCCTTAAAAAAATCGCCAGAAGGTTGATGATGATGATAATTGTTGTTTTAAGGGGCCTAACATCTAGGTTATCGGCCCCTAATGATCTTGGTGATAGCGAAAATGAGAATGAAATGGAAACCAGAACGAAAATGATGTGAGACGGAAAATACGTACGAAGAGAAACCCAGATGGAAACAACTCACAATATGGTCTTACAAAAGGGAATTTAGAACGAAAAGATTCACAAAAAGAATAGATTGAAAAAGACCCACAAAACGTAGGCTAGATTCAAAATACGTACAAAATGCAATGTAGCGTCGAAATACTTACAAAATGCAACTGAAATTCAAAATACTTACAAAATGCAAATGAGATCGAAAATACGTACAAAATGCAATTGAGGTTCAAAATACTTACAAAATGCAATTGAAATTGAAAATACACAATGCAATTCAGATTGAAATATCCCAGTTCCAATCCAAATTATTCACAAAGTGCAATTGAAATTCAAAATACTTACAAAATGCAATTGAAATTGAAAATGCTTACAAAATCTACGTTAGATTCAAACGGCTCATGTGGATTGACAATACTTACAAAATGCAATTTAGATTGAAAATACTTGACAAAATGTAATTTACATTCAAAATACCCAAAAAATGCAATTGAGAATCAAAATTTGTGCAAAATGCCCACCAAACAAAATGCAATTTAGATTCAAAATTCGTGCGAAATGCGGTTTTGGTTGAAAATACTTACAAAATGCAATTGAAATTCAAAATTCTCACTAAAAGGCCCGGCTACCTGCATTGAAAGACTTACCAAAAAGCAATTTAGATTGTCAATCTTTACAAAATGCTATTGAAGTTGAAAACAATCGCGAGATGTAATTTAGATCGAAGAAACTTACAAAATGCAACGTAGATTAAAAATACCTTTAAAAAATGCTAAAAGAGAATTTAGATACACGGTGAACCAAGTAACAAAAACAGTGCGGGAATCTTAAAGAGAAAGGAAATATAATGAAAAGAGGAGATGATGATGATGATGATAATTGTTGTTTTAAGGGGCCTAACATCGAGGTTATCGGCCCCTGACGAAATGAAATGGCGTGAAATGAAAGGATGAAGATAAAAAACAGCTCACTGCTATGGATGAAACGAAAATGGTTTAGATAAAAAAGAACGTGATCCCCAACAATTATGTGTTATGTAGCAGGAAAAATAATTACAAAAAGGAACTCAGATTGAAACTACTCACCAAATGGAGAGCGGTAATACGTACATAAGTGAATTTCGAACGAAAAGACTCACAAAAGGAATAGATTGAAAAATACGCACAAAATGTAGGTTAAGAGCAAAATACGTACAAAATGCAACGTACAATCAAAATACTTACAAAATGCAAATGAGATTGAAAATACCCACAAAATGTAATGTAGATTCAAAATACCCACAAAATGCAATTGAGACTTAACTACTTGAACAAAGCGGGGTAGGTTGAAAATACAAAATGCAATTGAAATTCAAAATACTCAAAAAAGCCCCGGCCCGGATATTGAAAGACTTACTAAAAAGCAATTTTGATTGGCAATCCTTACAAAATGCAAGGGAGGTTGAAGAACACTCACAAAATGCAATTTAGATCGAAAAAACTTATAAAATGCAACGTAGATCAAGAATACCTACAAAAAGGTGCGGGAAACTTAAAGAGAAAAGGAAATATTGATGATGATAATGATGATAATTGTTGTTTTAAGGGGCCTAACATCTAGGTTATCGGCCCCTGATGGTTTGGGTGATCGTGAAGATGAAAAAAAAGCGAACTTAAAAACTAAACTAACTACTAACCTACATACTAGAAGAAGAAATGGAAAAATAAAGGAGTATAAGGCAAATAAAGGACAGGAGGAAAAGAAATGCCCTCAACCCTCGAAGAAGGCGGATTGAGGGACTTGGAAGGAAGGAGAGCCATGAAAGGCAGATAGGAAAGGGAAAGAGGAGAGGGTCCGCCCCAAAGGTAAGGGACAAAAGGGGAAAACGGACCCAGCTCAAGAATCCCTCGGGGTCGCCAACTCCCGAACTCACCAGTCGTGAGCCCCTGAGGGTGTAGCATTATCGACGGTGCACCAGAAGTGGTGAGGCTACATACACCCTGCCTCCTGAAGGGCCTTGAGCACAAGGCAGGAGGTAAAAAGAAAAGAAAAAGAAGGCTGACCCCTCGCAGAAGAGGGTATCAGGAAAGATGAGACAAGGGCCAATTAAGGCGGGAAAGTGAAAGACTCCCTAGGCCTCGGATAACCTAATACCGTCGGGGTCGGAAGAGAACAAGAGTTGACCAAGTGAGGTCGACAGGAAAGAAGAAAGAGAGGAGTCCGGCACAAGTAAGTGGAAGCAATGCCGGACTCAGCTGGGGCCCCGTGGTCGCCAATCCACTCGCCAGAAGGGAATTTAGAAACACGGTGAACCAAGTAACAAAAAACAGTGCGGGAATCTTAAAGAGAAAAGTAAATACAATGAAAAGAGGAGAGGAGAGGAATGGAGAGGGGAGAGAGGAGAAGTTCCGCCCCAAAGGTAAGAGACAAACGGGGAAAACGGACCCAGCTCAGGAATCCCTCGGAGTCGCCAACTCCCGAACTCACCAGCCGTGAGCCCTTGAGGGTGTAGCATTATCTAGGGTGCACCTGAAGTGGTGGGGCTACATACACCCTGCCTCCTTAAGGGCATTGAGCACAAGGCAGGAGGTAAACAGAAAAGAAAAAGATGATGATGATGATGATGATAATTGTTGTTTTAAGGGGCCTAACATCTAGGTTATCGGCCCCTGATGGTTTGGGTGATCGTGAAGATGATGATGATGATGATGATAATTGTTGTTTTAAGGGGCCTAACATCTAGGTTATCGGCCCTTGAAAAGAAAAAGAAGGCTGACCCCTCACAGAAGGAGGGTGTCTGGAAAGATGAGACAAGGGCCAATTAAGGCGGGAAAGGAAGAGACTCCCTAGGCCTCGGATACCCTAATACCGTCGGGGTCGGAAGAGAACAAAAGTTGACCAAGTGAGGTCGACAGGAAGATGACCACTTGATACATACAAACTCACAGAGTTGGGAAAGCTTCTCCGAGTGCAGGAGTGTTGGCGAGACTTGATGATATCACACGATTTATACATTGTTCTCAATGTCAATGCCAATGCCAATCAGCCGCTGAGCACTTGCTTATTTAAAATGCGAAATGCGAAGCGATACGATCACGGATATGTCAGTAAACTAGACATTCCGCTCTGCTTATTGGATGCAATGAGATTTCTTGCGATCAGCTAGAGGCAGATAACACAACCTCCTGTTTATAAATCTACAATAATTAGGCTACACATCTCTCGCACTTGTAGAAACCTTGAACTGGATTCGCACCACAGCGTGGCTATGTGATCATGTAACATAAATGCGCTTCCTGTGCTTGAACTGTTATTGCCGGTGGATGTAGCATGTTCTGCATGATGTTTTGAGGGGCCTAACATCTAGGCCATTGGCCTCCAATGGTTTGGGTGATAATGATTATGAAATGAAACCTACAACTAACTGCTGACTTACGACTGACCTACGTACCATAAGAACAGGACAAAAGACAAGAGCAATAGGTCATTACTCTCGAAGAATGAGGATTGATTGATGATTGATTGATTGATTGATTGGATTACACACACAGGACTTAAGTCCCATTTGATGCATATGTAATCGGATGATGATAATTGTTGTTTTAAGGGGCCTAACATCTAGGTTATTGGCCCCTAATGATCTGGGTGATAGCGAAAATGACAATGAAACGGAAACAAGAACGAAAATTAAGTGAGAAGGAAAATACTTACAAAAAGGAACTCAGATGGAAACAACTCACAAAATGTTCTTACAGAAGGGAATTTAGAACGAAAAGATTCATAAAAGGAATAGATTGAAAAATACCAACAAAATGAAGGCTAGGTTCAAAATACGTACAAAATGCAACTGAAATTCAAAATACTTACAAAATGCAAATGAGATCGAAAATACGTACAAAATGCAATTGGGGTTCAAAATACTTACAAAATGCAATTGAAATTGAAAATACACAATGCAATTCAGATTGAAATATCCCAGTTCCAATCCATATTATTCACAAAGTGCAATTGAAATTCAAAATTCTTACAAAACGCAATTGAAATTGAAAATGCTTACAAAATGTACGGTAGATTCAAACGACACATGTGGATTGACAATACTTACAAAAAGCAATTTAGATTGAAAATATTTGACAAACTGTAATTTAGATTCAAAATACCCACAAAATGCAATTGAGAATCAAAATATATGCAAAATGCCCACCAAACAAAATGAATTTAGATTCAAAATTCGTGCGAAATGAGGTTTTGGTTGAAAATAATTACAAAATGCAATTTAAATTCAAAATACTCACAAAAGTCCCAGCCCCTATATTGAAAGGCTTACTAACAAGCAATTCAGATTGTCAATCCTTACAAAATGCAATTTAGATAGAAAAGACTGACAAAATGCAACGTAGATTGAAAATACCTACAAAACGGAGTGTAGATGCAAAACATTCGCTAAAGGGAATTTAGATACACGAAGAACCAATTAACAAAAATAGTGCAGGAATCTTAAAAAGAAAAGGAAATATAATGTAAAGAAAACAAGAGGTATGACCCCTCGAAGAAGGAGGGTTCAGGAAAGATGAGACAAGGGCCAATTGAGGCGGGAAAGTGAAAGACTCCCTAGGCCACGGATACCCTAATACCGTCGGGGTCGGAAAAGAACAAGAGTTACCAAGGGAGGTCGACAGGAAAGAAGACGGAGAGGAGCCCGTTACAAGTAAGTGGAAGCAATGCCGGACTCGGCTGGGGTCCTGTGGTCGCCAACCCACGTCCCACTAGATGTGAGCCCCTGGGGGGCCTAAACTAAGGAACCAACTAATCGAAATGAGTAAATAGAAAGGGAAAAGGAAAAGAAATAACGGACAGGAGGAAATGATTCGCCCTCAATCCACGAATAATAAGAATTGAGTGTGTGGGAAGGAGGGAGAGGCATGAAAGGCAGATAGGAAAGAGGAAAGGGCCCGCCCTAAAGTCAGTAGGAAATGGGAAAAGAACGACCCTGCTCAGGAATCCCTCGGGGTCACCAACTCCTAAACTCACCAGCCGTGAGCCCTTGAGGCTGTAGCACTATCCAGGGTGCACCAGAAATGGTGAAGCTACATACACCCTGCCTCTACGAGGGCCTTGTGCAAAAGGTAGGAGATATCATGAAGAAGAAAAAAAGAAGGTTGACCACGCGAAGAATAAGGGCATCAGAAAAGATGAGACAATGGCCAAATAAGGCGGGAAAGTGAAAGACTCCCTAGGCCACGGATACCCTAATGCCGTCGGAGTCGGACGAGAACAAGTGTTGACCAAGAGAGGCCGACAGGAAAGACAACTGAAAGGAGCCCGGCACAAGTAAGTGGAAGCAATGCTGGACTCAGAAGGGATCCCGTTGTCACCAATCCACGTCCTACGCCCTGGGGGAAACCCTCGAAGAATGAGCACTGTTGGACTTGAAATTAAGTGGAGCCCTGAAAGGCACACAGGAAAGAGGAAGAGTCGAAAGTCCGTCCCAAAGTCAGTGGAAAAGGGAGAGAAAACTATCCCACCTCAGGAATCTCTCAGCATCGCCAACTTCCGAGTTCATCAACCGTGAGCCCTTGAGGGTGTAGCGCTATCCAAGGCGCACCATAAGTCCTGGTGCTACCCATATCCTGTCGCCTATAGAGCCTTGAGCAGGAGGTACCATGAAAATAAAAAGACATGATGATGATTGTTTTTAAGGGGCCTAACATCTAGGTTATCGGTCCCTAATGGTTTGGGTGGTAGCGAAAGATTAGATGAGTGTAATGAAAACGATAACTAATACTAACTATAGACTTACAATACATACTAGAATAAGAAATGGTAAGCAAAGAATAAGGCAAATAATGGACAGGAGGGAAAGAAATGCCCCCAACCCTCAAAGAAAGAGGATTGAGGGGCATGAAAGGAAGGAGAGCCGTGAATGACAAGACAGGAAAGGGAACGGGGAGAGGTTCCACCCCAGAGGCAATGGGACGAGGGAAAAATGACGGACACTGCTCATGTATCCCTCGGGGTCGTCAACTCCCGAAGTCACTAGCCGTGAACACTTGAGGGTGTAGCGCTATCCAGGGAGCACCAGAACTGGTGGGGCTACTCAAACGCTGCCTCCATAAGGACCTTGAGCAGAAGGCAGAATATATCATGAAGTGATCCTCTAAGAATGAGGGATCAGGAAAGACGAGACAAGAGCCAATTACGGCGGGAAGGGGAAAGACTCCCGAGTTCTCAGAAACCTAATATCGTCCGGGTCGGAAGAGACCAGACTTGACTCAGGAAGGTCGACAGGAAAGACGATATACATAGGGGATATACACTACGTTCTTTTAAATTTTCTATGTTCTTCATTGAACATCTGAAGGTTTAATTTTTTAAGGTAGGCCTACCGAAGACCGTCAAGGGGTGGCACCACACACTTGTTGCACCCCACCCGTTCTCTGTATCCACTCCCAATTGGCCATCAGTCAAATCGCGTGCTGAAGTCTTGTTTAATTCCGACCAACGTGTAGACTCCCCACTGTGTGGGCTACTGTCTCAGCATTAGCATTGTTGTCGTTAATAACAGTAATAGACTATCTTAAAGGTAGGCGTGCTACCTTAACTTCCGGTCCGCTCAAAAATTGCCCAGCCCATTCTAAAGTGTACACCATAATCACTTTCCGAAACCATTTAAAGTTAATAAGCACGTGATTCACCTTGCGCGTACACTTCGTGAGGGTAATGCTCCTACCAGGTGACCGTGGAAGGCTCTGAAATCTCTATCATGAGAGCCTGCTTATCTAAGTAGCCTATCAACGTTAGTAAACCACTAATCACTTTGTTTAATGATTTCAACACAATTATAGATCGCTATCTAAACAACCATACCACATGCAATTTTTTTGTTACACATTGTAGATCATATATCTGCGCTGTTATTGAATTTAAATTGAGCTTACCCTAAAATACCTGTATTCTAGCTGAAAAATACCTAAATAAATTGATACCAGTGGTTATCAAAAGCGTTTCTGGAAAAAACTAAAATACAGAGCATTAACCATGTAAATTAAGGGTGGGGTGGTGTGAAAAAATGAAAAAAATGATGATGATGATGATGATGATGATGATGATGATAATTGTTGTTTTAAGGGGCCTAACATCGAGGATATCGGCCCCTAATGAAATGGAATGGCGTGAAATGAAAGGATGTAGATAAAAACAACTCACTGCCATGGATGAAACGAAAATGGTGTTTTTAAAACAGACAGTGAGCCCTAAAAATTATGCCTTATTTGAATAAAAAAAACAAGGTGTTCAGTAAAGAACATATAGCCTACTTTCTCCTAAATGCATGGGTATTGTTATAACTCTTTGTCCTTTTCAAGGAGTATAATTGAAAGTTGGTTGTAGTAGCTTGTTGAAATACAACGTGCTATAGGGATATTAAACATGAATATGAGGTGCCCTTTGCTAGTGCTACCTCTGTAAAAAAAATCATTAAATTCGGTTTCACCGTGTTTGAATTGATCTGGGGAATGGATTTGCACACATACATGGCCGCTATTTGCAAACTATTGGGCTGATGACCTTGTAGTCATAAGATGCTTTCCACAAAAAGGCATGTTGTTGCAAAATCCGGTAGAGATCAAATTATTAGGATGGTCGAAATTTGATTTAAGCTTTTAACATTTGGGTGGCAGTCATTCCGTTTCCGTCAAGATGGCGGTGATATAAAACATGACACTGAGGTGGCCTTTTCTAGTGCTACCTCTGTACCAAATTTCGTTCCATTCGGTTTCACCGTGTTCAAATTAATAGTGGGAATCGATTTTCACACAATGATGGCCGCCATCCGCAAAATATTAGGCTAATGACCTATTAGTTTGGTCAAAGGATGCTCCCTCCATAATGGTATGTTGATGCAAAATTTGGTAGAGATCGGATGATTAGGTTAATCGTAATTTGATTTAAGCTTTGAATATTTGTGTGGCCGCCATTAAGTTTCCGTCAAGATGGCGGCGATATAAAACATGACACTGAGGTGGCCTTTGCTAGTGCTACCTCTGTACCAAATTTCATTCCATTCGGTTTCACTGTGTTCGAATTAATAGGGGTAATCCATTTTGACACAAAGATGGCCGCCATCCGCAAACTATTAGGCTAATGGCCTACTAGATTTGTCAAAGGATGCTTCCTCCATAAAGGTATGTTGTTGCAAAGTTTGGTAGAGATCGGATGGTTATGGTAGTCGTAATTTAACTTAAGCTTTGAACATTTGTGTGGCCGCCATTACGTTTCTGTCAATATGGCGGCGATATAAAACATGACACTGGGGTGCCCTTTGCTGGTACTACCTCTGTACCAAATTTCGTTCCATTCGGTTTCACAGTGTTTGAATTAATAGGGGGAATTGATTTTCACACAAAGATGGCCGCCATCCGCAAACTTTTAGGGTAATGACCTATTCATCTGGTCAAAGGATGCTTCCTCTATAAGGGTATGTTGTTGCAAAATTTGGTAGAGATCGGATGATTAAGTTAATCGTAATTTGATTTAAGCTTTGGACATTTGTGTGGCCGCCATTACGTTTCCGTCAAGATGGCGGCGATATAAAACATGACACTGAGGTGGCTTTTGTTACTACTACCTCTGTACCAAATTTCGTTCCATTCGGTTGCACCGTGTTTGAATTAATAGGGGGAATCGATTTTCACACAAAGATGGCCGCCATCCGCAAACTATTACGCTGATGACCTATTAGATTGGTCAAAGGATGCTCCCTCCATAAAGGTATGTAGTTGCAAAATTTGGTAGAGATCGGATGATTAGGTTAATCGTAATTTGATTTAAGCTTTGAACATCCGTGTGGCCGCCATTACGTTTCAGTCAATATGGCGGCGATATAAAACATGACACTGAGGTGCCTTTTGTTAGTACTACCTCTGTACCAAATTTCGTTTCATTCGGTTGCACCGTGTTCTAATTAATAGGGGGAATCGATTTTCACACAAAGATGGCCGCCATCCGCAAACTATTACGCTGATGGCCTATTGGTTTGGTCAAAGGATGCTCCCCCCATAAAGGTAAGTTGTTGCAAAATTTGGTAGAGATCGGATGATTAGGTTAGTCGTAATTTGATTTAAGCTTTGAAGATTTGTGTGGCCGCCATTACGATTCCGTCAAGATGGCGGCGATATAAAACATGACACTGAGGTGTCCTTTGCTAGTGCTACCTTTGTACCAAATTTCGTTCAATTCGCATTCACCGTGTTCGAATTGATAGGGGGGGGACAGACATTCAGAGTACACACACTCACACACACACAGACACACACACACACACACACACACACACAGACTCACACATACACACACACAGACAGACACACTTGTTTCGCCCTGTGTTGATCTCATAAGTCTACTTTCATTTTTTGCAAAAATCGAAAGTAGGCTAAAAAGGTGGATGGTAAAAAAGGATAAAACAAATAAGGCATAGTGAACAATAAAATAGATGAACACAATAAAAAACATAAAACAGATTTAACCTGAATTAAAAGTCGTAACTACACATTAAAACTTAAAAAAGTAACCACTCTCCCTCATGAAAAAAAATGCTTCCTGTCTTCGACAGGGTCAGGAATGGAATGAATGAAGTCCCCATCTAGCGGCGAGGATATGAATTGAGCCGATTGCCGAGACCTGACGCACTCCGCTGGGGCAATCATTAAATGAATGACAGATGAAATGAAATGATAGTGGAGAGTGGAGAATTTTGCTGGAATGAAATTTTGACAGGTAAAACCGGAGTACCCGGAGAAAATCCTGTCCGTCTCCGTTTTGTTGGTGTGGTATGGTTTTCAATCATTTACTTATTTAGGTAAAAGCCTCCGTGGCTTAGGCGGCAGCACGCCGGCCTCTCTCCGCTGGGTCCGTGGTTCGAATCCCGGTCACCCCATGTGAGATCTGTGCTGGACAAAACGGAGGCAGACAGGTTTTTCTCCGGGTACTCCGGTTTTCCCTGTCAAAATTTCATCCAGCAACACTCTCCACTATCATTTCATTTCATCTGTCATTCATTTAATCATTGCCCCAGGGGAGTGCGTCAGGCCTCGGCAGCCGGCACAGTTCATATCCTCGCCGCTAGATGGGGGCTTCATTCATTCCATTCCTGACCCGGTCGGAGACTGGAAGCAGGCTGTGGATTTTCATTCATTTCTTATTTAGGTCATGGTGATGATACATCTTGCTTTAAGGGGCCTAATGTCTAGGCTTACGGCTTCAAATGGTTTGGATTATCAAGAAAAACTATGATAAAATGAAATAAAATAAAATTACAAGCATTGAAAGTAACTACTGACTGGCTGCGCGTCGCAGCGGTAACGTTCTCGCCTGCTGTGCCCAAATGTGGCATTTACTGGCACATTAAAGGTTTCTTTTATGGCATAATTCCGGCACCACGGTGTCTCTAAAAGCCACCATTTTTATTATTATATATACTGTATAAAAAGTAAGGGGCGAGTGGGAGAGTGGAGACGGTTCTGGAGACTGCTAATGAAGACATGAGATAGGTTGGTCGGCCTTAGCCCGTCATGGGCTGGATAGTGCCAGGGGTTGACTTTGATAGGTTGGTAAGACACATATTAAGACACCCAGAAATGGCTAACTTGGTTATGGAAGGACGGGTTGAAGACAAAAACTGTAAGGATAGACCAAGATTACAATATGTTAAACAGATTGCCTCGGATGAAAGATGTGCTAGCTATGTCGAGATGAAACGATTAGCTCAGGACAGGGAGACATGGAAGGGCTGCATGACACTAGTCAACAGACTGAAGACTCAAACGAACAAAACGCTAAGGTGTAGGCCTATGCTTAACAAAACTCAAGCTCTTAAACCAGAGGGAGTTAGAAGGTGCAGTTTGTACCAAAATCTTCCAAATCGTCTGAATAATACAGGAATAATCTTGCATTTCGTGAAAGGTCAACGGAAATATATTAATTTGATTATGAAGTCCATTTGAACAAATAAACAGGACGATAGCCTCTATCAGAACTCTGTCGCGTCCAGCCTGCAAACACCAAAGCCCGGCTCGTGGTTGTTAGAAATTGGGCGCTCACAAGTGACCTATATTAATGTCATTGGTTTTACGTCCCTTTTATGATGATGATGATGATAATTGTTGTTTTTAAGGGGCCTAACATCTAGGTTATCGGCCCCTAATGATCTGGGTGATAGCGAAGATGATAGTGAAACGGAAACCAGAACGAAAATTAAGTGAGACGGAAAATACTTACAAAAAGGAACTCGGATTGAAACGACTCACAAAATGTTCTTACAAAAGGGAATTTAGAACGAAAAGATTCACAAAAGGAATAGATTGAAAAATACCCACAAAATGAAGGCTAGGTTCAAAATACGTACAAAATGCAATGTAGCGTCGAAATACTTACAAAATGCAACTGAAATTCAAAATACTTACAAAATGCAAATGAGATCGAAAATACGTACAAAATGCAATTGAGGTTCAAAATACTTACAAAATGCAATTGAAATTGAAAATACACAATGCAATTCAGATTGAAATAGGCCTTATCCCAGTTCCAATCCAAATTATTCACAAAGTGCAATCGAAATTCAAAATACTTACAAAATGCAATTGAAATTGAAAATGCTTACAAAATGTACGGTGATTCTAACGACTCATGTGGATTGACAATACTTACAAAAAGCAATTTAGATTGAAAATACTTGACAAAATGTAATTTAGATTCAAAATACCCACAAAATGCAATTGAGAATCAAAATATGTGCAAAATGCCCACCAAACAAAATGCAATTTAGATTCAAAATTCGTGCGAAATGCGGTTTTGGTTGAAAATACTTACAAAATGCAATTGAAATTCAAAATACTCACTAAAAGGCCCCGCAACCTGCATTGAAAGACTTACTAAAAAGCAATTTAGATTGTCAATCTTTACAAAATGCAATTGAGGTTGAAAACAATCGCGAGATGTAATTTAGATCGAAAATACTTACAAAATGCAACATAGATCAAAAATCGCTAAAAGGGAATTTAGATACACGGTGATTCGAGTAACAAAAACAGTGCGGGAATCTTAAAGAGAAAAGGAAATAGAAGGAAAAGAGGAGAGGAGAGGGGAGGGGAGAGAGGAGAAGGTCCGCCCCAAAGGGAAGGGACAAAAGGGGAAAACGGACCCAGCTCAGGAATCCCTCGGGGTCGCCAACGCCCGAACTCACCAGCCGTGAGCCCCTGAGGGTGTAGCATTATCGACGGTGCACCAGAAGTGGTGGGGCTACATACACCCTGCCTCCTTAAGGGCCTTGAGCACAAGGCAGGAGGTAAAAGGAAAAGAACAAGAAGGCTGACCCCTCACAGAAGGAGGGTATCAGGAAAGATGAGACAAGGGCCAATTAAGGCGGGAAAGGAAGAGACTCCCGAGGCCTCGGATACCCTAATACCGTCGGGGTCGGAAGAGAACAAGAGTTGACCAAGGGAGGTCGACAGGAAAGAAGAAAGAGAGGAGCCCGGCACAAGTAAGTGGAAGCAATGCCGGACTCAGCTGGGGCCCCGTGGTCGCCAACCCACAACCCACTAGATGTGAGCCCCTGGGGGGACGTCCCTTTTAAATGTATAGGCCTTTAGAGAAACCAAGGTGACGGAATTTGGTCAGTAAATCTGACAATCACGGCTACCTCACATTTGCACACCCTCAAATGCCACCTGACTGTGCCAGAATTCGATCCTGGCAATACAGAAATTCGAAAACACCTTTAACCTAAAACATGATGATAATTGTTGTTTTAAGGGGCCTAACATCTAGGTTATCGGACCCTAATGGTTTGGGTAATAGTGAAAATGATAATGAAAATGTGAACTATAACTAAAACTAACATGATGATGATGATGATGATAAATGTTGTTTTAAGGGGCCTAACATCTAGGTTATCGGCCCCTGATGGTTTGGGTGATCGTGAAGATGAAAAATGAAAAGCGAACTTAAAACTAAAACTAACTACTAACCTACATACTAGAAGAAGAAATGGAAAACCAAAGGAGAATAAGGCAAATAAAAGGACAGAAGGGAAAGAAATGCCCTCAACCCTCGGAGAAGGCGGATTGAGGGACTTGGAAGGAAGGAGAGCCATGAAAGGCATATAGGAAAGTGAAAGAGGAGAGGAGAGGGTCCGCCCCAAAGGTAAGGGACAAAAGGGTAAAAAGGACCTAGCTCAAGAATCCCTCGGGGTCGCCAACTCCCGAACTCACCAGCCGTGAGCCCCTGAGGGTGTAGCACTTTCTAGGGTGCACCAGAAGTGGTGGGGCTACATACACCCTACCTCCTTGAGGGCCTTGAGCAGAAGGCAGGATATACCATGAAAAGAAAAAGAAGGTCTAACCTCTCGAAGAATGAGGGTGCAAGAAAATTTAAAAAAGAACCACTTACGGCGGGTAAAGTGAAAAGAAACCTAATACCCCAATATCATCGAGTTCAGAAGAGAAGAAGAGTTGACCAAAGTAGCTCGGCAGGATAGGAAGGAGCCCGATACAATGACGACACAGCTGGATTCCAGCGATAGTCAACCCACATCCTACTAGTTGTGAGCCCAAGGGAGGCTGGGAGGGGAAAAGAAAAGGAAAATTGCGTATCTCTAATTAAATAGCAAGTAGAAACAATTACTGTAATCTAACTATGACATTATGATCCGTTCGATCGTTCCGAGTCCGGTTAACAATTCCCAAGTTTTGCTGCCGAAATGGACTATAAACACCTTCCAGCACTTCCTCTAAAAGCATCTTCCAAAGTGCAGGGATTGTGCAGAAGATGATGATGATGATGATGATGATGATGATAATTGTTGTTTTAAGGGGCCTAACATCTAGGCTATCGGCCCCTGATGGTTTGGGTGATCGTGAAGATGAAAATGAAATGCAAATATAAAAACTAGAACTAACTACCAACCTACATACCAGAAGAAGAAATTGAAAACTAAAAGAGAATAAGGCAAATAAAGGACAGGAGGAAAAGAAATGCCCTCAACCCTCGAAGAATGCGGATTGAGGGACTTGGAAGGAAGGAGAGCCATGAATGGCAGATAGGAAAGTGAAAGAGGAAAGGGTCCGCCCCGAAGGTAAGGGACAAAAAGGGGAAACGGACCCAGCTCAGGAATCCCTCGGGGTCGCCAACTTCCGAACTCACCAGCCGTGAGCCCCTGAGGGTGTAGCATTATCTAGGGTGCACCAGAAGTGGTGGGGCTACATACACCCTGCCTCCTTAAGGGCCTTGAGCACAAGGCAGGAGGTAAAAGGAAAAGAAAAAGAAGGCTGACCCCTCACAGAAGGAGGGATTCAGGAAAGATGAGACAAGGGCCAATTAAGGCGGGAATGGAAGAGACTCCCTAGGCCTCGTATACCCTAATACCATCGGGGTCGGAAGAGAACAAGAGTTGACCAATTGAGGTCGACAGGAAAGAAGACAAAGAGGAGCCCGGCACAAGTAAGTGGAAGCAATGCTGGACTCAGCTGGGGCCCCGTGGTCGCCAACCCACTTCCCACTAGATGTGAGCCCCTGGGGGATTGTGCAGAAGAGGATGTCTTGGATCTTGATCGGCTCCACATTCACGAGAAGTATCCGCGTCCGACGGAAGAATGCCCCATTTCTTGAAGTTAGTCTTGGATCGTGGGACACCCATAGCCCAGGCATATTAAGTTTTAACCTAAAAAAAGTAATGTAAAGTTGAAATTTGGCATAGATGTTCCCTAGTACCCTAGTAACAAATCCGGAAAAGTCCCCATCTCTGCGTTGTCCGCGTCATAGTTTTTGGAGAGTTCAAAATGGCTTAAATGGTTGATGATGATGATAATTGTTGTTTTAAGGGGCCTAACATCGAGGTTATCGGCCTCTAATGAAATGAAATGGCGTGAAATGAAAGGATGTAGATAAAAACAACTCACTGCCATGTATGAAGCGAAAATGGTGTTTATAAAACAGACAGTGAGCCCCAAAAATTATGCCTTATTTGAATAAAAAGAATAAAAGGCGGATGGTAAAAAAGGATAAAACAAATAAGGCATAGTGAACAATACAATATATAACACAATAAAAAACATAAAACAGATTTAACCAGAATTAAAAGTCGTAACTACACATTAAAACTTAAAAAAGTAACCACTCTCCCTCATGAACCGGATGACTAGGTCAGCTGACGGCCCGTCAACACGGAGAATAAGGGAGAGGGTATTAGGCAGTTTAAGAGTCCCTCGCAGATCAACCAGATCCACACACTCCAACAGAAGGTGTGCCACGGTTAGGTGGGCGTCGCAAGTACACGCAGGAGGATCTTCTCTCTTTAGCAAGTGGGAGTGCGTAGCAATCCCATGGCCGATCCTGAGTCGACAGAGTACCACAGCTTCCTTCCGGAGAGATCGGAAGGAAGATTTCCACACCTTCGTTGTCTCCTTGATGCCTCTCAGTTTGTTGGGTGGAGGCGTGGCACGCCATGCCTCCTCCCAATGCGACAGGATCGAATGCCGCAACTGAGAGCGCACATCACTAGCAGGCACCTTATACGGTAGTGAGGGCAGTCCGACTGCCTCTCTCGCCGCCTGATCAGCAAGCTCGTTTCCCGCAATACCCATGTGGCTAGGAAGCCACACAAAGGTCACCCAGGTTCCAGCGTTACGCGAAATGACGAGCTGGTCGTGCACACGCTGGACCAACGGGTGCTTCGGGAAACACACATCGATCGCCTGCAGCGCACTCAGAGAGTCAGTACACACAAGAAAGTGCTGGTAATCGTGTGATAACGTGTACCGCAGAGCCTCTAAGATGGCATAGAGCCCAGCAGTGTACACGCCACAGGCCTCGAGAAGTGAGAAGAGAAACCGACGATCCTCAATCACAAATGCACAGCCTACTTTCTCGTTTACCCTCGAACCGTTTGTGAATAGAAGCCCTGATCCTGGATACCGGCTCACCACGGACTGGAACAGCCTCCGATGGACGGAGGAGTCCGTGTCCGACTTGGGGCCGGTGTGCAGATCCAGGATGATATCAGGGCGAGAGACCATCCACGGAGGGGCCTTGCTAGGAACTCGGACGATAGAGGAGACAGAAGGAAATCGGAACTGACGGTGTAAGTCATCCAAGCGAATCCCCGCCGACCGAGTGGCTCGGGCGAGCGCATCATACAGCCGGCGATTCGGATTGGAAAACAAACATGGATAGCTTGGATGAAGTGGCATCTGTCGAATAGTTGCAGCATAGGTCAGCAGTACTTGTTGGCGCCTCAGGTGTAAAGGAGATACGCCAGCCTCGGCGAGCAAGCTGACGACTGGGCTTGTCCGAAAGGCACCCGTCGCCAGCCTCACACCGCCGTGGTGAACACTCTCCAATTTAACAAGCACTGACTTACGGGCCGAACCATATGCTACACCTCCATAATCTAACCTAGATAAAATCAGTGCCTTATAAAAACGTAGGAGCACCGCGCCGTCCGCCCCCCATGAGCTGCCGCTAAGAAACAGCAACATGTTGAGTTTCTTAGCACAGGTAGTTTTCAAACACCACACGTGTGGTTCCCACGCCAATTTCTGATCGAAAATGAACCCAAGGAACCGGTACGCAGCAACAACAGGCAAAGCTACATTGCCCAGATAAAGCTCAGGATCTGGATGGAGGGTGCGCTTTCGGCAGAAATGGACAACCGAGGACTTAGCGGTTGAGAATCGAAAGCCATGCTCCAGTGTCCAGCGTTCCACTCTCCGAATAGCTTGTTGTAACTGTCGTTCAGCGACCACCATATTTTGCGCACTATAATGTAGAGCGAAGTCGTCTACATACAGCGACGGTACCACTGCTGGACCAGCAGCAGCGACTATACCGTTTATGGCAATCGCAAATAATGTTACGCTAAGCACCGATCCCTGTGGGACTCCGTTTTCCTGTATATGATATTGCGAATATGTCCCCCGTATTCGGACACGGAACAGGCAAAGGGACAGAAAATTCGCAATAAAAACCGGCAAGTTACCTCAGAATTTCCAATGATGCAGGGTAGAGAGGATGCCGTAACGCCAAGTGGTGTCATAGGCCTTCTCGAGGTCAAAGAAAACAGCGACTAGGTGCTGTCTCCGGAGAAAGGCGTCCTGTATGGCGGTCTCCAGGCGTACCAGATGGTCGTTGGTACACCGAGACGCCCTGAAACCACACTGGTATTCAGACAGGAGTCCCCGTTTCTCCAGGACCCACACCAGGCGCCGATTGACCATCCTCTCTAAGAGCTTGCACAGACCGTTAGTGAGACAAATAGGTCTGTAACTCCCTCTCAATTTGGGATCCTTATCGGGCTTCAGGATAGGTATAATGATACCTTCCTGCCATTGCGCTGGAAACACATCTTCCAACCTGATACGATTAAACACCCGGAGCAAATAACGAATGCTCTCATCGTTAAGGTGTTTAAGCATCTGGTTGTGAATATTATCCGGGCCAGGAGACGTGTCCCTGCAAAGCGCCAGCGCTCCGCGGAGCTCCGACTCCGTAAAGGGCACGTTGTACTCCTCCGAAGCGCGGGAAGCAAAACTAAGCTGGAAACGTTCCGCTTCACGCCTCAGGGCCACGAAGGCAGGGTCATAGTTATCGGAACCGGATATATCCGCAAAATACGAGGCGAGATGGTTTGCAACGCGATAAGGATCTGTAACCAAGTCATTATCAAAGGAAATTCCCGGTACAGTAGAAGATGTCTGAATTCACGAAATGCGTCGTAGTTTCGTCCACACTTGAGAGGAGGGGGTTCCCAGGATTGTTTCTTACTCTGGCGAATAAGATTCCGTGCCTTGGCACGAAATTTCTTAAACGCCACCAAATTGGCCATGGTTGGACGCCGATGGTAGTGCTTATGAGCTCGACGACGGTTTCGTATTGCCGCTGCAATATCCTCTGTCCACCAAGGGACGAGTTTGCGACGAGGAGTCCCAGGAAAGGATGGAATGGACTCTTCGGCGGCAGCAAGAAGCACATCGGTGATGTGCTGTACCTCGTCATCGACGCTCCGGCAACCAAGATCAACGAACGCTTCTCGTTCTTGAAGCGTGGGCCGTTGCCCGCTTAAGAACCCAATGACTGGGGAACTCCACGGGCGTCTGGTTCATAAGGGTAAGAACGATCGGGAAATGCGTCACTCTCACAGAAGTCGTCGTGTACATACCAACCAAATATAGGGACCAGCGCACGGCTACACACACTCAAGTCAATGTGTGAGTACGTGCCGTGCGCTAAGCTAAAATGTGTAGCTTCCCCTGTATTTAGTAGAGATAAATCCAACCCTTGAATTAAGCCCTCGACGTCCCATCCTCTGGGGCAGGAAGATGGTGATCCCCATGCGGGGTGATGAGAGTTGAAATCACCCACGAGTAGGAAAGGGACTGGAAGTTGATCAACAAGATCTAAGACGTCATTAATATCAAGGGGCTGGTTCGGTGGAAGGTACACGTTACATACAGTTGTCATAGCAGGCAAGGACACGCGAACTGCAATAGCTTCCAGAGGAGTGTCGAGTGGAAACTCCTCACTATAGCAGTCAGAGCGAACGAAGGTACAAACGCCCCCGGAAACCAGGGGCGGCGTCTTGTCGCTCTTTAGAGTATAGGCGGAAACCTCTCAGAACAGTCTCGTGATCAGATCTGAGGTTTGTTTCCTGTAGGCAGACTATACTCGCTGCGTATTGGACAATAAGCTGACGGAGTTCTGTCAAATGCATGTCATAACTGTTGCAATTCCACTGTAACAGTGCCATTGTGTGAACTTATAAGTTGGAGCAGCAAGCTACAACTTATCCTCTGGAGGATCTACTGTCACTACTTCGACTATAATCTCCATGTCCTCAGGCGAGGTCATGGAGTGAATCGACTCGGTGGAAGATTTCCTAGACGCAGTTCGGCGGCGGGGGGATCTCCGTGGGGAGCGCGCAGACCTGGGGACCGAAACGTCCCCAGGCGCAGAAGCATCCGCAGGTGGTGGCGCGGATCGCTTCCCCTTTTTTGGAGAAAGGGAATTCGTAGTGCGGGGTCCCTTCTTACCCTTACCCGCCTCTTTAAGATATATAGACGGGTCAGGAGCCGAATTCCTGACCCTGGTCGACGATGCCGCCTCCGCCGGCTTCGGCGCGTCTTTCGCCGAACTTTTGGGTGGGGAGAAAGTCTATGACTTCTTCCCGAGTGGGGAGTAAGTCTTCAGCTTCCTCCCCTGCTGTGCGGGCGGAGCAGCCTTCGCTCACACAGCCTTCGTGCTGGCCGAAGGTGGAGTTGAAGTCACCTTCGGGCTTTCCGTTATATTCATAGGTGCTGGTTTCGGAACAGATAACTCAGTTGCAGGTTTCACAGCTGGTACAAAAGATGAGGTAGAAGGAACCAAATTAGGTATTATAACTCGATAATCAATCGTAGGCGAAGGAGCAATCGCGGTATGGTACTTCTTGCGGGCTTGCTGGTAGGTGAGACCATCCAGGGTTTTGATCTCCTGGATTTTCTTCTCACTCAGGAAGACAGGGCAGTTCCTGTCCCGAGGAGAATGAAATCCAGGGCAATTAGTGCACTGATAAGGTGTTGTGCACTCTTCCGCTTCGAGTGGTACCTTACCGCATGTTCCACAGATTTCGGGGCTCGAGCATCGGGATAACATGTGCCCGAACTTCTGGCACTTACAACACCTCATTGATGGAGGGATATAAGGCCGTACGTCACAACGGTAACTTGTAACCATGACTTTCTCCGGGAGCACCGTAAGCTCAAAGGAAATAATGAAAGCACCAGTATCCACGATTTGACCATTGATCTTGCGCGTAATGCGCCGGACATCAGTCACGTCACGGTGCTGCATATCCTCCTTGAGCTCCTCGTCAGTGTTCAGAATCAGGTCCCGGTGGAAAATAACTCCTCGGACCAGATTCAGGGACGTGTGCTTTTCCACTTTGACGGGAATTTCGCCAAAGTGGTCACATTGCAAAAGTTGTTCAACTTGCTCACCAGTCCTAGTCTTGAGCAACAAGCTACCGTTCCTCATCTTTTGTACTTTCTCAAGCTCACCATAGACACCTTCTATGTGGCGAGAAAACAAGATACTCTTTACCAGCTTGAAATCACCCCCATCTGTTCTGGTAGCTACCAGAAACTTGGGGGTGTTAGCACCTAGATTTTCACGCACAGATTGTTCCCAGGGGGTTGATCCCCGTAGGGAATCAAATGTTAAAGACTTGGGTGTAGGACCACCCTGTTTGGGGATTTTTCTTTTTGAACCAATGGCCAGATCATCCTCCCCGAATGCCACCGACATCCGATCACGGGCCGTCACAGTAGGCGCTACCCAGCCAGGGCAAGGCCCGCCTAGCTTGGAAGGCATTGCCCGGGGGTCCGATGTTTTACAATGCCGTATCGGCATGTACCCCTTGGCATATACTGGATTTTACAGCTCAGACATTCGGCTGTGCGGGGACCTGCGTAGTCAGGCGGATACTACTGCACGGGTATATGGCACACCCACCTGTCGGCGCGGCCAAGGCCGGAACAGGCTTTCGAGCGTAGTCGCTAGCGTAAGTGGCCCATCCCCTAACAGCACGCACATATAGAAATTTTGGTTGCCAGACCCTGAAAGCAGTGACGGAAAAAAGTGCGATATAACCTAATGAGAGTTATACCGCACGGGTGTATGTTTTTAGAGCTGACTGTCAAACCCTCGAAAGGGGACCGTTCCGAGAAGCCCTTTTAGTCGTCTTTTACGACTGGCAGTGATTACCTTGGATGTATTCGCTTCCTCCCACCCACTGGGGGTCCAATTCACAAAACAACGCGGAGTCCTTAAAGTATAGCCAAGGTCGCCCCTTTTAGTCGCCTCTTACGACAGGCAGGGGATACCGTGGGTGTATTCTAAGCCCCCCACCCACAGGGGGGGGCTTAAATGGGGCCTAAGTGCCAAACACAGCATTTTTGCTTCCTGCGTTCAAAATATTGATCCAAAATCAGTTCTAAGTAGCTTTGATAGTAATAAGAGAAGGACTGCGCTAAATATAACGCTCTTATAGGTCGTAATTATTGCCATACATTTAAACAGATGAGTAATCAAACATTTTTAGCTCAACTTTTCTCACGCAAATTTAGCTAATTTGTCATTAGCCGGGACTTATCGTGTAAACAGCTGCTGATAGCGACTAAAGACCCTGAGTAAAAGTTGTATAGCACACTTGTGGCTTTAAAACGATACATTGCCCAGGTTCAGCCGACAAACAGCAGCAGAGATACAGTTACAAATATAAAAGTGCAAGTGTGGCAGTCGCTTTCCGAACGAACGCCCATTTACGCTGGTGGGCTCCATCTATTCACCTTTGCTGACACCATTTTTTATCTTTTATCAAGAGCTTTTAGGATGGTATTCCTTTTAATCCAGGTAAACAAGCAGAAACAGTTTGCATAGAACAAAATGAGTTTAATGCAGTGAGCAGTTAAACGTACATTCATAATATGCATAATGCAAATAATAACAAAACAAAGCTTAAAAAGCTTTCTTTAGACGAAGAATACTTGCAAAACAAAGCTTACATCGGACTCAATCGTCCTCCACATCGTCTGAGCCATCAAATGTGACGTTGCCACACGCTTTTCCACTGCAGTGTCCACACATTAAAGAGCATTCTAAACCGGAACGTACACACTCACACCGGCTACCACAAGAGATCTTGCAGTTGCAGGACACAAAATTGAGATGATCTGGAGCAGCTGGAAGATGAGTTGTCACTGGTACTAAAGCTGAGTGTTGGATTTTCCATCCCCATTGGGTCGGGTCCAAAGAAAATCCTAACTATTCCTGAACTTGCAAATATAACCGCAGTGAATGTTGTTTGCATACCGCCGAAGTCGGCGGAAGTGAAGCCAGCTGAAATGATGCTGTGACAGGTTGTTTGGCAATTTTTTGGCTGTATTTCACTACCCGAAGTTCGTCGAGGGTTTTGCACTCCAATTTGGCACTATCGTAGAGACAAATGGCGAACTTCTCTCCAGCTGACATTATGGCCTTTTCATTTGGAGCCGTAGAGACGAATGCCTTCATTTCCTCGCGTAAAGATGCGGAATCCTTCAATATTTTCCAGGCTTGCTGTTTGATGTACTCTACCCACAGCTTTCCTGTGCGAGATTTCTGGCTCATTGAAGAAAATGGGTCATGAAGCGACTCTTTGAGACGTTGAAGGCAAGTATATGATAGCAAGTCGTTGGCGGTGCCTTCTTGGAATGCGGTAAAAAGCGCCAGTATTTCGTCCTTGTCATCCTTCAGTCCGTCGTTCATGTTGAGTAACATTGTCCCGACAGCCTGTTTTGTCAGAAAATGCGCTCTGAGGGCCCTAGAACATGCACAGTTTCACGTTATTGATAAAATTGAAGGCATAACGTAATCATTTTTAAGAGCGAGCTAATTGCAAGCCTACCTTGAATATGCGTGTCCAGGCATCATGTGAGTCACTGATGATTTAGCGTATATTTCCGCCCAGAGCTCCTCCAAACTGCTTCCATTCATCACGTAGCCGATTGCCCCAAGAAACGACATTAGAAGGTGAAATCCGCCTAGACGAACAACCACGTTTTTTAGATCCTCTGAAGTGTCCGATGCGACTATCTCTGCAGCTTTCGCGTATAGGGGCTGGTCAAAGGTTACGAAACAAGTGCTTTGTTTCAGTTCCGTGCACTCTCTTGCGGCAAACTTCAACGCGGAATATATAGTTGATGGATTGCTCGGTTCCAAGTTAACGAACGGCAGGGCAGCAATTGACTTCGTCTGGGGAGCGGTTGAGCATGAGCAGACAGTGACGGCTTCATAAAGCCGTTCCACGAAGCGGGTAAATTAATACCTGACCACCGTCCAGATAACTACAAAGGAGTCCATCGTCGACGCAATAGCCACAGAGTTTGGGGCTTCCACAATTAACTCCTTAATCTTGACGTCCTTTGAACCAGGAGAAGAGGGCTTCCGATACCACGAAATGTTGAACTTTCCCATCGCCGCTATCACACCAGCATTAGGAACTTCTCGTGTACGTGGGAGTGGAGATATTTCACTGTCAGGCGCTGGACCTGGGCACTTGATGCCTCCGATGCAGTAAAATGTGTTTCGCCCGTCCAATGTCCTTATGTTAAAGTCAGCGTTGTCAAAGCAAAACTGCGTGAACGTTCCATCATTCGGGATTGGACGTTCTTCACGAAGTGCTGAAACTTCGTACCTGTGGACTTGCGCCACATTTACTGAAAATCCAAGACTGTTTAGAAGCTGAATTAATTGTTTCGAGTATTGTTGGCCTGCTCCAACAGGCCGAGCGCTGTCACCTAGAAACGCGATCGGGTGCCTTTTCAACAGTGATTATGCTTTGGGACCGTAACTCGGTAACCGTTTCCCGCATAGACATGGGTAATGTGGCAATGTAAAGCTAAAAGCATGCTTTATAACTTTTATTCAGGATATTTAATGAATATCAGCAGTTGTTTAAAAATAATGACCTGCTAATGACAAATTAACCAAATTTTCGTGTAAAAGTTGTGCTAAAAATGTTAAATTAGTCGTTTTTTTTTTCCTTCATCAATAGCAATAATTAGGCCTGATTAGTCCGTTATCCTACTACTAGTTCATTTTTATTAATTGCTAAAGCTCGCGAGAACTAAATTTGGATCAATATTTTGAACGCAGGAAGCAAAAATGCTGTTTTTCGCACTCAGGCTCCATTTAAGCCCTTTTAAACCCTCCAAAAACTAGGACGCGGACACCGCAGAGATGGGGACTATTCAGGATTTGTTTCTAGGGTACTAGGGAACATCTATGCCAAATTTCAGATTTACTTTTTTTTTTTAGGTTGGCCGTGTTTTTTGCATATAATGCCTGGGCTACTACTCTTAGACTATTAAGAGACTTCCATACATGGTAGGGAAGTTCGCTACCAGGAGCTACCTCTTCCTTAGGTGACATATCTTGGGACACTGAACTCCTCCATCTGTTAAGACGATTTGCCTCCTGTGTTCCCTGCAGCGGAAGATGATGATGATGATGATCATAATTGAAGGGGCCTAACATCGAGGTTATCGGCCCCTAATAATCTGGGTGATAGCGAAAATGATAAAGAAATGGTTGATGATGATGATAATTGTTGTTTTAAGGGGCCTAACATCTAGGCTATCGGCCCCTGATGGTTTGGGTGATCGTGAAGATGAAAATGAAATGTAAACTTAAAACGAAAACTAACTACCAACCTACATACTAGAAGAAGAAATGGAAAAATAAAGGAGAATAAGGCAAATAAAGGACAGGAGGAAAAGAAATGCCCTCAACCCTCGAAGAAAGCGGATTGAGGGACTTGGAAGGAAGGAGAGCCATGAAAGGCAGATAGGAAAGTGAAAGAGGAGAGGGTCCGCCCCGAAGGTAAGGGACAAAAGGGGAAAACGGACCCAGCTCAGGAATCCCTCGGGGTCGCCAACTCCCGAACTCACCAGCCGTGAGCCCCTGAGGGTGTAGCATTATCTAGGATGCACCAGAAGTGGTGGGGCTACATACACCCTGCCTCCTTAAGGGCCTTGAGCACAAGGCAGGAGGTAAAAGGAAAAGAAAAAGAAGGCTGACCCCTCACAGAAGGAGGGAATCAGGAAAGATGAGACAAGGGCCAATTAAGGCGGGAAAGGAAGAGACTCCCTAGGCCTCGGGTACCCTAATACCGTCGGGGTCGGAAGAGAACAAGAGTTGACCAAGTGAGGTCGACAGGAAAGAAGACAGAGAGGAGCCCGGCACAAGTAAGTGGAAGCAATGCCGGACTCAGCTGGGGCCCCGTGGTCGTCAACCCACTTCCCACTAGATGTGAGCCCCTGGGGGCATAAAGAAATGGAAACCAGAACAAAATTATGTGAGACGGAAAATACGTACAAAAAGGAACTCAGATGGAAACAACTCACAATATGGTCTTAACAAAAGGGAATTTAGAACGAAAAGATTCACAAAAAGAATACATGGAAAAATACCCACAAAACGTAGGCTAGATTCAAAATACGTACAAAATGCGATGTAGCGTCGAAATACTTACAAAATGCAACTGAAATTCAAAATACTTACAAAATGCAAATGAGATCGAAAACACGTACAAAATGCAATTGAGGTTCAAAATACTTACAAAATGCAATTGAAATTGAAAATACACAATGCAATTCAGATTGAAATAGGCCCTATCCCAGTTCCAATCCAAATTATTCACAAAGTGCAATCGAAATTCAAAATACTTACAAAATGCAATTGAAATTGAAAATGCTTACAAAATGTACGGTGATTCTAACGACTCATGTGGATTGACAATACTTACAAAATGCAATTTAGATTGAAAATACTTGACAAAATGTAATTTAGATTCAAAATACCCACAAAATGTAATTGAGAATCAAAATATGTGCAAAATGACCGCCAATCAAAATGCAATTTAGATTCAAAATTCGTGCGAAATGCGGCGTTGGTTGAAAATTATTACAAAATGCAATTGAAATTCAAAATACTCACTAAAAGGCCCGGGCACATGCATTGAAAGACTTACTAAAAAGCAATTTAGATTGTCAATCTTTACAAAATGCAATTGAGGTTGAAAACAATCGCGAGATGTAATTTAGATCGAAAAAACATGCAAAAAGCAAAGTAGATTAAAAATGCCTTAAAAAAATCGCCAGAAGGGAATTTAGATACACGGTGAACCAAGTAACAAAAAACAGTGCGGGAATCATGCAGCGGAAGAGTCCTAGCAATGAAACTCTTTCGGGAACTGAGGCGAGATTTTGCTGCCTGGTGACCGAACATTGGATGTCGAGGTCAGTCTCCTGCTTTGTTTCTCGTCATCTGCAGCAACGGCCCTACGAATGTTGGGCGGTGCTATTCCTAGAAGTGGGTACAGTTTCCGTACTGGCGTTGGTTTCACGCATCCGGAGATTATACGGACAGTAGGCTATACGATGTGCAGCCTGCATCCATCAATGCCACGGAGGTGCACAAGTCCATTACAAATAGCCGCCAGCTCATATATCTACAGTATTATATTCGTGCTCTTGTGACAGCCTTCCTAGGCGGGGCTCTTCTAGCTGCACACTGTACACTATTGTTTTAAATCACGTCTGGCCCTAGGCCGCAAACAAGTGAGTGGTTAAGAATAGAATCCAGGGCACCTTAGTGGGAGGGCTCCATTCATCGGCATAAATCGTGTAGCCATTCCTTTGTATTATTATTATTATTATTATTATTATTGAGTGCCAACCCCGTGGTATAGGGGTAATGTTTCTCACCCAGGAGGCTCCGGGTTCGAATTCCCGCACTGTCAGTGGTGGTATGTGTTATTTAGAGATGATGATGATGATGATGATGATAATTGTTTCAAGGCGCCTAACAACTAGGTGATAGTTAAAAATGAAAGATGATCAAATGAAACCTACAACTAAAACTAACTTCTGACTTACAACTAGAAGAGGAATGGGAAACAGAAAGGAGAACAAAGTAAGAAAAAGACAGAAGGAAAGAAAATGCCCTCAACTCTCGAAGAATGAGAATTGAAGGACTTTGGAAGAAGGAGAGCCAAGAAAGGCAGATAGGAAATATCAATAGGAGAGGGATCACCCCAAAGGGAATGGAAGAAGGAGAAAACCCGGAACCAGCTCAGGAAGCCCTCGGGGTCGCCAACGCCCAAACTCACCAGACGTGAGCACTTGAGGGGGTAGCATAATCCAATGATGATTATAATTGTTGTTTTAAGGGGCCTAACATCTAGGCTATCGGCCCCTGATGGTTTGGGTGATCGTGAAGATGATAATGAAATGCAAACTTAAAACTAAAACTAACTACCAACCTACATACTAGAAGAAGAAATGGAAAACTAAAGGAGAATAAGGCAAATAAAGGACAGGAGGAAAAGAAATGCCCTCAACGCTCGAAGAATGCGGATTGAGGGACTTGGAAGGAAGGAGAGCCATGAAAGGCAGATAGGAAAGTGAAAGAGGAGAGGGTCCGCCCCGAAGGTAAGGGACAAAAGGGGAAAACGGACCCAGCTCAGGAATCCCTCGGGGTCGCCAACTCCCGAACTCACTAGCCGTGAGCCCCTGAGGGTGTAGCATTAACTAGGGTGCACCAGAAGTGGTGGGGCTACATACACCCTGCCTCCTTAAGGGCCTTGAGCACAAGGCAGGAGGTAAAAGGAAAAGAAAAAGAAGGCTGACCCCTCACAGAAGGAGGGTGTCAGGAAAGATGAGACAAGGGCCAATTAAGGCGGGAAAGGAAGAGACTCCCTAGGCCTCGGATACCCTAATACCGTCGGGGTCGGAAGAGAACAAGAGTTGACCAAGTGAGGTCGACAGGAAAGAAGACGGATAGGAGCCCGGCACAAGTAAGTGGAAGCAATGCCGAACCCAGCTGGGGCCCCGTGGTCGCCAACCCACGCCCACTAGAAGTGAGCCCCTGGGGGAAGCATAATCCAAGGTGCACCGTAAATAGTGGGGCTACTGTACATACACCCTGCCTCCTTGAGGGCCTTGCGCAGAAGGCAGGAGATACAATGAAAAGAAAACAAGAGGTCTGTTATAATTGGTCGCAATTTATTGTGTTGAACGACTGAAAATTATTCGGCAATGATTATTAATTATTTAACAGCTCTCGAATATACGATTCGTTCCGAATATTCCTTGCATGTGTTCCGTTCTGTCCCCATGGCACTGTATCTTAAATTACATCAATAGATCTTGTACGATTTTAACATTGTTGTCTGAAAACACTGTACTGTACGTTGATAATAGTTTATATACTGTACAAGGCCTGCACTTTGCTGCGGGTCAAAGAGATTGAAATAATAGCTGTCGGATCTGTCTTGCACAACATAGCTTGAGTCACGTTCTACTAGTAGAAAATTATAGTTTATTACAATTCTTACACGTCGCGAGTTATAGTTCCTTTCCTAGCCGGGGAAAGAGCTCAAGGCACTCAGGTTCACACAATACTGGTGTTGGTGATCACTGTTTTATGAGACTCCTATATTGCCCATGTTTATTTACAAATCTATATTTTCCTTTTTCTCAGAAACTAAATCGAATTGTGTAAGTTATAGGATTTTTAGCCTACTTTCGATTTTTGCAAAAAATGAAAGTAGACTTATGAGATCACTACAGGGCCAAAAAATGTGTGTCTGTCTGTGTGTGTGTATGTGTGTGTGTGAGTCTGTGTGTGTGTGTGTACTCTGAATGTCTGTCCCCCCCCCCTATCAATTCGAACACGGTGAAACCGAATTGAACGAAATTTGGTACAGAGGTAGCACTGGCAAAGGGCACCTCAGTGTCAAGTTTTATATTGCCGCCATCTTTACCAAAACTTAATGGCGGCCACTCAAATGGTCAAAACGTAATAATGCATTACGACCAAACTAATAATCGGATCTTGACCAAATTTGGTAACAACGTTCCTTCATATGAGACGCGTCTTGTGCCCCAACTACGAGGTCATCAACCATACCATTTCAGGATGGTGGCCGTGTGAATTATGCAAACTTTATAATCCATAACATGGGACCCACCAGTTCCGACTATCGAACCAAGAATCGTTTAATCTGTACGAAACGACGTGGCCCGTTTGAAATTAAAAGTTTATATTTTAATATTATAGTCTAGAAGTGATTTTAAAAAGCTGAGTCGTCTCGGTTATTTGACAAGATGGCAGCTGATCTCTCGTTCTGACCTATATTTTATTAATTTCAGTATGTTGCATGCAATATAGCCTAGTGGTAACAAATAAATGAACTTCCTATGAAATGATGATGATGATGATAATTGTTGTTTTAAGGGGCCTAACGTCGAGGTTATCGGCCCCTAAACCTATGAAATGAACTCTGTTTAAAATATACTCCAGTGAAGAAAACGTTTAGTCCAAGTCATGATTTGCTATAACGTGGTATATATATTGGTTCCTAACGATCTATTAGAGTGTGCATGATTGGCTGAGTGGTCAGGGCGTTGGTCTTTCATCAGGCTGGCCATGGTTCAAATCCTATCAGAGTTGGACTTTTTTGCTTGATTTTTTTATATTTATTTTTTCTTGAGTACTGAGACGTTATAAAATAAAGCATTATATGGTGCATTTTGAAATGGAAAATATATATTTAATTAAAACAACATTCACCACCGGAGTGACATCTAAGAGTAATTACTTGAACGATGTTATTGGTAACCACAGCCTTCTAGATGCGAGCTGTGCTCTCTACCGGCCAGTTAGTTAACCCATGTCTACAGTATAATTGAGAAGGTTATTATTTTTGCCGATAGAGGGTATACATCCCCAAGATAAGGCGCGATTATCACGGCCAACGAGAATGACTGGCTCTGGTGAGTTTTCGTGACGTCAGCAATGTAGTTCTGTTGCACCGCTGCCTGTCTTCGTTTTACTGCCGGTGTGGTACCTAGTCATCTTGTCTACATCATTGAACCTGTATAAACGTTGGTCTTCATTTATCACTTGTCTTCATAGAAGGTATTGATACAAGTCGTTAGTCGGTGGGTAGTGTATTCCGCAGATCTTTTCTATAAACGAATTAATTTATGTTCCGCCCCTTGAAACAACAATAAGTTAATGATATCTATACTGTGCTGGAAGATTCTTTGATCTAATTATACTCATGTGCACATAATTTAACTCACAACGAAGGTCACAGAATCTACAACTCGACTTAATGTAGCCTGCTCGTTGCAGCTATTAAAGACACAACGAACCCTTGAATCCTAGTTCGCGTGGATCTTTGTAAGGAGTAACTTCAATAGGCGTAGTTTTGCAAACCTATACAGTATAATTTATAGTGTTTGAAAACACACGGAACATCTAAACTGCGTCCTTTTTATGAAGATTGATATAAAATATTGCATTTCTGCTGCTTATGAATTGCTCTCGACTTAAACGTACAAGCATCATCAAGCAGTACCGGTACATTGCCTACGTCACAGAAAGGTTTGGTTTACGCGCCATGGCCTGTCTTTCTCGTTAGCCGTGCGCGATTACAAATTAGCTGTGTAATAGTTATATTAAATATGTTTCTCCCAGTGATACGTTTAGAGCAACGAAGTTTAAATTATTGTAAGTAGTCGGTGTTAATAAACTGAATACCTACGTTGTTTGGAGTGTTTGCTGATGAAATTGCAAAATGCTGGGGTAAATTATTTGAACGCCACTCCTCAAATCCAGTGTACCAATTTGCACTTCGAATTGGAAGAAATTAGGAGGCGATAAAGACAAAGAGTTATAACTATACCCATACATTTAGGAGAAAGTAGGCTATATGTTCTTTCCTGAACATCTTGTTTATATAATGTATATGAATTGCAGCCAAATGCCATAGCAGGGAATTTTAATTGAACTCCCGTAGGCCTCCCATCAAGTTCAATTTCAAGTAGTTCCAACTTTAGCTACCAGATGCGACTGTCACTGACACCTAGCGGCGAACGTTGGAACTTGATGGAGCGTTTCTAACCGAATATAACCTACAGATTTGGCTACAAACTACCAATTGTAGTGGCAAGTTTTTTCGCATGCCCTAAATCTTTGACATGGGCCCGCTGGCTTTACATCCTCTCCGAAGGAAAGCATACTGAAGGATTTTAGCACTCTTTGAAAACGGATTAAATTATAAATACAAAATTAAAGGTGGAAACCTAAATATAAAATTGCCTAAAAATAATAAAAGAAAACATTAAATAAAGCCACTAATAAACAAAACTTCTGAATGTAAAATAGAACAAGTTCTTTGAGTAAATTTACACTTGAAAATTTAGATTGCTAGCCCTAACCCCAGTCACACTTATAAAGCGGATAACGCGATCAGCAGCCACCGCGTCATCGGCTAATATAAGCTGGAGTGTCATCTGCAAACCAAACTCTCTCCTTCGTAAGTCACCAAAATCCACACACTCGGTTAAAATGTGGGCCACTGTGAAAACAGCTCCACAGGTACAAAGTGTGTGTGGGGGGGGGGGTCCCCTCATTACGTACGAGTGGGTGGATCTTGTATGACCTATGAGATTCCTCGTCATTCTAACTTTCGCTGCTCTGATTTACAAAAGGGCATGCAGCAGCACTGCATACGCAGAGGACCTGTTTCCATGGGTGGTGTCAAACGGTTCATGAGGTATGATGGTGTTAGGAGACCCTCAATCTTATATCCAATGATTACTTTAGCCAGAATCATTGCTCGAGAATCACCTTTGCTCCTGCCTAGACTATCGCACGCCACACAGACCCACAACATGGAGTGATAGTCTGGGGTGCCATCTCCGATAAAATTTGTGGTCAGAATCGACCAAGACTTACGGTTAGCTGCCACTTTATTCTGACCAAAAATTTTATCCAAGCTATGTCGCTTATAATGATACAGGTGATGATTGGAGTTTTTAGCCTACTTTCATTTATGAAAATAATAGGCTTATGACATCACCTTTTGTCCGTGTGTCTTGTGTGTGTGTGAGTGTGTGTGACGGTGTGTGAATGTGTCCCCCCTAATAACTTCTAAACCGCTGGAGCGATTTCAATAAAACGCAGTAAGTTCATAGCACTATTCCGGGCGATTCCAACCGTGCCCTTCGAATTTTGTTATGTCTCGCCAATCCAACATGGCGGCTGTGCGAAATATTTCACCAGCATTCAATATCTCCGAAACTATTACCGATATCACCCTGGCAATTTTTAAGGTGATAAAGGAAACTACTAGAAGTTCACCTATGTGACTTTTGAAAACCTGGTACCTACAAAACCAACATGGCGGCTCAGCGAAGTTGCGACTTTTAAATAGAAGTTTCCCCCGATTTAACCAACCACACGCAATAAAACTTGGTACAGTATATGTCTATACACATTGTAATGCTCCGACATCTTAACTTCGTTAAATTGTTTACATAACCTCAAGATGGCGGCTGTGTGAATTTAAAAATTAAGTTTTTATTTCTTGTGTCGTAATCATGCGATCGAAGTGAAAGTTTGAATAATGAACCTACGCAATGATGTTCCTTTAATAGTAAGATGAGTTGGGGCAAGAGCATTTTCGGGGCAAGTGCATCACTGGTCCATAATACATTTGTCCGTTTGAAACTCGTTCTGACATCTCTTGGGGAGTTAGGGTAAGTTGTCTTGCGTTCATTTAACACTAGATGTCGCGGGTGAAGTCGACTAACAAGCGGATGTATAGGCCAGTTCCGAAAGTAATGCTGTCAACGAAGCATCAGAGTTCACCGTGCTTCCCGAATCCACGCTGTATCTGGACCATCGCTCATTGAAATAACTTCTTTTGTGGAAAGTTTAAAAGTTATAAGTATACTCTTTTCATAAACATATTTAATCATAGAAATACCACGTAACTAATTACAAAAACATGAGGGGTTGTTCTCGCCCCGTCAGAACAAGTATGCGGGGTAAGTTCGTCCCTGCCCAACGGGGCAAGTGCGTATCCAGACAATGAAGATATCAGTGATATTTTGGAAGACGAAATAGTGTATTATCCCTCCGCCATCTGTAGACCGCAGGGGAAAACTGTTGTTTCCCATTGCCTTTACTCAGAGCAACATTCAGTTAATGGGTAATAGTGAAACTTAATTTGACGATTTTTTATGATGGACCACGAGTGAAACTTACTTTTGATTTATTAATAAGGAGATTTAAAGGCTTAAAGATTTGGGAAGAAACAGTGGGAGAGTACGGATGGAAGTTCAACATCAGTAAATGTGAGATCCTGTTAACGACCAGGAAAAAGGACAGACCAATGAGTGGGATAACACTTGGAGGTGGACAGCTGAAGAAGGTGGAAAGTCTCAAGTACTTGGGAAGTATAGCGGAGGAAAATGGGAGAAATGACAAAGAGATTACGGAACGTGGCAGACAGGCAGAAGCATTTCTGAGAAGCATTAGGAGCTTAGTGTGGAATAAAGATGTCCCACAAAAAAGCAAGGAAGTGTTATACAGAAGCTACTATATCCCGATACTGACCTATGCTTCAGAAACGTGGACAATGAAGAAAAGAGACATAAGCAGAATACAGGCAGGTGAAATGAAGTTCCTGCGAAGTAGGATCGGAGTAACAAGAAGAGACAGGGTGAGGAATGAAAAGGTCAGGGAAATGGTGAAAGAGGAGCCCTTGCAAGGTAGGATTGAGACATCAAGACTGAGGTGGTATGGACACTTAAAGAGAATGGATGAGAAGAAGATTCCCAAGAGGATACATGAGATGCAGATGCAGAAGAATCGACCAAGGGGAAGACCAAGAGATAGATGGCTGAAAGGAGTGGAGGAATGTGTCAAGAAGAGAGGCGAGGACTGGACCAGAGTGACAGCGGAGAGGTGGTGGGAAGAAAGAACTAAGTGGCGAAGCTTATGTTCCAAACAGACCCAGCCTGGGGCTGGAAACTGTAAAAGATGATGATGATGAATAAGGAGATTTAAACATATAATGATGTTATTTAAATGAATATCTACTGTTAGTGACAATGTTTAATTTTCGTTTCTTTATTTTAAAAATTTGATAAACAATTTTTAACGTGCCTTGATACAGTGTATCTTCTGTCGACATTTATTTTCCTTGTACTTATTTGGTATAACTTAACTTGATTTTACAATTTGTTTTTAGTTACTGTTACATTAATAAATTGCGTTGAAACCTAAGCAACTTACCTACTAATAAAATGTAAGTCAATGCAAGTTGTTGTCTTTAATTTTCATATTCTTGTGATGTTTTCCAATGGCTGTAATTTTGCATCTTACACACCCCAACATTCTAAGGTGAAGAATTTAATAGAAAACATAACTTTATAAATTCTGAAATATGCATCTAATAGCTTAATAAGTAGAGAACACGGACTTTCCCCGCGATTATGTGTAAAACATTTAATGGAAGAATATAGGCTAGAGTTGCACTTGCCCCATATCACGGGGCAAGTGCGTACCCTGGACATTATATTGATATTTAATTTCCTAATGGAATATACATTCTCGAAGCAAACATTCAAGATGCAGTAGTCACACACAATTAACCAGTCAACATGCAGAAAAAGTCTTGTTTTGGTATTGCAATTAGTTCAGATGCATTTCAAATTCAAATTTGTACTTGCATTTTTAGCCTACTTTCGAATTTTGCAAAAAATGAAAGTAGACTTATGAGATCACTACAGGGCGAAAAAAAGTGTGTCTGTCTGTGTGTGTGTATGTGTGTGAGTCTGTGTGTGTGTGTGTGTGTGTGTGTGTGTGAGTGTGGTACTCTGAATGTCTGTCCCCCCCCCCCCCTATCAATTCGAACACGGTGAAACCGAATGGAATGAAATTTGGTACAAAGGTAGCACTAGCAAAGGACACCTCAGTGTCATGTTTTATATCGCCGCCATCTTGACGGAAACGTAATGGCGGCCACACAAATGTTCAAAGCTTAAATCAAATTACCGACTAACCTAATCATCCGATCTCTACCAAATTTTGCAACAGCATACTTTATGGGGGCAGCATCCTTTGACCAAACTAATAGGTCATCAGCCTAATAGTTTGCGGATGGCGGCCATCTTTGTGTGAAAATAGATTGCCCTTATCAATTCGAACACGGTGAAACCGAATGGAATGAAATTTGGTACAGAGGTAGCACTAGCAAAGGACACCTCATTGTCATGTTCTATATTGCCGCCATCTTAACGGAAACGTAATGGCAGCCACACAAATGTTCAAAGCTAAAATCAAATTACGACTAACCTAATCATCCGATCTCTACCAAATTTTGCAACAACATACCTTTATGAAGGGAGCATCCTTTGACAAATCTAATAGGTCATTAGCCTAGTAGTTTGCAGATGGCGGCCATCTTTGTGTCAAAATCGATTACCCCTATTAATTCGAACACGGTGAAACCGAATGGAACGAAATTTGGTACAGAGGTAGCACTAGAAAAGGCCACCTCAGTGTCATGTTTTATATCACCGCAATCTTTACGGAAACGTAATCGCGGCCACCCAAATATTAAAGGCTAAAATGTAATTACGACCAACCTAATAATCTCGTCTCTACCAAATTTTGCAACAACAAATCTTTATGTGGGAAGCATATTCTGACCAAACTGCTAGATCATCAGCCCAATAGTTTGCAGATGGTGGCCAAGTATGTGTGCAAATCGATTCCCCCTATCAATTCAAACACGGTGAAACCGAATTGAACGAAATTTGGTACAGAGGTAGCACTAGCAAAAGGCACCTCAGTGTCATGTTTTATATCGCCGCCATCTTGACGGAAACGGAATGACGGCCACCCAAATGTTAAAAGCTTAAATCAAATTTCGACCATCCTAATAATTTGATCTCTACCGGATTTTGCAACAACATGCCTTTTTGTGGAAAGCATCTTATGACTGACTACAGGGTCATCAGCCCAATAGTTGGCAAATAGCGACCATGTATGTGTGCAAATCCATTCCCCAGATCAATTCAATCACGGTGAAACCTAATTGAGTGAATTTTTTTACAGAGGTAGCACTAGCAAAGGGCACCTCATATTCATGTTTAATATCCCTATAGCACGTTGTATTTCAACAAGCTACTACAACCAACATTCAATTATACTCCTTTAAAAGGACAAAGAGTTATAACAATACCCATGCATTTAGGAGAAAGTAGGCTATATGTTCTTTACTGAACATCTTGTTAGGGTATGCACTTACCCCAACTCACCTTACATGATTCTATGGCCTATACATATAATAATCCAACATGGCGACCAAGAGTTGACCAAGTGGGGTCGAAAGGATAGAAGACGGAGAGAAGCCCGGCATAAGTAAGTGGAAGCAATGCAGGACTCAGCTGGGGCCCCGTGGTCGCCAACCCCCGTCCCACTAGATGTGAGCCCCTGGGGGGAAAGAGAAAAGGGAAGATAATGAAAAGAAAACAAGAGGTCTGATCCCTCAAAGAATGTGGGATCAGGAAAGATGAGACGAGGGCCAATTACGGCGGGAAAGTGAAAGACTCGTTGGGCCTCGGATACCCTAATACCGTCCGGGTCGGTAGAGAGCAAGAGTTGACCAAGACAGGTCGACAGGAAAGACAGAGAGGAACCCGGCACAAGAGGAAGCAATACCGGACTCAGCTGGGATCCCGTGGTCGCCAACCCACGTCCCACTATATGTGTGCCCCTGGGGAGCTTGGTGGATGTGTCAGTGTGGCCCTTAGACTAACGAGTTTGTAGACCCCTGCTATATAGCTGCGTTCCTAACCATTTTGAGACTGTGAGTACCACCCTCAGGCCATACCAAGTACCCGGGCAACATTACATCGAATATAATAATAATAATAATAATAATAATAATAATAATAATAATGTAACAAGGATGCTCCTCGCCTTTCTTTGACTATCTCTCTCTCCCTCAGAATTGCTGAAATAGCTTGGGATTCATCGCTCACCAGGCACGCTGCAGCCACTTGTATCTTGTATCTAATTCTAATTCTGACTCTAAACTTATTATGAAAACACAGAATAATTTGAATTGAAGAATGGATCTCAGGGGAGCGTGCATGATCATTGCATCAAATTTCATTTAAAGAGCACCTGGTGGAGAACGCCTGCTATACAGACTTGGGACATCATAAGCTTCAGATACCGGAGGGAAGAATCTACTCAGGATTGCCTACTGTAATTACCCAGGAAAGTCGCTTGAGCGTGTAGTAGACCACTCGGCTACGCAGGTGAGTAGATAACATTATATTGGTCACACAATAGTGTAAGAGGCAAGACAGCAGTAACTGATAGCTGTTATGTTTGTGGCGAACAACATTCTTACATTACTGTATTCTATATTTGACGTTGAAACAGTCTTTATCCAATTACCGTGACTATATCAGATCATTATCTATTTGCTTGTTATTAGATATGAATGTGACGTAATGTAACTCACGGGCATGGCCCTGATCTAAGACAGCTGCGTTTGCAGTAATTCTCGATCTCATTTCCATATCTCCTTATAGCTCAAGCCCTGGGAGGATGTGGATATCCGCGGATAAACCTCCGGATATCTGAAAAATGTTTCGCCATGCGGATATAGTTTGCATGGCTGTGCGTATAGCGGATAAGCTGCGGATAATGGGTTGGAGTAAATTTGAGGATTGTTTTTAGAACGCAATCCGAAGTTGCTGAATACCATTACTAGGATGTTTAAGATTTATCACATTTTTAGCCTTATTTCGATTTTTGCAAAAAATGAAAGTAGACTTTTTATTAATTTCATAATTTCATAAATTACCTATTTCACTCCATACACAATTCACACGTTACTTGTTTTTTTACATGTTAATTGTTTTTCTTCTTCACTCCTGATTTCCTAAAACAGCAACATCAGCCATCACATCTCGAAACTTGAATTAAGATTTAAAAAAGTCAATGAGTATCCATTAAAGTGAAGTGCTCTCAGTTTTTCTTTTGAATTCTCAGAAAATTCAATTACATATTATTCACAATTTTATTTCATGAGTTTTTGAATTGGTGATGATGATGATAATTGTTGTTTTAAGGGGCCTAACATCTAGGTTATCGGCCCCTGATGGTTTGGGTGATCGTGAAGATGAAAAATGAAAAGTGAACTTAAAACTAAAACTAACTACTAACCTACATACCAGAAGAAGAAATGGAAAAATAAAGGAGAATAAGGCAAATAAAAGGACAGAAGGAAAAGAAATGCCCTCAACCCTCGAAGAATGCGGATTGAGGGACTTGGAAGGAAGGAGAGCCATGAAAGGCAGTTAGGAAAGTGAAAGAGGAGAGGGTCCGCCCCGAAGGTAAGGGACAAAAGGGAAAAACGGACCCAGCTCAGGAATCCCTCGGGGTCGCCAACTCCCGAACTCACCAGCCGTGAGCCCCTGAGGGTGTAGCATTATCTACGGTGCACCAGAAGTGGTGGGGCTACATACACCCTGCCTCCTTAAGGGCCTAGAGCACAAGGCAGGAGGTAAAAGGAAGAGAAAAAGAAGGCTGACCCCTCGCAGAAGGAGGGTATCAGAAAAGATGAGACAAGGGCCCATTAAGGCGGGAAAGGAAGAGACTCCCTAGGCCTCGGATACACTAATACCGTCGGGGTCAGAAGAGAACAAGAGTTGACCAAGCGAGCTCGACAGGAAAGAAGACAGAGAGGAGCCCGGCACAAGTAAGTGGAAGCAATGCCGGACCCAGCTAGGGCCCCGTGGTCGCCAACCCACTTTTTGAATTGGAACAGCCGTTTGGATGCTAGACACGACTGAGAGTCGAGGAATTCGGTTTTTTTTTCGCCAAGACGGAAAAAAACCTCCAACTTTGATTACTCCCTCAAATTCTCATCAAAATTTAAAGTTGGGGAGGTCATTCGACACAAAAGTTATGCCCTTTAAAAAAGGTAAGTATAACATTTTCTGTAAGGCTCTTAGTTATAATGTTATGGGCGAAAAACTGAAAAAAGTCGAAAATTTCGTGGTTTCTTGGCCGCCAAAAGTTATGCTCACTTCCTGCGATGGTGCAAACTCAAGAGTACATGTTTTCTACATCGAATCAAGGTATTAACACCATTTCCAGCTTGCCGGAAATTGATGTACACTCGAACCCTTATTTTACTGGACTGTTGAGATCTACACAGGGCCACAAATTATGTGTGTGAGTGTGTAATCTGAATGTCTGCCCCCCGCCCCGACGAAAACTTAATGGCGGCCACCCAAATGTTAAAAGCTTAAATCAAATTACGACCAACCTACTCGTCTGATCTCTACTAAATGTTGCAACAATATACCTTATGTGGTAAGTATCTTTTGACCAAACTACAAGGTCATCAGCCGAATAGTTTGCAGAAAGCGGCCATGTATGTGTACAAATCGATTCCTCCTATCAATTCAAACACGTTGAAACTGAATTGAATGACATTTTGTACAGAGGTAGCACTAGTTAAGGGCACCTCATATTTATGTTTAATATCCGTATAGCTCGTATTTCAACAGTCTACTACAACCAACATTCAATTACATTCCTTGAAAAGGACCAAGAGTTATAACATTACCCATTCATTTAGGAGATAGTAGGCTATATGTTCTTTTCTGAACATCTTGTTTCCGTTATGTTTTTGCCGTGAAACATATGAAATGATGATTTAACCTAATCTCATTCAAATTATGTCATTAACACTCTGAACTGAAAAGGGATGTATAGTATTCATTTTAAACATAACACATTACACACACAGCCTAGGGAACGACTCTCCCCTCAAATCTTTAAATGTGTTGCTTGATACTTTATGCTTTATCTATTAAATTAAATATATGTAATTTTATGTCAGTAGATTCGGATACCAAGCAGCGGATGCGGGGTAGATGCGTTTTGTTTATCCGCGCAGGACTCTACTTATAGACTACTGTAATGGATATAATGGTGACATTCTTAGTCGCAAGCCACTCGATATCCCACCTATATCTTTCAAGATAGTGGGTTGGTATTTTTGTTCTCTAGCCGGTAAATATATTATTCACGTACTGGAAGCTAAATAATTACGATTTCCTTCATTGGGTATTATTAAAATCTGTAAAAATATTTCTTTCAGAAAGAAATTAATTGGAAATCTTATAAGGATGTTCGTTTGTTCGTCTTTTATGCGTTCATAACCCATTCATTCGATTGCGATGAAATTTTGGTGAGTTGTTGTGCACAGTACCGGAAAAGTTATAGGCGTAGTAAATTCAATTTACAATAGATGGCGCGCGAGTAGCTTCAACAAAATGGCGTGCGTTTGTTTCAAGAAAGTGTCTCATGCGTTCATATGTCATTCATCCCATTGCGATGGAACTTGGGTGATATGTTCTGTACACTTCAGGTTAGGTTTCTGGCTTAGTAAATCCACTTAACAATAGGTAGCGCACGAGTAGATTCAACAAATGAGCGACGATGGGCGAAGGGTTTCAACGAAGTCCCGTATGCGTTCATATACCATTCATTTCATTGCGATGAAACTTTGTTGAGTTGTTGATGATGATGATGATAATTGTTGTTTTAAGGGGCCTAACATCTAGGTTATCGGCCCCTAATGATCTGGGTGATAGCGAAAATGATAATGAAACGGAAACCAGAACGAAAATTAAGTGAGACGGAAAATACTTACAAAAAGGAACTCTGATTGAAATGACTCACAAAATGTTCTTACAAAAGGGAATTTAGAACGAAAAGATTCACAAAAGGAATAGATTGAAAAATACCCACAAAATGAAGGCTAGGTTCAAAATACGTACAAAATGCAATGTAGCGTCGAAATACTTACAAAAAGCAACTGAAATTCAAAATACTTACAAAATGCAAATGAGATCGAAAATACGTACAAAATGCAATTGAGGTTCAAAATACTTACAAAATGCAATTGAAATTGAAAATACACAATGCAATTCAGATTGAAATAGGCCTTATCCCAGTTCCAATCCAAATTATTCACAAACTGCAATCGAAATTCAAAATACTTACAAAATGCAATTGAAATTGAAAATGCTTACAAAATGTACGGTGATTCTAACGACTCATGTGGATTGACAATACTTACAAAAAGCAATTTAGATTGAAAATACTTGACAAAATGTAATTTAGATTCAAAATACCCACAAAATGCAATTGAGAATCAAAATATGTGCATAATGCCCACCAAACAAAATGCAATTTAGATTCAAAATTCGTGCGAAATGCGGTTTTGGTTGAAAATACTTACAAAATGCAATTGAAATTCAAAATACTCACTAAAAGGCCCCGCAACCTGAATTGAAAGACTAACTAAAAAGCAATTTAGATTGTCAATCTTTACGAAATGCAATTGAGGTTGAAAACAATCGCGAGATGTAATTTAGATCGAAAAAACTTACAAAATGCAACATAGATCAAAAATGCCTTAAAAATCGCTAAAAGGGAATTTAGATACACGGTGATTCGATTAACAAAAAACAGTGCGGGAATCTTAAAGAGAAAAGGACATAGAAGGAAAAGAGGAGAGGAGAGGGGAGGGGAGAGAGGAGAAGGTCCGCCCCAAAGGGAAGGGACAAAAGGGGAAAACGGACCCAGCTCAGGAATCCCTCGGGGTCGCCAACGCCCAAACTCACCAGCCGTGAGCCTCTGAGGGTGTAGCATTATTGACGGTGCACCAGAAGTGGTGGGGCTACATACACCCTGCCTCCTTAAGGGCCTTGTGCACAAGGCAGGAGGTAAAAGGAAAAGAACAAGAAGGCTGACCCCTCACAGAAGGAGGGTATCAGGAAAGATGATGATGATGATAATTGTTGTTTTAAGGGGCCTAACATCTAGGTTATCGGCCCCTGATGGTGTGGGTGATCGTGAAGATGAAAAATGAAATTTAAACTTAAAACTAAAACTAACTAATAAGGAAAAGAGGAGAGGATTGGAGAGGAGAGGAGAGGAGAGGAGAGGGGAGAGAGGAGAGGGTCCGCCCCAAAGGGAAGGGACAAAATGGGAAAACGGACCCAGCTCAGGAATCCCTCGGGGTCGCCAACTCCCGAACTCACCAGCCGTGAGCCCCTGAGGGTGTAGCATGATCTAGGGTGCACCAGAAGTGGTGGGGCTACACACACCCTGCCTCCTTAAGGGCCTAGAGCACAAGGCAGGAGGTAAAAGGAAGAGAAAAAGAAGGCTGACCCCTCGCAGAAGGAGGGTATCAGAAAAGATGAGACAAGGGCCAATTAAGGCGGGAAAGGAAGAGACTCCCTAGGCCTCGGATACCCTAATACCGTCGGGGTCAGAAGAGAACAAGAGTTGACCAAGTGAGGTCGACAGGAAAGAAGACAGAGAGGAGCCCGGCACAAGTAAGTGGAAGCAATGCCGGACTCAGCTGGGGCCCCGTGGTCGCCAACCCACGCCCACAAGATGTGAGCCCCTGGGGGGGTTGAGTTGTTGAGCACACTCCCATGATTAATAGCCTACTTTCGATTTTTGCAAAAAATGAAAGTAGACTTATGAGATCAACACAGGGCGAAAAAAGTGTGTGTGTATGTGTGTGTGTATGTGTGTGTGTGAGTCTGTGTGTGTGTGTGTGTCTGTGTGTCTGTGTGTGTGTGTGTGTACTCTGAATGTCTGTCCCCCCCTATCAATTCGAACACGGTGAATGCGAATTGAACGAAATTTGGTACAAAGGTAGCACTAGCAAAGGACACCTCAGTGTCATGTATTATATCGCCGCCATCTTGACGGAAACGTAATGGCGGCCACACAAATGTTCAAAGCTTAAATCAAATTACGACTAACCTAATCATCCGATCTCTACCAAATTTTGCAACAACATACCTTTATGGCGGGAGCATCCTTTGACCAAACTAATAAGTCATCAGAGTAATAGTTTGCGGATGGCGGCCATCTTTGTGTGAAAATCAATTCCCCCTATTAATTCAAACACGGTGAAATCAAATGGAACGAAATTTGGTACAGAGGTAGCACTAGCAAAGGGCACCTCAGTGTCATGTTTTATATCGCCGCCATCTTGACGGAAACGTAATGGCGGCCACACAAATGTTCAAAGCTTAAATCAAATTACGATTAACCTAATCATCCGATCTCTACCAAATTTTGCAACAACATACCTTTATAGAGGAAGCATCCTTTGACCAAATAACTAGGTCATTAGCCTAATAGTTTGCGGATGGCGGCCATCTTTGTGTGAAAATCAATTCCCCCTATTAATTCAAACACGGTGAAATCAAATGGAACGAAATTTGGTACAAAGGTAGCACTAGCAAAGGGCACCTCAGTGTCATGTTTTATATCGCAGCCATCTTGACAGAAACGTAATGGCGGCCACACGAATGTTCAAAGCTTAAATCAAATTACGATTAACCTAATCATCCGATCTCTACCAAATTTTGCAACTACATACCTTTATGGAGGGAGCATCCTTTGACCAATCTAATAGATCATTAGCCTAATAGTTTGCGGGTGGCGGCCATCTTTATGTCAAAATTGATTCCCCCTATTAATTCGAACACGGTGGAACCGAATGGAACGAAATTTGGTACAGAGATAGCACTAGCAAAAGGCACCTCAGTGTCATGTTTTATATCGCCACCATCTTGACTGAAACGTAATGGCGGCCACACGAATGTTCAAAGCTTAAATCAAATTACGATTAACCTAATCATCCGATCTCTACCAAATTTGGCAACTACATACCTTTATGGAGGGAGCATCCTTTGACCAATCTAATAGGTCATTCGCCTAATAGTTTGCGGATGGCGGCCATCTTTGTGTCAAAATCGATTCTCCCTATTAATTCAAACACGGTGAAACCTAATGGAACGAAATTTGGTACAGAGGTAGCACTAGCAAAGGGCACCTCAGTGTCATGTTTTATATCACCGCTATCTTGACGGAAATGTAATTGCGGCCACCCAAATGTTAAAAGCTAAAATGTAATTACGACCAACCTAATAATCTAGTCTCTACCAAATTTTGCAACACCATATCTTTATGTGGGAAACATATTCAGACCAAACTGCAAGAACAATCAGCCCAATAGTTTGCAGATGGTGGCCAAGTATGTGTGCAAATCGATTCCCCCTATCAATTCAAACACGGTGAAACCGAATTGAACGAAATTTGGTACAGAGGTAGCACTAGCAAAGGGCACCTCATATTCATGTTTAATATCCCTATAGCACGTTGTATTTCAACAAGCTACTACAACCAACATTCAATCATACTCCTTGAAAAGGACAAAGAGTTATAACAATACCCATGCATTTAGGAGAAAGTAGGCTATATGTTCTTAACTGAACATCTTGTTTTTTTTAGATAGTAAATCAATTTTACAATATTTTAGAGGTGGTTAACGGAAATAGAAAAAAATATTGAGAATCCAAAAGCACTTCAACAAACAAAGTTACAACGCCAACACTTTCTTTGATTGGCATTGCAATGCATGACGGGTACAGCTAGTCTTAATGTAAAATTGACAGTGAGAATTTGAGAGCCGGCGAAATTTGATACAATGATCCAGTATTTCCATGTGAGATCTGTGCTGGACAAAACGGAGGCAGACAGGTTTTTCTCCGGGTACTCCGGTTTTCCCTGTCAAAATTTCATTCCAGCAACACTCTCCACTATCATTTCACTTCATCTGTCATTCATTTAATCATTGCCCCGGAGGAGTGCGTCAGGCCTCGGCAGTCGGCACAGTTCATATCCTCGCCGCTAGATGGGGGCGTCATTCATTCCATTCCTGACCCGGTCGAAGACTGGAAGCAGGCTGTGGATTTTCATTTTTCATCCAGTATTTGTATTTGCCCTTTTCTCAGAAATTATTCACAGTAAATAATCTCAGTTATTCACGGATGTTATTCAAGACTCTCTCCCTACTTTAATACAGGTTTTTTGATAATACATTCTGTTATTTTTCCATGAACCTTTGGCAAATGGCATAATATTAACATTTGCATGAGCATTCCCATCTCGTAAAATTAAAGTGAAGTTTTTTTCTTTCTTTTCTTTGAAAAACGGTTGTGTTTAAATGCATCACACATAAGAACGAATTGCTTCTAAAAACTAAACCTTCGTACGTTAAAAAGTTCCGGAAGAGAAGGGAATTTCTTATTAAGAAACAGATTATAGCGAGAAATTAGAATATTTTTTTCCGGTTTTTAGAACATGCAGGTATTATTGAATTACTCTTCTCCAATTTGAAGCACTAGTATTCAAATTGCTGTTATTCCATGCCTCTTTGTATTCTAACCCATCCCCTTTGCATTTTTATGTGTATTGTCTAAAATAAATGTTTGTTGCTGGGTTTACCGGCCGTGGTGGCCGAGTTCATTAACGCGCTACCTTGTCCCTCGCTGGCATCAGGCGAGCGTGGGTTCGAACCCCCACCTCAGCCACCCTAAACATTGTTTTCGGAGTTTCCCGTTTTCAAGACCAGGCAAATGGCGGAGCGGTTCCTTTCATGCGATACTCGGATGACGCATAATCTGAAAAATGAGATGATGATAATTGTTGTTTTAAGGGGCCTAACATCGAGGTTATCGGCCCCTGATCACTTTCGTGATGTTTTTAATGTGTTTTTTTTTCTTATGCCGCATTTGTCGGTCAAATGCTTTGAGACCACCGAACTATTAATGTATTTAATCACATTTATGTTTATAATAATATAATGTAATTCTTGAGTGATTACTCGTAACAAACAACATTTCTAAGACACATACCTCAGCCTGTTCATAGATGTTGACTCTCCGAGCCACAAGTTCACTACTGCCAGGTGTGCTTCTCGCCTAGCCGCTACGTGAAGGACTGTCGTCACATCTCCGCTTTGGCCAATCAGGCGCCGCTAGCCAGTGGGATTCTCGATTGTTCTACGCCCTATTTAAGAAGCGGTTCTCCTCTTCAAGAGTCAGATCCAGCACGTCTGATCCAGCACGTCTGATCCAGCACGCCAGTACCGCATTACCGCATCACTTCATGGTGTCTTCCAAAGCTTCGTTCCATGGGGCAAATACCTAACGGCATGCTTCAACATAAGACGGTGTACTCAGCACGTCACACCGCTACGCTGGAGATTACTACGCATCAATGCCACAACTAGATGAGCTGTTGCCAGGCTCAGATCACAGTTCTCACCGCTACGCAAGATGAAAGCTTGCTTGTTACTTTCGCTCTTCAGTGTACTTTGGTTCTAAAGAAGAACCTTTCTTCAAGCCGATACTTTATTTCGAGATGCTGGACATCGAAATCACAAAGTATAGTGTTCGTAAACTATAAATTACAACAGCAAACCAGCAAGCTCTGGCCACGGCCGACCTGCAGCAATGAACCTCTAGTCAACATAAATAGCAACGGAAGATAAGTTACGTTCTTTTATTCTCTATTTTTATCACTAATCTTATATGTTTTAATGGTTTTAATATTGCTTGCAAGTGCAATTATTTCAAAATAGTGTGTCTTAAAAATGAACTCTTGTAAATAGCACCAAGTTGTGCCAACCTACTAATTTTTAAACCCAAAGGGTTTCCAGTAATGTATAGTATTTATCACTTGTTTCAAACAACAAATAAAGTTTATATTGTATTAATGCTTAAATGTTCAGTGTTAAATTTAAACTTAAAGTTGAGGATAAAGAACCAGGCCGCACTCCCCTAGCCCAAAATATTCAGTCTAATAGCTCCTTTCACAGTAGTTATTTTGTCCAGGCATTGCCTGATGCTTTCTCCCGTTTATGAGAACGAACTTGGGCTGTTCTTCACATGACCAAATGGTGCCGAAACCCGGGAGTGATTTTTGTAAACATTTGTTGAAGCAAGTCTGCATATTGAACCTTTCTCAGAAATTAATATTTGAACTAATTAAAAAATTTATCTCTCATACTGAACATTAAGTGTATAAATTGCTCAAAATTGTGATTTCTAATTCTTTTGGAAAGTTTCAGCTCGGAGTTCATGCTTGGCACTGGAAGAGGAGACACAAAAACAAGTTCCACATTTAACCGTTGGAGAGGCTGCTTTCTCTCTCTTCTGGCAGGCTGTTGTACGAGTTCACAGGGAAGTCGTGAGTACCTTCACAACAAACTTTCACAATGCCAATTGACGAAAAACTCATTAATGCGAGGGCTTCGGTCAAGGGCAAACTCACGCGTTTTCACACTTTTCTATATGAGCTCACGGAAAAAGAACGTAATAGTGACATAATTTCTCAAAGACTGAAAGGTTATGAACAGGCCTTTGAAAAGTATGACGAGATCCAAAGTAATATTGAGACACAATATCCCGACCAGCAAAGTGACCGCGCTGAGGTTGAAAATTTATATTATAAGGGGTTTGCAGACGCAAAGCAGCTTTTAATAAGTTTAACATTGCGGGAAAAGCAGGAGAAAACTCCTTCAGAATCTTCTTCTTTTCCTTCCCGTGTTATATTACCAAAAATAGAATTACCTAAATTTACCGGAGATGAAGCTACATGGGAACCATTTTTTGAATTATTCAATTCATTGATTCACGAAAACGATTCTCTTCCTTCAATACAGAAGTTTCATTATTTACGTTTGTCCTTGCAAGGCAACGCACTCAAACTCATCCAAGAGCTTACGTTGACAAATGAAAATTATGAAGTAGCTTTGGCACTTCTCAGAGATCGGTTTGGGAACACTCGTTTAAAAACTCAACGTCATATACAGGGTTTATTCAATTTACCTATGGTTCAAGCTGATAATCTTGCCTCGCTTCGTAATTTGATCGATGCTGCAGAACTTCATATTCGTGCGCTTGCAAATTTGGACCAACCAGTTGACCATTGGGATCTATTTTTGATTCATCTCATTTCTGTTAAATTAGACACTAAAACTTTAAAAGATTGGGAAGCAGATCTGTCGCAACATTCATTGTGTACCTATGAAGCTATTATTAAATTCTTAAAGGCGAAATGCCAAATTCTCTCTGCTGTAGCCAGCCAAAAGAGTAGCTCTACCTTCAAACCTCCCTCTAATAGTAAGGACATCAGCCCCACTCAGAGAGTACTAAGGTCACATGCCTTTTCTACAAATATTCGGTCTTCCAATCAAGCACAAGCTTGTGTTTTGTGTCAACAACCGCATAACTTGTACCAGTGCGCTCAATTTAAATCTTTATCTGTGGATGAAAGACGCAAATTAATTACCACTCACAAGCACTGCTTCAATTGCCTATCAGGGACACATATGATAAGCAATTGTCATTCTGAACGGTTATGTTTTCACTGTAAAGCAAAGCATCATACTCTCCTGCATAGACATGAAAGATCGCGGTCATCAGCAACCAATAGTTCATCCGCTAAATCTAATTCTGAGACTTCGCCGAATAACGCTCAGTCTTTTACTCAAAGCTCTGTTTCGTTCAGTAAAACTCAAGTTTTATTGTCCACTGTCAAAATTCTAGTGAAGAATGTTCACGGAAAATGGGTTTCTGTAAGGGGATTGTTAGATAATGCTGCAACTAACAATTTTATCAGTGAATCGCTAGTTCGCAAGTTAGGTCTACAAATATGCCCTACTTCTATAGAAGTTACAGGAATTAATGGTTCCAAATCGCAATCTCTGAGTTATGCTAAAGTGGATGTAAAAGATTCCAATAATCTCGGCATTCATTTAAATTTAGATTTTTCAATTATCAATTCCATAGGTAATGACACCCCCATTACTTCTTTTCAAGTCCAGGGTTGGAATATTCCGCATCATTTGCAACTAGCAGATCCGAATTTCAACAGAGCTTCATCTGTAGAAATTCTTTTAAGTGCCAGCATTTTTTGGCAATGTTTGCATCCAGAAAAGGTTAAAGTTGCCCGTGATGTTTTCTTTCGTAGAACCGATTTTGGTTGGATTGCCACTGGGCAAATATACCGCAACCCCGTTCAACAAAAATCTCATTGTTATTTTGTTGGTGCTGATTTAAATCAAGAATTAATTAAGTTCTGGGACATTGAGGATATTCAAGTCACCTCACCTCATTCTCGCAATAATGAGATCTGTGAAACACACTACGTAGAAACCACTGTTCGCACTACTGAAGGCAGATTCGTGGTTACTCTTCCTCGAATTTTTAACCCCCCTGTTATTACAGAATCACATTCCAGAGCTATCAAAGCTTTATTCGCAATTGAAAATCGCTTTAAAAAAGATGCTCTCTTAAAAACTCAGTATGCTTCCTTCATGGAAGACTACGAATCAGCGAATCACATGGAAATAGTTCCAAAATCTGAAGAAATTAGTAATCCTCCTAAAGAAATAGTATATCTTAATCATCATCCGGTTTGGAAAAATTCTTCCACCCGAGAACAGATAAGAGTGGTTTTTAATGGGTCATCTCCAGATGCTAATGGTGTTTCTCTCAATGACACTCTGCATTCTGGACCCGCTATTCAGACAGATCTTACTTCAGTTTTACTTAACTTTCGTCTATTCCCCATTGCTGTTCTTGCTGACATCAAGCAAATGTATAGGCAAATTCTAGTAAATTCAGAACAACGTGATTTGCAAAGAATTTTGTGGCGAGACGACAATGCAAAACCTATAAAAATATTTCGTTTAAGAACAGTGACATACGGTCTTAAGCCGTCTGCGTTTCTCGCAATACGATCTTTTCACATGTTGGCCGAACAAGATGGTCATCTTTTTCATCCTCTAGCTTCTGAAGTTTTGAAAACTGCATTTTATGTAGATGATTTTCTGTATTCTTTTTCTAGTATTTCTGAAGCACTTCTTGTTTGTGAAGATTAAAACTCTCTTCTTTCCGGTGGTGGGTTTACCCTTCATAAGTGGAACTCGAACTAAACCGAATTTTTATCTAACTTTTCACAAGTAACTCCTGTTGATAAATGTGTTGCGCTTCCTACTGAGGAATCAGCTATTAAAACCTTGGGTGTCTTTTGGTCTCCTTCTTCAGATACCTTTTCCTATCAGGTACACTTATCCGAGTTTCACCCTCGAACGAAAAGGCAATTATTATCGGAAATAGCAAGAGTTTTTGATCCATTGCAGTACATTGCTCCGGTGGTTATTACTGCAAAAATTTTCTTGCAAAAACTTTGGTTATTGAAAATTGGTTGGGATGAAAAGGTACCCTCTCCCCTTTTGGATGAGTGGTTGAAATACCGCAAGAGTTTGTTAGATCTTTCTCAAATTTCTATTCCTCGCACTTTAATTTCCGACATTTCATGTCAGCATTTCGATTTGCACATATTTGCAGATAGTTCTGAAAAGGCATATGGTTGCTGCGCCTACTTAGTAGGCCGCCCTTCCAATACTTTACCCGGATTTTCCAATTTAATTTGTGCAAAATCAAAGGTAGCCCCACTCAAATCCATATCTTTGCCTAGATTGGAATTATGTTCTGCTGTAATGGCTGTGGAATTAGCCAGTAAATTAAAAATCAGTTTAAATTTGAAATTTTCGCCACATGGTTTTGGAGTGATTCTTCCATCGTGTTAGCTTGGCTTTCAAAACCTTCTTCGCATTGGACCACTTTTGTGGCTAATCGCGTTTCTAAAATACAAGAGTTGTCTCATTTTGACCAATGGAATCATGTCCCTGGGAAAGAAAACCCCGCTGATATAATTTCACGTGGCTGTTTGCCCAAGAAATTAATTTCTCTTAAACTATACTGGAATGGTCCGGCGTGGCTCAGTCAGGATTTTTCTTGTTGGCCTCGTTCATCTAATCCGCTCGCAGAAGATGTTCCTGATGCTCGCATTGTTACCGCTTCCCTTTTTCTAACTTCTATTGCTACCAGTCTTTTTCAGCGTTACTCTTCATTTAATAAATTAATTCGTGTGGTAGCATATTTATTTCGATGGAAATTTCTTGTTCTTGATGAGCCTGTGAAGCCGCAACCCTTTCTCACTAAAATGGAATTGGAATTTGCTACTCGTAGAATCTTGTTTCTTATGCAACAAGAAGTATTCTTTCTGGAGTATCAGACACTTTTAAGCAAAAAAGCTTTACCAAAGTCTAGTAGGCTGTTACCTCTCACCCCTTTTTTGGACCAAGATGGATTAATACGAGTGGGGGGCAGGCTAGAATATTCTAGTTACTCAGATGAGAAAAAACATCCCATTATTCTCCCTTCTAGACATCCTATTACTACTCTCATCGTAAAGAAATTTCATTATCAGAATTTGCACGCTGGTACCCGCACTTTGCTTTGTTTAATTCGCGAGCAATATTGGCTCATTAACGGTGTTCATGAAGTTTCTTCTGTTATTCGGAAATGTATACCTTGTTTCAAATCCAAGCCCCCGCCAATCACGCAAATTATGGGAAACTTGCCATATTTTCGTTCCGAACCTAGTAAGCCTTTCGCCCTGACGGGTATCGATTATGCCGGTCCTTATGTCTATCAAGTTAATTCCCCTTTATCTAAACGAAAGTTGTTAGGTAAACTTTATATTTCTTTATTTGTGTGCATGGTGACAGGAGCCATTCACCTTGAGTTGGTTACAAGTGCTTCTACTTCTTATTTTATAGCAGCCTTTTCTAGATTTGCCGCTAGAAGGGGTGTTCCTTCTGAGGTTTTCTCAGATAACGCAAAATTTTTTGTTAGTACTTTTGATCTTTGGAAAACTGCACTTACCTCTCCTTCTGCTAAGGAACAGTTTTCTAATTTTTCTCATGCTAAGGGATTTAAATGGCATTTCACTCCCCCTTACGCCCCCCATCATGGTGGTCGTTGGGAATCTTGCATAAAGCTCACGAAGAGACAGCTGAAGAAAACCCTTGGTTCAGCCATCCTTTCCTATGAGGAATTCAATTCCTTAATTATTCAGGTTGAGGGTATCGTAAATTCTAGGCCGCTCACGCCTTTGTCTAACGATCCTAAAGATCTTCTTCCGTTAACACCTGGCCATTTTTTAATAGGCTGTTCTTTAGCTTCTACGCCTCCTTTGCTGAGTCGACGCTGTGATCTCGGGTTGCCTATTTTCTGGAGAAAGTTAGAATCTTTGCGAAACTCCTTTTGGCACCGTTGGAAGCTGGAGTATATCGGCTCACTTAACAGGAGAGAGAGGTGGCGGCTTTCCCAGCCCGATGTGCGAGTGGGAGATATGGTTCTTTTGCGAGATCCAAGTCCCCCTCTCGTATGGAATATTGGTAGGGTAACTCACTGCCATCTAGGTCGTGATAGGCATGTGAGAGTTGTAGATGTTCTCACTAGTAAAGGAGTCTATACTAGACCAATTTCTATGGTTGCTATTTTGCCTGTTGAGGCTTAGTGTCATCCTCTTTCATTGTTGTTCATGTTTTTTCCGGATGATTCTTTGATTGTTTTCTTTCGGGGGTCTCGGAGCATGATCACTTTCGTGATGTTTTTAATGTGTTTTTTTTTCTTATGCCGCATTTGTCGGTCAAATGCTTTGAGACCACCGAACTATTAATGTATTTAATCACATTTATGTTTATAATAATATAATGTAATTCTTGAGTGATTACTCGTAACAAACAACATTTCTAAGACACATACCTCAGCCTGTTCATAGATGTTGACTCTCCGAGCCACAAGTTCACTACTGCCAGGTGTGCTTCTCGCCTAGCCGCTACGTGAAGGACTGTCGTCACATCTCCGCTTTGGCCAATCAGGCGCCGCTAGCCAGTGGGATTCTCGATTGTTCTACGCCCTATTTAAGAAGCGGTTCTCCTCTTCAAGAGTCAGATCCAGCACGTCTGATCCAGCACGTCTGATCCAGCACGCCAGTACCGCATTACCGCATCACTTCATGGTGTCTTCCAAAGCTTCGTTCCATGGGGCAAATACCTAACGGCATGCTTCAACATAAGACGGTGTACTCAGCACGTCACACCGCTACGCTGGAGATTACTACGCATCAATGCCACAACTAGATGAGCTGTTGCCAGGCTCAGATCACAGTTCTCACCGCTACGCAAGATGAAAGCTTGCTTGTTACTTTCGCTCTTCAGTGTACTTTGGTTCTAAAGAAGAACCTTTCTTCAAGCCGATACTTTATTTCGAGATGCTGGACATCGAAATCACAAAGTATAGTGTTCGTAAACTATAAATTACAACAGCAAACCAGCAAGCTCTGGCCACGGCCGACCTGCAGCAATGAACCTCTCTAGTCAACATAAATAGCAACGGAAGATAAGTTACGTTCTTTTATTCTCTATTTTTATCACTAATCTTATATGTTTTAATGGTTTTAATATTGCTTGCAAGTGCAATTATTTCAAAATAGTGTGTCTTAAAAATGAACTCTTGTAAATAGCACCAAGTTGTGCCAACCTACTAATTTTTAAACCCAAAGGGTTTCCAGTAATGTATAGTATTTATCACTTGTTTCAAACAACAAATAAAGTTTATATTGTATTAATGCTTAAATGTTCAGTGTTAAATTTAAACTTAAAGTTGAGGATAAAGAACCATGCCGCACTCCCCTAGCCCAAAATATTCAGTCTAATAGCTCCTTTCACAGTAGTTATTTTGTCCAGGCATTGCCTGATGCTTTCTCCCGTTTATGAGAACGAACTTGGGCTGTTCTTCACATGACCAGCCCCTAATGATCTGGGTGATAGCGAAAATGATAATGAAATGGAAACCAGAACAAAATTATCTGAGACGGAAAATACGTATAAAAAGAAACTGAGATGGAAACAACTCACAATATGGTCTGACAAAAGGGAATTTAGAACGAAAAGTGGCACAAAACGAATAGACTGAAAAAGACCCTCAAAACGTATGCTAGATTCAAAATACGTACAAAATGCAATGTAGCGTCGAAATACTTACAAAATGCAACTGAAATTCAAAATACTTACAAAATGCAAATTAGATCGAAAATACGTACAAAATGCAATTGAGGTTCAAAATACTTACAAAATGCAATTGAAATTGAAAATACACAATGCAATTCACATTGAAATATCCCAGTTCCAATCCAAATTATTCACAAAGTGCAATTGAAAATCAAAATACTTACAAAATGCAATTGAAATTGAAAATACTTACAAAATGTACGGTAGATTCAAACGACTCATGTGGATTGACAATACTTACAAAAAGCAATTTAAATTGAAAATACTTGACAAAATGTAATTTAGATACAAAATACCCACAAAATGCAATTGAGAATCAAAATATGTGCAAAATGCCCGCCAATCAAAATGCAATTTAGATTCAAAATTCGTGCGAAATGCGGTTTGGGTTGAAAATACTTACAAAAGGCAAATGAAATTCAAAATACTCACAAAGGTCGCTCCGCCATATTGAAAGACTTACTAAAAAGCAATTTAGATTGTCAATCTTTACAAAATGCAATTGAGGTTGAAAACAATCGCGAGATGTAATTTAGATCGAAAAAACATACAAAAAGCAACGTAGATTATAAAATGCCTTAAAAACGCTAGAAGGGAATTGAGATAAACGGTGAACCAAGTAACAAAAACAGTGCGAGAATCTTAAAGAGAAAAGTAAATATTATGAAAAGAGGAGTGGAGAGGGGAGAGAGGAGAAGGTCCACCCCAAAGGTAAGGGACAAAAGGGGAAAACGGACCCAGCTCAGGAATCCCTCGGCGTCGCCAACTCCCGAACTAACCAGCCGTGAGCCCCTGAGGGTGTAGCATTATCTAGGGTGCACCATAAGTGGTGGGGCTACATACACGCTGCCTCCGTAAGGGCCTAAAGCACAAGGAAGGAGGTAAAAGGAAAAGAAAAAGGAGGCTGACCCCTCACAGAAGGAGGGAATCAGAAAAGATGATGATGATGATGATTGTTGTTTTAAGGGGCCTAACATCTAGGTTATCGGCCCCTGATGGTTTGGGTGATCGTGAAGATGAAAAAGGAAAAGCGAACTTAAAACTAAAACTAACTACTAACCTACATACTAGAAGAAGAAATGGAAAACTAAAGGAGAATAAGGCAAATAAAGGACAGGAGGAAAAGAAATGCCCTCAACCCTCGAAGAAGGCGGATTGAGGGACTTGGAAGGAAGGAGAGCCATGAAAAGCAGATAGGAAAGTGAAAGAGGAGAGGGTCCGCCCCCAAAGGTAAGGGACAAAAGGGAAAAACGGACCCAGCTCAGTAATCCCTCGGGGTCGCCAACTCCCGAACTCACCAGCCGTGAGCCCCTGAGGGTGTAGCTTTATCTAGGGTGCACCAAACGTTGTGGGGCTACATACACCCGGCCTCCTTGAGGGCCTTGAGCAGAAGGCAGGAGATAACAGGAAAAGAAAAAGAAGGCTGACCCCTCGCAGAAGGAGGGAATCAGAAAAGAAGTGACAAGGACCAATTAAGGCGGGAAAGGAAGAGACTCCCTAGGCCTCGGATACCCTAATACCGTCGGGGTCGGAAGAGAACAAGAGTTGACCAAGTGAGGTCAACAGGAAAGAAGACGGAGAGGAGCCCGGCACAAGTAAGTGGAAGCAATGCTGGACTCAGCCGGGGCCCCGTGGTCGCCAACCCACGCCAACAAGAAGTGAGCCCCTGGGGGGCTGAAAACCGAGATCCGAATTGCATTCTCACGTAACTGGTCAGATTAACTCAGTGAAGAAAATTCTTGAGTAACTTAGGGACCTTAGAAAAGAAACTGAACGATAAACTTGATCGTTTAGGACAGGACTTATCCAAGCATCGAAAACTAGTTCACGAAGAAAATGGGATACAAGTCGATGTGCTTAGGGCTGAAGTAGGCTTGAATTCGGACGGATCAGTTGACGTGAACACAAGAATTACCAATTTAACGAAAAAATGCACTAGGCCTAATGGTTTTATGAAGTTAAAGGAAGAAGTAGAAAAACAGATGCGCACTAATTTAGTTGTCACTGCTTCTAAAATAGAGGAAAGTAATAAAATCGAACAGTATCATACTATAAAGCGAATCGTCAAGCTCGAAACCGAATTGAACGACTTGAAGGCGAATAGCAAATTCAGTGGTGAAATTGGCCAAAGGTTGTGGCTGGAAGACATACTGTATTAGGCATAGATGAGCCGGAATTAATTACACATAACGTAAGCGTAGGAACAATGGGGCAGGTCACAATCAACCGTAACACAGATGGCAAACTAGTAATATTAGTATGACACCCATACAGTTCTTGAGGGATCTCAGCAAATATTTACTTGAAACCCATGTAACACATGACCGTGAACTCAAGAGTAGCTGAAAGGTGCCGAGACGGAATGGCTTTAACCTGGTTTAGGGCTTTCAGACTCTCTTTTAGCAATCTGGAAGAGTTTTCCCAAGCTTTAATCTGTAGATTTTAGAGTTCGGAGGACCAACTAGACGTCCGAGCTGAAATGTACTTTAATGTTATGCAACGTCCCATCCGACTAAATGCGTAGGGTATTTTACGACCTCGCAGTTCCGCCCCTTAAAACAAAAACAACTGCCCCTTAAAATAAAAACAACAACTAAGTTGCAATTCCTAACGCCACAGTTATCCGAAGCTGAGTTGATACATGCCATACTCAGACAATTCCCTACACAGATTCCACAGATGTTTATAGCGTCAGGAGTAGACTCGTTAGAAGGCAGTGACGAGATACTGAGACGACTCGATCACACTAGTAGCAACAACACAGTAAAAATACCTGAACGGAACATAGGGAGGTGAACACAGTCTTCATTGATAGGACGGCGCAGACAAAAGAGGAAGCACCGCGGGAATCTAATAGGCCCCGATTGAATGGAGATTGATTTCATAACAGGCAGTATCACGATCAGAGGCCGAAGTCGAAGTCGATTTAACAATCCGAGGTGAAATCAGCAATATGTGAGGCCAAATTAGCGGTATGGAGGAAAAGGACGATACAATGCATATCAGCGCAGGAGATATGAGAATAATCTGGCGTATAATAACGATAGGCACGGTTATAATTAACAGCCAAGAAGGGACTTCGACTAGCGTTATGAGAGTCGCGAGTACATAAATCAACTAAGGCAGACCTAAGGCTCAACCTACCACGAGTGGTCCGCCAGAAAAGAAACGCCAAACCAGCAATAGTAGTAGAAGGATCAATTCACCCTTATATCGATATACAAGAGCTTTATCAAGTGGAGGATGTTTACAATTTTTTTTTACTAAAAATTATATCATGGTATAAGACATGAATTACCGATCATTACTGTAGAATTACTGGGATGTCAGATTAAAACGTAGTCGATACTGGTGCTAAGGTTTGCGTGATATCACAGTCGCTGTTAGACATGCTTCAGAACTGAAGAAATATAGAAATATTGCCAGCATCTACTGTGAAAATACGTGGAGTAATTCCTGACCGAATGATGAAGTGTAAACAGCAAGTTATGCTGGATATCACTATTGCAGGCAGGAAGTTACAGCAGATCTTAATTATTGCTACATCAAACTTAAGACATTATTCTAGGAGTGGATTGTATTGGCGTGCAGAAACGAGCGATCTATTTTCACTCAAGAGTTGAACGAGCAGGTAAAATATTTGTTACAGCCAAATAAAATGCCCCTCTGTAGTGAAAATTTATTAGAAGAAATTATTAACTCTATTGAAGTGGATACTATAAGTTTAGGACCCAAGAGAAGGATTAAGTCCCGAAACTGATCAAGGACTAGAGGAATTTATCCTTAACCACGCAAACATTTTTGACGACAAACCAGGACACGTTGCGAATTTCGAATATGAAATATAAGAAATATAAGAATAAGTTACCCCATTCCGGAGAAGTGACATGGTGAAGTTGCGGCCATGATCAGTCAAATGGAATAAGATGGCTTAATCTGTAAAATGCCAACGTCATTTCTGAACCCTCTTGCTGTGGTGAAGAAGTCAAATGGGAGTTTACGGATTTGTCTCGTTACCAGAGGATTAAATAGCCGTTTGTTGGCAGAGCATGACAGACCACCGAAGATTAGGGATCTGTTACGACGCTTTGAAGGCAAGAAATGATTCACGCCAATAGACCTTTCTTCATCATATTATCATGTCGTTTTAACTGAAAACTGCAGAAAGTACATAGTGACAATAGTTACGCATTTCTACGCTTACATTATGGCTTCAAAAATAGCGGTCCTGTGATGATTAGGGCACTTGAGAGGAATTTAACAGAAGAAGGCACACATCATTTGCTACATTGACGACATTATTATTGCTTGCCATGCCGAAGAGGAACGCCTAACACCTCAGGTTACTTTTCAAGAACTTAGAGACTGCCCACTTAAAGGTAAATTTCAGTATATGCCATTTCTTTTACAATGAAATCAAGTTCTTGGTGCATTATATTGATGGGAGTGGATATCGGCGCAATCCTACCAAAATCAAAGTGATTGCGGAGTTCCCACATCGGAAGAGAATAAGACAACTGCGACAATTTTTGGGAATGGGCCAATTCGTTGCGGTACATTGTTCCTGTTACAGTATGCGGAAACTATGGCACCTTTACAAGACCTGTTGAGGAAGAATAACAAGTGGAAGTGGGATAGCCACTATGATGAAGCTTTCATGAAGGCAAAACAAATGCTCGTGGATAATATTAAGCTGGAATATCCTGATTATTCAAAGATGTTCTATATCGAATCAGATGCATCTAAAGTTGGTATCAGCGCAGTCTTATACCAGACTGACGCCGAGCAAAAGCATCCAGAAGGTCTTTCCACAGGACTTTAGGACAGTCTGATCGAGATAAAATTATACACGTTGCACGTGAAACTTTTACATGGAACTGCATGAGCAAAACTATGAGGAAGGTCATTCGAACATGCGAAGCTGTCAGCGCATCAAGTTTGCCTCACATTTAGCCAGAGAGAAGCCAACAGCTCTTTCACCTTCTAAACCACGAGTAATCGATGCTACTGATCTCTATGGCCCGATTCCTAGATCGTTTAGGGGTAACCAGTACAAACTAGTGACAGTGATTAGGGGTAACCAGTACAAACTCATGACAGTGAATGTGCTTTCTAAGCTGGTGATGTTACACCCTATTCCGACATCTACTTCGCGCTATGTTATCAAGCGACTCGAGAACTGTGCGTTCCAGGAGGCATGAAAACCTGAATTTCTTCTTAGCGATCATGGAAACCAATTTACAAGTTTGGAATTTCAATAGGCAATGGAGCACCTTGAAGAAAAGCAAATATTAGTCTCTATTAGACACCCTGAAGCCAACCCAGTTGAGAGAATAATGGTTGAGATTGGTCTACTTGGTAGTTATGTTGCTCCAGTAATCATGATAAATGGATGAGTGTAGTGCCCATTATTGAGAAATGCCTCAACTCAACAGTCCATGGAAGCACACTGAAAATACCATACGTGCTACACTTTGAACAGAAACCGGCTAGACCATAGGATCTTCATCATTTCCCGGTTCCAATTGTCGGGGTCGGGACGTGAATCAAGGACATCCATCCAATGCCTCGACACACACACTATCATATTTAGGCTATTTGTACGATGGGTTCGCCACACCCAAATATAGACAAGGACCAATTAATGCCGGATTTTTAAAGACTCCCTAGGCCTCGGATACCCTACTACAGTCGGGGTCAGAAGAGAACAAGTGTTGACCAAGGGAAGCCGACAGGAAGGAAACTGCTAATATAGTTCTAAAATGCATTTCCTAATACTAATACTATTTTTGTAATCAAAGTCCATTTTGCATTAAACAATTTTTTTCGAATACCAAGATACAGATTTGCAGGACTCCACTATATTTTTAGTGCAAACATTGGCAAGTTCCCACAACTGAGATGTTTCTCAAATGACCGATTCTGTAATACAATATGTATGAGATCATCTTTAATATGCAATCACTTGTGCTCATTACAAACCAGGGGTAGCCTTGGCCTGAGGTGATCACTTGCTCCCTAGATAGTCCTAGACGGACTGGGCAGCTTTCTTCTTCTCACGCTTCCACACCAGCATGCGTTCCTTCAGCTCCACGGCCGGTTGTAACATTTCTTCGGACAAAGGCTGCCTGCTGAATGAATCAGTGGAGGAGTTGAGCAAGTGGCGCATGATAACTGGCCGGTCCATCACTTTGCCAGACGGGAGGGTTACTGGATCGTCCATCAACGTGCCCATCAGAGGGTCTCGGAATTCATCATGAGCATCACTGTAGTCCACCTCTCTCTTAATGTTCTGGAAAGCAATTTCGTTTGCCTTCTCTGCCAAGTTGCGGAACTTTTCTATTTCTGACATAGTTTTGATCGTAGCTCTCTCCTTGCGAGTGGCATCATCTTAAACAGTTCCATCTTGAAGGAACGTTCATCTCCTGCCAGCGCAGCAGCAAACTCATCATAGTCGAGATGTAAATAGATGTCAGTTAGCTGACTGAGTAATCGGCGAGGTTCGCAACCATATTTCTGGGGGTTACGGACCTTCAAATTTTTGCACTTTGGACCACACAGTTGCTGCAGATTGAAATTCAACATGGAAACTAACCTATCTAGTAGCACAGGCCGGAGAAGTGGCTCCCTGATATCCAATGTCAAGTAGTGGAACATGTCAACAGATTCCTTGGCCAATGTCAAGTATGACCGGCACTGACGCTTGTCGGCAGACAGCTGTCTTTGTCTGGTCTGCTGCTGATCTGCTGGCAGCTGACCCCAGGCTTCTGTTTCAGACATGGGATACCGTAACATAATTAAAACTCCGCCGGAGATTGTTCCGTCAGCTGCTATGAGAGTGGAGATGACAAAGGCTTGGCTCCAGCAACAAGCAGAGAAGAGGGAGAACCGACAGGCTGGTCGGCGGTTAAGTGAACCGTTTCGCAAGGGTGACCTGGTGCTGATTAGGAGACCACCCTTACGAGTATAAAGCAAGTTTGCAAAGCTCTTCGCTGGCCCCTACAAGATGGCAATAACAGTTACAAGATAGCAGAAATTACTGCTGAATACGTTCTGGGAAACTATAATGCAGCCAACACAAGATGATGATTGTTGTTTAAAGGGGCCTAACATCTAGGTTATCGGCCCCTAAATGTCAATGAAGCGGAAACCAGAACGAAAATTAAATGAGAAGGAAAATACTTACAAAAGGTATAGATAAGTCAACAAAAGGAAGTACTGCCAAGAGGTAGAATTATGTTTCTGGCGACTGTTAATGAAGAGAAGAGATAGGTTGGTAGGGCACATACTAAGACACCCAGGAATAGCAAGCTTAGTTATGGAAGGATGATGATGATGATGATGATGATGATTGTTGTTTTAAGGGGCCTAACATCGAGGTTATCGGCCCCTGATGAATGATGATAATGATAATTGTTGTTTTAAGGGGCCTAACATCTAGGTTATTGGCCCCTAATGATCTGGGTGATAGCGAAACGGAAACCAGGACGAAAATTAAGTGAGACGGAAAATACTTACATGATGATGATAATTGTTATTTTAAAGGGCCTAACATCGAGGTTATCGGCCCCTAATGATCTGGGTGATAGCGAAAATGATAATGAAACTGAAACCAGAACGAAAATTAAGTGAGTCGGAAAATACTTACAAAAGGGAATTTAGAACGAAAAGATTCACAAAAGGAATAGATTGAAAAATACCTACAAAATGAAGGCTAGGTTCAAAATACGTACAAAATGCAATGTAGCGTCGAAATACCTACAAAATGCAATGGAAATTCAAAATACTTACAAAATGTAAATGAGATCAAAATTACGTACAAATTGCAATTGAGGTTCAAAATACTTACAAAATGCAATTGAAATTGAAATTGAAAATACACGATGCAATTCAGATTGGAACATCCCAGTTCCAATCCAAATTATTCACAAAGTCAATTTAAATTCAAAATACTTACAAAATGCAATTTAAATTGAAAATGCTTACAAAATGTACGGTAGATTCAAACGACTCATGTGGATTGACAATACTTACAAAATGCAATTTAGATTGAAAATACTTGACAAAATGTAATTTAGATTCAAAATACCCACAAAATGCAATTTGAATCAAAATATGTGCAAAATGCCCACCAAACAAAATGCAATTTAGATTCAAAATTCGTGCAAAATGCGGTTTTGGTTGAAAATACTTCCAAAATGCAATTGAAATTCAAAATTCTCACTAAAAGGCCCGGCTACCTGCATTGAAAGACTTACCAAGAAGCAATTTAGATTGTCAATCTTTACAAAATGCAATTGAAGTTGAAAACAATCGCGAGATATAATTTAGATCGAAAAAACTTACAAAATGCAACTTAGATTAAAAATACCTTTAAAAAATCGCTAAAGGGAATTTAGATACACGGTGAACCAAGTAACAAAAACAATGCGGGAATCTTAAAGAGAAAGGAAATATAATGAAAAGAGGCGAGGAGAGGAGGGGAGAGGGGAGACAGGAGAGAGTCCTCCCCAAAGGTAGGGGACAAAAGGGGAAAACGGACCCAGCTCAGGAATCCCTCGGGGTCGCCAACTCCCGAACTCACCGGCCGTGAACTCCTGAGGGTGTAGCATTATCTAGGGTGCACCAGAAGGGGTGGGGCTACATACACCCGGCCTCCTTAAGGGCCTTGAGCGCAAGGCAGGAGGTAAAAGGAAAAGAAAAAGAAGGCTGACCCCTCACAGAAGGAGGGTATCAGGAAAGATGAGAGAAGGGCCAAACATGGCGGGAAAGTGAAAGACTCCCTAAGCCTCGGATACCCTCATACCGTCGGGGTCGGAAGAGAACAAGAGTTGACCAAGTGAGGTCGACAGGAAAGAAGACAGAGAGGAGCCCGGCACAAGTAAGTGGAAGCAATGCCGGACTCAGCTGGGGCCTCGTGGTCGCCAACCCACATCCCACTAGACGTGAGCCCCTGGGGGGAGTTATGGAAGGAAGGGTCGAGGTCGAGAACTCTTAAACAGATTGCCTTGTATGTAGGGCGTGGTAGCTATGTAGAGATGAAACGATTAGCTCAGGACAGGGAGGCCTGGGGAACTACATCAAACCAGTCAAAAGACTGAAGACTCAAACAAACAACAACAGAATGAAGAGAAATGCACCGTGGGATACATTATTGAGTTGTTTTGTGTACATTTTTGACATGTTTTATGGTATAAATTACATATATTTCACTTATATCGTGAGCACGCATGATATGTATCCGAAATCAACATGATGGCTCGGCTATGGCAGCGCGATGTGTTCACGGCAGTCAAATTGTTACGTAAAACAGCTGCGAGATGAGGTAGGTTGATGATGATAACTATTGTTCAAAGGGGCCCAACATCTAGGTTAAGTTGAGGTAGGATCGCTGGCCAACCCTCAATAGGTAGCTTGGAGGCGAGTGTGCAACATTTTGCATGGAAGTGATGCAGGTGACTATGTTGATCCCAGAGCCAATGGACAGATATTTAGATTACATCTATTCTCTCTATATATAAAAATCGTAATCTTCTATTTCCCTCTCCTACATGCCTTTCAATTCTCCTTTTCGTACGAAATTCATCAATTCTCATTATATGGGGGTTGAAGGCATTATGATTTCTGCGTTTTGTTATTTACCTTACTATTTTGTATTTGTCCAATCCTTCTTTTCGTTAGTTAGGTTCAGTATATACCGACTATTTTCATTATCATACCATCATTAGGTGCTAAATACACGTTTCGCCCATTAAAACAATAATCAGGTGGTAAGCATTAACTAAATTTCTATCCAGTCATAAGCTTGGAGTTAAAATAGCAAATAAAGACGATATACTTCCAGAATTTAAAAGTTGTTTCATTTTAGGGGCTTGGACATCGTGGTAATTTAGGCCCATGCGTGTAAAATGTGTATGATAACCTGTGCCATTGTGGAGTCTGTAATAGTGTGTAAATTTGTAATTCTGTTGAGGATGAGATAGAGGCGGCCGTGGCCGTAAGTTATTAACTAGCTTAGCATTTGCCAGAAATAGATGTGGAAAACCACGGAAAACCACTTCTAGGATGACAGATGGGAATCGACCCCATCTTTTCTCAGTATTGCCTCACGGGGCTGAGTGTACCCCGTTCCAGCTCTTAAAACAGAATTCAATTTCTTGGTATAGACGATAATCCAACCCGGACCTCAGGGGTGAAATCATGAATGCTTAAGTTTGTTGATTATGATAATTTTTGATAATTTGTGTTTTAAGGGGCCTAACATCGAGATTATCGGCCCCTAATGATCTGGATGATACCGAAAATGACAATGAAATGGCAACCAGAAGGAAAATTAAGTGAGACGGAAAATACTTACAAAAAGGAACTCAGATTGAAACAACTCACAAAAAGTTCTTACAAAAGGGAATTTGGAACGAAAAGATTCACAAAAGAAATAGATTGAAAAATACCCACAAAATGTAGGCTAGGTTCAAAATACGTACAAAATGCAAATGAGATCGAAAATACGTACAAAATGCAATTGAGGTTCAAAATACACACATCAAAAAAAGTTTTGCATCACCTCGGTTCCCAGATCTCCGGCATATAGACGTTGACTGTGTATATTGTATCCAAGATACAGTCCCTTTGACTGTTCATAGATGTCACTAAAACTGCTCAAAGATGTAAACAACCATGCATGAGCAGGGCCTATTAGACGGAGGGGGTACGACAGCCGATCAGTTCCAGTCATTCCACCAGGACGAAGGTACGCTGCTCATGTTGTCTGTAGTTCTACCATGCCTAGAAGGTCAATACCGCAGTTCGATCGCGTCCGCATTGTTACTTTGTGTCAAGAAGGGCTCTCAACAAGGGAAGTTTCCAGGCGTCTCAGAGTGAACCAAAGCGATGTTGTTCGGACATGGAGGAGGTACAGAGATACAGGAACTGTCGATGACAGGCCTCGCTCAGGCCGCCCAAGGGCTACTACTGTAGTGGATGACCGCTACTTACGGATTGCCGCTCGGAGGAACCCTGACAGCAATGCCACCATGTTGAATAATGCGTTTCGTTCAGCCACAGGACGTCGTGTTTCAACTCAAACTGTGCGCAATAGGCTGCATGATGCGCAACTTCACTCCCGACGTCCATGGCGAGGTCCAGCTTTGCAACCCCGACACCATGCAGCGCGGTACAGATGGGCCCAACAACATGCTGAATGGACCCCACGGAATTGGCATCACGTTCTCTTCACCGATGAGTGTCGCATATGCCTTCAACCAGACAATCGTCGGAGACGTGTTTGGAGGCACCCTGGTCAGGCTGAACGTCTTAGACACACTGTCCAGCGAGTGCAGCAAGGTGGTGGTTCCCTGATGTTTTGGGGTGGCATTATGTGGGGCCGACGTACGCCACTGGTGGTCATGGAAGGCTCCGAAACGGCTTTACGATACCTGAATGACATCCTCCGACCCATAGTGCAACCATATCGGCAGAATATTGGAGAGGCATTTGTCTTCATGGACGACAATTCTCGACCTCATCGTGCACATCTTGTGAATGCGTTCCTTCAAGATAACGACATCGCTCGACTACAGTGGCCAGCATGTTCGCCAGGCATGAACCCTATCGAACATGCCTGGGATATGTTGAAAAGGGCTGTTTATGGACGTCTTGACCCACCAACCACTCTGAGAGATTTACGCCGAATTGTCGTTGAGGAGTGGGACAATTTGGACCAACAGTGTCTTGATGAACTTGTGGATAGTATGCCACGACGAATACAGGCATGCATCGATGCAAGAGGACGTGCTACTGGGTATTAGAGGTAGTGGTGTGTACTGCAATCTGGACCACAAATGCTGAAAGTCTAGCTGTATGATGGTACAACATGCAATGTGTGGGTCTCATGAGCAATAAAACGAGCTGAAATGTTGTTTGTGTTGATCTCTATTCCCTTTGTATTTAAAGGTTCCGGAACTCTTGGAACCGAGGTGATGCAAAACTTTTTTTGATGTGTGTACTTACAAAATTTAATTGAAATTGAAAATTCACACAACGCAATTCAGTTTGAAAGATCCCATTTCCAATCCAAAATATTCACAAAATGCAATTGAAATTCGAAATACTTACAAAATGCAATTCAAATTCAAAATTCTCACTAACAGGCCCGGCTACCTGCATTGAAAGACTTACCAAGAAGCAATTTAGATTGTCAATCTTGACAAAATGCAATTGAGGTTGAAAAACAATCGCGAAATGCAATTTAGATCGAAAAAAATCACAAAATGCAACGTAGATTAAAATACCTACAAAATGTAGTGCAAAGAAAACTCTAAAGGGAATTTAGATACACGGGGAGCCAAGTAACAAAAACAGTGTGGGAATCTTATAGGGAAAAGGAAATATAATGAAAAGAATACAAGAGGTCTGACCCCTCGAAGAAGGATCAGGAAAGATGCGACAAGGGCCAATTAAGGCGGGAAAGTGAAAGACTCCCTAGGCCTCGGATACCCTAATACCGTTGGTGTCGGAAAAGAACAAGAGTTGACCTAGGGAGGTCGACAGGAAAGAAGACGGAGAGGAGCCCAGCACAAGTAAGGATGATGATGATGATAATTGTTGTTTTAAGGGGCCTAACATCTAGGCTATCGGCCCCTGATGGTTTGGGTGATCGTGAAGATGAAAAATTAAATGTAAACTTAAAACTAAAACTAACTACCAACCTACAAACTAGAAGAAGAAATGGAAAACTAAAGGAGAATAAGGCAAATAAAGGACAGGAGGAAAAGAAATGCCCTCAACCCTCGAAGAATGCGGATTGAGGGACTTGGAAGGAAGGAGAGCCATGAAAGGCAGATAGGAAAGTGAAAGAGGAGAGGGTCCGCCCCGAAGGTAAGGGACAAACGGGGAAAACGGACCCAGCTCAGGAATCCCTCGGGGTCGCCAACTCCCGAACTCACCAGCCGTGAGCCCCTGAGGGTGTAGCATTATCTAGGGTGCACCAGAAGTGGTGGGGCTACATACACCCGGCCTCCTTGAGGGCCTTGAGCAGAAGGCAGGAGATAACAGGAAAACAAAAGAAGGCTGACCCCTCGCAGAAGGAGGGAATCAGAAAAGATGAGACAAGGGCCAATTAAGGCGGGAAAGGAAGAGACTCCCTAGGCCTCGGATACCCTAATACCGTCGGGGTCGGAAGAGAACAAGAGTTGACCAAGGGAGGTCGACAGGAAAGAAGACAGAGAGGAGCCCGGCACAAGTAAGTGGAAGCAATGCCGGACTCAGCTGGGGCCCCGTGGTCGCCAACCCACGCCCACAAGTTGTGAGCCCCTGGGGGTGCACAAGTAAGGGGAAGCAATGCCGGACTCAGCTGGGCCCCGTGGTCGCCAACCCACGTCCCACAAGATGTGAGCCCCTGGAGGGCACCTATAAAGGACAAGGAGTCATCATAGTAACACCATTCAACTCAGCCACCTTTGTTCCCCGAGGCAATATAATCGAGAGGTCCTATATATTGACAGGTACATATTAAAATTCTGTTTAAAACAGTATTTCTCTGTAATGATACCCCGGCAATAGAACCGGGTTCGTCACAACTTGTCACGAAGGTCTGCGGTCGGCACATTTGAACATGACCTATCATGCAGCTGTGCGTGCCAGGAGAGAAGGCAGTGAAGGGAATCAAATACCACTCTTAACACGGTACTAGGCACGGACGTTCTTTACAACCGTTCGTCTCGCTGCGTAGCTGCTAGCATTCTTGGCTGTCACCGCGGAGGCCCTGGTACGATTCCCGTCTCTGCCAAGGAATTTAATTGCGGTCTGAGATCTGGAATGGGGTTCACTAAGCCTCGTGAGGCAAAACTTAGGAAAGGTGGGTTCGATTCCCATCTCAGCAATCCTGGAAGTGGTTTTCCGTGGATATCCACTTCTACTCCAGGCAAATGAGGGGATGATGATGATAATTGTTGTTTTAAGGGGCATAACATCTCGGTTATCGGCCCCTAATGTCTGGGTGATAGCGAAAATGTCAATGAAGTGGAAACCAGAACGAAAATTAAGAGAGAGGGAAAATACTTACAAAAAGGAACTCAGAATGAAACTACTCACAAAATGGAGAGCAGTAATAATTACAAAAGGGAATTTAGAACGAAAATACTCACAGAAGGAATAGATTGATGATGATGATGATGATGATGATAATTGTTGTTTTAAGGGGCCTAACATCTAGATTATCGGCCGCTAATGATCTGGGTGATAGCGAAAATGAGATTGAAATGGAAACCAGAACGAAAATTATGTGAGATGGAAAATACGTACAAAGAGAAACTCAGATGGAAACAACTCACAATATGGTCTTACAAAAGGGAATTTAGAACGAAAAGATTCACAAGAAGAATAGATTGAAAAAGACCCACAAAACGTAGGCTAGATTCAAAATACCCACAAAATGCAATTGAGAATTAACTACTTGCAAAAAAGCGGTGTAGGTGAAAATACTAAATGCAAAATACTCACAAAAGGACCCCCCTATATTGATGGACTTACTAAAAAGCAATTTAGATTGTCAATCCTTACAAAATGCAATCGAGGTTGAAAAACACTCACAAAATGCAACGTATATCGAAAAGACTTACAAAATGCAACGGAGATTGAAAACACACTCAAAATGGAGTAGAGATGCAAAAATAACAGTGCGGGAATCTTAAAGGAAAAGGAAATATAATGAAAAGAAAAACAACAGGAAAGTGAAAGTGAAAGAGGAGAGGGTCCGCCCCACAGGTAAGGGACAAAAGGGGGAAACCGGACCCAGCTCAGGAATCCCTTGGGGGTCGCCAACTCCCGAACTCACCAGCCGTGAGTCCCTGAGGGTGTAGCACTTTCTAGGGTGCACCAGAAGTGGTGGGGCTACATACACCCTACCTCCTTGAGGGCCTTGAGCAAAAGGCAGGAGATAACAGGAAAAGAAAAAGAAGGCTGACCCCTCCCAGAAGGAGGGGATCAGGAAAGATAAGACAAGGGCATATGAAGGCGGGAAAGGAAGAGACTCCCTAGGCTTCGGATACCCTAATACCGTCGGGGTCGGAAAAAACAAGAGTTGACCAAGGGAGGTCGACAGGAAAGAAGACAGAGAGGAGCCTGGCACAAGTAAGTGGGGTCCCGTGGTCGCCAACCCACGTCCCACTAGATGTGAGCCCCTGGGGGAAAATGAGGGCATGGTTCCCAACTTAAGGCCACGGCCGCCTACATTCCAATCCGCACCTACATTATAAATACACACACTAATACAGTCACCATAATAACACGGGTTCTCATACACATACTACACGCACCCAAGTACCCGGGGCTAAATGACCACGATGTTTCAAAGCCCCTAAATGAATTAACAACTATCTTTACAGCCACTGAAGGAGGGAGTGAGTTGAGTGGCAATCTCACTCCAGCTGTATTTCGTGCTCTAGTGTCAACCATCAGAAATACTGTTACGTGCCACCCCCTAGTGGCACTTCCGTTTACTGGATTACGGTGGGTAGAAGCACAACACTATTGTTCCTTTAAGAAACGCATTAGCTTTATTGCGGGCCAGAAAGATACACCACACAATAGCAAATACAAGCAATTAGTATCTCACTCTAGTTTCCTCTTGTAGGGAACACTTCCCTTTCACTTGTCAATAAGCCACAGACGTTAATCCCTCCTAATAAGACCGGTGGCCTCGGTACAAATACCTGCAACACTTCCTTGAATACACAAACTACAGTTATTTACGGTAGCCAGTCACTCACCACTACACACTGCTTCGCTGTCCGCTGGCTAGGGAAACATGATGATGATGATGATAATTGTTGTTTTAAGGGGCCTAACATCGAGGTTATCGGCCCCTGATGAAATGAAATGGCGTGAAATGAAAGGATGTAGATAAAAACAACTCACTGCCATGGCTGAAGCGAAAATGGTGTTTATAAAACAGACAGTGAACCCCAAAAATTTATGCCTTATTTGAATAAAAATAATAAAAGGCGGATGGTAAAAAAGGATAAAACAAATAAGGCATAGTGAACAATAAATACATAACACAATAAAAAACATAAAACAGATTTAACCACAATTAAAAGTCGTAACTACACATTAAAACTTAAAAAAGTAACCACCCTCCCTCATGAACCGGATGACGAGGTCAGCTGACGGCCCGTCATCACGGAGAATAAGGGAGAGGGTATTAGGCAGTTTAAGAGTCCTGCGCAGATCGGCCAGATCCACACACTCCAAGAGAAGGTGTGCCACGGTTAGCTGGGCGTCGCAAGTACACGCAGGAGGATCTTCTCTCTTTAGCAAGTGGGAGTGCGTAGCAATCCCATGGCCGATCCGGAGTCGACAGAGTACTACAGCTTCCTTCCGGAGAGATCGGAAGGAAGATTTCCACACCTTCGTTGTCTCCTTGATGCCTCTCAGTTTGTTGGGTGGAGGCGTGGCACGCCATGCTTCCTCCCAATGCGACAGGATCGAATGCCGCAACTGAGAGCGCACATCACTAGCAGGCACCTTATATGGTAGCGAGGGCAGTGCGACTGCCTCTCTCGCCGCCTGATCAGCAAGCTCGTTTCCCGCAATACCCATGTGGCTAGGAAGCCACACAAAGGACACCCCGGTTCCAGTGTTACTCGAACTGACGAGCTGGTCGTGCACACGCTGGACCAACGGGTGCTTCGGGAAACACACATCGATCGCCTGCAGCGCACTCAAAGAGTCAGTACACACAAGAAAGTGCTGGTGATCGTCTGATAACGTGTACCGCAGAGCCTCTAAGAAGGCATAGAGCTCCGCAGTGTACACGCTACAGGCCTCGGGAAGAGAAAAGAGAAACCGACGATCCTCAACCACATATGCACAGCCTACTTTCTCGTTTACCCTCGAACCGTCCGTGAATACAAGCACTGATCCCGGATACCGTGTCACCGTGGACTGGAACAGCCTCCGATGGACGGAGGAGTCCGTGTCCGACTTGAGGCCGGTGTGCAGATCCAGGATTATATCAGGGCGAGAGACCATCCACGGAGGGGCCTTGCTAGGTACTCGGACGATACAGGAGACAGAAGGAAATCGGAACTGACGGTATAAGTCATCCAAGCGAATCCCCGCCGGCCGAGTGGCTCGGGCGAGCGCATCATACAGCCGGCGATTCGGATTGGAAAACAAACATGGATAGCTTGGATGAAGGGGCATCTGTCGAATAGTTGCAGCATAGGTCAGCAGTACTTGTTGGCGCCTCAGGTGTAAAGGAGGTACGCCAGCCTCGGCGAGCAAGCTGACGACTGGGCTCGTCCGAAATGCACCCGTCGCCAGCCTCACACCGCCGTGGTTGACACTGTCCAGTTTAACAAGCACTGGCTTACGGGCCGAACCATATGCTACACTGCCATAATCCAATCGAGATAAAATCAGAGCCTTATAAAAGCGTAGGAGCAACGCGCGGTCCGCCCCCCATGATGTGCTGCTAAGAAACCGCAACATGTTGAGTTTCATAGCACAGGTAGTTTTCTAACACCGCACGTGTGGCTCCCACGTCAATTTCTGATCGAAAAGGAGCCCAAGGAACCGGTACGCAGCAACGACCGGCAAAGCTACATCGCCCAGATAAAGCTCAGGATCAGGATGGAGAGTGCGCTTTCGGCAGAAATGGACAACCGAGGACTTAGCGGTAGAGAATCGAAAGCCATGCTCTAGTGTCCAGCGTTCCACTCTCCGAATAGCTTGTTGTAACTGTCGTTCAGCGACCGCCATATTTTGCGCACTATAATGTAGAGCGAAGTCGTCCACATATAGCGACGGTACCACTGCTGGACCAGCAGCAGTGACTATACCGATTATGGCAATCGCAAATAATGTTACGCTAAGCACCGATCCCTGTGGGACTCCGTTTTCCTGTATATGATATTGCGAATATGTCCCCCCTATTCGGACACGGAACAGGAGAAGGGACAGAAAATTCGCAATAAAAACCGGCAAGTTACCTCGGAATTTCCATTGATGCAGGGTAGAGAGGATGCCGTAACGCCCAGTGGTGTCATAGGCCTTCTCGAGATCAAAGAAAACAGCGACTAGGTGCTGTCTCCGGAGAAAAGCGTCCTGTATGGCGGTCTCCAGGCGTACCAGATGGTCGTTGGTACACCGAGACGCCCTGAAACCACACTGGTATTCAGACAGGAGTCCTCGTTTCTCCAGGACCCACACTAGGCGCCGATTGACCATCCTCTCAAAGAGCTTGCACAGACCGTTAGTGAGACAAATAGGTCTGTAACTCCCTGTCAATTTGGGATCCTTATCGGGCTTCAGGATAGGTATAGTGATACCTTCCTGCCATTGCGCTGGAAACACACCTTCCAACCAGATACGATTAAACACCTTGAGCAAATAACGAATGCTCTCATCGTTAAGGTGTTTAAGCATCTGGTTGTGAATATTATCCGGGCCAGGAGACGTGTCCCTGCAGAGCGCCAGCGCTCCGCGGAGTTCCCACTCCGTAAAGGGCACGTGGTACTCCTCCGAAGCGCGGGAAGCAAAACTAAGATGGAAACGTTCCGCTTCGCGCTTCAGGGCCACGAAGGCAGGGTCATAGTTATCGGAACCGGATATATCCGCAAAATACGAGGCGAGATGGTTTGCAACGCGATAAGGATCTGTAACCAATTCATTATCAATGGAAATTCCCGGTACAGTAGATGATGTCTGAATTCCCGAAATGCGTCTTAGTTTAGTCCACACTTGAGAGGAGGGGGTATGAGCCGTAATAGAAGACACATACCGTTCCCAGGATTGTTTCTTACTCTGGCAAATAAGAATCCATGCCTTGGCACGAAATTTCTTAAACGCCACCAAATTGGCCATGGTTGGACGCCGACGGTAGTGCTTATGAGCTCGACGACGGTCTCTTATTGCGGCTGCAATATCCTCTGTCCACGAGTTTGCGACGAGGAGTCCCGGAAAAGGATGGAATGGACTCTTCGGCGGCAGCAAGAAGCACATCGGTGATGTGCTGTACCTCGTCATCGACGCTCCTGCAACCAAGATCAACGAACACAGCTCGTTCTTGAAACGAGGGCCGATTTGCCCGCTTAAGCACCCATCGACTGGGGAACTCCACGGGCTTCTGGTTCAGAAGTGTAAGAACGATCAGGAAATGGTCACTGTCACAGAGGTCGTCGTGTACATTCCAACCAAATAGGGGGACCAGCGCACGGCTACACACACTCAAGTCAATGTGTGAGTACGTGCCGTGCGCTAAGTTAAATGTGTAGCTTCCCCTGTATTTAATAGACATAAATCCATTCCTTGAATTAAACCCTCCACGTCCCTTCCTCTGGGGCAGGAAGATGGTGATCCCCAGTGGGGGTGATGAGAGTTGAAATCACCCACGAGTAGGAAAGGGACTGGAAGTTGATCAACAAGGTCAAAGACGTAATTAATATCAAGGGGCTGGTTTGGTGGAAGGTACACGTTACATACTGTTGTCATAGCAGGCAAGGACACGCGAACTGCAATAGCTTCCAGAGGAGTGTCCAGTGGAAACTCCTCACTATAGCAGTCAGAGCGAACGAAGGTACAAACGCCCCCGGAAGGCCAGGCGGCGTCTTGTCGCTCTTTAGAGTATATTCGGAAACCTCTCAGAACAGTCTCGTGATAAGGTCTGAGGTTCGTTTCCTGTAGGCAAACTATACTCGCTGCGTATTGGGCAATAAGCTGACGGAGCTCTGTCAAATGCCTGTCATAACTGTTACAATTCCACTGTAACAGTGCCATTGTGTGGACTTAGGGAATAAGTTGGAGCAGCAAGCTACAACTTAGACTCTGGAGGATCATCATCCACTACGTCGACAATAATCTCCATGTCCTCAGGCGAGGTCATGGAGTGACTCGACTCGGTGGAAGATTTCCTAGACGCAGTTCGGCGGCGGGGGGAACTCCGTGGGGAGCGCGTAGATCTGGGGACCGAAACGTCCCCAGGCGCAGAAGCATCCACATGGGTGGGCGCGGATGGCTTCCCCTTTTTTGGAGAAAGAGAATGCGTAGTGCGGGGTCCCTTCTTACCCGACCCCGCCTCTTTAAGATATATAGACGGTTCAGGAGCCGAATTCCTGACCCTGGTCGACGATGCCGCCTCCGCCGGCTTTGGCGCGGCTTTCGCCGACCGTTTGGGTGGGGAGAAAGTCTTCGACTTCCTCCCGAGTGGGGAGTAAGTCTTCAACTTCCTCCCCTGCTGTGCGGGCGGAGCAGCCTTCGCTCGCACAGCCTTCGTGCTGGCCGAAGGTGGAGTTGAAGTCACCTTCGGGCTTTCCGTTATAATCTTAGGAGCTGGTTTCGGAACAGGAAACTCTGTTGCAGATTTCACAGCTGGTACAAAAGATGAGGTAGCCGGGACCAAATTTGGTATTATGGCTCTATAATCAATCGTTGGAGAAGGCGAAGTCGTGGTACGGTACTTCTTGCGGGCCTCCTGGTAGGTGAGACCATCCAGGGTTTTGATCTCCTGGATTTTCTTCTCACTCAGGAAGACAGGGCAGTTCCTGTCCCGAGGAGAATGAAATCCAGGGCAATTAGTGCACTGATAAGGTGTTGTGCACTCTTCCGCTTCGCGTGGTACCTTACCGCATGTTCCGCAGATTGCGGGGCTCGAGCATCGGGTTAACATGTGCCCGAACTTCTGGCAGTTATAACACCTCATTGGTGGAGGGATATAAGGCCGTACGTCACAACGGTAACTTGTAACCTTGACTTTCTCCGGGAGCACCGGAAGCTCAAAGGAAATAATGAAAGCACCAGTATCCACGATTTGACCATTGACCTTGCGCGTAATGCGCCGGACATCAGTCACGTGACGGTGCCGCATATCCTCCTTGAGCTCCTCGTCAGTGTTCAGAATCAGGTCCCGGTGGAAAATAACTCCTCGGACCAGATTCAGGGACGTGTGCTTTTCCACTTTGACGGGAATGTCGCCAAAGTGGTCACATTGCAAAAGTTGTTCAACTTGCTCTCCAGTCCTAGTCTTGAGCAACAAGCTACCGTTCCTCAACTTTTGTACTTTCTCAAGCTCACCATAGACACCTATATGGCGAGAAATCAAAGTACTCTTTACCAGCTTGAAATCACCCCCATCTGTTCTGGTAGCTACCAGAAACTTGGGGGTGTTAGCACCCAGATTTTCACGCACAGATTGTTCCCAGGGGGTTGATCCCCGTAGGGAATCAAATGTTTAAGACTTGGGTGTAGGACCACCCAGTTTGGGTGTAGGTCCACCCTGGTTGGGGATTTTTCTTTTTGAACCCATGGCCAGATCATCCTCCCCGAATGCCACCGACATCCAATCACGGGCCGTCACAGTAGGCGCTACCCAGCCAGGGCAAGGCCCGCCTAGCTTGGAAGGCATTGCCCGGGGGTCCGATGTTTTACAATGCCGTATCGGCATGTACCCCTTGGCATATACTGGATTTTACAACTCAGACATTCGGCTGTGCGGGGACCTGCGTAGTAAGGCGGATACTACTGAACGGGTACATGGCACACCCACCTGTCGGCGCGGCCAAGACCGGAACAGGCTTTCGAGCGTAGTCGCTAGCGTAAGTGGCCCATCCCCTAACAGCACGCACATATAGAAATTTTGGTTGCCAGACCCTGAAAGCAGTAACGGAAAGAAGTGCGATATAACCTAATGAGAGTTATACCGCACGGGTGTATGTCTTTTAGAGCTGACTGTCAAACCCTCGAAAGGGGACCGTTCCGAGAAGCCCTTTTAGTCGCCTTTTACGACTGGCAGGGAGTACCGTGGATGTATTCGTTTCCTCCCACCCACTGGGGGTCCAATTCACAAAACAACGCGGAGTCCTGAAAGTATAGCCAAGGTCGCCCCCTTTAGTCGCCTCTTACGACAGGCAGGGGATACCGTGGGTGTATTCTAAACCCCCCACCCACACGGGGGGGCTAGGGAAACAGCCGCCTGTGTTTTCGCAATTCACCACAATATCTCTGTTGCACTAGGTTAACACACACTCTTCAAATACAGTCCCTCCGTAGGCTTCACACTCCTTCGCTGTCAAGAGAATCAGCTTCACTAGGGTTTCGCAAGTCACGTCGCCAACAACTGTCGCTCAGGTAAAAGCACGCACTAGCTCAAAAACACTGTCCACCTCGCAGGCCAGGTCACTCTTATGTAGCAGGCTGGTGACTCAATGAATGCTTCTAGAGCCATCCAGGATTCTCGGCTTCTGAAGATTTCCATCAATGGCTGGGTCACTAATATTCTGGACCATCCCTTTGTCCTCGCAGCCCGTTGCGTAAGGCGCAGGTAATATACTGAGGCAGAGCACAGCCCGGGGCAGCTGTTACTCACGCGGCGAGGCGACGAAGCAAACTCACAGCTGTAACAATAAATTATTACATAAAAATTGCATATTGACTTTCACGACCAAGTGATTATGGTGGCGCTAACTGAATCTCTACATAGTATAAAACAAACTCCCCGATTCTTGGATGAAACGGGTATTCACGAGATCCGCTGGATTGATTTTGACGCAGATTTCACCATTCGGTAAAGGATTTCTCGAGGAAGGTTTCTGTAAAAAAAAAAAAAAAAAAGACATAAGGAAGCCGAGCAGTACGATTTCAGTGAATCAAGTCGAAGAAAAACCTGCCGTCCTTGAGCCTTTTAAGCTTCGTTGGGTAAACCGTTAAAATATATAATATACTATGAGTGTGAGAATAGTTCAGCATGAAAAGTTCGCGACAGCATATCTTGAATACATTGAATACATTGACCACTATAAGTGCTTTTTATGTTTTCATTTCTTCCAATAATCTCCATTCAGTGGAAATTTTAATTATTAGAGCGAGTTCACGAGCTAGCGAACAAGCCTATCACCCCAGCTTCGGCCATCATCAAATTGTCGAGTCATGTCGAGTTAAGACTTCAGAGAAGAGTGTATGTGGTTGAAGTTAACCTCGGCGTTTCTGAATTGCGTCTGGGACCTGCTTTCCGTGCGATCTGTGCCGCAAGCGACCCACCAATTTCCCATCGTGCCACTAGCGACCCAAGCACTGATGTATCGGTGGAATATGGGAATTTCTAACATCTCTCTGTTAAAATTCCGCCTAGGTTAGGTTACGTTAGGCGCTGTAAAAATTGAAGAGCTTATTTCCAAAGTGACGTAAATTCAAAATTGACGGGCTTTCAGTTTTTTCTTTCATAAGCAAGTTTATAGGTTCTCTCAACGCATAGCAAAGGTTTTAATCCGCAATACGTCGTGTGTCCTTTATTAACAGTGATATAAGAACTACGTATATTTGCTAAGTAATGTAACTCCAACGAGTATTTATTCCCAATGTGTCTTGACCAATCCGATGGCTCTCTGGATATCACGTGATGTCACGTGATAAAACAAGGCTAACTTTGAAGAATATATAGAGCATCAGTTTGTGTTTGTTGTGTTTAAACCATTTAAATGTTCATAAATGCCACACAAAGCGTATGTCAATATATAATTTATTTCCAAAACGTCCTAACTCCAACTTACCACAATTTCCAGTGATAGGAGATTTTTTAAACACTGTGCCAGGATGTGCATAAAAGTGATGAATTAAATTACATAATATTCATAAACATATCTGAATTTAGTTATACGAAGAATCAAAAACGCGATTTCTGAAGTGTTGCATTTCATTGATTTACGTCACTTTGGAAATAAGATCTTCAATTCTTCTCTCGAACAATGGGTCGCATGGGGCACTGTAAGTTAACAGCAGGGTCGCTACAGCCACGATTTTTACTAGGTCGCATCCGACACGGTCACACTCGGCACGTAATCGGCAGTAGCACCAGTCAGCTCTAGTCAACACGTCGTCTGTGGGTCCAAGTAAACGAGAAATGGCGGTTATTAAGGATGGCTGTGACGGAGCTTTGTTTGGAAATGCTTAGTCACCGCAAGGGGAGACGACGGTGGAATAGGCCTTGGATTCAAAGAAGGGAAGACTTAGGAGCGTCATCAAGGAGCATCTTCAAGACTTTTCCAAGAGTTAAAAAGCGCATCTTCAAGACTTTTCCTAGAGTTAAAAGAAGGGGACCTAGAAACATACAGAAATGTTTTACGAATGTCACTCCTAAATTCCACGAATTGCTAGATATAAATTGAAGCCACGTGTTTTATTTGCGGCTGTTGAGCTACTGAGATGGTCAGACTTGGCTGCTATAAAATTTAAAAAACGTCAGGTCACGTCCTGAGGAATATATCCCTCCGCGCATCTCCTCCCTCTCTCACACTATCTCTGTCCCTCCTTGTGCTTCGGGCATGCGTTGTCATACATTTAAAATCTATCATGTGTTTGCACCTTTTACTCAACGTCTCTCCACTTTTATTACCTTCGAATTATCTTATTGGTGGTTCAGCTTAAAAACTGCAGTTTGAACACGTTGTGTACTTGAGGAAACCATGTTGAACTTTGTGAAATCGTAATAATGGTGTGAACCTTAGAGCCTGATTCGCCACAAAATCGAATTACTCGGTGCTCCTTTACCGCTCAAACAAGGTTTATACACACACGCACAACAAAATGTAATATTGATGACGATTATGATGATGATAATTGTTTTAAGGGGCCTAACATCTAGGTTATCGGGTCCTAATGGTTTGGGTGATCGTGAAGATGATAATGAAATGTAAACTATAACTAAAACTAACTAACAACTTATACTGTATACTAGAAGAAGAAATGGAAAAACAAAAGGAGAATAAGGCAAGTGAAGGACAGGAGGAAAAGAAATGCCATCAACCCTCGAAGAATGCGGATTGAGGGACTTGGAAGGAAGGAGAGCCATGAAAGGCAGATAGGAAAGGATGATGACGATGATAATTGTTGTTTTAAGGGGCCTAACATCTAGGTTATCGGCCCCTGATGGTTTGGGTGATCGTGAAGATGAAAATGAAAAGCGAACTTAAAACTAAAACTAACTACTAACCTACATACTAGAAGAAGAAATGGAAAACTAAAGGAGAATAAGGCAAATAAAAGGACAGAAGGAAAAGAAATGCCCTCAACCCTCGGAGAAGGCGGATTGAGGGACTTGGAAGGAAGGAGAGCCATGAAAGGCATATAGGAAAGTGAAAGAGGAGAGGGTCCGCCCCAAAGTTAAGGGACAAAAGGGGAAAACGGACCCAGCTCAGGAATCCCTCGGGGTCGCCAACTCCCGAACTCACCAGCCGTGAGCCCCTGAGGGTGTAGCATTATCGACGGTGCACCAGAAGTGGTGGGGCTACATACACCCTGCCTCCTTAAGGGCCTAGAGCACAAGGCAGGAGGTAAAAGGAAGAGAAAAAGAAGGCTGACCCCTCGCAGAAGGAGGGTATCAGAAAAGATGAGACAAGGGCCAATTAAGGCGGGAAAGGAAGAGACTCCCTAGGTCTCGGATACCCTAATACCGTCGGGGTCAGAAGAGAACAAGAGTTGACCAAGCGAGGTCGACAGGAAAGAAGACAGAGAGGAGCCCGGCACAAGTAAGTGGAAGCAATGCCGGACTCAGCTGGGGCCCCGTGGTCGCCAACCCACGCCCACAAGATGTGAGTCCCTGGGGGAAGATAGGAAAGGGAAACAGGAGAGGTTGATGATGATAATTGTTGTTTTAAGGGGCCTAACATCTAGGTTATCGGCCCCTGATGGTTTGGGTGATCGTGAAGATGAAAATGATGATGATGATGATGATAATTGTTGTTTTAAGGGGCCTAACATCTAGGTTATCGGCCCCTGATGGTTTGGGTGGTCGTGAAGATGAAAATGAAAAGCGAACTTAAAACTAAAACTAACTACTAACCTACATACTAGAAGAAGAAATGGAAAACTAAAGGAGAATAAGGCAAATAAAGGACAGGAGGAAAAGAAATGCCCTCAACCCTCGAAGAAGGCGGATTGAGGGACTTGGAAGGAAGGAGAGCCATGAAAGGCAGATAGGAAAGTGAAAGAGGAGAGGGTCCGCCCCAAAGGGAAGGGACAAAAAGAGAAAACGGACCCAGCTCAGGAATCCCCCGGGGTCGCCAACTCCCGAACTCACCAGCCGTGAGCCCCTGAGGGTGTAGCATTATCTAGGGTGCACCAAAAGTGGTGGGGATACATACACCCGTCTCCTTGAGGGCCTTAAGCAGAAGGCAGGAGATAACATGAAAAGAAAAAGAAGGCCGACCCCTCGCAGAAGGAGGGAATCAAAAAGATGAGACAAGGGCCAATTAAGGCGGGAAAGGAAGAGACTCCCTAGGCCTCGGATACCCTAATACCGTCGGGGTCGGAAGAGAACAAGAGTTGACCAAGGGAGGTCGACAGGAAAGGAGAAAGAGAGGAGCCGGCACAAGTAAGTGGAAGCAATGCCGGACTCAGCTGGGGCCCCGTGGTCGCCAACCCACAACCCACTAGATGTGAGCCCCTGGGGGGAGATGAAAATGAAAAGCGAACTTAAAACTAAAACTAAATAATAACCTACATACTAGAAGAAGAAATGGCAAAATAAAGGAGAATAAGGCAAATAAAGGACAGGAGGAATAGTAATGCCCTCAACCCTCGAAGAATGCGGATTGAGGGACTTGGAAGGAAGGAGAGCCATAAAAGGCAGATAGGAAAGGGGAAAGAAGAGAGGGTCCGTCCCCAAGTCAGGGGAATAAACGGGCCCAGCTCAGGAATCCCTCGTGACGCCAACTCCCGAACTCACCAGCCGTAAGCCCCTGAGGGTGTAGCAATATCCAGGGTGCACCAGAAGTGGTGGGGGCTACATACACTTTGCCACCTTGAGGACCTTTAGCAGAAGGCAGGAGATAACAAGAAAAGAAAAGAAGGCAGAAGTAGGGTATCAGAAACGATGAGACAAGGGCCAATTAAGGCGAGAAAGGAAGAGACTCCCAAGGTCTCTGATACCCTAATACCGGTGGGTCGGATGAGAACAAGAGTTGACCAAGTGAGGTCGACAAGAAAGAAGACGGAGAGGAGCCCGGCACGAGTAAGTGGAAGCAATGCCGGACTCAGCTAAGGTCCCGTTGTCGCCAACCCTCGTCCCACTAGATGTGAGCCCCTGGGGAGGAAGCAATGTTGGACTCGGCTGGGGTCCCCAACCCACGTCCCACTAGATGTGATCCCCTGGGGCGTAAATGAAATTAAACTATTCCTAAAACTAACTACTGCCTTCCATACTAAAAGAGGAAATGGAAAACAAAAGAAGAATAAGGGAAACAAAATACAGGAGGAAATGAAATGCCCTCAATCCTCGGACAAAGAGAATTGAGGGACTTTGATGGAAGGAGAGCCAAGAAAGCCAGAAAAGGAAAGAGGAAAGGGTCCGCCCCCAAAGGGAATGGAAAAAGGGGGAAAACTTGACCCAGCTCAGGAATCCCTCGGGGTCGCCAAATCCCGAACTCACCAGCTGTGAGCCCTTGAGGGTGTAGCACTATCCAGGTTGCACCAAAAGTGGTGGGGCTACATACACCCTGCCTCCTTTAGGGCCTCGAGTAGAAGGCAGGAGATATCAGGAAAAGAAAAACAAGAGGTCTGACCCTCGAGGAATGATGGAACAGGAAAGATGAGAGAAGGGTCATGATGATGATGATGATAATTGTTGTTTTAAGGGGCCTAACATCTAGGCTATCGGCCCCTGATGGTTTGGGTGATCGTGAAGATGAAAATGAAATGCAAACTTAAAACTAAAACTAACTACCAACCTACATACTAGAAGAAGAAATGGAAAACTAAAGGAGAATAAGGCAACTAAAGGACAGGAGGAAAAGAAATGCCCTCAACCCTCGAAGAATGCGGATTGAGGGACTTGGAAGGAAGGAGAGCCATGAAAGGCAGATAGGAAAGTGAAAGAGGAGAGGGTCCGCCCCGAAGGTAAGGGACAAAAGGGGAAAACGGACCCTGCTCAGGAATCCCTCGGGGTCGCCAACTCCCGAACTCACCAGCCGTGAGCCCCTGAGGGTGTAGCATTATCTAGGGTGCACCAGAAGGGGTGGGGCTACATACACCCGGCCTCCTTAAGGGCCTAGAGCACAAGGCAGGAGGTAAAAGGAAGAGAAAAAGAAGGCTGACCCCTCGCAGAAGGAGGGTATCAGAAAAGATGAGACAAGGGCCAATTAAGGCGGGAAAGGAAGAGACTCCCTAGGCCTGGGATACCGTAATGCCATCGGGGTCGGAAGGGAACAAGATAATTGTTGTTTAAAGGGGCCTAACATCTAGGTTATCGGCTCCTAATAGTTAGGGTGATAGTGGAAATGAAAGATGATCAAATGGAACTTACAACTAAAACTAACTCCTTACTTAAACTAGAAGGGTAAATGGGAAACTAAAGGATAAGAATGTATATAAATTTATGTAAATAAAATGATGATGATGATAATTGTTTTAAGGGGCCTAACATCTAGGTTATCGGCCCCTAATGGTTTGGATGATCGTGAAGTCGATAATGAAAGGTAAACTATAACTAAAACTAACTTATAAACTAGAAGAAGAAATGGAAAACAAAAGGAGAATAAGGCAAATAAAGGACTGGAGAAAAGAAATGCCCTCAACCCTCGAAGAATGGGGATTGAGAGACTTGGAAGGAAGGAGAGCAATGAAAGCCAGAGAGGAAAGTGATGATGATGATGATAATTGTAGTTTTAAGGGGCCTAACATCTAGGTTATCGGCCCCTGATGGTTTGGGTGATCGTGAAGATGAAAATGAAAAGCGAACTTAAAACTAAAACTAACTACTAACCTACATACTAGAAGAAGAAATAGAAAACTAAAGGAGAATAAGGCAAATAAAGGACAGTAGGAAAAGAAATGCCCTCAACCCTCGAAGAAGGCGGATTGAGGGACTTGGAAGGAAGGAGAGCCATGAAAGGCAGATAGGAAAGTGAAAGAGGAGAGGGTCCGCTCCAAAGGTAAGGGACAAAAGCGGAAAACGGACCCAGCTCAGGAATCCCTCGGGGTCGCCAACTCCCGAACTCACCAGCCGTGAGCCCCTAAGGGTGTAGCATTATCTAGGGTGCACCAAATGTGGTGGGGCTACATACACCCGACCTCCTTGAGGGCCTTAAGCAGAAGGCAGGAGATAACATGAAAAGAAAAAGAAGGCTGACCCCTCGCAGAAGGAGAGAATCAGAAAAGATGAGACAAGGGCCAATTAAGGCGGGAAAGGAAGAGACTCCCTAGGCCTCGGATATCCTAATACCGTTGGGGTCGGAAGAGAACAAGAGTTGACCAAGTGAGGTCGACAGGAGAGAAGACAGAGAGGAGCCCGGCACAAGTAAGTGGAAGCAATGCCGGACTCAGCTGGGGTCCCGTGGTCGCCAACCCACGAGAGGAAAGTGAGAGAGGAGAGGGTCCGCCCCAGAGGAAGCGGTTAAAAGGGGGAAAACAGGACCAGCCGTGAACCATGATGATGATGATGATGATGATGATAATTGTTGTTTTAAGGGGCCTAACATCGAGGTTATCGGCCCCTAATGATCTGGGTGATAGCGAAAATGATAATGAAATGGAAACCAGAACAAAATTATCGAAGACGGAAAATACGTACAAAAAGGAACTCACATAGAAACAACTCACAATATGGTCCTACAAAAGGGAATTTAGAACTAAAAGTTGCACAAAAGAATAGATTGAAAAAGATCCACAAAACGTAGGCTAGATTCAAAATATACTACGTACAAAATGCAAAGTAGCGCCGAAATACTTACAAAATGCAACTGAAATTCAAAATACTTACAAAATGCAAATGAGATCGAAATTACGTACAAAATGCAATTGAGGTTCAAAATACTTACAAAATGCAATTGAAATTGAAAATACACAATGCAATTCAGATTGATCCCCCCGCCGGTACTGCCACCTTGAAGAAGGCAATTTGTCATTGCCGGGTGTTTTGGGGGCTTGCGAGCTCAAATGATCTGCAGAGCTATGCCAGCGGGAGCTTAAGCTCCTGGTAGGGTCACCCAAGCTGGACAGGTCTAAAGTGATGAGCCAGACTAAGAGCGGTACCCTGGTCCTCCAGGTTGGGGGTTGGGCGTGGGGCTAACAACCCCACACTGTAAAACCTCAAAAGTTACGAAACTCTCAACGAAGCCTCGGAATTTGGACGGAATTAACGATGATGGACCTGGAAAATGTTTAAGGACAAGGAAAAAGGATATGACTTTGACAATGGCAACATGGAACGTACGAACGATGTTGCAGATAGGAAAAATGGCAGAAGTAGCTGAGGAAGTTTTGAAGTATGGAATGGATATAGTAGCGCTACAGGAAGTGAGATGGAGGGGAAATGGTAGGATTGACAAGAAGGACTATACAATGTTATACAGTGGTCCTGAAGTAAGAACTGGTCAGTGTGGAACAGGCTTTATCATTAGTTCAAGGATAAAAAGAAGTCTTCTTGGATTTGTGCCTCTAGGAGATAGAATGTGTAAAATGAGACTAAAGGGACGATTCAGGAATCTGACACTTATATCAGCGTATGCACCTACAGAAGACGATAGTGAAGAGAAGAAAAATGCATTCTATGACCAGTTGGAAAAGGAATGTAGCATGATACCAAAATATGATGTGATAATACTTCTTGGGGACTTCAATGCCAAAATAGGTAGAGAGGACTTCTTGCAGTATGTAGCAGGGAAACATTCTTTACATACTAATACTAGTGAAAATGGGAAGCTTCTATGCCAATTTGCAGAAAGTAATAGAATGGTAATCAAAAGTACTTGTTTTAAACATAAGGACATACACAAAGGAACCTGGAAAATGCCAGGCACCGGAGTGGTAAACCAAATTGACCATGTCTTGATTTCAAGAAGACATGCATCTTCAATGATTGACGTCAGATCTGCAAGGGGCCCCAACTGTGATTCAGATCATTTTTTGGTGAAAGCTCTGTTTAGAGAACGAATTGCGAATGTAGAATGTGACAGAGGAATTAAGAGGATACAGTGGGACGTGGAAAAGTTTCAGCAAACACAAATTGTTAAGCAATATGAGGGCACACTGAACAAGAAGTTGGAAGAGAGACTAAAGAATATGAATGAGGATGACACTGTAGAGAGGAGATGGACTGGAATAAAGAAAGCATTGGAAGAGACTGTGAAGGAAACTATTGGGGAGAAGAAGAGGAGCAGGAATGAAGAATGGTTTGATGATGAATGTAGGAAATATATAGAGCAGAAGAATGCAGACAGATTGATTATGATTCAAAGAGAGACAAGATGGAATTGTGAAAGATATAAAGAAAGTAGAAGAACAGCAAATAGAGTTCTGAAAAGGAAGAAGAGAATGTATCTAAGAAGACAAATGGAAAGAATTGAAGAATTGAACAGCCAGAATGAAAGTAAGAAATTGTACCAAGCAACGAAACGAATGACAAAGGAATTTCAACCACGGGAGAACTCGTGTAAGGATAAAGATGGAAAAGTGATTGGAGAGGAAGTGAGAGTTCTTGAAAGATGGGCGGAGCACTTTAAAGATACGTTAAATATAGAACGTAAGGACGAGATGAATGAGAGACAGGTCTACATGAATGTAGAGCCACAGGTCACTAAACCATCCATAGATGAAGTTATGGAGGCAGTGAAGCGTCAACGAAATGGAAGAGCACCAGGAGAGGATCAGATCGTAGCGGAGGTAATAAAGAATGGCGGACAAGGGATAGTTAGGAACCTACATGAACTGATTGGGGAGATATGGGAAAGAGAGATAATGCCTCAGGATTGGAAGGTTGGCCTCATCTGTCCCATCTTCAAGAAAGGTGATAAGTTACAGTGTGGAAATTATAGAGGGATAACATTACTAAGTGTTGTATATAAGATATTCTCAAGTATATTGCAAAGGAGACTGAGCGAGTACGCTGAAGAAATACTGGATGAGAACCAGTGTGGATTCCGGCCAGGAAGGGGAACTACTGACCAAATATTTGTTATGAGACAATCTATGGAGAAATGCTATGAATATGGTGTTGATCTGCATTTGCTATTCATTGATTTCCAACAGGCGTTTGATAGCATTGATAGAACGAAGATGTTGAACGCCCTAGAAGCATGTGGAGTGCCAAAGAAGTTGATCAGTCTAGTAGCAATGACAATGGAAGGATCGCAGGCCAAGGTTTATGTAGGAGGCAAAACTAGCAGGAATTTTGAGGTGAATACCGGAGTGAGGCAAGGAGATTCATTGTCTGCAGTGTTATTCAACTTGACACTGAATGAAGTTATGAAAGAACTGGGATTGGGAGGGACGATAATAAACAAGTCCAAGCAAGCGTATGCATATGCGGATGACATTGTGTTAATGGCACGGAACTGGGAATCTCTTAAAGAAATGTTCAAGATTCTGGAGGAGAAGAGTGGAAAGATGGGAATGAGAATTAATGAAAGGAAAACGAAATATATGAAAATGTCAGCGGGAAAAGATAGAAGAGCAAGAGAAAATGTAGAAATTGGTCAGTATAAGTTTGAGAATGTAAAATGCTTCAGTTACCTTGGTACTATACTAAACTGTGAGAATTCAGTATCCGAGGAGATTCATAAACGGATCATGAATGGCAACAGGGCTTACTATGCTAACACTAAGCTCTTAAAATCAAAACTGTTAAGTAGGAACTTTAAAGTTAAACTCTACAAGACCCTTATTAGACCAGTGGTGACCTATGGATCTGAGACGTGGACAATGTCAACAAATGATGAGAATGATCTCAAAATTTTTGAAAGGAAAGTTTTAAGAAGGATATATGGCCCGGTCAAGGAGGATGAAGGGTGGCGAATCAGGACAAACAAAGAAATTGAAGAGATAATCAAAGGTGAAGATATTGTGAAATATATTAAGTCCCGACGCCTGGATTGGCTTGGTCATGTAGAGAGGATGAATGAAGAAAGAACGCCAAGGAAGATATTACATGGAACTATGGAAGGGAAGAGGAGACGTGGACGACCGCGCAAAAGATGGCTACAAGACTTAGGAGAAGACCTGAGAACTATGAGGGTTGGAAGATGGTGGGAGAAAACTCATAGAAGGGACGAATGGCGAGGAATCGTGAGAGAGGCCAAAGCCTACCCCAGGCTGTAGCGCCGAGGAAGTAAGTAAGTAAGTAAGTAAGTAATTCAGATTGATATATCCCAGTTCCAATACAAATTATTCACAAAGTGCAACTGAAATTCAAAATACTTACAAAATGCAATTGAAATTGAAAATGCTTACAAAATGTACGGTAGATTCAAACGACTCATGTGGATTGACAATACTTACAAAAAGCAATTTAGATTGAAAATACTTGACAAATGCAATTTAGATTCAAAATACCCACAAAATGCAATTGAGAATCAAAATATGTGCAAAATGCCCACCAAACAAAATGCAATTTAGATTCAAAATTCGTGCGAAATGCGGTTTTGGTTGAAAATACTTACAAAATGCAATTGAAATTCAAACTACTCACTAAAAGGCCCGGCAACCTGCATTGAAAGACTTACTAAAAAGCAATTTTGATTGTCAATCTTTACAAAATGCAATTGAGGTTGAAAACAATCGCGAGATGTAATTTAGATCGAAAAAACTTACAAAATGCAACATAGATCAAAAATGCCTTTAAAAAAATCGCTAAAAGGGAATTTAGATACACGGTGATTCGAGTAACAAAACAAGATGTTCAGTAAAGAACATATAGCCTACTTTCTCCTAAATGTATGAGTATAGTTATAACTCGTTATTATCAAAGGGTATAATAGAACTATTCTTTGTTGAAGACCTTAGAAACGATTTACCTCTACCAAACGCCACAACCTAGATAAAAACTGCTACCATCATTGAAGAAAGAAAGATAAGAAGTATATCAAGAATGTTATGGATCTGGAGACATAATCGACCGGACTGGCTGCGTGGCTCAGCGGTAACGTTCTCGCTTGCTGGGCCCTAGGTTGCAGGTTCGTATCCTGGCGCAGTCAGCTGGCATTTGAGGGTGCACAAATGCGAGGGAGCCGTGTCAGTACATTTACTGGCACGTTAAAGATCCCCTTCGGGCCAAAATTCCGGCACCCCGGTGTCTCTAAAAGCAGCAGTAGTTAAAAGGGATGTAAAACCAATAACAATATTATTATTATTATTATTACATATACGACCTGCCGTGGGCAACATCCAACTTTGAGTTGAGGCATGTATTTACACGTCTGGTTGTGCATGGCTTTCACAACCCTAATTGAATTAACAAATCTTTCCATGACCCTACAGAGACGTGTGTATACAAACTATGTGGATATTTTCGATTGCTATTTGCCTCAAATAAAAGTAGTAATTAATAACCTGAACTAACACCTACTATGTGAAATCGTTTTGTTCTTTACTTCAAATAACATTTTCAAGTAACGCAAAATAGGCTGTTACAAACCCTTTAAAATAAAAAGTAAAAATGTATCGTAGTATCATCTTGTCATTCTTCAAATTCGATGCGCATAGAATGCCAATGGTGTAGTAATCAATGGAGCCCCTCGTAGACTAGTCGTACCATCTAGTGGTGAAATATCGAACAATATAATCCTAACCACGGCCGACTGAATCCGCAGCTCGTATTCAGTCGGCCGTGTCCTAACAGAGCGAGTGCATTCTAGCGGCCAGAAGAAGAAACTTTTCAATAAAATCTGGAAGTTAATCTAGTTACCTTTTTGGCAGCTAGATGTCTCGAGTAAATCTGCTGGCGAATTATGTTTTAATTAAATATATATTTTACACCATAATATGCACAATATAACGCTTAATTTTAAAACATCTGAGTCATTACAAAACAATAAACATATAACATTTCAAGCAAAAAACCTAGCTCAGATCGGGTTTGAACCATAGGCATTTGAGCGATAGGCTGACGCTCTACCACTGAGCTAATTGTGTCAACGAATATCGTTCTATATAAAATGACTTACATAGAACTTGTTAGCAAATAATGATTTATACTAAACGATTTCATCACTGGAGTATATTATTTATATATAAAGCATTTCATACAAAGTTTATTTATTTTGTACAGTACGCTATATTGCATGCAATACTCAAATTAGTGAAATATAAGTCAGGCACAAGATATCCGCTGCCATCTTGTCTTATTAGTGAATCAGCTCAGCTTTTTAAAATCACGTCTGCACTATAGTATTACAAAATAAACTTTTAATTTCGAACGTGCCTCTTCCTTTAGAACAGTTAAAACGATTCTCGGCTCGATAATCGGAACTGGTGGGTCCCATGATATGGATTATAAGGTTTGCATAATTCGCACGGCCGCCATCCTGAAATGGTATGGTGGACGACCTTGTAGTTTGGTCACAAGACGCATCCTATACGAGGCTATGTTGTTACCAAATTTGGTAGAGATCGGATGATTTGGTTAGTCGTTATTTGATTTTACGTTTTGAACGTTTGAGTGGCCGCCATTCAGTTTTAGTAAAGATGGCGGCGATATAAAACATGACACTGAGGTGTCCTTTGCTAGTGCTACCTTTGTACCAAATTTCGTTCAATTCGCATTCACCGTGTTCGAATTGATAGGGGGGGACAGACATTCAGAGTACACACACTCACACACACACAGACACACACACACACAGACACACACACACACAGACTCACACACACACAGACACACTTTTTTCGCCCTGTGTTGATCTCATAAGTCTACTTTCATTTTTTGCAAAAATCGAAAGTAGGCTAACAGTGCGGGAATCTTAAAGAGAAAAGGAAACAGAAGGAAAAGAGGAGAGGAGAGGGAAGAGAGGAGAAGGTCCGCCCCAAAGGGAAGGGACAAAAAGGGGAAAACGGACCCAGCTCAGGAATCCCTCGGGGTCGCCAACGCCCGAACTCACCAGCCGTGAGCCCCTGAGGGTGTAGCATTATCGACGGTGCACAAGAAGTGGTGGGGCTACATACACCCTGCCTCCTTAAGGGCCTTGAGCACAAGGCAGGAGGTAAAAGGAAAAGAACAAGAATGATGATGATGATAATTGTTGTTTTAAGGGGCCTAACATCTAGGCTATCGGCCCCTGATGGTTTGGGTGATCGTGAAGATGATGATGATGATGATAATTGTTGTTTTAAGGGGCCTAACATCGTGGTTATCGGCCCCTGATGTTTTGCGTGATCGTGAAGATGAAAATGAAAAGCGAACTTATATCTAAAACTAACTACTAACCTACATACTAGAAGAAGAAATGGAAAACTAAAGGAGAATAAGGCAAATAAAGGACAGGAGGAAAAGAAATGCCCTCAACCCTCGAAGAAGGCGGATTGAGGGACTTGGAAGGAAGGTGAGCCATGAAAGGCATATAGGAAAGTGAAAGAGGAGAGGATCCGCCCCAAAGGTAAGGGACAAAAGGGGATAACGGACCTAGCTCAGGAATCCCTCGGGGTCGCCAACTCCCGAACTCACCAGCCGTGAGCCCCTGAGGGTGTAGCATTATCCAGGGTGCACCAGAAGAGGTGGGGCTACATACACCCTGCCTCCTTAAGGGCCTAGAGCACAAGGCAGGAGGTAAAAGGAAGAGAAAAAGAAGGCTGACCCCTCGCAGAAGGAGGGTATCAGAAAAGATGAGACAAGGACCAATTAAGGCAGGAAAGGAAGAGACTCCCTAGGCCTCGGATACCCTAATACCGTCGGGGTCAGAAGAGAACAAGAGTTGACCAAGTGAGGTCGACAGGAAAGAAGACAGAGGGGAGCCCGACTCTAGTAAGTGGAAGCAACGCCGGACTCAGCTGGGGCCCCGTGGTCGCCAACCCACGCCCACAAAATGTGAGCCCCTGGGGGACAGAAAAGATGAGACAAGGGCCAATTAAGGCGGGAAAGGAAGACTCCCTAGGCCTCGGATACCGTAGTACCGTCGGGGTCAGAAGAGAACAAGATGATGATGATAATTGTTGTTTTAAGGGGCCTAACATCTAGGTTATCGGCCCCTGATGGTTTGGGTGATCGTGAAGAAAATGAAAAGCGAACTTAAAACTAAAACTAACTACTAACCTACATACTAGAAGAAGAAATGGAAAACTAAAGGAGAATAAGGCAAATAAAAGGACAGAAGGAAAAGAAATGCCCTCAACCCTCGAAGAAGGCGGATTGAGGGACTTGGAAGGAAGGAGAGCCATGAAAGGCAGATAGGAAAGTGAAAGAGGAGAGGTTGATGATATGATGATAATTTTTGTTTTAAGGGGCCTAACATCTAGGCTATCGGCCCCTGATGGTTTGGGTGATCGTGAAGATGAAAATGAAAAGCGAACCTAAAACTAAAAATACCTACTAACCTACATACTAGAAGAAGAAATGGAAAACTAAAGGAGAATAAGGCAAATAAAGGACAGGAGGAAAAGAAATGCCCTCAACCCTCGAAGAAGGTTGATTGAGGGACTTGGAAGGAAGGAGAGCCATGAAAAGCAGATAGGAAAGTGAAAGAGGAGAGGGTCCGCCCCCAAAGGTAAGGGACAAAAGGGGAAAACGGACCCAGCTCAGGAATCCCTCGGGATCGCCAACTCCCGAACTCACCAGCCGTGAATCCCTGAGGGTGTAGCATTATCTAGGGTGCACCAGAAAGAGGAGAGGGTCCGCCCCAAAAGGTAAGGGACAAAAGGGAAAAACGGACCCAGCTCAGGAATCCCTCGGGGTCGCCAACTCCCGAACTCACCAGCCGTGAGCCCCTGAGGGCGTAGCATTATTTAGGGTGCACCAAAAGTGGTGGGACTACATACACCCAGCCTCCTTGAGGGCCTTAAGCAGAAGGCAGGAGATAACATGAAAAGGAAAGGAAGGCTGACCCCTCGCAGAAGGAGGGAATCAGAAAAGATGAGACAAGGGCCAATTAAGGCGGGAAAGGAAGAGACTCCCTAGGCCTCGGATACCCTTATACCGTCGGGGTCGGAAGAGAACAAGAGTTGACCAAGTGAGGTCGACAGGAAAGAAGACAGAGAGGAGCCCGGCACAAGTAAGTGGAAGCAATGCCGGACTCAGCTGGGGCCCCGTGGTCGCCAACCCACATCCCACTAAATGTGAGCCCCTGGGGGTAGAGAACAAAGGTTGACCATGTGAGGTCGACAGGAAAGAAGACGGAGAGGAGCCCGGCACAAGTAAGTGGAAGCAATGTCAGATCTCAGTTGGTGTCCCGTGGTCGCCAACCCACGTCCCACTAGTCGTGAGCCCCTTGGAGGAAAAAAAACTAGAGGGTTGGACCCTCGATAATGATAATTTGTTGTTTTAAGGGGCCTAACATCTAGGTTATCGGCCCCTAATGGTTTGGGTGATAGTGAATGATGAGATGAGAATGAAAACTATTAACTAATAGTCTACTAAATACAAACTTACATAAGTTACTAGAAGAAGAAATGGTAATCAAAATAAAAGGATAAGGCAAATAAGGGATAGGAAGAAATGAAATTGCCCTCAACCCTTGAAGAATGAGGATTGAGACACTTGGAAGGAAGGGGAGCCATGAAAGGCAGATAGGAAAGGGGAAAGAGATCAGAGGAAATAGGGGACAAAACGGACCCAACTCAGGAATCCCTCGGGGTCGCCAACTCCCAAACTACCAGCCGTGAGCCCTGGAGGGTGTAGTTCTATCCTGGGTGCACCAGAAGTGGTGGGGATACATAGGCCTACACTCTTTAAGGGCCTTGAACAGAAGGCAGGATATATCATGAAAAGAAAAAGATGGCTTACCCCTCGAAAAGGAGGGTATCAGCAAGTTCAAGTGACAAGAGACGTAGAAGACTTCCGATACGCTAATACCGTCTGGTTGTAATTATATGAGTAGACAAATGGAGCCCGGCACTAGGAGGAAGCAAGTCGTGCTCAGCAGGTGTCCTCGTGGGCTTTAAACCAAGTGAGCCTCACTTATGTCAACAACGAGGTTTGTGATGCTTTAACCGTACGGTAATATATTTGCAGAATACAGTACATACTCGCAAATATCAGTTCATTTTGTTCCATGTTCACAGTGTTCAGATTGTCGAGCGAGTACACTTACAATACGAGGCACATGTTGTGATGTAAACTTACATACACTGAATTATTTAGTAATCCACTCAAATAAAAGAGTAAAACTGACAAATATGATCTTGTGAATTGAAACCTAATAGCAATTCAACCGAGAACGTAATAAACACGAAAGATGTAAGCAGATGCAACGTACCGCGCAGTAGACATGCCGGCTGTTCAGCGACTGGTAATGGGGAAGGTGGCGAGTAGGGATGACTTGGGAGGGGGAAGAAGGATGCACTACGCAAATCAAAAGTAGTGTATAATAATATGTTCTTCTCAGTTAAATAAAAAATGAATATATCTGAATAATACATTACAAATAAACGTAAATATTATATTCCTTTTTCTACACAGTGCTTACGGTGAGAATTTAACATTTTAGGTCATCAACATTTGAATTGGAGTGAATTAAATAACCTGCTATGAGTATAAAGAGTTGATAGTTAATATAAATATTGTAGGTAAGATTACTAAAATATATTCAACACAAATTATCTTAGTAAACTACTCCTGATATAGTGGACTAAAAACAAAGTAATAAACTGCCTTTATGGATATAGTCCGTACTCCGTATGAAGCAGTTCCCGGGACAAATGAGAGAACAGCTCGTACCGAGCGCTGAGTATCATCCTACTTCAGAATTAGAGTAGTTGTTGTTTCATTTGAGGGGCTTCGACATTTTGTAATTTAATCCCTTGTACCATGGGTGTGTGTAGGATTTGTCAACCTCTGTCATGATGGTGTATGTAGAATTGTGTGTATTCTAAAGTCAGATGAGGATTGGGAAGGAGGTGGCCGTGGCCTTTCGTTGGGACCCATCCCGGCAGAGTAGAAGTGGGAAACCACAGAAAACTACTTTTAGTATGGCTGAGGTGGATATCTTCTCCGTTTTGTCTCACGAGGTTGACATAACCCTTCTAACCCGCAAACCAGATTTAAATTTGTTGGCAGGGCCGGGTTTAAACCCGCACTTCCGGGGTGACAGCCAAGAATGCTTGCCCCAACTCCAAGAGGTGGAGGGAATAGGATAGAATAGAATACCCTCTGTTCTAAATCTTGGATTGCCAGAGATTAGTGAGAGTATTGTTTATTACAACCATCAACTGATAATTATTGTGATTATAGGTTACAGTGATTCCCTAATTGCCTAATACAAAAATCCTTCTCAGTAAGATGAATGAATCGCAACATGAATTTAAAAATAAGTCACAGAACCTACAAATAATATACATGGTATTATATTAATAAGCAAAAATATTTGCCATAATAGCAAATTGTTTAGATCCGTATTGACAGATTAATTAAAAAATCACATGTGTTATGTATTCGCCAAATCAATACTAAAACACTTAAATGTCTATATTTTATAGACTATGTGCACATGTTCCGAAACACGTTGGTTTCTTCATCAGCAAATTAAGAGGACTTATCCTAAGGAGACTTAAACTAAGAAAATGGGCATCCTTAATATACGTTTTAAGAGATAATGAAGTAAAAAAGTTAAAAATCTTTTAATGATGGTGATGATAATTGTTGTTTTAAGGGGCCTAACATCTAGGTTATCGGCCCCTAATGATCTGGGTGATAGCGAAAATGATAATGAAACGGAAACCAGAACGAAAATTAAGTGAGACGGAAAATACTTACAAAAAAGAACTCAGATTGAAACAACTCACACGCCTGCCTTCTTGGTGTATATAAGGAGCGGAGCCGGGCTGCGCGGGAGCAGTCGTTTGGTGGAGGAGATAGGCAGCAGCAGCAGTGTCCGAACCTCTTGCCACAAGTAGTGGCCCACCTAGGAGCCGTCGGAGTGTGCCACCTAAGCCTATTTCCGGGAAGAAGAAGACTCCGGGCACAACTCCGCGACAAGCTCAGACAAGTGTAACGCAACACTTTAAGGAAAGCAAGGCAGGAACATCTTCCAAAAAGGACACTCCACGCGCCAAAAAGGAAAAAACATCAGCGCTCCAGGACACCGTCGCCAGCGAAGAGGCTTGTCTCCACCCATAGTGTCCACCGTCAACATCGGACACCGCATCGGTAACTTCAGCAACACATATGGCAGCATCTACAGATGAAATCTTCAGGGCCTTGGAACAAATCAACCGACGTCTAAATTTTTTAGAGCTACGCCGACAAGAGGACCCTCCCGACGAGCCTCAAGAGGCCGAGGAAGAGCAATACGACTATGAACCCGAACAACATCATCCAGTGGCCTTCCCATGGCGGACCCTTGCTCCGCAAGATCACCCAAAGGGACTTCCAGTACCTCCAGGACAGCGGGTGTGGAACCTCGCACAGGCCCTCAAGCAGCAGTTGATCTTCATACCTACAGGACGAGATCATCACGACGCTCAAACCATCCTGTATCTCTTATCCAACTGGCGCCTGTTAGATCCCGGACAGAAGAAATACGCGTTCAACAGGGCCAACTTCTTGTATGCAGCCCTTACCAAAGGTTGGGCGTATGCAATTCAACTCTGACAGCGCTGGAGGGGACGAGGTGTTAGAACATCCTCCGAACTTCCAGTTCCAAGTACCAGCCCGCGAGCCCGCGGTCACCCGCGGAGGGCCTCAACGTGGGGCCGGCAGAGGACGTGGACAACACGGGGGCGGGAGAGGGGCGGCAGCCAGATAGTTCTGAGGAGAAGACCCTCCCGGCGGATCTCCATCCTCAGGATTCCAAGTCAGCAACCTACACCGGGAAATTCCACTCTCCAGCGGACAACGTCATGGCGCTCGATTTTCGATTATGAAGATGCCCTGGTACGTTTCGACAACTCTCATCGATTAGCCGAGCGCTTTGGACCTAATTCCCTGGACTGTGAGGAGTGAGTTACCCAGAGTGTTACAGTGTTATAGGGTGTAATTATTTGTGTGTGTGTGTGTATGTTTTCGGAAGACAAGGAGTGAAAGTGTGGAACTCTGGAGGACATTGATGATGATGATAATTGTTGTTTTAAGGGGCCTAACATCGAGGTTATCGGCCCCTAATGATCTGGGTGATAGCGGAAATGATAATAAAATGGAAACCAGAACAACATTATCTGAAACTGAAAATACGTACAAAAAGGATTTCAGATGGAAACAACTCACAATATGGTCTTACAAAAGGGAATTTAGAACGAAAAGTTGCACAAAAAGAATAGATTGAAAAAGACCCACAAAACGTAGGCTAGATTCAAAAAACGTACAAATTGCAAAGTAGCGTCGAAATACTTACAAAATGCAACTGAAATTCAAAATACTTACAAAATGTAAATGAGATCGAAATTACGTACAAAATGCATTTGAGGTTCAAAATACTTACAAAATGCAATTGAAATTGAAAATGCACGATGCAATTCAGATTGAAATATCCCAGTTCCAATCCAAATTATTCACAAAGTGCAATTGAATTTCAAAATACTTACAAAATGCAATTGGAATTGAAAATTCTCACTAAAAGACCCGGCAACCTGCATTGAAAGACTTACCAAAAAGCAATTTAGATTGTCAATCTTTACAAAATGCTATTGAAGTTGAAAACAATCGCGAGATGTAATTTAGATCGAAAACACTTACAAAATGCAACGTAGATTAAAAATACCTTAAAAAATCGCTAAAAGGGAATTTAGATACACGGTGAACCAAGTAACAAAAACAGTGCGGGAATCTTAAAGGGAAAGAAAATATAATGAAAAGAGGAGAGGGGAGGAGAGGAGAGGGGAGGGGAGAGAGGAGAGGGGCCGCCCCAAAGGTAAGGGTCAAAAGGGGAAAACGGACTCAGCTCAGGAATCCCTCGGGGTCGCCAACTCCCGACCTCGCCAGCCGTGAGCCCCTGAGGGTGTAGCATTATCTAGGGTGCACCAGAAGGGGTGGGGATACATACACCTGGCCTCCTTAAGGGCCTTGAGGACAAGGCAGGAGGTAAAAGGAAATGAAAAAGAAGCCTGACCCCTCACAGAAGGTGCGTGCCAGGAAAGATGAGACAAGGGCCAATTAAGGCGGGAAAGGAAGAGACTCCCTTGGCCTTGGATACCCTAATACCGTCGGGGTCGGAAGAGAACAAGAGTTGACCAAGTGTGGTCGACAGGAAAGAAGACGGAGAGGAGCCCGGCACAAGTAAGGAGGACATTGAAATCCTGTTGTTTACAATTATGTGTTTGTATATGTATTGAGTGTTCTCACTCTTTGTCTTGGTAATGTGTTTGTTTCTTTGTATGGCTGCATTCTCAATAAAGTACGGGGCCTTCAGCCCGGCTGCTCCTCGCCAGGCGGCTGCGCCCGTGCGCCTCGGCTTCGCCTCCCTTGTACACGCCTGCCTTCTTGGTGTATAAAAGGAGCGGAGCAGGGCTGCGCGGGAGGAGTCGTTTGGTGGAGGAGATAGCCAGCAGCAGCAGTGTCCGAACCTCTTGCCACAAGTAGTGGCCCACCTAGGAGCCGTCGGAGTATGCCACCTAAGCCTATTTCCGGATGAAGAAGTCTCCGGGCACAACTCCGCGACAAGCTCAGACAAGTTTAACGCAACACTTTAAGGAAATCAAGGCAGGAACATCTTCCAAAAAGGACACTCCACGCGCCAAAACGCAGACACATCAGCGCTCCAGGACACCGTCGCCAGCGAAGCTGCTTGTCTCCAACCCAGAGTGTCCATAGTCAACATCGGACACCGCATCGGTAACTTCAGCAACACATATGGCAGCATCTACAGATGAAATCCTCAGGGCCTTGGAACAAATCAACCGACGTCTAAATTTTTTAGAGCTACGCCGACAAGAGGACCCACCCGACGAGCCTCAAGAGGCCGAGGAAGAGCAATACGACTACGAACCCGAACAACATCATCCAGTGGCCTTCCCATGGCGGACACTTGCTCCGCAAGATCACCCAAAGGGACTTCCAGTACCTCCAGAACAGCGGGTGTGGAACCTCGCACAGGCCCTCAAGCAGCAGTTGATCTTCATACCTACAGGACGAGATCATCACGACGCTCAAACCGTCCTGTATCTCTTATCCAACTGGCGCCTGTTAGATCCCGGACAGAAGAAATACGCGTTCAACAGGGCCAACCTCCTGTATGCAGCCCTTACCAAAGGTTGGGCGTATGCAATTCAACTCGACAGCGCTGGAGGGGACGAGGTGTTAGAACTTCCTCCGAACTTCCAGTTCCAAGTACCAGCCCGCCAGCCCGCGGTCACCCGCGGAGGGCCTCAACGTGGGGCCGGCCGAGGACGTGGACAACACGGGGGCGGGAGAGGGGCGGCAGCCAGATAGTTCTGAGGAGAAGACCCTCCCGGCGGATCTCCATCCTCGGGATTCCAAGTCAGCAACCTACACCGGGAAATTCCACTCTCCAGCGGACAACGTCATGGCGCTCGATTTTCGATTATGAAGATGCCCTGGTACGTTTCGACAACTCTCATCGATTAGCCGAGCGCTTTGGACCTAATTCCCTGGACTGTGAGGAGTGAGTTACCCAGAGTGTTACAGTGTTATAGGGTATAATTATTTGTGTGTGTGTGTATGTTTTCGGAAGAGAAGGAGTGAAAGTGTGGAACTGTGGAGGACATTGAAATCCTGTTGTTTACAATTATGTGTTTGTATATGTACTGAGTGTTCTCACTCTTTGTCTTGATAATGTTGTGTTTGTTTCTTTGTATGGCTGCATTCTCAATAAAGTACGGGGCCTTCAGCCCGGCTGCTCCACGCCAGGCGGCTGCGCCCGTGCGCCTCGGCTTCGCCTCCCTTGTACACGCCTGCCTTCTAGGTGTATATAAGGAGCGGAGCCGGGCTGCGCGGGAGCAGTCGTTTGGTGGAGGAGATAGCCAGCAGAACAAGAGTTGACCAAGTGAGGTCGACAGGAAAGAAGACAGGGGGGTCGGAACAGAACATGAGTTGACCAAGTGAGGTCGAGAGGAAAGAAGACAGAGAGGAGCCCTGTACAAGTTAGTGGAAGCACTGTCGGACTCAGCTGGGGCCCGGTGGTCGCCAACCCACGTCCCACTAGATGTGAGCCCCTAGGGGGGTTAGTAAAACAAATCATTTTAATATTAAACAAAAATTTAGGCCTACAGAAAGCAAACATTCATGATTTCAGAAAAGAAAATCTTTGAGAAAATATACACTTGAAAATTTAGATTGCTCATTGGTGGTGGTAGTGATTGCTTTTTCGAGGGACAAAACATCTAGATCATCGGCCACTAATGATAGGAATGATAATGAACATCTAGGAATGTGGAGTGAGTATTACTACTAGCTGTTTTCAAGCCAGCAAAACTTGTGCATACAGTATCTATGAACGCCGGCCGTGAAATTCAAAGCTATTATATGAGTATTACTACTACAGCAAGTAGTACAGTGTTAACTATTGAACTAACACACTGGGTGAAAAGTAAATAAATAGAGGAAATAAAAGATTAGGGGAAAGATACAGTGGCGGATGCAGGGAAGGGGGGGGGGGGCTCCAGGGGCAATTCCTCTCCCCCGAATAACCACTTGCCTACTACGTTAATATTGTCGTTTTTTGTTTGTTTTTTTAAGCGTATGTCTTTTATTGATGGGATTGTCCGAGGATATGTTCGGCTCGCCAGAGTTTGTAGCTGCTTCTATGCGGACACCCATGTGGTGAGCTATAAGTACCGTCGCGTGTGGAGTTTTATCTGGTGAGTAAGTTTGAATGTAAGGACGAGGAATTTTAAGGTAGCGGTTGTGGCCTATAGTTAAAGCCCTGCGCGGATGCGGATATCCGCGGATAAACCCGCGGATATCCGCAACTTTTTTCGCCATGCGGATATATTTTGCATGGCTTTGCGGATAGCGGATAAGCTGCGGATAATGCTTGGAGTAAATTTGCGGATAGTTTTTAGAATAGAATCCGAATTTTTTGAATATAATGGGGAAAGTTGAGTAATGTGCGCAGCGGGTAATTGTGCGTACCTATGTTTTTCGAGTTGGTAGTACAACTAGCAACTCAGTTCACTCCTACCCTCAAGCTGTCATCGTACCTATCAGATAGGGATAGTCAGCATGATGCCAGTTGCTATGTGATAACCGTGAGGCTTGGATGAAGAAATTTAACACGTTGCATGTTATTTTCTGTAGCCAGCAAATAAGAAGGTAAGCCTACCGTTGTGATTCAATTATTTCAAATGAATGTTCTTTTAAATGCCAGTTTTTACAGTGTTTATGCATGTATTTATTTTTCAATATAATAGATTAGTTTGCCGGGATTCAGTGAGTTACGTTTTAAAAGCAGAGTGGGGTAATGGTGCGCAGAACATATGATACAAGTAAATACAACGCGACATTTATTGCAAAATATTTCGTGTTTGTTCTCCAGATGCCAAAAAAATATACGCGGAAAACGGAGAAAAACTCCTACCCAGCAGAAAATGTGCAGAAAGCTCTACGTGCAATTAGGGATGGGAGGAAAATAAGGGAAGAGGGGAGAAATTTCAACATTCCAGAGTCAACTCTACGAAAGCAGTTGCTGCAAAATTGTCTTGCTCCACCACGTCTACTCCGTAAAGCTGTTTTTACCATCGAAATGGAGTCATATTTATCCGAATACCTTTCGACATTGGCAAAATTATTTTACGGCTTAACGCCTACCAAGCTTGTCAGACGGTTAGTGTTCAAGTTTGCAGAAGAGAATAAGATTCCCGATAATTTCCATAAAGTTAAAGTCTATATAGCAGGCAAATATTGGTTGTATGAGTTCTTGAAGAGATATCCTGCATTAACGTTGAGACGACCTGAAGGAACAAGCCTAAATAGAATTGCCTCCTTTAATGTTGACGAAACGAAGATATTTTCTTCTAATGGAATTTTCTGGAGTGTGTTATACCAATGATATAATTCAGCAGGTCTCATTGTATCATGTAAGTTTGCCGAACTTTAGTATCATTGCATTGTTACGTTATTATAAAATGCATTTGAATGTTCTAATATTAATGCTCAGTGCAAGTTTCAGCCAATTCACATTATATTATTATGGCTTTCCAACATTCATCCCATGCGCACAATTTCCCAACCCGTGCGCATGATTATCCTGCAGGGTGGGTAATCGTGCGCAAATGCATATTTGCGAGATTACGAATTATAGTCCACCAAATTTAATTTTGAATTAAATGTGTTTCTGCACATCGAATATGGAGTTACTAAGGCTCCCTTATTCATAACTGCAGCTGTGTTATCTATTATGAGACCATCACAAGACCGATTCTTGCTTAAGTTCGCACAATTCCCCCACTATCCCTTACTAGGGCCCGGATGTTTATGACTTTTTTTTTCGTTATGTTTTTTCATGACAAATGTAAGATGATTTAGGCAAATCCCATTCAAATTATGTCATTAAGCACAATCAACCCTCCGAACTGAAGAGGGTTGCAATTCTGGCTGTATAACATTCATTTTAGACATAGCACATGACACACATAGCCTAAGGGTTCGACTTTCTGCTCAAATGTCTAAAAGATAAAGTATAATAACAAACGTGTTTATCAAAGTCGCGTGGATGCGGGGCGGATGCGGATAATAGTCATGCGGATGCGGATAACGGCCACGCGGATGCGGTGCGGATGCGGATAACGGCCGTGCGGATGCGGGGCGGATGCGGATAACGGCCACGCGGATGCGGGGCGGATGCGGGGCGGATGCGGATAACGGCCACGCGGATGCGGATAACGGCCGTGCGGATGCGGGGCGGATGCGGATAACGGCCGTGCGGATGCGGGGCGGATGCGGATAACGGCCGTGCGGATGCGGGGCGGATGCGGATAACGGCCGTGCGGATGCGGGGCGGATGCGGATAACGGCCACGCGGATGCGGGCGGATGCGGATAACGGCCACGCGGATGCGGGGCGGATGCGGATAACGGCCACGGATGCGGGGCGGATGCGGATAACGTTTTGTCTATCCGCGCAGGGCTCTACCTATAGTTAGGGACGAACCCCGGCATTTGCCTGGAAGGAAGATGGGAAACCACAGAAGAACATCTTCAAGGTTGCCGGCAGGGGGATTCAAACCTCCTCGCCTCCCAGATGTGACCAACTGCCTGCAGCCACGCCGTAACGACCACTACTAACTCACCCGGTATATTGCCGATAAAAATGATTGTTTCTGCAAACTGCACTGCAAGTAAAATCTTTGCTGTATTGCCTGCATTCATGAATGTGGTCAATGTTTGTTATGATATAGTATGTAATGGCAACACTGTTAATATAATCCCTACATCGACATACCATTTTTAGCCTATTTTCAATTTTGAAAAAATAGCCTTATGAGATCACCTTTTGTCCGTGTGTGTGTGTGTGTGTGTGTGTGTGTGTGTGATTCGTGCGTGTATCCCCCCCCCCCCCTAATAAAATCTAAACGGCAGGAGAGATTTCAATGAAACTCGGAAAGTTCATAGCAAAATTCCCGACGACCTCGACCGTGCCCTTCAAATTTTGTTACGACTCACCAATCCAACATGGCGGCTGTGCGAAATATTTCGATGATGATGATAATTGTTGTTTTAAGGGGCCTAACATCGAGGTTATCGGCCCCTAATGATCTGGGTGATAGCGAAAATGATAATGAAATGGAAACCAGAACAAAATTATCGAAGACTGAAAATACGTACAAAAAGGAACTCGCATGGAAACAACTCACAATATGGTCCTACAAAAGGGAATTTAGAACGAAAAGTTGCACAAAAAGAATAGATTGAAAAAGACCCACAAAACGTAGGCTAGATTCAAAATACGTACAAAATGCAAAGTAGCGCCGAAATACTTACAAAATGCAACTGAAATTCAAAATATTTACAAAATGCAAATGAGATCGAAATTACGTACAAAATGCAATTGAGGTTCAAAATACTTACAAAATGCAATTGAAATTGAAAATACACAATGCAATTCAGATTGAAATATCCCAGTTCCAATCCAAATTATTCACAAAGTGCAATTGAAATTCAAAATACTTACAAAATGCAATTGAAATTGAAAATGCTTACAAAATGTACGGTAGATTCAAACGACTCATGTGGATTGACAATACTTATAAAAAGCAATTTAGATTGAAAATACTTGACAAATGTAATTTAGATTCAAAATACCCACAAAATGCAATTGAGAATCAAAATATGTGCAAAATGCTCACCAAACAAAATGCAATTTAGATTCAAAATTCGTGCGAAATGCGGTTTTGGTTGAAAATACTTACAAAATGCAATTGAAATTCAAAATACTCACTAAAAGGCCCGTCTAATTCCATTGAAAGACTTACTAAAAAGCAATGTAGATTGTCAATCTTTACAAAATGCAATTGAGGTTGAAAACAATCGCGAGATGTAATTTAGATCGAAGAGACTTACAAAATGCAACATAGATCAAAAATGCCTTTAAAAAAATGGTAAAAGGGAATGTAGATACACGGTGATTCGAGTAACAAAAACAGTGCGGGAATCTTAAAGAGAAAAGGAAAGAGAAGGAAAAGAGGAGAGGAGAGGGGAGAGAGGAGAAGGTCCGCCCCAAAGGGAAGGGACAAAAAGGGGAAAACGGACCCAGCTCAGGAATCCCTCGGGGTCGCCAACGCCCGAACTCGCGAAATATTTCACCAGCATTCAATATCTCCGAAACTATTACCGATATTACCCTGACATTTTCTATGGTGATAGAGGGAACTACTATAAGTTCACTTATGTGACTTTTGAGAACCTGGTAACTACAAAACGAACATGGCGGCCAAGCGAATTTGAACATTTTAAATAGACCTGTCTCGCGATTTAATGTTCCAAGCGCACTGAAACCTGGTACAGGAAATATTTATACACATTGTAATCCACTGGTATCTAATTTAGTTAAATTGTTTACTTAACCTCAAGATGGCGGCAGTGCGAATTTTAAAATTAAGTTTTTATTTCTTGTGATGTAGTCATGCGATCGAAGTGAAAGTTTGAATAATGAACCTACGCAATAATTTTCCTTTAATGGTACATGACTCTATGGCCTATACCTTTAACAATCCAACATGGCGACCATCCGAAATATTTAGACGATACTGAATATCTACGAATCTATTTTAGCGATCAAACTAAATTTTTTAATGTTCATAGGGGCTATGAACTTAAGTTCACCTATAGGACTTTAAATAACCTGGTGATCACAAATCCAACATGGCGGTGACGCGAATTATAAATATTCACATGGACGTTTCTCGCAATTTAACCATCCGCGTGCAGTGAAACTTGGTACAGTAAATCTTTATCCGAATGTTAATCCACTGGCAACTAATTTTTTTCAATTGTTTCCATAACCTCAAGATGGCAGCTGTGAAAATTTTTTAAATCCCTTTGTTTTTTCTTGTGTCCTAATTATGCGATTGAAGTTTGAATACTACACGTTCACAATAATCTGCATGTAACAGTACATAACTCTAGGACCTACATATATAAAATCCAACATGGCGACCATCTGAAATATTTAGTCGGTTCTCAATATCTACGAATCTATTACAGCAATCAAACTGAAATTGTGTATGTTGATAGTGGCAATTAACATAAGTAGGATATATGAAAATAGGCTGTATAGTTCTTCACGGAACTACTTGTTTATATTTAGGACAGGTAGAAGTAGAAATAATCCTTTGTGCCATGTAGCGCCTTCCTATACTACTTGACTGTTTGACTGGCCGTGGCCGGCCTGTCAGGTCTCCTAATATTGGAAGGCAGCCGTGGATTGCACGAGCGACATATTTTGTAACATTAGTGTAGTAGACTTGTATATTGTCTTCAGATAGTCACTATGATTGCATATGTTTTAATACATACAGGGTCTTACATATAAAGTAAGAACGCCTAGCGGCAGTTTTGTTATGCTATGCTGCGGTGGCCTTGACCAAGCTTGTGGCGCGCCACGGCCCCCTGCTTTAAGCGTGTGTACAATTCTATACGAAATATTACCTTATAAAAGATGCTGGAAGTGTCGTCCTTCCTGGGTTATATAGGCATTGTATCTGGTAACCACATTCTGACTGACATGAGTGAGTTCTGTCACTGTATTGTTTCTGTTCTTTTATTTTATGTCTTTTATTGAGGACTGAGCCAGTAGTGTCAAACTTATTTTCAATTACGTGAATCTGTGCTAGTGAAGGTGGCACTTCATCAGGAAATTGCTGAACAAATGTATCACGTACCCGCCGAGCAGACTCGTACTTCAAATAAGTTTTACATACAAAAATACGATGTTGTAATGATAACTGTCTCACCGTGTTAGCATCTGAGATTCAGACTGGTGACTGAACACCTGCATGCTTATTGCAAGGCCAAGTATATACTATTCGCGCACTTTCAATACTACAGCAGGGGGCCATGGCGCGCCACAATCTCGGTCAAGGCCACTGGAGCAACGGATTACAAATTCGCCGCTCCCTGTTCTTACTTTATATGAAAGACCCTGTATTAGACTGTGTAATGTGCATTAAAAAGTGGAAATTTATATATTCTGTCGATTTTTTTTTACATAATGACAATGACTTGTGTTATTGAAACTGAAACCAATAAACCATTTCAATATAATTAATTTGTTGCAGAATTATAAAATCCGTTGGTTGGATTTTATGTGTAGTGTGTGTATTAGTCATTTTATTACGTATTTTCTCTAGCTACTCTGAAATCGTAGAATGCCCCCTCCGAGGTGAACCTCTGGATCCGCCACGGGGATGCTTATCAGTCCCTTTGGAGACAACAGTGTGGTGGAATTTCGCCCCAAATAGGATCTTCACTGACACGGCATTTGCGCATTCTCAAATGCCAACTGATTGCGCCAGGAGTCGATCCTGAAACCTTTGCCACAGCAGGTGAGGACGTTACAGCTGCGCGACGCAGCCAGTATAGGGGGAAATAAATTCCCTCAGCCCTCGAAGAATGAGGACAGGTTCCTGTACTTGGAGCCATGAAAGGCAATAAGGATAGGGCAAGAGAAGATAGTCTGCCACAAAGTCAGTGGAAAAAGGGAAAAAAGGACCTAGCTTACGAATTTCTCAGGGTTACCTAATCCTGAACTCAAGAGACGTGAGTCCTTGAGGGTTTAGCACTATCCAGGGCATACGTCCTCTCTCTCTCTCTCTCCCCCCCCCCCTCCTTCCCTCCTTCCTTTGGCGGCTTCAGTGGTGTAGTTGGTAGCATGCTGAGTGTCTATGCCCAGGATTGCGGGTTCATACCCGGCCGAAGTCGTCGGATTTTTTAAGAACGTTAAAAAATCCCTCAGTATGCCTTCCATCGGAGGGTAAGTAAAGCCGGCGGTCCCAGGTCATAGATTTATGGCATGTTAAAGATCCTTCCACTAATTAAACCTGTGTGAAACTAAATTATATAGGTTAAACTTTTGACTAACGTTGTTAGGGTCCTACGTTCGTCGTCAGGAGCCGACTGCGGTGGCATCTGGTAACTAAGTTCTGAACTAGTTGGTCGTTGACGGTGGCGTTTGGCGGCAAAAGTAGGAACTACGTAAAAAATTCAATGTCCGCAGTCCTTACTTAAATTCAAACGGATACACACACTAATACAGTTATCACAAGTAACAACGGTTATCAGACAGATTCTACACACACCCAAAGTACACGGGGCTACATGACCGCGTTGTCGCAGCCCCTAAACTGAGGAACCAACTAAACATCTGTCTCCTTTAGGACCTACTCCATGAGGCAGGATATATCACGAAAAGAAATGAAGATGATGATGATGATAATTGTTGTTTTAAGGGGCCTAACATCTAGGTTATCGGCCCCTGATGGTTTGGGTGATCGTGAAGAGGAAAATGAAAAGCGAACTTAAAACTAAAACTAACTACTAACCTACATACTAGAAGAAGAAATGGAAAACTAAAGGAGAATAAGGCAAATAAAAGGACAGAAGGAAAAAGAAATGCCCTCAACCCTCGGAGAAGGCGGATTGAGCGACTTGGAAGGAAGGAGAGCCATGAAAGGCATATAGGAAAGTGAAAGTGGAGAGGGTCCGCCCCAAAGGTAAGGAACAAAAGGGGAAAACGGACCCAGCTCAGGAATCCCTCGGGGTCGCCAACTCCCGAACTCACCAGCCGTGAGCCCCTGAGGGTGTAGCATTATCTAGGGTGCACCAGAAGTGGTGGGGCTACATACACCCTGCCTCCTTAAGGGCCTAGAGCACAAGGCAGGCGGTAAAAGGAAGAGAAAAAGAAGGCTGACCCCTCGCAGAAGGAGGGTATCAGAAAAGATGAGACAAGGTGGGTAGATTATTGGATAAGGAATAACCCACCCACCAAGGGAAGATGATTAAAAAAGGGAAGTAGGTTTTGGATTGGAGAAAAAGGATAGAAAAATAGGAGGAGAGTCCCACAAAAGTTGTAAATTTAACTTTAAATACCTTTAGAGGCAGTTGCCACTGAAAATTAACTCTCTGATACCTAAAGTAGGTACGAGCTTGGTCGAAGCTAACGGGAACCGCAGCTAGGACTTGGGCGATTTGTAAGAGAGAGGCTTTAGTGTATTTCCTCCCAAGCATGTATAAAACTACTATGGGGAAAGGTGATGGTCTGGCAAAACTAAGAGTAACAAATTTATTGTATGGTTTTCCAAAGAAATTCGTTTTGCAAAATAATTCGAAGAATGCCAATAATTTAAATCAAGTTTGGTATTTCCAATTTTCGAAATTATAGAGTTCCTGAAAAAAGCGACCCAGTGCTTCCAGGAAGGATAGTGATGAAAAATTATACCTGGGAAAGTAATTTTGGTAAGTGAACCAATGGTTGCATTTGGAAATGGCTAAGCCTTTACTCAGCGAGAGGCCGGCTAAAAGCTTAGACAAAGAAGAAACACTTATCTTTTGGAAAATTAACCATAAGTTTTCGGAGAGGATCTCCACAAGCAGGTAGCTGGCGTAGCGAGCTTTGCTTGCCTTACTGGCCAATTAGAATTAGCTATTAAAGCTAAAAGAATCTTTAGTGAGGTTACTACTAAGAGTTCTTGCTCAAATGCAACGAGTGGTGAAAGCCCTATTAAAGGTTTTAATGGCATTAAGTAGGGAGAGCCAAGGAAGACAGGATTTTGCCTAAACTTTGTATTAGAAAAATGAAAAAGCGAAAAGAAACGCTTCATTTATTTAACAATTCAAAGAAGTTTAAGGAAATTAACAAGTATGTAATATCTTTTTGACAAATATATATCATTTAAATTGTTTAACAAATGGGGTCGCAGACCTCCTAACATTAAATGGTTGCTCCAGGCAATTGACAATTTACAAGGTTTAAAACCTTACATGTTTCTAAAATCTTTATAAGATTTAAACAAATAACCAATGAAGTAATTAAAGTTTGAACGTTAATTGGAGTACAAAGAGTGTACCTTAAGAAATTCCTGAGAGAATATTCTAGAAAGAGTGAAAACTTCTAAAATAACAATAAGAAAAACATGAAGAATAAGATAGAAGTTCCTACAACTTCTTATATTTATACAGAATTAATGTTGGTTATTATGCAAATAAGGGCAGGTCACTTCCTGTGAAACCTGAAGAGATAATCAAAAGGAAGGTTCTCGACCTCCTATGTTTTAAATGGGAATCACGAACCAAATGGGGCAGTTTCTATTTCGTGAGACCTAGAAATAACTCACTCAAGAGTTGAAAGAATTGTTTTCCTTGATTAGAAGGGAGAAACAATGTAAGTTTGAAACGTGCGCTGGACACGTAATTATACAGAAATTAATTAATTACACATGAGAAAAAATGGGAGGGCACATCTATAGATTGACACCTCGTTGAAACAGACCTAAATTTAAAAGTTTATTACGCATTGTTAGTAAGAGGTTTAGGAAAGAGAAATAGGGATTGAGGAAAAAATGTTCATGGCCTTATTTATATGTAAACGGACGATCGCGACGCGGTAGAAAGTTGAACAAGCACTGGTTTTCACTATAGTTCGTTGAAATATATGAAAAGTTCACTATAGAAACACGAAAGTTTTTGGCAGAGAAAGTTATTTCAATTTGAAAAAAAAAATGACTGGTTGCACTGGATGAACGAAAGTCTATTGCTGGAGAAAATGGTGGATTACAGTTAAATGCGCCATAGAACATCCAACGGTGGAAGAAAATTCGCTATTGAGCTTTAATTCAGAAGTGAGATTCTCCAATTTTAAATAGCATTCTCACAAGTGAGTGAAAATTTCATAACGGCAGGACTTGTAGATGAAATACAGAATCTAGAAGGTTCCAGAACGACCTAAGTAGAAAAATGGGGTTGAGTAAATCCAACGGAGGAACTAGCTTGGTGAATTATAGACAGCGGGTATTAGATAATATCCCACGTAGTGAGAGGATTTCTCATTTGAATAGCTTAAGAAAAGCTCTTTTTAGTAAGGTTGGCTTGTACGAACAAAAGCTCAACATGGCAAATCCCACGAAGAATGATTTTTGCCCCAAAATAAATAATCTCACACTGTCTATAAAAGTATCGTTAAAAGCACGTGAAAGTTAAAACCATGAAGATGAGGTTAAAACGTTAAGATGGTACTTATCTTGATTTCATGTTGAAGTTGAAGTTCCGTATGACGATAACTACTTTGCCACCATGGCGTAGAAGAGAGTATGCCGCTTGGTTTGAGGAGACTAGCTCGAGAGGAGCCTTAACTGACCGAGTCAACTGCCGACTGAGAAGTGAGACTTGCTCAACGGAGCACGGAGGGTCCAAGGAAGGGGAAAAGAGTGGGGGATAGGAGACAAAAGGAGAACATATAAACATTGCCAACTTAATAACAAAAAAATATTTTCTCTTGATGAGCTGGTCTTCAAAGAGTTGATAACAGGCGATACTAGCGCAGCATGGTGAGTAAAAAAGTAGACAGAGTCCTCTTGCTCAAGGAGAAAATAGCTGGCGATGGTAACAGGATCTGGTGGCCAAATGGATAAGTAAGTCCTCTTGCACCAGGAAGAGTTGAAGAGCTTCAGAGATTCGCTGCTAGATGACGCTAGGTGAGTCACAGAGAATATATATCTAGAACAGACTCATACAAGATATAAGCGACCTGAACACCTAAGAGAAAATAGAAGATCACTGTTGGTGTTTGACAAAGAGGAAGGAAAGAACATGCAAAAGCATTGAAAATTATAATCTCTCGTACCGTGTATTCCAAGAATACACCACAAGGGCCAATTAAGGCGGGAAAGGAAGAGACTCCCTAGGCCTCGGATACCCTAATACCGTCGGGGTCAGAAGAGAACAAGAGTTGACCAAGTGAGGTCGACAGGAAAGAAGACAGAGAGGAGCCCGGCACAAGTAAGTGGAAGCAATGCCGGACTCAGCTGGGGTCCCGTGGTCGCCAACCCACGCCCACAAGATGTGAGCCCCTGGGGGGAAGAAATGAAGTGGTCTAACCCCTGGAATAAAAGGCAAGGACCAATTGACCCGGGAAAATGGAGGACACTCTACGCCTGGGATACCCTATTGCCCTCGAGGTTGGAAGAGAACAAGAATTGATCAAGGGAGATAGACAGGAAACACGATGATGATAATTGTTGTTTTAAGGGTCCTAACATCTAGATTTTCGGCCCCTGATGGTTTGGGTGATCGTGAAGATGAAAATGAAATATAAACTATAACTAAAACTAACTACTAACTTATATACTAGAAGAAGAAATGGAAAAAAAGGAGAATAAGGCAAATTAAGGAGGAAAAGAAATGCCCTCAACCCTCGAAGAATGCGAATTGACATCTGACAACTAATGGGCAATAAGATACCACACATTTCCGGTATAAATATTCAAGACTTACAGACATAGCTTATTAAATTTATATGTGAAACCACAGTTCAATCTAAATTGAAAGATTTGGACTAACATTATAATTAGATAAGTGTAAGATTTAACTATATTTTTCTTTAAAAAATCTATTTTTAAAAAAGTGGGATATAGTAGGAATAGTCTTATAATTGGCCAATTATTGCTGACACGAAGCTTTATATATGTTGAGTTTCTTGTACATACACAACACGGTAAATTCATCACTGTCATGAGTTTGTTGCTCGTCTTACAGTGGCGGTCTCTGTATGGAATAAACACCCATATTGTTTATCGAGATGAATCCATCAAAACGTCTAACTGCCGAGACAGGACGACCAGATGTCTGCTACTAATCAATTATATCACTGTATATATCTAGGTGGTGATATTCCCTTCTGAGGAAAGTAAACAAAAAGTAATATAATCTGTCTTACGCGTGATCATTAGATAGTGGACATCTAGGTTGCTATTTTAAGTTTCGAATATAAAAATAAAACTTGAAAAAATACAAACTTTATAGTCGGCCGTAAGTAGGCTATAGTTTATTGCAGTCTATCGGCGTGTACTCAAGTCTCAGAATAGCCGATGCCTGCGCCGGAGACCGAATCGATTATGATGATGATGATGATGATAATTGTTGTTTTAAGGGGCCTAACATCTAGGTTATCGGCCCCTGATGGTTTGGGTGATCGTGAAGATGAAAAATGAAAAGCGAACTTAAAACTAAAACTAACTAATAACCTACATACTAGAAGAAGAAATGGAAAACTAAAGGAGAATAAGGCAAATAAAAGGACAGAAGGAAAAGAAATGCCCTCAACCCTCGGAGAAGGCGGATTGAGGGACTTGGAAGGAAGGAGAGCCATGAAAGGCATATAGGAAATTGAAAGAGGAGAGGGTCCGCCCCAAAGGAAAGGGACAAAAGGGGAAAACGGACCCAGCTCAGGAATCCCTCGGGGTCGCCAACTCCCGAACTCACCAGCCGTGAGCCCCTGAGGGTGTAGCATTATCTAGGGTGCACCAGAAGTGGTGGGGCTACATACACCCTGCCTCCTTAAGGGCCTAGAGCACAAGGCAGGAGGTAAAAGGAAGAGAAAAAGAAGGCTGACCCCTCGCAGAAGGAGAGTATCAGAAAAGATGAGACAAGGGCCAATTAAGGCGGGAAAGGAAGAGACTCCCTAGGCCTCGGATACCCTAATACCGTCGGGGTCGGAAGAGAACAAGAGTTGACCAAGTGAGGTCGACAGGAAAGAAGACGGAGAGGAGCCCGGCACAAGTAATGGAAGCAATGCCGGACTCAGCTGGGGCCCCGTGGTCGCCAATCCACGCCCACTAGAAGTGAGCCCCTGGGGGAGGCGACCGTATCTCCAAACTTGTTGCAGCGCTCCAGTCGTGGTGGTGGTGCATTATTTAAGGCGCACGGCTTGTCCGTGGGATTTACATTGTTGTATTAGACTCCCAACCACAGAGGGGGAAAAGGAAATGATTGTTGTGAATGTTGATTTTAAGAACGTAATCTTTAATGTCTTCCTTATCATATGGATGATTAGCGTGAACGAATACTACTGCAACTACTAGTGTAAGTACTGGCTTGCATCTCACTAGAAGCAGATATGGACATAAATAAAGGATTAAGAAAAGAAAACCTTCAAACATGGAAGAGAGGATTGAGCGAATTTGAAGGATGTAGAGCCAAGAACGCAAGACAGGATTTTTAAAACTATTTATCGTATGGCTGTTAGTGCCGGGAGTGCTTGAGGACATGTTCGGCTCGTCTGAGTCTGTAGCTGCTTCCAGCTGACACCCTTAGGGTGAGCTACAAGTTCCGTTCAATTTCAAGTAGTTCCAACTTTCACTGCCAGATATCAATGATACCTAGTAGTGAACGTTGGACCTTTGATAGAGCGTTCCGACGAAATCTAACCTTACAATTTAGCTTCACACAAATGTAGTCTGTGGAAGAATCTTTTGCATGCCGTAAATCTATGACATGGGCCCCCCGGCTTTACTTCCCCTCCGAAGGCATACTGAAGGATTTTTAACGCTCTTAAAAAATCCGAAGATTTCGGCTGGATTTGAACCCGCTATCTTGGGCACAGCAGTTCAGCATGCTACTGACTACGCCACAGAAGACAGGGAGACGGTCATCCCAAAGGTAGTGGGAAAGGGGGAAAGGAGAAAATACGGACCCAGCTCAGGAAACCCTCGTGTTCGCCAACTTCCTAGCTCACCAGCCGTCATCCCTTGAAGGTGCAGTTTAATCCAAAGTGGTGGGGCTGCAGGCCCTGCAAAGGGCAGGAGGTACAATGAAAAGAAAAGAGATCTGACCTCTGGAAGTATGAGGGTATCAGGAAAGATGAGACTAGGGCCAATTAGGCGGGAAAGTGAAAGATGATGATGATGATGATAATTGTTGTCTTAAGGGGCCTAACATCTAGGTTATCGGCCCCTAATGATCTGGGTGATCGTGAAGCTGATAATGAATAGTAAATGAAAACTATAACTGAAACTAACTACTAACTTATATACTAGAAGAAGAAATGCAAAACCAAAGAAGAATAAGGTAAATAAACGACAGGAGAACAAGAAATTCCCTCAACCCTCGAGGATTAAGGGACTTGGAAGGAAGGAGAGCCATGCAAGGCAGATAGGAAAGGGAAAGAGGAGGGAGCCCACTCAAAGCCTGGACGCAGCTCAGGAAACCCTCGAGGTAAATAACTCCCGAACTCGCCAGCCGTGAGCCCTTGAGGGTGTAGCACTAGCCTATCCAGGGTGCACCAGAAGTGGTGGGGCTACATACACCCTGCCTCCTTGAGGGCCTTGTGCAGAAGGCAGGAGATATCATGAAAAGAAAAAGAAGGCTGACCCCTCAAATTATGAAGGCGGGAAGGTGAAAGACTTCCTAGGCCTCTGATAACCTAATACCGTCAGGGTCGGAAAAGAACAAGAGTTGGCCAAGGTAGGTCGAGAGGAAAGATAACAGGAGCCCGGCACCAGTAATTGGAAGTAATGGCGAACTCATCTGGGGTCCCGAGGTAGCCAACCCATGTCCCGCAAGTTGTGAGCCCTTGTAGGGGAACGTAAATGACTCCCTAGACCTCGGATACCCTAATACCGTCGGGGTCGGAAGAGATGATGATGATGATAATTGTCGTTTTAAGGGGCCTAACATCTAGGTTATCGGCCCCTGATGGTTTGGGTGATCGTGAAGATGAAAATGAAAAGCGAACTTAAAACTAAAACTAACCACTAACCTACATACTAGAAGAAGAAATGGAAAACTAAAGGAGAATAAGGCAAATAAAAGGACAGAAGGAAAGGAAATGCCCTCAACCCTCGGAGAAGGCGGATTGAGTGACGTGGAAGGAAGGAGAGCCATGAAAGGCATATAGGAAAGTGAAAGAGGAGAGTGTCCGCCCCAAAGGTAAGAGACAAAAGGGGAAAACGGACCCTGCTCAGGAATACCTCGGGGTCGCCAACTCCCGAACTCACCAGCCGTGAGCCCCTGAGGGTGTAGCATTATCTAGGGTGCACCAGAAGTGGTGGGGCTACATACACCCTGCCTCCTTAAGGGCCTAGAGCACAAGGCAGGAGGTAAAAGGAAGAGAAAAAGAAGGCTGACCCCTCGCAGAAGGAGGGTATCAGAAAAGATGAGACAAGGGCCAATTAAGGCGGGAAAGGAAGAGACTCCCTAGGCCTCGGATACCCTAATACCGTCGGGGTCAGAAGAGAACAAGAGTTGACCAAGTGAGGTCGACAGGAAAGAAGACAGAGAGGAGCTCGGCACAAGTAAGTGGAAGCAATGCCGGACTCAGCTGGGGCCCCGTGGTCGCCAACCCACGCCCACAAGATGTGAGCCCCTGGGGGGAGGTCGGAAGAGAACACGAGTTGACCAAGGATAGGAAGGTCGACAGGAAAGATGACAGAGGAGTCCAGCACTAGTAAATGGAAGCTATACTGGACTCAGCTGGTTTCGTGTGGTCACCAAGAGTCCCTAGTGGGGGTAGTGAATGGAAAACGCCCAGCAGAATGACCGAGACCGAGACAGCGGTGCCTCGACACTCTTCGTAACGACCTGAAGATAGCAGGCCTACATCCTGATAAGGCACTAAACGGTGACAAGTGCCAACAAAAAGAGAGAAATTAGATCCTGTCTCGGTACGGTAAAAATGATGACGAAGGAGATGATGATGATGATAATTGTTGTTTTAAGGGGCCTAACATCTAGGTTATCGGCCCCTGATGGTTTGGGTGATCGTGAAGATGAAAATGAAAAGCGAACTTAAAACTAAAACTAACCACTAACCTACATACTAGAAGAAGAAATTGAAAACTAAAGGAGAATAAGGCAAATAAAAGGACAGAAGGAAAGGAAATGCCCTCAACCCTCGGAGAAGGCGGATTGAGTGACGTGGAAGGAAGGAGAGCCATGAAAGGCATATAGGAAAGTGAAAGAGGAGAGTGTCCGCCCCAAAGGTAAGAGACAAAAGGGGAAAACGGACCCAGCTCAGGAATACCTCGGGGTCGCCAACTCCCGAACTCACCAGCCGTGAGCCCCTGAGGGTGTAGCATTATCTAGGGTGCACCAGAAGTGGTGGGGCTACATACACCCTGCCTCCTTAAGGACCTAGAGCACAAGGCAGGAGGTAAAAGGAAGTGAAAAAAAAGGCTGACCCCTCGCAGAAGGAGGGTATCAGAAAAGATGAGACAAGGGCCAATTAAGGCGGGAAAGGAAGAGACTCCCTAGGCCTCGGATACCCTAATACCGTCGGGGTCAGAAGAGAACAAGAGTTGACCAAGTGAGGTCGACAGGAAAGAAGACAGAGAGGAGCCCGGCACAAGTAAGTGGAAGCAATGCCGGACTCAGCTGGGGCCCCGTGGTCGCCAACCCACGCCCACAAGATGTGAGCCCCTGGGGGGATATTTTTTTTAAGATTTGGAAGTATTTTAGATGGGGTTGCAGCACCATCAGCCCGAGCCTCCTCTTGATACGCCACTGCCTGGAGGGGAGAGAAAACAATCCTATTACGTAAGGGAAACAATACTCCTGGGGGGAACCCCTTCATCCTTAATTAACTAATTATCCAGGGTAAACCTAACCACGACAAACATATACGCTCTGCTAGGGAGGATAGACCCAATATTACAACTGCTGATTTGGAACGGAAACTCTTCCTACATGGGCCTCTTTCATTCTTGGTATTTACGATTTTTTTAAAGTATGGTATGTTAGTGAGAACCACAAAGCCCATTATTATAGATTTCATACATACATTGCACAGAGCCTGTATTACGGAATATTACTGTTAGCCTGCAGTGCAATTCAGGTGTTATCATTTAAAATAACTATTGTTTAATGGTCATTGTACTCTACCGCTCAAATAAAAACATTCATTATCATTGGATCATCCATCTTGTCTACCCCTCCCCCCCTTTTCTGTTCTACTGACCACAGGATGGGAGCGGTAACGGTTCAAATAAAACCGGGTGTTTTAAGGCAGGCCTGTCCAGCCATGCCACTAGTGGCAGTGGCACTACGGATTATTTTTGTATTATTTGGACGCTGAGTTTGGGGATATTGCTTTCTATTAATCAGTAATGATGATGATAATTGTTGTTTTAAGGGGCCTAACATCTAGGTTATCGGCCCCTGATGGTTTGGGTGATCGTGAAGATGAAAATGAAACTTAAAACAAAAACTAACTACCAACCTACTGCCCCCGTAATTGAATTATGTAGAGACCACGGTGGCTATACTTGAAATTATGATTAGAGTTATGGCTGTTATGACGTGGGTAGTCATGACGTAAGCACGGATGACGTAAATGTTATGCCAGCAAGCTACTTGAGCTGAGATTCTCAGTGACGTCAGCATTTTAGTCCAGAATGTTCCAAGATGTACGACGCAGTCGCAGGAAACGAGGAATTCTGCTGAGGAAGAAACTATGCTATTGGAGGAGAGGCATGAACCAATGAACGATAGTTTAAAGGAAGACGGAGATTGCTGAAACTATGGTATTTTTATGACTTTTTGAATGCAGAATTGTGGAAATCCATTTGCAGTAAAAGCATTGATTTGGAATTTTGATGAAATTTATTTTCAGTTTTTGAATTTTGAAAATCCGTCATGTATTAACGAAGTTGGAAGTTCTAGCGATGACGTAGTATCACGCTTTGGAAGGGATGGTAACGCCCCTCGTGAAGGTAATAAAAGGGCTTGCGCAGAAGAGAGGAGCCTCTTCTCTTCTCTTACGTTCGCTGATCATTCTGAGATTTAATGCTCAGATCATCGAAGTATTTGTGAAAGTCATTTTCTTATATATTCAATATAGTGAGACATCGAAAGTGAACAGCAAGTGAAAAGAATCGTGTTTATATCGCGTGGCGAGGCCACTATAGTAACGAGATACAGGTCAAACTAGGTGAAGTTGAAACGGACCTTAGAAAGCTTCTATAAGTTTAACTTCAAACAGTTAGCGGTCTCCGATAACATAATTGTATTGTGCAGTACTACATGCAATTATAGAGAAAAGCTGAACAATTTCGACCGAGTACTTCAAAAGATATTAGCTGTTTTATAGGACTGACAAAAGTGATTATCTCACCACTAGAGAAACACTTTTGTATAAGCCAGAATCAACGCAAGGCTAACGCTGTGAGTGGAGTAGAAAGACTTCAGATTGCTTGCTTACAGAACGATACAGTATAATGGAGCATTTGAATACGGCAGTTTGTTCTTCTGACACTACAACTGAAGAGCAAATGGAGGGCTAAGAAGGCTTATTGCAATTGGGACATACTTCATTGGAGTAAGATAGCGACATGGAACTTCGCTAATTGCTATTCCACATAAGCGAACATGCGGTGAATACCATCTACACCCATGTTTCGTAAGTAAAGGCTGAATACCATCGAACAGCCATAGAAACAATTTCATACTCTGTATATGAATAATTTCTTCGGAAATTTCTACAAAACGCCATGATGATTGTCTACTGGAACTTCAGGGAATTTTTCAAGAGAGGTCAGGGTAGTCCCGACTCACAATGAAGATTATTGCCGGAAGGATGTCTATTCGTTTTCGAGGAGCAGAGCGGTTCACGGAGAAGGAAGCAGTTCGATTCTCCGAGGGTGCTATTTCCTATTTCGAGGATGGAGCTCAGCTTTAACGTGGTGAAATGGATCCATCAGCAGTCTTCTTTGGGGAATTTTCCTCTGGAACGTCAATCGGCAGATAAGGTAGTCGTGAACGTTTATAGTATTTGAGTAACCTAGTAATGTATGAGCAACCATTTTTCCCATATTTTTATCCTCATGTATTTTGCCTTATTTTCTTGTTGAGATTCTTATTCTCAGTTCACCTTGATAGAATTTTGCATTTTTCGACGTTTTATTAAGACATTGTTATGTCATGGGCATAGTTAACGATTTTGAATCAGTTGAGACTGATATTTAGATTTTTCAGTAATTTATATTTTTTTTATAGTCACGATTTGACTGTATGTTAATGATTTTTATGGCAGATTTAAATTCAGACAGCGTGTCACTTTATTAAAGTAATTCTACCCCAGTTTAATTACTTTGAACAATTTTCTGTCATCATCAAGAATGAAGAACATTTAAATGATTTTAGAGCGTTAATATCTTACGTGATCGACGATCTTGGAAATACTAGTCGTTATTTGTATTGATTGCAACACAGACATTTATCGTCAGTTATGAATGAACATTGCATTATAGACAATTTTGTGAAAGAGTAATGTTAATAATGAATTATTGAATGCATTAAAGTCAAGTACTTTTGTTAGGAGTTTGTCGCAATTAGAGAATTATATAACGATGTTTGCATTCCCCAGTCTAATTGGATTCTATTCGACTACTTTGCAGTTTAGTCGCACTTTATTTGAAGATAGTATTTTCATACTACAATTTCTTTTAAGATGTTAATCTTAAATTTTGATAGACCAGATAGGCGTATATAAGCGTATTCACTATTAAATTTGTTTGTGATTGGCAAGTTTTGACTTCATTTCAGTTCATGAATGAAATCTACGAAGGTTAAATAGAAAAACAGTTTTGAAACAATTTATGATTATAAAATTTTTAAGTGGAACTATGAATGTATAATCGCTAGTGCAGCGCGTGTTGAAAGTCGCTGAGATATAATGCCCTTGAATATGAAGGAAGTTCCCACAGGAATAAATGTTAAAGAATTATTTGTGGAAGTTTTGTAAGTGATGTGAAAGTTTTAAATGCCATATAGATTAATATATGATGATTTTGGGCATATTTTTAATGCAGATTGTGCATTAACTTGTTAGCGAAGGATTTTCCGCTGGAGTTAGATTGTTATAGTTCGTTGAAAATTAATCAAGTGATTTACTGTTATAATTAACACGAGTTTTGAAAGAATTTGAGACAAGATGTTGAATGAAGGTTGCCGTCACAAATCATTATTAAAAACCGTTATTAAACCGGATTGTGACATTAACATGTATAACTAACCTTCATTGGTCGATTATATTAAACAGGATTTTAAAATTACCAACCGAACGAACATGTGGCTAATGTATTTATTAAATAAATAATTCAAACAATTTAAATGTTAATATTGTAAATAATTGTTGTAAATATTTTTGAAAATAATATGAAACGAGAGTGATGTAAAAGCCGTGCTTATAATATTTTTATTGTCTTTGACAAATATTATAAACAATTTCTAATTGTTATAAATAATTTATGTGATTTTGTTATAAACATTTAAGAGCTAATCAAACATTTGGATTGAAGTTAACAAGTTTAAGAAATTTATGTAATGATCCATTAGGATGTGATCAAAGTACTTGAAAGATTTGCGTAAATATAATGTGAGTTGTCTTGTAAGACATTTAAAAGCTTGAGAGTGCAGGCTGGATTCTTACGTAACATAGCGTGTGAGAAGGGAGTGCATTTGACCAGTATGCGTCAGGCTGGAAGGTAGCCCGCAGCTGTTTCAACATATGGTTTTCAGAGAGTGAGGTCGTACACTCTGGCCTTGCGACTATAAATACCATTCTCTTGTTTAGTAAAAGGAAACAAATGCTCTATATATGTCACACCCTGACGTCCTTTTCCAATCCAATAGTGTTATGAATATTACGGTATTTGGAGCTCTTGGGAGCTAAAATGTTTTATATATCATGTTGTATAATAATTTTGCAAGTCCTACTGGAGGACGTAGTCAGATTGACTTGGGCTACTGATAGCCACGTATATTTTGTTGTGTTAGGAAAATCATACCCTTTATTAGAAATAAAGCTTTTGTACAGTTCAAAGTTCTCGTCTTCGTTTCTGGTTCATTTTAAATGTCATGGCGGAGATTATTGTGTGAACAGACTTTTAGTGATCCTGTTGTCAACTCAAACCCCGAGATAATTAAGAGGTAAGCAACGGTAAGTATAAACCCCCGTCTATTTTGGTGTGTTCCACAATGATTTCCTGTGAATTTCTGTGCTCTTATCTCGATAGTATCTGTCAGTGCCATTTTCATTGATGTAACTGTGCCGGTGCGATTGATTATTGGCAATCCGATTGAGGGGGCGGATATCTGACAGCCTACTATCCAGGTAAACGGGGACACTACATACTAGAAGAAGAAATTGAAAACTAATGGAGAATAAGGCAAATAAAGGACAGGAGGAAAAGAAATGCCCTCAACTCTCGAAGAATGCGTATTGAGGGACTTGGAAGGAAGCAGAGCCATGAAGGGCAAATAGGAAAGTGAAAGAGATGATGATGATGATAATTGTTGTTTTAAGGGGCCTAACATCTAGGTTATCGGCCCCTGATGGTTTGGGTGATCGTGAAGATGAAAATGAAAAGCGAACTTAAAACTAAAACTAACTACTAACCTACATACTAGAAGAAGAAATTGAAAACTAAAGCAGAAGAAGGCAAATAAAAGGACAGACGGAAAAGAAATGCCCTCAACCCTCGGAGAAGGCGGATTGAGGGACTTGGAAGGAAGGAGAGCCATGAAAGGCATATAGGAAAGTGAAAGAGGAGAGGGTCCGCCCCAAAGGTAAGGGACAAAAGGGGAAAACGGACCCAGCTCAGGAATACCTCGGGGTCGCCAACTCCCGAACTCACCAGCCGTGAGCCCCTGAGGGTGTAGCATTATCTAGGGTGCACCAGAAGTGGTGGCGCTACATTCACCCGGCCTCCTTAAGGGCCTTGAGCACAAGGCGGGAGGTGAAAGGAAAAGAAGGCTGACCCCTCACAGAAGGAGGGTATCAGGAAAGATGAGAGAAGGGCCAAAGAAGGAGGGAAAGTGAAAGACTCCCTAGGCCTCGGATAACCTAATACCGTCGGGGTCTGAAGAGAACAAGAGTTGACCAAGTGAGGTCGACAGGAAAGAAGACGGAGAGGAGCCCGGCAAAAGTAAGTGGAAGCAATGCCGGAACTCAGCTGGGGCCCCGTGGTCGCCAACCCACGCCCACTAGAAGTGAGTCCCTGGGGGGAAAGCCTTCCAAGCTAGGCGGGCCTTGCCCTGGCTGGGTAGCGCCTACTGTGACGGCCCGTGATCGGATTTTGGTGGCATTCGGGGAGGTTGTTCTGGCCATGGATTCTAAAAGAAAAACCCCCGAACAGGGTGGTCTTACACCCAAGTCTTAAACATTTGATTCCCTACGGGGATCAACCCCTTGGGAACAATCTGTGCGTGAAAATCTGGGTGCTAACACCCCCAAGTTTCTGGTAGCTACCAGAACAGATGGGGGTGATTTCAAGCTGGTAAAGCGTATTTTGTTTTCTCGCCACATAGAAGGTGTCTATGGTGAGCTTGAGAAAGTACAAAAGATGAGGAACGGTAGCTTCCTGCTCAAGACTAGGACTGGTGAGCAAGTTGAACAACTTTTGCAATGTGACCACTTTGGCGAAATACCCGTCCAAGTGGAAAAGCACACGTCCCTGAATCTGGTCCGAGGAGTTATTTTCCACCAGGACCTGATTCTGAACACTTACGAGGAGCATATGCAGCACCGTCACGTGACTGATGTCCGGCGTATAACGCGGAAGGTCAATGGTCAAATCGTGGATAATGGTGCTTTCATTATTTCCTTTAAGCTTTCGGTGCTCCCGGAGAAAGTCATGGTTACAAGTTACCGTAGTGACGTACGGCCTTACATCCCTCCGCCAATGAGGTGTTATAAGTGCCAGAAGTTCGGGCACATGTTATCCCGATGCTCGAGCCCAGAAATCTGCGGAACATGTGGTGAGGTACCACACGAAGCGGAAGACTGCACAACACCCTATCAGTGCACTAATTGCCCTGGATTTCATTCTCCTCGGGACAGGAACTGCACTGTCTTCCCGAGTGAGAAAAAAATCCAGGAGATCAAAACCCTGGATGGTCTCACCTATCAGGAAGTCCACAAGAAGTACCATACCGCGATTGCTCCTTCGCCTACGATTGATTATCGGGTTATAATACCCGATTTGGTTCCGTCTACCTCATCTTTTGTACCAGCTGTGAAACCTACAACTGAGTTTACTGTTCAGAAACCAGCACCTATGAATGTGACGAAAAGCCCGAAGGTGACTTCAACTCCACCTTCGGCCACAACTAAGGTGGTGCGAGGGAAGGATGCTCCTCCCGCACAGCAGGGGAGGAAGTTGAAGACTTACTCCCCACCCAAACGGTCGGCGAAAGCCGCGCCGAAGCCGGCGGATGCGGCATCGTCGACCAGGGTCAGGAATTCGTCTCCTGACCCGTCTAAATATATTAAAGAGGCGGTGAAGAAGGGAGCCTGAACTACGCATTCCCTTTCTCCATAAAAAGGGGGAAACCATCCGCCCCACCACCTGTGGATGCTTCTGCGCCTGGGGACGTTTCGGTCCCCAGATCTGCGCACTCCCCACGGAGATCCCCCCGCCTCCGAACTGCGTCTAGGGAATCTTCCGCTGAGTCGATTCACTCCACGACCTCGCCTGAGGACATGGAGATTATAGTCGACGTAGTGACTGTAGATCCTCCAGAGTCTAAGTTGTAGCTTGCTGCTCCAAATTATTCCCTAAGTTCACACAATGGCACTGTTACAGTGGAATTGTAACAGTTATGACAGGCATTTGACAGAGCTCCGTCAGCTTATTGCCCAATACGCAGCGAGTATAGTCTGCCTACAGGAAACAAACCTCAGACCTGATCACGAGACTGTTCTGAGAGGTTTCCGACTATACTCTAAAGAGCGACAAGACGCCGCACGGGTTTCCGGGGGCGTTTGTACCTTCGTTCGCTCCGACTGCTATAGTGAGGAGTTCCCACTCGCCACTCCTCTGGAAGCTATTGCAGTTTGCGTGTCCTTGCCTGCTATGACAACTGTTTGTAACATGTACCTTCCACCGAACCAGCCCCTTGATATTAATGACGTATTTGATCTTGTTGATCAACTTCCAGTCCCTTTCCTAATCCTGGGCGATTTCAACTCTCATCACCCCCAATGGGGATCACAATCTTCCTGCCCCAGAGGAATGGACGTGGAGGGCTTAATTCAAGGGTTGGATTTATGTCTATTAAATACAGGGGAAGCTACACATTTTAGCTTAGCTCACGGCACGTACTCACACATTGGCTTGAGTGTGTGTAGCCGTGCGCAGGTCCCCCTATTTGGTTGGTATGTACACGACGACCTCTGTGACAGTGACCATTTCCCGATCGTTCTTACACATCTGAACCAGAAGCCCGTGGAGTCCCCAGTCATTGGGTGCTTAAGCGGGCAAATTGGCCCTCGTTTGAAGAACGAGCTGTGTTCGTCGATTTTGGTTGCTGGAGCGTCGATGACGAGGTACAGCACATCACCGATGTGCTTCTTGCTGCCGCCGAAGAGTCCATTCCTTCCTTTTCTGGGACTCCTCGTCGCAAACTCGTCCCTTGGTGGACAGAGGATATTGCAGCGGCAATAAGAGACTGTCGTCGAGCTCATAAGCAATACCGTCGGCGTCGAACCATGGCCAATTTTGTGGCGTTTAAGAAATTTCGTGCCAAGGCACGGATTCTTATCCGCCAGAGTAAGAAAGAATCATGGAAACGGTATGTGTCGTCTATTACGGCACATACCCCCTCCTCTCAAGTGTGGACTACGACGCATCTCGGGTATTCAGACATCTTCTACTGTACCGGGAATTTCCATTGATAATGAAATGGATACAGATCCGTACCGTGATGCAAACCATCTCGCATCTTATTTTGCGGATATATCCGGTTCCGATTTCTATGATCCTGCCTTCGTGGCCATGAAGTGCGAGGCAGAACGTTTCCAGCTCAGTTTTGCTTCCCGCGCTTCGGAGGAGTACAACGTCCCCTTTACGGATTGGGAACTCCTCGGAGCGCTGGCGCTCTGCAGGACACGCCTCCCGGCCCGGATAATATTCACAACCAGATGCTTAAATACCTTAACGATGAGAGCATTCGTTATTTGCTCAGGGTGTTTAATCGTATCTGGTTGGAAGGTGTGTTTCCAGCGCAATGGCAGGAATGTATACTATACCTATCCTGAAGCCCGATAAGGATCCCAATTTGACAGGGAGTTACAGACCTATTTGTCTCACTAACGGTCTGTGCAAGCTCTTTGAGAGGATAGTCAATCGGCGCCTGGTGTGGGTCCTGGAGAAGCGAGGACTCCAGTCTGAATACCAGTGTGGATTCAGGGTGTCTCGGTGAATAAACGACCATCTGGTAGGCCTGGATACCGCCATACAGGACGCTTTTCTCCGGAGACAGCACCTAGTCGCTGTTTTCTTTGACCTCGAGATGGCCTAGGACACCAATTGGCGTTACGGCATCCTCTCTACCCTGCATCAATGGAAATTCCGAGGTAACTTGCCGGTGTTTATTGCGAATTTTCTGTCCCTTCGCCTATTCCGTGACCGAATAGGGGGGACAAATTCGCAATATCATATACAGTTAACGGAGCCCCACAGGGATCGGTGCTTAGCGTAACATTATTTGCCATTGCCATAAACGGTATAGTCGCTGCTGCTGGTCCAGCAGTGGTACCGTCGCTATATGTAGACGACTTCGCTCTACATTATAGTGCGCACAATATGGCGGTCGCTGAACGACAGCTACAACAAGCTATTCGGAGAGTGGAACGCTGGACACTAGAGCATGGCTTTCGGTTCTCAACCGCAAAGACCTCGGTTGTCCATTTCTGCCGAAAGCGCACTCTCCATCCTGATCCTGAGCTTTATCTGGGCGATGTAGCTTTGCATGTTGTTGCTGAGTACCGGTTCCTTGGGCTCCTTTTCGATCAGAAATTGACGTGGGAGCCACACGTGCGGTGTTTGAAATCTGCCTGTTTTAAGAAACTCAATATGTTGCGGTTTCTTAGCGGCACATCGTGGGGGGCGTACCGCGCGGTGCTCCTACGTTTTTATAAGGCACTGATTTTATCTAGATTAGATTATGGCAGTGTAGCATATGGTTCGGCCGGTTAGTCAGTGCTTGTTAAACTGGACAGTGTCCACCACGGCGGTGTGAGGCTGGCGACGGGAGGCTTTCGGGCGAGCCCAGTCGTCAGCCTGCTCGCCGAGGCTGGCATACCTCCTTTACACCTGAGGCGCCAACAAGTACTGATGACCTATGCTGCAACCATTCGAGAGATGCCACTTCATCCGAGCTATCCATGTTTGTTAACCGGTCCGAATCGCCGGCTGTATGATGCGCTCGCCCGAGCCACTCGGCCGGCGTGGATTCACTTGGATGACTTATACCGTCAGTTCCGATTTCCTTCCGTCTCCTGTATCGTCCGAGTACCTAGCAAGGCCCCTCCGTGGATGGTCTCTCGCCCTGATATCATCCTGGATCGGCACACCGGCCCCAAGTCGGACACGGACTCCTCCGTCCATCGGAGGCTATTCCAGTCCGTGGTGAGCCGGTATCCAAGTTTAGGGCTTCTATTCACGGATGGTTCGAGGGTAAACGAGAAAGTAGGCTGTACATTTGTGGTTGAGGATCGTCGGTTTCTCTTTTCACTTCCCGAGGCTTGTGGCGTGTACACAGCGGAGCTCTATGCCATCTTAGAGGCTCTGCGGTACACGTTATCAGACGATCACCAGCACTTTCTTGTGTGTACTGACTCTCTGAGTGCGCTGCAAGCGCTCGATGTGTGTTTCCCGAAGCACCCGTTGGTCCAGCGTGTGCACGACCTGCTCGTCAGTTCGTGTAACGCTGGAATCGGGGTGATCTTTGTGTGGCTTCCTAGCCACATGGGTATTGCGGGAAACGAGCTTGCTGATCAGGCGGCGAGAGAGGCAGTCGCACTGCCCTCGCTACCGTATAAGGTGCCTGCTAGTGATGTGCGCTATCAGTTGCGGCATTCGATCCTGTCGCATTGGGAGGAAGCGTGGCGTGCCACAAACTGAGAGGTGATGAGGTTGATAATTGTTGTTATAAGGGGCTTAACATCAAGGTTGTCGGCCCCTAATGATCTGGGTGATAGCGAAAATGAGAATGAAATGGAAACCTGAACATAATTACGTGAGACGGAATATACGTACAAGGAGAAACTCAGATGGAAACAACTCACAATATGGTCTTACAAAAGGGAATTTAGAACGAAAAAATTCACAAAAAGAATAGATTGAAAAGGACCCACAAACCGTAGGCTAGATTCAAAATACGTACAAAATGCAATGTAGCGTTGAAATACTCACAAAATGCAACTGAACTTCAAAATACGTACAAAATGCAATTGAAATTGAAAATACACAATGTAATTCAGACTGAAATATCCCAGTTCCAATCCAAATTATTCACTAAGTGAAATTGAAATTCAAAATACTTACAAAATGCAATTGAAATTGAAAATGCTTACAAAATGTACGGTAGATTCAAATGACTCATGTGGATTGACAATACTTACAAAATGCAATTTAGATTGAAAATACTTGACAAAATGTAATTTAGATTCAAAATTCCCACAAAATGCAATTGAGAATCCAAATATGTGGAAAATGCCCACCAAACAAAATGGAATTTAGATTCAAAATTCGTGCGAAATGCGGTTTTGGTTGAAAATACTTACAAAATTCAAAATACTCACTAAAAGGCCCGGCCACATGCATTGAAAGACTTACTAAAAAGCTACTTAGATTGTCAATCATTACAAAACGCAATTGAGGTTGATGATGATGATGATGATAATTGTTGTTTTAAGGGGCCAACATCTAGGTTATCGGCCCCTGATGGTCTGGGTGATCGTGAAGATGAAAAAGGAAAACGAACTTAAAACTAAAACTAACTACTAACCTACATATTAGAAGAAGATATGGAAAACTGAAGGAGAATAATGCAAATAAAAGCACAGAAGGAAAAGAAGTGCCCTCAACCCTCGGAGAAGGCGGGTTGAGGGACTTGGAAGGAAGGAGAGCCATGAAAGGCATATAGGAAAGTGAAAGAGGAGAGGGTCCGCCCCGAAGGTAAGGGACAAAAGGGGAAAACGGACCCAGTTCAGGAATCCCTCGGGGTCGCCAACTCCCGAACTCACCAGCCGTGAGCCCCTGAGGGCGTAGCATTATCTACGGTGCACCGGAAGGGGTGGGGCTACATACACCCGGCCTCCTTAAGGGCCCTGAGCACAAGCCAGGAGGTAAAAGGAAAATAAAAAGAAGGCTCACCCCTCACAGAAGGAGGGTAGCAGGAATGATGAGACAAGGGCCAATTAAGGCGGGAAAGTGAAAGACTCCCTAGGCCTCGGATAAACTAATACCGTCGGGGTCGGAAGAGAACAAGAGTTGACCAAGGGAGGTCGACAGGAAAGAAGACGGAGAGGAGCCCGGCACAAGTAAGTGGAAGCAATGCCGGACTCAGCTGGGGCCCCGTGGTCGCCAACCCACGCCCACTAGAAGTGAGCCCCTGGGGGAACTGGTTTAAGACGGGGAGATGGACTATCACCTTTGCTCTTCAACAGAGTGCTCGAACTAGTCATCCGGCAGTGGCGAAAAGTAATGAACATTAACAAGTTTGAAAATGGAGTCAGATTGGGCTACAAAAAACAGAACCTGATAGTTGACTGGCTAGCATTCGCAGATGACCTCGCTTTTTTTTTCAGATTCCCTCGATGCAGCCGCAGCGCAAATTAATGAACTCCAGATTCAAGCAGCAAAAACGGGCCTTCTTCTTTGAAAAAAAAAAAACAGAATTTATCACTAATATCAAGCAAGCGCCAAAAGAGCTGGATGTAGGACAGGGGAAAATCAAGCAAACAAAAGCGTTCAAATATTTGGGTGAGTGGATAGACCCCAATCTCTCCGAGAAGGCAGCTTTTGTGTCACGAATCAGGAAAATAGAAATGGCATATAATCTAACAAAGGCCATTTACAACAAGAAATCCATATCAACAAATGCCAAGTTAAGACACTACCAAACAGTCATCCGTCCAGAGGCTTTGTCTGCTGCAGAGTGCCTTGCAAGGCATCGCAAGGGACTAACAGAGAATCTGGTAGTGAAAGGAAGAAAAGTTCTAAGAAAAATCTTGGGTCCGGTAAATGAAAATGGGGAATATAGGAGACGGCACAACCACGAACTTTACACCCACGTGGAAAAAATAACTGATACCATGAGGAAACTGAGAATTACCTTTTACGGTCATATAACAAGAATGAACCCAGCACGATTGTCAAATAAAATTTTCACCTACTTCCTCAAAAAGAAAACCAAGGGAGCTTGGTTCACTGAGGTGGACAAAGATTTACAAGAAGTGGTAATTACAGGCAACGATATTTGGGAACCTTCCGCCCTTAAAACAAAAATTAACAGCACACCGATGTTTCCAAGAAAAGTTGTTGTTGATGATGATGATGATGATTATGATTATGATTATGATAATTGTTGTTTTAAGGGGCCTAACATCTAGGCTATCGGCCCCTGATGGTTTGGATGATCGTGAAGATGAAAATATAAAGCGAACTTAAAACTAAAACTAACTACTAACCTACATACTAGAAGAAGAAATGGAAAACTAAAGGAGAATAAGGCAAATAAAAGGACAGAAGGAAAAGAAATGCCCTCAACCCTTGGAGAAGGCGGATTGAAGGACTTGGAAGGAAGGAGAGCCATGAAAGGCATATAGGAAAGTGAAAAAGGAGAGGGTCCGCCCCAAAGGTATGGGACAAAAGGAGAAAACGGACCCAGCTCAGGAATCCCTCGGGTCGCCAACTCCCGAACTCACCAGCCGTGAGCCCCTGAGGGTGTGGTATCTGTTGTCAATTCAAGTAAGAACTGCAGACATTGATTTTTTTCAAATATTTCCTACTTTTGCCACCAAACGCAACCGTCAACGACTACTACTTCAGAAGTGGTTACCAGATGCCATCGCAGTCGGCTCATGGTGACGAACGTCGGAACCTAAGAGCGTTTGTCAAATGTTTCACCTAACCTTTAATTTAGCTTCATACAGGTGCAATTAGTGGAAGGTTCTTTAACATGCCATAAATCTATGACATGGTTGCGCTGGCTTCCCTTCCCCTCCGAAGGAAGGCATACTGGGGGATTTTTAACGCTCTTAAAAATCCGACGACTTCTACCGGGTTTGAACCCACGATCTTGGGTATAGAAACTCAGCATTCTACCAACTACGCCACCGAAGACGCTGATGGCAGCCAAGAATGCTAGTTACTAAATCACGATGTGATCAGCAGAAAGTGAAGCTAAACGAAGGCTGGATAAAAAATAATTAGAATGTTATTTTTAGCCTACTTTTCACATTTTGCAAAAATGAGTCAAAGTAGACTTAAGAGATCGATCCGGGCAACTGCCTGCCCGCCTGTCTGTTTCCCCTATCAACTCCTACACGGCTGCAGGAATCGAAACCAAATTTGGTATTAGTAAAGATACATACCTGAATATCCCAAGCCCACATTAGAAAATGATGTCAGTGCTACCATCTGCTGAAAAAACGCACTTGAAATTTTAGCTCCATGTTGCATATCTTGGAAAATATATATGGGAGCTATTCCAAAATTAGCACACATATAGACAATATATAAGTTTAATTTCCAGAAAGCAATACGTGGCAGTGTTGCCAAAATGATTCTAAGCCTTCTGATAGGTCCAATTTTTAAATGCATGTTACTCCTACACTGTCAATTGGATTTCAACCAAATTTTGTGTGTGCTATATGTAGCATAACTGAAATGATTATGCGTATTCATAAGGGTGATTATGATTGTTTTAAGGGGCCTAACATCGAGGTTATCGGCCCCTAATGATCTGGGTGATAGCGAAAATGAGAATGAAATTGAAACCAGAACGAAAATTATGTGAGACGGTAAGTACGTACAAAGAGAAACTCAGATGGAAACAACTCACAATATGGTCTTACATAAGGGAATTTAGATGATGATGATGATAATTGTTGTTTTAAGGGGCCTAACATCTAGGCTATCGGCCCCTGATGGTTTGGGTGATCGTGAAGATGAAAATGAAAAGCGAACTTAAAACTAAAACTAACTACTAACCTACAAACTAGAAGAAGAAATGGAAAACTAAAGGAGAAGAAGGCAAATAAAGGACAGGAGGAAAATAAACGCCCTCAACCCTCGAAGAATGCGGATTGAGGGACTTGGAAGGAAGGAGAGCCATACAAGGCAGATAGGAAAGTGAAAGAGGAGAGGGTCCGCCCCGAAGGTAGGGACAAAAGGGGAAAACGGACCCAGCTCAGGAATCCCTCGGGGTCGCCAACTCCCGAACTCACCAGCCGTGAGCCCCTGAGGGTGTAGCATTATCTAGGGTGCACCAGAAGTGGTGGGGCTACATACACCCGGCCTCCTTAAGGGCCTAGAGCACAAGGCAGGAGGTAAAAGGAAGAGAAAAAGAAGGCTGACCCCTCGCAAAAGGAGGGTATCAGAAAAGATGAGACAAGGGCCAATTAAGGCGGGAAAGGAAGAGACTCCCTAGGCCTCGGATACCCTAATACCGTCGGGGTCAGAAGAGAACAAGAGTTGACCAAGTGAGGTCGACAGGAAAGAAGACAGAGAGGAGCCCGGCACAAGTAAGTGGAAGCAATGCCGGACTCAGCTGGGGCCCCGTGGTCGCCAACCCACTTCTCACTAGTCGTGAGCCCCTGGGGGGTAAGGGAATTTAGAACGAAAAGATTCACAAAAAGAATAGAATGAAAAAGACCCACGAAACGTAGGCTTGATTCAAAACACGTACAAAATGCAACGTACAGTCGAAATACTTACAAAATGCAAGTGAAATCAAAATACTTACAAAATGTAATGTAGATTCAAAGTACCCACAAAATTGCAATTGAGACTTAACTACTTGAACAAAGCGGGGTAGGTTGAAAATACAAAATGCAATTTAAATTCAAATTCCTCACTAAAGTCCCGGCCCGGATATTGAAAGACTTATTAAAAAGCAATTTTGATTGGCAATCCTTACAAAATGCGAGTGAGTTTGAAAAACACTCACAAAATGCAATTTAGATCGAAAAAAACTTACAAAATGCAACGTAGATTAAGAATACCTATAAAAGGTGCGGGAATCATAAAGAGAAAAGGTTATATAATGAAAAGAGGAGAGGAGAGGGTCCACCCCAAAGGTAAGGGACAAAAGCGGAAAACGGACCCAGCTCAGGAATCCCTCGGGGTCGCCAACTTCCGAACTCACCAGCCGTGAGCCCCTGAGGGTGTAGCATTATCTAGGGTGCACCAGAAGTGGTGGGGCTACATACACCCTGCCTCCTTAAGGGCCTGGAGCACAAGGCAGGAGGTAAAAGGAAAAGGAAATGAAAAAGAAGGCTGACCCCTCGCAGAATGAGGGTATCAGAAAAGAGAAGACAAGGGCTAATTAAGGCGGGAAAGGAAGAGACTCCCTAGGCCTCGGATACCCTAATACCGTCGGGGTCGGATGAGAACAAGAGTTGACCAAGGGAGGTCGACAGGAAAGAAGACAGAGAGGAGGCCGGCACAAGTAAGTGGAAGGAATGCCAGACTCAGCTGGGGTCCCGTGGTCGCCAACCCACGTCCCACTAGATGTGAGCTCTACGAAGAGTTGCTAGAGCAGATGTACACAGCTCCCATGAGAGTTTCATTGCAAATTGAACCAACGATCTGGTGCCGTCAGTGTTCTAATTGCGCTCCACACCATGTTTTAACACCATGGTGCAGCAGACATGTTGTCGTGCGCATCCTGTGAGCTTGATTGATACTCGTCCTAGCGACTACATGCCACCTCCCGACCATCTCTCCCTTGATATCACATTGTTCTGATTGATCACTACACGTGTTCCCACACATCTGTCTCGTCCATCTGTCTTCTGGCGCGAGGTAACAGCATTATAATTCTCTCTATGCTTCGTCCCATGCCTTGATACGACTCTCGTGAAATTAATCCAGACGATATTACCAGGGCCGGATTTAAGAGTATGCCGCCTATAGGCTTAAGGCCATTTTCCGCCCCCTCTAGAGTTCATATGTGCTTAATACATCTGTTTTATACAACAAAAGGATAGATTGCATTGGCGTTTTCATCTTTTTTTTTAAATAAAGTTCATTTAGTTTAGATACAACTACAATTTTAATGGCTTACATAATAAATTTTATACTGAAATTAGTTATCTACTTGTCTTTTTTTTACTTCTTTTAAGATTCGTTAAAATGTGAAATGGGTTTCGAACTTAATTCATTTGTTCTTGGAGATCAGTGATCACTGTTTTACACATATTTTTATATTTTAATGCTAATGGCTAAGAACTGTGTTCAATTTGAATAAAGTTGTCCTACATGGTGAAATGAAATTACACAAAATGTAGTTAATTACTGGTTTATTTGTTGTTGAAAAATATAGAAACTTCTCTAAAACAACTCACCCCACGTAATCTTGATGTTCAAATTTGCATAGTTTACTTGCAAGATTTCTTTATGGCAAACTCGTTAATAATGTCCTCATACGAAAGTGTTTTTGTTGTATTTGCCTCAATGCAAAGTAATGAAAGTGAGTTTAACCGTATTTCAGATATATTAGTTCGCAGAGAGTACTTAACACTTCTAAGACAGGAAAAACTGTAGAAGGAATGGGATATTTCCATAGTCGGTGCTGTGATATGATATTTTAATCGACCTACATGAACGTTGGGATACATAATTACCACCCACGTAATTTTAATTTTAACTTTTCATTGTAATTATTTTTTATATCAATTTATATGGAAGGAGATGGTATTTTATTATGTTTATATTCAATTTGAGCTAATGGAAGATTTTCTTTATACGAATACTATAAATTTAACGCGAAAGCAAGATTGAGCAGGAAGCCGAGATTTTAAGTCATTTAGCGAGGAAGAGTAGATGTCGCAACTCAAGTTATTCTCGACCATAAGAACAGCGGGGTGCTTTCTCAGAATTGGAGCAGACAAGGACTGACGCCTCTCTGAGGCGCTTTTCTACGAACTTGGTTCATGTGAGGTCAAGCTTACTGAGGACAAGAGAAACTAGGCTTTCGACGTACAGCATTTCCTTATTTGGCTATAAGACCTGCTATTCCCAGAATCGGAGTCATACTACCCCTGAGCAAATCAGAACGTTGACGACAACCCAAATTGATGGAGTGGGAGACGTGGGGTCAGCATCGCAAGAAGAGATTGGTCTACGACCACGTGTGATGGGTGATGGAGAGAGGGATATCAAGAAGTTTTATAAGACTCAACCCAGGGACGGAGAGTCACTCCATTTGATTCTTTTTCTTTAATCAGACTCGATTATCATGTTGATGGTCAGACTAGTCTACTTTTGAGCAACCCTGAGCTCAAACTATTACAGTTGCAGTATGCTGGGAACATATCTCGTTCACGCATATTGTTAACAGTTATGTCTTTGGCTGTTGTCATAAATGGGATTCTTGAAGCTGGTACTTCATCTCACGCAACGCTGTAATTTTACATATAAAGAATTTTCAAGAAGATGATGGCGATCTCGTACAAAAGACAACAGATTTGCTCGAGGTTGAGCACTAACCAACCATGAAGTCAGCACTGGTGAGCGTTGATGACATTATGACATATCTGTTTTTTTCTTTCAAAATTAATCAATCTTTCTTTGTGCAAAGTAACTGTAAATTCATTTTAATTCTGCAAGAATTTAAAGTAATATGTCTCCGCTTCGTCTTGATTTAGCCCCCACGTTAATAGTCAAATCTACCTCTTCCATTAGCATGTGTTTTAAAAATGATCTTTTTATTATAATTAAATTCAATTTCGTTAAATTCAGTTTCCTCGTTCAATTCTTGTAGTTAGAATTAGCTATAATACCGAACCTGTCCTCTCTTAGTATATATCATTTGGTTAGAAGCTGGATGTTTCCCCACGAGCTGAGTTAAAGAGTCTATATAGCGGAGGTAAATAATGGTAAGTCTGATTATAGGTATATTTCGATGTCCTAATGGTAATTGGACACGATGGCGCCCACCAGGTATAAATGTCTATAGTGGTTTCACCACAGTACTTCAGGTGAATGACCATTACTTATAGTTGTCCAACTGTGGAACTTGTGGTGAAGATTCACTCCCATCAGGAGATAATAACCATCACAGGACTAAAACATAGTTTTAAGTAACATGTATTCTTAAATTCGTACGGAAAATGTCATTAACGTCTGGAATACTTCATTTTAGCTTTTGAATGAATTGCCGAACTGCCGCATCTGAAAATTTGCCGCTCTAGGCTGCAGCCTACATAGCCTATTTAGAAGTACGGCCCTGGATATTACAGAAAACTATCAAGTCTACCTGCTGACAACAACAGGTATGCCACGCTGTTCAGCCTCTTAGAAAGACAACATAAACATAAGATGTAACTGACCAATTGCAATAAAAACTTGTTAATAATGAGTTGTGTATTTGAAATCCCAATGCATAAATCCCGATGCTACTACACTGAACAATACGCACAATCACCATCTTGAATGTACCTAGGTATAATGTCTAACTCATATCCTAGTAAACTAAAAGTGCCTTGAGCTTTACCAAGTCATGTATTACATTTATTATGTATAGGGTGCCATTAGGCGTAGTATTATACATTAAGACCTATAGCTCAGAGTATAAGGGATAAATTTTCATGAAGTGACGAGTCACAGTAAGGGAAGTCACTAATGAAATGATGATGATGATAATTGTTGTTTTAAGGGGCCTAACATCGAGGTTATCGGCCCCTAATGAAATGGAATGACGTGAAATGAAAGGATGTAGATAAAAACAACTCACTGCCATGGATGAAACGAAAATGGTGTTTATAAAACAGACAGTGAGCCCCAAAAATTATGCCTTATTTGAATAAAAAGAATAAAAGGCGGATGGTAAAAAAGGATAAAACAAATAAGGCATAGGGAACAAGACAATACATAACACAATAAAAAACATAAAACAGATTTAACCACAATTAAAAGTCGTAACTACACCTTAAAACTTTAAAAAGTAACCACTCTCCCTCATGAACCGGATGACGAGGTCAGCTGACGGCTCGTCATCACGGAGAATAAGGGAGAGGGTATTAGGCAGTTTAAGAGTCCTGCGCAGATCGGCCAGATCCACACACTCCAAGAGAAGGTGTGCCACGGTTAGGTGGGCGCCGCAAGTACACACAGGAGGATCTTCTCTCTTGAGCAAGTGGGAGTGCGTAGCAATCCCATGGCCGATCCGGAGTCGACAGAGTACCACAGCTTCCTTCCGGAGAGATCGGAAGGAAGATTTCCACACCTTCGTTGTCTCCTTGATGCCTCTCAGTTTGTTGGGTGGAGGCGTGGCACGCCATGCCTCCTCCCAATGCGACAGGATCGTATGCCGCAACTGAGAGCGCACATCACTAGCAGGCACCTTATACGGTAGCGAGGGCAGTGCGACTGCCTCTCTCGCCGCCTGATCAGCAAGCTCGTTTCCCGCAATACCCATGTGGCTAGGAAGCCACACAAAGGTCACCCCGGTTCCAGCGTTATGCGAACTGACGAGCAGGTCGTGCACACGCTGGACCAACGGGTGCTTCGGGAAACACACATCGATCGCCTGCAGCGCACTCAGAGAGTCAGTACACAAAAGAAAGTGCTGGTGATCGTCTGATAACGTGTACCGCAGAGCCTCTAAGATGGCATAGAGCTCCGCAGTGTACACGCTACACGCCTCGGGAAGTGAAAAGAGAAACCGACGATCCTCAACCACAAATGCACAGCCTACTTTCTCGTTTACCCTCGAACCGTCCGTGAATACAAGTCCTGATCCCGGATACCGTGTCACCACGGACTGGAACAACCTCCGATGGACGGAGGAGTCCGTGTCCGACTTGGGGCCGGTGTGCAGATCCAGGATGATATCAGGGCGAGAGACCATCCACGGAGGGGCCTTGCTAGGTACTCTGACGATACAGGAGACAGAAGGAAATCGGAACTGACGGTATAAGTCATCCAAGCGAATCCCCGCCGGCCGAGTGGCTCGGGCGAGCACATCATACAGCCGGCGATTCGGATTGTAAAACAAACATGGATAGCTTGGATGAAGTGGCATCTGTCGAATAGTTGCAGCATAGGTCAGCAGTACTTGTTGGCGCCTCAGGTGTAAAGGAGGTACGCCAGCCTCAGCGAGCAAGCTGACGACTGGGCTTGTCCGAAAGGCACCCGTCGCCAGCCTCACACCGCCGTGGTGGACACTGTCCAGTTTAACAAGCACTGACTTACGGGCCGAACCATATGCTACACTGCCATAATCTAACCTAGATAAAATCAGTGACTTATAAAAGCGCAGGAGCACCACGCGGTCCGCCCCCCATGATGTGCCGCTAAGAAACCGCAACATGTTGAGTTTCTTAGCGCAGGCAGTTTTCAAACACCGCACGTGTGGTTCCCACGTCAATTTCTGATCGAAAAGGAGCCCAAGGAACCGGTACGCAGCAACAACAGGCAAAGCTACATTGCCCAGATAAAGCTCAGGATCTGGATGGAGGGTGCGCTTTCGGCAGAAATGGACAACCGAGGACTTAGCGGTTGAGAATCGAAAGCCATGCTCCAGTGTCCAGCGTTCCACTCTCCGAATAGCTTGTTGTAGCTGTCGTTCAGCGACCGCCATATTTTGCGCACTATAATGTAGAGCAAAGTCGTCTACATATAGCGACGGTACCACTGCTGGACCAGCAGCAGCGACTATACCGTTTATGGCAATCGCAAATAATGTTACGCTAAGCACCGATCCCTGTGGGACTCCGTTTTCCTGTATATGATATTGCGAATATGTCCCCCCTATTCGGACACGGAACAGGCGAAGGGACAGAAAATTCGCAATAAAAACCGGCAAGTTACCTCGGAATTTCCATTGATGCAGGGTAGAGACGATGCCGTAACGCCAAGTGGTGTCATAGGCCTTCTCGAGGTCAAAGAAAACAGCGACTAGGTGCTGTCTCCGGAGAAAAGCGTCCTGTATGGCAGTCTCCAGGCGTACCAGATGGTCGTTGGTACACCGTGACGCCCTGAAACCACACTGGTATTCAGACAGGAGTCCCCGTTTCTCCAGGACCCACACCAGGCGCCGATTGACCATCCTCTCAAAGAGCTTGCACAAACCGTTTGTGAGACAAATAGGTCTGTAACTCCCTGACAATTTGGGATCCTTATCGGGCTTCAGGATAGGTATAATGATACCTTCCTGCCATTGCGCTGGAAAGACACCTTCCAACCAGATACGATTAAACACCCTGAGCAAATAGCGAATGCTCTCATCGTTAAGGTGTTTAAGCATCTGGTTGTGAATATTATCCGGGCCAGGAGACGTGTCCCTGCAGAGCGCCAGCGCTCCGCGGAGTTCCCACTCCGTAAAGGGCACGTTGTACTCCTCCGAAGCGCGGGAAGCAAAACTAAGATGGAAACGTTCCGCTTCGCGCTTCAGGGCCACGAAGGCAGGGTCATAGTTATCGGAACCGGATATATCCGCAAAATACGAGGCGAGATGGTTTGCAACGCGATAAGGATCTGTAACCAGTTCATTAGCAATGGAAATTCCCGGTACAGTAGAAGATGTCTGAATTCCCGAAATGCGTCGCAGTTTAGTCCACACTTGAGAGGAGGGGGTATGTGCCGTAATAGAAGACACATACCGTTCCCAGGATTGTTTCTTACTCTGGCGAATAAGAATCCGTGCCTTGGCACGGAATTTCTTAAACGCCACCAAATTGGCCATGGTTGGATGCCGACGGTAGTGCTTATGAGCTCGACGACGGTCTCTTATTGCCGCTGCAATATCCTCTGTCCACCAAGGGACGAGTTTGCGACGAGGAGTCCCAGAAAAGGATGGAATGGACTCCTCGGCGGCAGCAAGAAGCACATCGGTGATGTGCTGTACCTCGTCATCGACGCTCCGGCAACCAAGATCAACGAATACAGCTCGTTCTTGAAACGAGGGCCAATTTGCCCGCTTAAGAACCCAACGACTGGGGAACTCAACGGGCGTCTGGTTCAGAAGGGTAAGAACGATCGGGAAATGGTCACTGTCACAGAGGTCATCGTGTACATACCAGCCAAATAAGGGGACCAGCGCACGGCTACACACACTCAAGTCAATGTGTGAGTACGTGCCGTGCGCTAAGCTAAAATGTGTAGCTTCCCCTGTATTTAATAGACATAAATCCAACCCTTGAATTAAGCCTTCCACGTCCCTTCCTCTGGGGCAGGAAGATGGTGATACCCATTGGGGGTGATGAGAGTTGAAATCACCCACGAGTAGGAAAGGGACTGGAAGTTGATCAACAAGATCTAAGACATCATTAATATCAAGGGGTTGGTTCGGTGGAAGGTACACGTTACAAACAGTTGTCATAGCAGGCAAGGACACGCGAACTGCAATAGCTTCCAGAGGAGTGGCGAGTGGAAACTCCTCACTATAGCAGTCAGAGCGAACGAAGGTACAAACGCCCCCGGAAGCCCGGGCGGCGTCTTGTCGCTCTTTAGAGTATAGTCGGAAACCACTCAGAACAGTCTCGTGATCAGGTCTGAGGTTTGTTTCCTGTAGGCAGACTATACTCGCCGCGTATTGGGCAATAAGCTGACGGAGCTCTGTCAAATGCCTGTCATAACTGTTACAATTCCACTGTAACAGTGCCATTGTGTGAACTTAGGGAATAAGTTGGAACAGCAAGCTACTCCAACTTTGACTCTGGAGAATCTACAGTCACTACGTCGACTATAATCTCCATGTCCTCAGGCGAGTTCATGGAGTGAATCGACTCGGTAGATGATTTCCTGGACGCAGTTCGGCGGCGGGGGGATCTCCGTGGGGAGCGCGAAGATCTGGGGGCCGAAACGTCCCCAGGCGCAGAAGCATCCGCAGGTGTTGGCGCGGATGGCTTCCCCTTTTTTGGAGAAAGGGAATGCGTAGTGCGGGGTCCCTTCTTACCCGCCCCCGGCTCTTTAAGGTATATAGACGGGTCAGGAGCCGAAGACCTGACCCTGGTCGACGATGCCGCCTCCGCCGGCTTCGGCGCGGCTTTCGCCGACCGTTTGGATGGGGAGGAAGACTTCGACTTCCTCCAGAGTGGGGAGGAAGTCTTCAACTTCCTCCCCTGCTGTGCGGGCGGAGCAGCCTTCGCTCGCACAGCCTTCGTGCTGGCCGAAGGTGGAGTTGAAGTCACCGTCGGGCTTTCCGTTATAATGTTAGGAGCTGGTTTTGGAACAGGAAACTCAGTTGCAGGTTTCACAGCTGGAACAAAAGATGAGGTAGCCGGGACCAAATTTGGTATTATGGCTCTATAATCAATCGTTGGAGAAGGCGAAGTCGTGGTACGGTACTTCTTGCGGGCCTCCTGGTAGGTCAGACCATCCAGGGTTTTGATCTCCTGGATTTTCTTCTCACTCAGGAAGACAGGGCAGTTCCTGTCCCGAGGAGAATGAAATCCAGGGCAATTAGTGCACTGATAAGGTGTTGTGCACTCTTCCGCTTCGTGTGGTACCTTACCGCATGTTCCGCAGATTGCGGGGCTCGAGCATCGGGATAACATGTGCCCGAACTTCTAGCATTTATAACAACTCATTGGGGGAGGGATATAAGGCCGTACGTCACAACGGTAACTTGTAACCTTGACTTTCTCCGGGAGCACCGAAAGCTCAAAGGAAATAATGAAAGCACCAGTATCCACGATTTGACCATTGACCTTGCGCGTAATGCGCCGGACATCAGTCACGTGACGGTGCCGCATATCCTCCTTGAGCTCCTCGTCAGTGTTCAGAATCAGGTCCCGGTGGAAAATAACTCCTCTGACCAGATTCAGGGACGTGTGCTTTTCCACTTTGACGGGAATGTCGCCAAAGTGGTCACATTGCAAAAGTTGTTCAACTTGCTCTCCAGTCCTAGTCTTGAGCAACAAGCTACCGTTCCTCATCTTTTGTACTTTCTCAAGCTCACCATAGACACCTTCTATGTGGCGAGAAAACAAAATACTCTTTACCAGCTTGAAATCACCCCCATCTGTTCTGGTAGCTACCAGAAACTTGGGGGTGTTAGTACCCAGATTTTCACGCACAGATTGTTCCCAGGGGGTTGATCCCCGTAGGGAATCAAATGTTAAAGACTTGGGTGTAGGACCACCCTGTTTGGGTGTACGTCCACCCTGGTTGGGGATTTTTCTTTTAGAACCCATGGCCAGATCATCCTCCCCGAATGTCACCGACATCCGATCACGGGCCGTCACAGTAGGCGCTACCCAGCCAGGGCAAGGCCCGCCTAGCTTGGAAGGCATTGCCCGGGGGTCCGATGTTTTACAATGCCGTATCGGCATGTACCTCTTGGCATATACTGGATTTTACAGCTCAGACATTCGGCTGTGCGGGGACCTGCGTAGTCAGGCGGATACTACTGAACGGGTACATGGCACACCCACCTGTCGGCGCGGCCAAGACCGGAACAGGCTTTTGAGCGTAGTCGCTAGCGTAAGTGGCCCATCCCCTAACAGCACGCACATATAGAAATTTTGGTTGCCAGACCCTGAAAGCAGTGACGGAAAGAAGTGCGATATAACCTAATGAGAGTTATACCGCACGGGTGTATGTCTTTTAGAGCTGACTGTCAAACCCTCGAAAGGGGACCGTTCCGAGAAGCCCTTTTAGTCGCCTTTTACGACTGGTAGGGAGTACCGTGTATGTATTCGCTTCCTCCCACCCACTGGGGGTCCAATTCACAAAACAACGCGGAGTCCTTAAAGTATAGCCAAGGTCGCCCCTTTTAGTCGCCTCTTACGACAGGCAGGGGATACCGTGGGTGTATTCTAAACCCCCCACCCACAGGGGGGTCACTAATGAAAGCCGCAAGACTACTATATTGAATATTACGCACATTTGCCAAGTCTAATAAAAAGACAAGACAATTGAATATTCAGCATGAGTGTAAATGTATGTTTGCAAAGTATTTGGTAAACAGTACATAACAAGAAGACTATTTAGTGCCTGGCATTAATTGTGGTGGTAAGACTATAATTCAGACTTGTGGACGAGTTGGTAATATTACTTACGTGTATTGGCGTATAATATTCCTCGATCGCTTTACAAAATTTCATTGATTGCTGCTATAGTTTCGGAGATCCCGACTAATAGTGAAATATTTCACGTGGCCTCCATGTTCGAATTATTTAATATGCATTCCAATGAGTTATGTACCAGTGCATAAATAATATAACCGATTCATTATACTAAGTTTGACTTCGACCGCTTTTCACACAGCCACCATAATGAATTTCGTAACAACTGCATTACAGTAATTGTCAACAGATCAAGCTTAAAAAGAAGATTCTTCGTTCGGATAGATGAATAGGTCGCGAGAAAAAGCATTTGGCGGCCGCTATGTTAGATTGGTGACACTTATCAAAATTAAAATTATTCAAATTTGTAAGACTCGGTCGAAATTTGACTGGGTAGTAATAACTGCTGACTAACAAGGGAAGTCTCTGAACCGGGGAATCGCAGATCCTGCTGGAACTTTGCAGATACGTTGCGTGAGCCCAAATGGGCAGAACCGTGAAGAGAAATCTTTCGGAAATTAACTTCCCCTTGTACTAGATGAAAAATTAAGATTTACTCGTTTAAATTGGCGCGCCAGCGGCGTGAGCTTCATTGGCTGCTTCAGAGGTTGCTTCCCGGCCTACGGCGTACAGTCACCGAATGAGAGGCAACAGACCCGGCATACGCTTATATCCGTATATAGAGAGTGTCCCATGCATTGCATGATGAATATTAACATTGCAAAAGTTATATGTTGTCTGGAGGAAAAATATGGAAAATGTATGGAAAGGCCTCTCAGCATTCAATAACAGGACCTGTTGGACAGTTTGGATGGTAGGCTATAGGCTATTGATGGTTTTGTGCCTATCTGACTTTCTGGCGTTCGTCTCTTGTAACAAGTGTCTTCATTTGTCGTGGTAATTGATATTTACAGGTATCATAACTGGTTGTATAGAGAACAGCACTATGAACGTGGACTCCTATTCTACTCTTACTGTCGCCACACATGAGCTACCGGATGACAGTAACACCAGTAATGATGATGATGATAATTGTTGTTTTAAGGGGCCTAACATCTAGGTTATCGGCCCCTGATGGTTTGGGTGATCGTGAAGATGAAAATGAAAAGCGAACTTAAAACTAAAACTAACTACTAACCTACATACTAGAAGAAGAAATGGAAAACTAAAGGAGAATAAGGCAAATAAAGGACAGGAGGAGAAGAAATGCCCTCAACCCTCGAAGAATGCGGATTGAGGGACTTGGAAGGAAGGAGAGCCATGAAAGGCAGATAGGAAAGTGAAAGAGGAGAGGGTCTGCCCCGAAGGTAAGGGACAAAAGGGGAAAACGGACCCAGCTCAGGAATCCCTCGGGGTCGCCAACTCCCGAACTCACCAGCCGTGAGCCCCTGAGGGTGTAGCATTATCTAGGGTGCACCAGAAGTGGTGGGGCTACATACACCCTGCCTCCTTGAGGGCCTTGAGCAGAAGGCAGGAGACAACATGAAAAGAAAAAGAAGGCTGACCCCTCGCAGAAGGAGGGTATCAGAAAAGATGAGACAAGGGCCAATTAAGGCGGGAAAGGAAGAGACTCCCTAGGCCTCGGATACCCTAATACCGTCGGGGTCAGAAGAGAACAAGAGTTGACCATAACACCAGTAACACCAACAACTCTGATGAAGATAATATTTTGGCTGCCACCGATAGCTCACCCAGGAAAGGGTCAGATGAAGCTGTGGGTATGGAATACAAACAAAATGCTGTTGATTATTGGAAAAGCGGTAATAGGCGTCCACTTTCCTTTTATGTCGGTAAAAAGTAAGTTTCACCGTTTAAAAAGCAAGAAAGATTTATATTTGTGGGCAGAGCAAGTGAAAAGGGGAGGCACCCGCCGCGACAAATTGAGAAGAATATGATGATGATGATGATGATAATTGTTGTTTTAAGGGGCCTAACATCGAGGTTATCGGCCCCTGATGAAATGAAATGGCGTGAAATGAAAGGATGAAGATAAAAAACAGCTCACTGCCATGGATGAAACGAAAAATGGTTTAGATAAAATAGACAGTGAGCCTCAACAACTATGCCTTATGTAGCAGGGAAAATACTTACAAAAAGGAACTCAGATTGAAACTACTCACCAAATGGAGAGCGGTAATACGTACATAAGGGAATTTCGAACGAAAATACTCACAAAATGAATAGATTGAAAAATACGCACAAAATGTAGGTTAAGTCCAAAATACGCACAAAATGCAACGTACAGTCGAAATACCTACAAAATGCAAGTGAAATCAAATTACTTACAAAATGCAAATGAGATTGAAAATACGCACAAAATGTAATGGAGATTCAAAATACCCTCAAAATGTAATGGAGATTCAAAATACCCACAAAATTGCAATTGAGACTTAACTACTTGAACAAAGCGGGGTGGGTTGAAAATACAAAATGCAATTGAAATTCAAAAAACTCACAAAAGCCCCGGCCCGGATATTGAAAGAAGTTACTAAAAAGCTATTTAGATTGTCAATCCTTACAAAATGCAATTGAGATTGAAAAACACTCACAAAATGCAATCTAGATCGAAAAGTCTTACAAAATGCAACGTAGATTAAAAATACTTACCAAAAAAATCGTTTAAAGGGGATTTAGATACACGGGGAACCAAGTAACAAAAACTGTGCGGGAATCTGAAAGAGAAAAGGAAATGAGGAGAGTATTGGAGAGGAGAGGGGAGGGGAGAGAGGAGAGGAGAGGGTCCGCCCCAAAAGGGAAGGGACAAAAGGGGAAAACGGACCCAGCTCAGGAATCCCTCAGGGTCGCCAACTCCCGAACTCACCAGCCGTGAGCCCCTGAGGGTGTAGCATTAGCTAGGGTGAACCAGAAGTGGTGGGGCTACATACACCCTGCCTCCTTAAGGGCCTTGAGCACAAGGCAGGAGGTAAAAGGAAAAGAAAAAGAAGGCTGACCCCTCACAGAAGGAGGGTGTCAGGAAAGATGAGACAAGGGCCAATTAAGGCGGGAAAGGAAGAGACTCCCTAGGCCTCGGATACCCTAATACCGTCGGGGCCGTAAGAGAACAAGAGTTGACCAAGTGAGGTCGACAGGAAAGAAGACGGAGAGGAGCCCGGCACAAGTAAGTGAAAGCAGTACCGCAGGGCAGTATTATCTCACCCACCCTCTTCAATCATTATGTCTCTGACATGCCCCGTACAGATAATACCAATCTCCACTTATATGCGGATGACACCGCTATCTCCTCGACTTCCGGGAGAGGATATATAGTTGAACGTCACTTACAAGACGCCTTAAAGAAATTAGAACCTTGGATGGCAGACTGGCGTGTCAAAATTAACGTAAATAAGTGTTCTGCCACTCTGTTCACCAAACGTATCAAATACACTGCCGTAAACGATCTCGATTTCTTTGACGAGGTGATCAGATGGCAGCCAACAACCAAGTACCTAGGTATCTCGCTAGATCGTAAATTAACTTTCGCTCAGGAAGTTACTCAGCGTGCAAACGTAGCGAAATCGATCCTAGCGCAACTCCAGCCTATTATGAAGGCTGAGAGTGCACTGAATATCAAGAGCAAACTGTTAGCATACCGTACCCTTGTACGCCCTGCGATGGAATATGCCAGTACCATATGGGGCTACGCAGCCCCCTCCTCAATTAAGAAATTGCAAGTTATTCAAAACAAGGCACTCCGCTCGCTTACCGGAGCCCAATGGTACGAGCGGAATAGCACACTCCACAAGGAGCATAATCTAGAACAGATCCCGGCCCGCATTAAGAAGCAGGCCACAAACTTCTACAAGAAAATGACTTCTAATCCCAACAGACTTATCAATTCGTTGGGTGATTACCAAGCCATTGGGGCCCGCCACAAGCGACCCCGGCTATTAATTGAATCTCCAGCACTCTCTTTCTTTTAACCTACTCTACAGCCTCCCTTGGCGCTTTAAATCTCAACCAAAAGTCACCCTACTAAAACTACAAAGTGCCCCTGAGCACTAGGCCACACTCTGGCCAGCTAAGCACAACAGGTAATCACCCAACCCCCTAAACAAATGCTGTCAGGTCTTACCGTATACAGATAGAGCTCTAAAGGCCCCAGGGCTGAAAGGCTTAATATAAACGCGCGTGAAGACGGCTCGCCGTCTTCACGTCGCTGGGTTCGTTCGTTCGTTTGGGGGGTTGAGAAGAATAACATGTGCCTTAAAAGCCCAATTTGGCATTGCCCATCAGAATTATGACGTGACAATTCAGCAATGGGCTATGCTAGCTGCACAGGACGTAAAAAGTACAGGGTTTAAAGCCAGCCATTCCTGGGTGCAGCACTTTAAGGATCGATATAATATCATTTCGCGAAAAATAACAACTGTGACGACATCAAAGAATGCCCATCGAGAAATGGATATTATGTCAGCAGCAGAAATATTCGTAGAAGAGGTTACATCGGTTCTTGATTCTCTCGGCCCTGGGAACGTATGTAATAGTGATCAAAGTGGGTTCAATTTGGAGATGTGTTCGGGTAGGACACTGGCTATAAATGGGTCGAAAACGGTTTGCTCCAAAGTGCAATCAGTGGGGGCCACAACGCACAGTTATACAATAATGGCATCAATAACAGCAGCCGGCTAGCAACTAGGACCTCTCTTCATAACTCTGAAAGAACCAAACGGTGTGTTTGGATAAAGGGTGAAAGAAACTATGTTTGCAAAAGACAATATTTACGTTGTTCCTACACAATCTGACAAAATGGGATCCGCACAATTGAAGGATTGTTTTCACAATGTTTTCAAACAGCATGTACCGTCCGGCAATGCGGCACTCCTTCTGGATTCCTTTTCTGGACATAAATCGTTAGAAAGTGAAGAGCGCATACGACTGATGATGATACCTCCTGGAGCCACAGCCTCTTGTCAACCATTGGATGTATACGGCTTTAGTGTCTGGAAAAGCTTTGTCAGTAGATTTTCGAACTCCGTTCGGTTATTGAATTTTGACATCAATTTCGCCCAGAGAAATACAATCTTGAAAATGCAGTCTCTGACATATCACCAATTGTCGTCCCCTCGTTTTACTTCAATGTGTCAATACGCATGGTACCGAAGTCAGTACCTGTCCGACAATCCCGGTGGGTTTGAACACCCTGTGCCATATTGCTTCGATATCAGTGCAATACAAAGTAGTACTTGCACTCGCCCGTGTTTCATACGGTGTGGATGGTGTAAAACCAGTTTGTGTTTCCATCATTATTACCACGAACATCACTGTTGTCAGAACTATGTGAAGTAGCTTGGTCACTGACTCACTTGTTTGACTATTGGTTCAGTTTACTCCGTGTTGTGTTGTAATGATATGTATTTGTGATACCTTACATTGCATGATTAATAATAAAGCACGACGTGCAATATATTGTAAAGATGCAGCATTAATGTCCACGCCGCAGCGCAGGTTGTGAGCGCGAGTACGGGAGGGCAGTCGTTTGGAGCATGACCTTTTGAGCCACCGATCAGGCGTGAGGCACACCCGCGCTCGACCAGCGCGCACAGTTCAAAATTGTTGTACTTATTGCCGTCTACGGAGGGCAGGAGTTAATTTCCGAAAGATTTTTCTTCATGGTTCTGCATAGTTGGGCTCAAGCAGCATATTTGCTAAGTTTCAGCCGAGAGGGGGTTGCCTTGCAAAAGTGACGACTTTCGTTCTTGAACACGCAAAGTTTTGAAATTGATAAACCAGTTATACAACATTCCAATGTGTATTGCGTTGGAATTTGGATTCGATCTGATGACGGGTTTGTGAGATGATGGTTCTTTAATGTGACGCATGGTTGAAGCGCGCTTGAGAACGGGCACTTTTTGTGTTCCAACTGCGATAAAGGATATAAGAATGTAAATTAAGAGATCCAAACCCACATGAACTAACGTAAAATAGAACGACGAAAATGATGTTATTGGATTTTATGTAGGTCTATTGGTTGCTTCACAAACGGCCTTCAAACTCGAGCGCACATACTATTTTGGTCGACACTAGACGCCACCACAGTCGGCTCTTGGCAACGAACTTAGAAACCTAAGAGCGTTGTTTACATTCCTAACCTATACAATTTAGCTTCACACAGGTGTAATTAGCGGAAGGTTCTTTAACATGCCATGAATCTAATAACATGGGACCGTCGGCTTTATTTCCCCTCCGAAGGAAGGCATACTGAGGGATTTTTAATGCTCTTAAAAAATCCGACGGCTTCGGCCGGGTTTGAACCCGCTATCTTGGGCATAGAAGCTCAGCATGCTACCAACTATGCCACCGAAGCCGCTCTCCCATAGTCTACTGTTTAGTTTTCTTTTCTTGAACTAAAATAAAGGTTGTTGGCAACCTTTAGTAACATGTGGATCAAACCTTACACTTAGTCTCCTATGCCAAACAAAAGGCTAACCAATTTTGGACCAAACTTATTATATATATTAAGTTATTGTTGTTTTAAGTGGTGGAACAGCTAGGTCATCTGCCCCCAGACCAAGCTTGGTGACAAATGTTGTAACTGCCAGTAATAGGTGGTATGAATCTCTTGCTTACCATGGAAGAGTTCTTAAACCACTCATCCTATTTTCACCAAAACTATTCGAACATAGTACGAGGCTGAAAATATTCCCTTGAACTTCACTTCTTGTTGTTTTTGGGTGATGTTTACAGCTACCCATGATTTATCTGCTTACAAATCAGGAACGTAGGTTGTTAAGTTCTTCTTGGAACATGCAATTTTAATTAATGCCCCTATTTGCCTTCAAGATAATTTGGATGAACATAGTCTTTCCTGTGCTCTGAATTATATATATTTACAAATTTTCATGAAGATCAGCCTTTTAGATGTCAATCTAGGTCTTCCGACATTTTTTTTAACCCTCCCAGGCCCTGTCCACCTTCAGTCTGCTAGGCAAGGTTCCTAAAAGCAGCACTAGGAATTTCGAAATTTGCTATATCTAAATTTGCTATATCTAAATTTGCATATGAGTTAGCGCACGAAACTTTCCTCATGGAAGACCTAAGCACTAAACTCTTTACTTCCAGCTACTCGACAAGAATCACAAATAAAGCAAAATAGACAACAGAAGAGGAATGATATACCGACAGAATTTTACGCAACTGACGCGGTGCTCAACCAAAATTGGACTGGACCAAACGTCGCAATATGCAGCACAGTGACGAGACTGACTATACATGGATATCACCATAAATTTTGCGTCAGGACAGACTTTCACGACCCATCACCAGAATGCGTATGCAAATTGTGTAACAAATCGTGCTCACGATACCATTTTGCTGAATGCTCCAAAAGAACGAACTCACTGTTGGAGTACAGCAGAGATCCGATCCAATTTGCAATCCAATTTGCAATGTATTAACAGTAATCGTGTGATTGTTACCTAAAGAAATTAAGTTGTATTAAATGGCCATTGGCTGCATTAAACTATTATAACAGCTTTAATCTCCTTCAAAGTACTCTCCATTAACACTAACACACTTGTCCAAACATTCTTCTTTGATAGCTGCTAGCACCACCGTGACATTGTATTTCATGTCATTGATGTCAACAAAATATTGTCCTTACAAGCCTCTTTTCATCCTAGGAAACAGGAAGAAGTCCAAGTGAGCTAAGTCTGGTGAATAGGGTGTATGGTTCAAGGTAGTCTTCTTCGTTGAAGCCAAAAACGGGCAAACTTTAAGAGCTGAGTGTGCAGGTACATTGTCATGATCAGGAACCATTCGCCGAAAGTCCACAAAAGTTGACGCATTCTGAATGTACGATCCCTTTGATGTAAAAAAAAAAGACCAGTCTTCACATTCAATTTCACCTGCCGAGCTTCCATCGACTTCAGTGTTGTTTGCATTCTGGATCGTACGCATAGCACCATGACTCATCACCTGTCATGATTTTAAATTTCGATCAACTTGGAATGCACCTTTCATTTCACGTCAGGCTTGAACGCGAAGATCCTTTTATTCCCTAGTGAGAAGGCTGGGCACAAACTTTGCTGGCATTCTTCGCTTTTCCAAATCAACGTTCAAAAGTGTTCTGAATTGAGCTCCAGGATAATCCAGATAAGTATGAGGCCACGCAAAAAGAGGCTAAGTAATACACTTCGCAAGAATAGCAGGAATGTTAAATATAATGACGTTATAGTTAATTTAATTTCGTTGTATGTGTTATGTTGGCCTACTATTAGAAAGAGAGCATTTTCGTGCAATGAAATCGTAGAAAATCATTGCACGAAAATGCTCTCTTTCCAGCTCCATTGCAGCAACTGACTACCTGCGCGTTGCGGTTTGTTCGACCTTGCACTGCGGGACTTCCCGGAGCGGGAGATTCACTTCCTGCTACCAGGTTACCGTCTTTCCTCGCATAATCGTCGCCATCGCGCAATCGTCGCACCCCACTTTTCAAACACTAAAATAGGTTTATAAAATTTCATCGCATAATCGTCGCATAGCATGTTCGTATTTGTGCGCCAGTCAGTTGCACATGCTGCCGCGACTTTATAACCTGGCGCGACTTTGTCAGACGAAAAATATCTCGTCTTTATGCTTGCGGGCAATCAACTGTGACGCGAGCGGCAAGTTTCTTCACTTAGCACATTCCGCGAGCGTATAATCTGGCGTGATCTTGTCTGGAGAAAGTAATCTTGTCTTTATGCCTGCGGGCTATGAACCGCGACGCGAACGGCCAGCGCACATTCCGCGAGCTTATAGGCCTAATCTGGCGTGATCTTGTCGGCAGAAAGTAATTTCGTCTTTATGCCTGCGGGCTATGAACTATGACGCGAACGGCCAGCGCACATTCCGCGAACTTATAGACCTAATCTGGCGTGATCTTGTCAGCAAAAAGTAATCTTGTCTTTGTGCCTGCTGGCTATGAACTATGGCGCGAGCAGCTAGCCCACATTCCGCGAGCGTATAGGCCTAATCTGGCGTGGTATTGTCAGGAGAAAGTAACCTCATCTTTATGCCTACCGGCTATGAACCGCGACGCGAACAGCCAACGCACATTCCGCGAGCATATAGGCCAAATCTGGCGTGAATCAATTTAATGGGAATAGGGGATCTCCGCCCCTATTCCCGTTAAATTGATTTGTACACGTCAATACGGACCGTAAAGTATGCAAAACCATCCAGATAATCTTAAATCTGGCGTGATCTTGTCAGCAGAAAGTACTCTCGTCTTTATGCCTACGGGCTATGAAATGTGACGCGAACGGCCAGCGCACATTCCGTGAGCTTATAGGCCTAATCTGGCGTGATCTTGTCAGGGGAAAGTAATTTCGTATTTATGCCTGCGGGCTATGATGATGATGATGATGATAATTGTTGTTTAAAGGGGCCTAACATCTAGGTTATCGGCCCCTGATGGTTTGGGTGATCGTGAAGATGAAAATGAAAAGCGAACTTAAAACTAAAACGAACTACTAACCTACATACTAGAAGAAGAAATGGAAAACTAAAGGAGAATAAGGCAAATAAAGGACAGGAGGAAAAGAAATGCCCTCAACCCTCGAAGAAGGCGGATTGAGGGACTTTGAGGGAAGGAAGGAAGGAAGCTTGTAGTTTAACGTGACCGTTAATCTTGAGATCATGAGCCACGGGACCTCCTTTTTACGTGGAATCCGAACCACAGGACATGGCATTTCACTTCGAAAATCTCACATGCATTGACCGGGAATCGAACCCAGACCGCCTTGGTGAGAGGCATACAGCTAGACCGCTGAGCCACCACGCCCCTTTGGAGGGAAGGAGAGCCATGAAAGGCAGATAGGAAAGTGAAAGAGGAGAGGGTCCGCCCCAAAGGCAAGGGGCAAAAAGGGAAAACGGACCCAGCTCAGGAATCCCTTGGGGTCGCCAACTCCCTAACTCACCAGCCGTGAGCCCCTGAGGGTGTAGCATTATCTAGGGTGCACCAAAAGTGGTGGGGCTACATACACCCGGGATCCTTGAGGGCCTTGACAGAAGGCAGGAGATAACATGAAAAGAAAAAGAAGGCTGACCCCTCGTAGAAGGAGGTAATCAGAAAAGATGAGACAAGGGCCAATTAAGGCGGGAAAGGAAGTGACTCCCTAGGCCTCGGATACCCTAATACCGTCGGGGTCGGAAGAGAACAAGAGTTGACCAAGTGAGGTCGACAGGAAAGAGGACGGAGAGGAGCCCGGCACAAGTAAGTGGAAGCAATGCCGGACTCAGCTGGGGCCCCGTGGTCGCCAACCCACATCCACTAGATGTGAGCCCCTGGGGGGTGCGGGCTATGAAGCGCGACGCGAATGGTCAGCGCACATTCCGCGAGCTTATAGGCCTAATCTGGCGTGTTCTCGTCAGCAGAAGGTACTCTCGTCTTTATGCCTGCGGGCTATGAAGTGTGACGCGAACGGCCAGCGCACATTTCGCGAGCTTTGAAACACTCTCTCCTCCTCACTAGAGTTGATTTACAATTAACTACCCTCATTAACACAAACCTACAGAATTTACTGCCTTTAACTACAGGCCACAAGTGATTTTAACATTACTCCCGACTTTGAATGGGCGCCAAGGTCGACCATATGGGTCTTCCTGAATAAAATAGAATAAATAACTGTTGCCCCGACTTTGAAACCCCTTTTTCCCAGGCGTAGGGCATTTGGCATGCGTTCGCTGATGTTACCAGGATCAAGCAGGACAGGAATATAAATACACTCATGAATTTAAAAGGAACAATCTATTGGCTGTACTTATACATCTATATACATAATATACAACACGAAAATACCCTTCAATACACTTGTAATAATTTCTGTACAGTACCTTTGTTTATTAGATATATGTCATTGTTCTATTAGACTGTGGTGTGTGAGTGTGTCTGGTGAGGGTGCATGTGAGTGGGCCTGGTGACAGACTGTTTTAGTGGTAGTATTTGTTTGTTGGTGAAACTTTAGTATTATTTTCGTTAGTAGAATTTTGGTATTTAATTGTTAGTAGAAGGTTAGTATTTTGTAGTAGAATTGCTCTTTACTTATTCTGAAAGGGAGTAGCAGCCTTTCAGAATAAATCAATTCTTCACTAGTCTAATAGACGGTTAAGATATTGATAATATAAGCCAACTGATGGCTACACTGCGTTCTGCTGCACGGCTGAAAGCAACGGGAAACTACAGCCGTAATGCTATTCCCGAGGATATGCACCTCTGTATGCATAATTACATGTGATGATGGCCTCCTCCCTTGTAAAATTTCAATCCGGAGGTAAACTAGTCCCCCGTTCGGATCTCCGGGTGTGGACTACTCGAGAGGGGGTTAACATCACAGAAGTGACAAAGAGGAAATCTGACATTCTACGGATCGGAGCGTGGAATGTTAGAAGTCTGCTAGGAAGTGGAAAGTTAGAAAACTTAGAAAGGGAAATGGATAGGTTGAGGTTGGATTTGGTTGGGATTAGTGAAATGCGCTGGCAGGAAGAGCAGGACTTTTGGTCAGGAGACTATAGGGTCATTAGCAATAAATCAAACAATGACCAAGCAGGGGTTGGTCTCATATTGAGTAGGAAACTTGGACAGCGGGTGGAATATTATGAGCAATACAGTGAACGGATTATTGTAGCAAAAATCAATACTAAACCTACGTGCACCACAGTGGTACAAGTCTATATGCCTACCAGTCAAGCTGCTGATGAGGATGTTGAAAAGGTCTACGAAGAAATAGATGACATTCTGAGGTATATCAAAGGTGATGAAAATGTTATAGTAATGGGAGATTGGAATGCTGTGGTAGCAAAAGGGAGAGAAGGGAGAGAAGGGAAGATAGTAGGAGATTTCGGATTAGGTGAAAGGAATGATCGAGGAAGCAGGCTGATGGAATTCTGCACCGAACATGAGTTGGTCATAATTAACACCTTGTTCGATAACCACAATAGAAGAATATACACATGGATGAGACCAGGAGATACAGGGCGTTACCAAATCGACTTCATTATGGTCAAGCAGAGGTTTCGAAACCAGATTTTGGATTGTAAAACATATCCTGGTGCTGACATAAACTCTGACCACAATCTGGTTGTAATGAAATGCAGATTAAAGTTGAAGACACTGAAGAAAAGTCAAAAGACAAAAAGGTGGGCAATAGACAGACTGAAAGTGAAGGATGTAAACGAAAGATTCAAGAAGAGTATAAAGGAAGGACTAATCAAAACCCCTAAACAAACTTCAATTGCAGACGAATGGGCACTTTTGAAGACTGAAATAACAAAATCCGCAGAAGAAAACATTGGTAGGAAAGAAAGAATAGGTAGAAAACCGTGGATCACTCAGGATATACTAGAATTGATGGATGAAAGGCGGAAACACAAGAATCTAAGAGATGAAAAGGGGAAAGCAGAATACAGACGTCTGAGAAATGAGGTTAACAAGAAGTGCAAGGAAGCGAAAGGAGAATGGTTGAAAGAGAAATGTGCAGGTATAGAAAATTGTCTGAAATTAGGAAAAGTAGACACAGCTTACCGAAGGATTAAGTATACTTTTGGGGAAAAGAAGACTAAGTGCTGTAATATTAAGGACACAAATGGAAAGCCTCTAACAGATAGGGAAGAAAAGATGATGATGATGATAATTGTTGTTTTAAGGGGCCTAACATCGAGGTTATCGGCCCCTAATGATCTGGGTGATAGCGAAAATGATAATGAAATGGAAACCAGAACAAAATTATCGAAGACGGAAAATACGTACAAACAGGAACTCACATGGAAAGAACTCACAATATGGTCTTACAAAAGGGAATTTAGAATGAAAAGTTGCACAAAAAGAATAGATTGAAAAAGACCCACAAAACGTAGGCTAGATTCAAAATACGTACAAAATGCAAAGTAGCGTCGAAATACTTACAAAATGCAACTGAAATTCAAAATACTTACAAAATGCAAATGAGATCGAAATTACGTACAAAATGCAATTGAGGTTCAAAATACTTACAAAATGCAATTGAAATTGAAAATACACAATGCAATTCTGATTGAAATATCCCAGTTCCAATCCAAGTTATTCACAATGTGCAATTGAAATTGAAAATGCTTACAAAATGTACGGTAGATTCAAACGACTCATGTGGATTGACAATACTTACAAAAAGCAATTTAGATTGAAAATACTTGACAAATGTAATTTAGATTCAAAATACCCACAAAATGCAATTGAGAATCAAAATATGTGCAAAATGCCCACCAAACAAAATGCAATTTAGATTGAAAATTCGTGCGAAATGCGGTTTTGGTTGAAAATACTTACAAAATGCAATTGAAATTCAAAATACTCACTAAAAGGCCCGGCAACCTGCATTGAAAGACGTACTAAAAAGCAATTTAGATTGTCAATCTTTACAAAATGCAATTGAGGTTGAAAACAATCGCGAGATGTAATTTAGATCGAAAAAAACTTACAAAATGCAACATAGATCAAAAATGCCTGAAAAAATCGCTAAAAGGGAATTTAGATACACGGTGATTCTTGTAACAAAAACAGTGTGGGAATCTTAAAGAGAAAAGGAAATAGAAGGAAAAGAGGAGAGGAGAGGGGAGAGAGGAGAAGGTCCGCCCCCAAAGGGAAGGGACAAAAGGGGAAAACGGACCCAGCTCAGGAATCCCTCGGGGTCGCCAACGCCCGAACTCACCAGCCGTGAGCCCCTGAGGGTGTAGCATTATCTAGGGTGCACCAGAAGTGGTGGGGCTACATACACCCTGCCTCCTTAAGGGGCTTGAGCACAAGGCAGGAGGTAAAAGGAAAAGAACAAGAAGGCTGACCCCTCACCGAAGGAGGGTATCAGGAAAGATGAGACAAGGGCCAATTAAGGCGGGAAAGTGAAAGACTCCCTAGGCCTCGGATAACCTAATACCGTCGGGGTCGGAAGAGAACAAGAGTTGACAAAGGGAGGTCGACAGGAAAGAAGAAAGAGAGGAGCCCGGCACAAGTAAGTGGAAGCAATGCTGGACTCAGCTGGGGCCCCGTGGTCGCCAACCCACAACCCACTAGATGTGAGCCCCTGGGGGGAGGGAAGAAAAGGTTGAGAGATGGAAAGCTTACATACAGTGCTTGTATAAGGGAAAAGAGATTGAGAATCATGTAATGGAAAGGGAGGAGGAAATTGATGAGGATGCAAAAGGAGATTTAATATTGAGATCAGAATTTGACAGAGCATTAGAGGACTTAGGCAGGAACAAAGCACCAGGCATAGATGATATACCGATTGAGTTGCTATGCTGCATAGGAGATGAAGGTCTGATCAGGTTATTTCACTTGGTGTGTAGGATTTATGAGACAGGTGAGGTACCCCCTGATTTCAAGAAGAATGTTATCATCCCTATACCAAAGAAAGTGGGAGCTGACAGATGTGAAGATTACCGTACAATCAGCTTGATTACTCATGCTTCAAAGATCCTGTCTAGAATAATTTACAAGAGGATTGAAAGCCAGATAGAAACGGAGTTGGGTGAAGACCAGTTTGGTTTCAGGAGAAATGTAGGAACAAGGGAAGCTGTACTAAGTCTTAGGCTGATTTTGGAAGGTAGAATAAGGAAAGATAAGAGAACGTTCATGGCATTTGTAGACTTAGAAAAGGCTTTTGATAACGTTGATTGGACTAAATTGTTTGACATTTTGAAATCTATTGGAATAAAGTACAGGGATAGGAGGGTGATATACAATCTATACAGAAACCAGACAGCAGTCATTCGAGCTGAAGGACATGAGAGAGAAGCTGGTATTCAGAAAGGTGTAAGGCAAGGCTGCAACTTATCACCCATACTTTTCAATCTTTACATTGAACAAGCAATGAAGGAAATTGGAGAAAAATTTAAAGTGGGAGTGAAGATTCAAGGAGAAATAATTTCAACTCTGAGATTTGCTGATGACATCGTCATCTTGGCCGACAAGCCTGAGGATTTGAATGAGATTTTGAATGGTATGGATTCCGTCTTACGGAAGGAAATCATGATGAAAATTAATAAATGTAAAACAAAAATACTGGAATGCAGCCGAAATAAATCAGAAACCTCTATGGAGATCAAATTGGCAGGTGAAAAGCTGAAGGAAGTAGGAAACTTCTGTTACTTAGGAAGCAGAATAACCAGTGATGGACGAAGCAAAGAGGATATAAAAAGTAGGTTGGCTCAGGCAAGGAAAGCCTTTCTACAAAAAAGGAATCTGTTGACATCGAATATAGATTTAGGTATTAGGAAGTCACTTTTGAAAGCCTTTGTCTGGAGCGTGGCGCTCTATGGAAGTGAAACTTGGACTATTGGTGCAGCAGAAAAGAGGAGAATTGAAGCATTTGAAATGTGGTGTTACAGGAGAATGATGAAGATCAGATGGGTAGATAGGGTTACAAACGAAGAGGTATTAAGGCGAGTGGGAGAGGAGAGATGTTTCTGGCGGCTGCTAATGAAGAGAAGAGATAGGTTAGTAGGACACATACTAAGACACCCAGGAATAGCAAGCTTAGTTATGGAAGGAAGGGTCGAGGACAAGAACTGTAGGGGTAGACCAAGGTTAGAATATGTTAAACAGATAGCCTCGGATGTAGGATGTGGTAGCTATGTAGAGATGAAACGATTGGCTCAGGACAGGGAGGCATGGAGAGCTGCATCAAACCAGTCAAAAGACTGAAGACTTAACAACAACAGCAGGATCCGCGATTCCCCGGTTCAGAGACTTTCCTTGTAAGTTTCATTGAAATTGATCCAACCAATCAAAACTAATTATGAACACACTAACATGATGATGATGTGATTGTTGCTTTAAGGGGCCTACATCTAGGTTATCGGCCCCTAATGATTTGGGTGATCGTGAATATGAAAATGAAATGGAAACTGTAACTGAAACTACTATAAACTTTTATACTAGAAGTAGAAATGGAAAACAAACTGAGAATAAGGCAAATAAAGGACAGGAGGAAAAGAAATGCCCTCAAACCTTGAAGAATGTGGTTTGAAGGACTTGGAAGGAAGGAGAGCCATGAAAAGCAAGCTTGTAGTTTAACGCGACCGTTAATCGCGAGATCATGAGCCACGGGACCTCCTTTTTACGTGGAATCCGAACCACAGGACATGGCATTTCACTTCGTAAATCTCACATGCATTGACCGGGAATCGAACCCGGACCGCCTTGGTGAGATGCATACAGCTAGACCGCTGAGCCACCACGCCCCGAGAGCCAAGAAAGGCAGATAGAAAAGTGAAAGAGGAGAGGGTCCTCCCCAGAGGTAATGGACAAAAGGGGGGAAACCGGACCCAGCTCAGGAATCCCCCGGGGTCGCCAACTCCCGAACTCACCAGCCGTGAGCCCCTGAGGGTGTAGCAATATCGAGGGTGCACCGGAAGTGGTGGGGCTACATACACCCTGCCTCCTTGAGGGCCTCGAGCAGAAGGCAGGAGATAACATGAAATGAAGAAGGCTGACCCCTCGCAGAAGGAGGGTATCAGAAAAGATGAGACAAGGGCCAATTAAGGCGGAAAAGGAAGAGACTCCCAAGGCCTCAGATACCCTAATACCGTCGGGATTGGAAGAGAACAAGAGTTGACCAAGTGAGGTCGACAGGAAAGAAGACAGAGGAGCCCAGCACAAGTAAGCGGAAGCAATGCCGGACTCAGCTGGGGCCCCGTGGTCGCCAACCCACCTCCCACTATATGTGAGCCCCTGGGGGGCACAATAACATGCGCACCCACAAAAGGTGATCTCAGAAATATTTCCTAAGATGAAAATACGCTAAAAAAAGAAAAAAAAAACATTAATCTTAGTGTTAAATGATACCTTACAAGCGAATTATCCCTCCTAAATAATACGATGACTATAGTACACTCAACGTCAAGACCAATGCTGAAGCCTAGTCCGTACGCTTCGTGAAACGTGACGCTGATTGGAGTGAACAGTTGCGTGTATCTTTAGCCTAACCTAGGACATTACAGAGTTTAGTGTCGGTATTGAGGAATGAAGAAGACCTTGACAAGAAGTCACGAAACGGTAAGACAGCCTATAATCAAAGGGTTACTCAATACTTTGTTGAACGTTGAGTCTTGGAGCTTCCAACTGAGGTCATTCCTTCTCGCAAAGTTAGGATCACGCAACCTTAGGTCTTTACGGGTCAACTGTCCAATAATTTGGCTGTGAATAATAAAATCGACGGATAATTTCAGAAGAGCACGATTTCCCTAAATATTCTTAACTTAGGTTTACGATAGTAATGGTTGCTTTCAGCGACAGAACATCTAGGTCATCTGTCCATCGATAGTGTTATTCTAGGATTTACTTCTCTTAAAATATATAATACAAAAATGCGTAAACATATTTTAAAATGATGATGATGATGATGATAATTGTTGTTTTAAGGGGCCTAACATCTAGGTTATCGGCCCCTGATGGTTTGGGTGATCGTGAAGATGAGAATGAAAATGATGATGATGATGATAATTGTTGTTTTAAGGGGCCTAACATCTAGGTTATCGGCCCCTGATGGTTTGGGTGATCGTGAAGATGAAAAAAAAAAGCGAACTTAAAAACTAAAACAAACTACTAACCTACATACTAGAAGAAGAAATGGAAAACTAAAGGAGAATAAGGCAAATAAAGGACAGGAGGAAAAGAAATGCCCTCAACCCTCAAAGAAGGCGGATTGAGGGACGTGAAAGGAAGGAGAGCCATGAAAGGCAAATAGGAAAGTGAAAGAGGAGAGGGTCCGCCCCAAAGGTAAGGGACAAAAGGGGAAAACGGACCCAGCTCAGGAATCCCTCGGGGTCGCCAACTCCCGAACTCACCAGCCATGAGCCCCTGAGGGTGTAGCATTATCTAGGGTGCACCAGAAGTGGTGGGGCTACATACACCCTGCCTCCTTAAGGGCCTAGAGCACAAGGCAGGAGGTAAAAGGATGAGAACAAGAAGGCTGACCCCTCGCAGAAGGAGGGTATCAGAAAAGATGAAACAAGGGCCAATTAAGGCGGGAAAGGAAGAGACTCCCTAGGCCTCGGATACCCTAATACCGTCGGGGTCGGAAGAGAACAAGAGTTGACCAAGTGAGGTCGACAGGAAAGAAGACGGAGAGGAGCCCGGCACAAGTAAGTGGAAGCAATGCCGGACTCAGCTGGGGCCCCGTGGTCGCCAACCCACGCCCACAAAATGTGAGCCCCTGGGGGCCTTACAATAAGGAACTCAGATTTTAACTACTCGCCAAATAGAGAGCGGTAATACTTACAAAAGGGAATTTAGAAAAAAAAACTCTCACAAAAGGAATAGAATGAAAAATACGCACAAAATGCAATGTAGAGTCTAAATACTATCCTTACAATATGCAAGTGAAATTCAAAATACTTAAAAAATGCAAAAATGAGAGTGCAAATACGTACAAAATGCAATTGAGGTTTAAAATACTTTGGTTGGTTGGTTCTTAAGTTTAGGGGCTGCGACAACGCGGTCATGTAGCCCCGTGTACTTTGGGTGTGTGTAGAATATGTTTGATAACCGGTGTTAATTGTGATGACTAGGGCTCGGATCGATATGCTCGATAAAATATCCAGATATGCTCGAAAACCCTGTGTTTTATGCTCGATAGATATGCTCGAAAAACCCACTATATGCTCGAAAAACCCATTATAAACCCATTATATGCTCGATAGATATGCTCGAAATCCCCATTATATGCGGTTAAATATGCAGAATACGCTCGAAAAACACCGTTAAAAACTATAGAAAGGAAAGTGAAACGAAAAAAAAAATAACATACCTTTAATACGAGCTTTATTTTCGAATTGTATGTGTGATACAATGCAATATACTCACATTCAAGTTTTACAAGTATATATAAGAGAAGTGCTCTTATAAAAGATACAGTTTAAAAGTTCATTTACAAAATGTTCAGAATTAGGCGAGTCAATGACATAGATCTGCATTGGTCTGTACAACAAGAAATTTTCTATGTTTTCAGTTTTGAATGATTTTCTTAAATCAGTCAATAAAAATTTCAATGACGAGAACGACCTCACGAAAGGTTAAAAGCCTGCGGTTCTATTATTCGCACCAGATAGGCTTTTCAATAATTATTTCTGTTTTCGAACCTTAAGAATTGTCAGGGCCCGAATTCGGGGAAGAATTCGAAGAAAAACAAACTATTTAGACGAAAACCACAAGAATATGCATTTATATGCTTCTATTCTGAAAACCGCGGTTTTATGCATTAATATGCTCGATAAATTTAAATTCTGTTGGTCCCATAGAGGTGAAAATACCACCGAAAGGCTTCTTTCAATGTGTACTATTCAGGAAAAAAATATGCAAATATGCTCGAATCCGAGCCCTAGTGATGACTGTAATAGTGTGTGTTATCTGTTTTGTTTTTAATATAAGTACTGAAACTTGGAATTTTTCAAATAGTTCCTACTTTTGCCGCTAAGCGCCTCCGTCAACGACTACTAGGCCAAGTTCAGAACTTAGCTACTAGACGCCACCGCAGTCGGCTCTTGGCAACGAACGTAGCAACCTAAGAGCGTTGTTTTCATTCTTAACCTATCCAATTTAGCATCACACAGGTGCAATTAGTGGAAGGTTCATTAACATGCCATAAATCTATGACGTGGGACCGCCGGCTTTACTTCCCCTCCGATGGAAGGCATACTGAGGGATATTTATCGCTCTTAAAAATCCGACGGCTTCGGCCGGGTTTGAACCCGCTATCTTGGGCATAGAAGCTCAGCATGCTACCGACCGCCACCGAAGCCGCTTAAACTACTTTCAAAATGCAATTGAAATTTAAAATACACAATGCAATTTAGATTTAACAAGTAGTTCCGTGAAAAAAATATAGCCTATTTTCATATAACGTACTTATTTAATTGCCTCTATCAACAAACAACATTTCAGTTGCTGTAAGTCGCCATGTTGGATTTATATATAAGTAGGTCCTAGAGGTATGTACTGTTACATGAAGATTATTGCGTACGTGTACCATTCAAACTTCAATCGCATCATTAGGAGACAAGTAAAAACAAATTTTAAAATTTCGCACAGCTGCCATCTTGTGGTTATGGAAACAATGGAAATAAACTAGATGCCAGAGGATTAACATATGTATAAGGATTTACTGTACCAAGTTTCACTGCACTCGGATGGTTAAATTGTGAGAAACGTCCATGTAGATATTTATACTTCGCGTCGCACAGTGTGTCGAATCCCATATCTAGGTGGTAAAGATGATGATGATGATGATGATAATTGTTTTAAGGGACCTAACATCGAGGTTATAGGCCCCTAATGATCTGGGTGATAGCGAAAATGATAATGAAACGGAAAACACTTACAAAAAGGAACTCAGATTGAAACAACTCACAAAAGGTTCTTACAGAAGAGAATTTAGAACGAAAAGATTCACAAAAGAAATAGATTGAAAAATACCCACAAAATGAAGGCTAGGTTCAAAATACGTACAAAATGCAATGTAGCGTCGAAATACCTACAAAATTCAATTGAAATTCAAAATACTTACAAAATGCAATTGAAGTTGAAAATGCTTACAAAATGTACGGTAGATTCAAACGACTCGTGAGGATTGACAATACTTACAAAATGCAATTTAGATTGAAAATACTTGACAAAATGTAATTTAGATTCAAAATACCCACAAAATGCAATTGATGATGATGATGATAATTGTTGTTTTAAGGGGCCTAACATCGAGGTTATCGGCCCCTAATGATCTGGGTGATAGCGAAAATGATAATGAAATGGAAACCAGAACAAAATTATCGAAGACGGAAAATACGTATAAAAAGGAACTCACATAGAAACAACTCACAATATGGTCCTACAAAAGGGAATTTAGAACGAAAAGTTGCACAAAAGAATAGATTGAAAAAGACCCACAAAACGTAGGCTAGATTCAAAATACGTACAAAATGCAAAGTAGCGCCGAAATACTTACAAAATGCAACTGAAATTCAAAATACTTACAAAATGCAAATGAGATCGAAATTACGTACAAAATGCAATTGAGGTTCAAAATACTTACAAAATGCAATTGAAATTGAAAATACACCATGCAATTCAGATTGAAATATCCCAGTTCCAATCCAAATTATTCACAAAGTGCAATTGAAATTCAAAATACTTACAAAATGCAATTGAAATTGAAAATGCTTACAAAATGTACGGTAGATTCAAACGACTCATGTGGATTGACAATACTTACAAAAAGCAATTTAGATTGAAAATACTTGACAAATGTAATTTAGATTCAAAATACCCACAAAATGCAATTGAGAATCAAAATATGTGCAAAATGCCCACCAAACAAAATGCAATTTAGATTCAAAATTCGTGCGAAATGCGGTTTTGGTTGAAAATACTTACAAAATGCAATTGAAATTCAAAATACTCACTAAAAGGCCCGGCAACCTGCATTGAAAGACTTACTAAAAAGCAATTTTGATTGTCAATCTTTACAAAATGCAATTGAGGTTGAAAACAATCGCGAGATGTAATTTAGATCGAAAAAACTTACAAAATGCAACATAGATCAAAAATGCCTTAAAAAAATCGCTAAAAGGGAATTTAGATACACGGTGATTCGAGTAACAAAAACAGTGCGGGAATCTTAAAGAGAAAAGGAAACAGAAGGAAAAGAGGAGAGGAGAGGGGAGAGAGGGGAAGGTCCACCCCAAAGGGAAGGGAAGGGACAAAAAGGGGAAAACGGACCCAGCTCAGGAATCCCTCGGGGTCGCCAACGCCCGAACTCACCAGCCGTGAGCCCCTGAGGGTGTAACATTATCGACGGTGCACCAGAAGTGGTGGGGCTACATACACCCTTAAGGGCCTTGAGCACAAGGCAGGAGGTAAAAGGAAAAGAACAAGAAGGCTGACCCCTCACAGAAGGAGGGTATCAGGAAAGATGAGACAAGGGCCAATTAAGGCGGGAAAGTGAAAGACTCCCTAGGCCTCGGATAACCTAATACCGTCGGGGTCGGAAGAGAACAAGAGTTGACCAAGGAAGGTCGACAGGAAAGAAGAAAGAGAGGAGCCCGGCACAAGTAAGTGGAAGCAATGCCGGACTCAGCTGGGGCCCCGTGGTCGCCAACCCACAACCCACTAGATGTGAGCCCCTGGGGGGACAAAATGCAATTAATCAAAATATGAAAAGCGAACTTAAAACTAAAACTAACGAATAACCTACATACTAGAAGAAGAAATGGAAAACTAAAGGAGAATAAGGCAAATAAAAGGACAGAAGGAAAAGAAATGCCCTCAACCCTCGGAGAAGGCGGATTGAGGGACTTGGAAGGAAGGAGAGCCATGAAAGGCAGATAGGAAAGTGAAAGAGGAGAGGGTCCGCCCCAAAGGTAAGGGACAAAAGGGGAAAACGGACCCAGCTCAGGAATCCCTCGGGGTCGCCAACTCCCAAACTCACCAGCCGTGAGCCCCTGAGGGTGTAGATGATGATGATGATGATGATAATTGTTGTTTTAAGGGGCCTAACATCGAGGTTATCGGCCCCTAATAATCTGGGTGATAGCGAAAATGATAATGAAATGGAAACCAGAACAAAATTATCGAAGACTGAAAATACGTACAAAAAGGAACTCACATGGAAACAACTCACAATATGGTCTTACAAAAGGGAATTTAGAACGAAAAGTTGCACAAAAAGAATAGATTGAAAAAGACCCACAAAACGGAGGCTAGATTCAAAATACGTACAAAATGCAAAGTATCGCCGAAATACTTACAAAATGCAACTGAAATTCAAAATACTTACAAAATGCAAATGAGATCGAAAGTACGTACAAAATGCAATTGAGATTCAAAATACTTACAAAATGCAATTGAAATTGAAAATACACAATGCAATTCTGATTGAAATATCCCAGTTCCAATCCAAATTATTCACAAAGTGCAATTGAAATTCAAAATCCTTACAAAATGCAATTGAAATTGAAAATGCTTACAAAATGTACGGTGATTCTAACGACTCATGTGGATTGACAATACTTACAAAAAGCAATTTAGATTGATAATACTTGACTAATGTAATTTAGATTCAAAATACCCACAAAATGCAATTGAGAATCAAAATATGTGCAAAATGCCCACGAAACAAAATGCAATTTAGATTCAAAATTCGTGCGAAATGCGGTTTTGGTTGAAAATACTTACAAAATGCAATTGAAATTCAAAATACTCACTAAAAGGCCCGGCAACCTGCATTGAAAGACTTACTAAAAAGCAATTTAGATTGTCAATTTTTACAAAATGCAATTGAAATTCAAAATTCTCACAAAGGTCCCTCCGCCATATTGAAAGACTTACTAAAAAGTAATTTAGATTGTCAACCTTTACAAAATGCAATTGATGTTGAAAACAATCGCGAGATGTAATTTAGATCGAAAAAAACATACAAAAAGCAACGTAGATTAAAAATGCCTTAAAAATCGCTAGAAGAGAATTTAGATACACGGTGAACCAAGTAACAAAAACAGTGCGAGAATCTTAAAGAGAAAAGTAAATATAACGAAAAGAGGAGTGTAGAGGAGAGGAGAGGAGTGGGAAGAGAGGAGAAGGTACGGACCCAGCTCATGAATCCCTCGGGGTCGCCAACTCCCGAACTCAACAGCCGTGAGCCCCTGAGGGTGTAGCATTATCGACGGTGCACCAGAAGTGGAGGGGCTGCATACACCCTGCCTCCTGAAGGGCCTTGAGCACAAGGCAGGACGTAAAAGGAAAAGAAAAAGAAGGCTGACCCCTCACAGAAGGAGGGTATCAGGAAAGATGAGACAAGGGCCAATCAAGGCGGGAAAGTGAAAGACTCCCTAGGCCTTGGATAACCTAATACCGTCGGGGTCGGAAGAGAACAAGAGTTGACCAAGTGAGGTCGACAGGAAAGAAGACGGAGAGGAGCCCGGCACAAGTAAGTGGAAGTAATGCCGGACTCAGCTAGGGCCCCGTGGTCGCGAACCCACGTCCCACTAGATGTGAGCATCTAGGGGATTAAAAAAATGAAGATCATTTATTAACAGTTGGCAGCCCTGGTGGCTCTTAAGAATACGCTCAGTCATATCTGTTTATGTACACATAGCACATACGAAATTTGGTTGAAATCCAATTGATAGTGAAGTTATACGCATTTAAAATTTCGACCCATCAGCTGGCTTATAATCATTTTGGCAACACTGCCATTTATGGCCTCCTGGAAATTGAACTGCAATATTATTATCTATACGTGTGCCAATTTTGAAATAGGTCCCATTCATACCTTCCAAGATATCCAACATGGAGCTCAAATTTCAATTGCGATTTTTCAGCAGTTGGTAGCACTGACAATTTCAAATATGGCCGTGAGATATTCAGGTATAGAACTTTACTCCTACCAAATTTTGTTTCGATTGCTGCAGCCATTTAGGAGTTGTTAGGGGGGGGGGGGGGGGGACACACACCCAGCCAGACAGACACACATTTGCCCGATCTCATAAGTCTACTTTTCCTCATTTTTGCAAAATGTGATAAGTATGCTAAAAATGGGAGAGTGCAGGAAGAACAAAGCCACGTACATACTGTAGGTAATCTACCTATGGAAGCTATTGAGTTACTTAATGATCCCCAAGGAACTTTGACATCAAATGATGAAGACCAGTATAGCAATGACTACGATGGTCTGGACTCTACAGAAGAATCAGGTGACAAATGAACATTCGACATTTTGTTGTTATTATGATGATGATGATAATTGTTGTTTTAAGGGGCCTAACATCTAGGCTATCGGCCCCTGATGGTTTGGGTGATCGTGAAGATGAAAAATGAAAAGCGAACTTAAAACTAAAACTAACTACTAACCTACATACTAGAAGAAGAAATGGAAAACTAAAGGAGAATAAGGCAAATAAAAGGACAGAAGGAAAAGAAATGCCCTCAACCCTCGGAGAAGGCGGATTGAGGGACTTGGAAGGAAGGAGGGCCATGAAAGGCATATAGGAAAGTGAAAGAGGAGAGGGTCCGCCCCAAAGGTAAGGGACAAAAGGGGAAAACGGACCCAGCTCAGGAATCCCTCGGGGTCGCCAACTCCCGAACTCACCAGCCGTGAGCCCCTGAGGGTGTAGCATTATCTAGGGTGCACCAGAAGTGGTGGGGCTACATACACCCTGCCTCCTTAAGGGCCTAGAGCACAAGGCAGGAGGTAAAAGGAAGAGAAAAAGAAGGCTGACCCCTCGCAGAAGGAGGGTATCAGAAAAGATGAGACAAGGGCCAATTAAGGCGGGAAAGGAAGAGACTCCCTAGGCCTCGGATACCCTAATACCGTCGGGGTCAGAAGAGAACAAGAGTTGACCAAGTGAGGTCGACAGGAAAGAAGACAGAGAGGAGCCCAGCACAAGTAAGTGGAAACAATGCCGGACTCAGCTGGGGCCCCGTGGTCGCCAACCCACGCCCACAAGATGTGAGCCCCTGGGGGCTGTTGTTATTAAGGGGAGTGAGATTAATGAGAACATAACTTGACGAAAGGAAGTTCTTTTTATTTGCAATAGGAGAAATAGGCCTAATATTCAATATATGTAGTCTTTTATTTCCATGCTTTTCTAGAGAAATAATATTGTTTTCGTGTGTGAAGGGTGTTTACTAAAACAACGTCGTTAACAGGACTGTAACATGACATTTTGTTAGAAAAAATTGTATGATTTTGAGGAATATTTTTAGCCTACTTTCGATTTTTGCAAAAAATGAAAGTAGACTTATGAGATCAACACAGGGCGAAAAAAGTGTGTCTGTCTGTGTGTGTGTATGTGTGTGTGTATGTGTGTGTGTGAGTCTGTGTGTGTGTGAGTCTGTGTGTGTGTGTGTATGTGTGTGTGTGTATGTGTGTGTGTGAGTCTGTGTGTGTGTGTGTGTGTGTGTGTGTGTGTGTGTGTGTGTGTTTACTCTGAATGTCTGTCCCCCCCTATCAATTCGAACACGGTGAAACCGAATTGAACGAAATTTGGTACAGAGGTAGCACTAGTAAAGGACACCTCAGTGTCATACTTTATATCGCCGCCATCTTTACCAAAACAGAATGGCGGCCACTCAAATGTTCAAAACGTAAAATCAAATTACGGCTAAACTAATCATCCGATCTCTACCAAATTTGGTGACAACATACCTTTGTATAGGACGCGTCTTTCACGCAAAATTCAAGGTCATCGGCCATGACATTTCAGGATGGCGGCCGTGTGAATTATGCAACCATTTTAATAAATAGCTTAAGACCCACCAATTCCGATTATCGAGCCTAGGGGGGTTTAAGCTATCCTGAAGGTCGTGATCCGTTATTTATTATAATTTAATATTATAATATTATACAGTATGAGTGGCTTAAAAGAGCTGAGCCGTTTGTGTCACACACAAGATGGCAGCTGTCCTCATGTGCCTGTCTTATATTTCAGTAGTTTTAGTATGTTGTATGTGATATACCGTACTGATACAATAATATAAACTTTGTATGAAATGATCTTTATTGAAGATGTACTGCAGTGAAGAAATCGTTTATTTAAAGTCATTATTTGCCAACAGTTTGTATCTAATATCTCAGTTAAGAACACCTGACGTCATGGATACGGTTAGCTCTGGGCTAGCATGTTAGTCTGACACGCAGTTGACTGGGGATCGAGTACTGCTACAGTTAGGTTTTTTTTTTCTTGAATTCTTTTACAAATGATGTGCACGAGCTTTTTCCACAGATACTGAATAAAATGTCATTTAGCTCAAAGGAGAGGATAAAGTATACACTCGTATATTAATAAAATCACAGTCCCAGCATCGCACATAAACAGAAGACATTAGAAAAAGGAGAATAGAAGAACTAGATACACGTTGTCATTAACCACAGCCTTCTTAATGCCTCTGTACGGTGCTGTCCTCTTGTGGGTTATGTGGGTAATATTGTTCCAAACATAACGCTGTGTAAATGCCTGAGCTGGCCTCCTGAAGTATGGCAATTTTGTAATACTGGTAGTTCAACTATTAGCCACGATCGCGCTCCGAATACCTTTAAACACTGCCAGCTGGATCGCCTCCCTCTTGGCTACTTTAAACTGCCTACTCATTCAACACCCATAGAACACTGCCATCGTAGTACATTACGATGGCAGTGCATAGGCGTACAAGATAAAGATTAATTCACTGATAGGTCGCAGCAACACCTACTGTGATTGGGGCGGAAGATTCTTAATTTTGCAGGCTGGCTTAATATAGAGATTAACGGTCGTGAATGCATTACAATAAGTTAGTAGTTTTGTTATTCAATCATCATAAAGTATATAATATTGATCTTGACACTTACTGGCTTATTATCAATATAAAAGAAAACAAACAATACATTGTGGTTGGGGTGATTGTTTTAGGGATGAGGACAAAGAGTCATAAAGATACCCATACATTTAGGAGAAAGTAGGCTATATGTTCTTTGCTGAACATCTTGTTTATTTTTAGAAAGTAAGTTATTTTTTGTGCATATTTTGGTTGTTCTATGTTTAATAACAATTTAATATAAGTTCTTAATCTGGATGATTTTACATACAGTGACTTCGTCTGTTCCCTCAAATAAGGTGTAACAAGAATACTCGACTGAAAGTCTCAATGTTATTCATATTTTATCCAGTTTTAAATAGTATGTTTACGACTGTCAAACTATCATATACACATCTAAATCGTGATTTTTACTACCAAAAATGGATGATTCTTTTGTTACTTTCGGTCATTTTTTACACCTCACCTTACCCCTCACCCCTATATATTTACCCCCCGAAGATCGTACACTTTAGACGATGCCAAAAATGAATTCAACGACCTCGAAAACGGTATATTGCCAACTTTTAATAGAATCCCAGCACTATTAACGAAGTTATTAATTTTTTCCACCAAGAATTGGGATTCGATACACTGTGCGTCGCCGCCATTTTGGATGTGTGATCACCAGGTTATTTAAAGTCTTATAGGTGAACTTATGTTCAAAGCCCCTATGAACATAAAAAACAGTTTGATTGTTATAATAGATTCGTAGATATTCAGAGCCGTCTAAATATTTCGGATGCTCACCATGTTGGATTGTTATATGTATAGGCAATTTATTTTTCAAGATTAAATATTTTCCTTGCGCTCACGAATGTGACTTGCCATTCAAACAAGGCCGCATGGCCGAGCACTACTCATTCTAATCTTATTATATAATACGCTAAGGTGTATGTTTCACAAAACTCAAGCCCCTGTACAGGCCCGGGGGGCTGTACCCCCTGAAAGCCACCCCCCATCTTCTAATAAAACCACCCCAACTGGCAACAACATAAGACCAGAACATCACCTTTACACGGCAAGAGGCGAACACCCAGCTCGGGAGGTTAGCCAACCACTTGCAACACATTCATAAACATTAACACTACAACTAACTGGGGCAGCTACGTCAACGGAATGCTGACTAAGCAACGCCAGGAACTATAAGAAGGAAGGCCTTTTTGGAGCATTATCTGTCATACAGTGTGTGTCGCCGAAGGCCCTAGCCGACAACTGTTCCGGCTGCATCATCAGGTGAGACTCAGCAAGTGTTCAGAATCCTTTACTTTGTAAACACCCATCCACAATCTTGTACACTTGTATCATTACTTACATTCCCCTACAAGGGACTTACAATTTCACACTCACTGACCAATAAACACATGGTCAGTAAACTACACTTGTCTTGATAATTACACGCATCTTTACATCCTCATACCCTTCCTGACTCGTCACGATTGACCGTGACCATAGTAGCCAGTAATTGCTTGCTCAGGTTTCATTGTGCTTCCCGCAGGCGACTCGACTACATAACGACGAGCCGCTGACGTAAGCACGCCTATTGTATCACTCATTCCGTCCAGCTGTCAGGCCGGTGTAATAGCCTGCAATTATAGGTCCATCCCCTAAGCGACACTTGCGTCTTTACAGGAACACCCCTTAGCGTTTAAGTGCTAAACAACACACTACACTGGTAAGCTCGCCCAGCTACGGGAAGCTACCCTCTCCTAGGAATCACCTTCCAAATTAGTACAATAACACAAGTGTTTAGGGATCTAAAACATATTGGTGGAGGCGCTGCTACCACGCACGGTAAGGGTAGGACTCATACAACGAGCCCTCGTGGTAGAAACGACCCCTACCGCACGCAGCCAAGCGAAAAAGTTGATTTTTTTTTCTTTTTCAGAAAGCATTATTTTTCCTTCTCCCTAGCAACACGAGGGAAATTTTTCTCTTCCCCCCTTTATTACACGGGGACTTGTGTTATTATTAACAACCCCCGACTAAAATCATTTTTTTTTCTTTCGTCTTCAACACAATATACAAATATGAACTCACCTGCACGACAGGCCATACTGAGGAACATTGACTTGTACCAGGGGATCATAGCATCCCATAGCAGAATTAGGACCCAGCAGGACCGCTTACGAAAAGTGCAAAAGCTCGTACGAATGCATTATGAGCCGATCATGACGGCACTCACTAGCCCGCAGAGCTCCAGTAGAGAGTCACGGGACATCAGGGCACGAATAGCCACAATTCGCACACAATTAAATATTACACACTGGCGGCTACATAGAAGACATGATGAATTGACACAACAATACTACAGGCTGAGGGAGGAACACCACAGGGCACAAACACAGAACACGAAGGTAGCTGACCAAGCCAAAGAGCTCACGAACGATTACGCCGAGCTTTGGGGCGAATTTGTAGAGCATCAAGCCACTAATATTTATTTTGAGCTGGCAGCTGGAAAACTCACGAAGCACACAAACGACATCTGCGTGGGCACATTAACGCAGCAATTTGCACGAATGTCCATCTTAGTCACCAACAACACAAAGGGGAAGGAGGCAGCCATGGCCACAGGCCAGAAATCGGGCAGACCACCCTCCAACACATTGCGGGGGCGGGCAGACACACACACACAAACAATTACCGGAACCGGCCCGGAAGCCCAACAGGACAGAGAACAGGCGAAACCGGGGACATGTCCCTCCCACACCAATACAGGGAGGAACGGGGCTACCCACCCCGACGTTACGTAAAAGGTGATGATGATGATAATTGTTGTTTTAAGGGGCCTAACATCTAGGTTATCGGCCCCTGATGGTTTGGGTGATCGTGAAGATGAAAATGATGATGATATGATGATAATTGTTGTTTTAAGGGGCCTAACAGCGAGGTTATCGGCCCCTAATGAAATGAAATGCCGTGAAATGAAAGGATGTAGATAAAAACAACTCACTGCCATGGATGAAGCGAAAATGGTGTTTATAAAACAGACAGTGAGCCCCAAAAATTATGCCTTATTTGAATAAAAAGAATAAAAGGCGGATGGTAAAAAAGGATAAAACAAATAAGGCATAGTGAACAATGTATTGTATTGTTCACTATGCCTTAACACAATAAAAACCACAAAACAGGTTTAACCACAATTAAAAGTCGTACCTATACATTAAAACTTAAAAAAGTAACCACTCTCCCTCATGAACCGGATGACGAGGTCAGCTGACGGCCAGTCATCACTGCGAATAAGGGAGAGGGTATTAGGCAGTTAAGAGTCCCTCGCAGATCGGCCAGATCCACACACTCCAAGAGAAGGTGTGCCACGGTTAGGTGGGCGCCGCAAGTACACACAGGAGGATCTTCTCTCTTTAGCAAGTGGGAGTGCGTAGCAATCCCATGGCCGATCCGGAGTCGACAGAGTACCACAGCTTCCTTCCGGAGAGATCGGAAGGAAGATTTCCACACCTTCGTTGTCTCCTTGATGCCTCTCAGTTTGTTGGGTGGAGGCGTGGCACGCCATGCCTCCTCCCAATGCGACAGGATCGAATGCCGCAACTGAGAGCGCACATCACTAGCAGGCACCTTATACGGTAGCGAGGGCAGTGCGACTGCCTCTCTCGCCGCCTGATCAGCAAGCTCGTTTCCCGCAATACCCATGTGGCTAGGAAGCCACACAAAGGTCACCCCGGTTCCAGCGTTACGCGAACTGACGAGCTGGTCGTGCACACGCTGGACCAACGGGTGCTTCGGGAAACACACATCGATCGCCTGCAGCGCACTCAGAGAGTCAGTACACACAAGAAAGTGCTGGTGATCGTCTGATAACGTGTACCGCAGAGCCTCTAAGATTGCATAGAGCTCCGCAGTGTACACGCTACAGGCCTCGGGAAGTGAAAAGAGAAACCGACGATCCTCAACCACAAATGCACAGCCTACTTTCTCGTTTACCCTCGAACCGTCCGTGAATACAAGCCCTGATCCCGGATACTGTGTCACCACGGACTGGAACAGCCTCCGATGGACGGAGGAGTCCGTGTCCGACTTGGGGCCGGTGTGCAGATCCAGGATGATATCAGGGCGAGAGACCATCCACGGAGGGGCCTTGCTAGGTACTCGGACGATACAGGAGACAGAAGGAAATCGGAACTGACGGTATAAGTCATCCAAGCGAATCCCCGCCGGCCGAGTGGCTCGGGCGAGCGCATCATACAGCCGGCGATTCGGATTGGAAAACAAACATGGATAGCTTGGATGAAGTGGCATCTGTCGAATAGTTGCAGCATAGGTCAGCAAAACTTGTTGGCGCCTCAGGTGTAAAGGAGCAAGCTGACGACTGGGCTTGTCCGATAATGTATTTTAAAGATCTTCTATTCTATGGCCAACACCCTCAGCAGGATAATTATTTATATTCTAGCTTAAATATATTTACTCAAGTGACCAAAACCATTATTAACATTGTATTTCAGTTACATACCAACGTTTACAAATCTCTTATCTTCAATAAAAACACCTTCTGTAAACCAATGAATTTCTTTCACTCAACACAACCGAACTGGCGAGCACGTGCACTGTGGAGATCACTGGGATATATGCTTCCCACCTTTAGTTTCTGATGACAGTATAAATCAAATTAATGGGTTTTCAATATATCTGTGCAGCTAGCTTGTGGATGCATGTGGAACTGCTTGAAATGAAAGGGGTGGGAAGATTCTCTCCCTAACACCGTTCTATAAATACATGGTGGGAAGATAGTATCCCAAGGACCTAAAAAGGGTTTTAAGGAATAGAGGTTTGCTGTTCTCATAATCCACATTCCATTTTCTATCGTAAGACCATAAATTTTCCGGAGAATTTTCCGTTTTTTGCTTTTCTATTTCTATAGTTTTAGAGTGATCACGAAGATATATGGTTTCTGAGGCATAGGCTTCCGGCGAAACAACTGTCTTGTAGTTTCGTAATTTTGCATTACGCGATATGACTTTTGTAGTAGTCACTCATTGTTATACCGACAGCAGTGGCTACGCTCGCTAAAGCGCAGCGTTAGGTCATGGGGCTCTCTGCTGACTCAGTAGACGCGTAGGTTGGAGCCCCACCGTCGGCCGTCCTTGTAATGGTTTTTCGTGGTTTCCAAGTTTCAACATTAGGCAAATGCTGGGACGGTACCTTCTATCAGGCCACGGCCACTTCCTTCCACATCCTTGCCCAGTTTCATCTTCATCCATTCCATCCCTCATCCCGACGCTGAGGTCGCCAACGGGCGTCGACTAGGAAGACCTGCACTCTGCCTCTCAGGAAGCCACACGACAAAAAAGTCTCGAGAGACTAGACTTATTTCAAATGACGCATGCTACAAATGCTACACATGTTAGAAATGCTCAGGAGGGCTTCTCGCTTCGCTCTAAGCCCCAGGACTCTTTCAACAGACTCCATTACCCATTAACTTAGGCTTCCCGCGCGGTGAACGGAGGTGCACTCTGCTGCATGACGTCACGCACTCGCCGTCTCCGTATCGCATAACGCCAGACCTCAGGAGTAAACTGATTCGGTGCATATGCACTGAACAACATGATGACGTCATACACGCCGAAACCGTAACGCATAACGGTAGACCAAAGCATAACGATTAAGTCGACAAGATCATTTGAAATGATAAAATAATAATAATTATTATTAGTAGTAGTATTATTGGCGAGTGTAAATACAGCCCAGCAAATAGCGCCAGCACTGTGTGAGGGCCATTTAAAAGAGCTCTAAGCTACTGTTAATTGCCCCCTGTTATTTGTAACACTTAGTCAATTCGCACAATTACTGTCGCGCTCCGGTACCCACGAAAGGGGGCCATGCTCAAGCCTAGAGTTAAAGACCAACTCTGTCAAGTGTAATCACTTACCACTCATTAACATGCCAAGTTGAAGTGATAAAGCCTAACATTAGTTCAACGTTTCCTCAGAAAAAGTGTTTTGCATTTCGTGAAAGCTTGACACAACATGACTCAGTTTCCTCAATGAGTTCAGTCATCCTTGAAATTGCAAAAAGTCATCTGGACCTTGTTAAACTAGAGCGGATGCCGGCTCACTGTTTAATTTTCACTGATCAAAGGATACCCCATATCTTAATTATCCTTGTTCCTCTCTGCCTTTCTCTTTATCTGCACTCCATGTTGTACAATAATTTTGCAATTACGAAGAAGTGGACACAGTCCCAAATGTCAAAATCTAACATTTCTAGAAATGTGGTGGTGGCGATTGTTGTCATCTGACGGTAATGACAAGGGCGATAGTGAAAATCATGATAAAATTAAAAACTACCCCTATAACTAACTTACGATCTAGAAGAAGAAAGGACAAAAAAATAAGGAAAATAAAAAACAGGGAAAATTATGCCCTCAAACCTCGAAGAATCAGAACTGAGGTACTTGTAAAGAAGAAGAGCCACGGAAGACAGATGTAAAAGAGTAAGAAGAGAGGGTCCTCCGTGGGCAATGGACAAAAGGAGTGAACAACCCCAGCACAGGAAACCCTCGGGGTCATCAACTCTCGAACTCACCAGTCGTGAGCTGATGATGATGATGATAATTGTTGTTTTAAGGGGCCTAACATCTTGGTTATCGGCCCTGATGGTTTGGGTGATCGTGAAGATGAAAATGAAAAGCGAACTTAAAACTAAAACTAACTACTAACCTACATACTAGAAGAAGAAATGGAAAAATAAAGGAGAATAAGGCAAATAAAGGACAGGAGGAAAAGAAATACCCTCAACCCGCGAAGAAGGCGGATTGAGGGACCTGGAAGGAAGGAGAGCCATGAAAGGCAGATAGGAAAGTGAAAGAGGAGAGGGTCCACCCCAAAGGTAAGGGACAAAAAGGGAAAACGGACCCAGCTCAGGAATCCCTCGGGGTCGCCAACTCCCGAACTCACCAGCCGTGAGCCCCTGAGGGTGTAGCATTATCTAGGGTGCACCAAAAGTGGTGGGGCTACATACACCCGGCCTCCTTGAGGGCCTTAAGCAGAAGGCAGGAGATAACATTAAAAGAAAAAGAAGGCTGACCCCTCGCAGAAGGAGGGAATCAGAAAAGATGAGACAAGGGCCAATTAAGGCGGGAAAGGAAGAGACTCCCTAGGCCTCGGATACCCTAATACCGTCGGGGTCGGAAGAGAACAAGAGTTGACCAAGTGAGGTCGACAGGAAAGAAGACAGAGAGGAGCCCGGCACAAGTAAGTGGAAGCAATGCCGGACTCAGCTGGGGCCCCGTGGTCGCCAACCCACGCCCACTAGAAGTGAGCCCCTGGGGGTCCAGTCGTGAGCCTTTGAGGGGATAGCACGATCCAGGATGCCCCTTACGTGGTGGAGCTATACACACCCTGCCTCCTTTAGGGCCTTGAGTAGAAGGCAGGAGATATCATGAAAAGAAAAAATGATGATGATGATGATAATTGTTGTTTTAAGGGGCCTAACATCTAGGTTATCGGCCCCTAATGATCTGGGTGATAGCGAAAGAAAAGAAAAAACATGAGGTCTTAACTCTTCGAAGAATGAGGGTATCAGAAATTCGAAGATGATGATGATGATTGTTTTAAGGGGCCTATCATCTAGGTTATCGGCCCCCGATGGTTTGTGTGATCGTGAAGATGAAAATGAAAGCGAACTTAAAACTAAAACTACTAACCTACATACTAGAAGAAGAAATGAAAACCTAAAGGAGAATAAGGCAAATCAAGGACAGGAGGAAATGAAATGCCCTCAAACCTCGAAAAGGCGGATTGAGGGACTTGGAAGGAAGGAGAGCCATGAAAGGCAGATAGGAAAGTGAAAGAGGAGAGGGTCCGCCCCAAAGGTAAGGGACAAACGGGGAAAACTGACCCAGCTCAGGAATCCCTCGGGGTCGCCTACTCCCGAACTCACCAGCCGTGAGCCGTGAAACCCTGAGGGTGTAGCATTATCTAGGGTGCACCAAAAGTGGTGGGGCTACATACACCCAGCCTCCTTGCGGGCCTTGAGCAGAAAGCAGGAGATAACATGAAAAGAAAAAGAAGGCTGACCCCTCGCAGGAGGAGGGAATCAGAAAAGATGAGACAAGGGCCAAATAAGGCGGGAAAGGAAGAGACTCCCTAGGCCTCGGATACCCTAATACTGTCGGGGTCGGACGAGAACAAGAGTTGACCAAGTGAGGTCGACAGGAAAGAAGACAGAGAGGAGCCCGGCACAAGTAAGTGGAAGCAATGCCCGACTCAGCTGGGGCCCCGTGGTCGCCAACCCACATACCACTAGATGTGAGCCCCTGAGGGTGAAATTCGAAGAATGAGGGTATCAGAAATATGAGACAAGGGCCAAATAAGGTGAGAAATCGAATGGTTCGCTACACCTCGGACACCCTAATATCGTCGGGGTCAGAGGAGAACTAGAGTTGGTCGAGGTGGGCTAACAAGAAAGATGAAGGAGAGGAGCCCAGCTCAAGTAAGTGGTAGCCATGCCAAACTCAGCTGAGGCCCCATGGTCGCCAATCCACATCCCACTGGTTGTTAGCCCCTGGAGTCAACACAGTTTCAAGTGCTGTATGCGGTCTGAGAGTCGTAGATTGTACAGTGCACCTCTCATTTACCGTATTACGAGAACTGAGCATCTTACAGAACAATTCAAAGAAATTCTTAGATCTCTACAAGTAAATCACGACAACGTCACTTCTTTTCAGTTACGTTAAAAAGAAGAGGTGATCTGAGACAAATCCCAATTAACGTTAATTAACGAATTTCCCTTGTTAAACCTGTTTACAGAAACTCCTACGTTCCATCAAGATTCCTGGCTGTATATCACGGCTTCAGATACCTTGCGTTTACTTTCCCACCATCTCTTATTAGGGGAATACTTCCTCTCTCGCAAGAACATATCTGTTGTCTGTCTGAGACAGAATACTCTTAGAATCGCGTCAATTAATGCAAAACAATAATAGAATAGCAGACAAGTTGTTGTTAATGTTGGTGGTGGTGGATGATTTTTTAAAGAGCGAAACATCTAGGTCATCTGCAGCTAATTAAAAGGAAAATGAAAATGAGGCTACAGCTAGTACTGATGATGATAGTTTTAAGGGGCCTAACATCTAGGTAATCGGCCCTTAATTGTTTGGGTGATCGTGAAGATGATAATGAACTGTAAACTGTAACTAAAACAAACTTATACACTAATAGAAGAAATGGAAAACAAAAGGAGAATAAGGCAAATTAAGAACAGGAGGAAAAGAAATGCCCTCAACCGTCAAAGAAAGCGGATTGAGGGACTTGGAAGGAAGGAGAGCCATAGAAGGCAGATAGGAAAGGGAAAGAGAGAGGGTCCGCCCCCACAGGTGATGGATAAAAGGGGGAAATACAGATCCAGCTCAGGAATCCCTCGGGGTCGCCAACTCCCGAACTCACCAGCCGTGAGCCCCTGAGGGTGTAGCAATATCTAGGGTGCACCAGAAGTGGTGGGGCTACATACACCCTGCCACCTTAAGGGCCTTGAGCACAAGGCAGGAGGTAAAATGAAGTGAAAAAGAAGGCTAACCCCTCGCACAAGGAGGGTATCAGAAAAGATGAGACAAGGGCCAATTAAGTTAAGGCGGGAAAGGAAGAGACTCCCTAGGCCTCGGACACCCAAACAGCTAGTACTAACCATTGGCATACAAAATGATGATGATAATTGTTGTTTTAAGGTGCCTAACATCTAGGTTATCGGCCCCTAATGATCTGGGTGATAGCGAAAATGATAATGAAAAGGAAACCAGAACGAAAAGTGAGACGGAAAATACTTACAAATACGAACTCAGATTGAAACAACTCACAAAATGTTCTTACAAAAGGGAATTTAGAACGAAAAGATTCACAAAAGGAATAGATTGAAAAATACCCACAAAATGAAGGCTAGGTTCAAAATACGCACAAAATGCAATGTAGCGTCGAAATACCTACAAAATGCAATTGAAATTCAAAATACGTACAAAATGCAATTGAAATTTAAAATACACGATGCAATTCAGATTGAAATATCCAAGTTCCAATCCAAATTATTCACAAAGTGCAATTGAAATTCAAAATACTTACAAAATGCAATTGAAGTTGAAAACATGATGATAATTATTGTTTTAAGGGGCCTAACATCTAGGCTATCGGCCCCTGATGGTTTGGGTGATCGTGAAGATGAAAATGAATTGCAAACTTAAAACTAAAACTAACTACCAACCTACATACTAGAAGAAGAAGTGGAAAACTAAAGTAGAATAAGAGCCATGAAAGGCAGTTAGGAAAGTGAAAGAGGAGAGGGTCCGCCCCAAAGGTAAGGGACAAAAGGGGAAAACGGACTCAGCTCAGGAATCCCTCGGGGTCGCCAACTCCCGAACTCACCAGCCGTGAGCCCCTGAGGGTGTAGCATTATCTAGGGTGCACCAGAAGTGGTGGGGCTACATACACCCTGCCTCCTTAAGGGCCGTGAGCACAAGGCAGGAGGTAAAAGGAAAAGAAAAAGAAGGCTGACCCTTCACAGAAGGAGGGTATCAGGAAAGATGAGACAACGGCCAATTAAGGCGGGAAAGTGAAATACTCCCTAGGCCTCTGATAACCTAATACCGTCGGGGTCGGAAGAGAACAAGAGTTGACCAAGGGAGGTCGACAGAAAAGATGACGGAGAGGAGCCCGGCACAAGTAAGTGGAAGCAATGCCGGACTCAGCTGGGATCCCGTGGTCGCCAACCCACGTCCCACTAGATGTGAGCCCCTGAGGGTACAGCGTGTTCAACTGCCATCTCCTGCCGCGATGACAATAGCAAAGTTCCACTTTATTCCGCCACGCTATACAGAGCGCCCCAGTGATGCAATGGCTGACTATCTCCAGATTCCAGCCAGCCACGTATAAATAAACCAATGAATCTCGAATGCATAATCTTTACAGCAGCACAGCTATTACAGACAAATTTGGTGCGAAATTATCAAAGGCATATTCTTAGCGACATTACACACCGCATTTGTGTTCTGTTAGGTAGTCAGCCCGAAGGCTGGTTGGATCCTCAAAAAGTACCGCCGTTACGTTATGTGAGTAGATACCCACAAAAACCCAAAGCAGCACTATTTTGAGGAATTCTAGGCAAGAAGAGGAGTGAGGTAGTTTGCCATTGCTTTCCTCACTGAGTCAGAACAGTAGTCCTAACCCTATGAGTTCAACCTTTCACAGCATTCACAGGCACTGACTGTGCCTCGAATGCCATTACTATGCCCCACCCATACCTCAGTAGCTTCCATATAATCACAGCCATGAGTGAGACTGAGACATCGGTGAAAAGCCACCTTTTACTCTAGCCTGTGCCAACTGACAAATGCAAAAGTACTGTATTCATCAAGAGATGGCGAAAGCTTATACATTTTATCTAGTTATGTTACATAATTATGAAATATCGTAATGGTGATTTAGGGGTTAGCATGCTTGACCTTTGTTTATGTTACCAATTTTAGGCGGTACAAATCCCACCGAAGCAGGTTATTTTTGACTGCGAATTTGTTTAATTTTCATGCTTGGTGTTTCATTTGGCTACATCGTATTCATTTATAATATAATTATAGTCTACTAATTTCTGTATGCTTCTTTATTACAAATAATTTCTGTAGGTCTACCAAATTTTTGGTTCATTACGAGGGAATATTTGAGTTAGATACTTGTATGAGTAGTTGGCACTTCGTATTCGTCAAGTTCGACCATCATTCGTATACTGCGCTACGGCTTTCAAATGGCCTTATTTTATTTAATAAAATAATTCGGGAGACATTTCATACTTTTTAAACCCTGAAATATCTTGAAAAGTAATTGGGCTATGAGCGTTTGTTGGCTTGAGATATTATGCACGATACGCATTATCAATTGAGCCAAACTTACTTGATTCTGTAATCTGTATATTAACATAATTGCGAATATATAATTGTGCCAAGGACACAGTTTACCTTTTACTAAATCTGAAATGGGGGAGTCGTGATGGGGCGAAGGTTCAATTGGCATGCCTCTCACCAAGGTGGACCGGGTTCGGTTTTCGGTTATTGTGATATTTCTGCTGAGATATATTAGGTCCTGTGGCTCGATCTCGACGTAAAAATTGAGGTTTCGTGGCTCATGATCTAAGACGGTCACGTAAAACTAATATATTTTTCCTTTTAAAACTCAAATATATTGAAAAATTGTGGTACGACGACGTTTGTTAGCTTGAGACACTAAACGACACGATTGCCCATCGAGATCCAACTTACATAATTCTGTCATCCGTGTATTAAAATAATTGCTGATATTTATTTCACGAAGGTCATTCTTCTGAAGAGAGGAGCAATTCAAGTGTTCTGAAACACGCATGTGCCGAGAAGCCAGTTGGCCTGCCCCAGTTCAACTTGCAAGGGTTAGCTGGCATTTTGTTTCAGCATTCGTTCTTAGAGGTTATGCGTGATCAGAGAAACTACGATTCAAATGACGAGTAGGAGGCGAGCCTCAATTACAGACGATACAAAAATAAATGACGGTGGTAACAATAGCATAACTGTATACGAGCAGCAAACATCGTGTGGTGAGAAGTGGTATAGTATTGTAGAAATGAATGCTGCAGAGGTATTCTAGTATGCAATTAATTCAATAATTAATTAAGAAGAGGAAACATGGTGCATTCAAAGATCAAAACCAATATACTGAAATTAATTAATTAATTAATTAATTAATTTAAAAAATACAGTGCCAACAAGCTATAATATTCTATGCCCAAGATCGCGGGTTCAAACCAGATTGAAGTCGGTCGGATTTTTTAAGAGCGTTAAAATCCCTCACTATGCCTTCCTTTGGAGGGGGAGTAAAGCTGATGGTCCATAACACAGATTTATGGCATGTTGATTGTTTTAAGGGGCCTAACATCTAGGTTATCGGCCCCTAATGATCTGGGTGATAGCGAAAATGAGAATGAAATGGAAACCAGAACGAAAATTAGGTGAGACGGAAAATACGTACAAAGAGAAACTCAGATGGAAACAATTCACAATATGGTCTTACAAAAGGGAATTTAGAACTAAAAGATTCACAAAAAGAATAGATTGAAAAAGACCCACAAAACGTAGGCTAGATTCAAAATACGTACAAAATGCAATGTAGCGTCGAAATACTTACAAAACGCAACTGAAATTCAAAATACTTACAAAATGCAAATGAGATCGAAAATGCGTACAAAATGCAATTGAGGTTCAAAATAATTACAAAATGCAATTGAAATTGAAAATACACAATGCAATTCAGATTGAAATAGGCCCTATCCCAGTTCCAATCCTAATTATTCACAAAATGCAATTGAAATTCAAAATACTTACAAAATGTAATTTTGATTAAAAATACCCACAAAATGCAATTGAGAATCAAAATATGTACAAAATGCCCACAAAACAAAATGCAATTTAGATTCAAAATTCGTGCGAAATGCGGTTTTGGTATAAAATGCTTACAAAATGCAATTGAAATTCAAAATACTCACTGAAAGGCCCGTCTACCTGCATTGAAAGACTTACTAAAAAGCAATTTAGATTGTCAATCTTTACAAAATGCAATTGAGGTTGAAAACAATCGCGAGATGTAATTTAGATCGAAAATAAAACTTACAAAATGCAACGTAGATCAAAAATGCCTTAAAAAATCGCTAAAAGGGAAGTTAGATACACGGTGAACCAAGTAACAAGACCAGTGCGGGAATCTTAAAGAGAAAAGGAAATAGAAGGAAAAGAGGACAGGAGAGGAGAGAGGAGAGGGGAGAGAGGAGAGGGTCCGCCCCAAAGGTAAGGGACAAAAGTGGAAAACTGACCCAGCTCAGGAATCCCTCGGGGTCGCCAACTCCCGAACTCACCAGCCGTGTGCCCCTGAGGGTGTAGCATTAACTAGGGTGCACCTGAAGTGGTGGGGCTACATACACCCTGCCTCCGTAAGGGCCTTGATGATGATGATAATTGTAGTTTTAAGGGGCCTAACATCGAGGTTATCGGCCCCTAATGATCTGGGTGATAGCGAAAATGATAATGAAATGGAAACCAGAACAAAATTATCGAAGACTGAAAATACGTACAAAAAGGAACTCACATGGAAACAACTCACAATATGGTCTTACAAAAGGGAATTTAGAACGAAAAGTTGCACAAAAAGAAGAGATTGAAAAAGACCCACAAAACGTAGGCTAGATTCAAAATACGTACAAAATGCAAAGTAGCGCCGAAATACTTACAAAATGCAACTGAAATTCAAAAGACTTACAAAATGCAAATGAGATCGAAATTACGTACAAAATGCAATTGAGATTCAAAATACTTACAAAATGCAATTGAAATTGAAAATACACGATGCAATTCAGATTGAAATATCCCAGTTCCAATCCAAATTATTCACAAAGTGCAATTGAAATTGAAAATGCTTACAAAATGTACGGTTGATTCAAACGACTCATGTGGATTGACAATACTTACAAAAAGCAATTTAGATTGAAAATACTTGACAAATGTAATTTAGATTCAAAATACCCACAAAATGCAATTGAGAATCAAAATATGTGCAAAATGCCCACCAAACAAAATGCAATTGAGATTCAAAATTCGTGCGAAATGCGGTTTTGGTTGAAAATACTTACAAAATGCAATTGAAATTCAAAATACTCACTAAAAGGCCCCGCAACCTGCATTGAAAGACTTACTAAAAAGCAATTTAGATTGTCAATCTTTACAAAATGCAATTGAGGTTGAAAACAATCGCGAGATGTAATTTAGATCGAAAAAACTTACAAAATGCAACATAGATTTAAAAAAATGCCTTAAAACTCGCTAAAAGGGAATTTAGATACACGGTGATTCGAGTAACAAAAACAGTGCGGGAATCTTAAAGAGAAAAGGAAATAGAAGGAAAAGAGGAGAGGAGAGGGGAGAGAGGAGAAGGTCCGCCCCAAAGGGAAGGGACAAAAAGGGGAAAACGGACCCAGCTCAGGACTCCCTCGGGGTCGCCAACTCCCGAACTCAACAGCCGTGAGCCCCTGAGGGTGTAGCATTATCTAGGGTGCACCAGAAGTGGTGGGGCTACATACACCCTGCCTCCTTAAGGGCCTAGAACACAAGGCAGGAGGTGAAAGGAAGAGAAAAAGAAGGCTGACCCCTCACAGAAGGAGGGTATCAGAAAAGATGAGACAAGGGCCAATTAAGGCGGGAAAGGAAGAGACTCCCTAGGCCTCGGATACCCTAATACCGTCGGGGTCGGAAGAGAACAAGAGTTGACCAAGTGAGGTCGACAGGAAAGAAGACGGAGAGGAGCCCGGCACAAGTAAGTGGAAGCAATGCCGAACTCAGCTGGGGCCCCGTGGTCGCCAACCCACGCCCACAAGATGTGAGCCCCTGGGGGAGTAAGGGCCTTGAGCACAAGGCAGGAGGGAAAAGGAAATGAAGAAGGAGGCTGACCCCTCACAGAAGGAGGGTATTAGGAAAGATGAGACAAGGGCCATTTAAGGCGGGAAAATGAAAGTCTCCCTGGGCCTCGGATAACCTAATACCGTCGGGGTCGGAAGAGAACAAGAGTTGACCAAGGGAGGTTGACAGGAAAGAAGATAATGATGATAATAATTGTTGTATTAAGGGGCCTAACATCTAGGTTATCGGCCCCTGATGGTTTGGGTGATCGTGAAGATTATGATGATGATGATGATTGTTGTTTTAAGGGGCCTAACATCTAGGTTATCGGCCCCTGATGGTTTGGGTGATCGTGAAGATGATGATGATGATTGTTGTTTTAAGGGGCCTAACATCTAGGTTATCGGCCCCTGATGGTTTGGGTGATCGTGAAGATGAAAATGAAAAGCGAACTTAAAACTAAAACTAACTACTAACCTACATACTAGAAGAAAAAATGGAAAAATAAAGGAGAATAAGGCAAAAAAAAGGACAGAAGGAAAAGAAATGCCCTCAACCCTCGGAGAAGGCGGATTGAGGGACTTGGAAGGAAGGAGAGCCATGAAAGGCACATAGGAAAGTGAAAGAGGAGAGGGTCCGCCCCAAAGGTAAGGGACAAAAGGGGAAAACGGACCCAGCTCAGGAATCCCTCGGGGTCGCCAACTCCCGAACTCACCAGCCGTGAGCCCCTGAGGGTGTAGCATTATCTAGGGTGCACCAAAAGTGGTGGGGCTACATACACCCGGCCTCCTTGAGGGCCTTGAGCAGAAGGCAGGAGATAACAGGAAAAGAAAAAGAAGGCTGACCCCTCACAGAAGGAGGGAATCAGAAAAGATGAGACAAGGGCCAATTAAGGCGGGAAAGTGAAAGACTCCCTAGGCCTCGGATAACCTAATACCGTCGGGGTCGGAAGAGAACAAGTGTTGACCAAGGGAGGTCGACAGGAAAGAAGACAGAGGAGCACGGCACAAGTATGTGGAAGCAATGCCGGACTCAGCTGGGGTCCCGTGGTCGCCAACCCACGTCCCACCAGATGTGAGCCCCTGAGGGGAAAACCCGGCTGAAGTCGTCGGATTTTTTAAGAGCGTTAAAAATCCCTCAGTATGCCTTCCTTCGGAGGGGAAGTAAAGCCGACGGTCTCATGTCAATTATGGCATGTTAAAGAACCTTCCACTAATTACACCTGTGTGAAGCTAAATTAATTATAAATTAAACAACGCTCTAATTGGGGTCGTACGTTCGTCGCCAGGAGCCGACTGCAGTGGCGTCTATTAGCCAAGTTCTGAACTAGTGGTCGTTGACGGTGGCGTTTGGCGGCAAAAGTAGGAACTACTTTAAATTCAAAGTCTGCAGTCCTTACTTTAATTAAAAACAATAACACACACTAATACAGTCATCACAATTAACACCGGTTATCAGACGCATTCTACACACACTTAAAGTACACGGGGCTACATGACCGCGTTGTCGCAGCCCCTTAACTGAAGAACCAACCAACCAACCAACCAACCATGAGTGCCATGAAAACCAAGAAGAGGTCTGAATTCCTGTAAGGACGATGGTATCAGGAAAGGTTAAACAGATCAAATAAGGCTGGGAAATGAAATCCCCGGGCCTTGGATACCCAAATACCGACGGGTTCGGAAGAGAACAAGAGTTGAACAAAGGAAGTCGACAGGAAAGGGGAAGGGGGGATCCCGGCACAAGTTAGTGCCGAACTCAGCTGGGACCTCGTGGTCACCAACGCCAAATTATGAGTCCCTGGTGAGGGGGGAGAGCGAAGGAAATGAAGAGAAGACCAAAGTACCAAACTCAGCTGGGGCCCCGTGGTCGCCAACCAACGTTCCACTAGTCGTTCCTACTTAGTACTCTCGTCAGTCATATCACCTGAATGGCGATATAAAAATGCTAGGAGTCTGGTGCCCTAATGGGCTCCTTTCACTCCGATATAAAATAGTTATTTTTTAAGTTTTTGGTTAAATTATTTTATTGTTTTTGGTAAGTAATGTCTCCCTCAGTGTATTAAAGGATAATACTTTTGAGGGAGAATTTAGTCCTTTGGCGATTTATTCAACGAATAGTCACCTAAAGTATGTAAATTAATCACCACGACTGCGGGAATATGGCGTGATACACTGTACGGTCACGCTAGGCTAAGGGAAGGAGGGCTCAAAGCCTCTAAAGTGATAGGGTATAAGTGTTTTGGAATGGGACTGCTACAGTAGTGGACAGATGAAAATTAAAATGAGAGATGAAGTAAACGGGCAAAGCCGATCACACTATGTAGGAATACCGGTAATGCCTCAAAACAAAGGCACGACACGTAAGTGATCAATGATGGGGAGGCCTTGAAATAGGCGAGGTGATTGATGAAAAGGATGAAAATATTTTGTTGTAAGTCGTCGTGGTGTGATTTCAAATGATGATGATGATTGTTGTTGTTTTAAGGGGCTCAACATCTAGGTTATCGGCCCCCACTGTGAAAAATGAGAATATAAACTATAACTAATACTGACTACAGAAGAAATGGTAAACAAATAAAGGATAAGGCAAATAAAGGACAGGAAGAAAAGAAATGCCCTCAACCCTCGAAGAATGAGGATTGAGGGACTTTGAAGGAAGGAGAGCCATAATAATAATAATATCGTATGGCCTCGGGTGCCTGGTGCAAGCTTTGCTATTTGACACCCAGAGGGTAGCTTGCATGTCGAATTTCGTAGTCCCTTGACTATGGAAGTCAAGGAGGTTAGATGTTAGATATCTAATCTCCTTGAACACAATAGCGCTTTCTAGTAGAGAAATGAGGAACGTTGTGCTGGCGGAAACTCCCGAGATTAATTTTGCCATTATGAACTCTGCCTACTGAATTCAGATGGGTTCTTTGACATGCCAACATCGTATGACATGCGTATCGTATTTTTGCCGCCTTTCAAAAATCACTTACCACGGTCAGGGGCGAACCTGCAATCTTGGGGTTAGTAGACCGACACGCTATCCACTCACCCACCGTGGCAAGCTAGGAGAGCCATGAAAGGCAGATAGGAAAGGTAAAGAGGATAGAGACCGCCCCGAAGGCAATGGAAAATGGAGAAAAACCGGACCCAGCTCAGGAAGCCCTCAGGGTTGCCAAATCCCGAACTCACCAGACGTGAGCCCTTGAGGGTGTAGCACAATCCTGGGTGCACCATAAGTGATGCAGCTACACACACCCTGCCTCCTTGAGGGCCTTTAGCAGAAGGCAGGAGATACAATGAAAAGAAAACAAAAAGAAAACAAGAGGTCTGACCCCTCTAAGAATGAGGGATCAGGAAAGATGAGACAAGGGCCAATTAAGGCGGGAAAATGAAAGACTCCCTAGGCCTCCGATTCCCTAATACCGTCGGGGTTGGAAACGAACAAGAGTTGACCAAGGTAGGTCGACAGGAAAGGCAACAGAGAGGAGCCCGGTACAAGTAAGTGGAAGCAATGCCGGACTCAGCTGGGGTCCCGTGGTCGGCAACCCACGTCCCACTAGATGTGAGCCCCTGGAGGGATTTCAAATGAAGACACACTTGATGGCAGAAAGGTGAGCTGGGAAAAGCGACGAATAAGGTCACTGAGTAGACGATGACACAAAAAGAGCGTAGTAGATGAACGTAATACCACTTGAAAGTTATTGATGAACGGATGATACACACTGTAGATATATAGCCTAATAGATACAGTATTCAATTACTGTATATAAAAACTTACAAGTGTGTAATGGCAGTGAAAAAGAAGTTCAACGTGCTTGTCAGACGGGGTTCATCTGTATGTAGGCAAGGAAACTCTGCTGCTAACGTACACCGTGACGTTGGTGTGACCTATGATTAAGACTTCTGTGAAGATGTGAATAATACATTTTGTAGATAACGTTGATATTTAACTTGGCGATGCACTATAATAGCGTGATTCAATAGTATATAGGGCCTGAACTACTACTTTTTAAACCAAGCACTACTGATGTGTGCGACTGAGAATGTCGGCCCTTTCCACCACGAGCACTGGAACAGTTTGGCATGAAGCCTCTGTGAGGCCCTCTCGACTCCAGACTAATTTTATGCACACGTCGGGGCCGTGGAAGGAATTTCAACATGCGATGTGAATAAATCACACATGTTGAAGCATTGGAGGGCGACAATCTCCTTGTATTCCTCCGCCCCAGCCGTGACGTAGAAATAGGGCGTTTCCCGGTAATCACTGACCCTCACGTTTAATTTCCATAATATAAAGAACTGTATTTATTCATTAACATTTTTAAATCATCTACCTGCTCAAATAATAGTAAAATGTTGTTTCACAATCTGTAATATTAAATTGTATAGGCTATTCACTTGTTCAAATTGATGAAGCGATCTATTTTCCCATACGGATGTGCATACCTCCCCCATTCGTCACCCCTCTGACCCCTCCGTCGCAAGGCCTAAACCCCAACTAGTGCTAGTCTTCTCCCAGTGCTCAAATTTACTCCGAGATATTCACAGCGGCTTTCGTCAGCGGAACTACGTCACGAGCTGACTCCGTGTTCTCGCTTGTGTGAGCCAGTCCACGTGCTCAGCTTACGCCGCCATTGTGTGACTGCAAGACATTTCATTCTTCAAATCAACTTCACACATATCATCGCTTCATTTCTTCGATACAGTCAGTCACTTAATACGTCGCATATTATCTCCACGCATCAGTACTTCGTTTCATCGCACGTAACATAATTATTTTCTTCGCACAGGCCCTTGTGCCTCAATGCTCAGAACTCATACTGTACCGGTACTTCAGAGCCTGCACATTAATAACATATTATCATCGCGCTTTATAGCATTCTGCTATTTAAAGCACTTCATTGTATTCATCTCTTAGTCTATTTTCACATACCACATATTCCTCAGGACGGCCGCTATTCACCCCACATATATCATCGCGCATTATAGCATTCTGCTATTTAAAGCGCAACATTTTATGCATCTCTTCGCCTGTTTTCACATACCACATATTCCTCAGGACGGCCGCTATTCACCCCACATATATCATCGCGCTTTATAGCATTCTGCTATTTAAAGCTCATCCTTTTTCCATCTCTTCGCCTATTTTCACATACCATGCCTTCTTCAGGACGGCCGCTAATCATCGCCCTTTATAGCATTCTGCTATTTAAAGCAAATCATTTTATTCAACTCTTCGCCTATTTTAACATACCACACATTCCTAACGACGGCCACTATTCACCCCACATATATCATTGCGCTTTATAGCATTCTGCTATTTAAAGCGCATCCTTTTATTCATCTCGCCTATTTTTACACACCTCACATTCCTTTGGACGGCCGCTATTGACCCCATATTTATACTATCGCGTTTTATAGCATTCTGCTATTAATATCGTATGGCCCCGGGTGCCAGGTGCAAGCTTTGTAATTTGACACCCAAAGGGTAGCTTGCATGTCGAATTTCGTTGTTCCTTGAATCATTATGAAAGTCAAGGAGGTTAGATATCTAACCTTGAATACTATAGTGCTTTCTAGTAGAGAAATGAACTTTGTAATGGCGGAAACTCCCGAGATTAATTTAGCCATTATGAACACGGCCTACATGCCAACATCGTATGACATGCGTGTCGTATTTTTGCCGCCTTTCAAAAAATCACTTGCCAGGGCCAGGAGCGAACCTGCTATACTGGGGTTAGTAGACCGACACGCTATCCACTCACCCACCGTGGCAGAGCATTCTTGGCCTATTTTCAAATACCACACATTCTTCAGGACGCCCCCAAGGGGCTCACATCTAGTGAGACGTGGGTTGGCGACCACGGGGCCCCAGCTGAGTCCGGTAATTCTTCCACTTGTGCCGGGCTCTTCTCCGTCTTCTTTCCTGTCGACCTCACTTGGTCAACTCTTGTTCTCTTCGGACCCCGACGGTATTAGGGTATCCGAGGCCTAGAGAGTCTTTCACTTTCCCGCCTTAATTGGCCCTTGTCTCATCTTTTCTGATACCGTCCTTCTGCGAGGGGTCAGCCTTCTTTTTCTCTTCCTTTTACCTCCTGCCTTGTGCTCTAGGCCCTTAAGGAGGCAGGGTGTATGTAGCCCCACCACTTCTGGTGCACCCTAGATATTGCTACACCCTCAGGGGCTCACGGCTGGTGAGTTCGGGAGTTGGCGACACCGAGGGATTCCTGAGCTCTGTCCGGTGTTCCCCCTTTTATCCATTATCTGTGGAGCGGACCCTCTCCTCTTTCTTTCCTATCTGCCTTTTATGGCTCTCCTTCCTTCCTTCCTTCCTTCCTTCCTTCCAAGTCCCTCAATCCGCATTCTTCGAGGGTTGAGGGCATTTCCTTTCCTCTTGTCCTTCATTTGCCTTATTCTCCCTTTGTTTTCCATTTCTTCTTCTAGTATATAAGTTAGTAGTTAAGTCATCTTCAAGATTACCCAAACCATTAGGGGCCGATAACCTAGATGTTAGGCCCCTTAAAACAATTATGATCATCATAGTTTTTAAGTTATAGTTTGCATTTCATTATCATCTTCACGAGTTAGATTTTAGTTATAGTTTACATTTCATTATCTTCACGATCACCCAAACCTTTAGGGGCCGATAACCTAGATGTTAGGCCCCTTAAAACAATATTATAATCCTCAGGACGGCCGCTATTTACCCCACATACATCATCGCACTTTATATCATTCTGCTATTTAAAGCGCATCATTTTAAGTATCTCTTCGCCTATTTTCACATACCACATATTCCTCAGGACGGCCGCTATTCACCCCGCATATATCATCGCGCTTTATAGCGTTCTGTTATTTAAAGCGCATCATATTATTCATCTCTTCGCCTATTTTCACATACCATACATTCCTCAGGACGGCCGCTATTCACCCCACATATAGACTTATCATGGCGCTTTATAGCTTTCTGTTATTTAAAGCACTACATTTTATCCATCTCTTCGCCTAGTTTCACATACCACACATTCCTCAGGACGGCCGCTATTCACCCCACATATATCATCGCGCTTTATAGCGTTCTGTTATTTAAAGCGCATCATTTTATTCATCTCTTCGCCTATTTTCACATACCATACATACCTCAGGACGGCCGCTATTCACCCCACATATAGACTATCATCGCGCTTTATAGCAATCTGCTATTTAAATCACTTCATTTTATTCGTCTCTTCGCACAGACTCCCGCACTCATCGGTCATTATTCATTAGTGCCTGCACATTCAGCCGCTATTCTTCGTACATCTTCATAGTGCTTTAAATTACTCCGTCATTTAAAGCCCATCATTTTATTCATCCCATACGCCATTTTCACATACCATTCATTCCTCAGGACGACCGCCATTCACCACACACCATTATCATAGTGCTTAATACTATTCTACTAATTAAAGCACATCATCACATACATTTTCATTCAATTTTTCATACCATTCCATTCGTATTTCGTGAAGGCTAACCTATACCGTTCGGCCGTACAACCTTCCATCTCCCTCCCCCCCTCCCTATCAGGGGCTCACATCTAGTGGGACTTGGGTTGGCGACCACGGGGCCCCAGCTGAGTCAGGCATTGCTTCCACTTATGTCGGGCTCCTCTGTCTTCTTTCCTGATCCGCATTCTTCGAGGGTTGAGGGCATTTCTTTTCCTCCTGTCCTTTATTTTTCCATTTCTTCTTCTAGTATGTAGGTTGGTAGTTGGTTTTAGTTTTAAGTTTGCATTTCATTTTCATCTTCACGATCACCCAACCCATCAGGGGCCGATAGCCTAGATGTTAGGCCCCTTAAAACAACAATTATCATCATCATCATCATCATCATCTTCCTTCCTGTCGACCTCACTTAGTCAACTCTTGTTCTCTTCCTACCCCGATGGTATTAGGGTATCAGAGGCCTAGAGAGTCTACTTTCCCGCCTTAATTGGCCTTTGTCTCATCTTTTCTGATGCCCTCCTTCTGCGAGGGGTCAGCCTTCTTTTTCTTCCCCCAGGGGCTCACATCTAGTGAGAAGTGGGTTGGCGACCACGGGGCCCCAGCTGAGTCCGGCAATCCTTCCTCTTACTTGTGCCGGGCTCCTCTCTGTCTTCTTTCCTGTCGACCTCACTTGGTCAACTCTTGTTCTCTTCTGACCCCGACGGTATTAGGGTATCAGAGGCCTAGGGAGTCTCTTCCTTTCCCGCCTTATTTGGCCCTTGTCTCATCTTTTCTGATACCCTCCTTCTGCGAGGGGTCAGCCTTCTTTTTCTCTTCCTTTTACCTCCTGCCTTGTGCTCTAGGCCCTTAAGGAGGCAGGGTGTATGTAGCACCACCACTTCTGGTGCACCCTAGATAATGCTACACCCTCAGGGGCTCACGGCTGGTGAGTTCGGGAGTTGGCGACCCCGAGGGATTCCTGAGCTGGGTCCGTTTTCCCTTTTTGTCCCTTACCTTTGGGGCGGACCCTCCCCTCTTTCACTTTCCTATCTGCCTTTCATGGCTCTCCTTCCTTCCAAGTTCCTCAATCCGCCTTCTTCGAGGGTTGAGGGAATTTCTTTTCCTCCTGTCCTTTATTTGTCTTATTCTCCTTTAGTTTTCATTTTCTTCTTCTAGTATGTAGGTTAGTAGTTAGTTTAAGTTCGCTTTTCATTTTCATCTTCACGATCACCCAAGCCATCAGTGGCCGATAACCTAGTGCTCTAGGCCCTTAAGGAGGCAGGGTGTATGTAGCCCCACCACTTCTGGTGCACCCTAGATAATGCTACACCCTCAGGGGCTCACGGCTGGTGAGTTCGGCAGTTGGCGACCCCGAGGGATTCCTGAGCTGGGTCAGTTTTCCCCTTTTTGTCCCTTACCTTTGGGGCGGACCCTCTCCTCTTTCACTTTCCTATCTGCCTTTCATGGCTCTCCCTCCTTCCAAGTCCCTCAATCCGCATTCTTCGAGGGTTGAGGGCATTTCTTTTCCTCCTGTCCTTTATTTGCCTTATTCATTATTCTCCTTTTCTTTTCCATTTCTTCTTCTAGTACCTATATAAGTTAGTAGTTTTAGTTATAAGTTGACATTTAATTTTCATCTTCACGGTCACCCAGACCATTAGGGGCCGATAACCTTGATGTTAGGTCCCTTAAAACAATTATCGTCTCCGCCAGATTAGGAGTCGCTATTCCCTGCCAATATTCCAGTAATATTGGGGGTCGATTCTAACGCCAAAAATACTCTTTAAGTTATAGCCGGTACACAGAGACTAGGGGCAGGATGCTTGAAAAGTTCTGTCAAGATCACGAGTGCCCTGCACACGGGTCGCCTGAACCCACGGTCTTCCCATTTAATCCAAACCACCTTCCTGACAGCCTGGATATTGCCATCAGAAAAAATCTAGGACATCCCAATCGTGGTAGAAAACCACATGAGTCCTAAATTCTGACCATGATCCCATCCTAATCACGCTAGTATCTGACTATATTCCTTCTCGCACCACAATCCCGCTTCATCTCCGTAAAATGGACTGAGACCTTTATAAATACTCGCTGGCAATCCCATCATTCGCTGCGAGGAGGACATTGACACCTCTCGTAGAAAATATTACTAACTCCCACCTACACGCTGCCAACACGGCCGCTACAGGCCCAAAACACAAATATCGAAGCACCCACCATCCAGCCTACCTTCAAGCCTTTTTTTTTCTAACTCCATCTCATTGTACGGTATGGCTAGCAAAATCCTTAAACGGACAGGCATACTACCATTACACGGGGAACGTGGACTGGTCTATACAGCTACAGACGAAGCAAATGCTCAGGCGGACACGTTCCAGACAAACTGTCAGCCAAACGTTGAACCCCAGGGGCTCACATCTAGTGGGACGTGGGTTGGCGACTACGGGGCCTCAGCTGAGTCCGGCATTGTTTCCACATACTTGTGCTCCTGTCTTCTTTCCTGTCGACCTTACTTGGTCAACTCTTGTTCTCTTCCGACCCCGACGGTACTAGGGTATCCGAGGCCTAGGGAGTCTCTCTCTTTCCCGCCTTAATTGGCCCTTGTCTCCTCTTTTCTGATACCCTCCTTCTGCGAGGGGTCAGCCTTTTTTTTCTTTTCCTTTTACCTCCTGCCTTGTGGTCAAGGCCCTTAAGGAGGCAGGGTGTTTGTAGCCCCACCACTTCTGGTGCACCCTAGATAATGCTACACCCTCAGGGGCTCACGGATGGTGAGTTCGGGAGTTGGCAACCCTGAGGGATTCCTGAGCTGGGTCAGTTTTCTCCTTTTGTCCCTTATCTTTGGGACGGACCCTCTCCCCTCTCCCCTCTCCCCTCTCCTCATTATATTTTCTTTTCTCTTTGATTCCCGCACTTTTTTTTGTTACTTGGTTCCCCGTGTAACTAAATTCCCTTTTAGCTATTTTCTTTGTAGGTATTTTTAATCTACGTTGCATTATGTAAGTCTTTTCGATCTAAATTACATCTCGCGATTGTTGTCAACCTCCATTGCATTTTGTAAAGATTGACGATCTAAATTGCTTTTTAGTAAGTCTTTTCAATGTAGGCCCCTTAAAACAACAATTATCATCTTGTTCTCTTTGGGGTATCCAAGGCCTAGGGAGTCTCCTCCTTTCCCGCCTTAATTGGCCCTAGTCTCATCTTTTCTGATAACCTTCTGCGGGGGTCTAATCTTTTCTGATAACCTCCTTCTGCGAGGGGTCAGCCTTCTTTTTCTCTTCCTGTTATCTCCTGCCTTCTGCTCAAGGCCCTCGAGGAGGCAGTGTATGTAGCCCCACCACTTCCGGTGCACCCTGGATAGTGCTACACCCTCAGGGGCTCACGGCTGGTGAGTTCGGGAGTTGGCGACCCCGAGGTATTCCTGAGCTGGGTCCGGTTTCCCCCTTTTTTTCCTTACCTGTGGGGAGGACCCTCTCCTCTTTCACTTTCCTATCTTCCCCCAGGGGCTAACATCTTGTGGGCGTGGGTTGGCGACCACGGGGCCCCAGCTGAGTCCGGCATTGCTTCCACTTACTTGTGCCGGGCTCCTCTCTGTCTTCTTTCCTGTCGACCTCACTTGGTCAACTCTTGTTCTCTTCTGACCCCGACGGTATTAGGGTATCCGAGGCCTAGGGAGTCTCTTCCTTTCCCGCCTTAATTGGCCCTTGTCTCATCTTTTCTGATACCCTCCTTCTGCGAGGGGTCAGCCTTCTTTTTCTCTTCCTGTTATCTCCTGCCTTCTGCTCAAGGCCCTCGAGGAGGCAGTGTATGTAGCTCCACCACTTCCGGTGCACCCTGGATAGTGCTACACCCTCAGGGGCTCACGGCTGGTGAGTTCGGGAGTTGGCGACCCCGAGGGATTCCTGAGCTGGGTCCGTTTTCCCCTTTTGTCCCTTACCTTTGGGGCGGACCCTCTCCTCTTTCACTTTCCTATATGCCTTTTATGGCTCTCCTTCCTTCCAAGTCCCTCAATCCGCCTTCTCCGAGGGTTGAGGGCATTTCTTTTCCTTCTGTCCTTTATTTGCCTTATTCTCCTTTAATTTTCCATTTCTTCTTCTAGTATGTAGGTTAGTAGTTAGTTTTAGTTTTAAGTTCGCTTTTCATTTTCATCTTCACGATCACCCAAACCATCAGGGGCCGATAACCTAGACGTTAGGCCCCTTAAAACAACAATTATCATCATCATCATCAACTTTCCTATCTGCCTTTCATGGCTCTCCTTCTTTCCAGGCCCCTCAATCCGCATTCTTCGAGGGATGAGGGCATTTCTTATCCTCCTGTCCTTTATTTGCCTTATTCTCCATTTTTGTTTTCCATTTCTTCTAGTTTGTAAGTTGGTAGTTAGTTTGTTATAGTTCACATTTCATTTTCATCTTCACTTTTACCCAAACCATTAGGGGCTGATAACCTTGATGTTAGGCCCCTTAAAACAAAAATTATCATCATCAAACCTCATACCAACGGCACCTTCCCCCAAAATTATAGGCCCATTAGTCTCCTCTCGATCATCTCGAAATTGTTCGAGATGACTTTATTTTCCAGGCTTCAAAACATTATTGATGATTCAATATATGAAGAGCAGTTCTGATTTCGGAAAGGCCATTCCACAGTTCATCAGCTACTCAGACTTACTGAGACATCAGTCGTGCTTTCGACAAGGTATGGCATAGTGGATTGCTATACAAGTTGAAACACAGACGTCTCCCAGACTACTTATTACAAATCATAAATTCCTATCTTAGGAATAGAAAATTCTATGTCCAGGTGGAGTACGCCCAATCCTCAGTGTGGAAAATAAAAGCCAGTGTACCGCAGGGCAATGTCATGTCGCTGGCATTCCCGAGACTAAGAACACTAGCCTCCACCTTCTACCACTTCCTGGAAAGGAGATAGAATTTTAATTTATCTACATGACGCCCTAGATATTCTCGAATCCTGGTTCGAGAAATGGCGAATTAAAATTAACGTTGATAAATGTTCAGCCACTCATTTTAGTAAGAAACGTAAATTCGCCTTTTTCGGCGAAATAATATGGCAGACAGCTACAAAGTATCTGGGAACCACGCTAGACTGCAGCCTCACCTTTACAAAGGAAGTTACTGCGCGCCAACAAGACCGGTAAAATTAGACAAATCGAAGGAAAAAAATCCCGGAGTTTTGAAAATTTGTACAGTAGTTCTTTGGTATCCGAATTTCAAGAAAATAAAAAGTCCTTATGGGTGGGGGGCGAGCCCTTTATAGGGGCCCTATTTTAGTTTTTCGCTTGTGTCTCAGTAACTATGACTCGTAGTGACAAGTTGTTCGAATAAAACTTAAAGCTAATAAAATTTACTACAAAACTGGTCTTATGCTATTTTTATGTAGAACTAGTACTTTCGGAGTTGAGGGGCAGAGAAAGTACAAACATTTCAAAAAATCGGGATTTATTTATTATAATGAAACAATAAAGTGTCAGGGTCGTTTATCAATCAAGCAGTCATCTTGTCAGGGTCATCAATCTCATCTTCGTCCATGCTTGCGTCATCTACAATTGGAAGGTCATTGGTGCAGGCTCCCTCGCAGTTCCACACACTGTTGTGCAGTGGATTCCTGCCTTGCGACACCCACAACGCGTCCCACAACCTGTCGCACATTTGTAGAAATTGGTGTTGAGGACGGAGGCAGGTGCAGCAGGTTCCATTCTGCATTGTCATAACAGGTCGAAGATGTCTGTCGACGCCCCTCGCCCAACCTTTATCCCATTTTCACCAATGTTTTCATACATCTCCAGCGAAAGGTCCCCTAATGTGCCAACGTCTTGAGCAGAGGGGGTTGTTCTCATCCTCTCTATCGGCAGAGCAGGAGGATGCATTCGTGCTGGGGTGTGGCACTTTATACCGCCCATGCTGTGGAATGTTTTGAATTCGTCTAATGTGGCAACGTTATAGTCAGCATTGGTAAACACATACTGGCCGAAGACACCTGGTGGTATGAGTTGTTGAGGATTGTGAATGGCAGATACCTCCAACATTTTATCCCTAGGCAGGGTGTATGTAGCACCACCACTTCTGGTGCACCCTAGATAATGCTACACCCTCAGGGGCTCACGGCTGGTGAGTTCGGGAGTTGGCGACCCCGAGGGATTCCTGAGCTGGGTCCGTTTTCCCCTTTTGTCCCTTACCTTTGGGGCGGACCCTCTCCTCTTTCACTTTCCTATATGCCTTTCATGGCTCTCCTTCCTTCCAAGTCCCTCAATCCGCCTTCTCCGAGGGTTGAGGCCATTTCTTTTCCTTCTGTCCTTTTATTTGCCTTATTCTCCTTTATTTTTCCATTTCTTCTTCTAGTATGTAGGTTAGTAGTTAGTTTTATTTTTTAGTTCGCTTTTCATTTTCATCTTCACGATCACCCTAACCATCAGGGGCCGATAACCTAGATGTTAGGCCCCTTAAAACAATAATTATTATCATCATCATCATCATTTAATGTAGTTATTCGTGCATGAAGTTCCTGCTTATCAGCAGCCAAATTATCTTTAAGTTCCTGCTTATCAGCAGCCAAAGTGTTCTTTACCACATTCAAATCCTCTTACAGTCTGCCAAAGCCCCTTTGGTTTTGAGCAAGAATGCCCTGGGGTCCTTCTGCATCTGCTGCACCAGTCATTATAATTACAGAAATATATAAATATACTTAAGACTAGGGAAACTTAATAGTAGGATGACGAACCAAGACCATGAAACTGAATATATTCGAATGAATTCCAAACACGTTTTACGTCTAACAAATCCAGCACATCGATTTCTCAAGCTTCCAAGGTTGCTTTGCAAATCTCGGCAATTAAACATCACCAATCGGAGCAGAGCAACAAGGTGGATTTCGGTCACAGTACTGTGAAGTGGAACGCAGTTCTGCGATGCCTAAAGTAAAAACAACTACAAGTTATCGTCTGTTGCAGAATTTTAAAATAATTTTACTTCCTATGGGGGCGTTCTTTTCTGCCAACCATGTGGGAAAGCTATCAAGGCTCTACAGCGATATTAAGTTACAACACACCTCAAGGGCAAGAAACATATTGCCGCAGTTTCGCGCCTTCAGAATAAGTGTTTCGCGATAATCGTCGGTCATTTGTGTTGGACAACCTGAATTATGTATCTCGTTGTGTCTCGTAATGCCTCAGCAGTCAGTGAGACATTGAATAAATTGCATTCGTGAGTTCTGCATAATTATTGTTTATATTGACTTTAATAACTAAAGTATAATTACATATTTTTACTTTTTTCACATATTTCAGGTATTTTTAATACATAAAAAATAAAATTTTCCCGATTTTTAGCACCTAAAAATCCGAGCACTAGAGATTACATTATCATTTTCACCATCACCCAACCATTAGGGGCCTATAACCCAGATGTTAGGCCCCTCAAGACAACGATTATCACGCTGACGTCACGAAACAGTGGCTCAGTCCCCGTCAACGCCAAAGTCATCGTTAAAAATTATTTGTTCGGCCCAAAGTGATGTGTGACTGGTGAAATTTTGAAGGAGTGATTCACTGGGATCTTGTTCCAAATGGGTGTGAAGTCAATGCGGATCTTTATTCTCAACAACTGGAACGAGTATATGAAATTGAGACGGAGATACCCAGCATTAGTTAACCGAAATAGTTATCTTTCAGCAGGACAATGCGAAACCTCATACAGCACGAACAACCATGGCAAAAATTCAGGAATTGGGAGAGAGTCGACTGCAACCACATCCAGCATACAGCCCTGATCTTGGGCCTTCAGATTACAATCTTTTTCGATTCATGGCCCATTTTTTGCGTGGACGATATTTCGAAAATATTAAAATTGGGGATTGGGTCTCGCCGAATTCTTCACATCAAAACCCAAGAGACTGGTACCGTCACGGGATAAGAAAACTCGCTGCAAGGTGGCTCAAGACCATAGAATCTGATGGTCTCTACTTTGAGGAATAGTTTAATTTCTTGTCAGAAAACTTTCAAAATGAAATTATCTTTAAGAAACATTACTTATGAGATATCCCCTGTATTTTCGTAATTACATGTTCCATTACTATCAATGTGGCTAATTTTGTCAAGAGGAGTTTTCAGTTGATTCGATCAATCCACTCTTGGAAACTCTCAACAATGTGAAATCAAAGGTAATTTATAATTTACTAGCTGAAGTACCCGTGCTTCGCTACGGGTCATTAATAAATTGAAACTATTATTCTCGTATCAGATACATGTTACACAATTACAAAACATTTCACTAAATGCTTGTAGTGCATTCTCTGAGGCTGTGTTGATCATCCGTTGTGCAGGTGGTTGGACACATACGACATTGAATCATGTGGTTGACCGCAATCACACAGTTCCATCTTGCCATATTAGCTCTTGATTTGCCGACTTCTAATCTCAACCTATTAAGGGATTTCCATGTCATCCATGCCTCGTTATGACCCGGTGGTAAAGTTTCAGATGGTGTTGTACAGCCACCAGGAAGGAGACCTTTAGCTTTCCAAGATTGTAGTCTATCATTTTTCTCGGTGGTTGTGAGTTCCTTTGATGTTTTTAGGAAACTCTTCCTAGATTTCAGTCTTGGTGTGTGTAATTCGTACCCATATACGGATGAGTTCTTTCATGCTCCAACTCCTTCCTTTCCTTGTTCGCTGATATTTTTCTTCGAATAGAAGGTGGTGCTATCCCGGCGAGGTGGTAAAGCCATTCAATTGGAGTGGATTTGCGACACCCAGTTATTATTCTGCACGTAACATTGAGAGCCACATCCACCTGTTTAGCATGAGCTGCGTTATACCAAAATGGACATGAGTGTTCTTTGCGGTGGAATAACATAATGCCATTGCAGAAGATTTGATGGTTGCAGGTTGGCTGCCCCACTGCGATCCGGCCTATCTTCTGAGGAGATTGTATGAACACTAAGCAGAAAGTTTCCACAAGGAACAATGTTTCTTACATGTGAGAGACCTGTCGAGTGTTACTCCTAAGTATTTTGGAGTGTAACAGTTTTCCAATGTAACCCCTGACCATACAACATTCAACTTACGTTCGGCTTCCCTATTTCTTAGATGAAAAGCACATACTTGTGTTTTTGATGGATTAGGTTTGAGATGATTTGTAGTATAGTATCTTGAGAGGGTTTCAAGGGCATTACTGACATTGCTCCCCACTGATACAAAGTCTCTGCACTGTGTAGCCAAAGCAAGATCATCAGCATACATAAAGCTCCTGCAGTTTGGGGCAATAGGTTGATAATTTGTATACGAAATGTTAAATAATATTGGAGCTAACACACTGCCTTGTGGGAGACAATTCTTCCGTGGTCTCCAACTGCTACGTTGTCCTTGAAAATCAACAAAGAACCTACGATTCTGCAAGATAGTGGAAATGAAGTTGGTTAGGCTAGGGTCCTTAGTCAGATTGTAGAGCTTAGTTAATATTATCTGATTGACAGTGTCATACGCTGCTGATAAATCAACAAATGCAACTCCAGTTACATTGTGAGCTTCAAAACCATCTTCTATGTACTGAGTTAAGTTCAACAGTTGTCCAGTACAACTTTTAACAGGACGAAATCTAGCTTGTTGTGGTAAAAGGGTATAAGGCGATTTAGGATCACTCTTTCTAACAATTTAAGAAGATAACACAGAGGAGCAATTGGTCTAAAACTACTTGGGCTGTTCCCTGCTTTGCCAGGTTTCAGCAAGGCTATCACTCGGCTCTTACGCCAGATCTTTGGAATGTGACATCTGCTTATGCAGTTGTTAAAAAGTTGCAGAACCCAGTTTTTTGTTTAAAATGTGAAGGTGACAGTTAAAACGGGATAGGCGAGGTGCTACGCGGAGGGAGAGTAAGGATGGAACATTTTGTCCAACAATACCGCTCGGCGTTGACCATGCGTTATAGCACTAATTAAGGTTTTACTCGCTAACCGTTGGAGATACACGAAAAGTGAAAAGGACCTTTCGAATAGAAAATTAAATTTTAAACCTCGTGTATGCCATCAAAAGTCTGCTATTTCTAAGCGTTCTCTTTTTATTTGAAATGGAAATACAAAAGTTTGTAACCAAAGGGTGTAGTGACGTCTCTAAAATGCTCGTCATCTTTAAATAGTGCTAAGTATCGAAATCAAAAGTAGCCTATATGTTAACCAGGTACATCAGCTACTTCTATGTAAATTTTCTATGTCAATTTTCATGTAAATCGGACCAGTGGATCTTGCGTGATTAATATACAGACACACAGGCACACACCATCTCATTTATATATAATACTGTAGTATAGATAATATATTTTACGTTGTACATTTTTGGTTACAAAATTATTGGACATTTTATTGGATATTCAATTAGGCGGACATTCCAATATAAGACTCTTTAACCTCAAACGGCAAAGCATTGAACCATCCTTAAAGTACTTGGTGGAGAGCAGTAAGGGGCAGATGACCTCGCTATTCCGCTCGTTAGAACACCTACAGTAACTAACTGGAGAGAAGTATCGTTCCCATTGTACATATTAACAGTGTGCCCCTTAAATGAAACAAAGGTGTTTGTAGTGGCGGCAATAACTTAGTACCGTGACAAAGTATGTGGTACCCCCAGCTCCGCCACTAGCCAAGAATCAAATCCGGAATCCCGGCCCACTGAGGCGTGACAGGATATGATTAGAGGGAGTTGGTAAGTGTTGACTGGTGAAGGGAACGAGGTGGTGATGGCTCCGTGGGGAGTGTTGGATTCCTTTTGACAGACATATTAATCAGTTCAGGTAACCAATTTAGTCTGAATACGGGCGGGGATTATAAGTTTTACCAAACGTCAGGTCAAGACCTGGGGAAAATATCCCTTCGCTTATCTCCTCTCTCTGTTCCTTCTTTTTTCCGACTTGGAAACTCGAGATTGTCATCTTTTTATCCTCATATACATTCAAAATCATTTGTTTGCACCTTTGACTCAACTTGTCCCCATTTGTATTATCTTCGAAGTACTTTATTGGCGATTCAAGTATTTGACAAGGTCACAGCCTAATCCTCCGGGAAAACTATACATTGTGGTGCATCCGCCTATAACATTCCCCTAAAACAAAATGGCGACTTCCGTGACGTCATCAACGAAGTCTCCCCCAGGGGCTCACATCTTGTGGGCGTGGGTTAGCGACCACGGGGCCCCAGCTGAGTCCGGCATTGCTTCCACTTACTTGTGCCGGGCTCCTCTCTGTCTTCTTTCCTGTCGACCTCACTTGGTCAACTCTTGTTCTCTTCCGACCCCGACGGTATTAGGGTATCCGAGGCCTAGGGAGTCTCTTCCTTTCCCGCCTTAATTGGCCCTTGTCTCATCTTTCCTGACACCCTCCTTTTGTGAGGGGTCAGCCTTCTTTTTCCTTTCATTTTACCTCCTGCCTTGTGCTCAAGGCCCTTAAGGAGGCTGGGTCTATGTAGCCCCACCACTTCTGGTGCACCCTAGATAATGCTACACCCTCAGGGGCTCACGGCTGGTGAGTTCGGGAGTTGGCGACCCCGAGGGATTCCTGAGCTGGGTCCGTTTTCCCCTTTTGTCCCTTACCTTTGGGGAGGACCCTCTCCTCTTTCGCTTTCCTATATGCCTTTCATGGCTCTCCTTCCTTCCAAGTCCCTCAATCCGCCTTCTCCGAGGGTTGAGGGCATTTCTTTTCCTTCTGTCCTTTTATTTGCCTTATTCTCCTTTAGTTTTCCATTTCTTCTTCTAGTATGTAGGTTAGTAGTTAGTTTTAGTTTTAAGTTCGCTTTTCATTTTCATCTTCACGATCACCCAAACCATCAGGGGCCGATAACCTAGATGTTAGGCACCTTAAAACAACAATCATCATCATCATCATCATCAATGACGTCAAGAAATACTCTTCTGTTTTAAGTTCGCTTTTCATTTTCATCTTCACGATCACCCAAACCATCAGGGGCCGATAACCTAGATGTTAGGGTCCTTAATACAACAATCATCATCATCAACGACGCCAAGAAATACTCTTCTGTTTTAAGTTCGCTTTTCATTTTCATCTTCACGATCACCCAAACCATCAGGGGCCGATAACCTAGATGTTAGGGTCCTTAAAACAACAATCATCATCATCATCATCATCATCAACGACGTCAAGAAATACTCTTCTGTTTTAAGTTCGCTTTTCATTTTCATCTTCACGATCACCCAAACCATCAGGGGCCGATAACCTAGATGTTAGGCCCCTTAAAACAACAGTTATCATCATCATCAAATACTCTTCTAGCAAGCTTACGGGAAAAGCCTGGCTAAAAGGGGTTTTTGGGTGGGGAAAAACAAAAAACACAAAGCTACATTAAACAAAAACCGTCGAAACGACCAACGTATCGAAATCTGTAATTGACCTACATAGTTGAATTAAAGATTCCGATATATATAAAATTTCGGAAATTGACGTGATTAATTTAAAATTTCCGTATCGAAATATATAATTGGCCTATGTAGGTCAATTACAGATTCCTATACACATCGTAATATTATTTTGATATCGTATCTAAAGAACATTGCATCAAAATCTATAATTAAAAATTCCGATCCATGAAAACAATTATCGTTTTAACTTTATATTTTCAAATTCCTGCATCGAAATCTATAATTGAACTAGGTAGGTCAATTACAGATTCGGATGCAAATGATAATCATTTTCGTTTCGAACGAAAAATATATTGCATCAAAATCTATAATTGACCGGCATAAATCAATCGAAGATTCCAAATCATAAAAGAATGTCGCAATGTATCGGAATAATTCGAAATTTTCACATCGAAATCTGTAATTCACCTATTTGGGTCTGTTACATAGGTACCAACACATATTGCAATTATTTCGTTTGAAATTAATAAAACATTACATTGAAATCTGTAATTCTACTGCATATAAAAATTTCGGAGTTTAACACCAGCTATTTTAATTTCCGCATCGTAACCGATAATTCCCCCCAGGGGCTCACATCTTGTGGGACGTGAGTTGGCGACCACAGGACCCCAGCTGAGTCCGGCATTGCTTCCACTTGTGCCGGCTCCTCTCTGTCTTCTATCCTGTCGACCTCACTTGAACTCATGTTCTCTTCCGACCCCGACGGTATTAGGGTATCCGAGGCCTAGGGTGTATCTTACTTTCCTGCCTTAATTGGCCATTCTCTCGTCTTTTCTGATACCCTCGTTCTGCGAGGGGTCAGCCTTCTTTTTCTTTTCCTTTTACCTCCTGCCTTGTGCTCAAGCCCTTAAGGAGGCCGGGTGCATGTAGCCCCACCACATTTGGTGCACCCTAGATAATGCTACACCCTCAGGGGCTCACGGCTGGTGAGTTCGGCAGTTGGCGACACCGAGGGATTCCTGAGCTGGGTCCGTTTTCCCCTTTTGTCCCTTCCCTTTGGGGCGGACCTTCTCCTCTCTCCCCTCTCCTCTCCTCTTTTCCTTCTATTTCCTTTTCTCTTTAAGATTCCCACACTGTTTTTGTTACTCGAATCACCGTGTATCTAAATTCCATTTTAGCGATTTTTAAGGCATTTTTGATCTATGTTGCATTTTGTAAGTTTTTTCGATCTAAATTACATCTCGCGATTGTTTTCAAACCTCAATTGCATTTTGTAAAGATTGACAATCTAAATTGCTTTTTAGTAAGTCTTTCAATGCAGGTTGCCGGGCCTTTTAGTGAGTATTTTGAATTTCAATTGCATTTTGTAAGTATTTTCAACCAAAACCGCATTTTGCACGAATTTTGAATCTAAATTGCATTTTGTTTGGTGGGCATTTTGCACATATTTTGATTCTCAATTGCATTTTGTGGGTATTTTCAATCTAAATTGCTTTTTGTAAGTATTGTCAATCCACATGAGTCGTTTGAATCTACCGTACATTTTGTAAGCATTTTCAATTTCAATTGCACTTTGTGAATAATTTGGATTGGAACTGGGATATTTCAATCTGAATTGCATTGTGTATTTTCAATTTCAATTGCATTTTGTAAGTATTTTGAACCTCAATAGCATTTTGTACGTAATTTCGATCTCATTTGCATTTTGTAAGTATTTAGAATTTCAATTGCATTTTGTAAGTATTTCGACGCTACTTTGCATTTTGTACGTATTTTGAATCTAGCCTACGTTTTGTGGGTCTTTTTCAATCTATTCTTTTTGTGCAACTTTTCGTTCTAAATTCCCTTTTGTAAGACCATATTGTGAGTTGTTTCCATGTGAGTTCCTTTTTGTACGTATTTTCCGTCTTCGATAATTTTGTTCTGGTTTCCATTTCATTCTCAGTTTCGCTATCACCCAGATCATTAGGGGCCGATAACCTAGATGTTAGGCCCCTTAAAACAATCATCATCATCAAGGCCCTTAAGGAGGCCGGTTGTATGTAGCCCCACACCTTCTGGTGCACCCTAGTTAATGCTACCCCCTCAGGGGCTCACGGCTGGTGAGTTCGGGATTTGGCGACCCCGAGTGATTCCTGAGCTGTGTAGGTTTTCCCCTATTGTCCCTTACCTTCGGGGCGGACCCTCTCCTCTCTCCCCCCCAGGGGCTCACTTCTAGTGGGCGTGGGTTGGCGACCACGGGGCCCTAGCTGAGTCCGGCATTGCTTCCACGTACTTGAGCCGGGCTCCTCTCCGTCTTCTTTCCTGTCGACCTCACTTGGTCAACTCTTGTTCTCTTCAGACCCCGACGATATTAGGGTATCCGAGGCCTAGGGAGTCTCTTCCTTTCCCGCCTTAATTGGCCCTTGTCTCATCTTTCCTGACACCCTCCTTCTGTGAGGGGTCAGCCTTCTTTTTCTTTTCCTTTTACCTCCTGCCTTGTGCTCAAGGCCCTTAAGGAGGCAGGGTGTATGTAGTCCCACCACTTCTGGTGCACCCTAGATAATGCTACACCCTCAGGGGCTCACGGCTGGTGAGTTCGGGAGTTGGCGACCCCGAGGGATTCCTGAGCTGGGTCAGTTTTCCCCTTTTGTCCCTTACCTGTGGGGGGCGGACCCTCTCCTATTTCACTTTCCTATCTGCCATTCATGGCTCTCCTTCCTTCCAAGTCCCTCAATCCGCATTGTTCGAGGGTTGAGGGCATTTCTTTTCCTCCTGTCCTTTATTTGCCTAATTCTCCTTTGTTTTCCATTACTTCTTCTAGTATATAAGTTTGTAGTTAGTTGTTAGTTATAGTTTGCATTTCATTTTCATCTTAACGATCACCCAAACCATTAGGGGCCGATAACCTAGATGTTAGGCCTCTTAAACCAACAATTATCATCATCATAATCACCATCATCTTTTGTACCAGCTGTGAAACCTGCAACTGAGTTTCCTGCTCCGAAACCAGCATCTATGAGTGTAACGAAAATCCCGAAGGTGACTTCAACTCCACCTTCGGCCACCGCAAAGGCTGCTCCGCCCGCACATCAGGGGAGGAAGTTGAAGACTTACTCCCCACCCAAACGGAGGCGGCATCGTCGACCAGGGTCAGGAATTCGGCTCCTGACCCGTCTATATATCTGAAAGAGGCGGGGAAGAAGGGACTCCGCACTACGCATTCCCTTTCTCCAAAAAAGGGGGAAGCCCCACCACCTGCGGATGCTTCTGCGCCTGGGGACGTTTCGGTCCCCAGATCTGTGCGCTCCCCACGGAGATCCCCCCGCCGCCGAACTGTGTCTAGGAAATCTTCCACACAGTCGATTCACTTCATGACCTCGCCTGAGGACATGGAGATCATAGTCGACGTCGAGACTGTTGATTCTCCAGAGTCTTAAGTTGTAGCTTGCTGCTCAAAATTATTCCCTAAGTTCACACAATGGCACTGTTACCGTGGAATTGTAACAGTTATGACAGGCATTTGACAGAGCTCCGTCAGCTTATTGCCCAATACGCAGCGAGTATAGTCTGCCTACAGGAAACAAACCTCAGACCTGATCACGAGACTGTTCTGAGAGGTTTCCGACTATACTCTAAAGAGCGACAAGACGTCGCCCAGGCTTCCGGGGGCGTTTGTACCTTCGTTCGCTCTCACTGCTATAGTGAGGAGTTTCCACTCGCCACTCCTCTGGAAGCTATTGCAGTTCGCGTGTCCTTGCCTGCTATGACAACTGTTTGTAACGCGTACCTTCCACCGAACCAGCCCCTTGATATTAATGACGTCTTTGATCTCGTTGATCAACTTCCAGTTCCTTTCCTACTCGTGGGTGATTTCAACTCTCATCACCTCCAATGGGGATCACCATCTTCCTGCCCCAGTGAAAGGGACGTGGAGGGCTTAATTCAAGGGTTGGATTTATCTCTATTAAATACAGGGGAAGCTACACATTTTAGCTTAGCTCACGGCACGTACTTACACATTGACTTGAGTGTGTGTAGCCGTGCGCTGGTCCCCCTATTTGTTTGGTATGTACACGACGACCTCTGTGACAGTGACCATTTCCCGATCGTTCTTACCCTTCTGAACCAGACGCCCGTGGAGTTCCCCAGTCGTTGGGTGCTTAAGCGGGCAAATTGGCCCTCCTTTCAAGAACGAGCTGTGTTCGTTGATCTTGGTTGCTGGAGCGTCGATGACGAGGTACAGCACATCACCGATGTGCTTCTTGCTGCCGCCGAAGAGTCCATTCCATCCTTTTCTGGGACTCCTCGTCCCGAACTCGTCCCTTGGTGGACGGAGGATATTGCAGCGATAATAAGAGACCGTCATCGAGCTTATAAGCACTACCGTCGGCGTCCAACCATGGCCAATTGGTGGCGTTTAAGAAATGTCGTGCCAAGGCACGGATTCTTATTCGCCAGAGTAAGAAACAACCGTGGGAACGCTATGTGTCTTCTATTACGGCACATACCCCCACCTCTCAAGTGTGGACTAAACTACGACGCATTTCGGGAATTCAGACATCTTCTACAGTACCGGGAATTTCCATCGATAATTAATTGGTTACAGATCCTTATCGCGTTGCAAACCATCTCGCCTCGTATTTTGCGGATATATCCGGTTCCGATAACTATGACCCTGCCTTCGTGGCCCTGAAGCTCGAAGCGGAACGTTTCCAGCTTAGTTTTGCTTCCCGCGCTACGGAGGAGTACAACGTGCCCTTTACGGAGTTGGAACTCCGCGGAGCTCTGGCGCTCTGCAAGGACACGTCCCCCGGCCCGGATAATATTCACAACCAGATGCTTAAGCACCTTAACGATGAGGGCATTCGTTATTTGCTCAGGGTGTTTAACCGAATCTGGTTGGAAGATGTGTTTCCAGCGCAATGGCAGGAAGGTATCATTATACCTATCCTGAAGCCCGATAAGGATCCCAAATTGACAGGGAGTTACAGACCTATTTGTCTCACTAACGGTCTGTGCAAGCTCTTCGAGAGGATGGTCAATCGGCGCCTGGTGTGGGTCCTGGAGAAACGGGGACTACTGTCTGAATACCAGTGTGGTTTCAGGGCGTCTCAGTGTACCAACGACCATCTGGTACACCTGGAGACCGCCATACAGGACGCTTTTCTCCGGAGACAGCACCTAGTCGCTGTTTTCTTTGACCTCGAGAAGGCCTATGACACCACTTGGCGTTACGGCATCCTCTCTACCCTGCATCAATTGAAATTCCGAGGTAACTTGCCGGTTTTTAGTGCGAATTTTCTGTCCCTTCGCCTGTTCCGTGTCCGAATAGGGGGGGACATATTCGCAATATCAAATACAGGAAAACGGAGTCCCACAGGGATCGGTGCTAAGTGTAACTTTATTTGCGATTACCATAAACGGTATAGTCGCTGCTGCTGTTCCAGCAGTGGTACCGTCGATATATGTAGACGACTTCGCTCTACATTATAGTGCGCAAACATGGCGGTCGCTGAACGACAGCTACAACAAGCTATTCAGAGAGTGGAACGCTGGACACTAGAGCATGGCTTTCGATTCTCAACCGCTAAGTCCTCGGTTGTCCATTTCTGCCGAAAGCTCACTCTCCATCCTGATCCTGAGCTTTATCTGGGCAATGTAGCTTTGCCTGTTGTTGTTGCTGCATACCGGTTCCTTGGGCTCCTTTTCGATCAGAAATTGACGTGGGAACCACACCTGCGGTGTTTGAAAACTGCCTGTGCTAAGAAACTCAACATGTTGCGGTTTCATAGCGGCACATCATGGGGGCGGACCGCGCGGTGCTCCTAAGTTTTTAGAAGGCACTGATTTTATCAAGGTTAGATTATGGCAGTGTAGCATATGGTTCGGCCCGTAAGTCAGTGCTTGTTAAACTGGACAGTGTCCACCACGGCGGTGTGAGGCTGGCGACGGGTGCCTTTCGGACAAGCCCAGTCGTCAGCTTGCTCGCCGAGGCTGGCGTACCTCCTTTACACCTGAGGCGCAAACAAGTACTGCTGACCTATGCTGCAACTATTCGACAGATGCCACTTCATCCAAGCTATCCATGTTTGTTTTCCAATCCGAATCGCCGGCTGTATGATGTGCTCGCCCGAGCCACTCGGCCGGCGGGAATTCGCTTGCATGACTTATACCGTCAGTTCGATTTCCTTCGGTCTCCTGTATCGTCCGAATACCTAGCAAGGCCCCTCCGTGGATGGTCTGGCTGTGCATTTGTGGATGAGGATCGTCGGTTTCTCTTTTCACTTCCCGAGGCCAGTGGCGTGTACACTGCGGAGCTCTATGCCATCTTAGAGGCTCTGCGGTACACGTTATCAGACGATTACCAGCACTTTCTTGTGTGTACTGACTCTCTGAGTTCGCTGCAGGCGATCGATGTGTGCTTCCCGAAGCACCCGTTGGTCCAGCGTGTGCACGACCAGCTCGTCAGTTCGCGTAACGCTGGAACTGGGGTGACCTTTGTGTGGCTTCCTAGCCACATGGGTATTGCGGGAAACGAGCTTGCTGATCAGGCGGCTAGAGAGGCAGTCGCACTGCCGTCGCTACCGTATAAGGTGCCTGCTAGTGATGTGCGCTCCCAGTTGCGGCATTCGATCCTGTCGCATTGGGAGGAAGCATGGCGTGCCACGCCTCCAACCAACAAACTGAGAGGCATCAAGGAGACAACGGTGTGGAAATCTTCCTTCCGATCTCTCCGGAAGGAAGCTGTGGTACTCTGTCGACTCCGGATCGGCCTTGGGATTGCTACGCACTCCCACTTGCTAAAGAGAGAAGATCCTCCGTGTGTACTTGCGGCGCCCACCTAACCGTGGCACACCTTCTCTTGGAGTGTGTGGATCTGGCCGATCTGCGAGGGACTCTTAAACTGCCTAATACCCTCTCCCTTATTCTCCGTGATGACGGGCCGTCAGCTGACCTCGTCATCCGGTTCATGGGGGAGAGTGGTTACTTTAAGTTTTAATGTGTAGTTACGACTTTTAATTCAGGTTGAATCTGCTTTTTGTTTTTTATTGTGTCCATCTATTTTATTGTTCACTATGCCTTATTTGTTTTATCCTTTTTTACCATCCGCCTTTTTCTTTTTATTCAAATAAGGCATAATTTTTGGGGCTCACTGTCTGATTTACAAACACCATTTTCGTTTCATCCATGGCAGTGAGTTGTTTTTATCTACATCCTTTCATTTCACGCCATTTCATTTCATTTCATTAGGGGCCGATAACCTCGATGTTAGGCCCCTTAAAACAATTATCATCATCATCATCATCATCATCTTTGATTAACATAGATAGCTCATTCAAAGATACGATTCATAAAAGATTTCGCAATTTATAGTAATACACACATCAAAAAAAGTTTTGCATCACCTCGGTTCCAAGAGTTCCGGAACCTTTAAATACAAAGGGAATAGAGATCAACACAAACAACATTTCAGCTCGTTTTATTGCTCATGAGACCCACACATTGCATGTTGTACCATCATACAGCTAGACTTTCAGCATTTGTGGTCCAGATTGCAGTACACACCACTACCTCTAATACCCAGTAGCACGTCCTCTTGCATTGATGCATGCCTGTATTCGTCGTGGCATACTATCCACAAGTTCATCAAGACACTGTTGGTCCAAATTGTCCCACTCCTCAACGACAATTCAGCGTAAATCTCTCAGAGTGGTTGGTGGGTCAAGACGTCCATAAACAGCCCTTTTCAACATATCCCAGGCATGTTCGATAGGGTTCATGTCTGGCGAACATGCTGGCCACTGTAGTCGAGCGATGTCGTTATCTTGAAGGAACGCATTCACAAGATGTGCACGATGAGGTCGAGAATTGTCGTCCATGAAGACAAATGCCTCTCCAATATTCTGCCGATATGGTTGCACTATGGGTCGGAGGATGTCATTCAGGTATCGTAAAGCCGTTTCGGAGCCTTCCATGACCACCAGTGGCGTACGTCGGCCCCACATAATGCCACCCCAAAACATCAGGGAACCACCACCTTGCTGCACTCGCTGGACAGTGTGTCTAAGACGTTCAGCCTGACCAGGGTGCCTCCAAACACGTCTCCGACGATTGTCTGGTTGAAGGCATATGCGACACTCATCGGTGAAGAGAACGTGATGCCAATTCCGTGGGGTCCATTCAGCATGTTGTTGGGCCCATCTGTACCGCGCTGCATGGTGTCGGGGTTGCAAAGCTGGACCTCGCCATGGACGTCGGGAGTGAAGTTGCGCATCATGCAGCCTATTGCGCACAGTTTGAGTTGAAACACGACGTCCTGTGGCTGAACGAAACGCATTATTCAACATGGTGGCATTGCTGTCAGGGTTCCTCCGAGCGGCAATCCGTAAGTAGCGGTCATCCACTACAGTAGTAGCCCTTGGGCGGCCTGAGCGAGGCCTGTCATCGACAGTTCCTGTATCTCTGTACCTCCTCCATGTCCGAACAACATCGCTTTGGTTCACTCTGAGACGCCTGGAAACTTCCCTTGTTGAGAGCCCTTCTTGACACAAAGTAACAATGCGGACGCGATCGAACTGCGGTATTGACCTTCTAGGCATGGTAGAACTACAGACAACATGAGCAGCGTACCTTCGTCCTGGTGGAATGACTGGAACTGATCGGCTGTCGTACCCCCTCCGTCTAATAGGCCCTGCTCATGCATGGTTGTTTACATCTTTGAGCAGTTTTAGTGACATCTATGAACAGTCAAAGGGACTGTATCTTGGATACAATATACACAGTCAACGTCTATATGCCGGAGATCTGGGAACCGAGGTGATGCAAAACTTTTTTTGATGTGTGTATTTGGAAATTTCAGCTTCGAAATCTCTAATTGGCCTTTGTATATCGATTACAGATTCCAACACACTTCGTAATATCGCATTATCAGGTTAAATGTGATAAAATTCATATCGAAAACTATAATTGAGTATAGTCCTGTAAAATGAGGCTATATACCTTTCACTAACACACACAATTATTCATATGAAACATTGTGGTCAATAATGTTCTTGTTTACAGGGAAAGTTGCACCTCCTCACCAATCCCCTCCCTCCCACAAAATATTTGTTTCCAATGCTGCTTCCAAATTGGAAATGTTCCAGAACATACTGTTTCCTAACACCTCATCGACATTATATAAACAGTATGAAAAATAGCAATGGATAAAAAAGAAATAACTCCACATTTCCTTCATCATAAACAGAAAATATCAAATAATTATTCCGGCCAAAAATGAAAGAAAAAACCATCCCCATTTACCGCATACACTCAATCTCTCACACTAGGAGGATATAACCTCAGACAGTCAACCAAAAACCTTGCGAACACACACACACACACAGACACAAACACACACCGGAATCAACATTTTTCCTTCACACATACTCATCCAGATGCTTCAGCAGTGACACTTCCCGTCTTTTTCCCTTCCCAATACTGTACTTCACTGCAGACCAGAAACACTCATTTGTGGTAGTGCATGCCCCAGTATCGTAATTTTTAAATTGAATCGAATGATTTACAGCAAAATGTTTAAAACCCTGATCGTTTAACCCCGAGTAACCCGCCCACATATCGCTATAAATAGTAGACCCTCCCTTAATATATTTCTTAATTACTTTCAATAAAGTACCCTTATCCCTTTTGGCCACTACTTCAAAGAAACACTCCTTCCCATTACTGCCCAGAACAACTCCACCAAAAACCCATGAATTTTTCATTCGCTTACCCCGATTACACTTGGGCTTCCCAAAACAACTCTCGTCAATCTCTATGATAACCCCCTCCCCCCCAAAAGGCCCCCGTTCAGACACCCAAGCACCACAAACCTCACGACAAAATACAAACCTGTCAATCAGAGTAACACCAGAGACATCCAACTCATGTACAACCTGCTGAGTAGGCTTACGCGCGAAAAACAATAAGAAATCAACAAAATATCCTTGATCTTAATCCAAGCCTTTGCAAAGAAAGACCCCTTTCTTATCGTACGCCAAACCGAACATTTTGAACAAAGCCACATAACTAAATCAGAAGTCCGTTGGGCGGGGACCTTCGATTCCTTCATCGGCCGGGAACACTTTGGGCAGGCGTATTCCGCCGCCAATGGCACCTTCTCCGTAGCGAACACAATCGCCCCGTCGATCGTGGATAATATCCCGAACAGAACCACGAGTCTCATGGCAGATTGAGGAGCCTCCATAACCTCTTCAACCTCACCATCACTTTCGCTCGAAGATACCGGTGCCCGCCTCCGGACAAACAACTCGGCCAGCAACATCCATGATTTTTTAAACTAGATACGACTATTCAGCAGCAGAGACGAAAAACAAGAAATTAAAAATCATTCAGTACTTACCAAGAAACATTAAGCATGTCCATTTCAAATACTTCAGTGAGTTTAAACCACTATCACCAACCGTTACAAACCAACAAACAAAATTTTGCGAAATACCACCACTGGAAACTAAAACTCAGTGTACTATATACTCCCCCCCCCCCCCCAGGGGCTCAAATCTCTAGTGGGACGTGGGTTGGCAACCACGGGACCCAGCTGAGTCCGGCATTGCTTCCACTTACTTGTGCCGGGCTCCTCTGCGTCTTCTTTCCTGTCGACCTCACTAAGTCAACTCTTGATCTCTTCCGACCCCGACGGTATTAGGGTATCCGAGGTCTAGGGACTCTTTTACTTTCCCGCCTTCTTTGGCCCATCTCTCATCTTTCCTGATACCCTTCTTCTGTGAGGGGTCAGGCTTCTTTTTCTTTTCCTTTTACCTCCTGCCTTGTGCTCAAGGCCCTTAAGGAGGCCGGGTGTATGTAGCCCCATCCCTTCTGATGCACCCTAGATAATGCTACACCCTCAGGGGCTCACGGCTGGTGAGTTCGGGAGTTGGCGACCCCGAGGGATTCCTGAGCTGGGTCCGTTTTCCCCTTATGTCCCTTACCTTTGGGACGGACCCTCTCCTCTCTCCCCTCTTCTCTCCTCTCCTCTTTTCCTTATATTTCCTTTCTCTTTAAGATTCCCGCTCTGTTTATGTTACTTGGTTCACCGTGTATCTAATTCCCTTTAAGCGTTTTTTTAAGGTATTTTTAATCCACGTTGCATTTTGTAAGTTTTTTCGATCTAAATTACAATTCGCGATTGTTTTCAACTTCAATTGCATTTTGTAATGATTGACAATCTAAATTGCTTTTTGGTAAGTCTTTCAATGCAGGTAGCCGGGCCTTTTAGTTAGAATTTTGAATTTAAATTGCATTTTGTAAGTATTTTCGACCAAAACCGCATTTCGCACGAATTTTGAAGCTAAATTGCATTTTGTTTGGTGGGCATTTTGCACACTGTTTGATTCTTAATTGCATTTTGTGGGTATTTTGAATCTAAATTGCATTTTGTAAGTATTGTCAATCCACATGAGTCGTTTGAATCTACCGTATATTTTGTAAGCATTTTCAACTTCAATTGCATTTTGTAAGTAATTTGAACTTCAATTGCACTTTGTGAATAATTTGGATGGAACTGGGATATTTCAATCTGAATTGCATCGTTTATTTTCAATTTCAATTGCTTTTGTAAGTATTTTGAACCTCAATTGCATTTTGTACGTAATTTCGATCTCATTTGCATTTTGTAAGTATTTCGAATTTCAATTGCATTTTGTAAGTATTTTCAAACCAAACCGCATTTCGCACGAATTTTGAATCTAAATTGCATTTTGATGGGCGGGCATTTTGCACATATTTTGATTCTCAATTGCATTTTGTGGGTATTTTGAATCTAAATTACATTTTGTCAAGTATTTTCAATCTAAATTGCTTTTTGTAAGTATTGTCAATCCACATGAATCGTTTGAATCTACCGTACATTTTGTAAGTATTTTCAATTTCAATTGCATTTTGTAAGTATTTTAAATTTCAATTGCACTTTGTGAATAATTTGGATTGGAACTGGGATAGAGCCTATTTCAATCTGAATTGCATTGTGTATTTTCAATTTCAATGGCATTTTGTAAGTATTTTCGATCTCATTTGCATTTTGTAAGTATTTGAATTTCAGTTGCATTTTGTAAGTATTTCGACGCTACATTGCATTTTGTACGTATTTTGAATCTAGCCTACGTTTTGTGGGTCTTTTTCAATCTATTCTTTTTGTGCCACTTTTCGTTCTAAATTCCCTTTTGTCAGACCATATTGTGAGTTGTTTCCACCGAGATCATTAGGGGCCAATAACCTCGATGTTAGTCTTCTTAAAACAACAATTATCATAATCATCATCATCATCATCAAAACAACAATTATCATCATCTATCATACATCTGCAGATGGAGCGTTTTTCTGCTTCGCCGAGGCATCAGAAACAGGCCTGATCGTGGTGGTGCTTTCTTTGAAGACACTGTGAGTTAGAGATAGTGTACACAAACTCACCTGCAGAGCACATTCTACTCGTACAATCGGCGCCACCCCCTTGGGTTCGCACTACGAATGAGGCCCCGCAGGAAAGCACGTAGCCTGCTCTCACCAGCTCCGCCGCCACCAGCATCTAAAACATACAGCACATCTCATTCTGGCAGAGATCAATTTCAAAGTAAAATCAATGTTGTTTCCTCTAATATTCCAAATAATAAATAGCAGTAATTAAGTGAAACATTAAAGAAATAACTTAAAATTTCCCGAATTCCATTTTTGAGACACTGTGTCCTATTCCTCCGGAGTCATATGGCCACCATGTTCCTTTTGTACTTAACTAGTTTTTGAAAGGATGATTACAAATACTCAATTGGTACTTGGAAACAAAATCTCTTCTATCAGAAGAACAAGCAGGGTTTAGACAAAACAGGTCCTCCTCCCACCAAATAATGAGATTTTCACAAGCTTTTAAAGAAGCCTTTAACAAAAGGGAAAGTGATAGATTTTAAAGGAGCCTATGATACTGTATGGCGAAACATGCTGATAAAGAAACTTATCAACTTCAAAGTAAATGGATGTATGTTGAACAGGTTTTCAAGATTCCTTTCCCAAAGAATGATCAACAAAACTTCAGGTTGCAAGCAATCAAAACTAGCCCTCCCACAAGGAGCTGTATCAAGCACAACTCTATTCAATGTGTAAATCAGATCTTCCAAAAACAATACAGGAACTAGGTAATGTGAATATCAGCATGTTTGCAGACGATGTTGTCATTTGGACCACAGCACGTAACAGCCCAAATCAGCAAACGCTTCTTGAACACAGAATGAACCAGGCACTTATAAAACTCAAAAACTGGACTCAAAACAATAATATGGAAATCAATACTACCAAAACAGTATACCAGTTTTTCTCCCTGAGACACCACAATCCAACTTTCAGTCTCAAATTCAGTAATCAAGAACTTCCAGAAAGTGAAAGTACAAAGTACCTAGGTATCATCATGGACAAGAAGATGAACTGGACCAAACACATACAACGTGTAGAGGATAAGGCAAGCAAACGGATGAAATTACTGAAGACACTAGCAGGAGCTACTTGGGGGAGCACTCAAGACACACTCAACAAAACCTACAATACGTACATCAAACCTATCATAAAATATGGCAGTGAAGTACTCTCTACAGCACCCCAGTCAAACATTGATCGCCTCGAGAGGTGTCAGAATAATGCCCTACGAATCATAACAGGCGCAATAAAAACCACACCTGTAACCGCCTTGCAGTTATATACTGAACCCTTGCAAAGAAGCTTATGATACTCAGTTTCGGGGGGTGTAACAGTCCATATCGTAAGTTGTTGTTAAAGCGCTTCATTAACATGCAGGGTAACATATAACAAAATAACATGCAGGAAAAAGTGAAGCCAGGGTGAAAACAAATGAATTTAATGACAGATCAGCTATTTACAAAAATGAATTAACAAACAAAACTCCCATAATGACTCCCACTGAATAAATTAAATTTGCCAAAACTAGGCCAAATCTCAGGAGAGAATATTACTCGGACCAAGTGTCCCAAAAAATAAATCAACAATAATGACAATGTATGCGCGAGTGCTGTTCTACATGCTTCACGATGAGTACAATTGAATGCATGATTCGTCATCATCCGGAATCAACTTTCAGAAGACGAATCCGCATTACTTAGAGCTAGACAGACGCGGGGAACAACTATACACAACTTAAACTAAACCGACACTTCCTATACTTAAAATAAACAACACAATAATTTCCGCATGAAATTGGAATCAAAGACTGGCGTAGCAAAACAATACTGCCTAAAATTAGGACTTCTCACACAAATCAACACAAGTAAGCTAACACGTGACCAATAAAACAAATACACATATGACTGCCGTCATTTTTACAAGTAAATACCACTACACCACACGGGCGTCACAGACTAATTTACATGAACTGAGTCATAAACAAATCACTAGGCTCAAAGCCAACATTTACACTATTAACACAATATTCCATCCATACGACATGCAATAATCCGTCCCAAACATGGCGAACTCCCCAATTAATTATGGTTCAAAATAACCATCACAAAAGAACAGGTTTGCTAAATGAAAGCTTAAAGGGGCCAGTCGGACAACAGGACTGCCTAACAAAATAAGTCACCAGGCTAAACAGGCGGTTCGTGGAAATCTGCATATGTCAACCCACGTGTCAAAATAACCTCGACCTCCCCAAGGCATGGGATCCAGTCTCGAAGAAGCGTGCCCCAAAGCACAATAATACGTGTGTGTGTGTCAGAACAAAATATATCTCAGCATTTCCCCTAGGAAATCCAAGAATCAGCATATGGGCAAGGTACAGTGGTCTCCTCGGAGCACCCTGCCTTTCCATCAAAAACACTAACAACAAAATATGAGGGCAGTAGGACCTCTACCCCTCTTCACGTAGAATCAAAACACACACCTGACACCATAACACACACAGAATCACACGTATGGGTTTGACAGACCCTGAAATAAAATGACATAAATATTTTCCACCAGCTGGCGCCTCCGTTCTATGCCTGTGACTATCGAACCTGAAAAGGACTCAAAAAAAATCTGAAAAAAATTAGAACTAAGGTGTTCTACAATTACATCTTAATTTGTTGCGCTCGGCAACCCTAATATGAATAATAACCTGTTTAGCTAACATCTTACAGTAATTACCTCCCTTTCCTATCAAAAATATGAACTTTAATAAAGCACCACTTATCGAATGTAACGGGTTTCGCATTCGCATGGATAAAAATCACGTACACGCGCCGTGTACACTAAATATGACTCCAAGGAAAAATAATACACAACAAACAACTTTGGCCACGCGCCAACGTACATTTAAAACATTTAGTGTTGGTGCAAGAAAAACAATCTAAAACAAGAAAAAGAAGAAAATGAACTATTTACAAAGTTCCCCCGCCATATCTAACTACATATTGAATAATCAATTTTTGTACATCACCGTATCAGCTTGTAGAACATATAACTTCCATCTCGGTCCATTTCCCTACGGGAAATTAGCCCTCCATCGTTGTCTTCGTAGAAGCGTTGGACATCACTCCGGCTCCTGACCACACGTCGGACATCTTGGTGTAGTCTCTTCGACAGAAAAGTTCAATGTTATTATAAATTGCCTGGTTATAATCGCTTGTGAGTTACTAATTTCGCCCACGATTGTCCTATGCGATTAATCAACGAAGACTTTCCCTAGCTCTCGCTTATACACGCACAATACAGCACTTGAAAAATACAATAAAAATTTACATGAACTATACACTTCAAACCCATCGGCACTGGCTTGACAATACAAGTTTTAAATCTGACCGTCTCGCGGTCGTTATCTCGCTCGGTAATCTCTACTGCACTTGTGAACCTTCGCTCGCGTTGAGCGCTAATTGGAATGTTACTCAAGTCTTGCCCCTAAGAGCTGAAAATAGTTGTCTTCAAGATAATATTTAAGTGCTTAAAATCACCACGCCAACTGGCGTGAAGTTAGCTCACCAGAGCTCAAAAAGATTGACTTCGAATAATATTAGAGCTTTAAAAATCACTACGCAAACTGGCGTGAAGTTAGCTCACCAGAGCTCGAATGTCTTCAAATAATATTAGAGCTTTATAATCACTATACAAACTGGCGTGAATTTAGCTCACCAGAGATCAAAACGAATTACCTCAAATAGCGTCTCGTCGATCAATTTATTGGAAACTGACAGAGTGAGGAGGAGTGAGGTGAATTAAGAAAAATTTTCTAGAGTTTTCCTCTCACACACATGGGACTAGTGTCAATCTTCATCATTTAATTCAAACGTCTCAGCGCACTCATGCGGAGATATTTCGGATCGGCGGTTCTTTAGATAATCAATTCCGCGCGCTTTTTTACCAGTGACGCTACCCATCGCGTGGTCTTGGCTTGGTCTCTCCTGATTGGGTGATTCAATCGTAGGTCGGTTGCAACTAACTCGTGACCATCCCCTCATGACTCCAATTTTGGTGCAAGTTGTTACACAATTTGGCCTTGAACTCAGCTTACCCGGCCGTTTTCAAGAATAGCTACCAAGCTCTGTTTCTGTGGCAATCATTGCAACACACTAACTTGCCTTCCTCTTTGTCAACTTCCACAAGTACTGCCTGGGCCGCAGTAATAATAATAATAAATCATGAATACTTATTTATCGCAGATTAATAAGGGTTCAATACCCACAACTTACCAATAGAAGAAGAGATGAAACATCAAACAGCCAATGCATATCTCAGTATACAAAGACTACCTCAAATGACATGGATCAAAAAACCAGTTTCTAGCCCCAATCTTATAACACAAAAAGGTCCCTTAAGTCTCGCCAAAGAACATATCAATAAGATCAATCTGCAAATAAAACTTGAACCACTCTGTATGCCAGTCAACCCCATTGAATATATACAAGTGACTACAGATCTTTCTTAGCTAGAAGACTCTTCACCACAAGATCTAAAACAACTGGCCCTCTTTACAATAGAAGAAAGATATCCGTCTAATCAATGGCTAAAAATACTTACAGATAGCTCACAAGACAAAGAAAATAGAACTGGAGCAGGAATACATTCATCTCTCTTCTCACTCTACTTCCCAGTAGGCCAAAACAAAACATAATAATAATGTTATTGGTTTTACGTCCCTTTTAACTACACTGGCTTTTAGAGACGCCGGGGTGCCGGAATTTTGCCCCGAAGGGGATCTTTAACGTGCCAGTAAATCTACTGACACGGCTCCCTCGCATTTGCGCACCCTCAAATGCCAGCTGACTGCGCCAGGTTTCGAACCTGCAACCTTGGGCTCAGCAAGCGAGAACGCAAAACAAAACAAACTTTGATGCTGAGATAAGAGCAATTTCACATGCACTCCATCAGTTATTAGGCAGGAACATTGATTATCAAAAATGTGTTATCATTACAGATTCAAAAGCAGCCATCCAAGCCATCTCGTCAAATTATAAGCCCCAAAATAAAGAACTGAAAGAAATTTATTGTATGATAAAAACCCTTCAAAGACTCCACAAACAGATCTCATTTCAGTGGATCCCTTCTCATGTTGGAATAGCAGGAAATGAATAGGCAGACAGATTAGCAAAAAAAAAGGTACCACACTACAACAAGCTGTCAGTCAGACTGATTTTATGTCAGCAAAAAGGATCTTGAAAAATACTATCAAAACAGGTATGAAGAAATGGCAAAGAAAACAGACACTACAACAAGCTGTCAGTCAGACTGATTTTATGTTAGCAAAAAGGATCTTGAAAAATACTATCAAAACAGGAATGAAGAAATGGCAAAGAAAACAGCAGAAACCAAATTATGGAAGGACATTGATGCTAAATGGGATCAATATAAATTAACGCCAAGAAGAGAAGCTGTAGCCTTCTTCAGACTTAACACTGGCCATGACTGGCTTGCAGCTCATCTGAAACGAATCAACATCCAGAGATCTGAAGAATGCACACTTTGTCACGAACCTGGAAGTAAAATGGATAAGGGGCACCTGCTACTTGATGTGACTGCTAGAACTTCAGGAAACCTCGCACAACTCTATTGCAACGCAAGAAAGCGGATGGATTGGAATCCGGGCTAGCCATAGGAAACAACAACAACAGATTTTGAAAGTCACATTCTATTAGTGCCCTTTGCCACTGTAAAATATTTCAGGGAATCGCTCCAGACGATTAGGATTTAATTGGGGTGGGGGGTGATCTAAGCCTATTTTTTACTTTCGATTTTTGCAAAAAAAAATGAAAGTACACTTATGAGATCTACACAGGGCCAAAACATTGTGTGTACATAGTGAAAGCGAATTGAACGAAATTTGGTACAGAGCCACCACCTCAGTGTCATGTTTTATATTGCCGCCATCTTGACGGAAACGTAATGGCAGCCACCCAAATGTTAGAATAAATATTTTTTACTATTTCATCAATTTAAATTGGTTCCTTAGGTGATTAAATCAAACCTCCTTACGTAAATTAAGGTGAAAACTTATGAGAATTATATTTTCTCATTTATTCTTTCCTGAGATATTCTACCATTTTCTTATTCCCCTTTCAAATCTTTCATATTAATTAATTTTGTTTATTTTCTTTACTCCTATTACGACTAATCTCTCTACCAAAACCTTCATGTGAGAAGCGTCTTTTGATCAATCAATCCACATCAGCCGAACAGTTTGAAGATGGCGGCCACATGTGTGTGTGCAAATCATAGCTGTTTAATGTGTTTTAAAGCTATGTGTTTTAGTGCTATAGAGCGCTGTTTCACATGTTTTAGAGCTATAGCCCTCTTTGACACATTTTGGTGCTTTTAGTGTCTTAAGTAGTCCTTGTATAGTTTCGATCACCCAAACCATCAGGGGCCGATAACCTAGATGTTAGGCCCCTTAAAACAACAATTATCATCATCATCATCCTTGTATAGTTTCTCACTCTCTACAACAATCAACCCATAGGTTTTTTTAAGTCTTTGTTTACTTTATCAATTTTCTGATGTCGTTTGTTCATACTGTATTAGTGTCTAACGTATGTAATAGTGATAGGCTTTGAAACATCCCCTAGGGGCGTGGTGGCACAGCGGTCAAGCTGTATGCCTCTCACCAAGGCGGACCGGGTTCGATTCCCGGTCAATGCATGTGAGATTTTCGATGTGGAATGCCATGTCCTGTGGTTCGGATTCCACGTAAAACGGAGGTCCCGTGGCTTATGATCGCGAGATTAACGGTCACGTTAAACTACAAGCTTCCTTTTTTGAAACATCCCCAACAGATATAGTGGAGTGATAATAATAAAAGTATTAATCAAGCTTCGGAAGCTCACATAGAACGGTACTCACTCGTTAGCCTTTCCAGGATATCTGTGAATCCGGCCATCAGGGTTTGGGTTTGATCCGCGATTCTATTCTCGAGGTCTCTGATTTCGGTCATCCACTCGCACCTGAATGACACAATTTGTTCCACAAACTCCTGCAGGATTCTGGTCTGGTCGGAAATTTGGCCTTGGAGAGCTCGCGTCAGTTTCACGTATTCCTCCCGGGCTCCCTCCTGGTCGGAATGCTGGGGCTGCTGCACATGAAAAGATAAGAAAAACAATCTAGTTGGTGCGGGCTGCCAGCACACTCTGGTGATATTCTGCTGTTTGAAATTACACTTGCACCGCCACCATAACTGGAACTCTACCGGGTGGACTTGTGGTTGAGATCGTAATTCATTTTATCTTGGAAACCAAATGTGTGATATTGGAGGGAGGTATTTGATGCGGACAAAAAAAAGTACGACCACTCCGAGAGTGCCGATCACAAATAATTAATTAATATGAGTGTCAGTTAAACATAAACGGGAATTTGAATGGAATGCTTGCATCCATGCACGGCGGAGAGCGACTACCTAACAGACACACAAAAGTTTTTAATAAGATATCTGCCTACAACAGATCAAGGTTTCCATTCAGGTTTGATTACTGTGGTATATAATGTCTTAATTTTGCATTCTTCAATATGGATTCTTTTGCGCCTGCTGAAATTGTGAAACAATCCTGATGGCTGAATTACTTCTCCCAAGTACGGTACTCCAATTTATTTTTCTGTTCTCTTCCGACCCCGACGGTATTAGGGTATCTGAAGTCTTGGGAGTCTCTTCCTGTCCCGCCTTAATTGGCCCTTGTCCCATCTTTTCTGATACCCTCCTTCTGGGAGGGGTCAGCCTTCTTGTTCTTTTCCCCCCAGGGGCTCACATCTAGTGGATTGTGGGTTGGCAACCACGGGGCCCCAGCTGAGTCCGGCATTGCTTCCACTTACTTGTGCCGGGCTCCTCTCTCTTCTTTCCTGTCGACCTCCCTTGGTCAACTCTTGTTCTCTTCCGACCCCGACGGTATTAGGGTATCCAAGGCCTAGGGAGTCTTTCACTTTCCCGCCTTAATTGGCCCTTGTCTCATCTTTCCTGATACCCTCCTTCTGTGAGGGGTCAGCCTTCTTTTTCTTTTCCTTTTACCTCCTGCCTTGTGCTCAAGGACCTTAAGGAGGCAGTGTGTATGCAGCCCCAACACTTCTGGTGCACCGACGATAATGCTACACCCTCAGGGGCTCACGGCTGGTGAGTTCGGGAGTTGGCGACCCCGAGGGATTCCTGAGCTGGGTCCGTTTTCCCCTTTTGTCCCTCCCCTTTGGGGCGGACCCTCTCCTCTCTCCTTTCTACTCTCTCCCCTCTCCTCTCTCCTCTCTCCCCTCTCCTCTCCTCCTTTCGTTATATTTCCTTTCTCTTTATGATTCCCGCACTGTTTTTGTTACTTGGTTCACCGTGTATCTAAATTCCCTTTTAGCGATTTTTTAAGGTATTTTTAATCTACGTTGCTTTTTGTAAGTTTTTTCGATCTAAATTACATCTCGCGATTGTTTTCAACTTCAATTGCATTTTGTAAAGATTGACAATCTAAATTGCTTTTTGGTAAGTCTTTCAATGTAGGTAGCCGGGCCTTTTAGTGAGAATTTTGAATATCAATTGCATTTTGTAAGTATTGTCAATCCTCATGAGTCGTTTGAATCTACCGTACATTTTGTAAGCATTTTGAATTTCAATTGCACTTTGTGAATAATTTGGATTGGAACTGGGATATTACAATCTGAATTGCATCGTGTATTTTCCATTTCAATGTATTTTGTAAGTATTTTGAACCTCAATTGCATTTTGTACGTAATTTCGATCTCATTTGCATTTTGTAAGTATTTTGAATTTCAATTGCATTTTGTGGGTATTTCGACGCTACATTGCCTTTTGTACGTATTTTGAACCTAGCCTTCATTTTGTGGGTACTTTTCAATCTATTCCTTTTGTGAATCTTTTCGTTCTAAATTCCCTTTCGTAAGAACATTTTGTGAGTTGTTCCAATCTGAGTTCCTTTTTGTAAGTATTTTCCGGCTCACTTAATTTTCGTTCTCCCCCCAGGGGCTCACATCTTGTGGTCGTGGGTTGGCGACCACGGGGCCCCAGCTGAGTCCGGCATTGCTTCCACTTACTTGTGCCGGGCTCCTCTCCGTCTTCTTTCCTGTCGACCTCGCTTGGTCAACTCTTGTTCTCTTCCGACCCCGACGGTATTAGGGTATCCGAGGCCTAGGGAGTCTCTTCCTTTCCCGCCTTAATTGGCCCTTGTCTCATCTTTTCTGATACCCTCCTTCTGTGAGGGGTCAACCTTCTTTTTCTCTTCCTTTTACCTCCTGTCTTGTGCTCTAGGCCCTTAAGGAGGCAGGGTGTATGTAGCGCCACCACTTCTGGTGCACCCTAGATAATGCTACACCCTCAGGGGCTCACGGCTGGTGTGTTCGGGAGTTGGCGACCCCGAGGGATTCCTGAGCTGGGCCGTTTTCCCCTTTTGTCCCTTACCTTTGGGGCGGACCCTCTCCTCTTTCACTTTCCTATATGCCTTTCATGGCTCTCCTTCCTTCCAAGTCCCTCAATCCACCTTCTCCGAGGGTTGAGGGCATTTCTTTTCCTAGTGTCCTTTTTTTTGCCTTATTCTCCTTTAGTTTTGCATTTCTTCTTCTAGTATGTAGGTTAGTAGTTAGTTGTAGTTTTAAGTTCGCTTTTCATTTTCATCTTCACGTTCACCCAAACCATCAGGGACCGATAACCCGGATGTTAGGCCCCTTAAAACAACAATTATCATAATCATCATCATCATCTTATTTTTTCCTTCTGTCCTTTTATTTGCCTTATTCTCCTATTTCTTCTTCTAGTATGTAGGTTATTAGTTAGTTTTAGTTTTAAGTTCGCTTTTTTTTCATCTTCTCGATCACCCAAACCATCAGGGGCCGATAACCTAGATGTTAGGCCCCTTAAAACAACAATTATCATCATCATAATTTTCGTTCTGGTTTCCGTTTCATTATCATTTTCGCTATCACCCAGATCATTAGGGGCCGATAACCTAGATGTTAGGGCCTCTTAAACAACAACAATTATCATCATCATCAATTTATTTTACTTAATGGACGTGTGCGGAGCCAGTTGCACTCAAACCATCAATCATCAAACCACTCCTAGGTCTTGTAGTCACAGAGCGATAAATCACTGTACGGAGGGTCTTCTAGTGGTGTCCACAGTGAATTTCCTGCAGTTTTCCCCATGGCATTGTCGTGGAGAACAAAATGACGTTTCAGATCGGATTGCTTGTTGTATGAAAAGCTTATTCCTATGGCTAAAACAATTTCAGAAATTTTTATGCGCCGCTTCTTCAATAATGACAAAAGAGGTCAATGTTGTTGTCTGCAGTGATGCTTGTCCGCGTCCTCCTTTCATGAGAGGTTACTTTTCTACAGCTTTCCTGCCACGAATGTTTTAGCTCACTCATAACACTTTAGTCTGCGACAGTATTTCTTCCCCAAACTGTGCGCAGGAGCCAGCCCTCTCACAATTTCCGAAGTTTTCGTACCCCCTTTTGCAAGATTCGTTGCGCCAACAGACGTGTGCACCGGTCACGCACGCTCAGAAGGAACAAAGGAAGAATGAAGGAGGTTGAACGGTTAACACAGTGGATGCGGATTTCAGGGCCACCGACCAAAAATAAACGTCAGACCTGTCTGTAAGAGTAATAGAACGATTATGAAATTAAGGACGATATGAGAGAATTACAAATTAGACTACTCTTGAGGATTTGAAAAACAAAGAAGACAAAATAAAGAAACTCAAAGATAAACAAAGCACAAACTAATATCAAACAAACAATATATAGGAAGGGAGATTTCAGACAAAGAAAGATTGCAATCCGACAGATTGAAGGCTGAAAGAAAAAAAATCCTATGTGTAATATTGACAAGTGGTCCAATGAATGCCAGTGCCTCAGCTACTGTGTGGCATACAGTTATCTTTTGAGTTGGAGATTTTACCTGTTTCTACTGCTTCGAGTGAAGGAAGTTACAGACTGCATTGAAGAGAGTTTATTTTTACAGTAATGAACTCCATGTCAGATTGTCTTTGCTAAGTGAAAATCACGACGACTGGAGTTTATTAACTAGCATTTCGGGCAATGCCCCTGCTCTGGAGGTCCAAGAGGAATGGACTCCTGTTACATTGATAAGAGACAGAAAAGGATGAGAAGATGCATGCTTACTCCTCCCCATCAAGCATCCCTAAACAGACAGAATGCCGATATTCTGAAGGATCTTGGCTGGCCAGAAACTTTCGAGGGCGAGGACGTGTCTGGGGATGAACATAGGCCAGTTCATCACCCAATACGTCCAACTTAGGTAACCCGCGGTCTGCTTGTCCGTATAGTGCGGAACATCACGCACTAGTTGAAGCACACGTCGTTGAGTATTGATATGTAGTTTAACACAGCTATCACTACACCTAGGCATGTGATGACTTGTATGGGCTGTAACACACACTTCGACTCATTGATTGTAATTCCTAACACCACTTTGAGGTAAAGCGTAATCTCTTCCACTGGGATCGGGTTTACACTCCAGATAAGCCAGTCATCCAGGTACGGAATCATGTGCACTTGAAATTCGCTTTCGATCACTTCTCTTACCGCCTCTGCCCATCGCTGCGGCCAGAGAATGTACCATGGGAAGGCGCGTCCACCAGAATGTTTACCGCAGTAGTATACCCCTAAGTTGAGTTGTGATCTGTTGTTCAGCAGCACTTGGTAGAACTCGGATTTTAAGTCAATTTTAATGGCTAGCGCTCCTGGGGGTATCATTGTCAATGCTTGCGCGGGCCCCTTTAGGCTGAACTTGGGGCGGCGAAGGTGTGGCGTCCAGACACTTAAGATCATAGATGATGCGAGCTGTACCGTCCGCCTTTGGGACGAGAAACAACGGGAAAGCATGGTGTCCTTTGAAAGGGAACAAGAGTCCGTGAGTCCGTTGGTGATCAAGTCCTGCACAGCCGTATCCATAAGAGAGGAAGGCTTGGTTGCTCTAAAAGTCGGAGCAGGAGTTGGCCGAGGTAAGTTTGCTCCTTCATGCATCACTGTGTTGGCGTATCGACCGAGTGGTGTGTCGAGGTAGGGCACTGGGTGAGCGGCGTCCACGGCAACAGATTCGGCGTAGGTGGCTTCTTGCTGGGCGGCTGTACTTGTATCCGTGGGAACTCGTCCATTCATGGTTCTCCCTGCGGCACTCGTAGCAGGACTGTCTTCTGGGGTACTCTGGATCGTACACACGCTCATCGCCTTGTGTATATACGGAGCGGGGTCGGGCGGCTTCATAATCCCACAGCGTCCTTCAGGATCGGGCTCTCATAAGTCTGGAAGGAGCAGAGCTGGGCGACAGTAGGTTCTGTCGCTCCCCTTCCTCGGCCTGCCGGGAGGACCAGGAAGAGAGGAACCTCACTTCGCTGGAGCCCCTCTTCCGCCCCGGCATGGTCCGCGTCCTCAGCCGGCCCCTCTTGTGGGACCTCCGCGGGAGGATTATCTGTGGGAACTGGAAATTAGGTATAAGTTCCAATATTTCGTCCCCTCCTGCGCTGTCTATTTGCATTGCGAACGCCCATCCTGGTGAGTGCCGCGTACAGTAAGATTCGCCAAAAAAAACAAGCACAAATGATACAGGAACCGAAGTCCGGTCCATTCGGCAAACTAAAGCGGGTGACGTCCTTGTCGAGATTGGAGCAAATTCCAGGGACAAAGCAGTCCTCTACTGTTTTGGGCCTAATGCTCCCCCGTAGGCTTGAAGCGAAGGCAACTTTGTTGTTTTTAAACCAAATTGTTCAACTGTGTGACGGTTCCTAGGCATAGCAAAAACTACAAACAGATAGAAGATATAGAGGAGGATTACGCGAGACAAAGATGACACAAAAAGCACTCATCAAAATAGCAAGAGGAATCTACATGGAAAAGGAAGCCCAACAGAAAGCAGAAGCGGAAAAGAATCCTTTCTTACCCCTCAAGAGGGGCACACCACACCACACCACAATAGAAAAATGGGAGGAAGCATTTCTCATGAATATGGAAATCTATGCAATAGACGTACAGGATAAAAATGTAATGATGAGAAGAACAATTTGTAATGGAAGACAAAGTAGAACTATGCATCAGAGAAGCAAACAAGTAGTTCCGTGAAGAACTATACAGCCTATTTTCATATATCCTACTTATGTTAACTGGCACTATCAACATACAAATTTTGAGCTTGTTTGCTGTAATAGATCCGTAGATATTGAGAATCGACTAAATATTTCGGATGGTCGCCATGTTGGATTTTATATATGTAGGTCCTAGAGTTATGTACTGTTACATGAAGATCATTGTGTACGTGTAGCATTCAAACTTCAATCGCATGATTAGGACACAAGAAGTAACAAGGAGATTTTAAAATTTCGCACAGCTGCCATCTTGTGGTTATGGAAACAATTTAAATAAATCAGATGCCAGTGGATTAACATTCGTATAAGGATTTACTGTACCAAGTGTCACTGCACTCGGATGGTTAAATTGCGAGAAACGTCCATGTGAATATTTATAATTCGCGTCGCCGCAATGGTGGATTTGTGATCACCAGGTTATATAAAGTCCTATAGGTGAACATATGTTCATAGCCCCTATGAACATAAAAATAAATCAGTGGGATTGCTATAATAGATTCGTAGACATTCAGAGCCGTCTAAATATTACGAACGGTCGCCATGTTGGATAGTTAAATGTATAGGCCATAGAGTCATGTACCAATAAAGGAAAATTATTGCGTAGGTTCATTATTCAAACTTTCACTTCGATCGCAAGATTACGACACAAGAAATAGAAACTTAATTTTAATATTCGCACAGCCGCCATCTTGAGGTTATGTAAACAATTGAACTAAATTAGATACCAGTGCTTTACAATGTGTATAAACATTTCCTGTACCAGATTTCATTGCGTTTGGAACATTAAATCGTGAGAAAGGTCTATTTAAAATTTTCAAATTCGCTTGGCCGCCATGTTCGTTTTGTAGTTAACCAGTTTTTGAAAGTCTTATAGATGAACTTCCAGTAGTGCCCTTTATCTCCGTACAAAATTTCAGAGTGATATCGCTAATAGTTTCAGAGATATAGAATGCCGGTGAAATACTTCGCACATCCGCCATCTTGTGGTTATGTAAACAATTGAACGAAGTTAGATGTCGGTGCATTACAATGTGTATGAACATATACTGTACCAAGTTTTATTGCGTTTGGTTGGTTAAATCGCGAGAAACCTCTATTTAAAAGTCGCAAATTCGCGTGGCCACCATGTTGGTTTTGTAGTTACCTGTTTTTCAAAAGTCACATAGCTGAGCTTCTAGTAGCTTCCTTTATCACCGTAATAAATTCCAGGGTGATATCAGGAATAGTTTCGGAGATATTGAATGCTGGCGAAATATTTCGCACAGCCGCCATGTTGGATTAGTGAGACGTAACGAAATTTGAAGGGCACGGTCGGGGTCACCTGGAATAGTGCAATTAAATTACCGAGTTTTATTGAAATCGATCCAGCCGTTTAAAAGTTATTAGGGGGGGACACACACACAACTCACACACACACAACTCACACACACACACACACACACGGACAAAAGGTGATCTCATAAGCCTATTTTTTCAAAATTGAAAATAGGCTAAAAATAAGAAAGAGGGGACCAGACCAAGTTGCATATCTCAAAGACACAGCTGGTACACTCACAATCAATCATATGGACAGAAATTAACAAATACCTGGCCTTAAACATCATTCCTGAAAAATGGAAAAAATCTACGCGACAGATCTCACTAATCAGCAGTTTCGGCTTAGCAAACCATAAGGAAAATACACCATTTTCATAGATTATGAAAAAGCCTTCGACATGCAGGAAAACTATTGCAAAAACTTAGGGACATGATTGGTTCACGTCATACTCTGGAGTTATACAAGGAGAAATTTGAAGGGGGCTGCTCATAACACAGACCAACGACAACAAAAAATAAATCTATAAAATTAGCTCTATTTAATGATTTTTGGTGTGCTGTGTCCAAAAATCATATTATAATTGCTCTATCACCCACCAGTTTCTTACAATTTTTAATTTAAAATATAACAAGAAGTTCCGTTAAGAACTATACAGCCTACTTTTCATGCCAATGATTATTCTACAGAATATGAATCTATCTAGAATAATGACGAAATTAAGTTGGTAATATCGAAATATCTAATTAGTTCAAAATATACCTGGTAAAATGTAGCCTAATAGAGCACTACAGTTGGCAGCCCTGGTGACTGAATATATTATTTCCATCTCTTAAGGTACAGAATACAAAATTTGGTTGAAGTCCAATGGACGTTACATGCAGTTAGACACTGGATCTATCAGCAGGCGTAAAAGCATGTTGCCAACAATACCACGCGTGTGCTGGTCAGAAATAATCTGAAATATTATGATATCTTGTTGTGCCAATTTTGGATGAAATCCATTTGTTAGTATAGAAGTTACATGTATTTTAAAATTGGACATATCAGCAGGCATAGAATCATGTTGTCAGCACTGCCTTGTATTAATTACTCCAAATTAATCTAGAATGTCAGGTGCTATACGTGTGCAAAGTATAGAGCTGTTGGCTTGCATACTTTCTGATATATTGATATTAGGGTAAAAAATATAGACAGCATTTACTAACAGTTGGCAGCCCTGATTGCACTGACGAATACTTAGTCATATCTGATATGTTACACATAGCACATGCGAAATTTGTATGAAATCCTACAGATAGTATAGAAGTTACATGTATTTAAAAATTGGCCCTATCAGCAGGCTTAGAATCATGTTGGTAGAACTGACGTATATAAGTTACTCCAAAATTAATCAAACATGTCAGGTACTATACGTGTGCATAGTTTAAAGCTGTCGGCTTGCACACATTCTGATATATTGGTATTTGGATAAAAAAAATAGAGAGAGCAATTATTAACAGTTGGCAGCCCTGGTGGCTCCTAAGAATACGCTCAGTCATATCTGTTTATGTACAGATATTACATACAAAATTTGGTTGAAATCCAGTTAATAGTGTAGAAGTTATATGCATTTAAACATTGGACCTATCAGAAGGCTTAAAATTATTTTGGCAACACTGTCATGGTTGGCCTCCTGGAAATTAATCTGAAATAGTATTATCTACATGTGTGCCAATTTTGGAATAGCTCCTATGCATACCTTGCAGGATATCCAACATGGAGCTCAAATTTCTAGTGCATTTTTTCAGCAGTTGGTAGCACTGACATCATTTTCAAATATGGACGTGAGCTATTCCGGTGCACATCTTTACTCATACTAAATTTGGTTTTTGATTGCTGCAGCCGTTTAGGAGTTGATAGGGGGGGACACACACACAGCCAGACAGACAGACAGACAGAAGGACAGACAGACATTTGCCCGATCTCATAAGACTACTTTTTCCTCATTTTTGCAAAATGTGAAAAGTAGGCTAAAAATTACATTTTCTATGTTTCTTATTTTTTATTTTAATACAGTAAAATCATCATCTTCCTAGCATTAATCCCGCTTTATTGCAGGGTCTGCTTTTCTGCACTTTTTCTTCCATAGTGCTCGATCTTGAGCGTCTCAGTTGTGGCATTCACTAGTTGCATGTCCTCCCGCATAGTATCCAGCCAGCGCTTTCTTGGTGGCCCTCGTGGTCGTCGGCCTTCTGGACTGATGTCAAGTGTAGTTCTCGCGACTGAAGAGTGATTGCTACGCAGTACATGGCCATACCAACGCAGACGGCTCTCCCGCATTTTTTCATGGATTGGAGCCACACCAAATGTAGCTCGAACATTGTCATTTCTGATGCGATCCAGTCTAGTAAGTCCCTGTGTCCAGCGAATCATCTTCATCTCCATGACATGTAGTTGTTGTCCATGTCTCTTCGTTACTGGCCAGCATTCAGTACCGTACAGTGCTACTGGTCGAACGATGGTTCTGTAAATTTTCGACTTAGATATAGTGGCTCATTCCGGTCAAGAAGGACTCCAGTAACTTGGCGCCATTTCAGCCATGCAGCGTTGACTCTGTTTCGGACATCTGGGAGTGTTCGGCCATCTGAACAGATTACCGTACCCAAGTATTTGAATGCAGATGATTTTCGGAGTTCAGTGCCATCAGTGTGAATAGATCCTTCACTTGGTACTCCACACTCCATATACCGTACTCTGTATTACCAATATTAAGTCGTAGGCCATGAGTGTCTAGTGCAGTTTTCCAACATTGAACATTTTGAACATCAGCATAGAGCAAGGTCCAGGGATGTGGTTGCAGTAGTTCGGCTGCGTCCCCCTGTGGGTGGGGTTTAGAATACACCCACGGTATCCCCTGCCTGTCGTAAGAGGCGACTAAAAGGGGCGACCTTGGCTACTTTAAGGACTTCGCGTTGTTTTGTGAATTGTACCCCCACTGGGTGGGAGGAAGCGAATACATCCACGGTAATCCCTGCCAGTCGTAAAAGGCGACTAAAAGGGCTTCTTGGAACGGTCCCCTTTCGAGGGTTTGACAGTAAGCTCTAAAAGACATACACCCGTGCGGTATAACTCTCATTAGGTTATATCGCACTTCTTTCCGTTACTGCTTTCAGGGTCTGGCAACCAAAATTTCTATATGTGCGTGCTGTTAGGGGATGGGCCACTTACGCTTGCGACTACGCTCGAAATCATCATCATCTTTCCTGTCGACCTCACTTGGTCAACTCTTGTTCTCTTCCGACCCCGACGGTATTAGGTTATCCGAGGCCTAGGGAGTCTCTTCCTTTCCCGCCTTAATTGGCCCTTGTCTCATCTTTTCTGATTCCCTCCTTCTGCGAGGGGTCAGCCTTCTTTTTCTTTTCCTGTTATCTCCTGCCTTCTGCTCAAGGCCCTCAAGGAAGCCGGGTGTATGTAGCCCCATCACTTTTGGTGCAACCTAGATAATGCTACACCCTCAGGGGCTCACGGTTGGTGAGTTCGGGAGCTGGCGACCCCGAGGGATTCCTGAGCTGGGTCCGTTTTCCCCTTTTGTCCCTTACCTTCGGGGCGAACCCTCTCCTCTATCACTTTCCTATCTGCCTTTCATGGCTCTCCTTCCTTCCAAGTCCCTCAATCCGCCTTCTCCGAGGGTTGAGGGCATTTCTTTTCCTTCTGTCCTTTTATTTGCCTTATTCTCCTTTATTTTTCCATTTCTTCTTCTAGTATGTAGGTTAGTAGTTAGTTTTAGTTTTAAGTTCGCTTTTCATTTTCATCTTCACGATCACCCAAACCATTAGGGGCCGATATCCTAGATGTTAGGCCCCTTAAAACAACAATTATCATCATCATCATCTTCAATTGTTAATAAGCCAACACTGAATTTAATTTAATAACATTAACTAGTTACCACCAAACCTCACACACAGTAGAACTTTAACACACACCGATTTAAACCCCATACGAACGTAAAGAAAGGTTCACAGCAGCAATTCGCGGCACTATATCAAATTAACATCAACGTCCATCTGTGCTCACATCAACTATACCCCCCAGGGGCTCACTTCTAGTGGGCATGGGTTGGCGACCACGGGCCCCCAGCTGAGTCCGGCATTGCTTCCACTTACTTGTGCCGGGCTCCTCTCCGTCTTCTTTCTTGTCGACCTCACTTGGTTAACTCTTGTTCTCTTCCTACCCCGACGGTATTAGGGTATCCGAGGCCTAGGGAGTCTCTTCCTTTCCCGCCTTAATTGGCCTTTGTCTCATCTTTTCTGATACCCTCCTTCTGTGAGGGGTCAGCCTTCTTTTTCTTTTCCTTTTACCTCCTGCCTTGTGCTCAAGGCCCTTAAGGAGGCAGGTTGTATGTAGCCCCACCACTTCTGGTGCACCCTAGATAATGCTACACCCTCAGGGGCTCACGGCTGGTGAGTTCGGGACTGGCGACCCCGAGGGATTCCTGAGCTGGGACCGTTTTCCCCTTTTGTCCCTTACCTTTGGGGCGGACCCTCTCCTCTTTCACTTTCCTATATGCCTTTCATGGCTCTCCTTCCTTCCAAGTCCCTCAATCCGCCTTCTCCGAGGGTTGAGGGCATTTCTTTTCCACCCCCAGGGGCTCACATCTAGTGGGTTGTGGGTTGGCGACCACGGGGCCCCAGCTGAGTCCGGCATTGCTTCCACTTACTTGTGCCGGGCTCCTCTCCGTCATCTTTCCTGTCGACCTCCCTTGGTCAACTCTTGTTCTCTTCCGACCCCGACGGTATTAGGTTATCCGAGGCCTAGGGAGTCTTTCACTTTCCCGCCTTAATTGGCCCTTGTCTTATCTTTCCTGATACCCTCCTTCTGTGAGGGATCAGCCTTCTTTTTCTTTTCCTTTTACCTCCTGCCTTGTGCTCAAGGCCCTTAAGGAGGCAGGGTGTATGTAGCCCCACCAATTCTGGTGCACCGTAGATAATGCTACACCCTCAGGGGCTCACGGCTGGTGAGTTCGGGAGTTGGCGACCCCGAGGGATTCCTGAGCTGGGTCCGTTTTCCACTTTTGTCCCTTACCTTTGGGGCGGACCCTCTCCTCTCCTCTCCTCTTTTCCTTATATTTCCTTTTCTCTTTAAGATTCCCGCACTGTTTTTTGTTACTTGGTTCACCGTGTATCTAAATTCCCTTCTGGCGATTTTTTAAAGGCATTTTTAATATACGTTGCTTTTTGTATGTTTTTTCGATCTAAATTACATCTCGCGATTGTTTTCAACCTCAATTGCATTTTGTAAAGATTGACAATCTAAATTGCTTTTTAGTAAGTCTTTTAATGCATGTGCCCGGGCCTTTTAGTGAGATTTTTGAATTTCAATTGCATTTTGTAAGAATTTTCAACCAACGCCGCATTTCGCACGAATTTTGAATCTAAATTGCATTGTGTTTGGTGGGCATTTTGCACATATTTTGATTCTCAATTGCGTTTTGTGGGTATTTTGAATCTAAATTACAATTTGTCAAGTATTTTCAATCTAAATTGCTTTTTGTAAGTATTGTCAATCCACATGAGTCGTTAGAATCACCGTACATTTTGTAAGCATTTTCAATTTCAATTGCATTTTGTAAGTATTTTGACTTTCGATTGCACTTTGTGAATAATTTGGATTGGAACTGGGATAGGGCCTATTTCAATCTTAATTGCATTGTGTATTTTCAATTTCAATTGCATTTTGTAAGTATTTTGAACCTCAATTACATTTTGTACGTATTTTCGATCTCATTTGCATTTTGTAAGTATTTTGAATTTCAGTTGCATTTTGTAAGTATTTCGACACTACATTGCATTTTGTACGTATTTTGAACCTAGCCTTCATTTTGTGGGTATTTTTCAATCTATTCCTTATGTGAATTTTTTCGTTCTAAATTCCCTTTTGTAAGAACATTTTGTGAGTCGTTTCAATCCGATTTCCTTTTTGTAAGTATTTTCCGTCTCCCTTAGTTTTCGTTCTGGTTTCCGTTTCATTATCATTTTCGCTATCACCCAGATCATTAGGGGCCGATAACCTAGATGTTAGGCCCCTTAAAACAACAATTATCATCATCATCATTTCTTTTCCTTCTGTCCTTTTATTTGCCTTATTCTCCTTTATTTTTCCATTTCTTCTTCTAGTATGTAGGTTAGTAGTTAGTTTTAGTTTTAAGTTCGCTTTTCATTTTCATCTTCACGATCACCCAAACCATCAGGGGCCGATAACCTAGATGTTAGGCCCCTTAAAACAACAATTATCATCATCATCATCATCTTTTCATTATATTTAATTTTTTCTTCAAGATTCCCGCACTGTTTTTGTTACTTGGTTCACCGTGTATCTGAATTCCCTTCTAGCGATTTTTAAGGCATTTTTAATCTACGTTGCTTTTTGTATGTTTTTCGATCTAAATTACATCTCGCGATTGTTTTCAACCTCAATTGCATTTTGTAAAGATTGACAATCTAAATTGCTTTCCAGTAAGTCTTTCAATATGGCGGGGGGACTTCTGTGAGTATTTTGAATTTCAATTGCACTTTGTGAATAATTTGGATTGGTACTGGGATATTTCAATCTGAATTGCATTATGTATTTTCAATTTCAATTTTATTTTGTAAGTATTTTGAACCACAGTTGCATTTTGTAAGTATTTCGCCGCTACATTGCATTTTGTACGTATTTTGAATCTAGCCTACGTTTTGTGGGTCTTTTTCAATCTATTCTTTTTGTGGATCTTTTCGTTCTAAATTCCCTTTTGTAAGACCATATTGTGAGATTTTTGTACGTATTTTCCGTCTCAGATAATTTTGTTCTGGTTTCCATTTCATTATCATTTTCGCTATCACCCAGATCATTAGGGGCCGATAACCTAGATGTTAGGCCCCTGAAAACATCATCATCTCCCGGGCCGAATAATTTTCAAAACCAGATGCTTAAATACCTTAACGATGAGAGTATTTGTTATTTGCTCAGGGTGTTTAATCGTATCTGGTTGGAAGATGTGTTACCAGCGCAATGGCAGGAAGGTATAATTTAACCGAAGCCCGATAAGGATCCCAATTAGACAGGGAGTTACAGACCTATTTGTCTCACAAACGGTCTGTGCAAGCTCTTTGAGAGGATGGTCAATCGGCGACTGGTGTGGGTCCTGGAGAAACAAGGACTCCTATCTGAATACCAGTGTGGTTTCAGGGCGTCTCGGTGTACCAACGACCATCTGGCACGCCTTTAGACCGCCATACAGAACGCTTTTCTCCGGAGACAGCACCTAGTCGCTGTTTTCTTTGACCACGAGAAGGCCTATGACACTACTTGGAGTTTCGTCATCCTCTCTACCCTGCATCAATGGAAATTCCGCGGTAACTTGCCGGTTTTTATTGCGAATTTTCTGTCCCTTCGCCCTATTCCGTGTCGGAATATGGGGACATATTCGCAATATCATGTACAGGAAAAAGATCATATATCGGACGTACTAGGTCCCTATCCTGACGTATACCTCGGAGACCTGGGTTATGAAAGGAAGGGAGAAGAGCAAATTACAGGCAAGTAAGATGAGGTTCTTGAGAAGCAATATTGGAGCTACAAAGATGGACAGAATAAGAAATGAGAGGACCAGAGAATTAATGAAGGAGGAACCATTACAGGATGGTATAGAGAAATCTAGACTTAGATGGTATGGGCATGTAAAACGAATGGAAGAGAAGAGGATACCCAGGAGGATACACGAGACGAAGTGGGAAGGTAGGAGACCGAGAGGAAGACCGAGAGACAGGTGGCTGAAGGGGGTGGAAGAAAGCGTGAAGAAGAGGGGAGAAGACTGGGAAAGGGTGGAGGCTGAGAGATGGTGGGAAGACAGAAGACGTTGGAGAGGCTTGTGTTCCAAACAGACCCGGCCAGTGGCTGGAAACTGTGCAAGATGATGATGAAGATGTACAGGAAAACGAAGTCCCACAGGGATCGGTGCTTATCGTAACATTATTTGCGATTGCCATAAATGGTATAGTCGCTGCTGCTGGTCCAGCAGTGGTACCGTCGCTATATGTAGACGACTTCGCTCTACATTATAATGCGCAAAATATGGCGGTCGCTGAACGACAGCTACAACAAGCTATTCGGAGAGTGGAACGCTGGACACTAGAGAATGGCTTTCGGTTCTCAACCGCTAAGACCTCGGTTGTCCATTTCTGCCGAAAACGCACTCTCCATCCTGATCCTGAGCTTTATCTGGGCAATGTAGCTTTGCCTGTTGTTGCAACGTACCGGTTCCTTGGGCTCCTTTTCGATCATAAGTTAACGTGGGAGTCACACGTGCGGTGTTTGAAAACTGCCTGTGGTAAGAAGCTCAACATGTTGCGGTTTCTTAGCGGCGCATCGTGGGGGGCGGACCGCGCGGTGCTCCTTCGTTTCTATAAGACACTTATTTTATCTAGATTAGATTATGGCAGTGTAGCATATGGTCCGGCCCTTAAGTCGGTGCTTGTTAAACTGGACAGCGTCCACCACGGCGGTGTGAGGCTGGCGACGGGAGCATTTCGGACGAACCCAGTCGTCAGCTTGCTCGCCAAGGCTGGCGTACCTCCTTTACACCTGAGGCGCCAACAAGTACTGCAGACCTATGCTGAAACTATTCGACAGATGCCACTTCATCCATGTTATCCATGTTTGTTTACAATCCGTATCGCCGGCTGTATGATGCGCTCGCCCGAGCCACTCGGCCGGCGGGTATTCACTTGGATGGCTCCTACCGGCAGTTCCGATTTCTTTCTGTTTCCTGTATCGTCCGAGAACCTAGCAAGGCCCCTCCGTGGATGGTCTCTCGCCCTGATATCATCCCGGATCTGCACACCGGCCCCAAGTCGGACACGGACTCCTCCGTCCATCGGAGGCTGTCCCAGTCCGTGGTAAGCCGGTATCCAGGATCAGGGCTTCTATCCACGGACGGTTCAAAGTTAAACGAGTAAGTAGGCTGTGCATTTGTGGTTGAGGACCATCGGTTTCTCTTTTCGCTTCCCGAGGCCTATGGCGTGTTCACAGCAGAGATCTATGCCATCATAGAGGCTCTGCGGAACACGTTGTCGGACGATCACCAGCACTTGTTTGTGTGTACTGACTCTGTGAGTGCGCTGCAAGCGATCGATGTGTATTACCCGCTGGGCCAGCGTGTGCTCGAACTCTCTTCAGTGCGTGTAACGCTGAAACCAGGGTGACCTTTGTGTGGCTTCCTAGCCGCATGGGTATTGCGGGAAACGAGCTTGCTGATCAGGCGGCGAGAGAGGCAGTCGCACTGCCCTCGGTACCGTATAAGGTGCCTGCTAGTGATGTGCGCTCTCAGTTGCGGCATTCGATCCTGTCGCATTGGGAGGGAACGTGGCGTGCCACGCCTCCACCTAACAAACTGAGAGGCATCAAGGAGACAACGAAGGTGTGGAAATCTTCCTTCCGATCTCTCCGGAAGGAAGCTGTGGTACTCTGTTGACTCCGGATCGACCATGGGATTGTTACTTACTCCCACTTGCTAAAGAGAGAAACCCCCCTGTGTGTACTTGCGGCGCCCACCTAACCGTGGCACACATTCTCTTGGAGTGTGTGGACCTGGCCGGTCTGCGAAGGACTCTTAAACTGCCGAATACCCTCTCCCTTATTCTCCGTGATGACGGGCCGTCAGTAGACTTCGTCATCCGGTTCATGAGGGAGAGTGGTTACTTTTTAAAGTTTAAATGTAAGTTAAGACAATTAATTCAGGTCAAGTCTGTTTTATGTTTTTTATTGTGTTCATCTATTTTATTGTTCACTATGCCTGATTTGTTTTATTGTTTTTTACCATCCGCCTTATATTCTTTTACTTCAAATAAGGCACAATTTTTGGGGCTCACTGTCTGTTTTATATAAACCATTTTCGTTTCATCCATGGCAGTGAGCTTTTTTTTAGTTACTTCCTTTCATTTCACGCCATTTCATTTCATTTCATTAGTCCCTCAGGGGCTCACATCTAGTGGGACGTGGGTTGGCGACCACGGGGCCCCACCTAACTCCGGCATTGCTTCCACTTACTTGTGCCGGGCTCCTCTCTGTCTTCTTTCCTGTCGATCTCCCTTGGTTAACTCGTATTCTTTTCCGACCCCGACGGTATTAGGGTATCCGAGGCCTAGGGAATCTCTTCCTTTCCCGCCTTCATTGGCCCTTGTCTCATCTTTTCTGATACCCTCCTTCTGCGAGGAGTCAGCCTTCTTTTTCTTTTCATGTTATCTCCTGCCTTCTGCTCAAGGCCTTCAAGGAGGCCGGGTGTATGTAGCCCCACCACGTCTGTTGCACCCAAGATAATGCTCCACCCTCAGGGGCTCACGGCTGGTGAGTTCGGGAGTTGGTGACCCCGAGGGATTCCTGAGCTGGGTCCGTTTTCCCCTTTTGTCCCTTCCCTTTGGGGCGGACCTTCTCCTCTCTCCCCTCCCCTCTCCTCTCCAATCCTGTCCTCTTTTCCTTATATTTCCTTTTCTCTTTCAGATTCCCGCACTGTTTTTGTTACTTGGTTCCCCGTGTATCTAAATTCCCTTTTAGCGATTTCTTTTGTAAGTCTTTTCGATCTTGATTGCATTTTGTGAGTGTTTTTCAATCTCAATTGCATTTTGTAAGGATTGACAATCTAAATTGCTTTTTAGTAAGTCTTTCAATATCTGGGCCGGGGCTTTTGTGAGTTTTTTGAATTTCAATTGCATTTTGTATATTCAACCTACCCCGCTTTGTTCAAGTAGTTAAGTCTCAATTGCAATTTTGTGGGTATTTTGAATCTACATTACATTTTGTGCGTATTTTCAATCTCATTTGCATTTTGTAAGTATTTTGATTTCACTTTCATTTTGTAGGTATTTCGACTGTACGTTGCATTTTGTACGTATTTTGGACTTAACCTACATATTGTGCGTATTTTACAATCTATTCCTTTTGTGAGTATTTTCGTTTGAAATTCCTTATGTACGTATTATCGCTCTCCATTTGGTTAGTAGTTCCACTCTGAGTTCCTTTTTGTAAGTATTTTCCCTGCTACATAAGGCATAGTTGTTGGGGCTCACTGTCTATTTTATCTAAACCATTTTCGTTTCATCAATAGCAGTGAGCTGTTTTTTATCTTCTTCCTATCATTTCACGCCATTTCATTTCATCAGGGGCCGATAACCTCGATGTTAGGCCCCTTAAAACAGCAATTATCATCTCGATAACATACTGTGAAATCTTAATGCCATTGTAATTGGGATGGAAATCCTGTTGTTCGCAAATAAATAAATAAATAAATAAATTATCATCACCAGGGAAGATTATTGATAATTGATGTTTAAGGGGCCTAACATCTAGGTTATCGGCCCCATCTTGGGGTGAAAACATCAGGGATGATGACCTAGATGTTTTCACCCCTGAAAATCACAATCTGCACCTCCACCATACAGTATTTAAGGAGTGATGACCGCTAGATGGAGAGAGTGATATCTTGTCCCCACTCCTAAGGATCCGCACCTGATCGTTCCTCACTGCAGCTTATTCTCCTCTTGTTCAATCATTAGCCGTTAACATTACTTTCGGTGATAATGCTCCTCGCCCACTTCACTGTCCGGCTCGAGTGCTGACAAGGTGAAGAAGGTATATCCATGCTTGTCTTTGACGGCCCGCACAGAGAAGTGGTCCGCCCACATACACAGTTCAAAATTACTCTAGTTAGAGGTAAAGCATTGTTTACACCTTTGTACTTAAGATATGATGATTGTCAGAAGTGGAGCATTAGTCATACATAAATATACGGATCTATTCCCCTGTGGGTGGAGTTAGAATTGAGGAGGGCGCGGTAACTAGTACCTTCCTCCACGTAGTATGTCGTGGACTACACCCTCAGCAGCTCGCGACTAAGCAATCCTGACTAATATCTGAAATGTCAGTTCTCTCTCCAGGGTCTCACAACTGATGGGGTGTGTGGATTGACGACCACGTGACCCCAGTTGTGTCCGGCATTTCCTCCACTTACTTGTGTCGGGCTCCTCTCCGTCTTCTTTCCTGTCGACCTCTCTTGGTCAACTCTTGTTCCCTTCCGACCCCGACGGTATTAGGGTATCCGAGGCCTAGGGAGTCTCTTCCTTTCCCGCCTTAATTGGCCCTTGTCTCATCTTTTCTGATACCCTCCTTCTGTGCGGGGTCAGCCTTCTTTTTCTCTTCCTTTTACCTCCTGCCTTGTGCTCTAGGCCCTTAAGGAGGTAGGGTGTATGTAGCCCCACCACTTCTGGTGCACCCTAGATAATGCTACACCCTCAGGGGCTCACGGCTGGTGAGTTCGGGAGTTGGCGACCCCGAGGGATTCCTGAGCTGGGTCCGTTTTCCCCTTTTGTCCCTTACCTTTGGGGCGGACCCTCTCCTCTTTCACTTTCCTATAAGCCTTTCATGGCCGTCCTTCCTTCCAAGTCCCTCAATTTGCCTTCTCCGAGGGTTGAGGGCATTTCTTTTCCTTCTGTCCTTTTATTTGCCTTATTCTCCTTTATTTTTCCATTTCTTCTTCTAGTATGTAGGTTAGTAGTTAGTTTTAGTTTTAAGTTCGCTTTTCATTTTTCATCTTCACGATCACCCAAACCATCAGGGGCCGATAGCCTAGATGTTAGGCCCCTTAAAACAACAATTATCATCATCATCATCATCATATCTAACTTCCATAAAATTATTTCCACATATAATGCATGTTATATATCCTCTTCTAAGATGTTTAAATACCATATTCCATACAGATCTTAATAAAGTTTCACATTTCTATCCATAATTCCATCTTCTTACAGACGTCAGTGCCTCCTTGATCCTAGACCTCCTACGTCATCTTGACTTTCTTCTTGACTCGATCGGTGCGCTATCTTTTCCTAACTCTTCCCAAAACCTCAACTACGGCTTAATGTCTGCTGGCGTAGCCGATAGCCTAAACTAGGTATCGGGTACAGTATCTCCTGCCTTTTGCACAAGGCCCTAAAGAGGCAGGGTGTGTGTAGTCCCACCTCTTATGGTGCACACTGGATAGTGCTGTACCGTCAAGGGCTCTTGGCTGGTACCCTCAAGGGCTCACGGCTGGTGAGTTCGGTTGGCGGCCCCGAGGGATTCCTGAGTTGTGTCCGGTTTTTCCCCTTTTTCCATTGCCTCTGGGACTGGACCCTCTTCTATTTCCCTTTCCTATCTGCCTTTCATGGCTCTTCTTCCTTCCAAGTCCCTCAATCCTAATTTTTCGAGAGTTGAGGGCATTTTTCTTCCTGTCCTTTATTTGCCTTATTATTATTTTATTTGTTTACCATTTCGTCTTCCAGTATGTAAGTCTTGTATAGGTAGTTAGTATTGGTTATATTTATTACATTCCCATCTTTCACTATCACCCAAACCATTAGGGGCCGATAACCTAGATGGTAGGTCCCTTAAAACATGAATTATCATCATGTTGGCTAGTGAGCTCGGGAGTTGGCGACCCCGTGGAAATGCTGTTTCATTTTTTGGGGGGCGTAAAGAGAAGCCCTCACCCCTTTCTGAGCTGTGTCCGTTTATTTACCTGATCCATTGCCTTGGGGGCGGACCCTCTCCTCTTTCCCTTTCCCTTTTCCTTTGCCTTTCCTATTTGTCTTTTATGGCTCTACATACTTCTTTTCCCCTTGTCTGTTTTTCCCCCTTTTTCTTTGTTTTCGTTCTTAATTATCATTTTTGTCTTAAATTTCCTTTTTGTCTTCTAGTAAGTAAGATAATAAGTTGTTAAGTCTGTAGTTAGCTTTAGTTGTTGGTTTCATGCTATCTTTCATTTTGAGTACGGTATCACCCAAGCCATTAGGAGTCTATAATCTCTGTTAGTCCCCTTAAAACAAAAATTATCGTAAAGATCTTGATCATTTTTCCCTAGAAGACTTCGAATGCCATCTTGATCATCTGAACTTGAGTAGGCCTACTTTTGAACAATGAGTGCGTTTGGTAAATAAAACAGATTCGCTTGTACGCGCGTATGGCAGTACAGTACATAGACATTCAATACACCACAAAGTAAGTCCATAATTTACATTGTAACAAGCTGTGCTGGTTTATTGTATTGAAATAAGGAGATATTTGCCCCTGATAAAATGTTGAACAGTGGTGGATATCCCACTTTCACATATTGTTGGTATGCATCACACCCACCTTTGAGCTGGCCTCGTTGCGAGCAGACAGACGTGGCCTCTGTCCTACATGACCACACCTAGCTCGTGACATACCGGCCACAAAATTATTATAACAAACAATATCAACCAGAGCTAAGGTTGTTTCAACTTTATGGATACATTATAAGTAATGGTGAGCTTGTGAACAACTAACCGTGGTACTCGTTCCTTCTAAAAAGAGAATGAAAACTGACACTTGCCATTCATCTCCCTGAGGAACAGTGGAAACTTGTCTAAGCTTTAATACACTTACAATGAGAGATCGCCATGTGGTTTACTAGAAAAGTGTTAAAATTTGGTGGGTTTGACCTTAATAAAAGAAAAATATTCTACCCCAGTTAGAGCGTTTTTGCCAATAGGCTTTAGTTGTGCTCAAAATTGAACGTTTAAAATCAATTCTCAAACATTTGAAGTCTTATTCCAGCACATGTTTCTGGTTTGTCTCCGTGGCGTAGTCGCCAGCGTGTTGGCGTTGGGAATGGAAGCTACCGTGATCGAAACCTACCTTAATCTTATTTAATTATTTTCTTTTTCAATAATTTTTTCTTTCATTTTATGCTTGTGTTTTTTTTTTTGTTTTTTTTTTAGTCGTTTACCCTCCAGGTTGGTGGAACCCACGGACTCGGCGAGGGAACTCGCCACTAGCGCCTCTACGGGCAGTGTCCTAGAGCTGGGAACATCGAATCGGAAGGGATACAACTGGTGAGGTGGGATTGGCACCTCGCCCAGGCGGCCTCACCTGCAATGCGAACAGGGGCCTCATGAGGGAAGGTAAGGAATGGTTAGGATGGATAGGCAAGGAAGAGGGAAGGAGGCGGCCGTGGCCTTGAAGAAGGTACCATCGCGGCATTTGCCATGAAAAACCACTTCGAGGATGGCTGAGGGGGAATCGAACCCCCTCTACTCATTTGGGCCACCCGAGGCTGAGTAGACCCCTTTCCAGTCCTCGTACCACTTTTCAAATTTCGTGGCAGAGCCGGGAATCGAACCCAGGACCCCCGGGGCGGCAGCTAACCATGCTGTCCGCTACGCTACGGAGGCGACTTATGCTTGTGGTACAATATTTAAGTTGTCAGATTATATCAAGTGCTTTATTATTTGTTGTTTGCTTTTTCTACATAAAAGATTAATACATTCATATTTACGTTATTGTTTAGATTATCTACAATATTTGTCACATTTTCACTGTTCGTCTGACAATGAATCGCTTTAACATGACCCATCTTTACACTTATTTGGTCTCTCAGGGGCTCACATCTAGCGGGACGTGAGTTTTTCGACCACGGGACCCCAGCTGAGTCCGGCATTGCTTCCACTTACTTGTGCCGGGCTCCTTTCTGTCTTCTTTCCTCCCCCCCCCCCCAGGGGCTCACATCTAGTGGGAAGTGGGTTGGCGACCACGGGGCACCAGCTGAGTCCGGCATTGCTTCCACTTACTTGTGCCGGGCTCCTCACTTTCTTCTTTCCTGTCGACCTCCCTTGGTCAACTCTTGTTCTCTTCCAACCCCGACGGTATTAGGGTATCCGAGGCCTAGGGAGTCTTTCACTTTCCCGCCTTAATTGGCCCTTGTGTCAGCCTTCCTTTTCTTTTCCTTTTACCTCCTGCCTTGTGCTCAAAGCCCTTAAGGAGGCAGGGTGTATGTAGCCCCACCACTTCTGGAGCACCGTAGATAATGCTACGCCCTCAGCGGCTCACTGGTGGTGAGTTCGGGAGTTGGCGACCCCGAGGGATTCCTGAGCTGGGTCCGTTTTCCCCCTTTTGTCCCTTACCTGTGGGGCGGACCCTCTCCTCTTTCCCTTTCCTATCTGCCTTTCATGGCTCTCCTTCCTTCCAAGTCCCTCAATCCGCATTCTTCGAGGGTTGAGGGCATTTCTTTTCCTCTTGTCCTTTATTTGCTTTATTCTCCTTTTGTTTTCCATTTCTTCTTCTAGTATGTAGGTTGGTAGTTGGTTTTAGTTTTAAGTTTGGTTTCATTTTCATCTTCACGATCACCCAAACCATCAGGGGCTGATAACCTAGATGTTAGCCCCCTTAAAACATCAATTATCATCATCATCATCAAAAGGGAACAATACATTGAATTGCAAACTTTATTTTTACTCAAACATAAGGGAGGGAGGATGCATCGATTCCGGACTAAGTGATGATACTGATTCGCCCACATCTAGCTAACAGCTGTAAACACGCCCGAGCACGTATTATTCACTAGTGATGTGCGCGAGTGACTCTTGGACTCGCGAGAATCGAGTCTAGCGGTCCCGAGTCTGAACGAGTAACCCGTGCGAAGGACTAGAGTCTCTACGGAGACGTCACGATCCGTACTTACGATATAGGACACAATGCGGCCAAATTCCCAACACTCGTTAAACTTGCAAACGACTTTTGTACTAGTGATTTACCCTATGATTCATGCTATAACGACTGAGTAATGAGAAAGAAAGAAATATAATAAAAATCAAATTTAAAGAAACCCCCTCGCCGGGAATCGAACCCCAGCCCGCAGGATGAAAGTTAGCAGCGTTAACCACTTAGCCAGAGATTTCGATAAGGTTACATGCGTTATCAACAGTGATACATACTACTGCTTAGAAAATGATCACGATGAGGGAAATTACTCTTTAGTGTATTGCGTTCCTTCTTTCTGTCATTAGTCCACTTCTTGCCGATTTCCAATTTTGAATATTCTATTGTATCACTGTGCATTAATGGCTTCTGTGGCGTAGTCGGTAGCATGCTGAACTGCTATGCCCAAGATAGCGGGTTCAAACCCGGCCGAAGTCGTCGGATTTTTTAAGAGCGTTAAAAATCCTTCAGTATGCCTTCCTTCGGAGGGGAAGTAAAGCCGGCGGTCCCATGTCATAGATTTATGGCATGTAAAAGATCCTTTCACAGACTAAACTTGTGTAAAGCAAAATTTGTTAGGTTAGATTTCGTCAGAACGCTCTATCAAAGTTCCAACGTTCACCACTAGGTATCAATGATATCTGGTAGCGAAAGTTGGAACTACTTGAAATTGAATGGAACTTGTAGCTCACCCTTTAGGGTGTCCGCTGGAAGCAGCTACAGACTCAGGCGAGCCGAATATGTCCCCGGACACTCCCGGCACTAAAAGCCATACGATAAATAAATAAATAAATAAATGGGAAACGAATACAATACTTGGCCTAGACGTACCGACATTACTATACATCGTGTTGTTTCCATATATGGCTCACAGATACCGCTGACAGCGTCCTCGGCCTCCATTCCGGACTCGAGTACCTCGATTTTTACGGTTCCAGACTCGATTCTTCGCGAGTCCACTCGCAGTCCATCACTGTTATTCACACTACAAGTAAGTAATATAGCAATAGTGGCTAACAGTAACGCAGTCAATTCTTGTAACGTGTGAAATGTTCTTTGAGTAAAAGCAAATCAGAAAACTGGACCACAAACAACACGAGGCCGCAAACACCACTTGTTCATTCTTCTTATTTGCGTTGATGTTTTGGGCTTGGCGTAAGCTCTTTACCCAGTACTACGTTGTTATTTACGGTTTGTGTGGGAGTATCAAATAAAAGATAAGGGGCATCTAAATCGGGAGATAGGAAGATACAATAATAACAAGGACTAAAACAGGGACACACAGGCAAAACAAATCTTCACGTTGAAGCGACTCTCCACTAGACATACACATGACGAGTCACATAAACAGGGCTGGAAGTCACAGAGTAATTGAACAATCCTGTAAATATGTTAATAAGGAATATAGAACGGGAAATTAAGGTTGATATAAAATTTGGAGAGGTTTAAGGGATGTTGAAATCCTAGAAGTTGTAAAGAACAGAAGAAAACCTGACGGGGGTCCTCATGACGTGTACACTGGAAAATTATATGAAGGATGGTTCCAAATGCTTTACGACTAGAGCAGACTGCGGACGGAATGAACCCACAACGTGCTAGATAAACCGGTGTTAGGGAATGGTTGCAACGATGATGATGATGATAATTGTTGTTTTAAGGGGCCTAACATCTAGGTTATCGGCCCCTAATGATCTGGGTGACAGCGAAAATGATAACGAAAGAGGAGAGGAGATAGGAGAGGAGAGGGGAGAGAGGAGAGGGTCCGCCCCAAAGAGAAGGGACAAAAGGGGAACACGGACCCAGCTCAGGAATCCCTCGGGTTCGCCAACTCCCGAACTCAGCAGCCGTGAGCCCCTGAGGGTGTAGCATTATCGAGGGTGCACCAGAAGTGGTGGGGCTACATACACCTTGCCTCCTCAAGGGCCTTGAGCACAAGGCAGGAGGTAAAAGGAAAAGAAAAAGAAGGCTGACCCCTCACAAAAGGAGGGTATCAGGAAAGATGAGACAAGGGCCAATTAAGGCGGGAAAGGAAGAGACTCCCTAGGCCTCGGATACCCTAATACCGTCGGGGTCGGAAGAGAACAAGAGTTGACCAAGTGAGGTCGACAGGAAAGAAGACAGAGAGGAGCCCGGCACAAGTAAGTGGAAGCAATGCCGGACTCAGCTGGGGCCCCGTGGTCGCCAACCCACTTCCCACTAGATGTGAGCCCCTGGGGGAGGTTGCAACGAAGGCATATGATTGTAATAATGTGACACTCTATAGACCGACATGAAACCAAGTTTGTCGGGGGATGCTAGGTTGGAGTCCGTAATAAAATGTAGTTTTGGTTTCGGCGTATCTGCGCCATTGATATTCAGATTGGATTTGAGTTTTATGAGGGGAATAGAAATCTGAGAAGGGGATGGCAACATTCATAGCTTCCTTTGCTTGCTTGTCTGTCATACTTGAAGAAGAAAACTCATACAAATTCTTGGGCATCCATGTAAGGAATGATATGAAATGGAGTACTCATCCGGGTTGTGTCGTCTCCAAAGTGTACAAATCACTTCATTTTGTAATGCGGGTATTAAAAGGCAGTAGCTCTACCGCAAAAGAATTAGGGTATTTGATCCTGGTGAGGTCAATCTTGGAATACGGCACAGCGGTTTGGGACCCATATAAGGGAGGGTTCATCAATGAGCTGGAGATGGTACAAAGTAAGGCTGCTAGGTTTGTGTTTAACGATTTTAATCCTACAAGTAGTGTATTTCGAATGATAGTGTGGTGGAGACATCTAGTGACAATTCAGGAATCGATGGACGTGATGAGAAATTTAATATCTTGTATATATTTCATCTCTGACTTTGTTTATGTAATTGTTGATCTCTTAGACAGAATCCCTTACTAGTTCTTTTCTCAAATGTGTATTTCGTTCCCTCATATAATAAGATGTGTCAAACAAATGTGAGTTATACAACATCATTAACCACATTGGTGACCCCGACGTCATATTGGGTGAGTGAACACTGAAGTTGTGGAATTTTGGTTGAAAGTGAGAACATGTCAGTCAATAACGCTAGCGATCAGACTCCAATTTATTACAAATAATAACCTACACAAGCAAGCAGTGAACAAATCGCGCGTGTTAGCTTAAAAATTCCACCTATATGGCGCAGGAATGTGAGAATATGGTTAGTACAAATTGAAGCACAATTAGCTACCGCCGGCATAACCTCAGAACTGACTTAATACAATTACGTTATTGGCTCGTTGAACCAGATGTTGTGGAACTAGTATGTGACTTCTAACCAAACCACCTTCAAGTACATCATTTACAGATCTCAAAGCACGACTAGTTACAGAATTTGAAGAATCCGAAAACCGTAAGGTAACGAAACTTTTAACGGAACTAGAACTGGGGGATAAAAACCCAGCCAGTTGTTACGTGAGTTGCGTACCCTTGCTGGAACACAACTCAAGGATTATTTTTTGTGTACTATTTTTTATGCAAAGCCTCCCAATTCATTTACGTTCCATCTTAGCGTCATCTATTGATACTTTAGATAATATGGCCAAATAGCTTATAAAGATAATTATAGCGAAAACTCGGCCGTAAAAGCATGCGCTCGCCTGGAGACAGCGATCACTTGGTGCGAGTTGACAGCATTACTCGCCTTGCCACCCACAGCTAGCATTTTTGAGTGCACACCGACCGAAATTGCATTGTGAATCTAACATATGTCTCGGCTTGATATTTAGGCAGCAAATAATTTAAAGATTAGTGTTAAAAGAAACAAAAGATACTTCGTTCTGTACAATTTATATAGAATTCTAAAAAATACTGCAGATAATTCATGACATGGTATTGGTGTGGGTTACTGAAGTCTGGAATATGCCCATTCATACCCGTAAGCATTTACACATATTGATGTGTTACTTTTCGTAATTTAACATTTCCTATGTATACATACGATTCAGAAGAATCATTCGTCTTATTCACAAATGCCTTTATGAAGACTGCAAAATATCTGCTAGCCAACAACAGAATACAGTTCTTGCATACTCCCTCCGGTGTGGCACATTCACTCGTAAGTAAATTAACCATCTTGATTTTGACGGCATGCGTGCTTTCAATCAAAAAGTTGCTACCTTGGGATGGGGAAAGCAAACTGTTGACCATTATTATCCTTAAGGCACTGCGAAACTTAGAGGCATCAGGTGTTACATTATTAACTCCTTTCCCTCTTATGATCGAAAATGCATTCTCAATACAGTCTTGCGTCAACCTTCGAGTAAACAGAAAGGCGGAGGTGAATTACAAACGCGCAACAAGGAAGTAGTGATAACCCAAGTCACAGCAGGTGTAGTTTATACTGGTAACGCAGTGACAAGCAATGAGCGGGTTAGTTACTTCTCTGGCTAAGTCCCGAGATACGGTGAAGTTACAGTCCCAATATGTTGGCCACTGAGTTTTTTTTTTTCTTTATTTAGCGTATGGCTTTTAGTGTCGGAGGACATGTTCGGCCCGCCAGTTTTGTAGCTGCTTCGAGACGGACACCCAATGGGTGAGCTACAGTACCGTTAGGGAGGAAAGTTGGAATGGAAGGTCGAGGAGTTGGAAGGTAGCGGCTGTGGCCTATAGTTAGGGACCAACCCCGGCATTTGCCTGGAAGGATGATGGGAAACCACAGAAGACCATCTTCAAGGTTGCCGGCGGGGGAATTCGAACCTCCTCGCCTCCCGGATGTGAGCGACTGCCAGCAGTCATGCCGTAACGACCACGGCTAACTCACCCGGTTCCACTGAGGGTGACAGTGAGGGGGAAGCCTATACTAATCCTAGCTAGAGTGTCACAGTGCGAAACTAGCCCGCCCACCAGTCGTGACACCTAGTAGACTAGAAGTTTTTGGAGCCAGAAGCAGGTTCCACTACTCTATAGTTTATCCCTGCGCAGCTTGATTAGGCTTATAGGTAACATAGCGTAGTAGCTCGTAAACGTGAAAACGTGGCGATAGCGAGGGCCAGACTATGTAGAAAGGCTGGCGGAATATCAGTTGACTTCACTTGGTGATCTATAACTCGAATAGGGTAGCATTGGTGTCCACAGCAGCTATGTCAGATTCTATAGCTCACTCCTAAGGAATGGTCTCCCTTGCGGGAAACACCCTGACCTTCTGTGTAACCAAAGTCTATGATGACCTATCCAGTTCCAAACGTTGAATACGGCAGCAAGCTGGTATAATCTGAAGTGCCAGAGAGTTGTTGTTGTTGTTGTTGTATTTTTAGCCTCCCTTGGTCAACTCTTGTTCTCTTCTGACCCCGACGGTATTAGGGTATCCGAGGCCTAGGGAGTCTCTTCCTTTCCCGCCTTAACTGGCCCTTGTCTCATCTTTTCTGATTCCCTCCTCCTGCGAGGGGTCAGCCTTCTTTTTCTTTTCATGTTATCTCCTGCCTTCTGCTTAAGGCCCTCAAGGAGGCCGGGTGTATGTAGCCCCACCACTTTTGGTGCACCCTAGATAATGCTACACCCTCAGGGGCTCACGGCTGGTGGGTTCGGGAGTTGGCGACCCCGAGGGATTCCTGAGCTGGGTCCGTTTTCCCTTTTTGTCCCTTACCTTTGGGGCGGACCCTCTCCTCTTTCACTTTCCTATATGCCTTTCATGGCTCTCCTTCCTTCAAAGTTCCTCAATCCACATTCTTCGAGAGAATTTCATTTGCCACTGTCGTTTATTTCCCCTATTCCATTTTCTTGAAGTTACTTTCAAGTCCATGGTTACAAGAAGTGCTAGTATTAGTTGTCCTTAAATTTCTTTTTCTCGTGATCACTATATCAGGGGCAGATGACCTAGATGATTATCATCTTCAAATAATAATAATAATAATAATAACCACAACCTCCACGTTGTGCCCTTGAACCAACAATCCAATAGTGGTGCCGAGGATATGCAACTTGAAAGTAACACCGGAGCCACTTATGGCACACACACAATTATTGTGTAAACCCCAGCCTATCTGATCAGAGAAAGGGTCATGATTGTTCTACTACAAAGAGATCTCCCGCTAGCCATTATGTCCCAAATACGACCACTTGATTGCCAGTGTTTAGCCTAAGGTGCGAGGCGTGGATACGAAATTATAATTATTTAATAAACAAGTTGTCTTGATTACACTCCGCATAAAAGTAGGCCAATTTGTGCAATCCATATCTTAGATGATGATGATGATAATTGTTGTTTTAAAGGGGCCTAACATCTAGGTTATCGGCCCCTAATGATCTGGGTGATAGCGAAGATGATAAAGAAACGGAAACCAGAACGAAAATTAAGTGAGACGGAAAATACTTACAAAAAGGAACTCGGATTGAAACGACTCACAAAATGTTCTTACAAAAGGGAATTTAGAACGAAAAGATTCACAAAAGGAATAGATTGAAAAATACCCACAAAATGAAGGCTAGGTTCAAAATACGTACAAAATGCAATGTAGATTCAAAATACTTACAAAATGCAAATGAGATCGAAAATACGTACAAAATGCAATTGAGGTTCAAAATACTTACAAAATGCAGGTGAAATTGAAAATACACAATGCAATTCAGATTAAAATAGGCCTTATCCCAGTTCCAATCCAAATTATTCACAAAGTGCAATCGAAATTCAAAATACTTACAAAATGCAATTGAAATTGAAAATGCTTACAAAATGTACGGTGATTCTAACGACTCATGTGGATTGACAATACTTACAAAAAGCAATTTAGATTGAAAATACTTGACAAAATGCAATTTAGATTCAAAATACCCACAAAATGCAATTGAGAATCAAAATACGTGCAAAATGCCCCCAAACAAAATGCAATTTAGATTCAAAATTCGTGCGAAATGCGGTTTTGGTTGAAAATACTTACAAAATGCAATTGAAATTCAAAATACTCACTAAAAGGCCCCGCAACCTGCATTGAAAGACTTACTAAAAAGCAATTTAGATTGTCAATCTTTACAAAATGCAATTGAGGTTGAAAACAATCGCGAGATGTAATTTAGATCGAAAAAACTTACAAAATGCAACATAGATCAAAAATGCCTTAAAAATCGATAAAAGGGAATTTAGATACACGGTGATTCGAGTAACAAAAACAGTGCGGGAATCTGAAAGAGAAAAGGAAATAGAAGGAAAAGAGGAGAGGGGAGGGGAGAGAGGAGAAGGTCCGCCCCAAAGGGAAGGGACAAAAGGGGAAAACGGACCCAGCTCAGGAATCCCTCGGGGTCGCCAACGCCCGAACTCACCAGCCGTGAGCCCCTGAGGGTGTAGCATTATCGACGGTGCACCAGAAGTGGTGGGGCTACATACACCCTGCCTCCTTAAGGGCCATGAGCACAAGGCAGGAGGTAAAAGGAAAAGAACAAGAAGGCTGACCCCTCACAGAAGGAGGGTATCAGGAAAGATGAGACAAGGGCCAATTAAGGCGGGAAAGGAAGAGACTCCCTAGGCCTCGGATACCCTAATACCGTCGGGGTCGGAAGAGAACAAGAGTTGACCAAGGAAGGTCGACAGGAAAGAAGAGAGAGAGGAGCCCGGCACAAGTAAGTGGAAGCAATGCCGGACTCAGCTGGGGCCCCGTGGTCGCCAACCCACAACCCACTAGATGTGAGCCCCTGGGGGGCCATATCTTAGAGGAGCATGTGTGTATGTTCCTATAGGGGAAAAGGTCGTGGTGATGGTGATTGTTTTTAAGGAGCCTAGCATCTAGGTTATTCACCGCTTATATTTTGGGTGGTACCGTAGTGAAAATTACAATTAATTAGGCCTAATATCTATAATTTCGAACTATAACAGGAAAATAACTAAAATAAGCACTCTATGGAAGTGAAACTTGGACTGTTGCAGCAGCAGAAAATATAAGAATTGCAGCGTTTGAAATGTTGTGTTACAGGAGAATCATGATCAGATGGGTAGATAGGGTTACAAATGAGGCATTAAGACGATTGGGTGAGGAGAGATGTTTCTGGCGACTGCCAATGAAGAGAAGAGATACAGTAGGTTCGTAGGACACATACTATAATAATAATATATTAATAATGAAAATGAAAATCCACCAGTAGGAGGGTGCGTGACAAGAAATACAAGTTTGCACGCACCCAGGACCTCTTCAAGAAGGACCCCGGCCTTCTTGCAAAGCACGTCCGCTTGGGCACGGATTTCACCCAGCCCCGTGCCCATGATAATAAGGATTTATATCAAGCACTGTGGGGAACCAGTGTACCGACAAGGCTAGAAAACCCTGCCGAAGGGCCACCCCTGGGCTTCGACAGTTTCCTACCCGTTACAGTGGCAGACGTTAGTAAACGCCTCGGCAGGGTTAAGAGGTCCGCAGCCCCCGGTCCAGACAAGATAACACGAGCGGCCTTGTCTGGGAAGGTTCGATGATGATGATGATAATTGTTGTTTTAAGGGGCCTAACATCTAGGCTATCGGCCCCTGATGGTTTGGGTGATCGTGAAGATGAAAATGAAAAGCGAAATTAAAACTAAAACTAACTACTAACCTACATACTAGAAGAAGAAATGGAAAACTAAACGGGAATAAGGCAAATAAAAGGACAGAAGGAAAAGAAATGCCCTCAACCCTCGGAGAAGGCGGATTGAGGGACTTGGAAGGAAGGAGGGCCATGAAAGGCATATAGGAAAGTGAAAGAGGAGAAGGTCCGCCCCAAAGGTAAGAGACAAAAGGGGAAAATGGACCCAGCTCAGGAATCCCTCGGGGTTGCCAGCTCCCGAACTCACCAGCCGTGAGCCCCTGAGGGTGTAGCATTATCTAGGGTGCACCAGAAGTGGTGGGGCTACATACACCCTGCCTCCTTAAGGGCCTAGAGTACAAGGCAGGAGGTAAAAGGAAGAGAAAAAGAAGGCTGACCCCTCGCAGAAGGAGGGTATCAGAAAAGATGAGACAAGGGCCAATTAAGGCGGGAAAGGAAGAGACTCCCTAGGCCTCGGATACTCTAATACCGTCGGGGTCAGAAGAGAACAAGAGTTGACCAAGTGAGGTCGACAGGAAAGAAGAAAAAGAGGAGCCCGGTACAAGTAAGTGGAAGCAATGCCGGACTCAGCTGGGGCCCCGTGGTCGCCAACCCTCGCCCGCTAGATGTGAGCCCCTGGGGGGGCTGGGAAGGTTCAACATGGGCTGTTATCCGGGTTATATACCTTAGTACTGGCCTCCGGTCATCTGCCGACCGCATGGAGGGAGAATAGAAACACGCTGATCCTTAAAGAAGGTAAGGATGCGACTAAGGCCACTGACTATAGACCAATAACGATCAGTTCCCTCCTCAGCAGGCTCTTCTGGGGGATCGTAGATCAGAGGCTACGCAGCGTGGTTCAAACAAGTCCTAGGCAGAACGGCTTCGTGGTGGAGGCGGAGGCGGGGTGCTTCGCCAACGTTCAAATCCTGGACCAGCTGACCCGTCTAATGAAATCTGAGACGGGCGGCGTGGGAATAGTGCTCGATATCTCCAAAGCTTTCGATACTATCCCACACGCGGCAATAGGACGTGCATTAAGAAGATGATGATGATGATAATTGTTGTTTTAAGGGGCCTAACATCGAGGTTATCGGCCCCTAATGATCTGGGTGATAGCGAAAATGATAATGAAATGGAAACCAGAACAAAATTATCTGAGACGGAAAATACGTACAAAAAGGAACTCACAATATGGTCTTACGAAAGGGAATTTAGAACGAAAAGTGTCACAAAAAGAATACATGGAAAAATACCCACAAAACGTAGGCTAGATTCAAAATACGTACAAAATACAATGTAGCGTCGAAATACTTACAAAATGCAACTGAAATTCAAATACTTACAAAATGCAATTGAAATTGAAAATACACAATGAAATTCAGATTGAAATGGCCCTATCCCAGTTCCAATCCAAATTATTCACAAAGTGCAATTGAAATTCAAAATACTTACAAAATGCAATTGAAATTGAAAATGCTTACAAAATGTACGGTGATTCTAACGACTCATGTGGATTGACAATACTTACAAAATGCAATTTAGATTGAAAATATTTGACAAAATAATTTAGATTCAAAATACCCACAAAATGCAATTGAGAATCAAAATATGTGCAAAATGCGGCGTTGGTTGAAAATTCTTACAAAATGCAATTGAAATTCAAAATACTCACTTAAAGGCCCGGGCACATACATTGAAAGACTTACTAAAAAGCAATTTAGATTGTCAATCTTTACAAAATGCAATTGAGGTTGAAAACAATCGCGAGATGTAATTTAGATCGAAAAAACATACAAAAAGCAACGTAGATTAAAAATGCCTTAAAATTCGCTAGAAGGGAATTTAGACACACGGTGAACCAAGTAACAAAAACAGTGCGGGAATCTTAAAGAGAAAACGAAATTTAAGGAAAAGAGGAGTGGAGAGGAGAGGAGTGGAGAGGGGAGAGAGGAAAAGGTCCGCCCCAAAGGGAAGGGACAAAAAGGGGAAACGAACCCAGCTCAGGAATCCCTCGGGGTCGCCAACGCCCGAACTCACCAGCCGTGAGCCCCTGAGGGTGTAGCATTATCGACGGTGCACCAGAAGTGGGGGGCTACATACACCCTGCCTCCTTAAGGGCCTGGAGCACAAGGCAGGAGATAACAGGAAAAGAAAAAGAAGGCTGACCCCTCGCAGAAGGAGGGTATCAGAAAAGATGAGACAAGGGCCAATTAAGGCGGGAAAGGAAGAGACTCCCTAGGCCTCGGATACCCTAATACCGTCGGGGTCGAAAGAGAACAAGAGTTGACCAAGGGAGGTCGACAGGAAAGAAGAAAGAGAGGAGCCCGGCACAAGTAAGTGGAAGTAATGCCGGACTCAGCTGGGGCCCCGTGGTCGCCAACCCACGCCCACTAGAAGTGAGCCCCTGGGGGAACGTATGGAACAAGAGTAGCTATCAATAGAGCAACCAGATCAGGAGTCGTGAACTGCCGTAGATGTAAGGACAAACCTGAGACTTTAGGACATGTGATTGGAGAGTGCATCGCGGGAAGAAGAGCTAAGATCGAGAGACACAACTGGGTGGCAGGAAAGATAAGGGACGAGTGCCTAAGTAAAGGCTCCATAGTGGCGGTAGAACAAACTTTCACCACGAACGAAGGAGAACTACTGAAACCGGATCTGGTCATTAAACAACGAGATTCCACCTTCATAGTAGATGTCACTGTAACCTTCGAAAATGGAGATTCACTCAATCGCGCCGCAATGAACAAGGTGACGAAATATACCCGACTCCTCCCAACAGTATGTAGAGACTTTGATAGGACTAGAGGAGAAGTCATCCCTATCGTCATAGGATCAAGAGGAGCACTACCGAAGAACACCATCACGAACCTGAAGAAAATAGGCATAAGAGATAGGAACATTCTGTTAGATTTAGCTCTCACCATTCTCAGAACTAGCATAGATCTAGCTAGATGTCACTTAGACTATGGTTAATTTTGTAACTCGGAGGGGGGGGGGGATGAATTGTATTACAATATTTCTTTCTAGATTAACTTCCTTAAAATAAATAAAATGTAATGGCTTTCAATTAAAAACTTATTATATTTAAATAATGTTAAAGTCTTTAAATTTTAAATTTGATTAACATTTTAACTTATATTTGCATTCTTAGCATTAATGATTTTCACTTTTTCAAAATTATTAATGTTTAATTGTATACAATTCATCCTTAATTCCATAGGATATTAGTATTTACTGTACCTTACCCACATAAAAGGGAAAATAAATTATCTGTATCATTCTTTTCAATTGTAAATTTAAACAATTTGTAAAAGTGTTTTGATTATTTGTACTTTGTATTTTTTGGAAATAAAGATCATTAAAAAATATAAGGCAAGCTTATAAGAATGAGTCTCAACCGTTAGGCGGGAATAAATAATAGTAATAATAACAGCCTGGCTATTACCCCCACTGCTTCCCGTATGCATGTGGTATTTTTGTGAGGGATGATGATGATAATTGTTGTTTTAAGGGGCCTAACATCGAGCTTATCGGCCCCTAATGAAATAGAATGACTTGAAATGAAAGGATGTAGATAAAAACAACTCATTGCCATGGATGAAGCGAAAATGGTGTTTATAAAACAGACAGTGAGCCCCCAAAATTATGTCTTATTTGAATAAAAAGAATAAAAGGCGGATAGTAAAAAAGGCTAAAACAAATAAGGCAGAGTGAACAATACAATACATAACACAATAAAAAAACATAAAACAGATTTAACCACAATTCAAAGTCGTAACTAAACATTAAAACTTAAAAAATAACCACTCTCCCTCATGAACCGGATGACGAGGTCAGCTGACGGCCCGTCATCACGGAGAATAAGGGAGAGGGTATTAGGCAGTTTAAGAGTCCTGTGCAGATCGGCCAGATCCACACACTCCAAGAGAAGGTGTGCCACGGTTAGGTGGGCGCCGCAAGTACACACAGGGGGATCTTCTCGCTTCAGCAAGTGGGAGTGCGTAGCAATCCCATGGCCGATCCGGAGTCGACAGAGTACCACACCTTCCTTCCGGAGAAATCGGAAGGAAGATTTCCACACCTTCGTTGTCTCCTTGATGCCTCTCAGTTTGTTGGGTGGAGGCGTGGCACGCCATGCTTCCTCCCAATGCGACAGGATCGAATGCCGCAACTGAGAGCGCACATCACTAGCAGGCACCTTATACGGTAGCGAGGGCAGTGCGACTGCCTCTCTCGCCGCCTGATCAGCAAGCTCGTTTCCCGCAATACCAATGTGGCTAGGAAGCCACACAAAGGACACCCCGGCCCCAGCGGAACGCGAACTGACGAGCAGGTCGTGCACACGCTGGACCAACGGGTGCTTCGGAAAACACACATCGATCGCTTGCAGCGCACTCAGAGAGTCAGTACACACAAGAAAGTGCTGGTGATCGTCAGATAACGTGTACCATAGAGCCTCTAAGATGGCCTAGAGCTCCGCTGTGTACACGCCACAGGCATCGGGAAGTGAAAAGAGAAACCGACGATCTTCAACCACAAATGCACAGCCTACTTTCTCGTTTACCCTCGAACCGTCCGTGAATACAAGCCCTGATCCCGGATAGCGGCTCACAACGGACTGGAACAGCCTCCGATGGACGGAGGAGTCAGTGTCCGACTTGGGGCTGGTGTGCAGATCCAGGATGATATCAGGGCGAGAGACCATCCACGGAGGGGCCTTGCTAGGTACTCGGACGATACAGGAGACAGAAGAAAATCGGAACTGACGGTATAAGTCTTCCAAGCGAATCCCCGCCGGCCGAGTGGCTCGGGCGAGCGCATCATACAGCCGGCGATTCGGATTGGAAAACAAACATGGATAGCTTGGATGAAGGGGCATCTGTCGAATAGTTGCAGCATAGGTCAGCAGTACTTGTTTGCGCCTCAGGTGTAAAGGAGGTACGCCAGCCTCGGCGAGCAAGCTGACGACTGGGCTCGTCCGAAAGGCACCCGTCGCCAGCCTCACACCGTCGTGGTGGATGCTGTCCAGTTTAACAAGCACTGACTTACGGGCCGAACCATATGCTACACTGCCATAATCTAACCTAGATAAAATCAGTGACTTATAAAAACGCAGGAGCACCGCGCGGTCCGCCCCCCACGATGTGCCGCTAAGAAACCGCAACATGTTGAGTTTCTTAGCACAGGTTGTTTTCAAACACCGCACGTGTGGCTCCCACGTCAATTTCTGATCGAAAAGGAGCCCAAGGAACCGGTACGCAGCAACAACAGGCTAAGCTACATTGCCCAGATAAAGCTCAGGATCTGGATGGAGGGTGCGCTTTCGGCAGAAATGGACAACCGAGGACTTAGCGGTTGAGAATCGAAAGCCATGCTCCAGTGTCCAGCGTTCCACTCTCCGAATAGCTTGTTGTAGCTGTCGTTCAGCGACCGCCATATTTTGCGCACTATAATGTAGAGCGAAGTCGTCTACATATAGCGACGGTACCACTGCTGGACCAGCAGCAGCGACTATACCGTTTATGGCAATCGCAAATAATGTTACGCTAAGCACCGATCCCTGTGGGACTCCGTTTTCCTGTATATGATATTGCGAATATGTCCCCCCTATTCGGACACGGAACAGGCGAAGGGACAGAAAATTCGCAATAAAAACCGGCAAGTTACCTCGGAATTTCCATTGATGCAGGGTAGAGAGGATGCCGTAACGCCAAGGTGTGTCATAGGCCTTCTCGAGATCAAAGAAAACAGCGACTAGGTGCTGTCTCCGGAGAAAAGCGTCCTGTATGGCGGTCTCCAGGCGTACCAGATGGTCGTTGGTACACCGAGACGCCCTGAAACCACACTGGTATTCAGACAGGAGTCCCCGTTTCTCCAGGACCCACACTAGGCGCCGATTGACCATCCTCTCAAAGAGCTTGCACAGACCGTTAGTGAGACAAATAGGTCTGTAACTCCCTGTCAATTTGGGATCCTTATCGGGCTTCAGGATAGGTATAATGATACCTTCCTGCCATTGCGCTGGAAACACACCTTCCAACCAGATACGATTAAACACCCTGAGCAAATAACGAATGCTCTCATCGTTAAGGTGTTCAAGCATCTGGTTGTGAGTATTATCCGGGCCAGGAGACGTGTCCCTGCAGAGCGCCAGCGCTCCGCGGAGTTCCCACTCCGTAAAGGGCACATTGTAGTCCTCCGAAGCGCGGGAAGCAAAACTAAGATGGAAACGTTCCGCTTCGCGCTTCAGGGCCACGAAGGCAGGGTCATAGTTATCGGAACCGGATATATCCGCAAAATACGAGGCGAGATGGTTGGCAACGCGATAAGGATCTGTAACCAATTCATTATCAATGGAAATTCCCGGTACAGTAGAAGATGTCTGAATTCCCGAAATGCGTCTTAGTTTAGTCCACACTTGAGAGGAGGGGGTATGTGCCGTAATAGAAGACACATACCGTTCCCAGGATTGTTTCTTACCCTGGCGAATAAGAATTCGTGCCTTGGCACGAAATTTCTTAAACGCCACCAAATTGGCCATGGTTGGACGCCGACGGTAGTGCTTATGAGCTCGACGACGGTCTCTTATTGCCGCTGCAATATCCTCTGTCCACCAAGGGACGAGTTTGCGACGAGGAGTCCCAGAAAAGGATGGAATGGACTCTTCGGCGGCAGCAAGAAGCACATCGGTGATGTGCTGTACCTCTTCATCGACGCTCCTGCAACCAAGATCAACGAACACAGCTCGTTCTTGAAACGAGGGCCAATTTGCCCGCTTAAGCACCCAACGACTGGGGAACTCCACGGGCTTCTGGTTCAGAAGGGTAAGAACGATCGGGAAATGGTCACTGTCACAGAGGTCGTCGTGTACATTCCAACCAAATAGGGGGACCAGCGCACGGCTACACACACTCAAGTCAATGTGTGAGTACGTGCCGTGCGCTAAGCTAAAATGTGTAGCTTCCCCTGTATTTAATAGACATAAATCCATCCCTTGAATTAAGCCCTCCACGTCCCTTCCTCTGGGGCAGGAAGATGGTGATCCCCAGTGGGGATGATGAGAGTTGAAATCACCCACGAGTAGGAAAGGGACTGGAAGTTGATCAACAAGATCAAATACGTCATTAATATCAAGGGGTTGGTTCGGTGGAAGGTACACGTTACACACAGTTGTCATAGCAGGCAAGGACACGCGAACTGCAATAGCTTCCAGAGGAGTGTCGAGTGGAAACTCCTCACTATAGCAGTCAGAGCGAACGAAGGTACAAACGCCCCCGGAAGCCCGGGCGGCGTCTTGTCGCTCTTTAGAGTATTGTCGGAAACCTCTCAGAACAGTCTCGTGATCAGGTCTGAGGTTCGTTTCCTGTAGGCAGACTATGCTCGCTGCGTATTGGGCAATAAGCTGACTGAGCTCTGTCAAATGCCTGTCATAACTGTTACAATTCCACTGTAACAGTGCCATTGTGTGGACTTAGGGAAGAAGTTGGAGCAGCAAGCTACAACTTAAGACTCTGGAGGATCATCATCCACTACGTCGACTATAATCTCCATGTCCTCAAGCGAGGTCATGGAGTGACTCGACACGGTGGAAGATTTCCTAGACGCAGTTCGGCGGCGGGGGGAACTCCGTGGGGAGCGCGTAGATCAGGGGACCGAAACGTCCCCAGGCGCAGAAGCATCCGCAGGTGTGGGCGCGGATGGCTTCCCCTTTTTTGGAGAAAGGGAATGCGTAGTGCGGGGTCCCTTCTTACCCGCCCCCGCCTCTTTAAGATATATAGACGGGCCAGGAGCCGAATTCCTGACCCTGGTCGACGATGCCACCTCCGCCGGCTTCGGCGGGGCTTTCGCCGACCGTTTGGGTGGGGAGAAAGTCTTCGACTTCCTCCCGAGTGGGGAGTAAGTCTTCAACTTCCTCCCCTGCTCTGCGGGCGGAGCAGCCTTCGCTCGCACAGCCTTCGTGCTGGCCGAAGGTGGAGTTGAAGTCACCTTCGGGCTTTCCGTTATAATCTTAGGAGCTGGTTTCGGAACAGGAAACTCAAGTTGCAGGTTTCACAGCTGGTACAAAAGATGAGGTAGCCGGGACCAAATTAGGTATTATGGCTCTATAATCAATCGTTGGAGAAGGCGAAGTCGTGGTACGGTACTTCTTGCGGGCCTCCTGGTAGGTGAGACCATCCAGGGTTTTGATCTCCTGGATTTTCTTCTCACTCAGGAAGACAGGGCAGTTCCTGTCCCGAGGAGAATGAAATCCAGGGCAATTAGTGCACTGATTAGGTTTTGTGCACTCTTCCGCTTCTTGTGGTACCTTACCGCATGTGCCGCAGATTGCGGGGCTCGAGCATCGGGATAACATGTGCCCGAACTTCTGTCACTTATAACACCTCATTGGTGGAGGGATATAAGGCCGTACGTCACAACGGTAACTTGTAACCTTGACTTTCTCCGGGTGCACCGAAAGCTCAAAGGAAATAATGAAAGCACCAGTATCCACGATTTGACCATTGACCTTGCGCGTAATGCGCCGGACATCAGTCACGTGACGGTGCTGCATATCCTCCTTGAGCTCCTCGTCAGTGTTCAGAATCAGGTCCCGGTGGAAAATAACTCCTCGGACCAGATTCAGGGACGTGTGCTTTTCCCCTTTGACGGGAATGTCGCCAAAGTGGTCACATTGCAAAAGTTGTTCAACCTGCTCTCCAGTCCAAGTCTTGAGCAACAAGCTACCGTTCCTCATCTTTTGTACTTTCTCAAGCTCACCATACACACCTTCTATGTGGCGAGAAAACAAAATACACTTTACCAGCTTGAAATCACCCCCCCCCCCCCCCCTGTTCTGGTAGCTACCAGAAACTTGGGGATGTTAGTACCCAGATTTTCAAGCACAGATTGTTCCCAGGGGGTTGATCCCCGTAGGGAATCAAATGTTAAAGACTTGGGTGTAGGACCACACTATTTGGGTGTAGGTCCACCCTGGTTGGGGATTTTTCTTTTAGAACTCATGGCCAGATCATCCTCCCCGAATGCCACCGACATCCGATCACGGGCCGTCACAGTAGGCGCTACCCAGCCAGGGCAAAGCCCGCCTAGCTTGGAAGGCATTGCCCGGGGGTCCGATGTTTTACAATGCCGTATCGGCATGTACCCCTTGGCATATACTGGATTTAACAGCTCAGACATTCGGCTGAGCGGGGACCTGCGTAGTCAGGCGGATACTACTGAACGGGTACATGGCACACCCACCTGTCGGCGCGGCCAAGACCGGAACAGGCTTTCGAGCGTAGTCGCTAGCGTAAGTGGCCCATCCCCTAACAGCACGCACATATAGAAATTTTGGTTGCCAGACCCTGAAAGCAGTGACGGAAAGAAGTGCGATATAACCTAATGAGAGTTATACCGCCCGGGTGTATGTCTTTTAGAGCTGACTGTCAAACCCTCGAAAGGGGACCGTTCCGAGAAGCCCTTTTAGTCGCCTTTTACGACTGGCAGGGAGTACCGTGGATGTATTCGCTTCCTCCCACCCACTGGGGGTCCAATTCACAAAACAACGCGGAGTCCTTAAAGTATAACCAAGGTCGCCCCTTTTGGTCACCTCTTACGACAGGCAGGGGATACCGTGGGTGTATTCTAAACCCCCCACCCACAGGGGGGATTTTTGTGAGACAAGCCACTGGTGTGAGTTAACGATGCGAGTAACTATGACTCTCTTAAGGCAGCCTGGCTATTGCCTTCAATCCTTCCCATATGCATGTGGTATGCTTGTGAGACAAGCCACTGGTGTGAGTTAACGATGCGAGTAACTATGACTCTCTTAATCCGACTGTACATCTAACAACTAACATCAAAAATACAAGCCCAGAAGCATGAACTAATTAACGAAGAGAGAAAGAGAGAGATGTACAATAAGAGAGTTCCATCTGTGACGGGTCGGCCCAAGTGCTAGTAACTGAGATGGATTTACTTAGTTACTCACAGGGAATCAAAATCATGAATAATAGTTAAGGGGACCTCTTGGGGATTGAGTACCTGGAGTAACTTTAAACTTCCACCGCGCTATTTTTAAAATTCATGATCCCTGTCAAAGGCCTTTGGTGTCAGGTTGGGGTTAAGAGGATCCTTCCTCTCCCGCCGCTGGAATCCATTGGCTAGCCTACCACTACGTCCACCCCTTCAGCAAGGGTACGTGCCGCCGGGAAAAGGTCCAAATCTACGATCGCTGGGACCGAGCTAACAGTGGAGGTGAAGGCCTGTCCTTGGGTCGCAGGTGGCAGCCCCACCGCAAGGACTCACCCCGTCCGAATTTGAAGGATTCTTCGGGGGACATACATCCCTTTGCTAAGAGTACAGAGAAGCCTCGGCTTTCTGATCCGATACCATGTCCCGGATCAGATCGACCATTAGGGAGACATGGCAACGACAACACTGACAACACCCCAATAGGGGAAGATGGCAAGAAAATGGTAGCCGAGGAAACAATACTAATACCATGGGAACCGAGAACCTGCTTTGCTTGCAACAATTGGTTCACAAGAGCTAATGATCTAGTAGCTCACTCCGAGGATAACCATCCTGAGACGAAACTGATCTACAAATATAAGGAATGCTCCAACACATATAAAAAATTACATGGTGCAATTGTACATCAATCTATATGCAAAGGAGAGACTGAAATCCAACCGGTCACATTTAAGATATGTGGTAAAGGATTCCAAACAGAAAGAGGTTTAACACTGCATATTAACCACGAACATCCAAAAGAGAGAAAGGAAGAGAGGTTCTCAAAAGGTAAAGGAAAAGAGAAAGATAAATCACCCCGAAGATCTACACTTTGGACTGAAAAAGAAGATGAGATCTTAATCAAAAATATCAGGAATTTACAAAGACAGGGAAAGTACAAGGCTACTCAAAGTACATCGCTGAGAGCCTTCCCACTAAAACAGATCGACAGGCCAGAGACAGGACCCTTACCTTAAAAAGGTGTGGAAGTATTGAAGAAGATGCCACCAGGATCCGAGCATCTACATCAGGACAGGAGAAAAATGAAAATCAATCAGCCAGCAGATCTGAAGAAGATTCCACCATCGCAAAACCATCTACGTCAGGACAATTCATCAGAGAGAATTTGCCAGTTGAGGACCTGGGAACTACACTCATCGGAGAATATAAGGAGACCTCTGGGGGATTGAGTACCTGGAGTAACCTTAACATAAAACCTCTAACAGAAGAAGAGCTACAAGCAGATGAGAAAGAAGAAACAGATATTACCATCATCACTTCCCAAGAAGAAGAAGAAGAAGAAGAAGATGTGCAACCCACGGAAATCCAGGAAACTCAACTGGGAAACGACACTCTCTACGTAGATATTGGACGAGGCTGCTCGATAGAAGAAAGAGAGACGCTCTCCCAACCCGCGAACATCCATCTTGACAAAGTAGCACGACACCAGAAGGAGGAATTGGCATTAGACTCTCCTCAACCAGAATCTGCAAAATTATGGAGAGAGATTTTATCTCGAATCAAGGGTGTAACACAGATATGTGATATTGGGAAACAACTAATCGAAATCGCAGAGAACCCAGGGAATATTTCAGATAAAATAGAAGATCTAATAGGAGATCTAACGTCAAAGATCATCCAGGTTACGCCCAAAGAAGAGAAAATAACAACAAACAGAACTAAGAGAAAGCAGTCCAAGAGATCTCATAGGACTAGAAATAAAATCCAAAGATACGCAAAAACCCAAGAGTTGTATAAGAGGAACCCTTCGCGTCTAGCACAACTTGTTCTAGATAATAATCTACCGGGGCTGATAGTCTCAAATCAAGCTGTAGATCATCCACCTGAAGAAGAAACTATACAACTATATAGGAATCTATGGGAATCTCCGGGATCATGCACATTAGACCTCACCCCAGCTTCGGAAATTAAACCGAGGGATATACAACTAATTAAGGAAAGTGAAGTTTCAGCGAAACTCAGAAAACTCAAACCAGGAGGTGCCCCAGGCCTCTATGGAGTTATTAAGAAGGGCCTAATGAGCTACCAAAACATCGTAGGAACTCTAACTGTTGTCTTCAATATCCTATACCACCGAGGGATATATCCGAAATCGTGGAAACTACATCGAACCACATTAATACCTAAACCTGTAAAGGACCTTCAGGATCCAGCAAATTGTAGACCAATTACTACAGCTTCTTTGTTAGCACGGATGTTCGGCGGCATAGTTGAGAATAGGCTCAGCGATACTGTCACAATCCCTGACCGTCAAAGAGGTTTCCGACCCGGAAACGGATGTTTTGTAAACGCTACCATCCTGGACGAAACGATCCGTTTGGGGAAGAAATCAGAATTAGTAGGAGTACAGTTAGACGTATCGAAAGCCTTCGATACCGTCAACCACGAAGCTATATGGAAGACACTAGAACATCAAGGAGTCCCCTTACATCTTCGCCTACTGATCAAGGAAATGTACACGGGTTGCACAACTAGACTCGATAGGTTCGACGAAGAGATTAGGATAAATCGTGGAGTGAAGCAAGGAGACCCCCTCTCGCCACTACTCTTCGACATCGTTCTAGATCCGGTCATCAAGAAAGCTGAAGAATCAGGAATGGGATTTGAGGTTGGAACACAGAAAATTGCAGCTATGGCAATTACGGATGATATAACACTATTCGCAAAGAATAGTTCCGAAATGCAGACTCTCCTAGACATCACAGGAGAAGCACTTAATAGCACAGGGATGAAAATCTCGGCGGCGAAATGTGGCGGTTTCCACGTTAAGAAGAAAGGTGACGCCTGGATCGCTATAGATACTAAACTATCAATTAATGGGCAGTCTCTACCATCTTACGACGTTGATAAACCCTTCAACTACTTGGGATTAACCTACACTTTAGCCAGAGGTTTTTATAACCAGGAACGTCTAAACATCCTAGCAGAATGCGCACAACGTGTACGTAAACTAGCGTTGGAACCACAGCAGAAAGTACAACTACTGATGCAATACATCGTTCCAATCTTCACTTATCGTTTCACCATCGACCTACCTTCTTCTAATAATTTGAGAGAAATAGGTACAACGCTACGGGTAGAAGTAAATCGCATGCTACACTTGATTAATGGAACTACGGACTGCTTACTGTATGCTAGGAAACGGGATGGAGGCCTAGGATTCCCCTAGTTAACAACACAGCTGAAGATAACAGCTCTTCGGGCAGGACGAGAAATAACATCATCATCCGATAATTTCCTCAAAGAATTGGCTAAGGCGGGAAAATGGAACGAAAAACTAAAAACCACCGCTAGACAGTTGGGACTGGGTTTCCCCGTTACATCAAGGGAGATAGAGCAAAGGAAACGACAGATGAAACTGCAAACCATACATGATTGGATAGATCAACCCTCACAAGTTGAAGGAGTAAAAGCTTTCAAAGATGACCCTTACGGAAATCACTGACTGCTGAAACAAGATACACTACAAGCGGGTCAATTCATCGACGCCCTCAAATTGAGGTCCAGCACGTATGGAACAAGAGTAGCTATCAATAGAGCAACTAGATCAGGAGTCGTGAACTGCCGTAGATGTAAGGAAAAACCTGAGACTTTAAGACACGTGATTGGAGAGTGCATCGCGGGAAGAAAAGCTAGGATCGAGAGACACAACTGGGTGGCAGGAAAGATAAGGGACGAGTGCCTAAGTAAAGGCTCCATAGTGGCGGTAGAACAAACTTTCACCACGAACGAAGGAGAACTACTACTGAAACCGGATCTGGTCATTAAACAACGAGATTCCACCTTCATAGTAGATGTCACTGTAACCTTCGAAAATGGAGATTCACTCAATCGCGCCGCAATGAACAAGGTGACGAAATATACCCGACTCCTCCCAACAGTATGTAGAGACTTTGATACGACTAGAGGAGAAGTCATCCCTATCGTCATAGGATCAAGAGGAGCACTACCGAAGAACACCATCACGAACCTGAAGAAAATAGGCATAAGAGATAGGAACATTTTGTTAGATTTAGCTCTCACCACTCTCAGAACTAGCATAGATCTAGCTAGATATCACTTAGAATATGGTCAATTCTGTAACTCGGAGGAGGGGATGAATTGTATTACAATGTTTCTTTCTAGATTAACTTCTTTAAAATAATTAAAACGTAATGGTTTTCCAAATTTAAAAATTTGTTATATTTAAATAATGTTAAATTCTTTGAATCATAAATTTGATTAACCTTTTTTTAAACTTATATTTACATTCTTTATTATTATCGATTTTCACTTTTTAAAAATTATTGATGTTAAATAGTATACAATTCATCCTTAATTCCATAGGATATTAGTATTTACTGTACCTTACCCACATGAAATGGAAAATAAATTATCTGTAACTTTCTCTTCAATTGTAAATATAAACAATATGTCAAAGTGTATTGAATATTTGTACTTTGTATTTTTGGAAATGAAGATCATTAAAAGAATATTAAGCAAGCTTATAGGAATGAGTCTCAACCGTTAGGCGGGAATAATTAATAGTAATAGTAACAGCCTAGCTATTGCTCTCACTCCTTCCCGTATGCATGTGGTATTGATGATGATGATGATAATTGTTGTTTTAAGGGGCCTAACATCTAGGTTATCGGCCCCTGATGGTTTGGGTGATCGTGAAGATGAAAATGCAAACTTAAAACTAAAACTAACTACTAACCTACATACTAGAAGGAGAAATGGAAAACTAATGGAGAATAAGGCAAATAAAAGGACAGAAGGAAAAGAAATGCCCTCAACCCTCGGAGAAGGCGGATTGAGGGACTTGGAAAGAAGGAGAGCCATGAAAGGCATATAGGAAAGTGAAAGAGGAGAGGGTCCGCCCTAAAAGTAAGGGACAAAAGGCTAAATTGCTTTTTGTAAGTATTGTCAATCCACATGAGTCGGTAGAATCACCGTACATTTTGTAAGCATTTTCAATTTCAATTGCATTTTGTAAGTATTTTGAATTTCGATTGCACTTTGTGAATAATTTGGATTGGAACTGGGATAAGGCCTATTTCAATTTGAATTGCGTTGTGTATTTTCAATTTCAATTGCATTTTGTAAGTATTTTGAACCTCAATTGCATTTTGTACGTATTTTCGATCTCATTTGCATTTTGTAAGTATTTTGAATTTCAGTTGCATTTTGTAAGTATTTCGACGCTACATTGCATTTTGTACGTATTTTGAACCTAGCCTTCATTTTGTGGGTATTTTTCAATCTATTCCTTTTGTGAATCTTTTCGTTCTAAATTCCCTTTTGTAAGAACATTTTGCGAGTCGTTTCAATCCGAGTTCCTTTTTGTAAGTATTTTCCGTCTCACTTAATTTTCGTTCTGGTTTCAGTTTCATTATCATTTTCGCTATCACCCAGATCATTAGGGGCCGATAACCTAGATGTTAGGCCCCTTAAAACAACAATTATCATCATCATCATCATAAGGGACAAAAGGGAAAAAACGGACCCAGCTCAGGAATCCCTCGGGGTCGCCAACTCCCGAACTCACCAGCCGTGAGCCCCTGAGGGTGTAGCATTATCTAGGGTGCACCAGAAGTGGTGGGGCTACATACACCCTGCCTCCTTAAGGGCCTAAAGCACAAGGCAGGAGTTAAAAGGAAGAGAAAAAGAAGGCTGATCCCTCGCAGAAGGAGGGTATCAGAAAAGATGAGACAAGGGCCAATTAAGGCGGGAAAGGAACAGAATCCCTAGGCCTCGGATACCCTAATACCGTCGGGGTCAGAAGAGAACAAGAGTTGACCAAGTGAGGTCGACAGGAAAGAAGACTGAGAGGAGCCCGGCACAAGTAAGTGGAAGCAATGCCGGAATCAGCTGGGGCCCCGTGGTCGCCAACCCACGCCCACTAGATGTAAGCCCCTGGGGGTAAGAGTAACTATGACTCTCTGATCCACGATCAGCTGCGCAGCGTGGTTCAAACAATTCCTAGGAAGAAGGGCTTCGTGGCGGAGGCGGGGTGCTTCGCCAACGTACAAATCCTGGACCAGCTGAACCGTCTAATGAAATCTGAGACGGGCGGCGAGGGAATAGTGCTCGATATCTCTAAAGCTTTCGACACTATCCCACACGCGGCAATAAGACGTGCATTAAAAAGAAAAGGGATACCCGAGCCCCTGGTCGCGTTGGTCCAATCCGGGTATAGGGAGGCTACCACTCGTATATCCCACCCGGGAGGCGATATTATTATGAAACTCCAGCGAGGTGTTAAGCAGGGCGATCCTTTATCACCCCTGCTATTCAATCTGGTTCTTGAACCACTGATTGAACGGTTAGAGTCCATGCCGTGTTTCCCGTTACCGGGAGGGCAGAACGTCTCCTGCCTAGCCTTCGCCGATGACCAAGTTATTGTGGCATCGGAACCCCGAAGGCGCAAAATCTTCTAGATGAGGTAGTAGAATACCTCGGCGCGCATGGCATGACATTATCGGTATCCAAGTCTATGGCATCTAGAAGACCCCAGCATGGAAAAACATGGAGTACGCATCCGCGCAGCCACCGCGGATGACAGTTTCACTTATCTAGGGGTGAATTACTCCATCTGGTCCGGTATTGACCTGGTGAAACTCCGGGTCTATCTGAAAAATATTATTAAAGGGTCGAACACCTCGCCCTAAAACCACACCATAAGCTCTGCCTGCTGCAGAACTACCTAGTCCCCGGATACCTTCACCCGCTGGTAATAGCCATGCCAGCAATCTCTCAACTGAAAAATGTATACCAAGAGCTGAGGGTATCTATCAAAAGATTATCAGCCCGTTACAGATAGACTGAGGAAGGTGCATTATACTGTCGAAGGGGAGACGGGGGACTAGGTTTCCCTCGGCTACAGAATCTTGTGCCCCGAGTGGCACTACAAATGGGACTCAGTTTCCAGAACACAACGGATCCTGTTGTAGCAGCTCTGTCCGGATGTGCCAGTACTACTGCGAGTCTCCGTAGGCTGGCCCAATCCGTCCGACTCCCTTTCCCGTATACACAGCGAGAATTGCGACAATACAAAAATCGCTTTGTAAAGACAGAGCTGCAAACGTGGAGTGAGCTCGAGGCTCAGGGCAGGGCTGTGCCGACCCTCACCGGCGATAAGGTGGGCTACTCCTTCCTCAGGGATCCCACCTTACTAAAGCCAACTCGATTTATCACTGCCCTGCAGCTACGGACGAATACCGCAGGCAACAAGACCAGCCTGAACCGAGCTTATCCACAGGTGGATCTGCGATGTCGCAGATGTGGGCTCAGGAAGGAGACCCTGGCACACATTCTCGGTGAGTACACTGGCACGAAACCGGCGCGGATCCACAGGCACAATGAAATCAGGGATTTCATTGAAAGACAAGTAGTGAGGGAAGAGGCAGTAGAGGTATCTAAAGAACCGTCACTCACTCTGGACGACGACAGACGTCTCCAACCCGATCTGGTCGTGAAAAACCGGGAGGGGATCTTTGTGGTCGATGTAACGGTCCGCCACGAAGATGGGAATTATCTTCGCCGTGCACGAGTTGAGAAACAACGTAAATATGACGGCCTACTGCCTCAGTTCCAAACCACGTTTGGAGCAATTAGAGGGGAAGTGCCCCCATTGTGGTGGGCACTAGAGGGGCCATGCCGAAAGCCACCTAGGTGGCCCATCTGAGGACTATATCTCTCATGGCCTTGAGATCATCCATAGAGATATACCACGGGTTCATGGACTATGACAGATTTTATACTCACCGATGAACTCAGGCCCCTCGTCCCTGAAAGTCGTCCAAGTTGCCACTCCCTTTTAAATTGTGACTGGGCTTTGCCCTACTATGTTAACTGACAAAGGGGCTGTCATGTTTGTCTGTTGAGACTTTCGTTGCAACATACCAACTTTTCCTAATCTGCTTCTGCTTTCTTTTATAGATGACTGGAAATATTTCCTTCGTATTTTAATTAGGGAGTGGCAAGCGAGTTCACAATGCTCTATACACCTTGTGAGCAGCGGGTGACCGTGGGAGCGGTCAGGTAGGTACCTCCGAGTAGGTTTTCCCTGGGCAATGTCCCCCGGTTTTTATTTAGGGGGATAGCTGAATCCCACTTCCCGTAAGGGACCCGTTGTCCTAATTCTCCTGAGTTAGAGGTCCTCCTCCCACCTTGGCTAGTGGAGGCCGGCCGCTAAGGGCTGTGGTTCTCGTTCTCCCATCCAGACGGGTTAGCGAAATGAGAGTAAGCAGCCCGTCTCCGCCAGTTCTCTCGATAGGGTACCTCGTCCTCTTGAGAAGGGAAAGAGGGAAGTCTCTCCCGGTCATTGGTCTGTGGCCGGGGTGCAGTATATCGCCTAGCTATTGCCACTGGTGTGAGTTAACGAAGCGAGTAACTATGACTCGCTTAAGGCAGCCTAGCTATTGCTCTCACTCCTTCCCGTATGCATGTGGTATGCATGTGAAGCAAGCCACTGGTGTGAGTTAACGAAGCGAGTAACTATGAAAACGTCAGATAAAACTGCAAACCATACATGATTGGATAGATCAACCCTCACAAGGAGTAGGAGTTAAAGCTTTCAAAGATGACCCTTACGGAAATCACTGGCTGCTTAAACAAGATACACTACAAGCGGGTCAATTCATCGACGCCCTCAAACTGAGATCCAACACGTATGGAACAAGAGTAGCTATCAATAGAGCAACCAGATCAGGAGTCGTGAACTGCCGTAGATGTAAGGACAAACCTGAGACTTTAGGACACGTGATTGGAGAGTGCATCGCGGGAATAAGAGCTAGGATCGAGAGGCACAACTGGGTGGCAGGAAAGATAAGGGACGAGTGCCTAAGTAAAGGCTCCATAGTGGCGGTAGAACAAACTTTCACCACGAACGAAGGAGAACTACTGAAACCGGATCTGGTCATTAAACAACGAGATTCCACTTTCATAGTAGATGTCACTGTAACCTTCGAAAATGGAGATTCACTCAATCGCGCCGCAATGAACAAGGTGACGAAATATACCCGACTCCTCCCAACAGTATGTAGAGACTTTGATACGACTAGAGGAGATGTCATCCCTATCGTCATAGGATCAAGAGGAGCACTACCGAAGAACACCATCACGAACCTGAAGAAAATAGGCATAAGAGATAGGAACTTTCTGTTAGATTTAGCTCTCACCACTCTCAGAACTAGCATAGATCTGGCTAGATGTCATTTAGACTATGGTTAATTTTGTAACTCGGAGGGGGGGATGAATTGTATTACAAACATTTCTTTCTAGATTAACTTCCTTAAAATAAATAAAATGTAATGACTTTCAATTAAAAACTTATATTTAAATAATGTTTAAGTGTTTAAAAATTTTTAAATTTGATTAATAATTTAACTTATATTTGCATCCTTAGTATTAACGATTTTCTCTTTTTCAAAATTATTAATGTTAAAATTGTATACAATTCATCCTTAATTCCATAGGATATTAGTATTTACTGTACCTTACCCACATAAAAGGGAAAATAAATTATATGTATCTTTCTTTTCAACTGTAAATTTAACAATTTGTAAAAGTGTTTTGAATATTTGTATTTTGTATTTTTGGAAATAAAGATCAGTAAAAGAATACAAAGCAAGCTTATAGGAATGAGTCTCAACCGTTAGGCGGGAATAATTAATAGTAATAGTAACAGCCTAGGTATTGCTCTCACTCCTTCCCGTATGCATGTGGTATGCATGTGAAGCAAGCCACTGGTGTGAGTTAACGATGCGAGTAACTATGACTCTCTTATGGCAGCCTAGCTATTGCTCTCAATCCTTCCCGTATTCATGTGGTATGTTTCTGAGACAAGCCACTGGTGTGAGTTAACGATGCGAGTAACTCTGACAGTCTTAACTCCGATTGTACATCAAACATCATGGCTACAAGCCCAGAAGCATGAACTAATTAACGAAGAGAGAGAAAATGTACATAAGTGTGCCATCTGCGACGGGTCGGCCCAAGTGCTAGTAACTGAGATGGCTTAACACAGTTACTCACAGGGAACCAAATCATGAATAATAGTAAAGGGGTCCTCTGGGGGAGCCTTAACCTTCCACCCTGCTATTTTTAGCCTATTTTCAATTTTGAAAAAATTGGCTTATGAGATCACCTTTTTGTCCGTGCGTGTGTGTGCGTGCGTGTGTGTGTGTGTGTGTGTGTGAGTGCGTGTGTGTCCCCCTAATAAAATCTAAACGGCTGGAGCGATTTCAATGAAACTCGGCAAGTTTATAGCACTATTCCCGGTGACCTCGACCGCGCCCTTCAAATTTTGTTACGTCTCACCAATCCAACATGGCGGCTGTGCGAATATTTCACTAGCATTCAATATCTCCGAAACTATCACTGATATCGCCCTGAAATTGTGTACGGTGATAAAGGGCTCTACTAGATGTTTACCTATGAGACTTTCAAAAACCTGGTGACTACAAAACCAACATGGCGGCCAAGCTAATTTGAGACTTTTAAATAGACTTTTCTCGCGATTTAACTATGCAAACTTAATGAAACTTGGTACAGCAAATGTTTATACACATTGTAATGCACTGGAGTCTAATTTAGTTCAATTGTTTACATAACCTCAACATGGCGGCTGTGCGAAATATTTAAACTGACATTCTATATCTCCGAAACTATTACAGATACCACCCTGCAATTTTGTACGGTGATAAAGGGTACTGATACAAGTTTACTTATGTCTATTTCATAAACCTGTAAAGTACAAAACGAACATGGCGACCAAGCGAATTTGAAATATTTTAATAGACTTTTCTCGTGATTTAACTCTCTGAGCGCAGTGAAATGTGGTACAGTAAATGATTTTTCACATTGTAATGCACTGCCATCTAATTTAATTCAATTGTTTACATAACCTAGAGATGGCGGTTGTGCAAAATTTTAAAATTAAGTTTTTATTTCTTGTGTCGTAATCATGCGATCGAAGTGAAAGTTTGAATAATGAACCTAGGCAATAATTGTCCTTGAATGGTACATTACTCTATAGCCTATACATATAACAATCCTAAATGGCGAGCTTCCGAAATATTTAAACGGTTCTCATTATCTATGAATCTTTTACAGCAACCAAACTGAATTTTTTATGTTCATAGAGACTATGAACATATGTTCCCCTATAAGACTTTCAGTAGCCTGGTGAGCACAAATCCAACATGGCGGCAACGCGAAGTATAAATATTTAAATGGACGTTTCTCGCGAATTAACTATCCGAGTGCCGTGAAACGTTGCACGTTAAATTATTATACAAATGTTGATCCATTGGCATCTAATTTATTTCAATTGTTTGCATAATCACAAGATGGCTGCTGTGCGTAATTTTAAAATCTCGTTTTTACTTCTTGTGTTCTAATCATGCGATTGAAGTTTGAATACCACACGTACACAATAATCTTAATGTAATAGTACAAAAATATAAATCCAACCTAGCGACCATCTTAAATATTTAGACGGTCTTCAATATCTACGAATCTGTTCCAGCAATTAAACTGAAATTTTGTAAGTTGATAGAGTCAATTAACATGAGCAGGATATATGAAAATAGGCTGTATAGTTCTTCACGGAAATACTTGTTAAAATTCATGATCCCTGTCAAAGGCCTTTGGTGTCAGGTTGGGGTTAAGAGGATCCTTCCTCTCCCGTAGCTGGAATCCATTGGCTAGCCTACCACTACGTCCACCCCTTCAGCAAGGGTACGTTGCCGCCGGGAAAAGGTCCAAATCTACGACCGTGGGACCGAGCTAACAGTGGAGCTGAAGGCCTGTCCTTGGGTCGCAGGTGGCAGCCCCACCGCAAGGACTTACCCCGTCCGAATTTGAAGGATTCTTCGAGGGACATACATCCCTTTGCTAAGCGTACAGAGATGCCTCGGCTTTCTGATCCGATACCATGTCCCGGATCAGATCGACCATTAGGGAGACATGGCAACGACAACATTGACAACACCCCAACAGGGAAAGATGGCAAGAAAATGGAAGCCGAGGAAATAATACTGTTTCCATGGGAACCGAGAACCTGCTTTGCCTGCAACAACTGGTTCACAAGAGCTAAAGATCTAGTAGCTCACTCCGAAGATAACCATCCTGATACGAAACTGATCTACAAATGTAAGGAATGCTCCAACACATATAAGAAATTACATGGTGCAGTTGTAAATCAATCAAAATGCAAAGGAGAGACTGTAATCCAACCGGTCACATGTAAGATATGTGGTCAAGGATTACAAACGGAAGGATGTTTGACATTGCATACAAACCACGAACATCCAAAAGAGAGAAACTAAGAGAGGTTGGCAAAAGGTAAAGGAAAAGAGAAAGATAATTCACCCTTAAGATCTACACTCTGGACTGAAAAAGAAGATGAGAGCCTTCCCACTAAAACAGATCGACAGGTCAGAGACAGGACCCTCACCTTAAAAAGGTGTGGAAGTATTGAAGAAGATGCCACCAGAATCCGAGCTTCTACATCAGGACAGGACATAAATGAGAATCAACCAGCCAGCAGATCTGAAGAACATGCCACCATCATTAAACCATCTACGTCAGGACAAGACATCAGAGAGAATTTTCCAGTGGAGGACCTGGGAACCACACTCATCGGAGAAGATAAGGAGACCTCTGGGGAATCGAGTACCTGGAGTAACCTTAACATAAACCTTTCAACAAAATGATGATGATGATGATAAGTGTTGTTTTAAGGGGCCTAACATCTAGGCTATCGGCCCCTGATGTTAATGAAATGCAAACCAGAAAAAAATCATCTGAGACGGAAAATACGTACAAAAAGGAACTCACAATATGGTCTTACAAATGGATATTTAAAACGAAAAGAGTCACAAAAAGAATACATGGAAATATACCCACAAAACGTAGGCTAGATTCAAAATTCGTACAAAATGCAATGTAGCGTCGAAATACTTACAAAATGCAAATGAGATCGAAATTACGTACAAAATGCAATTGAGGTCCAAAATACTTACAAAATGCTATTGAAATTGAAAATACACAATGCAATTCAGATTGAAATAGGCCCTAACCTAGTTCCAATCCAAATTATTCACAAAGTGCAATCGAAATTCAAAATACTTACAAAATGCAATTGAAATTGAAAATGCTTACAAAATAACCGGTGATTCTAACGACTCATGCGGATTGACAATATTTACAAAATGCAATTTAGATTGAAAATACCCACAAAATGAAATTGAGAATCAAAATTTGTGCAAAATGCCCACCAAACAAAATGCAATTTAGATTAAAAATTCGTGCGAAATGCGGCGTTGGTTGAAAATTCTTACAAAATGCAATTGAAATTCAAAATACTCACTAAAAGGCCCGGGCACATGCATTGAAAGACTTACTAAAGAGCAATTTGAATTGTCAATCTTTACAAAATGCAATTGAGGTTGAAAACAATCGCGAGATGTAATTTAGATCGAAAAAAACATACAAAAAGCAACGTAGATTAAAAATGCCTTTAAAAAAATCGCCAGAAGAGAATTTACATACACAGTGAACCAAGTAACACAAACAGTGCGGGAATCTTAAAGAGAAAATTAAATATAATGAAAAGAGGAGAGGAGAGGAGAGGGGAGAGAGGGGAGAGAGGAGAAGGTCCGCCCCAAAGGTAAGGGACAAAAGGGGAAAACGGTCCCAGCTCAGGAATCCCTCGGGGTCGCCAACTCCCGAACTCACCAGCCGTGAGCCCCTGAGGGTGTAGCATTATCTACGGTGCACCAGAATTGGTGGGGCTACATACACCCTGTCTCCTTAAGGGCCTTGAGCACAAGGCATGAGGTAAACGGAAAAGAAAAAGAAGGCTGACCCCTTTCAGAAGGAGGGAATCAGAAAAGATGAGACAAGGGCCAATTAAGGCGGGAAAGTGAAAGACTCCCTAGGCCTCGGATAACCTAATACCGTCGGGGTCTGAAGAGAACAAGAGTTGACCAAGTGTGGTCGAAAGGAAAGAAGACAGAGAGGAGGCCGGAAGAAGTAAGTGGAAGCAATGCCGGACTCAGCTGGGTTCCCATGGTCACCATCCCACGTCCCACTAGATGTGAGCCCCTGGGGGGCCTTCAACAAAAGACAAACCTCAAGCAGATGAGAAAGAAGAAATGGATACTGTCACCAAGATCTACAAAGAAGAAGGAATCGTACAACTAACCAAGGGAAAAGTAGAAGAAGAAGAAATTGGAACTACACTCATCAGAGGAGTTAAGGAGACCTCTGGGGGATTGAGTACCTGGAGTAACCTTAACATAAAACCTCTAAGAGAAGAAGATATACAATCAGACGAGAAAGAAGAAATAGACATTACCATCATCATTTCCCAAGAAGAAGAAGAAGAAGAAGAAGATGTACAACCTACGAAAACCCAGGAAACTCAGCAGGGAAACGACGCTCTTAACGTAGATGATAGAAAATCCATAATAACAACAGTGGATATCGAAGGAGTCAGCTCGATAGAAGAAAGAGAGAGGCTCTCCCAACCCGCGAACATCCATCTTGACGAAGTAGCACGATCCCAGAAGGAAGAATTGGCATTAGACTCTTCTCTGCCAGAATCTGCAGTATTATGAAAAGAGATCTTATCTCGAATCAAGGTCATAACCCAGATATGTGATATTGGGAAACAGCTAATCGAAATCGCAGAGAGCCCAGGGAAAATTTCAGATGAAATAGAAGATCTAATAGGAGAACTAACGTCATAGATCATCCAGGTTACGCCAAAAGAAGAGAAAATAACAACAAACAGAGTTAAGAGAAAGCAGTTTAAGAGATCTCATAGAACTAGAAATAACGTCCAAAGATACGCAAAAACCCAAGAGTTGTATTAGAGGAATCCTTCGCGTCTAGCACAACTCATTCTAGATAATAATCTACCGGGGCTGATAGTCTCAAATCAAGCTGTAGATCATCCACCTGAAGAAGAAACTATACAACTATATAGGAATGTATGGGAATCTCCGAGATCATGCACATTGGACCTCACCCCAGCTTCGGAAATTAAACCGAGGGACATACATCTAATTAAGGAAAGTGAAGTTTCAGCGAAACTCAGAAAACTCAAACCGGGAGGTGCCCCAGGCCTCGACGGGGTTATTAACAAGGGTCTAATGAGCTACCAAAACAGCGTAGGAACTCTAACGGTACTCTTCAATATCTTATACCACCGTGGGATATATCCGAGATCGTGGAAACTACATCGAACCACTTTGATACCTAAACCCGGAAAGGACCTTCAGGATCCAGCAAATTGGCAGCCAATTACTATAGCCTCTTTGTTAGCACGGATGTTCAGCTGCATAGTAGAGAAAACGCTCAGCGACACTATCAAAATCTCTAACCGTCAAAGAGGTTTCCGACCCGGAAATGGATGTTTTGTAAACGGTACCATCCTGGACGAGACGATCCGTTTGGGGAAGAAATCAGAATTAGTAGGAGTACAGCTAGACGTATCGAAACCCTTCGATACCGTCAACCACGAAGCTATATGGAAGACACTAGAACATCAAGGATTCCCCTCACATCTTCACCTACTGATCAAGGAAATGTACACGGGTTACACAACTAGACTCGATAGGTTCGACGAAGAGATTAGGATAAATCGTGGAGTGAAGCAAGGAGACCCCCCTCTCGCCACTACTCTTCAACATTGTTCTAGATCCGGTCATCAAGAAAGCTGAAGAATCAGGATTGGGATTTGAGGTTGGAACACAGACAATTGCAGCTATGGCATATGGGGATGATATTACACTATTCGCAATGAACAGTTTCGAAATTCAGACTCTCCTAGACATCACAGGAGAAACTCTTAATAGCACAGGGATGAAAATCTCGGCGGCGAAATGTGGCGGTTTCCATGTTAACACTCCAGTGGGCGCGCGGAGTACAGATGTCCACCAGTGATTTTGTTTTGCGTGACAACAAGGGTTGGCAACACTCGTTACCATGAGCGGCCCAACTCACCCTCTGCCCGTCAGTGCATTGTCAGCTTTTATGCTCGCCTGATGTCGCCCTGACCTAGTGTTTATTTGCGCTGTGCAGTAGTGGAGGACATTTTTGTCCTCCGCGCGCCTATTGGCGTTACAGATTGTTTCGGATATTGCTGTGGTATTTTACTTTATTTCATAGTTTTGAACGTCATAGCGGTTTAATTGAAATAGTTTATGCTTGAAAACAATAATGACCAGTGAACGTCACCGTGAACAGGTACTAGATGAGACTGAGGCTAACGAGAGTGTCCTAGGTATAGAGGATGGAGATGAACGAAAAGAAGACCACTTGGAATACCACACAGAGAGTAGTGAAAATGAACTCAATGCAGAAGATGACCCGACTGATGATCTTGTCTGAAGAAATGGAAGTAGTAGAAGAAGCAGTTCCTCCTCCTGGCCCTGTTGATGTTCCTGACGAATCCGAGGAAATGGAAGTGGTAGAAGAAGCAGTCCCTCCTGTCCCTCTCGTCAACCCAGAGTTTTATTTGGGAAAAGATCGCACTTCAAGGTGGTACTTAGAACCTCAAGTTTCCCCGACTTCTCGTACACCCAGACATAACATTATACCAGTTTTTCATCGCCAAGGACCTCAAGGGTCTGCGAAAAATCCTATAACTCCAGAAGCCGCTTTACAGTGTATTATTGATGATGAAATGGTGAAAAAAATTGTTGATTGTACTAACATTTACATAACTAAAGTTCGCCCTCAATTTGTCAGAGAAAGGGATGCCAGGCCCACTGATTCACGAGCAATTCCTGCATTGATTGGTATTTTAAATCTTGCTGGGGTTTTGAAGGTTTGAAGAAGAAACGTATTTGAAATGTGGGATAATTCACACGGCACGGGAGTAGAGGCTGTTTATGTAATCATGAGCGCCAAGTGGTTTCGATTTCTTTTACGTTGTCTGAGAATTGATAACGTAGCCTATACAACAGAGAACAAAGAAAATCTGTTGACAAGCTAGCTGCTTTTCGAGAAATCTTTGAGATGTTCGTGCTCAATTGAAAGAATGCATACAATCCAACCGACTATCTTACCATTGATGAACATCTAGTTGCATTTAGAGGAAACTGTCCCTTCCGGGTGTATATGCCTAGTAAACCTGCGAAGTATGGGATAAAGATCTTTGCTATGGTTTCCACAACAACCTTCTATGCTACAAACCATGAAGTGTATGTAGGGAAGCAACCAAACGGCCCTCTCCGAAGATGCAACAACACGTCAGACTTAGTTTTGAGATTGGTGTAGCCTATTTCAGAAACCAATAGGAATATTATATGTGACATTTCACATTTTTGTAACATTTATAACATAACTTACCAAACATATACACAGTTTAGTTTGATTTACCATAATTGCATATTTCCTACTTAATATTTCGAAGAATACACTTCGTTTATGAAAAATGTGTTAAATATATTACTACCTAACCCAAAACAAAACATCATGATCGCTAAATATACATTTTAAAGGGTAAAATGGTAAAACAAAGTGGAGGACACTCGTCCTCCACGCGCGCACTCGCGTTATAGGAAACCGCGGGCCAACTGGAGTGTTAAGAAGAAGGGTGACGCCTGGATCGCTATTGATACTAAACTATCGATTAATGGGCAGTCTCTACCATCTTACAACGTTGATCAACCCTTCAACTACTTGGGATTAACCTACACATTAGCCAGAGTTTTTATAACAAGGAACATCTAAACATCCTAGCAGAATGCGCACAACGTGTACGTAAACTAGCGTTGAAACCACAGCAGAAAGTACAACTACTGATGCAATACATCGTTCCAATCTTCACTCATCGTTTCACCATCGACCTACCTTCTTCTAATAATTTGAGAGAAATAGATACAACACTACGGGTAGAAGTAAAGCGTATGCTACACTTGATTAATGGAACCACGGACTGCTTACTGTACGCCAGGAAACGGGATGGAGGCCTAGGATTTCCCTCGTTAAAAACACAGCTGAAGATAACAGCTCTTCGGGCAGGACGGAAAATATCATCATCCGATAATTTCCTCAAAGAATTGGCTAAGGCGGGAAAATGGAACGAAAAACTAAAAACCACAGCTAGACAGTTGGGACTGGGTTTTCCCGTTACATCAAGGGAGATAAAGCAAAGGAAACGACAGATGAAACTGCAAACCATACATGATTGGATAGATCAACCCTCACAAGGTCTAGGAGTAAAGGCTTTCAAAGATGACCCTTACGAAAATCACTGGTTGCTGAAAGAAGATACACTACAAGCGGGTCAATTCATCGACGCCCTCAAACTGAGATCCAACACGTAAGGAACAAGAGCTATCAACAGAGCAACTAGATCAGGAGCCGTGAACTGCCGTAGATGTAAGGAAAAACCTGAGTCTTTAGGACACGTGATTGGAGAGTGCATCGCGGGAAGAAGATGATGATGATGATGATAATTGTTGTTTTAAGGGGCCTAACATCTAGGCTATCGGCCCCTGATGGTTTGGGTGATCGTGAAAATGAAATGCTAACTTAAAACTAAAACTAACTACCAACCTACATACTAGAAGAAGTAATAGAAAACTAAAGGAGAATAAGGCAAATAAAGGACAGGAGGAAAAGAAATGCCCTCAACCCTCGAAGAATGCGGATTGAGGGACTTGGAAGGAAGGAGAGCCATGAAAGGCATATAGGAAAGTGAAAGAGGAGAGGGTCCGCCCCAAAGGTAAGGGACAAAAAGGGAAAACGGACCCAGCTCAGGAATCCCTCGGGGTCGCCAACTCCAGAACTCACCAGCCGTGAGCCCCTGAGGGTGTAGCATTATCTAGGGTGCACCAAACGTGGTGGGGCTACATACACCCGGCCTCCTCGAGGGCCTTAAGCAGAAGGCAGGAGATAACATGAAAAGAAAAAGAAGGCTGACCCCTCGCAGAAGGAGGGAATCAGAAAAGATGAGACAAGGGCCAATTAAGGCGGGAAAGGAAGAGACTCCCTAGGCCTCGGATACCCTAATACCTTCGGGGTCGGAAGAGAACAAGAGTTGACCAAGTGAGGTCGACAGGAAAGAAGACAGAGAGGAGGCTGGCACAAGTAAGTGGAAGCAATGCCGGACTCAGCTGGGGCCCCGTGGTTGCCAACCCACGCCCACAAGATGTGAGCCCCTGGGGGGTTTTCAAAATTATTAATGTTAACTTGTATACAATTCATCCTTAATTCCATAGGATATTAGTATTTACTGTACCTTACCCACATGAAAGGGAAAATAAATTATCTGTAACTTTCTTTTCAATTGTAAATGTAAACAATATGTAAAATGTATTGAATATTTGTACGTTGTATTTTTGGAAATGAAGATCATTAAAAGAATATAAAGCAAGCTTATAGGAATGAGTCTCAACCGTTAGGTGGGAATAATTAATAGTAATGGTAATATTAACAGCCTAGCTATTGCCCTCAATCCTTCCCGTATGCATGTGGTATGCTTGTGAGACAAGCCACTGGTGTGAGTTAACGATGCGAGTAACTATGACTCACTTAATCCGACTGTACATCTAACAACTAACATCAAAGATACAAGCCCAGAAGAATGAACCAATTAACGATGAGAGAGAAGATGTACATAAGAGAGTTCCATCTGTGACGGGTCGGCCCAAGTGCTAGTAACTGAGATGGATTAACATAGTTACTAACAGGGAACCAAATCATTAATAATAGTAAAGGGGACCGCTGGGGGATTGAGTACCTGGAGTAACCTTAACCTTCCACCGCGCTATTTTAAAATTCATGATCCCTGTCAAAGGCCTTTGGTGTCAGGTTGGGGTAAAGAGGATCCTTACTCTCCCGTCACTGGAATCCATTGGCTAGCCTACCACTACGTCCACCCCTTCAGCAAGGGTACGTGCCGCCGGGAAAAGGTCCAAATCTACGATCGCTGGGACCGAGCTAACAGTGGAGGTGATGGCCTGTCCTTGGGTCGCAGGTGGCAGCCCCACCGCAAGGACACACCCCGTCCGAATTTGAAGGATTCTTCGGGGGACATACATCCTTTTGCTAAAAGTACAGAGAAGCCTCGGTTTTCTGATCCGATACCATGTCCCGGATCAGATCGACCATTATGATGATGATGATAATTGTTGTTTTAAGGGGCCTAACATCGAGGTTATCGGCCCCTAATGATCTGGGTGATAGCGAAAATGATAATGAAATGGAAACAAGAACAAAATTATCGAAGACTGAAAATACGTACAAAAAGGAACTCACATGGAAACAACTCACAATATGGTCCTACGAAAGGGAATTTAGAACGAAAAGTTGCACTAAAAGAATAGATTGAAAAAGACCCACAAAACGTAGGCTAGATTCAAAATACGTACAAAATGCAAAGTAGCGCCGAAATACTTACAAAATGCAACTGAAATTCAAAATACTTACAAAATGCAAATGAGATCGAAATTACGTACAAAATGCAATTGAGGTTCAAAATACTTACAAAATGCAATTGAAATTGAAAATACACAATGCAATTCAGATTGAAATATCCCAGTTCCAATCCAAATTATTCACAAAGTGCAATTGAAATTCAAAATACTTACAAAATGCAATTGAAATTGAAAATGCTTACAGAATGTACGGTATATTCAAACGACTCATGTGGATTGACAATACTTACAAAAAGCAATTTAGATTGAAAATACTTGACAAATGTAATTTAGATTCAAAATATGTGCAAAATGCCCACCAAACAAAATGCAATTTAGATTCAAAATTCGTGCGAAATGCGGTTTTGGTTGAAAATACTTACAAAATGCAATTGAAATTCAAAATACTCACTAAAAGGCCCCGCATCCTGCATTGAAAGACTTACTAAAAAACAATTTAGATTGTCAATCTTTACAAAATGCAATTGAGGTTGAAAACAATCGCGAGATGTAATTTCGATTGAAAAAACTTACAAAATGCAACATAGATAAAAATGCCTTAAAAATCGCTAAAAGGGAATTTAGATACACGGTGATTCGAGTAACAAAAACAGTGCGGAATCTTAAAGAGAAAAGGAAATAGAAGGAAAAGAGGAGAGGAGAGGGGAAAGAGGAGAAGGTCCGCCCCAAAGGGAAGGGACAAAAAGGGGAAAACGGACCCAGCTCAGGAATCCCTCGGGGTCGCCAACGCCCGAACTCACCAGCCGTGAGCCCCTGAGGGTGTAGCATTATCGACGGTGCACCAGAAGTGGTGGGGCTACATACACCCTGCCTCCTTAAGGGCCTTGAGCACAAGGCAGGAGGGATAAGGAAAAGAACAAGAAGGCTGACCCCTCACAGAAGGAGGGTATCAGGAAAGATGAGACAAGGGCCAATTAAGGCGGGAAAGTGAAAGACTCCCTAGGCCTCGGATAACCTAATACCGTCGGGGTCGGAAGAGGACAAGAGTTGACCAAGGAAGGTCGACAGGAAAGAAGAAAGAGAGGAGCCCGGCACAAGTAAGTGGAAGCAATACCGGTCTCAGCTGGGGCCCCGTGGTCGCCAACCCACAACCCACGAGATGTGAGCCCCTGGGGGGAGATCGACCATTAGGGAGACATGGGAACGACAATATCGACAACACCCCAATAGGGGAAGATGGCAAGAAAATGGAAGCCGAGGAAGTAATACTGATTCCATGGGAACCGAGAACCTGCTTTGCCTGCAACAACTGGTTCACAAGAGCTAAAGATCTAGTAGCTCACTCCGAGGATAACCATCCTGAGACGAAACTGATCTACAAATGTAAGGAATGCTCCAACACATATAAGAAATTACATGGTGCAGTTGTACATCAATGTAAATGCAAAGAAGAGACTGAAATCCAACCGGTCACATGTAAGATATGTGGTAAAGGATTCCAAACGGAAAGAGGTGTGACATTGCATACTAACCACGAACATCCAAAAGAGAGAAACGAAGAGAGATTGGCAAAAGGTAAAGGAAAAGAGAAACATAAATCACCTCGAAGATCTACACTCTGGACTGAAAAAGAAGATGAGATCTTAATCCAAAAATATCAGGAATTCACAAAGACAGGAAAATTACAAGGCTACTCAAAGTACATCGCTGAGAGCCTTCCCACTAAAACAGATCGACAGGTCAGAGACAGGACCCTTACCTTAAAAAGGCCTGGAAGTATTGAAGAAGATGCCACCAGAATCCGAGCATCTACATCAGGACAGGACAAAAATGAGAATCAACCAGCCAGCAGATCTGAAGAAGAAGCCACCATCACAAAACCATCTACGTCAGGACAAGACATCAGAGAGAATTTGCCAGTGGAGGACCTGGGAACTACACTCATCGGAGAAGATTAGGAGACCTCTGGGGAATCGAGTACCTGGAGTAACCTTAACATAAACGCTTCAACAGAAGAAAAACATCAAGCAGATGAGAAAGAAGAAATGGATACTGTCACCAAGATGTACAAAGAAAAAGGAATTGTACAGCTAACCAAGGGAAAATAATATTAATAAGAAATTGGAACTACACTCATCAGAGGAATTAAGGAGACCTCTGGGGGATTGAGTACCTGAAGTAACCTTAACATAAAACCTCTAACAGAAGATGATTTACAAGCAGATGAGAAAGAAGAAACATATATTACCATCATCATTTCCCAAGAAGAAGAAGAAGAAGAAGATATACAACCTACGGAAATCCAGGAAACTCAGCAGGGAAACGACGCACAGTGGTCCGGATCCGTAAAATAGCGGACAAAAATAGATTTTTCAACTTTACATTAGAAAGGCCAAACCAACTCCCAAGGAAGTATGTTAATCAGTGTTCATTAATTTCACTTTTTCTTTGGAAATTGCTTCTGTGTTTCTCAGATATAATACTACAAAAGTGATTTAACTCTTCGTTTCTGAATTCCGCGCTCCATTAAGTAAACTTTGAAATATCATTCTAACTTCAAAACGAAACTCGGGGTCTATAATACTGTATCTGTATGTAGTTTGTGATCTGATATATTTGATTATAGCATGATTTTCGATTTCAGATAACTTATAAGGACTGTTATACTTATTTTTATAGTGCTTTATTGTCTTCAAGAAAAATACATTTTGCTTGACCTACAAAAAAAATGTATACATATGTATACCATGAAACTTATGCAAGTTTTAAAATGAAGACTGGAGAATATATCCTTGAAGGTTTCATCGCCAGAACCCGCCAGATGCGTGATTGAGAATGGAGAGAACATTACTGCGCGCTCTGAGGATAAACACTCGCGCGAGATAAGGGCCTGTCTAGACATTTGTTTATGCTACGCAAGTGATATCTCGAGGCCATAAAACCGAAATAATCTTCAGTCACGAGAAGTAATTGATTAGTAGTAGTTGTGTGCGTTGTGAAGAGTGAAAAATGAATTTTCGTTGTCAGTCGCAGTGATCTTATTAACAAGATTCGAGAGAACAAAAATCAGTCTCGCGCGCGTCAAGGAAAGTTTGTGGTAACATATCTCCTTAACAAATTCCAATTAAATGTTGACGACAGTGTAGAGAAAACAGTGTATAATAATATAAGAACCTTTTCTTTTTGCCGTATGCTGACCGGTGGAGAAAGTTTAACTTCTTAGAACATGCTTTTTTTGAAGAAATATTCAGACTGGTTGAAAACAGAAATTGTGATATCAATTCCGAGCATTCCTGGCTCCGCAAAATCTGTAGATCGAGGTCGTCCTCCAAAAGAATTTCAAGAGCTAACGGAGAGAAGCAAAATAAGGAAAATTAAAGACCAAAGGGAGAGTGCCACTTCATCAGAGCTTGCCTATGCGACCGTTATGAATTTAAGGGCAGAGGGAGACGATTCATCAGCCAAGCTAAAAAGAAGCTACCACGACTACACCAACAAGGGGCAAACGAATGGTGCGAAATTTTCAGAAATGAAAAATCTACATAAGTGGCACAAAAGCTGGTTGACAATTTACAACTTGAGTTTGGAATTTCAGTTCCACACGCCCACTTTCGATTTTTGGAATGTCTCCTGCATATTTCGTACCGCCTGGGTTTTAAAAAGTGGAAAGTGAGCGTGAAAGATGGTAATCGAGACTTATTCAAAAGAAAGAAAAAAATGTGCAAGACTCATTCAGAACGAGATTAGGTCTTCTAGTTGATATTCCGAAGCCTGGATATGGAACAACCAGTGATGGCAACACTGCCCGAAGGTTTTTGATCAACCTCAAGTAGCATCCGAAATAACAGGGGTAGACTGTGAGTTAATAACTCGTTTTGGAATAATTTTAAAAGCAATTTCCTCTGGTCATGAAATTCATAGTTCAGAGTTCAATTCCTACTGGTGCGAAATAGCAAGCTTATATGTACGGCTATATCCGTGGTGTTACATGCCTCTAACACTCCATAAAATACTTATCCATGGATCTTTCATTATAGAAGCTGCTATTTTGCCGATTGGAGAAGTTTCAGAAGAGGTCTTAGAGTCTAGAAACCAAGACGTAAGAAAATATAGAGAAGACCATACCAGAAAATCCTCAAGAATTTCCAATAATTTTGACTTGTTCCATAGGCTATTGCTAAGCTCTGAGCCAGTAATCTCAAGCACGGGAAGTCTACCAAAGAAGATATGAAGACAGTTGCCTCAGGAGGTGTGTAATTTATTGTCAATACTAGAGGACGAGACGGAGCAGGAAGGGGAAGAAGAAGAAGTCGACCCATCCGGATCAGAGGATGAATAAGTAATTTTATGTACTAAGACAAATTTACCTAATAGTAACATGAAATACTTTTGTATAAAACTTTAAATTAGTTTTGTCCGCTTTTTTTCAAATCAAACGAAGAGAGATTGGCAAAAGGTAAAGGAAAAGAGAAAGATAAATCACCCCGAAGATCTACACTCTGGACTGAAAAAGAAGATGAGATCTTAATCCAAAAATATCAGGAATTCACAAAGACAGGAAAATTACATGGCTACTCAAAGTACATCGCTGAGAGCCTTCCCACTAAAACAGATCGACAGGTCAGAGACAGGACCCTTACCTTAAAAAGGTGTGGAAGTATTGAAGAAGTTGCCACCAGAATCCGAGCTTCTACATCAGGACAGGACATAAATGAGAATCAACCAGCCAGTAGATCTGAAGAAGATGCCACCATCATTAAACGATCTACGTCAGGACAAGATATCAGAGAGAATTTGCCAGTGGAGGACCTGGGAACCAGACTCATCGGAGAAGATAAGGAGACCTCTGGGGAATCGAGTACCTGGAGTAACCTTAACATAAACCCTTCAACAGAAGAAAAACATCAAGCAGATGAGAAAGAACAAATGGATACTGTCACCAAGATCTACAAAGAAGAAGAAATTGTACATCAAACCTAGGGAAAAGGAGAAGAAGAAATTGGAACTACACTCATCATTAGAGGAGTTAAGGAGACCTCTGGGGGATCATCACAAACGCACACATACACCTGAAGAAAAACAACTTAGTCCATACCCCATGCAAAATACTCAGGATGAAGATCATTAAAAGAATATAAAACAAGCTTATAGGAATGAGTCTCAAGCGTTAGGCGGGAATAATTAATAGTAATAGTAACAGCCTAGCTATTGCCCTCACTCCTTCCCGTATGCATGTGGTATGCTTGTGAGACAAGCCACTGGTGTGAGTTAACGATGCGAGTAACTATGACTCTCGTAAGGCAGCCTAGCTACTACCCTCACTCGTTCCCGTATTCATGTGGTATGGTTGTGAGATGATGATGATGATAATTGTTGTTTTAAGGGGCCTAACATCTAGGTTATCGGCCCCTAATGAAATGAAATGCCGTGAAATGAAAGGATGTAGATAAAAACAACTCACTGCCATGGATGAAGCGAAAATGGTGTTTATAAAACAGACAGTGAGCCCCTAAAAATTATGCCTTAGTTGAATAAAAAGAATAAAAGGCGGATAGTAAAAAGGATAAAACAAATAAGGCATAGTGAACAATACAATACATAACACAATAAAAAACATAAAACAGATTTAACCAGAATTAAAAGTCGTAACTACACATTAAAACTTAAAAAAAGTCCTCTCGGCACGCCGGAAGGCGGAGGTAGATTTCACCGGACAAACTTGGGGATAGGCGAAAATAGGCAGAATATGCAGATTTTCGTAGAAGGATCAGACCTCATTTAATGCGAGAAGGTATTTTATAATTGGAGCTTAATTAACTTTGTTTTTCATTATATGCTTATTTTAAACATTTTATTGTCTTATGGGAACAGTAACCTTCTTGTCATTTGGGGTCCATTTTTATACTTGTGGTCACACTATCCTTATGCAAGGTTTCGACACTGATGTGTAACTATGTAACGGTCTGTTACTTCTTCACGCAAAATTATATCTACCGCAGAGATTTTGGTTGGTTCCTCAGTTTAGGGGCTGCGACAACGCGGTCATGTTACCCCGTGTACTTTGGGATGGCTGTATTAGTCTGTAATTCAGGTAAGGACTGCAGACGGTCAATTTCAAGCAGTAGTTACTAATGTTGCTACCAGGTACTACCGTCAACGACACCTAGCTGTGAACTTGGCTACTAGATGCCACCGCAACCAGCAACTAGCAACGAACGTTGGAACTTCCCCTCCAAAGGAAAGCATACTGAGGGATTTTTAGCGCTCTTAGAAAATCCGACGACTTCGGCCGGCTTTGAACTCGCGACCTTGGGCATAGACATTCAGCATGCTACCAGTTACGTCATCGAAGCCGCTTCACACTTAGATGGAAATCTGAATCTGATCTCGTGCAAGTGCGTTATCTTGGCAACGTCTGATGGCTCATCCCTCATCAATTTAGTAGTGTTGCCATGGCAACCACTGATAGGTCTTGGCATTTTCTTATAATTCCGAAATTATTTTTCTCATCCCTTGGCATAATGGTGGGTTATATCAAAAATTCTTTCAGACAAAAGTTTTAGGTAATTATTATGGGAATATTGTCCATTTTGTACGGTTTTGATATTGTGCCTATTAAGAGAGATATGATTAATGTTTCCCGAAAAACCCACTTTTTCCCACCCCTTTGGTCAATGGTTGGTGCTATAAAAAAACTCTTCAAACATACATATTTGGGCTTTATCCGACACATAGTATGAATGTTGAACGGATTTGATATTTCACATATTAAGAGAGTTATAGCAATATTTCACTTTTTCGAAAAAAAAAGCCCCCCATTTTCACCCCCTTCGACCGATTTAGCCCAGTAACGAACTCGACCGAGATGTTATAGGTATACATATTCGGTAAAAAATTCAAAGTGATTGGTGCAAAATTACGGCAGTTATCGTGTCCACAATAAACTGATATACATATATACATATACATACATAAATTATATATAACTTTTGAACTGACGGTGGTTTTGGGGTCTGGGGGATGTGAAACGCGAAGATATGTCGAAATTTTCCGGAAGTCGAAACATGGTACCCATTGCAATAGTTAGCTTTCTAATGAAATCTACCTCTGGTGTGTTCCTCAGTTTAGGGGCTGCGACAACGCGGTCATCTAACCCCGTGTACTTTGGGTGATTGTAGAATCTGTCTGATACACGGTGTGAATTGTAATGGCTGTATTAGTCTTAATTCATGTAAGTACTGCAGACGGCCAATTTCAAGCAGTAGTTCCGAATGTTGCTACCAGGTACTACCGTCAACGACACCTAGCTGAGAACTTGGCTACTAGATGCCACCCCAACCAGCAACTCGCAACGAACGTTGGAACTTCCCCTCCAAAGGAAAGCATACTGAGGGATTCTAGTGCTCTTAGAAAATCCGACGACTTCGGCCGGCTTTGAAACCGCGACATTGGGCATAGACATTCAGCATGCTACCAGTTACGTCACCGAAGCCGCTTCCCACTTTGTCAGGCGGCTTCGGTGGTGTAGTCGGTAGCATGCTGAGCTTCTATGCCCAAGATACCGGGTTCAAACCCGGCCGAAGCCGTCGGATTTTTTAAGAGCGTTAAATATCCCTCAGTATGCCTTCCTTCGGAGGGGAAGTAAAGCCGGCGGTCCCATGTCATAGATTTATGGCATGTTAAAGATCCTTTCACTAATTGCACCTGTGTGAAGCTAAATTGGATAGGTTAAGAATGTATGCAACGCTCTTAGGTTTCTATGTTCGTTGCCAAGAGCCGACTGCGGCGGCGTCTTGTAGCTCAGTTCTGAACTTGGCCTCGTAGTCGTTGACAGTGGCGCTTGGCGGCAAAAGTAGGAACTATCTGAAAAATTGTTAGTTGCAGTACTTAAATTAACAAACAGATAACACACACTAATACAGTCATCACAATTAACACCGGTTATCAGACAGATTCTACACACACCCAAAGTACACGGGGCTACATGACCGCGTTGTCGCAGCCCCTAACCTTTAGAACCAACCAACCAACCACTTAGTCAGATGGAAATACTGAATCTGATCTCGTGCAAGTGCGTTGTCATGGCAACGTCTGATGGCCCATGCCTCATCAATTTAGTAGTGTTGCCATGGCAACCACTGATAGCTCTTAGCATTTTCTTATAATTCCGAAATCATTTTTCTCGTCCCATGGCGTAATGGTGGGTCATATCAAAAATTCTTTCAGACAAAAGTTTTAGGTAATTATTAGGGGAATATTGTCCATTTTGTACGGTTTTGATATTGTGCCTATTAAGAGAGATATGATTAATGTTTCCCGAAAAAAACACTTTTTTCCACCCCTTTGGTCAATGGTTGGTGCTATCAAAAAACTTATTTGACATAAATTTTTGGCACTTATCCGACACATATTATGAACTTTGAATGGATTCGATATTTCACGTATTAAGAGAGTTATAGCGAAATTTCACTTTTTCGAAAAAAGCCCCCCATTTTCACCCCCTTCGACCGATTTAGCCCAGTAACGAACTCGACCGAGATTTTATAGGTATACATCTTCGGTAAAAAATTCGAAGTAATTGGTGCAAAATTACGGCAGTTATCGTGTCCACAAGAAACTGATATACATATATATATACATATATATATATATATACATAAATTATGTATAAACTTTTGAACTGACGGTGGTTTTGGGGTCTGGGGGATGTGAAACGCGAAGATATGTCGAAATTTTCCGGAAGTCGAAACATGGGACCCATTGCAATAGTTAGCTTTCTAATGAAATCTACCTAAAAGTAACCACTCTCCCTCATGAACCGGATGACGAGGTCAGCTGACGGCCTGTCATCACGGAAAATAAGGGAGAGGGTATTAGGCAGTTTAAGAGTCTCTCGCAGATCGGCCAGATCCACACACTCCAAGAGAAGGTGTGCCACGGTTAGGTGGGCGTCGCAAGTACACACAGGAGGATCTTCTCTCTTTAGCAAGTGGGAGTGCGTAGCAATACCATGGCCGATCCGGAGTCGACAGAGTACCACAGCCTCCTTCCGGAGAGATCGGAAGGAAGATTTCCACACCTTCGTTGTCTCCTTGATGCCTCTCAGTTTGTTGGTTGGAGGCGTGGCACGCCATGCCTCCTCCCAATGCGACAGGATCGAATGCCGCAACTGAGCGCGCACCTCACTAGCAGGCACCTTATACGGTAGCGAGGGCAGTGTGACTGCCTCTCTCGCCGCCTGATCAGCAAGCTCGTTTCCCGCAATACCCATGTGGCTAGGAAGCCACACAAAGGTCACCCCGGTTCCAGCGTTACGCGAACTGACGAGCTGGTCGTGCACACGCTGGACCAACGGGTGCTTCGGGAAACACACATCGATCGCCTGCAGCGCACTCAGAGAGTCAGTACACACAAGAAAGTGCTGGTGATCGTCTGATAACGTGTACCGCAGAGCCTCTAAGATGGCATAGAGCTCCGCAGTGTACACGCCACAGGCCTCGGGAAGTGAAAAGAGAAACCGACGATCCTCAACCACAAATGCACAGCCTACTTTCTGGTTTACCCTCGAACCGTCCGTGAATACAAGCCCTGATCCCGGATACCGGCTCACCACGGACTGGAACAGCCTCCGATGAACGGAGGAGTCCGTGTCCGACTTGGGGCCGGTGTGCAGATCCAGGATGATAACAGGGCGAGAGACCATCCACGGAGGGGCCTTGCTAGGTACTCGGACGATACAGGAGACAGAAGGAAATCGGAACTGACGGTATAAGTCATCCAAGCGAATCCCCGCCGGCCGAGTGGCTCGGGCGAGCGCATCATACAGCCGGCGATTCGGATTGGAAAACAAACATGGATAGCTTGGATGAAGTGGCATCTGTCGAATAGTTGCAGCATAGGTCAGCAGAACTTGTTGGCGCCTCAGGTGTAAAGGAGGTACGCCAGCCTGGGCGAGCAAGCTGACGACAGGGCTTGTCCGAAAGGCACCAGTCACCAGCCTCACACCGCCGTGGTGGACACTGTCCAGTTTAACAAGCACTGACTTACGGGCCGAACCATATGCTACACTGCCATAATCTAATCTCGATAAAATCAGTGCCTTATAAAAACGTAAGAGCACGGCGCGGTCTGCCCCCATGATGTGCCGCTAAGAAACCGCAACATGTTGAGTTTCTTAGCACAGGCACTTTTCAAACACCGTACGTGTGGTTCCCATGTCAATTTCTGATCGAAAAGGAGCCCAAGGAACCGGTGCGCAGCAACAACAGGCAAAGCTACATTGCCCAGATAAAGCTCAGGAGCTGGATGGAGGGTGCGCTTTCGGCAGAAATGGACAACCGAGGACTTAGCGATTGAGAATCGAAAGCCATGCTCCAGTGTCCAGCGTTCCACTCTCCGAATAGCTTGTTGTAGCTGTCTTTCAGCGACCGCCATATTTTGAGCACTATAATGTAGAGCGAAGTCGTCTACATATAGCGACGGTACCACTGCTGGACCAGCTGCAGCGACTATACCGTTTATGGCAATCGCAAATAATGTTACGCTAAGCACCGATCCCTGTGGGACTCCGTTTTCCTGTATATGATATTGCGAATATGTCCCCCCTATTCGGATACGGAACAGGCAAAGGGACAGAAAATTCGCAATAAAAACCGGCATGTTACCTCGGAATTTCCATTGATGCAGGGTAGAGAGGATGCCGTAACGCCAAGTGGTGTCATAGGCCTTCTCGAGGTCAAAGAAAACAGCGACCAGGTGCTGTCTCCGGAGAAAAGCGTCCTGTATGGCGGTCTCCAGGCGTACCAGATGGTCATTGGTACACCGAGACGCCCTGAAACCACACTGGTATTCGGACAGGAGTCCCCGTTTCTCCAGCACTCACACCAGGCGCCGATTGACCATCCTCTCAAAAAGCTTGCACAGACCGCTAGCGAGACAAATAGGTCTGTAACTCCCTGTCAATTTGGGATCCTTATCGGGCTTCAGGATAGGTATAATGGTACCTTAGGCTTGGTGTGAGTTAACGATGCGAGTAACTATGACTATCTTAATCCGACTGTACATCTAACAACTAACATCAATAATTACAAGCACAGAAGCATGAACTAATTAACGAAGAGAGAGAGAGAGAGATGTACAATAAGAGAGCTCTATCTGTGACGGGTCGGCCCAAGTGCTAGTAACTGAGATGGATCATAGTTAATCACAGGGAATCAAAATCGTGAATAATAGTAAAGGGGACCTCTGGGGGGACTGAGTACCTGGAGTAACCTTAATCTTCCACCGCGCTATTTTTAAAATTCATGATCTCTGTCAAAGGCCTTTGGTGTCAGGTTGGGGTTAAGAGGATCCTTCTTCTCCCGTCGCTGGAATCCTTTGGCTAGCCTACCACTACGTCCACCCCTTCAGCAAGGGTACGTTGCCGCCGGGAAAAGGTCCAAATCTACGATCGTGGGACCGAGCTAACAGTGGAGCTGAAGGCCTGTCCTTGGGTCGCAGGTGGCAGCCCCACCGCAAGGACTTACCCCGTCCGAATTTGAAGGATTCTTCGAGGGACATACATCCCTTTGCTAAGAGTACAGAGAAGCCTCGGCTTTCTGATCCGATACCATGTCCCGGATCAGATCGACCATTAGGGAGACATGGCAACGACAACAATGACAACACCCCGATAGGGATAGATGGCAAGAAAATGGAAGCCGAGGAAACAATACTAATACCATGGGAACAGAGAACCTGGTTTGCTTGCAACAACTGGTTAACAAGAGCAAAAGATCTAGTAGCTCACTCCGAGGATAAGCATCCTGAGACGAAACTGATCTACAAATGTAAGGAATGCTCCAACACATATAAGAAATTACATGGTGCAATTGTACATCAATCTAAATGCAAAGGAGAGACTGAAATCCAACCGGTCACATGTAAGATATGTGGTAAAGGATTCCAAACAGAAAGAGGTTTAACATTGCATACAAACCACGAACATCCAAAAGAGAGAAACGAAGAGAGGTTGGGAGAAGGTAAGGGAAAAGAGAAAGATAAATCACCCCGAAGATCTACACTCTGGACTGAAAAAGAAGATGAGATCTTAATCCAAAAATATCAGGAATTTACAAAGACAGGGAAAGTACAAGGCTACTCAAAGTACATCGCTGAGAACCTTCCCACTAAAACAGATCGACAGGTCAGAGACAGGACCCATACCTTAAAAAGGTGTGGAAGTATTGAAGAAGATGCCACCAGGATCCGAGCATCTACATCAGGACAGGACAAAAATGAAAATTAATCAGCCAGTAAATCTGAAGAAGATGCCACCATCGTAAAACCATCTACGTCAGGACAAAACATCAGAGAGAATTTGCCAGTTGAGGACCTGGGAACTACACTCATCGGAGAAGATAAGGAGACCTCTGGGGAATCGAGTCCCTGGAGTAACCTTAACATAAAACCTCTAACAGAAGAAGAGCTACAAAGAGATGAGAAAGAAGAAACAGATATTACCATCATCACTTCCCAAGAAGAAGAAGAAGAATAAGATGTAGAACCCACGGATATCCAGGAATTTCAACAGGGAAACGACACTTTCTACGTAGACATTGGAGGAGGCAGCTCGATAGAAGAAAGAGAGAGGCTCTCCCAACCCGCGAACATCCATCTTGACAAAGTAGCACGACACCAGAAGGAGGAATTGGCATTAGACTCTCCTCAACCAGAATATGCAGAACCATGGAGAGAGATTTTATCTCGAATCAAGGGTGTAACACAGATATGTGATATTGGGAAAAAACTAATTGAAATCGCAGAGAACCCAGGGAATATTTCAGATGAAATAGAAGATCTAATAGGAGAACTAACGTCAAAGATCATCCACGTTACGCCCAAAGAAGAGAAAATAACAACAAACAGAACTAAGAGAAAGCAGTCCAAGAGATCTCATAGGACTAGAAATAAAATCCAAAGATACGCAAAAACCCAAGAGTTGTATAAGAGGAACCCTTCGCGTCTAGCACAACTTGTTCTAGATAATAATCTACCGGGGCTGATAGTCTCAAATCAAGCTGTAGATCATCCACCTGAAGAAGAAACTATACAACTATATAGGAATCTATGGAAATCTCCGGGATCATGTACATTAGACCTCACCCCAGCTTCGGAAATTAAACCGAGGGATATACAACTAATTAAGGAAAGTGAAGTTTCAGCGAAACTCAGAAAACTCAACCAGGAGGTGCCCCAGGCCTTGACGGGGTTATTAAGAAGGGTCTAATGAGCTACCAAAACATCGTAGGAACTGTAACTGTTCTCTTCAATATCCTATACCACCGTGGGATATATCCGAAATCGTGGAAACTACATCGAACCACATTACCTAAACCTGGAAAGGACCTTCAGGACCCAGCGAATTGGAGACCAATTACTATAGCTTCTCTGTTAGCACGGATGTTTAGCGGCATAGTAGAGAATAGGCTCAGCGATATTGTCACAATCTCTGACCGTCAAAGAGGTTTCCGACCCGGAAATGGTTGTTTTGTAAACGCTACCATCCTAGACGAGACGATCCGTTTGGGGAAGAAATCAGAATTAGTAGGAGTACAGCTAGACGTATCGAAAGCCTTCGAAACCGTCAACCACGAATCTATATGGAAGACACTAGAACATCAAGGAATCCCCTTACATCTTCGCCTACTGATGAAGGAAATGTACACGGGTTGCACAACTAGACTCGATAGGTTCGACGAAGAGATTAGGATAAATCGTGGAGTGAAGCAAGGAGACCCCCTCTCGCCACTAATCTTCAACATTGTTCTAGATCCGGCCATCAAGAAAGCTGAAGAATCAGGATTGGGATTTGAGGATGGAACACAGAAAATTGCAACTATGGCATATGGGGATGATATTACACTATTCGCAATGAATAGTTTCGAAATTCAGACTCTCCTAGACATCACAGGAGAAACTCTTAATAGCACAGGGATGAAAATCTCGGCGGCGAAATGTGGCGGTTTCCATGTTAACACTCCAGTGGGCGCGCGGAGTACAGGTGTCCTCCAGTGATTTTGTTTTGCGTGACAACAAGGGTTGGCAGCACTCGTTACCATGAGCGGCCATATACCTATCTCCCAACTCACCCTCTGCCCGTCAGTGCATTGTCAGCTATTATGCTCGCCTGATGTCGCCCTGACCTAGTGTTTATTTGCGCTGTGCAGTAGTGGAGGACATTTTTTGTCCTCCGCGCGCCTATTGGCGTTACAGATTGTTTCGGATATTGCTGTGGTATTTTACTTTATTTCATAGTTTTGAACGTCATAGCGGTTTAATTGAAATAGTTTATGCTTGAAAACAATAATGACCAGTGAACGTCACCGTGAACAGGTACTAGATGAGACTGAGGCTAACGAGAGTGTCCTAGGTATAGAGGATGGAGATGAACGAAAAGAAGACCACTTGGAATACCACACAGAGAGTAGTGAAAATGAACTCAATGCAGAAGATGACCCGACTGATGATCTTGTCTGAAGAAATGGAAGTAGTAGAAGAAGCAGTTCCTCCTCCTGGCCCGGTTGATGTTCCTGACGAATCCGAGGAAATGGAAGTGGTAGAAGAAGCAGTCCCTCATGTCCCTCTCGTCAACCCAGAGTTTTATTTGGGAAAAGATCGCACTTCAAGGTGGTACTTAGAACCTCAAGTTTCCCCGACTTCTCGTACACCCAGACATAACATTATACCAGTTTTTCATCGCCAAGGACCTCAAGGGTCTGCGAAAAATCCTATAACTCCAGAAGCCGCTTTACAGTGTATTATTGATGATGAAATGGTGAAAAAAATTGTTGATTGTACTAACATTTACATAACTAAAGTTCGCCCTCAATTTGTCAGAGAAATGGATGCCAGGCCCACTGATTCCCGAGCAATTCTTGCATTGATTGGTATTTTAAATCTTGCTGGGGTTTTGAAGGTTTGAAGAAGAAACGTATTTGAAATGTGGGATAATTCACACGGCACGGGAGTAGAGGCTGTTTATGTAATCATGAGCGCCAAGTGGTTTCTATTTCTTTTACGTTGTCTGAGAATTGATAACGTAGCCTATACAACAGAGAACAAAGAAAATCTGTTGACAAGCTAGCTGCTTTTCGAGAAATCTTTGAGATGTTCGTGCTCAATTGAAAGAATGCATACAATCCAACCGACTATCTTACCATTGATGAACATCTAGTTGCATTTAGAGGAAACTGTCCCTTCCGGGTGTATATGCCTAGTAAACCTGCGAAGTATGGGATAAAGATCTTTGCTATGGTTTCCACAACAACCTTCTATGCTACAAACCATGAAGTGTATGTAGGGAAGCAACCAAACGGCCCTCTCCGAAGATGCAACAACACGTCAGACTTAGTTTTGAGATTGGTGTAGCCTATTTCAGAAACCAATAGGAATATTATATGTGACATTTCACATTTTTGTAACATTTATAACATAACTTACCAAACATATACACAGTTTAGTTTGATTTACCATAATTGCATATTTCCTACTTAATA